>CM053793.1:106407650-107750150 GCA_028749045.1 Cupressus sempervirens | reverse complement strand
AGGTGTGAAAGCTATGATACCACATAGCTCTCAAGGCCAAAGTTAATGGCAGAAAGTGTGGCATCATCAATTTGAGAAATTTCAACCCCCGATAAGCCCTATAAAATAGTAAAGAGTATTGTTATAAAGATGACATAATGTTGTGAATGGATAGAAGGCACAATAACAAAAAGAAGATCATAGGAGGGAAAGAAAACAAAAGGACTTGAAGAATGATATTGAAATGATAGTACAAGGCCTAGAAATTGAAAACAAATAGACCCGAGAAGGAAAAGGGAGATGCATATGAACTTTTGGCACCTTGTCAAGAAATAAAAGTGGAGATTCATGATCTCCACACTCCTAAAAGACACCCTATGTGATATGTAGGTTCTTAGATGTGGATGATTATATGGAGGATGAAATCACATAGATATGTGGAGTTCAGGTATGCTAAGAGCAAGATATGTGGATGGGAATTGGATGGATTTGATAGATTTGAGAGGGTTTCAATGATGGTAGGAGATGGAAAGGTATTATTGTATTTTTAAGAACACCAATTAAGAAACAATATTTCAAATCCAATGTATTATTGTACTTTTAATAATATTTAAAAAACTTTTCCTCAAGTGTTCTTGCTCCTAGCCTCACACCTCTAGTAGAATGAGTACTATGTTGTGTTCTCGTACCGCTTGATGCACCCTATATTGCATATTGTTTGAACATATCAATCTAAAGTTCTCTATAAAATTTGAAAATTTTTTACTGTTATGATATTTTGAGGTCATTAAATAATATCATGTCAAAACTAATGAGGTTCATTAGATGGGGTTTGGGTAATGCTAGGAGCAAAAGATGTGGATGGGAATTGGATAAAATTGATGTATGAGAGGGTTTCAATGATGGTAGGAGATGGAAGAGGATCTATAAGCAGGTTGTTAGTGTCATACCAATTAAGAAACAATATTTTTAAGCCAATGTATTATTGTACTTTTAATAATATTTAAAAAACATTACCTCGGGTGTTCTTGCTCCTAGCCTCACACCTCTAGCAGAACGAGTACTCTATGGTGTTCTTGTACTACTTACTACACCCTGCATTGCATATTGTTCACATATCACACTAGTACATTTAGGCAAATATGTGACTGTGACTAAAAAATTTAGTCTCAGCACTAAAATTTTTAGTCATATGATTAAAGCTAATCACATTTCACTAATTCTTTGCAGTTTACAAATCTAGGTAACTAAATAAGTGACTAATTTGATCATCGAGTAAAATCACAAGATCAACCAAATAGAAATGACTATATAGACTACCAAATAAATGACTAAATAATTGACTAGATAATTAGTTACCTACAATTAGTCACCTAAGTGTAAACTACAAAATAAACTACCAAAAGAATGATTAAATAAGTGACTAGATAATTAGTCACTAATAATTAGTCATTTAATGTACTTCATCTCTTCACTTTTTCTAAGGTTTATTTATCAATGTTTTAGGTTAACTTTATTTTTCATAACTCGTTGATGGCACTTGGATCTTCTCTTTCTCATACTAATCGTGGTTTCACTCTGCATCTTCCAAGACACATGACACTTTGTTAAATGGCTTGGGAGATTTTATTCACCATTATAGGAGATGCAACCTCATTTGAAAATGAAAGGAATCACTATTAATTACTTCTAGATGATCTTATTTTTGAGATGGTTAAATTATTTTCTTCCTTTTTCTTGTACATTTTCTATAACATTTAACCTAAAAAATATTTTTGCTTGTTTGGTGTGTCAAATAATCTATTGATGGACCTAAGTTTTTTTAGATAAGTCTCTTATTAGAAGATGAATCTAGTGATATTATTTTTTGATCCTAAGAGGCATCCTTAGTTGACACCTCCTAGATAGCATCATTATAAACAATTAATATTGCAAAGGTTCATATTTGTAGTTGCAAAGGGTGAAGCTTTCTAAAGCATTTCAAAAACTTAAAATGTTTAGAGAAAAATTAACATTTTGTCTTAAATACTTCAATTATTATTTTAATTATTATAAATTTAAATTTTAAATTATTTTACTTGTCTTAAGTTAAAAATTAAAGATAAAATAAATATAATAATTTTTATGCAAGATCTAAAATACTTAATCTATTTTGATTATTAATGTGTACAAAAATTAATCAATAATTTTTTTAATTAATTAAGAAATGAAATAAAATCATATTTTTATTATTAATTAATAATTAATTTAAAAAATCAATCTAATTAATTTTAAAAAATTATTATTAATTAATAAAATAATCAAAACATAGATCTAATTAATTAATAAATGGAATAGAATTATATTTTATTAGCATGTATCAAAAATTGATTGGACTTTTTGGGTGTGGTATAGAAAAAGATTGGCAGCAAAGATGTATTGGAAATATTGGCAACATATAGGAGCGGGAAAGTAGAAGGTCCATACCCAAAAAATTGTGGCAAGGATATTTAACAATAATGAGATAGGGGAAAAGTAGAAGGCCCTTACATCTATGCATGCCACAATTTGCAAAAAGCGGTAAATTTGTGAGAGCTACATAGTTGTTGTTGAAAATGGGAAGATCATATAGTTCTAAATACATATCTTCGTGACATGGTTACAAGAACTTCATCAATGAAGGTAATATCCATTGTAATTTTTAAAGTTTCATGTCATCTTCATTTGCAAATTCTAGGGTTTCCTCATTACACTAGTTATGAAAACTAAAAACTAAAATTATTGAAGGGTTTTCTTTCATTTTTTGCTATTGTATTTGGTTTTGTGCAATTTTTCTAAAATTTTGATTCCAAATTCAAGCTTACTAACTAGTCTTTATAGAAGAAGATGTATTAAGTTAATAATTGTTTTTCCTCAAATGGGTACATCTCTTCTCACCATAAGAGGCCCATACTATTGAAAGGAGACCCCATTCTCAGAGAAATGGGTTTGGTTCTATCTGTAATGTTGAAATGGATACTTAGCTCAACGAGTGCATGCAACCTCTTAGCTTAGAGGTCCAAATAGTGAGTATTCATTTCTAATATTCTTTCAATAGTGTTAAATTATGTATGAATCTGGTCTACTTACCATGTGTATCAACATATAATCATCTTGGATCAAGTTCAATTTTGCACAAAACTAATTCAACTAGCTAATTGGGAACTATGTGAAGCACCCCTTGTTTCAATATAATAATTGGTCAATTGTGTATAATGTTGAAAATTGGATTGATTGTAAGGTAAATTACTCTTTAGTTATCAAAGTGTTACATATTGATTTTATTTTATCTTATTTTTAGAGTTGACATTGAATTCTTTGATGAGAGTAGTGGGTGTTAAAAGACTTACTCTTTACCACCTAAAGAGCCATCTCTAGGTATAAGCAAGATTTGGGGTGGTATAGGATTAGATAAAGTGGAAATTCTAGGCACAATCTTTGTGATTAGTATTGATTCATACACACCCTATATAAATATACATAAGAATAACATGCTTCTTTGCTTGCATCCATTTCAAGTTTAAAGTAAGTTATAAAAAAATCAAATCATATTTTCTATGTATCACTGTCTAATATAGAATGTCTATTTATGTTTGCAAAAATATAGGCTTTGTAAGAATCTTCACATTAAACCCATATATCATAAGGACAATGAGATTCATGATTAAAAATTCAAGTGATTTTTCTTCTTTCTTCTATGTTTCTCCATTCCCCTTTCTTTGTGCAAAATATAGAATAACATCATTATACAATATGGGGGCAACATTATTTGAGGTTGCCTAGCAACAAAATCCCATAGAGGATATGTTGTAGGTTATTCTATAGATACATGTAGCACATTTGAAATTCAAGGTGTCAACAATAGTATCTCAAGCATACAGTGAAATAACATAATAGAGAAAGAGTCCACTCAAATCATCATTTTATTTTTGTTCATGTAATATTTGGGAACCATATTTAATAAAAATTAATTGTATTGCAGTGGATTTTTATCAATGAGACTCTCTGGATGTAGCGATTGAAGTTCAAAGGAGACTAAATGAATAGTTAGAGGTGAGCTTAAATGTGCATTTTTTCATATCCTTCATGTGGTAATATTTTTAAACATTAATTGAGAAATTATGGGAAAGGATACCTAACGAACCCAAAAAGCTTCACCTTCTTGAAGATCTTGTTTCATAATCATAGTTCTATTTGTATGTATATTTGCGATTTATTTCATACATATCAGCTCATTATATATAGCCAACTGAGTCCACAAATAATGTCAGCCCATATAAAGTCTGTATATTTCTCATTACCTTCAATACAACATTTAGGAAAATAAAAAAAACTCTTAAACGTTTCACTGAAAGAGTGAAAATAGGGTATGTTCTTGTGAGAACATAAAGACTATAACCATTGGCATGGGTGAAGAAAGTGTATATATGTGAACTAGGAAAATAAGAGAACTTGTTTAAAATGTGGAGACTCGAAGATACTCCTAGATGAAGATAGTGTCTACCATAAACAATGACAAGACTATGCTTGTTAGTTGTAGTCCTTAATAGGCCAAATATATCCTCATTTAAGTTTTGAAGTTAAAGTCCATAATATGTAATGCAAAGCTTGGTGGATTTATACATAAGTTTTATCAAATAAGGACAAGCAACTTAAAATTTATTGTGACATACAAATTCTCACAGTAAATATCCTTCTTTAAGAAATTAACTAGATCCTCCAACTAGGGAAAATTCCAAGTTCCTTCAACTAATCCACTTAACCCTCACATTCTCAAGACCTTTAATGGTCAAAACTCTTTTAACTAACTCACTTACCCACCTTACTCTACATATTTCTTATACTCTATCTCTATCCAAAATATATCAGCGTCCCCATTATAGAAACTCCTATCAACATTATTTTATTTATTTATTCATATTCCAACTTCCCTTAAATACCTCCTCACCATAGATCTAGTTCTTCTTCCTTAGTCTCCTAATTCCGTATAAATATGTAACTCCATCCACTAAACTCTGTGATCAATCCAAACACTTATCAACTTCAAATTTGATTGCAACTTCAATGTTTGCTACTTTCATCCTTTTGGTATATGTCATTCCACAAACTATACTAAGTGCCTTAAGGTTTATTGTGACTCTAAAATTCCATTGGTCCTACCAAGACCCTATTCATTATTCATGAGGCTTCTAACATACTTACATTCCTTTGTCTATACATCACTTATGTCAATACATTGGCAAAGTCAGGCAATTGTCTCCCTCTTTGAAACAAACCTTCCTTACATGTTTTCATTTATTTACTCCTTTTGGATCAGCCCTTGACCCTTCAACCCCTTACTCCCTTAGTCCAATAAGTCACTTCACTACTATAAAACCCTTATTAATTTTATATTGTATTGTTACAAACTTCCAATCCTCAACTCTGTCAAACCAAGAGATCCCACTAATCCTATGGAGATAGTCACTTAGAAGTATTGAATGAACTCACAATGGAAAATTTAAAGGAATCTATGGGTAGACTTCTCAATTATTGGTAAATTCCTTCTTAGAGCCATATATAAGTCTATTTTTCTATATAAACAAGAAACATCATGTTTGAATGTCAGTTTGAGCCCATCATAGTTATGGAAAAGCAAAATGTATCTACATTCTATGAAAACCATGAATAAATTAGAAGTTGTCAAATATCTATAAAGCACACACATCATTTCTTTGTGAGATCATATATGAACATCATTTATGGCACTTTCTTGGTGAATACATATGGTAAACCAACTAAGTTTTCATTTCTATAAGCCAACAACCGGGATTAGGGGTCATAAAGCTTATATATTTGAGGTTTTTGTTGAGAATTTTATCAAGAACACCCATCAAAGCTTACATGATTGGTATATATGGTGAACAATTGTTGAGATAAATGTAGGTGTCTAATGCATTCTCAAAGTAGTTCTAAAGTTGGAGCTTCTTTTATAACTGTGAAGGAGTGAAATGATCAAGAAAATTATGGTGTATGTTTGTTGTTATAAAGTAATTCATTCCATAAAGTAAAGGCCCATCAAGGATTTAAAAAATTCCCATGTTGAAGCCTTCAGCACATTTATGAAGGGTATTGAGTATAATCCTTATTCAAAAGTCCCAACTTTTTCTTGAGATATAATTCACTTTTACACTAAAACCCAAGATTTGCTTGGAATGGTTGGTATGAATTATTAGTAGATGTCATTGGTTTGGTGGAATTTCTAGGTAAGAAGGATGTATTTATGCTTTTGATAGAGTCATTTACTAATTTGATTTATGAGAGTTACAAAATGTTTCCTAGTTAACTAGACAAAGGAGAATGCTCACATTTACCTTCTACAATTACATGGGTGAATTTTTTATTAATTTGTATTCAAATGTAAAAATGGCTTAACACTTGTTGGAAATGGAATATTATTCAAAGACACTATAATTGAGACTCATAAATATTAGCTCTTTTGTATTGATTGTATATGTATTAGTATCTATTTTATTTAAGCAATGTGCAGTATACATGCAAGTCTCTGGTTAACTATTTGCTTGTTGCTACAGAAATAATTGAATTTTCATTTTTGATTCTTGACATTATCTTATATTCTGGCTATCTCTTGCCATTTTTTCTTACTAAAGAACAAAGATTCTTCACTGTCGTAATTTCTTATCATTTGACTTATATGAATTCCTTTTGTCACATTGAACTAGAATGTATATGACTTATTTGTGAACACACTATTAGAAGAGAAAAGTTGAAGGTTAGTTTCTAAAGTTTCTTTGTTAATCTTGTGCCTATGGGAAAATAATGAGTTTTAGTTGTATAGTAACACATTTATTGCTGAGAGTCTAATGAAAAAAAAATTTTAGTTGCAGCTATGTTAGATCTAATGTATTATTTAATTACTCGTTAACATCTATTGTACCTTCTTCTGATATGAGCATATGACAAGAATCATATAACACTATAAAAATTCCAAGTACATACAAGTTGTCAATTATATAAAGAATCACTTGAAATATTAACACTAAAGGCTTGTCAAAATGTCTTAAATGACAAATAGATGTTTCTTAGGATTGTGCTCATAACCACTGCACCAGCCTATAGCTCTCAAGGAACTAGAGGTAGGGATCAAAAATTGTACACAAGCAATAGAAGCATGATGTGGGTTATTGATGCAGGGAAAATCTCAAAAAAACAATATCTATAGGCATTCTATTTTTTTAAAGTTCTTCCTGGTTTGATTTATTTCTCCTCCCCAACCAAGTTTTGTAGCATACTACATTCCCAAATTCCAGTCATCTACTCCTGTGCAAATTTAATTGAACATTTCGAAACTCAAGTACATTGTGAATGGAATACCAAAGATTCATGCATTTTAATTATCATGCAGCAAATTTCCCTATTTTTAAACTAAATCTTGCAGCCCAAAACCCCTTGAATAGCATGCAGCCCATAAGCATCCACGGAATGAATAATTGCAGCCCAAACAATAGCTTTTATTTTATGCCAAGAACAGCCCAATACATTAGCAAGAAACATGTTATGAATGGGATAATAATGCAAAGTCACATGCAGCCAATTTAATTTGGCATTGATTCACATATTCCCCAAAATGTAAGTGTCACCTAGTGCCTTGACCCTAACAAATGTGTATGAAAACACATAAATTACCATGCTATGTTTGTGAATTTTGTCCTCTTGGAGCTTTGCGTCAGTTATGGAGTTTATTTTTCTACCACGGGCCACTGATATCTAAAATGGGTTGATTCCTGGATCGAACATTTCCATATAAGTCTCCAATGTGCTCTTGTTTCTGAACACACTCTTAATATATAGCTTTTTTGCAAGCTTTTTCCTTCAACCACATGAATAAGAATAACAAATGGTTGAGTGAGTTCTAAAAAAATCATACTTTTGAGATGAGAAATAAAACCGAAGTAATGAAGAAGTCAGGAAGAAGTTAGAAAGAGCTCCATTTACAAGCTACTCAGCTAGAACCCAAATTTTGACATCATTGACCATCCATTTTACAATGTGAGCCTTGGCAATCATCCTTAGGTAAGTAGATTGTCTACATTTCTCTGATAGTAAGGACTGCAAGGTGTTGAAGATGGTTATAAAATGGGTGTGACCCCAGGTCAACAAAATCTCTAATCAAATAAAGGATCCATGTATAAATTAAAACTATGCTCAAAAAACATTTTGACAATCAATTTATGAGTATCTTGTACTATCAGATCGATACAGTTGGCCAAACAAAGAGTCCAAAAAATTGTAGTGTGCTTGTCTATTAGTAGTCTAACTAGAGCATCATCACAATTTGTTGCATTGTTAGTGAGTTATTACTTGAGATTATCTATCTTTTTTTAGTTTGATAATGCCACATAAGTAATTGTCATTTTTAATCTTCTCTAAGGCATCAGTTGACTGAGGAAAAACTTTCCAAATGAGAGCTAAACTAGGAATTCTATGATGTTCTCCTTCATAGGTGTATCAATGCTAGATTGAGCAGTTCTGACCCCCATGAATGTAGAACTATTGGCATAAGGAAAGACTCCAAATTGCATATCTAATTTCTATTTATCACCACTATCAATGCTCTTTCGTGGCACAATTGCAGCCAAAGACTTTCCACTTAAACTTGATATAGCTGATGCAAGTACAAAAGGCATCAAACAAAGTCCTTTATCTTCTAAGTATTGCATATCAACAGTCATGTTTAAATCCATTAGCTTTGAAACTTCTTGTTCAAAAGCAAGACCCTCTTGGGGAAGAGGTGAGGTTCCACTTGGATTTATAAAACTTTCACCATTCATACATCACATGCATTAATATACTGAAATAACATATAAAGCACATGTATCAATCATGTAAACATGTAATCAAACACACACATAACACCGGATATGATTATCCAGAAACCCTCCAAGTGAGAAGGTAAAACAGGGGTGGGGATGACACCCACAAATCTTCACTACTACAGCAACAAAGTGTATCCAATTAAGGTTACAATGGTTTGAGCATAAATCATGATCTGCCTTGTGAAAGGCCTACCCTGTTAAAGGCTTACAGAGACTATTAAGTCCCACTTTGTTAGAGGATTTCAACATCCTGTTACAAGTATGTCTTGTTAGAGGACTTCAACTTACAATCAAGTAAGCACCCTATTAAAGGATTTCATACAGCCTTTTAGGACTACTTTGTTCAGAGATTTTACTAAAATCGAATGTCTCAGCATAGATCTTGCGATTGGTACTTGTTTGCTTGATGACAGATCACCTCTAAACACTTAACTTTTTGATCCTTCTCGATTGGATGTCTCAGTGTTGTATCCTTTTCTCTATCCTATGTTCTTCTCTAACTGATTCTATAATTCATTCCTTCTTCATAACTTCTAAGTCTCCATGAAAGCTCTCTTTGCACATGCAAACTTCTCTATTCTTCTCCTTCAATCCCTTACATACTCATATGAAGTTTTGGGTTCCATCCTCCTTAAGAAGACTAGAACAGTTAGGGTTAGGTATGAATCTATGGCTTAGATTCATCCATATTGCCACTTAAACCTTCCCATTTTCTAATTGGCTGCAAGTAATTGCATAGGGAATCCACATTTAGATTTTTTCTTACCTCCAAAAGATCATAATCTATCCTTATGTTGGCTGAAAAATGGTTTACATAGTTGTTTGTGCCATTACAAACAAATATATCCAAATTGTGTCACTCAGCATATGAAGTCTCTGATGCTAGGCATACATTGTATTTCTACTTCTGACTCGGCACCTGAACTGATTAGCATTCACTATTTATTCAGCACTTGAATCACTCAGCATGGTCTATCTGCTTGGCACCTCAGTGACTCAACACACGAGTGAGTCGGCACTCATTGCAACTCGATGTGATCTAACATTTACATACTGTGCTCGGCATGTATTACTAGTTTGGCATGAACTAAGTAAATGGCTTAAGTGTATTGACACTCACTTGTCAAAAATAATCTAAGATCAACAATATCCCCCTATGACATGAGTGTCAAGGACACTTAAATATACAATATTCTACTTAACTTCTCAAGCATAACATATTCATGACTTGTCTTATATACAAAACTTCAAAAAAAATCAAAATTTTGCAATAACCTATATACCTCAAAATTGACAACTCCCCCTAAGTTAATGTGTCTATTTTGTATCCAAAATTGGTGCTTCTCTCTTACTTCAATGTGTTGTGTTTGATAATCTTTCATTTAATATGCTCTATCATAGCTAATTCTGTATCCATGTACTACATTTTTTACAAAAAAAATGTGTCTCCAAAAATTTTTATGTATATCACCCCAATGATATAACCTTATTTTATTATCTTCCTTTCTTTTATTTGTTGCTCCTCCTTTGTTCATACTTTCTTTCTATATTTCTCTATTTCTTGGCTCCCCCTTTTTCTTTATTCTCCCCCTGTGTTACATTTCTCCTTCTTGCTTTATCTCTCCCCCATTGTTTATCTCTCCCCCTTTTTTGACACTTATGTCAAATGGGCTATACATGTATATTGTGTTTGTCCAAAAATGATTTATGGACTTCCATTATGATTTTAAGAGCTGCAACCCAGTTGTTACATGCAACATCCAATGATTTGATATGGATTCTAAGCTTAGTGGCAAGGTGTACTAGGCCATCTAAGGTAGAAAGACTGGGATCTTTCTTTAGTAGAGTTTCTACATAACCTAGTTCCTTGTGCAATACTTCCATGTGTGGGGTGAGGGACACCTGTATACATGTCAATTTGGCTCTTATGCTAGTCTCTTCTACTGTTAACACAGCTAATTGACTTTGTGACTAAAGCAATGTATGAAAATGCTTCTCACTCTAAGCAAGTTTTTGAGGTAACCTTGTAACTAATATGTTGAGATTTCTCTCTAGGCTTGGAATATGATGTCTGGTTTCTTGGGTGAAGAGTTTAGGGTCACACAATTTGGTGTACAATGAGAATATATTCTCAAGTACCGTCTTCACATCCTCAACCTTTGTTGCCAATGCACCTTGAGTGAGTACTATATCACTAGATATCTTTTCATTTACCTTGCTCTAGAGTTTCTTTTTAGACCATTCTAAGAGTTTAGCATTAGTATCAATGTCTTCATTATTGACCTTTTCCACTATATCTGATAGTTGTTGTAGTAGTGGCTTGGTCACTTCAAGAGCTGGTAGATTAAATGCATCCAGAAAGATGTTGTTAATGTCTTGAAGTGCTTGCTTCTACCTATGTTCTCTCCTAAGCATTTCTTGATGTTTTTTCTTCTCTAAATCTTGTTACAAAATAATTATTTGGTCTAGTGTCATTGTATCATAATCAAACTTTGGTATAATGATCTCTTCATAAAGATTGATATCTCCAGAGTGAGTTACCTTTTCAATTTTTGAAGAGCTAGAGCCTAGCACTAAGATTTGTAATGGTATAGCTTCTGTGCTTGACTTCTGAAGAACTTTTGTAGGAGAAGTGCCCAATGTTGGTAGAGATACCAATGCCTTGATGGCCTCCTACTCCTTTACCTTAGGTGTTTGCTCATTCTCTTCAGATTTGCTCTTGTTTAACACAATGACATGACTAGAACCTAGTCCTTGTGCTTCAGGTATAGAGGAATCTATCTGTCCTACTTATTGTTGTCCAGTGGTAGTGTCTTTTTCTTCTTCTATAGTTTGTCTCTACTCAACTATGTCAACTTTAACAAATGTATCAACTTTAACATCATTGCATATAGGACTTCTTCCAATAGCTTTTTCTCCTCTTTTCCCAAATCATCAAAATTTACATTTCTAAAACCAAATAAATCTACATTATTCTTGACATTTTCACATAAGTTTTCAATATCAGAGAGTGGTTTGCGACTTACCACTTTGAATTGGCTTATATCATCTAATCCAATCCTTTCTTCATTTGAATCAAGTTGTGCAACATATTTTCTTCTATGTTTCTTTTGCACTTGGCCACCTTGCTCTGTTTGCTTGGAATTCTCCTTGGCCTTCTGTGTTGTGGTTCGTGTGCTTGCTCTAGTGGTAGGTGTTGTTGGCTTGGTTGGGCTTGGTTTAACAATTTTCTTTGCCTTAGCCATTGGCTATGTCTTAGCATTTCTCTTCTTTGGCTTGGCATGTGTGGGTTCTTCCTCAGCTTCTTCTCCCTTGGCACCTTTTGTTTCTTCCTCTTCCTTATCCTCTCCCATGTCTTGAGTCAATGCAAGAGGTTCTTGAGTTTTTTATTGTTCTTCCTCTTCATCCTCTTCATCTTCTTCCTCATCTACACCTTCACCATATTTTGCCTAAAGCTTCTTTACTAACTTATCTTTCTTCTTAAGTGTAGAGGTAGTTTTCAACTCCATTTCAATCTTTAATTTCATCACATCATAATTTTCAAAGATTTTAGCAGTCTTGTCGATTTCCTCTACTAGGAGTGCAATGATGGTTGTTGAAGCTTCATCAACATTAATTTCATACCCAAGTGGCCTTAACCATCTGACCCTTGGTGTGGCAACCTGTATAAAGGTGTAATCAGTATCAACCAAAAATCATATATCATTGTCTCTCAACCAATGAAACAGGTATCCTCATTCTTTCCTTCATTGATTTCTTAAAATCTTCAAAATAACTTGTCATTAATGAGTCAAAATTTTCCCCCATTTGTTCAATAAACTCATTGATTTGCATTGTTATTGACCTGCTTGTTTCCAACTTATAGTACCAAAGGAAGGAAATGTATTTTTCACATAAAAGAATAAACAAACAAGTATTGAACCAAATTTACATTAAGCACTCTTGGTCTTTCTGATTACTCCAAGATTTTTCATCAATTGTAGTTGAAGCTCAGCTAGATCATAAATATGATCTTTCTTCGCAATCTTGTAGCCAACATCCACTGCGATACAGGGTACACTATTCAATCTAGTAGATTGGTAGAATTTATGAGAAATTACCCTAACAACAAAGTTCAACAATGGATCAGTAACAGTATCTATTATCATGCCTCCTTTATTCCATTTTGCTCTAGTACTTTTCTCTATTACTTCCTTGGAATCACTCCACAGAATCTTGGGCCGATCTAGGGTTGGGTAGCTAGTAACCCTATGAATTACTCTCTTTGTAATCTTAATTGGTCCACCCTCTAGCCATAAAGATAAATCATGTATTCGACTTAAAAAAATTATAATCCATTCAATTTTAAATACACTAGAAAAATCTAGGGAACGAGTTAAACCCTTTCTCTCAACAATTTTATATTCTTCCTTTAGAATACCATTGTCACATAATCTATCATATGCCTCTTTGATTTCTAAGTCCCCAATGCTACCAATTTTACAATTATAACACCTCCTTACATCTTGCACCATTATGACATTTGGCAGGATGATGGATAAAGCGCCAGAAGGATCTTGTTTGAAGGCTATGTCAAGAATGGCCTTAAATATAGGTTGTTTGACTTCATTGTTGACAAGATGAACATTTAAAACCTCTTTCCCTTCTACATCCTTCAAGTTGGATGCCATTTGTCAAACTAGGGTTTATGCAAAGTAAAACTGCATAGCTCAGCTTGTGATAAATACCTTGTAAAATCTAGAGAATTGGTGTGAGATCCCTATCAAATTCTCTATAGATGTCATGAACAAGTTTTTGAATCACCTTTCACTCTACTCGCTCTTTGCTCGAATTTGAAATGATGAATAATGAGTGAAAAATGATCATATACCCTTTAAGAACCTTGCATTTAATGCTTAGTGCTTATACAGTTGTAAACTCGACATCAACTCAATTTTAGAATCATTCGGCATCTATTGAAAATTACCATCACTTAGCAACTACTATAGACTTGGCATCAACTAGCTAGGCTGGCAATTTGGCATCAACTACCATTCCACTCAGTTTACATAGAAAACATTTCATGCTTGGAAACAACATGAAAAAATTTAAAGATTTAACTTGAATTTACATCTTGCATCATTATTCATGCTAATGTAATCTTTTCAATACTATCTCCCTTTGGAACTGATGTATGATATTACACTTGAATATCAATCCCACATACTTCTTGTTTGTTCAATTTGATGAGGTGTGATCACTTGACCCATTGGGTGAACTGATCCCTTCTGCATTTGATGTGCTACAAGCATCTTTATTTTTCTATGTCTTGTTCATCTCATCTCTAATGTGTTCAACATCTATCTTCCTTTGCCTTTATCAAATTCACAACTTGGTGCCTTTGACCTAGTTGGGCAATGCTTACTAATGTGACTAGCCTTCAAACAGCCAAAACATGTAGTTTGACTCAACCATCTTTTGTAGTTACTGAAGTGTTCTAATATAATTCTCAAGGACATGTCCATATTCTTGACAATAGTGATAGTTATATCTTGTATTGCAATCCCAATTATAAAGGTTTCCATAGCTTCTTACTTTTGTTGGCTTATTTGATGACCACATGGATTTGGATCCGCATTCAAAGGCTTTATGTTCATACTTCTGATAGTTGTAGAAATATCCTTCAAATATTTGTTTATGCATGGTCCTAGTTCTGCATTCACGTACCTGATGAACTTGCTTGTTGCACTTATGACAATGAGTCATGTTCTTAGGCTTGACATTTTTATTTGTATCGTTGCTCCTACACACATTAGCAGTATGTCCTTTCTTACCACAATTATGACAAGTAGGTTTGGAGTTCTTACCTTTGTTGTTCCTTTCTTCAACAACTTTGGATGATTCTCCTTCTTCAATGCTTGAGTAGCCCAATTCTAATGTATCATTGTTGGATCTAGGGGATTTTAGTAATTGCTCAAAGTATTTGATGGCTTCATTTGGCTTGTTGAGACTTTCAACAAATTCCTTTTCTCTTTTCAGATCATTATGCAATTATTCATTCCATAAATTTAACGTGGTTATCTCAATGTCTTTGACATTCAGTTTATAGTTGGCATTCATCATTTGACTTAGAGTATCTAGTTGCATGTTGGAGATCTTGGTTAGCTCTGTTGACTTTTCTTCCAATCTGTTTGCCAGAATTCTTTTGTCTTCTTCAATCATGGCTTTGTCTTCTATGGCTTTCTTCTTATGTTCAACTACTTCACATACTAGTGTGACTTGTGCTTCTTGCTCTAACTTGAGATTTTTTATTTCCTCAACTTGGATTCTATTATTTTTCATTAGATATGCAACTGCTGCATCAAATTCACTGGAGTTACCATTTGCAAATAGCTTGGTGGTGTCTATCTCTTTGTATAGTGTGTCATTCTCTGCAATAGCAATCTCTTTCCTTCTCTTCAAGGATTTATTTAGTTCCTCTCTTGCCTCCTTCAGTTGATGTAGTATGAAATCTATTTCAATCCTCTAGTTCTCAATAGCCTTTCCCAACTTGTAGACTTCCATTTCAAGATCTTTCCTCAAAGCTGCAAAGCTTCTTTTTCAAAGAACAAGGCTCTGATACCAATTGTTGGAATTACAAGTGGGAAGAGAGTAAACTCCTAAGGGGGGGGAGGGGGGTAAATTAGGAGTTTAAACTTGAGTTTATAAAACTTTCACCATTCATACATCACATGCATAATTAATATACTTAAATAACATATAAAGCACATGCATCAATCATGTAAACATTTAATCAAACACACACATAACACCAGATATGATTACATAGAAACCCTCCAAGTGAGAAGGTAAAACTAAGGTGGGGATGACACCCACAAATATTCACTACTACAGCAATAAAGTGTATCTAATTAAGGTTACAATGGTTTGAACATGAATCATGATCTGCCCTGTGAAAGGCCTACCCTATTAAAGGCTTACAAAGACTATTAATTCCCACCTTGTTAGAGGATTTCAACACCCTGTTAGAAGTGTGCCTTGTTAGAGGACTTCAACTTACAATCAAGTAAGCACCCTATTAAAGGATTTCATACAGCCTGTTAGGACTACTCTGGTAAGAGATTTTACTAAAATCACTTGCTAAAATGTCTCGGCGTAGATCCTGTGATTGGAACTTGTTTGCCTGATGACAGGTCACCTCTAAACATTTAACTTCTTGATCCTTCTCGATCAGATGTCTCATTGTTGTATGCTTTTATCTATCCTTTGTTCTTCTCTAACTAATTCTGTAATTCATTCCTTCTTCATAACTTCTAAGTCTCCATGAATGCTATGTTTACGCATGCAAACTTCTCTATTCTTCTCCTTCAATCCCTTACACACTCATATGAAGTTTTGGGTTTTGTCCTCCTTAAGAAGACTCGAAGACTTAGGGTTGGGTATGAATCTACAACTTCAATTCATCCATATTTCTACTTAAACCTTCCCATTTTTTGATCAGATGGATGTAATTGCATAGGGAATCTGCATATAGATTCATCCTTATCTCCAAAAGATCATAATATATCCTTAAGTCAGCTGAAAAATAGTTTACATAGTTGTTTGTGCCATTACAAACAAATGTGTCCAAACTATGTCGCTCGACATATGAAGTCTCTAATTCTCAACATACAGTGTATTCCGGCTTTTGACTCCGCACCTGAACTACTCAACATTCACTATTTACTTGACACTTGAATCGCTTAGCATGGTCTATTTGCTCAACACCTGAGTGACTCGACATGTGAGTGACTAGGCACTCATTGCAACTCAGCGTGGTCTAACATTTACATGTTGTGCTCAGCTTGTATTACTAGTTCGGCATGAACTAAGTAAATGGCTTAAGTGTGTTGACAATCAGTTGTCAAAACCAATCTAAGATCAACATCCCTATCCTCTCCCCATACTATTTTCTTGTATAAATGTTCCTAGTATATTGAGGATAGTTGTAGTACTTCTAAGTTTGTCCTCAATATCTACACACCATTCTTCCAAAGTAGAATTTTATGGTACTAAAACAAAAATCAATACCAAGTGTTTTAGACAATAATCAATTGCTCATCTCAAATACTCTTCTTTCACAAAATATGTATGCCATGACGGTCCTTTCTCTGCATTCACACTTGTGTATATGTATTTGTGTATCTAACACAGCATATATTCCTAGCTACCCATTAAGAAAACTAGCCTATATTAGGCCAAGCATGTGGCTTAATTGGTTAGCCTAAACTATACCTAGTATAGTTGTGATCTATTTTCTAACCTCTTATTAAATATAGGCAATTTATCCAATTAGTCCTTAGGAATCTATGTAGTTGGTTGATCAAGGTGTTTGAAAGAATACTTAGTTCCCATACAATCTTATTCAATAATTTTGGCCTTTAATAATTCGTACATTAGTCCAATCTTGATAAATGGATGATATTATTGTTCATAATCATCCTAAACTCTATGATAGTCCACCTAGGGTACAAAATTTCTTCACAAATACAAAACCTTTCAAATTCAAACCAAATTCATTTGTTAGGTACTTCAAGGTTCTAATAAAATTGCAAAAATGAGAATTTTTGGCTGGTGGAAAACGAAGGCATTAGTCTAACCTTGTACAAAGCTTACATTTCACGTGTGCTCCAATGTGCAAAAAAATTCTATATCAGTTAAAAGTCTGCTAGATTTTCTATAACAGAGTTGGTCTCACATGGGATAGTGATCTTTTTTGTTTCTCACAATAAATACACATTTCCAATGTAAAAGCCTTACTATGACATCCTATCAAACTCTAGATCTGTTGTGCTCTGATACCACCTGATGTAGAGAGTACAGCAAGAAAGGTACTTATGGGCTCTTCCACTTAATCAGCCACTAGGAAATCGATCAATTCTTCTAACTTGGTATGTTGTTTCAAAAATTCCAAGCCCCTCCAAACCTGTTGAAAAAAATGAAATATAATTTCATACACATTTATAGATCAAGATCAAAGTTTACACCCAAATGCTCTTTAAGACTCCTTCCCACTACTAGGCTAATATGAGGGAAACACACCAAATGGTTACACTACCAAAACCAATACTTGGAATAGTTCAAGGATGACTAATTAGCATCAAAAAATCAACTAGATTGATACCAACACTTGCACAATGTTTAAAACCCAAACTCACCTACCAATTCCTAGTAGGTCTCCTTGATTGGTTTTTATGGGTTAACTTCACAAACCTCCAAAAAAATTTGCAAAATAATTAGGAATTAAAACAACCTTTTGAAAGTTACATTAGATTCCAAAATAGAAGGTTCTAATTCCACTCTAGCACCCCCTTTCCTTCGCAACCCATCATAGACCTAATAGGCCTAATTAGGCTTGGACTACAAAGAAATTATGTGGGAATGGCTTCATAGAATCATAAAAAATTATTAGGAATTTCTTTAACACTAATTAAACACAAATCCAAACTTTCATCTCTCCAACTGATTTATTTCTCACTTAATCAATCCAATCTTCTTGCTCAACAGGGCAAATCCATTGAGGCACTTGACCTAGGGCTGGTTACGAAAAATACAAAACCATCTCCTCCAATTTTTAAACCTTGAAATAATTAAGAGGACCCATCCAACTTGTGTTCCCCAAGATGCCTTTAAAATCCATTCATGGGAAGGCTAGTTAGAGGGCCATTTCTTCAAGTTGCTCAAAATTGCTACAATTTAGACCTACCTGCACTAAAACAGTGATAACTTGTACAAAACAAACTGAAATCAATTGAAACCAACTAAAATATAAAGTTGAAATAAATATCTACATCATCCAATTATTTATTTATTTCAAAAGATTCATACAATATGGAAGAATCATAAAAAATAGTCATTTTTCTTCAAATCTACACAATCTCTATTGCTTTTTCTCCCAATCCGTACAGAAAGCCCATGATGAACTCACCAATGAGTTTTTCATTCATATAAATCCATTTCCAACATCTATAACCATTTTTTAAATGGTTACAACTGCCACATAACTAAGTGAATTGTTTAGCAACTTTACAACTTTGCATTATTGCAACTTTTGCAATAAAACTGCAACTTTAATAATTTTGAAATACCATGACCTTGGAAAGGTCCAAAAATTTCTAAAAACATGAAAAAATCCCTAAATACCTCCTATCCTATGCTAGATCATGACAAAAATAAAAAATGCCCTTATCTTTCCATAATGTCAACTTTGGCTTATAATGCACAAATAGTGACTTAGGCTCACAAATTAGGTCATTTTAGTACAACTTTGGATGATCATGAATGATCCATCCTTTTATAGCATGACTAGGTGTAAGAAAACCTTAAATAACTTCATTTTTCTTTTGTGCGCTACACTAGTTGTGAATGAAATTCTCATTCTACTAGAAATTTGTCTTATGTCGTAATGTCCCCAATTTTCAAGTAGCAATTGACTAAATTGATTTTTATTAAGTTGTCTAGACAAGTATATCAGGTCTTGAGTCTAACAACAATAAAAGATATACTCTTAAGTTTAAAAACAAGTGTTTTTGTTAAGGAAAATGGTACTCCCATATTGGGGATATTTCATATATGTGGGTCTTGTGATCCTTAAAGAACTTATTCTTTGTGTGTCCTACCATAACTATTTGGAATTGTTTTGTGCATTTTTGTACCAAACAATTCAGGCTCAATCCACATCTTGGTGGGATGTTTTGTTTTGTTTCTTTGAGAACTGTAATTAAGACAAGTAATTAGTTCAAGAATGATTGGTTCTCATCTACAAAAATATTATGGTTTTTATGGCCTAATAGGGAAATGCAGATTTTCTAGGCAAAGGATTGGGTAATTTTTGATTTTTACAATGGATATGAGTTGATAGACATCGATGTCCCTAAAGATTGGGTAAAATTAACCTAAAGGATAATATCAAAATCAAATTGTATATCCTTATTTCTTGAGAACTTGGTTTGAATCTAAATCCCAATCTATAGACATTCCATAAGCTACTTGCAGGTGGATTTGTCAGTGTGTGGCATCACGTGTGCCATTATTTATCACTTTGTTTGCAAAGGTGAATTTAAAGGTATTGGTGTAGTTTTGGAAGGTTCTAATGGTGTGATAGACATATATGATCTTCATAATTTGGATAAGATCATTGTGTTCAATTCCAAAATGTTGGGTCAAGAAATGCCCCAGGCATAGCACAGTCATCACTTAGAAAATCCATACAATCATTGAAGCTAGGGAATTGGAAAAGAAACATAAGAAGGATATTTAGTTTTTTTTATTGAATATCTTTTTGAAGACAATATTATAGTTTATGAATATTTAAGTGTTTTGGATATTTCTTATAGGTTGGTAATATGAGGGCTTGGAAGCCTTCATATTGTAGTTATAACTTTCAACACACAATTTTGTATCCTTGGTATTAAAGATTTTTTTTGAGCCATTTTGTAAACTATTTCTTAATGTTAAAAAGAAAGATTCAAACAATATCAATGCTAGACCACCGAATATGGTAACTTAGTCAAAAAGCCTGAGATTATTGGTGTAATTTTACTTTTTACTTTTTAGTGTCTAGACTCCAGCCCAATTAAAAAATCTGACATTGAAATTAGACAGTAAAGTGATAAACCATTGTGATCATTGTTAAAGTTGATATTAGAGGAGTATTTGTAATGATCTCAGTAGACATTTAAAAGCACAATATTGAAAAAAACATATAACCATTTTAAACTAATTCTCCTCAATTTGCTAGTTATATCAGGAATTCCTCCCTCGAAATACTAAATCACTAGTTCAAGAGTCCACCACTTCCAGCTTTGTGATGACTAGTTTAATATGTTTTTTGTATCATCAAGTAATTTAACTCTGATCATTGCCACTAGGAACTAGATTAATTCTTTTTTTATGGTCTCCTATTTTTTATGTATTTGGAGATAGTTATTATTGATTTTCCACCATTTTTCCTAATGTGGAGGAGGTAAAACATAAATCTAGGTTTCTTTGACTAACACATGGAGCTTATTTAATCTTGGCTTACTTTTGGTCAAAGTGTGCTAAAATGATGTGGCTATCTATCAAACCAGTCATTAGAATTGCCACAAAATCTTAATATATTGAAGTGAATGTGGCAAAGAGAAACTATGGAGCCATGGGCTTAGATGAGAAGAAAACTAATAATACACATACTATTTAGTTTTACTGAGTATTCTTTGGCACATGTTAAGAGATAATTTGTTACTTCACAGACATTTGTACAACAGTTAGGATAGGTTGGTACACAAGAGGATATTTGATCATATCTGAAGAAGAAGAGAGAAATGGAAGATGAAAAGGGAAGAGAATTTAGCTTCCTAGAGTAATTTGGAAAAAATATTTCTAGAATGAGACTTATGGATGGGGGATTTGAAGAAATGTGCTAACTATGAGAGATTGCATCATGGGGCACTCGAAAGCATAGAGAATATGAGGGACTATGAAGGACAAATAGTGTCAATTGATATAGAAGGGGTCTCATTATTTTGTTCCTTCATTTTTTTGTGTAACTATGTTATGGTTGCCTTATTTGGATAATCATTTTTGACAAGTAGGAAGATTGTAGCTTGTTGCATCTTCAAAAGGGTCTTAAGTTCAACCGAAAGTCTTATATTGCATGTTTGTTGCAAATGGTGGAAGATTAGGTTGAAAAAATTATGAGTTGTGAAGTTGAATGAGGTTGTGGTGTATGAGGATGGCCTTGTGGGCACTTGGGAAAAGCTCCTTTAAGGAACCAATTTGCATACCAATTTAATTGTTGATTTATAGCAGATGGAAGACCATACACAATATTGGGTATGGAAAACTAATACTCAAGACTTTGTATAATTATATAAAGTCTATTATGTAATGGATTCTTCCCTTCAAAGCATTGAGAAATTGATGTGTCACTTGTATCAGACAATAATGTAGATTATTGATTAAAGAAAGCCTCACCAAAGTATTACCTCTATTTTTGATGGTTGTGTAGATCTTTAGCTTGGGACTACCAAAAATATCTACAACGTAACATTATTGTACTAAATATACTTTGTCAATAGTACTATAAAGGAAAACTCAAAACTCCAAAATTTGGTATACATCAATGTTGTTAGTTTGTAAAGAAAAACTCAAAACTCCAAAATTGGTGCATATTCCCATTAGAACATTTTTGAGATGAACTAGCTTTGTTCTAATTTAGCACGAATGCCACATAATGGTCTGTACATACTACATTTATTTTTTGCTATATGCCACTTCATCCATAATTTTCTGGCAGATTACTACTACTGTAATTTTTTTCTTTTGAACCACTTGCTACATCCTTACAGCACTAAGTGTATGCATCATCAAGCACTATCTTGGTGCATTCTACCTGTGATTCTAGTAGGGCTACCACTTAGAATACCTTGCAATGCTAAGATGTCCTTGGGAGGGTTAAACCTAGGTTTCCATTGTGTGAACCAAATAGCTCAACCACTATACCACACCTTGCTAGACAATATGAATCAATGTTGAGTCAAGTAGATGATCTTATCTACAGCAAGATGTCTTTTTTGATAAATAACTAAGTTGTCAGTTCAAATTCTAGTATGGATGCTAGTTCAAAATTCATCTAAATTTATTTGGGGTTGGTTTCGAATTTGTTTTGGGTTCATGCATACAAAAACATATGTTTTTGAAAGAAAATATGTATGTGTATGTATATATATGTAACAACAAAGAATTCCATACGTCACTATGTTAATAGTAAAGCAACATAGAAAAATACACCACCATATCTATGTTTCAATTCAATAGGATATCAATTGTATCTACTATATTATGAAGTTGTTTGTATCATATAGATGTTATATAATCATTCTAGTTTACATTTTACCTACACACACACACACACACACACACACACACACACACACACACACACACACACACACACACACACACACACACACACACACACACACACACACATATAACATTAAAAAAATCCTTAGCCTCTATTTTTAAATTTTGAAAAAGACACTGATCAAAATCATTGATTCTGAGAGCATGGAGTATAAAATCGTATTGCTAGATAGAATACATATAACATGATACACTTGCTTGGTCACATGCATGGAACATACTTTCATATCAAGGGAACAATTTGAGAATGAAAGGAATTGTCAAAAGATAAGTGTAGTTATCATAATTTTTATAGAGGATTTCTAACCAAGTTAGATCAAAAGTTGAGATTCAAATTTTAAGCCCTATATCCAAAGATATCATATATTATTTAAAGAAATTCCTCTATAATCATCAATTTAGATGTCACCTATTGTCAATTTTGATTTCCTCTATAAGAAAGCACTTTAAAAAGGTCTAAAAAATGTTTTGAGACAAATTTAACCTAGGTTTGGTTGTTGGGAAGAAAACTCTTCAAAATTTGTTGCAAATTCTACCTAGGTTCCTCTAATAGAATTCACAACAAATTTTTTGCTTTGTAGGCAAATTTGGAGAGAATTTAACAAGGACTAGAATTTGTATAGAATTGAACCATATAGAATTGAACCAGACTTTGAGGATTACTAGAGAGAATCTAGTAACTTAGATTTTAATTATTATTTCATTGTGATTTCAGCATCATGGACTATGGAATGTGATTTATTGGCATTTCAGACTAATTTACTTGTTGATTGTCTAATTATAAAGTTTTAGATTGGTTAACATTTGGTGAATATTAATCTAGGAGAAATTAAATAAATATGATTGAAGTCTGCATAGAGGTGTTTCTTGGCTTAATTTCATTATTTGAAAATTTTTCCAGCATTTGGTTATCAAATGAATTTAACAATTATAGCTATTTCCTAAGTAATTTGATTTAAACCAAAGTTGAACTAATCTTTTTGTTTTCATGGGTAATTTGATTTAAACATTATAGGAAGAGTTCTCTCACTTTACCTTAGCAATGAATAACTAAATTTCTAATGTAGAAATCATCTAAATCTCACATTTTTACTATAACATGCCCATGTTGTGTAGTGTAGTGCCCACCCATGGTTTGCCTTTATGTTCTATGTCCTTAACTCTTTTAGGCATACTTTCATGTGTTAGTTTAAGATATATTGTATGACATTATTCCATGACTTGATTTAATGTCTAGATTGAATACTCTCATAATGATGATACTTTAATGATTCGTAGTTAATAAATGTGATTTCTTTCATAGTAATGTTAGATGATGTTTTAATGATGATTACTTCATATTCGTAATGATGCATTATTTTATCTAAGCATTTGATGTTTGACTTATAATTATTATGATACTTACCTCATACTTGAATGTGTATGGTGTGCATGTTTATTTTATCTTTTTGTCTAACATGTTTGATGTGGTTAAGGGATGGAGTTGTAGTCACTTGCTAGTTGGGATCTACACGATGTACCACTCCTCGCCATTGTCTATTTAGTTTAGATATATTTATATACATGTACATGCTCATCTTTTATGTAAGATTATAGGTACCGGGCATCAACTTCTCTGAATTGCTAGGATGAGTGTGTCCTATCACAATAACTCAATGGTAAGAATGGGAAGATAATGTTCAGGTCCAATCCCAACCATAGCCTAAATAGTTGTCTTGCAAGGAGGACTCATAACTGACTTTCCACCCTTTTTAAACCCATGAGTTTATCTTTTTCTGTGTTGTTTGATTTTAAGTTTTCGTATGTTTTGGTAATGTTGCTTTTATGTGGATTCCACTATGTGATTTATTTGGTAAATGATTTAATTATAATATTTCGGTTAATCATATAATATTGAGAATTATTAAATATTATTTGATTAAAAAGAAAATATTAAAGTATGAGAATATTTAATTGATTAAAAAATAATTAAATATGTACTTTAATTTAAAAGTATTAATCTAAATTCAGAAGTCTAAATTTATAAATTTGGTTAAAGAGAAATTAGAATATGATGATATTTAATTAATTATAAATTAATTAGATATGTACTTCAGTTTAATAGATTTAATTTAAAAGTCTAATTTAAGAAGTTGGACGAAAAGAGAATTAAAATGTTAAAGATTTAATATTGCTTTATTATAATTATTTATCTAAAATAATTAATTAGAGTTGCATTTAAACAATGAACTTTAATTATTATTATTAATTTAAATAAGAAACTATGCTTTAATTAGTGCTTGTAATAATTAATAAACTAGAGGAAAATAAAATATAAAAGAATGAAATTTAAAGATAAAGTTATAGTTCTAATTGTGGCGTAGTTATATTTATTTAATTTAATGATAATTATTTAGGAGTTTTATTTTAATAATAAACTATAAATGATGTTACTAATTAAATTAATAAATATATTATTAAAAATACTTCAAAAATTAATTAAAGAGAGAAAGTTAATTATTTAAATTAAGATATTTTGTAATTAAATATCTAAAAAAGTGTGCATGAAAAAGTAAAAGGTAATAAAGTAATAAATAGTAACTGATCAGTGAGTTTCCTCTCTGATTGCACAATCAGAGCCCCAATTTAGGTGACAACTCTTTATCAGAGATCTAGAACTCATTTTGCAATTACACAGGTTTTGGGGAGCAAAATTCAGAATTGGATCAAAAGAATTGTTGAAAGTTTTAGGGGGGTCAAGATTGGTACACATTCACAAATTGTCTTAGATTTTAGCTGTGGTTTTGAGGTAGGGTTTGAAAACCCATTGTAGAATTTTATTGAAAGATCTGTCTACTCCGTGTCTTCCTAGGTGTTTGCATATTGCTTATTAATTTACTGTATTGATTGTTGAATAAGAAATTATGTTATAGATTTTGAAAAGGAAAACTTATTAATCAAGAAAACTTGACTGAGGAAAATTATGGAAAAACTACAAAAAATTATTATGATTGTATTCTTTTAAAACCCTTTAGGTAATATAGGGAATATTCGATTGTGAAAATTTGGAAGAAAATAATAAATTGAACAGTTAGGGTTTCAACTTTAAATTTGTCATTAGAACCATGAGATTATCATGAATTTTCTAAATATAGATAAATATTATTCTTATATCTAAAATAATTTAATCACAAAATTTATTAGAAAAAGAAAAAGATTAATTCAGAGGAAAGCATATTTTAATTGAACTTATGCATGCATGTGAAAACAATTATGTTAAAAATACAAGCTAAGTATAGTATGGTTACATGAATGTAAAAATAATAATGCTAAAAATAGAAGCTAAGTATAGTATGCTTACATGCATGTGAAAAAAATAATGCTAAAAATAGAAGCTAAGTATAGTAGCATTACATGCATGTGAAAATAATTATGCTAAAGGGAGAAAGCTAAGTATAGTAGGGTTACATGCATATGAAAATAAATATGCTAAAAATAGAAAACTAAGTATAGCATGGTTCCCTGATTTGAGAGATCAAAGACTTGTGAAAATATTGATTGAGTGTATTTTTATTTTATATAGTTTAATTTTTAGATTTATTTATTTAAAATAATAATAATTTATTAATTTCTAAAATGAAATAAATATTATTCATTTAGTTATAAAGTGAATGTTAGTATTAGTGATTATTTAAGTTTAATTAAACATTAGTTGCAGATAAATGATTTAATAATTATTAATGCAAGAGGGAAGTTCATAAATAAATATTTATAATTTTATTATATTTTAAGAGAAGTTGTGGAAGAGTTCACTTTATAATTAAATTTAGTTAATAACTATTTGACTTTATGAGAGAAATTATAAATAATTTAATTAAATTTATAATTTTATCTCTATTTGCATTATGAATTAAAGGAAAATCAAATATTAATATTGGACTAAAATAGAAGTCAAATTAATATTTTAGAAATGAAATTGATATTAGTATTTAATCTAAAAATATACATTTATGTTATTAATCAAATCATTTATGACTTAAGATTATTTAAATTAATAACATGATAATATTGCATGATATTTTATATGCAAAGAGGTTGGATATTTAAATACTTATTGATTTAAATAAGTATATTAGCATAACAATTTATATTAACATGTATATTCTTACCTTACTTCTAAATGCATCCTTATGACCCAAATTAAACAAGAGAAATTGATGGAATTAAATCATGTGGCTAAAAATTATGTATTTTCTAATATTCTGTGTATAGTCTTGTGATGTTTATTTTCATGATGATTTTTCTTTGTGGGTTGTTTAGTTGGCCAAATTAGGATGTGAACTAGAGGCATTTTTTTAGATTTATTTTATGATTATTTGACGGGATGTCATCATGAACTTTATGATTTGAATTAAGATTTATGTTTTATGAGCTTTATGCTATTGAGCATTTATGAGAACTTGGGTTTTGAGAACCAATGTTATTTTTGGGTTGCCTATTAAGTAATCAAATTCGATCAATATTACTCTTGTGGTATGGGGCACTATTGTGGTTTGTGATTTTTGGAGGTTGTCTAGGTACATATCTTTAGGAGTGGCTTATAGTAGGGTTTCGGGACCCAAAGTGGTTAGTGTCAGGGTAACCTATTGTAAGTTATGTAATAAGTGATAATCTAGTAATTAATATTTTGGAGAAACACACTAAAAAGATAAGTTAGAGATATGTGCCTCGCTCATGCCTTGAGTGCTTGTATAGACTAAGGATGGGAATGGGATGATAGTGTGACTGGTTTGCCTCATCTTCTTGAGAGGGTTTTCTAGTTTCGGATGTGTCATGTTGAGGGTCCGAGGTGTAACACCCCGCCAAGGGATCCAAAAGAAATAACCTAAAGTTTTACTAAGTTTGATAGCATTTTATTTATTTTTTTAAACATGAAAGATAAGACATTCACATCAAACACATAATAGAAAAAGCAATAACATACATAATAGGTTACATTCCTTAAAGATCCCATGACGTTGAATCACATTTAAATATAATCTAAAACTAAGTCCATCAAATACCACATCCATATGAAAGAATAATGAAAAGTCCAATGTCCATTTAATATACATTTGTTCTGAATGCCTCTTGGAAAATTAATTCATAATGTTCATTCATCTACTGTACATGTCACAGGGTATGAAGGGCTTAAAAGAATATACATATGTAAAAATAGAAATACATTATCCTCTTCGGATCCATGATATGAACAATAAAATAAATGAAACCATCCACCATACATAATACATCCATACATCAAAAGATATAACAACCATCATAATGATCCATGAATAGAATGAAGGTAAATGCTAACAAAGAATGCTCCAGCCATGGTGACCACGGATGGATCTCAATAGTAAGAGTAAAAAGCACTACCACCCGACCGCGTGGAACCTAAATGGCCCACTCCCATCGTGCTGAGGAGATAGTCTCAAGTTCCAAGTAGGATATCAAATCACATAACACAGATACTCTTCTAAGTCCAAGAATCCTAAAAGTATACTAACTCAAAGGTTCCTACATAGATCAACATCTAGACCCAAAGGCACACAAAGACACATAGGAATCTACTATGTAAGCGAAAAAGTGGCATCACACAAATCACATTTGGAGTTACCTGAGCAGTCCTTTAGGACTCCTAGGTCCCTAGTGATCCCTGTGGCCACTAGTATCCTCTCGTACTGACAAGGCATACTACGAAATGCAATGTCGTAATCAAGCGTTCTCTCTACTCCCATCCTAGTTTGTACCAGCACTTGAGGCATGGGTGAAAACATACAATTATCTCTTATTAGGTTTATTTAAGTTAGTATTAAGTGTAAAGTTATCACTTATTAAACAACTTACAATGGGTTACCCCCAGGACCACTTAGGGTCCCCGGCTCCAATTTCAAGCCACTTCTTGACACTACATATAGATAACCTACCCTAAGCTCATGAATTCACAAATCACAGAATCATAGTAAAATCACCTCAGTCTTATACAAGTGACTAGGAAGCATCATAAAGATAATCATCATATCACATCAGTTCTCTACGAGCAACTAGAAAGCAACAAGATAAATCACAATATCCATCGGTTCTCAACGAGCAACCAGAAAGTAATCCAACAATATTGATCAATGACTCAAAATGGTTAATCAGGTACCTCATAGCATAAATCCCACTATCCCACAACGACACTGAAACATAGTAACCAACAATAAAAACATACTCATCATAAGCATACCATCACATACATGGTTGAGAAATAATGATTGAGATTGAGTCAACATGATACCACACTCACAAAACCCTCGAGCCTCTGGTAGACGTCCTATAACTGGTCAACAATCTAGTCAACCCCAAAACACAAATAGCATAAAGAAACAAGATACAGATACATGTTTTGATTTCCTTTTACAATCACATGGTTAAGCCAATTAGGAGGTTTTAGTTTCCGTTTCAGAGTTGTAATCAAGTAAGATATATCCTCCATTGTCTTATAATTAACTCAAGTATTTGTTTAAGTAAAATAAAAATTTACCTCACAATTTAAAAATCAATTTCTTAAATTTACTAAGGTAAATATTATAATTGTTTCAAGTTTGTTAAAGTAAGATTCCTGTTAGATTCCTATTGAATCATATTTCCACTGAAGTTGAATTAATCATCTCAAAAGATTTCCTATTTTGCTAATTAATACTCATATTAATTAAATCAAATTTTATTTTAAATAAACTAATGTCTATTTAAAATATTTAATTAATTTGTATTAATTTATTTTAAATAAATCATTAATTATATTGAAAGACATTTATTGCTTTCATAAAATAAAACTTTTTAATAAATTTGTTATTAAATTAATATTTAAAAAGATATATATATATATAAACTTTAATTTAATTTAATTTAATGCCAATAGTGGCATGTTGTGATGGTTAAGTTGTTGTGTTGTTATCCTTACCATCAAGGTTCAAATCTCATGGGGATGAGGTCCCTCGTTTGTGGCCTCACTGGTTCATAGCTCCAGGTCAAAGCATTTACCCCTCTAAAATATATATATATATATATATATATATATATATATATATATATATATATATATATATGTATGTATGTATTAATTTAATAAAAAAATTAAAACTTTTAATAAAAGTCGAATCATATAAAAAGGACCTGTGATTTAATATATTGGTGGTGTATTAACAGATGCCTTCCCTTTAATAAGGGAGGTCGCGGCCTGCCACGTAACCTTTAAGGCTGCCGACAGTCCACTATCGTGGACAGTGCTGCAGCAAGGGGGTGGGATGTGATTGCCCACCTCCCCATTTAATTTTTTATTTTATTTTTAAAAAAATTATAAAACAAGTTTTTTAAGTAAAACATTTTTATAAAATGATTTTTTTTTTAAATAAAACGTTTTACCTTGTTAAAAAAAAAAATTCATCTCATTTATAAATTGAAATAACTAATTCTTGGTAAAACCATATTTATTTTCAATGAATATATATTTACTATTTTCCATTTTATTTTAGTTTTTATTATCAAAACTCAGAATAAATTTGATAGGTGAATACAATGTACCCATTTTTCCCTCCTTTTATCTTTATATTTATTTGTTTTCTCTAGGAAGATTTTCCATTTAAAAATTCAAACCCTTCCCAGTAAATTTCTCAATTAGGAATCTATTGGAGAAAAAATTATATTGAACAAATAGAACATTCCATGTATAGAGAAATTTCCAAATATCCAAAATTCACAACATGATATATTCTTCACAAGAATTATCCAGACAATCATCTAGCAAACACGAAGAAGACAAGAATTAAAAGAACGTATTTAAATTATGCAAATTTTCACAAGCGTCTACTTGGACACTGATGCTAATTCGCTACGCTCTAGAAATTTGTAGAGAACAATTCCCCTTTCAGAACTTTCTCCTTTCTGAAAATTTATCCCTTCTCCAAAATTCACAATCCATTGAAAATGAACCCCCAAATTATGATAAGGACTTCTCTCCCTAAAATCGAGGCACTAATTGTGCATTCACCCCAGAGAACTCTTTGCTCACAACCTTTTGACTCTTTATTAACTTTCATTTGTCTTTCTTTTTTTTCTTTTCCATGCACATGCAATAATTAATTAAATTACTTTATTTAATTTTTACTTGACCTTTTTTTAAATTAATTTATTTAATTTAGTCTTATGCACGTATCATGCAATCATGAAACTTTTTAATAAATTAATTTCTTTTCCTACTTCTAAATTTATTTTTGAACGTTAATTTTGATAACTATCTATTAGTTTAAATAATATTATTATTTAGCATTTATTTAAAAATGCACTCTAAATATATTATTATTAAATCAACTAAGTATTATCATGTTCCAAATTTAAACTTATAAATTTATCCTCAAATTTAATTCTTTTATTTAATTATTCTTATTTAATTAATTTCTCAATTAATTAAATTAAATTAAATATTAACATATTAAAAAAAATCATTAAATTAAATCATTAATTAAATCTTTTAATTAGACTTAATTAACAAAAAATTCACCAAAGACTCCCAAAGTAAAGTACGAAACCCATCATAGAAAAACTCATACAAAATCAAACTAAGGGGTTAAAATCATGAATTAATGTCATCTAATGCATTCAAAAGGTACACAACTCAGATACTTGTCCTAGTTATCAATTAGGATGAATGGCTCAAAGGTTTAGGATTTGGACTTAAGAATTTATCTCCCCTCTCTTACCATTGAGATAATGCAATAGGGTACGCTCATCCTAGCAATTCAAGGAAGTCAATACCCGGTACTTGCAACCTGCATAAAATCCACGTATGTACATACACAATATATACTAAGCTAAATAGGCAATGGCAGGAAGTGGTGCATCGTTTAGATCCCAACTAGCAGGTGATTATGACTCCCTTCCTTAACCACATCATAAATGTCATACATAAATAAAACAAGCATGCACACCATATACATGCAGTATGGGGTAAGTATCCATAAAAAAAACACACATGATAATCCATCTAACTAAACATCATCAATAATTTAATAGCATTGTAATAATCATCATGCACACATGAAGTATAGAGTACCAAGTAATCTCATCATATATCAACTGAGTCTAAAACAATATCTAATAATCTCAAGATAATGTTACTAATCATCAAACATAAAATTGGCCTAAAAGAGTTTGGCAATAATAGCAGAAATGTAAACTAGGAAAATGTAGACTAGGGGCAGGCACTACACGGGGTTCAAAGTAATTAGTCCAAGGTAACTCAATGTTTGAGGGTCCAGGATCTATTGATAGATTACTCCAAGATAACTCAAGTAGTTTGACAATGTGATGACACTCCCTAGAATGTAGCCCAAGTCTCCTCTATAGTTTGTTTTTGTATTTGCCTCTGATGGTGTTGTTATTGGTGGTGTACTTGTTGGATGTATTTAATGTGGTTATTTACTTTCGTTGATGGTGATTGGTAATTTATGGTTGATGTACTTTTGGCATATGGCTTTTGTCTTGAGGTGTATATCTTTCGTTGACTTTATCTTATGATTTTGGTGATTTGATCTATTCTTGATATATATATGATGTTGGTATTGGATTGAGTGTTCTTCCTTTTGGAGTATCTTATCTTCTTGATTAGTAATTGTTACCTTTGAAGTAGTTTTGGCTATTATCATTTTATGATTTGATTATCTATATGTGGATCGTACATTATCTCTCCTGCATGGTGAGAGTGGGAGCCTAATTAGGTGACCACGCAGTCGAGAGGTAGTGTATTCTTACTATTTGGGTCCCTCTCACATTGTCAGTTGTTGGATGTTCGTTGCAAGAGATATACCTTTATCATTCTTTTTTCTATATTGGAGATTTCTATTCAATTGATGTATATATATGTTACCTAGTGTTTTGATGTATTGTATCTATTCTCACATACCTTGTGACATGTGCAGTGGATGTTATTCATGGTTTCATATTATTAGTTGTACTTTTGTATTTTCTTATATGACTATGTATGTGTTTATTCATTTTATGATTATGGACAATGTACTTGAGACTTAAACTTATTAATAAAACTTTCTTAAATGTGACTCAACATGAAGGAACCCTTGAGGAATCGAAACTGCATTTGTAATTGATTACGTGTTCCTGATGTGTATGTATATATTGCTTCCACATTAATGGTATCTTGGGTTCCCGAGCGGAGCATTACATGTAGCCTGTATGTCTTTCTCACTGCAAGCTGAATGATAATTGTAATAGTTTAAGTAGATATCATTGTTGTTGGCAGTTTTTTTTCAAAATGTTATATCATCAAAAACACTATAGATGTGCTCTTTTTATCTGGTATTTTACACAATTACGATCAATATATCTAATTTATATCTTTTGTCACATTTTCAAAACTTCTAGAAATACTTTTTATGCTTATTACATTACCAAAATCACTATAGCTAATATCTATTTAGAAATTTTTTACACTGATAGAAATTTTGTATGTGTTTTTGAGATAAAATTGTTTTGCAAAAATTACAATGCTAAATCCTATACAATATCCAAACCCTTGAACCTATAATCTTAGGTGGGAAGAAACTAGAAAAATATGTTTTAAAATCAAAATGATTTCAAATTAAGAATAGAAAAGTGGCCCTTAAATACCAAAGATGTGTTTTTGCATTTATCAGTGACTAGAAATGGTAACATTGCTTGTCTCCATGAACAATACTCTCTGATAGTGGTTTCAAATGGTTCTCATCTTCATTAGATGTTGTGTATTCTTCCATGCCTTCTTTTCTTGCACACTTGTTACTTGGCTCTAGATATTCTTTACATGATAAGTGAGCTTTTTCTCTTGTTCATGGAGTTTTTTTTATAAGTTCTATCTGATTATATCTGTTGGGTTTGTCACCTAATTTCATAAGATGGAAATCTCACAGGATGACAAGATTTAGCTTTGATAATCCCAAATCTTTTATATCATTATTATTTCCATGGAGTGTTTAGCACAAAATCATTGATCATATTGTTATATTGGGGTTGAATGCATGTCCTATGTCTTGCTAGATTCTAGAATAAACCTATCATTATGTCACTAAAAATCTAATTTGATTAGCATGAGACAATTGTTGGGTCTCCTATCAAACCTTAAACTTGTTTATACCAATTAAATATGCAATGAACAACATACCAAAATTATAGTGCACACAATTTACAGTACCAGGGAGAATATGAAACATTCTACTAGAATAAAAATATTCTTTCAAAACACTTCCAATTATAAGCATAAGTCTAGATTAGGAATGAATTGCCACAATGATCAATACCCTAGCTTTGGCACTGATATTAAGGGGTTGTGCATGGTTATTATAGATTTAGATTATTGCTAAAATAATGGTACCAAATTTGTGTCGATGATGTAATGTAACTACAAAAACTAGCAATCCAAAGGAAACTATTATCTTGCTCTCTAATGGAAATGATTTTTATGTTCTAATCTACACATTTTTTTATGCTTTCTAGTTGCATCATATAGAACAATTTCCATCATATGTAACATAATGTCAAAGTTAATTTCAAACATACTTGCAGTGTCTTTTGAAGCATTCTTATCTTTCTCAATATCTACTTCTCAAATTTCAGAGGAGTTTTTGTTTATATATATTGGTTTTGTCACTTGCTTTCGTAAGAAGGAAATCTCTCTACTAGCAATATATAGCTCTGATACCATTGGGAAATCTTGAGATTTTATATTATGATTCACCCAGAGTGTTTAGCATAAAATCATTGATCATATAGTTCTATTGAGTTTGAATACATGTCTTGAGTTGCTAGATTCTGGAATAAATCTGCCATCAAGTCAATTAAAATCTATTATCATGAGACAATTGTTAGGTCTTAAACCCATTAAACATGCAATGAACAACAAGCTAAAATTATGGTGCTTGTAATTTATAGTATGATGGAAAATATGACGTTCTACATAAATAAAAATATCCTTTGAAACACTTCCAATTTGGAAGATGAGGTCTGGTTTAGGAATGAGGAATTTCTTAGATCATTAATTCCCTAGATTTGACATGAATATTAAAGGGGTTTTGCGTATTTTTTGTAGATTTAGATTTCTATTAAGATAATGGGTACAAAATATGTGTCTATGATGTAATGTATCTACATAAACTAGCAATCATGAGGAAGAAATTGGCATGTTCTAATGACAATGAGTTATATGTTGGATGGTACCCAGAGGTATGGAATAATTATGCTTATATGCAAATTGCAACCACAAACTTGATATATTTATGCTCTAAAAGGAATGTAGAATCACTTCATTAGTCAACAGTTCTCTTTCAACACAAATGTAATCTCAATATTAATATGAGATTTCAATGGTTTAGCCCAATAGCGACTCCTATATGAATTACCCAAAGAGTTATGAATTATTGTTTTCTCATCAGGTTAATTAATCTAAAGTTTGATGCTCCAATAAGAGGTAAAAATAAATATATATAATTGTTTCCCGTTTTCCTCTTCATTACATCACCTTTTCTTAAAGTGATTTTTTCCACAAAAGGCATGACTGTTCTAATGACCCTTGGTTGATATTGAGTGGAACTATTTAAAAAATAAATTTAGATTTATTTGATATCTAAAATTTATTTGAGGCCCTATTGATATTAATTTTTCTCTTTTTTTCTTGGTTCAAAATTCCTGAGACTCACAAGAAATGTATGATTGGTGTTTTATGGCTTCATCTTGGCTTAATTCTGAATAGTAGAACACTACAACTACTCTTCAACTGCACTATTTTTCTGTAACTTCTACTTTTTTGGTCAAGGATTCAAACTTCTAGTTAATTCCTGTTGATATTTGCAACTCTCTTTAAACTATAAATGATCTCAGTTTTTTTTAAATTCTTTCAGAAATATTTCTTTCTTAAATATATTTAGAGATAGATAGGCTTATGTTCTCTATCTTTGATTCCAATGACGACCACCCATCTTTTATTGGATATGGCACAAATTGGCAATACAATATGATTGGTAGAGAAAACAAGTTGCCAAACTATTTTCTTTGGATTCGTAGAACCGAGCTTACAATCGTTATATTGAAATCTTATCGGGTTTTGTAAACAATATATTTTTACTGTTGTCTAGGTTTGAGGGCATTTGTTTACCCTCAAACAACAACAACAATGTGAATTCCAAAGGAGACCAACAAAACCCGATCGAATTTAATAAAAAAAGAAATCTGCTTGCATCTCCATCCATGGTGCCCCGCAAATAAGGCAAGTCTTCATTCTATTTTTCGTTTATGTATTTTTTTATCAAATTTATAATTTGGTTTTGTAATTTATAAGTTTTGTAATTGTTTTTCAAATAACCGGATCGGATTTTCAAAAACCCGATCATGTTACTGAAAATTTCATTTTTTGGGGGGGGGGGGGGGGGTGTCCACTTTTTTGTACACCATCTTAATGCGCTTACCCTAACATAGACATGCATATGAAAAATAATGTTACATATAAGCATATTAAAATTTAAAAGCAATGATTGAATGACATTATAATTGACATGCATATGGAGATTAAAATTTGAAAGATTGAATGATAACTTATAGTAATTGTGGTTCCTCTGTCGCTCAAGTTTGTGATAGGTGTATGGTTCGAATTTGTCTAGGTCATTTTTGTGGACATAGTAACTTGAATGAATAGGAAAGCAGTATAAAAAAATATGTCAATAAATAGAACTAAGATAGTTTTTCTAAAATCTGAGTTTTATTCAAACTATATTTGGGCTAAGCAGTGATATATAGAAAAATGAAAAATCATTGAGAAAAAGAGTTTTTAAAAAGATTAGAGGTTTTTCTATATTTAGGGAAGAGGAAGTTTGACATAGACTCCATTCAAACATCATATGTAACTTAACAAAAATTTCGTATGCGCGGCATAAAAAAACATGTCAATAAATAGAATTAAGATAGTTTTTCTAAAATCTAAGTTTTATTTAGACTAAATTTGGGCTAAGCAGCGATATATAGAAAAAAGAAAAATGATTGATAAAAAGAGTTTTTAAAAAGATTTAAAGGTTTTTCTATGTTTGGGGATGAGGAAGTTTGGCGTCTAGACTCTATTCAAACATCATATGTAGTTTAAAAAATTCTTTGAATGTGATGAGAATGATTCTCCAGAATTTGGAAGGTGGATTATGACATTAATATTATTAGAAGCAATCAATAATACATGTGTAAGTTCTAATAGATTAATCATTGAAATAATAATGTTGTTGCCAATGGATTTTTTTTTAAATGTCATCATATTAAAAGTTAACATGAGTGTCCAAGGCGGCAATGGTTATAACTATTAATCCTAACTTTGTGCACCATTGGTTTCTTTCTATGGCTACTATTTACATATGCCTCTACTCTCTACCATATCATCATTTCTCAAGTGAAGAATTTTGCCACTCTCATTAATGACACCATACTTTCATTGCCTCAGCCTACTCAATCAAATCGCTAGAAATAATCATCTCTATATGTAATGCAGACTTTTGAAAGTAAATATTAAATGATTTCAACAATCAATCTGTTCATAACTTATCATTTATGTAGAATGTAGATTCATACAGCAAACAATGATTTATCTTTATTGCAGTTTTGTTTAGAGGAGTTGGTAATACCGAACAAATTAAAAATCACATTGGTTGATATAATCCACATAACAAGCTTTTAAATTTTTCACTTCCATAGGAAGTGCACTCAACTTGGCCTAACTACAAAAAAAAAAAACAACATAATATAGTCTGAGTCACCTAAAACTTGGGGATTGAGGTGGAGATCTATTTCAAATCAGCATAAATGGGATAAATTATATGTATATAGATATATCATATAAAGATATAGTCACCAAATACACACACCAAAAGATGCATGTAAAATGATTGTGTCCTACCCATTGTGGAGCTTCTAGGTGATTGAAAATATTATTCATATTAATTATTACCTTTTAGTTACTAGACATGACAATACCTACAAAATTCATCTCCATTAGCATTGTACACTTGTTGAGGAGAACCAGATCCATTCAAGGAGATCACTTCATTGAATGACATCCAACACAGTTGCTCCTATCCAATTAAAACACTAAGTGAAGACTCTTTTTGTCTATTTGCAACAACAAAATTTAAAACCTCACAAGCACAAAGAAAATGCCCCTAGTACAGGCCCTTGAAATTTGCACAGGTGCTTTGTATATACCAATATCTATGCCTGAAAGAATGCAATCCAACTACCAAGTTTATCAGTGATCTCTACAACATTCATTGCATTGAGAAGATCCTACTTATTATCAAACACAAGTAACTCTACATCTTGTAATTCATCCCTTACCTCCATAACACGGTCACTATCATTGACATTCATTATAGGTATGTGATGCAATACGGTCTCAGATCCAATTGCATATCGCCAATACCAATCATCATTTGACCCAGTGAATCTTATCCATATTGATAACACTTATGAGTTACAAGTTTGTTCAAGCTTATTGTTGTCACAAAAGCTTGCACCCTTACCTAAAGGCAACCTTGTGAAACATGGAAACATCTCCAAAATGTGGGACTTGAACTATGAGATTGAGTCTCCGGAGAAGGTTGGCTTCCTTACTATCAGGGTGCACCTAACTACTCTTAAGAGGAAAAGGGAGAAGGAGATGCATGGAAATCAAACTACCTAATATAATCTAAAGGGGTGATACACCAAAATAGTACGTTCAATCTTATCTCTACCTAAGAATGCACAGTTAACCAACATAATCTCAAAGGATACAAATTCAATTATTGCTTAATCCGACAACCACATGTAGATTAGGAAATAGAAGAATGCTATAAGGAAGAGACTCCACTCTATATCATTCAAATGCTCAAATAGATACAACAATACAGTTGGAGAATACAGATAATACATTAACAAGAGGCAAGAAGGTAGTGCACAATATATTAATGGATGAAAGAGATACAACAAAGAATTATGATAGTTGAGAGGCACAGGAAATTACAGTAGTAAGGTAGATAATATAATACTAGAGAATCAAAGAAAGATCGACCCTTGAAAGGGTTACAAAAAAAAAAATTGTAGTTCAAGCATAACTGAGATAGCTTCTATCCTAAGGCATAACTCAACTACTACCCTTAAAGCTGCAAAGAACAATCACTGTAAATCTAGAGAAGATCTGATCTTGGTACACATCCAGATGCAGGAAATCATATATTTCATAGCCAACAGAGCCTTGAGAAGACAGAAATAGTGGCCACTAATGCATAACCAGTTGACGATGGATGATGAAACTGCATTAAACAGGCATGGGGGAAAAAGGTGGTTGCAGACGATCGAGAAGATTGAATTTTTCCATTAAAGAGTTGTATTTGCTTGTTCTCAACACACCAAGTCGGATAAATTGACAAGTCAACTGAAGTCAAACCCCACGCTATACCTTCCCTACAATTTGATTCTTCAAAAACCCTTATCTTTTCCAACCTGGACAAGCAATCACCCTTTTATATTATGGTCAACATAGAGTCTTACGATCCTACGATCGTCAAATGAAGTCAAAACCCTCATATCACCTTCAGCTGGGAACTTGGCCTTTACAATCTCACGATTGCCCCTATATTGTAGCATCGAGCCCTTCTTGAAACTCCTTTACGATCCTTCAATGCACCATTTCCTTGTGATCTCACAATAGCACAACGATATGATAATGCTCTGGCGCAGGGTCGCGAGACCATCAATATCCTTTCACCATGTTACAATGAATGCTTGATTGACCTTATGATCTTATGATTGTAGTCTATCATAACATCCTTAGCAGTGATCATATCGAGTCGTCAAAAGTCTCATCATTTTACCCTTGCGATCTTACGAACAACTACCTTGTTGTAAGATCAGAACATTGCTTTTCTTGCTTCTATCAAGGGAAAATTTTGATTCAATCTTTGTTTCCTTTGTTCGATGAATTATCACTTTGAAAATGGTTCCTCACAATGCTATGACAATAGGAAAACATGAGATTGGGCCCACACGAACACATATCCGAAGCTCGCTTCCCCACTTTGACTAAACCTTGTGCACCTTCATAATGCGGGAATGTGACAACCCTAGATCCTTATCTGATCAATAGCTACATAAAACTTGGAAGGCACTAATGAAGATATTGCCCTTGGCCAATACAATACATCCACTTGGCAGCAACCTTGACACATTCCTTCCAGCTTTGGCGGCCCACACAAAGAACTAGACCCACCAATCTACGTGGTGGCAAGGTGCTTACCCACTTTGACCAAACATTGTGCATCTCCAGAAAGTGAGCATGCGCCTGCCATTGATTGAACAAGATCTAACGATCATGGTCCATCTGTGAAATTGCTCCCTCCCTCATTTGTACTTACGACCAGACAATGTCATGATGCTACAATAACCTTCCTCTCGTAAGGTTATACCTCCTAAAAACCTACCTTGAGATCTTATGATCTGCCTCTTTGTCATAGCATCATAACTCTTGAGATTCTTCCTTTGGTCTTACAAACCTAGAACAGCACAATTTCATGGTGATCTGAACTTATGATCAACCTTTGGCGTAGCATCTTACCACTATCTAGCTTACCCGCCGATCTCATGATACATGGCTTATCATAGCATTGCAACACTATTGATGTGTGTTTTATGACTCACCAAACAGTAGAAAAAAAATACCGAAATATCTTATCCTCTCTTGAATAAAGTATTGTGTATGCAAAGATTGCCAAAAGATCATACAATGACTTCAAGGTTCCTTTAATGCTAGGTCTTGACTATGGATAAGATTAGTGGTTGATGTGATTTGATGATGATCACAAAGGGGCCTTATGTATTTATTCAGATTCATTTCAAGCCATACTAGATGTGGGAGCTATCTTAAGGTTTTGCAATGAAGCGCTTTTTTGGATTTTTCACAGAATATGTAGAAATTCAATAGGATGGGATTTAGGAATTCTATTCTAATCCTAAGGGTAGTGATAACAACAAATAGTATTCTAGTGGACAAATTCCTCAATTTATTGAGTTCCGCTTTGCCAAGTTATACTACAACTAAGCGTGAACCAGTGCAATCTTCAACGGTTATGCCAAACATTTTTATATCACCGCATACACCATCATAAAGAAAAATGTATACAAATGATAGAAGTTGAGCATATGCATGAAACGCATTCAGGCTAACTTTACACAATGAATTAGAATCACTAAAACATCAAAAGTATGAACCAAAGGAATTCATCAATACACCATCATATTCTCCATTGTAATCACCACACATTGACTATGCTAAACTTAATCTAATTGAAGAAATTTAGGAGAACAAGAAAGAACTAAGATACGTCAAGTATTCACCAAACTCCAATGAAAACTTTATTATCTCAGTAACTCATAGCAACAATCTCATAAAAATCTCTCCTTACAAATGAGAAATGAGGCCTTTATATAGGTCCTCGATTACAATGGGTGGCCCGGATGATCAAAATAACCGATGGCCAAGATCATGCCACATCAGCCCTAATTAGGGTTAGGGCAATGCAAAGGAATCTACATTAATGCCACAAGGAATCCACTACCATAGTGGGTAATAAATGCCCATTCTGCATGCTCATTTAAGAAGGAGTGGGGTGTAATAAATGATCCCTATGCACACCCACTATGCATTTAATGCATCTATCCTTGATTTCTTCACCTGAAAGATCAAAATCAATCTAACATTGTTTCCAACTCCTCGGTACTAATACTTGGTGTAGATTCTTGTTTGAATTCTAGAACTGCAATTGCTCTTTCTGCTTTTCCCAAGCTTTCATCCCAATCTGGTAGTAAGTCATTAGTAGTGTGCATTGTATTTGAGAAGATGGAGAAGTTCTCAAAGTCATCTCTTCCATATACATTTAGTTGAAAGAATTCCTCTAACTTGACTTTCAGATTATCAGTTGTCATTTCTTCTTCCACCAATCTCTGTGATAACAAGGATGCAACTGCATTTGACATTCCTTGCTTGATGTTATCAACAATCTTTTTCCATTGACTGGATTCCCTGGTAAAGCTCTCAAACATTTCCTTAGCCATGATCACCGCACTGTACCACCGAATAAAATCACAGACATCCCCCTCGCTAATAACTCGACCATCAATCAATTCTTGCTTTGGGATATCCATCAGATTTTGAATGTCAGCAATCACCTCTTCTTGGTAAATATGCTCATCCACCCATCATTCCTCCATGCACTAGATCCTAGAGATTGCAACCAATGTCCTATTGTGAACTTGCACTAACTCTTCTACATGTTTGAAGGCTACCTCCTGAATTCCTTCAATCCAAATCTTTGCACCCTGAGCAATTCTCTTAATTCTATCAATATCACCTACCACTTCACTGGAAACACCTGTTGGAGGGACAAATGATGGACCTTCCTCTCTAATGTACTGACATAAGGCCCAAATTTCTCTTTTCCAGCTTTTTATACCCTTCTTCTACTTTCTTCAGCCTATCCTTCAAAGCCTGTGTGGAGTCTAGTCATCAAATTCTTCCAATACTTGCTCTTGGGAGGCCCAACCAAGATTTACTTCTGTAACATGGTATTCATCTGGAGCAATCTGATTTTTCCCTTTATAAACTGTGGGAGTCGCAATCTGCAAGATTCTAGATCCTGATTCTCCTCTGATGAATTTAGTATATCCTTTTGCTTTCCCTTGTTCTTTTGATCGGTTTGATCAGTCCAAAAAATTTTGTAATTCAATTGCTGGATCAACCTCCCTTTGTTGACACAAATGAATTCGTTGCCTCAACCATTCTAGAATCGATATACTTTGGTCCCCTAGAATTACCAATTGTTCTTTCCTTTGGACTACTCGAATGTCAATCTCCTCTTCACCTCCTGGACTATCCATCGTAACCTCATGAACTATGGCCTCAGTACTTGAAAGATGTATTGCTACTCCTAGAGTTTCTTCCTCTAGTGGACCATCTCCATCATTAATCATTTCTCGCTCTAAGATCGTAGTAAGACTTTCTTCCGTAGCAATATCTTGATCTCTCCCTCTTTCTTACATGGACTGTTCATAGGCATTTATACTTAGCCTATCATGAATTGGCCTATCCAAATTCTCTTCTTGCTCGAATCTCCTTATACTTGTCCCTACATCCTGCCTTTCAAAAGTTTCTATCTCTTGGACACTTGGAGTTTGACTCGGAGAAAAGGGAGCATCTCCATGTTTCTGCTTCTTATTTTGAGGTTCCTGGATGACTTCCTCAATCCTAGGATGCTTTTCTCGAGGTACCTCCTTCCCTTTCTTGGTTCCTACATCTTCGGATGGAGTTCCCCTTTCTTCAATAGTCCCTTCAGATATTTGTCTTGATCTTTCATCCCTAAGTGGTCTATGGCCAAGCAACCTATATGTGAATCCATTAGCTGGTGCAACTAATTTTTCAAGCTTACGCTCGATCCACCACTTTGTAAAATCTAAGACTGGTTTTGAAAGGGCTTTGAGATCTGTAATTTCTTTTTTCTTCCAATCAAATGGTTGAGCTATCATTTTTGGATTGAATCCTTTTCGCATCACATTTGGGTCCTCCTTCATTTGATCAGGAACCTTGAATATGTTGCATGTTCTAATAATGTTCAATGGTAGTCTTGAATACAACCTTTTTCTAGTCTCGTTCTCATCTGCTGCATTTTCCCAAAAGTCTTCAAGGTGAACCTTGTGTTGGTACTTTGATCCTCCTACTGATGAGATCTTGTTGTAAGGATCAAAATCATTCCTCTTTGGATAAAGCGGAAGGTGAAAGAAGTGGAGCTCATCTGATGCTTTCTCTGCAGCTTTTAGACATGGGCATACCTCAGTTTTCCCTTCTCCTATGGAAATTGGAAACTGCAATCCCAACTTCTTCTTCCCTTTTTGAATCTTGTCATAGGCAATAAGTTGTCGAGTAAGCTCTAACAAGACCATCTTATCCGTTGGATACCTGGGGATTTTGTATGGTTTCGTGGAGAATCCTTGAACTCAGATGTATGAAAAGGTAGGAAACTGAATGAACCAGACACCATATTCTTCAACCAACTTCATTGCACCCATTGACATTCTTATATGTGGCCTCTTTTGTAGTGTTCTTACTATGTGCATGGAAAATATATCATTAACCCTCATGTAATCATCCTTTGAATACAAATGCAACTGTGGGTAACATTCATGGACTTTGAGGTGTTGGCTTCTGCTTCCAATTGGTCCTTTGCATTGTAGTCCATCATAATTTGTCCTCTGTGCTAGCATGTAGATGACATAGGAGCTCATGTAAAATTTCCTTGTATGATCTAGATTCATCAACTGTTCATTTAGATTATCACTTATGAGCCCAGCCCAATCTATTATGTCACCTTCCTCCATCACCTGCTCAACAAAATACCACATCCAAGATTCAAACCTATAAGAATAAGGCATGCCAAATATATCAATTTTTGTGAAGATTCGAGCAAGAAGAGAAATTGATTCCAGATGTATAGATTCTTAGTGCTTGGTCTTGTGTTTTTGTGACCATCCTTGGATTTGAAGGAATTCCAAGCGCTTCAGAAATGGATGCCAAAGAGAAATTTGCCAGAATATTTCGTTTAGAATCCTGGATGGTTCTGTCTCTAGGACTGTAGTGCTTGGTACATTCCACGATTAAATCTAGATGCTGACAAGAAGGAGGGAAAGCAGCTATAGCAAAAATTCCACTTCTCACAATTCTTGTGGCTAGGTGTGTCGGGTGATAGTCATTGTATCCGAGCATTCTCCGGTTGAAATCTTTCAAATCAAGGCCGCCGAGGCTTGTATCTCCGATTTCTGCCCACTTTGACACAATTTTGGATTCAGGATAGAATCCTCTCCTTTCATTCTTTATCAGTTGTCCTCGCGTTTCTCCTGTTCCCCTGGGCTCTGCCATTTTCCTTTCCTCTTGAAAATCTGCCTTGTCATCAATTCTTTCATCCACAATGCTAGTCGTGTTTTCCTTGTTAATTTGAGCTACTACCCATGTTGGAAAGTAGTGTTGAGAGTCCTGGACACTCAAGTGACTATTCCTTCGCCCTAAGATTATTTCCAGCAGTGTCATGCCAAAGCTATACACGTCTACCTTTACTGTTATTGGCAGCCCGCATAGCCATTCAGGAAAGCCGAATACCCTCTCATTCTTTTTGTTGTCGTCAGCACTTTGCTGAAATCTCTGCCAACAAGCTTTGCCAGCGAAAAATCTGCATCTGGGAGAATGTTCTCAGGTTTTTGATATGATCTCTGCACTCTTCATGGAGATATAGCAGCCCTCTTGCAGTGCCCAAAGCGATCCCAAATCTGGTTTTGCAGTCTTCCTCTTTGGATTTGCGAGACAAGAAAGTGTTGAGAGACCTATTTTGCATGTACTCGTAAACAAGCATTCTATGAGACCCTTCTACACAGAATCCCTGGAACCTCACCAAATTAACATGATGGATGTTTCCAATGGTACTTATTTCTGTACATAACTATTTTTCTGCTTGTACTGAACCCTCCAATTTCTTCATGGCTACGAGTGTATTGTCTGGCAAAGTCACTCTAAAAACAGAGTTAAACATGTTTATGTGTGGTTCCACTTGGCAATTCACTTAGCAAAATGCATCCTTGCAGGTCTAAGTACTCCAGGGTGGAAATTTCTCCCAAATCTCTGAAAACAAGCTTCTTGCAATCTCGCAATGATAAATATTGAAGTTGCAATAATTGAGTAAATGAATTGGGCAACTCTTCCAAATTTGTGCATTGATGATGCTTTAAAAATGCCTTTACATTTTTTTCCATGATTTGCGGGTCGAGATTTTCATGGAATGAAGGATTTTGCTTTTCTCCAACAATCCTCTGCTATCTTAAAATTGCGCTCCACATTTAGTGGGATCGGACTTTTCATGGAATGAAGGATTTATCCTTTTTCCTTCACTGATTTAAAACTGTGCTCAAACGCTTTTATGGAAAGTGGAATTTTGAAGGAATGAAGGAATTTGTCTTTTCTGTGACTCCTTCAGACTTGTGCTCCAGAATTTTAGAGAGCGGGCTTTTTGTTGAACTAGCGGATTTTTCTTCTTTTCCCATATTTCGTGACTCCTTCAGACTTTGTCTCAATCAATCCCGATAAGATATATTACCCATGCTATGTGGATGAATATTGAAGACCACCTTGCTTTAGAATTGCCACGTCAAATCTTCATCTATGGCTTCTATGCCTTCAAACTTTGCGGCTTCCATGCCTTCATGCAATAATCCAATTTATTTTGAAACTAGCGGTGAGAACAGGAAAATGGACTTTGATTTGAAGAAGATTGACACCCATTCCATATGAAATCAGACAATACCATAGTGTGCGAGTAGACAGAGAGGGATACTCGGCAAGGTTATTCTAGTGGTTAGCATACTGTTTCAATCCATGCTTGAAACCAAAGCTTATACATTGTGTTGGTCCGCGGCTCTCCATGTAGGGATATACATCTTTAACAACTATTTATCACCCTCTGTTTGAGTTAGCCACTACGGGCAGAGGTTTAGGTTCTGATGCTGTATACGGCCTCTAGCAATTAAGTGTGATATACTCTGTATTTCATATGGATGGGCAGACACATATTGCATAAAGACACTGCTAATGAAGATAGGCATTGTGTATCTTCTATATTTTGATATGATCAAATTGAGCTTCTTTAACACAACATCAAGTATAGACTTAATTGGTATGTCCATCTTACTGCATTGGGGAAGCATCATGTTCAAAGCATTCAAGAGTTCAATCTACGAGCTCTCCACTAATGAATTACTATGTGCATACTTGGTGTCGTTGACCTTCAATATTTTTGCGCCTTCTAGTGAGAAAACCCGATGCCACTCCAAGATGCTGAGTACAGATAATGAGGTGAAAATCGAATTTCATCGCCAAACTCTATGGGTCCAATCTCTTCTCATTGAGGGTATTCACAGGGAGTGGCCTGCGAGAGTATCTCTGACAGCATGCAGGACACGGATGACAGTTCATATTGTTTTTATGGAAAGCGGGATTTCTTTGGAGTGAAGGATTTTTTTTCTTCTGGTGCAATATTTCCTAACTCCTTACTTGCACTCCACATTTTTTGGTGTCGAGCTTTTTCAAAACTGGAGGATTTTATCCTTTTCCCATATTCCTCCACTCCTGCTGACTTGCGCTCATGAATTTATGAAAAGCAAAATTTTTGAGGAATGAAGGAATTTCCTTTTTGAAACAATCCTCCACTTTCCCAATTTTGCGCTCCCACACTTTAGGGAGCGGGCTTTTGATGGAACGAAGGATTTTATCCTTCTCAAAAAAAAATTTGCTATCTACTCCAAATCTGCGCCTCTGCATGCGAGAGTGGGGTTTTTATGGAGTGAAGGATTTTGCAACATTTCCTGACTCCTTTAAAACTACGCTCCACAAAAAAAGGAAAAAACTGGCAAAATAAAACAAAGGGGGTCCCCGACTTGGGCGATGGTGACTAGCGATCACAACAAACACTTCATCCTTGCATCCACAATCCTACAACAACGGTTAGGCTAACTATGGCGTGCCTTCGACGATTAATCTTTTCATTCTTACGACTGTATGACCAAGTAGCAAACACTCTATCGTGACATCTACGGTCAACAATCTTAACCCTAAGATCTTACAACTACTTGTCATAAGATTGAAACTTCATGAGATCGGGACTCTTCTTTTGTCGTGGCCTCTTAAGTTTGACCATCCTTCTTTACAATCTTACGATCGTTGACTGCTTCATAACATCCCACAAGCTTCTACTCTAGCTTTCTTCATTGAGACTGACCCCACATGGACGCGTGGCAACCTATCATTGTGTCGCTATGACTAATAACCTTGTAACTTTGGATAGCGACAAAACAACAGCCATAGATCTTCAAAGTTGATGGCTGAGAATAGTGGGACCCCTAACCTGAAACTTGCATGATCTACTATCCTTCATGCGACCATGTGACGAGGGGAAACACAACATCGCCACTGAAATTCTGCAGTTAAATAAAATGTTCCGACGTCGTGCTAACCACTAGGAGAAACTAGCTCGCATCATCACTACCTAGAACACAGTTAAACCCTCACTGCGTGTGATCATACGATGAAGGCTATCGCATGATCGCAACTTAAAACTGTTTAGAGGATATAACATGAAGGATTGAGGCCATAGGATATAAAAATAACCTAAGGTTTGTTGTATCCCTACATTATTCAAATGTTTGAATTTTTGAATAATATGACTGTTGGGCATGCTTAGGCTTTTGAAATCAATTTTTTAGCGGAAGGGCAATTTTGGCTAACACTTACCTTTGATGTTGGCTTCCAATTTTGCATCTGTAACCATCAGAATATATAAAATCAGTCATATTATCTCAAAGAATGCCAGCATGAACTTCAAATGAATGATCTCAAACTACCTCAACAGCATGAACCTCAGATGAATGATCTCAAAGTATGTGAATAATTGTAGTTTCGAAGAGTATAATGCGGCCAAGCTTCAAATCGAGGCAACTACAACATAATATAGAAAGGAAAAACATTGGCAAAGACTTTAAAACTACTGCAATGCCTACTCGAGCAATACCAAAGGGAAAGAAAAGCATGTGTAGGAGAAAAGGAAGACTCGAGCTTGGCATATGAACTCCATACATTGTGCAGGGTAATTAAGAATTTTATTCTTCATTTAAATAAGTAAAACAAACAAAGATGAACATGTAGGCTTGGAAATAAAATAAGATGAGAGGACTACACAGCGGCATTAATGGTGTGAGTCCATTCAATATATTTCTGAGGAGTGCACAACGGCATTAACGGTTCAATAGATTTTCGACAAAAATAAGGAAACATACAATCAATAGATTTCCCACAAAAATAAGGAAAGATACAATCAACTTGCAATTCACAGATGTGTAAGTCAAGGAAATGGAGAAGACTGAACATAACACTCTTAGTGCTTTTATTAACTATTCCTATAAAATAATGAGTAAGAAATATGGACCACATTAATGTTAATTATTGTTAGTTGGACAGCTATTATTTCTGACCTGAAAATAGCAGTAGTATTTATGGGTAGCTTGGACAGCTGTTCGTCCTTATCTATGTATAGCAGCATTAGTTATGGGTAGTTTGGACAGTTGTTTGTCCACTTGCCGAGAATTAGTAAATGGTTATTGCAAGGATAATTATTTACTAATTTTAATGATTCCCTCTTGGACACCTCCCAACCAATTCTATTATTGGCTGTTGAGTTGTCTTAATCTCAACCTTTGGTTTGATTTAATCTCGGTTGTTGGTTTTTCCAATAGGGTAGTATAAAAAGGGGTCATTGGGTCATTTGGAAAAACAAGTTTTGAAGAAGCATTTTGTAGTGATAGCAAATTGTCTTACAGTGTTAGCAAGGGTGCAGTGTTAGCGTGGGGATAGCAGTGGGAAATATCAGCGGGAGAAATTAGGAGGCTGTCGAAGTTCTGCCAGTAAGAGGCAAGGAATTTTGTATCTCTTGATTTGCTGAAGTTTAATATAATTCCTCATCTGTAGAACTGGTTTTCCCTTAGGGGTTTTTCCAGGGACAATTTGTCTGAAAATATTGTGTCCATTGTGTTGCGCATTTCTTTCCGTATTTTAAAAGTGAAGTTGCAGTTGTGTTATTTTTCGATATTAGCTGGGAATTTATTTTCAGTAGTTTAATAATCGTTTATGATAGGAGATTAATAATCAGTGATTGCAATAGTTGATTTTTCACATGATATCAGAGCATTGTTAAGGGTAGAAGAGTTTTGCCTTAAGAAAGAAATTTTGATCTCTTTAGATTTATTATTGCTTTAAACCCTTGAGATGGCTTCAGTTGGTTTGAGAGATCAGGATAGATTGGATGGTGCCTCAAATTTTGGTGTCTGGAAGGCTAGAATTTCTTTATTGTTGGAAGAGAATGGTATCATGGATTATGCTACCAACGTTGTACCTGTACCAATGGATGCAACACAGCTTGCAGCATATAGAAAGGACAATGCCAAAGCGAGGAGGATTATCCTTGATGGTGTCAAGGATCATATTGTTCCACATATCGCAGAGCTAGATACGGCGAAGAAGATGTGGGACGCCATTCTGAATCTATACCAGAATGCTACCACCAACAGGAAGTTGATTCTCAAAGAGAAGCTAAAGAATACTCGGATGAATCAGGGAGAAGACCTCACAAGTTACCTCACCAGGCTCAGACTTGTCAAGGATGAGTTAGCAATTGTTGGAGATAGCCCTAGTGATGACGAACTAGTGAGAATAGCCCTAAATGGGTTTACTAAACAATGGAGTGTCTTTGTTCAAGTTGTCAGTGGACGAGATACTTTACCGAGTTGGGATCAACTATGGATTGATTTCATTCAGGAGGAGTTTAGACTAAGTCTTGTCAATGGGGCCAACAAGAGTCAAAAAAATGAGGTGGAACAAGAGAACGTTGCCCTAGCGGGTAAAGGGAAAGCAAAGAAGGGATCTAGAAAAGGATCAAATTCACAAAGTGAAAAGAAGAAGAAGGACCTTTCTAAGGTCAAGTGCTTTGGATGTCACGAGTTTGGCCACTATGTCAATGATTGCCCAAAGAGGAAGAAGGGTAAGAAGTAGGTGCAGCTTCAGCAAGTGCGGAAGAACTCTCCAGTAGAATGGAAGATGAGTTTGCACTCATAGCTTGTATGGTTAGCTCAACCTCACAGTGTGTTTGGTATATAGATAGTAGGGCGTTATTTCATATGACAGGAGTTAGAGAGTAATTCTCCAGTTACAAGGAGGAGGACACCAACATCCAGATTTCTATGGGAAACTTGTCCAAACTCAACCCTATTGGGAAAGGGACTGTTCAGTTTCAGTGGGAGAATGGAAAGATAATTCCACTTTATGATGTGTTATATGTGCCAAGCTTAGGTATGAATTTGATTTATGTATCTATTCTTCAGGATAGGGGGTATAATGTACTTTTTAGAAGGACACATGTGTTGATTAAGCACAAGGATTGGAAATCACCCATAACTATTGGAGTTAGGAGTAGTCGCCTTTATAGATTGCAGTTTGATACTCCTAAGGCACTTATGAGCAACAGTAATCCTAGAGATCTTGGAGAGCTATGGCATAAGAGGATGGGCCATATTCATCATGGAGCACTTAGATTGCTTTGTGAGACAGTGACAGGTGTTCCAAAGTTGAGCACAGAGCATGACGATGTATGTAAGGGATGTGTGTTGGGGAAGTTTGCAAAAGCATCTTTTCCAAAGAGTGACACCAGATCTAAGGGTGTTCTTGATCTAGTACATTTAGATGTTTGTGGACCAATGTCGACGAAATCTCTCAGAGGATATGAGTACTATGTTACTTTTATTGATGATTTCTCTAGAAAGACCTGGATATACTTCTTGAAGACTAAGGATGAGGTTTTCAGTCGATTCCAAGAGTTCAAGGCTCTTGTGGAGAACTCGACAGGAAAGAAGATAAAGGTTCTTCGGTCAGACAATGGAGGCGAGTACAAAGGAAATGTCTTCCAGGAGTTCTGCACCAGAGAAGGAATCAAGAGAGAATGGACTGTTCCTTACAATCCGCAGCAGAATGGAGTTGCTGAGAGGAAGAATTGTTCTATATCGGAGGCAGCAAGAGCTATGCTACATGACCAGGACATGCCTCGTTACTTATGGGCAGAGGCGTGTAATACAGCAATCTACATTCATAATAGAGTTCCACACAAGGTGCTAGGGAAGATGACACCAAAGGAGGCTTTCACAGGGAAGAAGCCAGATGTTAGTCACTTTAGGATATTCAAGAGTTTGGCATATTGTCATATTCCTGGAGATACACGTACAAAGTTAGATCAGACTGTAGAGAGGGGGTACTTTGTTGGGTACAGTGAGACCTCAAAGGCATACAGGATTTTCATTCCGGGGACTAAAAGAATTATTGTCAGACGAGATGTCAAGTTCATGGAGGACAAGGCATTCAGGAGATCCAGAGATTTGCCAGCAGATGATCAGAGTGAGCAGCCAACAGAAGCTCCAAGACTAAGTCAAGAGCAACAAAGCTCAAGTACAGTTACCAGTACAAGTGTAGACTCAGTTAGTGAAAATTCACAAAGTATGGAGCAACAGGTGCAACAGGAAATGCATCTAGAAGACTTAGAGGTTGACATTTCATCCTCTACAGTTGGCAGTGGGAACCATGTGGTTCCAAATACACAAAGGGATACTCAGGAGTTTGTGGGAGCTCCTAGGAAGAGTACTAGACAGTGAAGACAACCAGTCAAGTTCAATGACTATGTGGCATTAGTTAGTCAGTTGATAGATAGTGAGCCTGCTAGCTATCAGGAAGCTGCAGAACTTCAGGTATGGCGAGATGCTATGGTTGAGGAATATTCTTCAATAATGCAGAATGATATGTGGGAGGTAGTACCTAGACCAATAGATAGGGTTGTAGTTGGATCACGCTGGATCTATAAGATAAAACATGGTGCAGACAGTAGCATCAAGAAATACAAGGCGAGGTTTGTGGCAAAAGGGTTCTCTCAGAAGGAGGGAATAGACTATGAGGAGACATTTGCTCCTGTTGCCAAGTATACTTCTATACGAGCTGTAATCTCACTTGTAGCACAGATGGGATGGCAAATCCATCAAATGGATATCAAGACAGCATTCCTTAATGGTGAGTTGGAGGAGGAGGTATACATAGAACAAACAGAAGGGTTTGTAGCACACAACAAAAAGACCCACGTGTGCAGATTGAAGAAAGCATTGTACGGACTCAAGCAGGCTCCTCGAGCGTGGTATGAGCGCATTGATACATACTTGCAGGAAATGGGCTTTGTGAAGAGTGAAGCAGATGCTATCCTCTACTACTTGATGGTTGGGGGTGAGATTCTCATTCTTGTTCTTTATGTGGATGACATATTTCTTACAGGTTCACTAGGGCTCATAGTGGATTGCAAGAGGAACCTTGCAGAAGAGTTCGAGATGAAGGATTTAGGACTTATGCACTACTTTCTAGGCATGGAAGTGTGGCAGACAGATGGGAAAATTTTCCTTGGTCAAGGGAAATATTGCATTGAAATCTTGAAGAAATTTGGGATGGAGGATTGCAAAGCCATGTCTACACCCATGATCACGAATTGGAGGAAGGTAGATACAACTAAGGAGAAAGATGTAGATCCCACTTTATATAGATAGTTGATTGGTTCACTTATGTATTTGGTCAACACTAGACCAAATATAGCATTTGTAGTAAACTCTCTTAGTCAATTCATGGTTGAACCAAAGAGAATGCATTGGATAGCGACTAAGCATGTGCTACGTTACTTGCGTGGTACAGTCGAGTATGGGATCAGATAGGTTTGAGGTGAAGGTATCAAGTTGATAGGCTATACTGACGCAGATTGGGCAGAAAGTGCAACAGACAAAAGGAGCACTTCAAGGTGTTGTTTCAGCTTGGGATCAGGAGTTGTATCTTGGTTCAGCATGAAGCAGAAGTCTGTGGCTTTAAGTTCAGCAGAAGCATAATACATAGCAGCTAGCATTGCGACATGTGAAGCTATATGGCTTCGGAAGTTGTTAGTAGCCTTGTTTTGTCAGAAGGTTGAAACTACTGTGATACATTGTAACAATCAGAGTTGCATCAAGTTGTCTGAGAATCCAATGTTTCATGATAGGTCTAAACATATAGATATTAGATATCACTTCATCAGAGATTGTGTACAAAGGGGAGTTGTTCAGCTATAGTACATACCTACTGAGGAGCAGGTAGCAGACATTCTGACTAAGGCATTGGGGAAGGCAAAATTTATCTTCTTCAGAGATAAGTTAGGTGTCCTGCAGAACAGCTTCCTCACTAAGAGGGAGTGTTAATTATTGTTAGTTGGACAGCTGTTATTTCTGACCTGGAAATAGCAGTAGTATTTATGGGTAGCTTGGACAGCTGTTCGTCCTTATCTATGTATAGCAGCATTAGTTATGGGTAGTTTGGACAGCTGTTTGTCCACTTGCCGAGAATTAGTAAATGGTTATTGCAAGGATAATTATTTACTAATTTTAGTGATTCCCTTTTGGACACCTCGTAACCAATTCTATTATTGGCTATCGAGTTGTCTTAATCTCAACCGTTGGTTTGATTTAATCTCAGTCGTTGGTTTTTCCAATAGGGTAGTATAAAAAGGGGTCATTGGGTCATTTGGAAAAGCAAGTTTTGAAAAAGCATTTTGCAGTGATAGCAAATTGTCTTGCAGTGTTAGCATGGGGATAGCAGTGGGGAATATCAGCGAGAGAAATTAGGAGATTGTCGGAGTTCTGTCAGTAAGAGGCAAAGAATTTTGTATCTCTTGATTCGCTGAAGTTTAATATAATTCCTCATCTGTAGAACTGGTTTTCCCTTAGGGGTTTTTCCAAGGACAATTTATTCGAAAATATTGTGTTCATCGTGTTGCGCATTTCTTTCCGTATTTTAAAAGTGAAGTTGCAGTTGTGTTATTTTTCGATATTAGCTAGGAATTTATTTTCAGTAGTTTAATAATCGTTTATGATAGGAGATTAATAATTAGTGACTGCAATAGTTGATTTTTCACAATTAACAAGTTTAAAATATTTTAATGACACCCAGCCTTGAGAGATGAAATTTTCAGCAAGAACCGATTACTATAGAATGAAACTCCGACGGTTAAATTTTTATCATTTTCAATAAAACGTTAAAAAGTAAATTGTTTTCCATAGTATGATATTTTTCCATGTTGTTAGACGTTGACCAATCCTGACAAATGCATATACATGTTAATTTTATGCAAACTAATAACACATTTCCTAATTCTTGTCAATCACTTTTGAAAAAACAAAACGCAAGCACTAGGCTTCAGAAACCTCAATATGAAATAGCCACAGGCATAGAAAGTATTCTATCCCTAAGCTTGAAAGTAGCCGACTTCATTCCATCCTTAATCTAGAATAAATTTCATAATTGTAAACATCTTACAAAAAACAGAAAGGAATAAATAAAACAAAAAATACTTATTAGTTAAAAAAGGAGGCTACGAGCAGAATACTGGTTGGAGCGGAATACTGTTTGAGAGATTCTTTCCCTGATCCGAAAACCCCAAAAGCCTTCCAAAAAAATGATTGCAGTGGAAACGTTCAAGAACAATGTTTAAGGCCATCGATAAACAATTTATAGAAATCCCAAAAAACATATAAATCAAAGAATTAGCAAGTTAACAGAAACTTAGAAAGCAGAGAATTAGCAAGTTAACATAAAATTAGAAAATTTTATAAAAAAGATAATTTTTTAAAGAAAATAATAAAAACTATTGTTTTCTAAAAATGTCTAAAAAATGTTGTTTACAACAATTGGGCTGACAAGTCGAAAATTAATATTTTCTTTAGGAGCAAAGCTCCTACATAAAGCCTATCAGCTTAAAATATTGGGCATATAGAATAATTAGATTTAACGTTAAATATCTAATCTAAAAGATTGATTTTTCTTCTGAAAGATTGATTTTTCCTCTGAAGTAAATGGATGGAATAAGGGTGCGGTCCCATGAGGGGGGCTGCGAGTGGGTGGTCCTATGAAACCAAAAACAAGTCTACCGGATTAATTGGAATCTTCTCCTCAAATGTAGCTGCCCCTACTTTTTAGGATGCAGATTTAAGCAGGTGCAAAAGATGGGGGCTAGAAATTGCCCCACCAGCTTAGGGTTTTCTTGTGCCACTTGTCAATCATATACCAATTTTCAATTTTTATTAATAAATTTTTTTAACATATTTATTTATTTAGTAAGTAAATTGAATATGTTAAAAATAAAACATAAATCACCCCCTGCTTCCATAAATTATGGAGCTTAAAAAGTTTAAGAATAATTCCAATAAAAAATTCATGGGATCTCCCATTTTAAATTAATCCTAAAAAATTTCTACAGTACCGACTGATTTTTTTAAGAAAGCCCCCTCCATAAGACCGCACCCTAAGTCTTGAACTCTACATTGCGTAAAACCAGGGAGTTCACCAGCTAATCTACAGAATCCATCCGACTTATCATCTAGATGTCTTTTTAAATCACCGTGGCGTTTCAGTACTAGGCCCTCTGCGAGTATGGTATTTGAAATCTCCTCTTAGAAAGCAAAAGATATCTTCAGTAAATTCACCTCACTGGAGCGTTCGAAGTTTGTACTCCCATGGGATCAATCACATGAACAAACCTCGACTTGCCTAGTGCCAATTAACCCATATCAAGAGTACAACGATGCACCCTGTCCACTCACATGCAGAAGCTCAATTTAACTCTCAGCCATCATATACGAAAAGATGACACCTCTAACTCGGACAACTTCTCAGGCAAAGCTGTATGATTATGTTTTCAGCTGGGATGTTCATAATTTGTATCGCCGGTAACTCTACAAGAACGCATCCCATCTTTGAGATGATAGATGATTTCTTTGGCTTTGCTCATTTCAATGATAGATCATAGAATGTAATCCAAAATAAAATTGAACCCAATTGGATTCGTCCAGAAACAGTATTCTCGTGATAAGATTCGGTTTAAAACCCCTGTAGCTTTCCCCTCTCCCCTCTGAATGATTTTTTAGATGAACTCTGACATTATGGCAGTCAACATATGCGTGAAGCTATTTCACGATACAGATGATGGTTCCAGGCCATCTGTTGAGCAATCCAAAAGCAATTTCAAGCTTTTCACAGTCAGTACAGATTAAGTTTTAGTATATTTCCTAATCTAGATTATGCAGCACAAAGTTGAAATTAGTGACACAACCTGCTGACTCCATTACCAACATCTTTAACATTTTATTAATTTCTTCAGTTTGAGGATGCAAACTGTCTGCTGCAAGGAATGCATGTACCTTATTGTCTACCTCAATTAAACTGCAGCCTGCTCTCTTTTTCAAACCCATATCTTGCATTGTCGTTCTCAACTTAGCTACATCATCCCACCTTCCAGCTGTTGCATAAATGTTTGATAATAGAATATAAGAACTATCATTTTTAGGCTCTAAGACGAAAAGGCATTCTGCTACAAGTTCTCCCAGCTCAATATTACCATGGATCCTGCAGGCATTAAGCAAGGCCCCCCACACGCTTGGACCTGGCTGAAAAGGCATGTTTTTGATGAAGCATTCTGCCTCGACAAGATCCCCACAGCGCCCAAGAAGATCAACCATGCAGGAGTAGTGTTCCATGCTAGGTGTGATAAAGTATTCTCGAACCATGCAATCAAAGTACTTCCATCCCTCCTCCGACAAACCTGCATGACTACATGCTGAGAGAACACCAACAAAGGTGATGTGATTTGGCTTTATGCCTGTCTTTTGCATTTGATGAAATAGTTCAAGGGCCTCTTTGACATTCCCATGCATACCATAGCCACAAATTATCGCACTCCATGAGACCACATCTCTCTGCAACATTTTATCGAACAATTTTCGTGCAACAACTATGCTCCCACATTTGGCATACATGTCAATCAAGGAATTTACAATAGAAAGATTCATCTCAAATCCGTTTTGAACTATGTAATCGTGGAACCACTTCCCTTGATTCAGGAATCCTAAGTGAGCACATGCTGGGAGCACACTCACCATTGTCACTGAATCAGGTTTAATGTTTCTTTCTTTCATTTGACCAAAAAGCGTCAAAGCTTCTTTGGCATGTCCATTCTGAACATATCCAGCAATCATTGTATTCCATGTTACTAAATTTTCTTTTGGCATTTTGTCAAAAACCTGACATGCACTCTCTAGGACCCCGCACTTTGCATACATGTCGATCAATGAATTTAGTACAAAGATGTCAGAGTTAAACCTATTTAGAATTATATAATAATGAATACACTTGCCCTGTTGCAAATTACCTTCACGGGCACATGCCTGAAGCATACTCACCACAGTGATGGAATCAGGTGCTACACCAGCCTGTTGCATTTGATTAAATATTGCTAAAGCGTCATTGGCACGTCCACTCTCGGCATACCCAGCAATCATAGCATTCCATGAAACCAGATCTCTTTTAGACATGCACTCAAACAACTCACTTGCAAGCTCCAAATTCCCACATTTACCATACATAGCAATAAGGGAATTCTCAACAAAAATGTCCAACTTCAATCCACTTTGGATTATATAGTCATGGATTTGCTTCCCTTGCTCCAAATCTCCTAAATGAGCACATGCATGGAGCACACTTACCATAGTAACCGAATTGGGTGCAACATTATCTAGTTGCATTTGAGCAAAGAGTTCCAAAGCTTCCCTGCCTTGCCCATTCTGCGCATATGCAGCAATAATTGCACTCCATGAAACCACTGTTCTTCTGGGCATCTTGTTGAACACTTGCCGTGCAATCTCGACCTTCTTGCATTTGGCATACATATTTATCAAGGAGTTCCCGACAAAATCATTGGACTCAAACCCACCTTGAGTTACATAATCATGGATCTGCTGGCCTTTCTCAAAATTACCCGTATGGGAACATGACTGGAGTACACTTACAATTGTAATTGGGCTAGGCTTCATCTCTAACTGTTGCATTTGATCAAAGAATACCAAGGCTTCCTGAGCCTTTCCATTCTGCGCACACCCAGAAATCATTGCATTCCATGTAACAACATCTCTCACGGGCATTCTCTCAAACACTTGGCGTGCAAATTCTATCTCCCCACACTTCGCATACATATTCACAAGAGAATTGGCTACAAAAATATTGGCATCAAATCCAATTTTGACTGCATGATCATGAATCTCCATCCCCTCTTGTAGAGCCCATAAATCCGCGCACGCCTTCAGCGCTGAGCAAAATGTGAAATTGTCTGGCTGTATGCCTCTCTCGTACATTTTGCAGTACAATTTAAGAGCCTCTTTGTAAAGGCCACTTCTAGCACACTCTCTAATCATCACATTCCATAAATACGCATTCGGTTTGCACATTTTGTGAGCCGTTTGCGATGCATTCGGTACACACATTTTGTCACACACTTTGCGTGCATTATCTAGACTGCCAAACATTACATATGTAGTGATGAGGTTGGATTTTATGAATATTTCACACACAAGTCCAGTGATGATCATGTGGGCATGAAGTATTTCTACAGAACTGAATTGTTTGCACAACTGAAATAAAGAACTCCAATCATTGGCATTGGTATCTAGGTTCTCCATTAATTTTTCTGGGTTGTCATTCTGGTTGGGCTGTAAAACGAAGTTTTGACTATCACTCGCACGGTAAATCGCAGCATGAAGATGAATTCGGAAAAGCTTAAATAGATTGTGATTATAATATTTGAAGTGGTCAAATGACCTTACCAATCTTGCTATTATCATTATCATCGAAGTAGGCGTCCACCATTTTTGTCCATCTTCTAAGACTTCAGATTTGACGAAATTCCAAGTTTTAATATAATAAAAACGCTTACAATTTATGGAACTCAATTCATTGATTCATCAGACGAAGAAAACTCAAATTCAAATTTCATATGTTGGCTGCACAATACATTGATTTTTACTAGAAGCCTACGTGAATTCTGAGCCGGAGCACATGTTTCGTCCTCTTAGATGTTGAATAGGTTTATTCATTTAATAAATAAAATCTCAACTATACACTCGTTAACTCTCAAGAAATTATTTATTTGACTATTTCTCAAATTTAAATTTTTATTTTTTATTTTTTATTTTATTTTATCTTTTTGTTTGTTAGGTGTTAATATTATTAAAGATCTGATTTTTAATTTTTTTTAAACGAAATTATCGTATCAAATTTTATGAATTTAAAATAGAAAGTACAAAACTATCAAATAAGTTCGAACTCCCAATCAACTTAGGGTTAAACTAGGAACCAGATCTATTAGTAGGTCAATAACCCTGATGATCTTTAAAACAAAAAACAAAAGGCCCAAGGTCAGTGGAAGAGGAACTCCTTATGTTGCGAGAGCAATGCTAGAGGGCGACAAAGGATCAAATTTATCATTGAAATCTCCACATATGTCGACCTAAGACGGTTTCAAATCTAGAAGTCTCTAGCCATCTGCAACATCATCAATCTCCTTATGTTCATCCCACTGTGGCAAAATGGCTAAAGAGAGCCAAGGGAAGTCCTTAGTAGAAGGCACACCACTAGGTCCACCAATTGGCCAACCAAAGTGGAAGTTGGTGGCCAGGTAGGTGTTGGGCAAGTGCCAAATTGAATAAGGAAGGTATGATGACCAACAAGAGTGTGGAAAGCACGCGATGACCGATCGCGAGGAGGAGGGGGTTGTTAGGTGGTTGGAAGCGAGAATTTCTCTACCTATTGGAACCATTACATCCCTGACACCTTTCTCTAGAATGTGGAGTGGCAGTGAGAGAAGGGTCACGATGGTGTACTCGAGTCATAGTATAAGGAGCATTTCCCTAGTGTTGAAGGAATTCCTATAAATAAGCCACCTCAAGGGCAACTTTATTTCCTTGAACCTAAATATGAAAGAGAACATTGTTATAGATACATACCTTAGCAAATACAGGCCCAAATTAATGGATGAACTCCTTTCCTTCCATAGTTGAAAGAGAATTGGAATCTTGAGAATGTCATGAATTTGCAAGATTTGAAGGGAAGAGAATGGTGGTCTCCAAATAAAATGTGTGGCCGACAAAACATCAATGGACAAAAAGTGGCAAGGAGGTTATATATCTAAACCCAATAATTTTGTGCTCTATAACAAAGCCAGAAAAGGTGGACGAAAGTTCCAAGTTGATGACAACAAGGACAACAAAGATCTAGAACACTCAAGTAATATAATCAAGCACCCAAAGGAAAGCCTTGAAATAAAAAATGTCAATTAAAATTGAGCAATTTTAGGATCTATAATACTAGACCAAATAGTAATAACTTGTTGTCTCCTTTGAGAACACAATGATTACACATGTCATCTTTGGTTTAAGACCTTGACCATTAGAAAATTGCACAAGAGTGAGAGGTGTCCCTATCAAGGTAAGTATCTATCAAATGCATTATATATATATATATATATATACTATCACCAATCCTTACACTGTGGTGTTCTAGCTCGATGATACTAATCTTATGCAGTAATTCTAGTGGTAGAAGAGAGACACATAATTCAAATGTCTCCATGTCATGAGTGGAAAGACCAAATTGCGCACAAGCATTTTCCCAATTGTGAATTGGCATAGTTTCATGACAAAAAAAATCTTGAGAAGTGTGCAAGCCTTAGCAATGAAAATATAAAGTCCCAAGGCTAGAATTCTGGCCAGATGCAATCCTTGTAGTTGAAGAAGAGGAGACCACTAGAGGCTTTGTTGACTAAAAGAGAGTCCATTGTGGAAGGTCAAACCATGCCAAAGAAACCAAGGTCCCGCACCTTTCCAAGCTCACCAAATACTTTTGACAACAAATGTGTCTTAAATCTACATGGGTTCTGCCATGAGGAGAATTTTGTGAAACCCCAATCTCTCAATGTTGAGCAATGAATAGAATATCTAAGAACAGTTTAATGAAAAAGTAATAATTCCCATGCTTTGTTACTTGAAAGTATATGGACAATCCATTTAACACAAAGAGCCTAACCTTGCATGTGAGTGGAAATGAGACCTAGATGTTGAGATAATGGATGTTGCACATGTTACATAATATTTTTATATTGTATTATCTTATTTTATTATCTAATGTTGCACCTAGGAGCACCTAGATGGACGTGTAACATGTAAAAATTCCCATGGGATATACTTGATGAGTTGTGTTGTAACATTGTGATAATATTTAATATAATTATTTAATATTGGGAAAAGAATTAAATGTCCCATATTAAATGTGGGGTTAATGGGTTAGGTAGTGCACATGCTTTTAGCAAATGGTTTATGTAATACCACTTGGTGGTTTCGTGGGACTTGCTACTACATAAGCCACAAGGGTAGTTGTTGTGTGAGAAGACAAAAGGAAAAAAAAAAAAGCAAGAATCGAGCAGGACAAGGATTGACAGGTTAGCCAAGGGAGCATTTGTAAAGGTTGGAAGCATGGAATGTGTGGATTTATGCTTGTTCACATGGATTTGAAGGATTCCATGGTTGTATTGCAATGGTGTTTTTTTGTTGAATAAGATGGTGATGGATGCTTTTGGAGGCTAGGTTTTTTTTCCCTCAATGAGGGTTTCCCAGGGTATATATTGTGTCACATTTTTGTGGGTATGTTGTTTATTCCTTTGCACATAGATTTAGTAGCAAATTTATTTCAGATCTATTATGAGTTATGTGGAAACAATTATATTCTTTGTTGCAAGTTTCCTTACAAGTTAGACCTCCAAAATGATGCTGGGGACAATAATACTCCCAAAGCACATCATGAAAACCATGTCGTTGAGATTCAATGGCTTAGGAAAAATCTTGAAGAAGGCATTACAATTTGGAAAATGCTACAACTTCAAGTATTTAGTATTTAAATTCATCTTTTCAATATTGAATTTATTTGGATGGTTTTAAAATAATTATTTTTATTTATTTATTTTGGTTAACATTTGGGGATACTACAATGTATCTTAGTCATCTATTTTGTGGGCCAAAAATCCATAAATTGACCTCATCTGTAATGACCCCTTTTCAATTCTTTGACCTGATATTCAAAATTTGGTATAAGTTAGGAAGTCATTCAAATTAAACACGCCTTGGATCCTTATTGTTTTTTGAAGTTTGAGGAGTTGAGCATTATAATTAATTAATTTAATTTGCTTAGGAAGTTTCACCTTATAGTGCCAGGCAATCTTCTCTCTCCTGGTTATGATCATCTCGAGACGGTAGATTAACGGTGCAAAGGGCATGTGAAACAAGCTACAAGTGGCTCCCTGGAGGATACCATCAAGTGCTCGAATTTACTTTGCCTCTCCCTCCACCAACTCCCTATCATAAGATGTCATAACTCAGATGAGAGCAAGACTTCCTAGGTTATAAGTTGAAAATACATTTTAATGATAATCCTTAAGATTGTTGTTAAGTATAATGTAACAATATCTCATTATTGTCATGATTGTTTACACATTATTACTATTTGAAATATTTATCATTGTGTGCATATATATATAATATGTTTAAATATTTATATAAATTGATCTAATTTCATTCTATATATAATATGTTTAAATATTTATATAAATTGATATGATTTCATTCTATATATATATATATATATATATATATATATATAATATGTTTAAATATTTATATAAATTGATCTGATTTCATTCTATGTATATCCATGAATTATTTTTACCAATTTAAGTTGATGGATGAAAAAGCTTTTATATTTGATTAAGCTCTATGTAATACATATGCCACCAATCGGTAATACGTGTGGCTCGATTATAACTATTAATAATAAAATCCATCAGCGATGTTCATAGCATAAATGTTATGGAAAACTTTGAAAGCATATTATCATGGCTGGATCCGAGTATATGGCGCAGGAAAAGGTGAATAACTAGGGCCAAAGGCTCACCCAGCTATCCAAACCACCCTGCAAGAGTTAACACAATAGAAGCAAACACAAGTGGAAAGCAACCAAAGGAGGAGAAGAGGGAAATACTTCTATTGATTCATCAAAATATCTTCATACATGCCGGCCAATTACCATACATTCACATTCAATGATCCAACAGCAAATTCACACTTTCAGTTATGCTCCCTCAAAACTTTTCTTCTTCTAAAACTTCTTCTCTACTAAAACTTATCTAGCTCTAAGCCTAAACTCTCTATTTATACTTGCCAAAACGGCTTACAGAACATTCTAGAACATTACATAAGAGGAGGGTCGACCCAACAACGGTCTGGACTCATCCCAAGAAAATATCTTAAATTAAATGTCGCAAATGAAATAATTCTCGCAAGTCAGCTCGCAGAAATCACATCCAAATACTAGCACTCGGCATACACTGGGTAACTCGGCACCTAAAGGAATGCTACAATAACTCGGCACCTGAAGAGTGCTACAGTAACTCGGCACCTAAAGAGTGTGACAGGAACTCGGCACCTGAAGAGGGCTTCAGTAACTCGGCACCTGAAGAGTGCGACAGGAGCTCGGCACCTAAAGAGTAACTCGGCACCTAAAGAGGGCTTTAGTAACTTGGCACCTAAAGAGTGCGATAGGAGCTCAGCACCTGAAGAGTAACTCGGCACCTAAAGAGTGCAATAGGAACTCGGCACCTGAAGAATGCTATAGTAACTCGGCACCAACTGCAAAATGAGCAAAAATGAGCAGGATAACAAGGCAACCCAGGATGCTCCTGCATCAGTATCGTACCTTGTAATAAATGTTTGCAAGGTTGTCAATCTACAGCACAGAGTTAATTATCTCTTGGTACACTATGTGACCGGTTGTCGGGAGGAATATTTTCAAGCGTTGAACACAACTTGTAATATTATTATTCTTCACTTTATCGCTTGGTGGTTTATACTGTATTCACCATGATTTCTCTGTCTTTTTGTGACCTAACCCTAATATTGGTATTTATATATCATTTGGCAGTCACAAATGTAAAGTCATGTCTCTTAAATATGATTTGGTTATAGTTTTAACTTTCTTATTCGCATAGCTCAATGTTTATAGTATATTTATTTAGTAAGCATTATTATATTTATGTAGTAAACACTTGTAATCATATGTAAGCATCAATATAATAATAATTAGTAGATTGGGGTTTAAAAGGATGGTTTTAATAATCAAATTAGATTTAGGTTTATTGAACATTGATAATTTTTATAATAGCAAGATTTATTTATTGGAAGTTAATGATATTAATGTATTTTGAAATAATAATATATTTATAATTATAACTGTTCACGAGGGACTTTGGAGATTATGAATTTAACATTAATAATATTTATTATAACATGTATGTTATTTGATTGAAACAATTCAAAGTATTCCCATCATAGTAGTATATTGAATATATCAATCTTAAATATCTGAACTTAATATATTACATTTCTGATAAAGGAAAACATTTTAATCCAGGCTCATTATAGTCCCCCCTTCCTAACTTTGCTTGTCCCCATGCAATGCTGAATGAGAAAGGACTTCTTCTCCATCCCAAGTAGCATCTTCCTTGGGAAGATTTTTCCATTTTACTAAGTATTTTGGAATAGTCTTATTCCCCAGTCTTCTATCCCGCCTCTCAAGAATAATCTCAGGCTCTAGAATGAGCTTTCCTTCATTGTCTAGTGGCGACAGATCAACACAAGGGTTTATATGTTTTCCAAGGACCCTTTTTACTCTGGATACATGGAAAATGTTATGGATTTTACTATTTTCAAGCAACTCTACTTCATAGGCCACTTCTCCTATCCTTCTTAGAATCTGGTATGGTCCATAGAAACGTGGTTTTAGTTTTTCTACCCTATTGATCTTGAGTGAGGATTGTTTTTAGGGCTACAATCTTAAGAATACCAAATCTCCAATTTGGAAAGACCTTTCCACTCATTTCTGATCAGCATAAATCGTTTGTTGGTTTTGAGCATGGCAGAGGTTATCTTTGAGAATTTTTATAATATCAGTGCTTTGATGAATGAAGTCCTTGGCTCCTGGTATCCTACTTTCTTGAACGATTAGATCCCCAAATGTAGTGGCCTCATATCCATATAATACCTTAAATAGACTCATCCCAGTTGACATGTGATGGGTACTATTATAACAATATTCTCTCGAGTACAACCATTTGACCCATGCATTCTGTTGTCCTGTCACATAATTTCTGAGGTAACCTTCTATCCATTTGTTAACGATTTGAGTTTGTCCATCTGTTTGGGGATGATAATTGGTATTAGGGGTTAATTCAGTTCCAGCTAACCTAAAGAATTCTTTCCAGAATAGGCTGAGGAATTTGCTATCCCTATCGCTTATGATATTCCTTGGCAATTCGTGTAGCCTAAAAACCTCTTTAAAGAATAATTCTGCTATTTGTGGTGCCTTATAATGTATGGATATGTGAAAGAAATGTGCATATTTGGTTAACCTATCCACCACTACCAGGATGGAGTCTTTTTCTTGCACCTTAGGTAAGCTTGTAATGAAATCCATGGAAATGCTTTCCCATTTTTTTATATGGGATAGGTAATGGGATAGGTAATGGCTGGGTAATTCTATTCAGACTTTTTTTTTTGACATGTTATACATTCCTGGACATACTTTATCATATCCTTCTTCAGATCTTTCCAAGAGTATCTTTCCCTTACCTTCTTGTAAGTTTTGTAGAACCCAGTGTGTCGAGATAGAGGGTTGTTATGATACTCCTTCATAATCTTCCTTTTAACTTTGGAATTTGCTACAAGCAATATTCTTCCTCTGTATAGTATGAGCTCCTCCACAATTTTGATTTCATCATTAGTTATGTTTCCCTCCATTATTTCATTGGGTCATGGATCTTTAGCATATTCTACAGCGATCTCATCTTTCCAATTATTTGTGATACTAGTAATGGTATTCAATTATCCTTACCTAGATAAAGCATCAGCTACCACATTATGGGTTCCTTTGACGTACTCAATAACACAATTATAAGCTTGGATTTTACTTACTAATTTCTATTGGCGATCATTAAGGTCTTTTTTATTCATGAAGAATCTTAGGCTATTGTGGTTTGTTTTAATATTGAACCTTCCACATACTAGAAATTGTCTGAATTTTGCCAATGCGTGCATGATAGCCAACATTTCCTTATCATAAATTGAGTAGTGTCATTCTGTCTTTGAAATTTTTTGGCTTTTGAAAGCAATTGGGTGTTTTTTTTTCATAAGTACAGCCCCAATTCCTTCACTAGAAGCATCACATTGTAATTCAAAGGGTTGTGTAAAATCTGGAACAGCTAAGACTGGGCAAGAACTCATTTTTCCTTTTAACTCTTCAAAAGATTCCTGTGCTGCCTCATTCCATCCGAAATTTCCCTTTTTCGTTAAGTCTGTTAAAGGAGATGCTAACTTTGAAAAGTTCTTCACAAATCATCTATAGTAGTTGCATAAGCCCAAGAATCCTCTAAGTTGGGTTAGAGTTTTGGGTTTTTGCCATTCTATTATTTCTTTAATCTTTTCCTCATCCATGCTTACACCTTTGGCACTAATTTTATGACTAAGATAGAGAATTTCTTCTAATCCAAATTCACACTTTGATGCTTTTGCAAATAGGGATTCAGATTCCAATATACTCAGGACCTCATCGATGTGTTGGAGATGTTCTGCCCATGATTTGCTATAGATAAGTAGGTTATCAAAGAAAATAAGAAGGAATTTCCTAAGTTCTTTTCAAAAAATATGATTCATACATGATTGGAAGGTGGTCGGGGCATTAGTTAGGCCAAAGGGTAGAACTAGAAACTCAAAATGCCCATAATGACATCTAAATGCTATCTTGGGAACATCCTCCTTCCTCATTCTAATTTGATGGTATCCTGAACGTAAATCAATCTTAGAAAAATATATTGCTCCATGAAGTTCATCTATGAGTTCATCCACCCTAGGAATGGGATAGCAATTTTAATAGTTTTCTTATTTAGGGCTCAATAATCTATACACATTCTCATTGTCCCATCCTTCTTTTTCACAAGTACTACTGGTGATGTAAAGGGACTGGAGCTAGGTTGAATGTGTCCCATTGCTAAGAGTTCTTGAATGGCCTTTTCAATTTCATCCTTATACTTTTGAGGATGTCGGTAAGGGGTGGTGATCACTAGTTTAGCATCCTTTTCCAATTCTATAATGTGTTCAAATCCTCTTTTGGGAGGTAATCCTGGTGCAATTTCTTCAAACACTTTCTGATGTTTTTTAATGATGGGTTCAATGTCAATATGGATGACGAAATCCTATGGAGTTGATTTATTTAATACTAAACATTATGCAACCCATTCTCCTTGATCATGTCATAGTATTCTTCATATTCTTTTGCATGAAACCAATTTCGCGGAATCATCAGATATTCCTTCCAATGTTATTTCTTCCCCATTATGCTCAAAATGGATTTTCAAGTTTGGAAGGTCGAACCTAAAAAATCCAAGAGAAAATATCCATGGACCTCCCAAAATTATATCTGAGTCTAGTGGAACCACATGTAGGTCCTATCTGATGGTGTGCTTTCTTCCTAAAGTGATTTCTTGTTGTGGAATCACCTTTGTGCATCATACCAATGATCCTGTGGCTTGAACAGTAGTAAAACCTTTGAACTTCTCAGTTTTTAATTTCATTCTGTTAACAAGTCTTTCATTAATGTAGTTATGGGATGCTCCACTATCAACCAGTGCAATGACTTTCTATCCATTAAGAGTGCATCTAATTCTTAAGACCCTATTTTTGGAGGGTTGAGTCATAGTGGCTATCACTCCGTATTCTTCTCCCTCTATTTCTTCTTTATTGCTTTTGTCACATTTTTCCTTTTTGTTCACCTTTTCTTCCTCAACATCTTCTTCCATTCTTTGGATGTGGCCTTTCTTTCCACGTCTATGTCTGAGCACCCAGTCTATTCCACAATTTTGACAAGTGTTTCTTTTGCAGTCATGGCCTAGCTCCCATGGCTCTTGGCATTTAAACCATAAATTCATCTTCTTTAGTTCTTCTCGATCCTTTTTCGAAATGAAATTTTTGTAGGATTTATCTTTTTTGTGATTTTTAATAGTGGTCTTATTCCATGATTTGTTGTTTGTGTTTGAAACTTCCAATCTTAATGCCATTTCAAAAGCGTCATCTAAGGATGAAGGTTTTAAGGCACTTACTAGACCCTTTAATGAATCTTTTAATCCTTCTATGAACAAGTAGGTAAAATGTTCATCATCCACTCCTGTGACTTGGACAGAGATTTTTTGGAATTCTTTAATATAATCCTCTATTGTCCCTTGCTACCTTATTTGAGTTAATTTCTTAAAGTTTTCTTGAGGATGCCTTCTATCAAATCTCTTAATGAGTTTTTGAGAAAATTCCTCATAAGAAGTAACATTTCAGTGTCCTTGAGTAATAATGCCATGATGCCACCAATCACATGTTGTGCCTTGTAAGTGAAGGATTGTGAATTAAAGTGCATCTTCTTTTGTCATTGGACTTAGGTAAAGATAGGTGTTCAATTTTTGTAACCATGCGCGTGCCGTAAGTTTTTCTGATCCATCAAAATTTGGAAGTGTCACTTTATTTACTTTACTTCTAAAATCTTGATTCTCATGTCTTTTTTCTTTCCTATGAATTTCTTGCCTGTTGGCTTCACAGAATTCTCTAAATGTTACTAACTCCCTGATTTCTGGTTCAAGGTTGGCATAAGCTCTAGCATTTTCAATAGCAGTATTGGTTGCCTGTCCTTCTTCTTCCATTGAGGGGCCTTCCCTAGATATGAAAGGGGGTTTGGGTACTTGAGATGGTGAGGCTCCATTATTTTCTGAATGATTTGAACTTATGTCTCTTCCACCAGAATTATGGGTTTTGAGGTTGTTTATGGAATTTCCCATATTTTGCAGGGCTTGAAGAAGTGCTTGATTTGATATTTCTATTTGCTCTACTAAGGTTTGGTTTGTCTATTCCATAACATTTCTAATTTTATTAGATAATTGCTCACTCATTTTTTCTCCTCTTTTTATTTACTATATTTTCAGGATGGCAGAACCTGGCTCTGATACCAATTGTAATGACCCCTTTTCAATTCTTTGACCTGATATTCAAAATTTGGTATAAGTTAGGAAGTCATTCAAATTAAACACGCCTTGGATCCTTATTGTTATTTAAAGTTTGAGGAGTTGAGCATTATAATTAATTAATTTAATTTGTTTAGAAAGTTTCACCTTATAGTGCCAGGCAATCTTCTCTCTCCTGGTTATGATCATCTCAAGACGATAGATTGACGATGCAAAGGGCACGTGAAACAAGCTACAAGCGGCTCCCTGGAGGATACTATCAGGTGCTCGAATTTACTCTGCCTCTCCCTCCACCAACTCCCTATCTTAAGATGTCATAACTCAGATGAGAGCAAGACTTCGTGGGTTATAAGTTGAAAATACATTTTAATGATAATCCTTACGATTGTTGTTAAGTATAATGTAACAATATCTAATTATTGTCATGAATGTTTACACATTATTACTATTTGAAATATTTATCATTGTGTGCACACATATATATATATATATATATATATATATATATATATATATATATATATATATATATATATATATATATATATATATATATATATATATATATATATATATATATATATATATATATATATATATATATATATATATATATATATATATATATATATATATAGTATTATATGTTTAAATATTTATATAAATTGATCTAATTTCATTCTATGTATATCCATGAATTATTTTTACCAATTTAAGTTGATGGATGAAAAAGCTTTTATATTTGATTAAGCTCTATGTAATACATATGCCACCAATCGGTAATACGTGTGGCTCGATTATAACTATTAATAACAAAATCCATCAGCGATGTTCGTAGCATAAATGTTATTGCAAACTTTGAAAGCATATTATCATGGCTGGATCCGAGTATCATACCTTGTAATAAATGTTTGCAAGGTTGTCAGTCTACAGCACAGAGTTAATTATCTCTTGGTACGCTATGTGACCGGTTGTCGAGAGGAAGATTTTCAAGCGTCGAACACAGCTTGTAATATTATTATTCTTCACTTTATCACTTGGTGGTTTATACTGTATTCACCATGATTTATCTCTCTTTTTGTGACCTAACCCTAATACTAGTATTTATATATCATTTGGCAGTCACGAATGTAAAGTCATGTCTCTTAAATATGATTTGGTTATAGTTTTAACTTTCTTATTCGCATAGTTCAATGTTATAGTATATTTATTTAGTAAGCATTATTATATTTATGTAGTAAACACTTGTAATCATATGTAAGCATCAATATAATAATAATTAGTAGATTAGGGTTCAAAAGGATGTTTTTAATAATCAAATTAGATTTAGGTTTATTGGACATTGATAATTTTTATAATAGCAAGATTTATATATTGGAAGTTAATAATATTAATGTATTTTGAAATAATAATATATTTATAATTATGACTATTCACGAGGGACTTTGGAGATTATGAATTTAACATTAATAATATTTATTATAACTTGTATGCTATTTGATTGAAACAATTCAAAGTATTGCCATCATAGTAGTATATTGAATATATCAATCTTAAATATTTGAACTTAATATATTACATTTCTGATAAAGGAAAACATATTAATCCAGGCTCATTACATCATCCTAAGTCATTTGTATGTATCATATTGAAATGAAACCTTATATTATTGGGAAGAGATGTCACATCCAACTATCCATGAGAGTAACCACCTCATCTTATTTTAGCTAAGGTCAACCTTGGTAATATATTTCATGTCTTTATCATTTATTATATAAATATTGTAGCTCAAAAACTACAAAAATTTATATAAAGTGAAAAATAAAATGAAAAGATGGTATTCTTCTGCTTGTTAGAGTGAAACCCATTGACAATTAGCAATCATCCCTTCTAGAGCTTAAAATACGAAAATGGATGACTCATCTAACTGCAACAAGATCAGCAATGACCAATCCATAAATAGCCATCCTTGCAACCGCCAAAATAAAACTAAGAACCATAAAATAGGAGGTCACAAATAGGAGGCCTCTAGAGGTGGACCCACAACCCAAACTCATGATAATCAAAAGGAGGTAGTTCATTATTCAGTGATCAACCCATTAATGGGTATGCCATAGACATAAATAAACCATTAGAAATTTTCCTTTTTCTTGAAGAACTTGTTAGAGAAAATAATTAATTATTAATTATTTATTCTATTTACTTAAGCTTACTTAGGTTAATGCATTCATTTAATAGTTGTAGTGATGAGTTGTTGACAACAAGGGAGTTTGTTCCCTTCTAGCATGTTCCACCTTTTTTTGGATGCTTAGTTGTCAACCTTATCTTCTACCACTTTCCAACTTGTTCTACAATCTTCCATGAGGCCTTTATATTCAGGCTCTCTCATTGTGTTTTCTCATCACATTTTCATTGGAAATACATTTTCTTGTGCTGCAATATGTTCTCTCTCAAGTTTGTTTAGGGTTTTTCCAAGCTCCACCTCTTCCTTCTTGGTTTCCTTTCAATAGGTTATTTGCATGCAGGTGATCTTGGCACATTGTGGAGTTAGATTTTACCAACTCCTACATGGTATCAGAGTCTCCCTACTGCTTCTTGGCTGATGGATTTTTAAAGCCATAATTTGGAGACACAAACCCTAGTTTGTTTGTGCATTTTTCTTCAATCTGAGGGAAGAGCATTTTTTTGGAGCACTTTGAGCCCAAACAGACACTGCAATTGGATCCGAAGGTTGTTTACAGTTAGGATCCATATAAAATTTGTCCATTTTGGTGACAGGGCTCTGGGAGGCAAAAAATTTAGTCGCCAGGAGGTCGTATGGTCATACGAACGATTTAGCAAAAAAAATAAAAAAATACATTGCAAGTCGTGCCACCCGCATGCCACCGATGCCTAACCTACGTCGATCACACCGCCCAGTCACCTCCACAGCTCGCGCAATGATGCCCTCTGGTTTCTCCATCGGCAATGCTCCTGCTCCAACCGCCCCCGCCTCTGCTCAACCAGGTTTCTCCGCTCCTAGACCACCTCTACTCCACCTGTCTAACACTTCATATGTGGAGTTATACTTAGTTGAGTACATGGTCATTTTGACACTTGGCATGCATAGCGGGTGCCACATCACCTTGCCAACTCAATATTCTACCATGTGGCCCCTTTTTTTGCTACGACAGTCCAGAAATCGTCAATTTTTTTCCACTAAAATGCTGACATCAACACTACATCATCAGCCCTCCTACACATCTCCAAGGTCCTTTTTGACCTACTTGCGGTTTTTTGGCCATAACTAGAGCATACAGAGGTATTTTTCCAATATGAAAGAAGCGTCAGAAAGCTGGTTCTGAGATGGAGACATTGGTGTAGGTATTTTTAGGTTTGGATGTAGTTTTGTTGACTTTTTTTCAATTGAAGTCTAAAGTTTTATTTTTGACTCTAGCATGCATATCTTTTACGTCCCATGTCCATTTTTTGAAAACGTTATATTTTTTGAAAGCTGGTTTTTTCACCTTTTCAAAAATGTAGTCTTTTTCCTTAGATTTTAGCCCATGCTCTTTCTATCATGTTTTTGGCATTTTTGCTCTATGATGGATATCTTGGGTGTTCTAGGTCCGAGGATCATTTTCAAGGCATGGAATCCTTTTTTTTGGGGTTGTACCACCTTTTGTATTAGCTTTTTTCCTTTTCTAATTATTATAGACATCATTTGTAAGCACTTTTATGTATATGCACTAAGATAAAGTGCCACTCTTGCATTTTGGGTTCATGAATTGTTTTGAGACAGTTGTACTTACACTCTTTTTATAAAGCACCATGGGGGGATAGTTGTTTGCTATTTTAGGCATTCTTCCTTTTGTTTTCCCATGCAGTGTTGATGTGACCATGTCTTTATAGGTGTTTGTACCTCTTTCCCTCTCTCGTTGTTCTTGTTTCTATCTACAGGGGATTTTGGCCCACCTTCTCAGTTGCCTGTCATCTCACCCCATCTGCATCAAAGGGGGGTTATGTTGTTATTCTAATGCATCCTTGGTTCAATAGTGTGAGCTATGTATTCAGTGGTTGATCTTATATGAGAGCGATTACAATGGTTGGCTACCTATGCATTTCAGTGAGATGGATCATCTGCTATATAGACACGCTCAGTTCATGCCTTCTTCTTTCATGGAGGTTCTTCAAATTAGCAGTCTCTTTTTTATGGTGGAATTTGTGGCTTCTTCATGCTTTAGTAATGCTCTTCATGATCTATTTTTGTTCCTATTTTATGGGGACATTCCCCTAATTCGAGGCTTCTTCAGTCCTTCACTAGGTTACCTCTTTTTGGGGGAGGGTTTTTCCCATGTGGTTTTCTCTCTTTCCCTATTTTCAGAGGTTTCATTTTTTTGCATTATACATGGGTACCTAACATGGCCTTGTTGCTGGGACCCATTTTGCATTTTCTCTTAGTTTTTGTGAGCTTAAGGCATTCCCCTAAGTTGCACTTAAAGGGGGGTGTTAGAGTAAATAATTAATTATTTATTATTTATTCTATTTACTTAAGCTTACTTAGGTTAATGCATTCATTTAATAGTTGTAGTGATGAGTTGTTGACAACATGTTTGTTTCCTTCTAGCATGTTCCACCTTTTTGTGGATGCTTAGTTGTCAACCTTGTCTTCTACCACTTTCCAGCTCGTTCTACAAGCTTCCATGGGGCCTTTATATTCAAGCTCTACCATGGTATTTTCTCATCACATTTTCATTGTAAATACATTTATTTTTTTTGCAATATGTTCTCTCTCAAGTTTGTTTAGGGTTTTTCCAAGCTCCACCTCTTCCTTCTTAGTTTCCCTTTGACAGGTTATTTGCATGCAGGTGATCTTGGCGAGCTGTGGAGTTGGATTTCATCAACTCCTATAGAACTAAGGAGCATATGATGATTTGATTTTGAATGTTTTCTCTTCTTTAACTTTTATTGAAACATGATTAGATTGAAGATTGTGCTTACTCATCTCATTTAGATATTCAACACATCTTGCATCTACTGACATGATCAACGGAACTTGAGATAGCTTAGAGTTGATTGATTTAGGTATAAGAGTGGAATTTGAATCACCCAAATTATTATTAAATATTGGAGATCTCCCACTAGGAGAGACTGGAGTGGTTGTAACTAAAATAGGTGGAGACCTGGGATTGCCAATAGGACAAAAATTGCCATATGTGCTTACATAATACAACTTGGAAGGAGTAATGAAATGGTGTCACCATAATGGTGAAGGATATCCTTGAAATTTCATCCAAAATTACCATGTCTTGCCTCTTAGTAGAAATTTGTCACCATACATACTTTGGAGAAATCTATAACAATAGAAAACCTATGGTAGGAAGAAATTGGATCATTCATAGTGCTCCTAAAGAAACAACATCTTGGGTTTAGAGAAATCTTGCATAAACCAAAAAAAAATTATGGTTATTTTTGTAGTGTTTTCCAATTTACAAATTTGTTGATCATTTTAGTGATCCTTGGCTTTTCAAGTTAGCACATGTGATGTTTGGAAGTATGATCTAGACCTAGTCTAACTCTTATTCTCAGGTTCACATCGCGTTTGGTTCTTTGTTTCTCAAGTTATGATTTGTCTTCTCTTGAGTGGTGTGTTCTTGCTAGTTTTCATGATCATTGGTGGATTTCAATCTTGTGATGGAAATCTATGATCATGGATCTTTGGTGGTGCATTTGGCCATGTTATTGAATACTGCGAGTTCCTAAATCTAGAACTACAATCTTTCAAATGTGTTATGTCTCTCATTCCTTATGATTTGGGATTGAACCTTTTTATTGTAATGAGTTCCTTATTCTTGAGGAATGTTCTTGGACCTTGACATTTCTTTGTTTCCATTACACATATTAGGATTTCTAGGCCTTTACCATGTAAGGTTTCTAAGGTTGTGAAAGATTTGCAAGTTTAGAGAGGCAATCAATTGATTGAAATTGGTAGAGTTGAGGTTCTTATATCATTTTCATTTTTATCTTTGTACATATTTTGACCAAGTATGACATGAATTTTTGGATAATAAGAGAAGGCCATTGTGGTGGGGGTGAGAGTTATTGTTGAAGAATAAGAGACCCCATTTATTATCAATGGCCTTACTATCATAGACATGCTTGTTAAGTAGGTTATACTATCGATGTTTGTTAACAAGGGTTGTTCCATTTGGCTTCCAAGCTTGAGTTCCAGAGACCTATGAACTACAACACTAACTATTTATCTCTTGGATTTTATTATTACAATTTGAAATTGACTTGTGGGAATTTCACATAATGGTAGAAAAACATTAATTGAACTAATAAAAATACATTAATATATTTTTGTTTGAAAATTTGTGTTCATATATTACATTTTAATGTTATATAAATATTTTATAGAGCATAATTCAAAAAATCATACAAGAATCCAACAAAAAACATTATAGAACAATACAAATAGTAAATGAGATAAACTAATGAGTGAGAGTGAAGCAGATTCAGTCTATATAAAAATGATAATTTTAAATATGATTTTTCAAATGTTTTTTCATGCATGTATTATACCATACTTTAGAATCACAAAGCTAAGGTGACCTACAAACAACAATGGATTTGATTTTTCTCAAACTCTATAACATCATCTTGTGCATGTATACAATATCCGTAGCAGTTTTTAGTGATTGCAAATTTCCTTCTATGATTTCAAAGGTATACCACATCTTCGTTATTATGATTTTTTTGATTTTTTTTACTTTTCTCGATTTGTAACAAAGGCTCGAATATTGCACTATTAACTCAAGATCTTATCATTGACATGCCAGGGAGACATATGCAGAGGATGTAAATGAATATTCACTAGGTAATCCCAATATTTGTGAATTAGTCTATTTTTATTTGCAAATGTAAGAACTAAATGTTTGCATGCTGAACAATAAGGAATTATGATTGGACTAAAGAGATTAGTCATTGTAAATAATTCAATTACTTGCCAAGTTGAAAGTTGTTTTATGATAACTTGCCATTGATTATATTTATTATACTCATAATGCTTCTATTTTTAAAAAAAATTGGTTCCTACTTTCTGGAATTTTGACAAGAACTCACAATAATTTATTGGTTCTTTTAATATACTTCCTTTTATAATATAAAAATTATAGTTCTTGAGGTGCATTATTGATAAAGAGTTGATGACTTTGAGAGATGTGTTAATACACCCATGCCTATTGAAAATCTTGCACACAAAGATGTTACAAGCATGTGATGATATTCCTATGGGGGATTATAGTAGAAACATGATCAAATCATTATTTTGATGCTATGTTACATCGATGACTGTGTTTGTCATTAATGTCAACATAGCATTTTTTTGTGGTATCTAACATAAGAACAATGGTAAAGATCAAGTTGGTACAGACATATCATTGAGTATTTTCACTAGCAAGGTTAATGGGAGATACTACTAAATGTCTAGCATATGTAGCTAACCTCGGGTGCAAAAGATATTGAGTCTGGAAGAAGTTATGCAAGTTTTGGTGAAGACTGTTCTAAGATAGAGTTTACAGAAGCATGTTCTGGTAAAATTGTGATATCTCTTAGCAGAGTTGTTATTCTGAGAAGAAAGGTTAAAGGCATATAGAAGACATGTTCGAGATGTCATGACTAAGGTCACTCATCATAATATTACATGTATAGAAAGTTACTCAAGTTATAATGCAATAGATTAATGTTATCGCTACATATAACATGTTCTTAATGAGGTCCTATAATAATTAATTGTGAAGGTGTATTAGCCAACTCAAGGTAATTGTTTTATGGACTTGATATTTTCCTTTGTTATGAAAAAAGAAGAAAGCACAAAGAGCAGAATAGAAGAGAAACCTGTTGATATGTGAGGATAAACAGAGTAGACTGAAGTTGGGGAAAACTTCATTGCTAAGGCTTTATTTTGAGATCTAAGGTTTGATATTTGGATATGAAGTTTGTGACCTAGTCTACAAGCCCTGATAGTGATTGGTACAGTTGACAAGATAGAGGAAAGAGGATAAAGCATAGTACAAACAATTATTCTACAAGGAATAATTGAGAGATCATTTGGACAGTAAAGTTCAATGGTCTTGCCCCAAAAATTTTTTAGACAGTTGGTCCTTGTCATGGCCCCTTTTCAAATAATTAAAAATAATAATCTTTTCTAAGGCAGGCAGGCCCAAAAAGGTGAAGTTTCGGAAAAAGGGGATAATCTTTGGAAGCTAATGGACTAATAAATGAAAATTATTATTAAAATATGTTTTATTAACCCCTCTTGGATGTGAGTTAGGGTTATGCCCTCTTTTAAGGAGTTTGGAGGCATTTTGCGCTCATTCCAGAACTTGATTTTTGCTCATTTCTTTGTTATTCTTCAGAGGCTGCCAAACCTGTGGAGAAGGAGACCCAAGAATGAGAGTTTTCAGGTTTCTAGGAAGGCTAAGGATAGGATTTTGAATCCATTCCCTGTGCATGATCATGCAGAGTTTGCCTTTGTGCTGAACAGTGCAGATTTGTGATTTTTCGGGTGTGTTTTTGTAAGAGTTTGGTGTTTTTGGTTGAGTATTTCATATCAGTTTGGGTTGCTTCTGTATTTCAGACTTTTAGATGTTAAAATAGAGCTAGATATATGTATTTGGTCAAGATTATACTTCTATGATAGATTATTAGTGTTTTTGTGGTGTTTTCGAGCTATTCTATGTTATTTTCGGGAGCTCGATGAGCATTGTTTTTATCCTCTGTTTGGGAGCTGTTGTGTAAATGTTATACAGATCTAAAAATGTCATTTTTTAGGCTGTTATTCTGCTGAAATTTCTATAAAAATGTCTACTTTCAGATTTACTAATAATATGTGAAGCTGTGAAGTTTTTGGCACTATTTTCGGCATACCCGATTTGGGGTTTATTGAGAAATTGGTGGATCTTTGAAAGATTGGTTGTTTGATCCTAAAGATCTGATTAGAGGCTTGAAATATCATATAAAATTAGAAAAGGGACATTTCAATGGTATTAGAGCTATGATCTTGCCATCTTGAGGGTTTGTAGAAGTTTGCATGTCAGTTTTGACAACTACCCAAATCTTGCATGTCATAATTTATGGTTGCATGTTGCTTCTAATCAGCTGCATGTCAAAATTTATGGTTGCATGCTACTTCTAATCATTTTCATGTTAGTTCTTGGTGAATTTGGTGGTTGCATGTTGCTTCTAATTAGCTACATGTCAAAATCTATGGTTGCATGCTACTTCTAATCATTTGCATGTTAGTTCTTGGTGAATTTGGTGGTTGCATGTTGCTTCTAATTAGCTGCATGTCAAAATCTATGGTTGCATGCTACTTCTAATAATTTTCATGTCAGTTCTTGGTGTTTGAAGAAGTTATAACCTATTGGGGTTACACTCTACTTTATCCAGAATGGACAGGTATAGTACAGAGTCTCAGAGGACACGATCTTGGACAATTGATATCCAGAGTCGGAATAGTAGAAAGGATGGTTATTTAGACATTCGAGATAAACTTAGGAAAATAAGCCATGACATGTTTGAATAGTTGGTTGAGCACCACCATATGATGAATGACATGTTGTCCAACCTAGCTAAGGTGGATAAGTTGACCAGATTTCTATTTGGCAGATTTTCTCACAAGGCAGGTGACACAATTACCAAGAACTTGCATGAGGAGTTTAAGAAACTAGCTTATAGCCAGGAAAAGGTCTCAGATTCTACTCTACCACAGGAGGTAGTGAAAAAGGATATTATGCAGATTGATAGTAATGGTCAACTTGATACTCAAATTGAGACAATTGTATACAGGTCATTAAAGGGTGATATCACAGGTATTCAGGATGGTATAGTTACAACAGGTAGTGACTACAACGTAGTGGGTTCAGATGATGATTATGAGGATGTTGTTGTGCATGATGGTGAGATACCTAGTAGAGATGAGTAGACATTGAGCATTCATGACTTTGCTGAGAAAGAGTACCAGGCACAGTTAGATGCTTCGTCACATGAGGTTGAGGCTAGTAGTACTTCACACGATTTGTCCAGCCAGCTGAAAGTGAACAAAGACAGTATTGTGACTTAATTATCTCATCATGATAGGTATGTGGAGTTAGTTGGTATTGGTCATATTACTCAAGTGAGGATTTTGCTTGAGTTACCAGCTGATTCTAGTTTACAGATATGGACTCGAGATTGTTATATTGGCATTTGGGATTCAGTTGACTGGAGATCTTTAACACTTTTTGGTAGCAATGTTTGTTTGGGTGCTATCATGGATTTGATTAGCAAATTGCACAGTGTTGTCTTTTCTTGTGCTAGCAGCTTGTCCGATGTTGGTATTAGTTTTTATACACCGATGTTGGGCTTTGTTCATATATCTAGTCGACCATACTTGCTGGAATGTGTTGATGATCTTTCATATTTGGCAGTGTGTACAGATGAGTCCCAGGATCATATTGGCATTGATGACATCCAGGAGGATGCAGTGGGCAGTTTTGAAAACTTAGTTTCCTTGGGTACAAAGGAGTTGGACAGCAGTGCTACAGTTTTTGATACTCTGTATGTTGATATGAGCTTTAGAGTTGATTCACAGGATATGGATGGTAATACTCTAGAGACTAGTAACTTTGAGGATACTCCTTTAGACAGTGCATCAAAGGAGGTTTGTAGGAGACAGTCAAGCCAGTGCCATCATGTGTCTAATCAGTTGAGAGTTAGTGAGTGAGACATTTCTATCACTTGCCAACATTTCGATGTTGCTCGTCAATTGTTAGCAGTTTATGGATGGGGTTCTCCTACTAGTGATGAGCAGGGAGGTAGTTATCTTTCCTTGACAGAGTTCCACTCTTTATGGGAGGCTATCCAGATTCTGAGACATGATTATATGCAGTTGGTAGCCGACAGAGATTATCTTATTGAGTGGGGCAGTACAGCATATGATGCATTGTTGGCCAAGGAAGATGAGGTGAGTGAGCTTACTGAGCAGCTTGAGGTGACTTCTAAGATTCTTGAGAGTACACAGTTGGCTTTCAAGGAGTCACAGTTTCATTTGGCTAAGGTGACCATGGAGTTAGAGCAACTACAGTCTTTACTAGATTCTATACAGTCACAAGCTGTGGTGTCTGATGATCTGAGGATGTCCATGGTTGAGATTGTCAAAGATAGTGGAGATGGAGATGCATCCATCCTTAATACTAACATTGGCATATCGAGTTCATCCCCTCTAGAGTCAGGTTTAGTTGAGTTGGGTGCTGTAGTAGATTTTTGTGGTATGCCTGACATGATGGTGACCTCTAGCACTAATGGCACGAAGACTAGAGGTGTTGTATCAAAGACAATGTGTGATGTTGGTGAGTCGATAGTTGGCATGGTTCCTGCTAGTAATACTACTCCCTTGGCGATGTCTTTAGAGGTAGTAGTCAGTTCCAACTTGGTTAGTGATCGATTGTAGTTAGTTACATCTGGATTGCAGTCTGAGCCACTGACTGAGATTGGCGCATTCTATCAACATTACGTTGTGAGATATGCTCATCAATTTACCTTTGATGACCATGTTGATGAGATGATGATACAGAGATGTACTTTGGTTCCTAGTGCTTATCATCAGTTATGGGATAGTTTGATGCCTTGGGATGAGGGTTGTGATGGGCACGACATGGCAATAGGTTCTGCAGTTGACAGCTTGATAATACGTGACTTAGAGCAGGAGTTTCGAAGTGATGCTTTAGCAAGTGTTGTTATTGATTCTACTCCTTTGGCTATGACATCTCCTGACTTAGCTGGTGATCAATCACAGTGGGTTGTATCACTTGTTCATGGTGAGCTATTGACTGAGGTTGGTTTTTTTTATCAACATTATAATGCAAGGTATGTACATCAATTAGCATTTGATCCTTGTGTTGAGGAGTTGATGGCAAGCAAATTTGGTTTGGGTTCCAATTCTTGTTGTTTATCTTGTGATGGCTTTTCACCATCAGGGGTGCATGGGAGTTATGGTTATGAGACAGTGGTCGGTGATCTACAGAGTTATGTTGACTAAAGGAGTTGTACATTGTGTGGATTCTCCATAATTGGTATAGTTTCATTCGAGAGCATTCACCATTGTTGCAGAGTTGGATTGTACATTCTGTATAGGCCAGTGGAATGCGTTGATGGTATTTACTGTGTTGGTAGTTTGATTTGTCCACTTTACTTGGGTTTTGATGTTCTAAGAGTTTGTGTCTCATGGGTTTCTGACTATGGAAGTTGTGACTTTGGAGATTGGTTGAGTAGTAATTGTCAGTTTGATTATGGATTCCTCTTGGTTATATTGCAGAGGATATTGCAGGAGCCTGTGTTAATTGACAATAGTATAGTTCATGACTACATTTGGGATCCAAGTGGATTGATTGGTTTATTGTTCAGCCATTGCTCGAGGACAAGCAATATTTGGAAGGGGAGGACTTGTCATGTCCCCTTTTCAAATAATTAAAAATAATAATCTTTCCTAAGGCAGGCAGGCCCAAAAAGATGAAGTTTCAAAAAAAGGGGATAATCTTTGGAAGCTAATGGACTAATAAATAAAAATTATTATTAAAATATGTTTTATTAACCCCTCTTGGATGTGAGTTAGGGTTATGCCCTCTTTTAAGGAGTTTGGAGGCATTTTGGGCTCATTCCAGAACTTGATTTTTGCTCATTTCTTTGTTATTCTTCAGAGGATGCCAAACCTGTGGAGAAGGAGACCCAAGAACGGTAGTTTGCAGGTTTCTAAGAAGGCTAAGGATGGGATTTTGAATCCATTCCATGTGCATGCTCATGCAGAGTTTGCCTTTGTGCTGAACAGTGCAGATTTGTGGTTTTTCGGGTGTGTTTTTGTAAGAGTTTGGTGTTTCAGTTGAGTATTTCATATCAGTTTAGGTTGCTGCTGTATTTCAGACTTTTAGATGTTAAAATAGAGCTGAATATATGTATTTGGTCGAGATTATACTTTTGCAATAGATTATTAGTGTTTTTGTGATGTTTTCAGGCTATTCTATGTTGTTTTCGGGAGCCCGATGAGCATTGTTTTTATCCTCCGTTTGGGAGCTGTTGTGTAAATGTTATATAGATCTGAAAATGTCATTTTTTAGGCTGTTATGCTGCTGAAATTTCTATAAAAATGTCCACTTTTAGATTTACTAATAATATGTGAAGCTGTGAAGTTTTTGGCACTATTTTCGGCATACCCGATTTGGGATTTATTGAGAAATTGGTGGATCTTTGAAAGATTGGTTGTTTGATCTTAAAGATCTGATTAGAGGCTTGGAATATCATATAAAATAAGAAAAGGGACATTTCAGTCCTTCTACCTTTTACAACTCCTAACAGGGTTGGGATCTCCTAATAGAGATTCAAAGTCTCCTAACAGGGACTCTTATATACTGAATGTGTTTATAGACTCCTAATAGGGTCCATCCTCTAACAAGGAAAAAATAATAATTTAAAATATATATATATATATATATATATATATATATATATATATATATATATATATATATATACATATATATATATATATATACATATATATATATATATATACATATATATATACATATACATATATATATATACATATATATATATATACATATATATATATATATATATATACATACATATATGTATATACATAGATATATATATATGCATATATGTATATACATATATGTATATATATACATATATGTATACATATATGTATACATATACATGTATATACATATATACATATATGTATATACATATATATATATATATATATATATATATGTATATACATATATGTATATATGTATATACATGTATATGTATACATATATGTATATACATATATATATATATATATATATATATATATATATATGTATATACATGTATATGTATACATATATGTATATATATATATATGTATATACATGTATATGTATACATATATGTATATATATATATGTATATGTATACATATATGTATATATATATGTATATGTATACATATATGTATATATATACACATGTATATATGCACATGTATATACATGTACATGTGTATATACACATGTATATACATGTACATGTGTATATACACATGTATATACATGTATATATACATGTGTATATACACATGTATATATACATGTGTATATACACATGTATATATACATGTGTATATACACATGTATATATACATGTATATACATGTGTATATACACATGTACATGTATATACATGTGCATATATACATGTGTATATATATATATATATATATATGTATGTATATATATATGTGTGTGTGTATATATATATATGTATATATATATATCTTTGTGGACATCATTCTCACCAAGGTTTTCCTTATGATCAAGGGCTTCCCTAGTTAACAACTATGGTGTAATTGTGTATGTGCATCTTATTATGGTTGCTATTTATTTTGATTGAATGGTTAAGATTAATTAAGGCTGATAAATGTTTTAATTAGATAACTAATTCACTCCTCACCCTCTCAATTATCTTGGTGTACTATTATTTCTAACTATTGGTATTAGAGCATCAGGTCCTTGAAGGATAAGATTAATAGCTTTGGGAGATTAGTGGCGAGTTATTTCATAAAAGATAGTCCTGAGTCTAATGGAGGAAATTTCGACACCCAAAAGATGGAGCTTCTTGGTGAGAGATCGGAATTGTGTACAAAATTGAGCATTAAGTTTCCTGATAGAGGCACAAGTAAAGATAGATTGAGATCCAAAGAAGACATGAAGATCAAGGAAGGTATTGATCTCCTCATGAAAAGAGAGAAAGAAGTTATGGAAATTTTTTCTTGTTGGACATGTAAAGAGTTTGGTCATTTTTCATCTACATGCCCTAAGATAGTAATGAAAACTAAAAAGAGTTCACTTTTCGATGAAGATGAATAATCTAAAGCTAGTATGGAAAGATTCTTGAATGACCATGATGTTAAAGATAATGAGCCTGAATTGGTTAGGGAAAAGAAAGTAGTAGAAGAGATAGCTTTGGTAACTATTATTGATGATGATGAAGAAGAGGAAAATTTTGGAATTAATAGATGTAATGATGAAGTTCTTTTTGAGACTAACAATGACTTGTAAAATGAAGGTGAGAAAAGGCAGGAACAAATTTCAAAACCTAGAACTGAGCTAAGAGTTGAGATAACAACTCCTACTTCTGGTAAGAATATGACAAAGAATCATCCACCAAAGAAAATCATTGGTAGTGGAGATAAAGGTGTCATGACAAGAAGCAAAATCAATGAAGAACCATGTTTGATATCTCAAGTAGAACCAAAGAATGCAGATGAGGCATGCAAAGATGAATATTGGAAGCAAGCTATGAAAGAAGAATTAGATTAGATAGTGAAGAATGAAATATGGGAATTGGTCCCTAGACTAGCAGACAAGAATGTGATAGGAACAAAATGGGTATTCAGGAACAAGATGGATGAACAAGGTGGATTTGTAAGGAACAAAGAAAGATTGGTATGTAAAGGTTACTCACAAAAAGAAGGAATAGACTATGAAGAAACATATGCTCCTATGGAAAGAATTTAAGCAGTAAGGTTATTCTTAGCCTATGTAGTACATAAGAAATTCGAAGTGTAGCAGATGGATGTCAAGTCAGCATTTTTGAATGGAGAACTTGAAGAAGAGGTATACATAGAACAACCTAAAGGTTTTCCTTTAACATATGACAAGGACATGGTATGCAAATTAAAGAAAGAATTGTATGGCTTAAAACAAGCACCCAGAACCTAGTATGCAAGGTTGGACAAGCATTTAACAAAACTTGGACTTAGCAAAGGTATGGCAGACAATAATATATACTAGAAAGAAATAGATGAAGGACTGATGATTTTGGTAATATTTTTTGATGATGTCATATTTGGAGGAGATGATAATGAAAGTGACAAGTTTGTAGAAGAAATGAAGAAGGAATTTGAAATGAGCATGATAGGGGAAATGAAATACTTCCTAGGTTTGCAGAATGTGCAAGATAAAGAAGGAATATTTATTTCTTAGACTAAGTATTTGACAAATCTATTGAAAAGATTTGGTTTCGAAACATGTAAACTAGTTGGAACACCTATGATAAGTGGACACAAGTTATGTACAAAGGATGAGACACCTATTGTTGAGCAGAAGAAGTATAGATCTATGATTGGATTATTGCAATATCTGACTCACACAAGGCTAGATATAGTGAATGTAGTGGAATTGTTGCAAGATTTCAAGTTGATCCCAGAGAAGCACATTATGCATCAGTCAAGAGGATATTTAGATATTTGAAGGGAACACCAGAGTTTGAATTGTGGTATGATAGATCTAATGATTTCACTTTATATGCTTCTACTAATGTTGATTGGGCAGGCAATATGGATGACAAAAAGAGCACCAGTGGTGGAGAATTATTTCTTGGAGGAAAATTGGTCTCTTGGTTAAGAAAGAAGTAGGACTGTATCTCACAGATTATAGAAAAGGCAAAATATGTTGTAGCAATAGACAATTGTAATCAAGTTGTTTGGATGGAGCAAATGTTGAAGGATATAAGGATAGAACTTAGTGAACCTATAGTCATATATTATGATAACACAAGCACAGTGAACATGTCTAAGAATCTAGTGTTGCATTTTAAGACTAAGCACATTTCTATCAAATATCACATGTTGAGAGAGAAAGTTGCAAAAAAGAAAATTTGACTCGAGTATGTAATCACCAACTTAGAGCAAATTGTAGATATTTTCACCAAGCCTCTTCCCAAAGAGACTTTTGAGTATTTGCTAGGTATGCTAGGGGTTATGCCCTTATGTAATGCCCCACCAAAGGATACAAAATAATTAACCTAAAGTTTTACTAAGTTTGCTAAACATTTTTTTTTTAAAGTAAGAAAGTATAACATGCACACCAAACACATAGTAGCAGAAGCAATAACATACTATCAATTGTAACCATACATAACAGGCTACATTCTTTAAGGATCCCAAGATGTTGAGTCACATTTAAATTTAATTAATTCTAAGTCTAACAACTACCACACCCACATGAAAGAATAATAAGAAAGTCCAATGTTCATATAATACATTTGTTTTGAATGCCTTTTGGCGAATTAATTCGGAATGCTCAATCATCCACTGTACATGTTATAGGGTATGAAAGGCTTAAAAGAATATACATAAGTAGAAATAAAGATACATCGTCCTCCAAGAATCCATGATACTAAGTATAGTAATATAAATGAAACCATATACCATACATGGTACATCCACCCATCATAAAAGATATAAACATCCAATCATGAAATAAAACTATCTATAAAACACAACTAATCTAAGTGTGTGGTTCCTCCCAACCATCAATAGCATTATTAGACCATCGTGAGCCCTAGCCATCCTCCATGCGTAACATCCCAAGCCACCAAAGAGATCATTGGTACTATCATAATAGGGATGTCACTCCTAAAATATACTACATCATATAAAGAAATCTAACATGCAAGAATAAAACATAAGATGATCCTCCAAAGTAGATAACATCACCTAAACATGATAAACAAGCATCCCAAGAAGCTCCAGCCACGGTGACTACAGATGGATCTCAAATGGTAAGAGTAAAAAGCACTACCACCCGACTGCGTGGAACCTAAATGGTCCACTCCCACTGCACTGAGGAGATAGTCTCAAGTCCCAAACATGATATCAAACCACATAACACAATACTCTCTAAGTCCAGGAATCCTAAAAGTATTCTAACTCAAGGGTTCCAACACATAGATCGACATCTAGACCCAAAGGCACAACAAAGACACATAGGGAATCTACTATGCAAGCAAGAAAGTGTCATCGCAAAAGTCACATTAGAAGTTACCCGAGCAATCCCTCAGGAATCTCGGGTCCCCAGTAATCTTGTGGCCACTAGTATCCTCTCGTACTGACAAGGCACACTATGGAATGCAAGGTCGTAACCAAGTGTTCTTTCAACTCCCATCTTAGTCTATACTAGCACTCCAAGCATGGGTGAGAACATACAATTAATCTTATTAGGTTCATTTAAGTTAGTATTTAGTGTAATGTTATCACTTATTAAAAAAACAACTTACAATGAGTCATCCCCAGAGCCACTTCGGGTCTCCCATCCCTCATTGCAAGCCACTTCCCAACACTACACATAAATAACCTACCCTAGGCTTATGAAATCACAAATCACAAAATCACCTCAGCCCTATACAAGCGACTGGAAGGCATCAAAAGATAAGCCACAATAATCACATCAGTTCCCCACGAGAAAATGGAAAGCATCAAATGATAATCATAATGATCACAACAGTTCTCTATCAGCAACTGAAGGCATCAATGATACACTACAATATCCATCGGTTCTTAACAAGAAACCGAAAAAAATGTCCCAAAATAAATCACAATATTAATCTAAGACTCCAAAAATGGCTAAGTCAGGTATCTCATAAACATACACCTTAGCTTTACACAAGGAAACTGGAAAGCAACAACGACCAATAAATACATCCATCATAGAGCATATCAACACATCACCATGGTTGGGTTTTAAAAAGATCGAGACAAAAACATCATAATATCACATTCACGTAACTCCCAAGCCTCTGGTAAACGTCCTAAACTAGTCAACACTCTAAGACCATCCAAACCTCAAACACAACCAGTACATAGAAAACATCATAGTTTCACAGTAGGTTTGATTTGAAGGTATATTATCAAGTTAAAAGTAGAGGTTTCAGTTTGCAGTTTGACGTATGTTTTCAAATAACTAAGTTTCATAGTTTACCCCAACGAATTAACTCGATTCTTATAATTAATCATATCACAACTTAAAAGTAATAATAATCATTTATTAAATTATTAAAATAATAACAATAATTGATTATTAAATAAAAATAAACCCAATCCCATTAATATTCAATTTTTAAAAAATATATATAATTAACAATTATTAATTGATATTTATTATTAAATTCAAACTTATTCAAATATTTACATTAATAACTATTAATCATTTAATAATTATAAATTAATTAATAGTTAAAATTATTGACAAAATTCATTGATAAATGATATTCACTAAAATATTAATTAATTAATAATTTATTTATTTTTAATTAATATTTTAAACTATGAAGTAAAAATCATATTTTAAAAAAAAATGTAAAAAAATAACATTTAACAATTCATTAATTAATTACATAGTTAATAATAATTTATTAATTAAAAATTATTATTAATTAATTAATTAATATTAAAATAAATTTAATTTAATTAAAATAAAATAATTTTAAAAAATTAATATAAAAAATTTTAAAAATAAATAAACTGGTGTGTTTTTAATAAGCCCGTCGGCTTAATTAAAAGGGCTTGTGGCCTGCCGTAGTCCTACGGTTATAAGGCCTGCAGTGGCAAGTACTTGGTACTTGATGTTGCAGTACCTGCAATGCAGGTACTGTCTCGTAGAGCCACGACAAGGGGGTGGGGCACGGGATAATTCCCTCCCCCACCCCCCCCCCCCCCCAATAATTATATATTATTATTTATTAAAAAAAAATGTTTTTTCTACAATAATAATTATAATGTTTTTTTTCCAATAACATTTATAATTTATTTTTTTTAAACATTTACTATATATATTATTTAAAACTTTTTTCTCAATAACATTTAATATATAATATATATATATTTAATTTGAATTCCCAGCACTATCAATAAATACAATATGGATTTATTTTTTATTATTATTATTTTAAACAAGATTTCTCCATTTAAATTCAACCATCCAAATTTAGAGTTTCAGTCTTAGATTCAACCATTCCCATTTAAATCCTATGTATACAGAAACTAATTGACAAGCATTTGATAAATTTCAATATTGAAATGTTTAAACTTCCATAACAGAGAATTCAGATTTTACAATCCACAGACACGAAGAAGACAGGAAAGGATAATAGCAAAATTAATTAGTGATCAAAGCACAAGACCCTACCTGATACTTATGCTAATACGAAAACCCCGAAAAACTGTGAGAGAATTTTCTCCTCTTCAAAAACCTTTCTCTGAAATTTTTTCTAAAATTCTCCTTCTGAAATTCACTTCCAAATTTCGCATCCAAAATTCGTGTCCAAAAATTGTCTCCAAAATTTTCGTCCCCTAAAAATGAACCCCAAAGTTGTGATAGGGAGTTTTCTCCTCAAATCGGGGCACTAATTGTGCATTCACTCAAGAGGACTCCTTGCTCACTAGTCTCAAACTCAAAATTAACTTTCCTTAATCTTTCTTTATCTTGCATTAATCTTTTGTGCACATTAAATTGAATTATTAAATAACTTTATTCAATTTTCCACTTGACTTCTATTTTTAATTAATTAATTACTTTTAATCCCATGTGCACTTTATGAAATTAAAATAACATTATTAATTTCACTTATTTTATCTTTTTAATTACTTTCTTTTATTTTCAACTCGTGCACACATCATGCGACGTATAATCTTTTAATAATTTAATATCTTTTCACTTCTTAATTCATTTTAGAAACTTAATTGATAAAATATTTTATTAATTCAATTAACAATAATATTTAGCATTTATTTAAAAATAAACTCTAAATATATTATTATTAAATTAACTAAATATTATCACGTTCTAAATTTATACTTAAAACTTTAATCTCCAATTTTAATTATTTTTATTTAATGAATTTCTCAATTAATTAAATATAATTAAACATTAAAATCTCATAATAATTTTTCATTAAATTAAATCATTAATTAATCTTTTAATTAGACTTAATTAATAGAAAATACACCAAGGACTCATAAAACAACATACGAAAACCCAACATAGAAAAATACATACTAAATCAAACAAAAGGGTTATAATCATGAATTAACGTCATTCGACACATTCAGAAGGTACTGACTCAGATACTTGTCCTAATTTTCAATTAGGCCAAATGGCTTAAGGGTTTAGGATTTGGACTTAAGAATTTATCTTCCCTCTCTTACCATTGAGATAATGCGATAGGGTACGCTCATCTTGGCAATTCAGGGAAGTCAATACTCGGTACCTGCAACCTACATAAAATCCACGCATGTGCATACACAATATTCTAAGCTAAACAGGCAATGGTAGGAAGTGGTGCATCATGTAGATCTCGACTAGCAGGTGACTACGACTCCCTTCCTTAACCACATCAGAAATGACATACATAAAGAAAACAAACACACACACACACACCATACACACGCAAGTATGGGGTAAGTATTCATAAGAAAACATGTAATAATCCATCTAACTAATCATCATAAATAACTAAAAACATGAATCATCATCATGCATACATGAAATATAGAGTACCAAGTAACCTCATCATTTAATCAACTAAATGTAAAACAATATCTAATAATCTCAAGATAATGCCACTAAACATCAAGCATAAAACTGGCTTAAAAGAGTTTGTCAAAGATAATAGAAATGTGAGCTAGGGATAGGCACTACACCCTACCTACATCAGAGTGGATGATGCAAGAGTGCACCAGTCCAATGATACATAGCACTATTGTTTGTATGGACTAAATGTTGATGCTTCCTATATGGGGGAGTATTTGTGATTGATAGAGTCATCTAGGACTCTTGAGAGATGTTGTTTTGAATAGTGTCTTTGGACACTTGAGCAGGTCAGAGATAGTTATTGCAGTGATAGATGGTTGTTGAAACCTTTGACATTAATGTCAACAAGGGAGAGATTATAGCATGAAAAACATTTTGATATAGATCACATTGAGGTATATCAATGGGGAGAAGTGTGTATAATTGATGAAGAGGATTTGAAAAGAAAGGACAACAACCTTTAACAATTAGTACTCTAGGAACTAGATGTTTTTCATCTATGTTGCCATCAATACCAAAGGGGGAGATTGTTGGAAGCATGAATGTTGATGATATTCCTATGGGGGAGTATTGTAGAAACATGATTAGATGATTATTTTCATGATATGTTACATTCATGACTGTGTTTGTCATTGATGTCAACATAGCAGATTTATGTGGTATTTGACAGAAGAACAGCGGTAAAGATCAAGTTGGTACAAATAGATCGTTGAATATTTTCTCTAGCAAAGTTAGTGGGAGATACTATTAAGTGTCTAGCACATGTGGCTAACCTCAGGTGCAAAAGATATTAAGTCTGAAAGAAGTTATGCAAGTTTTGGTGAAGATTGTTTTGAGATAGAGTTTACAAAAGCATGTTCTAGTAAACTTGTTATATCTCTTAACATAGTTGTTATTCTAAGAAGCAAGGTTAAAGGCATGTATAAGACATGTTGGAGATGATGTGACTAAGCTCTCTCATCTTAATATTACACATACAGAAAGTTATTCAAGTTACAAGGCGACAGATTGATGTTATCACTAAGTATAACGTGTTCTTAATGAGGTCCTATAATAATTAATTAAGGAGGTGTATTAGCCAACTCAAGGGAATTGTTTTATGGACTTGGTATAAAGGAAGCACATTTTCCTTTGTTATGAAAAAAGAAGAAAGCACGAAGAGTGTAATGGAAGAGAAACAAGTTGATATGTGAGGATAAGCAGAGTAGAGCAAAGTTAGGGAAAACTTCATTGCCAATGTTTTATTTTGAGTTCCGAGGTTTGATATTTAGATCTACGATTTGTGACCTAGTCTACAAGGTCTGACAATGATTGGTCTAGTTGAAAGGAAAGACGAAAGAGGATAAAGCACAATAAAAAAAATTATTCTACAAGGAATAGTTGAGAGATCAGTTGGACAATGAAGTTTAGTGGGCTTGCCCTAGAAGTTGTTTAGACAGTGGGCTACAACTCCTAACAGGGTTGGAATCTCCTAACAGGGATTCAAAGTCTCCTAACAGGGACTCTTATGTACTGAATGTGTTGATAGACTCCTAACAAGGTCCATCCTCTAACAAGGAATATATATATTGTGGGCATCATTCCCACCAAGGTTTCCCTCTGATCAAGGGTTTCCGTAGTTAACAAATCTGGTGTAATTGTGTATGTGCATCTTGTTATGGTTATTGTTTACTTTGATTGAATGGTTAAGATTAATTAAGGTTAATAAATATTTTAATTAGATAACTGATTCAGCATCCCCCCTTGGTGGACTATTATTTCTAACAAAAGAGTAATCACGGGCCCCTGATTTGGTGTTTCCTACATAGAGAAAAAGGTAGTTAATGCTAATATATTATATGTTTGAAAACAACAATTTCTAATAAGAACTAATGTAGATTTGGTATTGTAGGGGAATAATGATTGTATATATTAGGTGGCTCGATGACACCCCATCTAAATATATGTATGAGGAAGGAAATAATTGCAAGTTGTGTAAGGCTTGAGAGGTGGCAACTAAAATTGTTTAATGACCAAAGCTAAAATTATCTTTCTATGATGCCTTCTTTGTGTTATTATCAGACCTATTTGTTAGGGCTATATGCATAAATGTGCTTAAAATAGAAGGAACTTTCCTAATAAATTTTGTTTCTGTTTTATAAGTTAACTTGTTTATTCAATTTTGTATGGATATGTTGGACAAATTTATGGTAATTTCATGACTATTTGCAAATTAATGTGGTGCTTTTTTTGGAATCATATATTTTCCTCTCTAACACAGTACACTAAAAAAAATCTCATTTAATTCACATAAATAAAACCACATTTAAATCACATAAAAAAATTACATTAAAAAAACACATTTACATCACGTAACAAAAATCACACTCATATCACATCTTAGCATACTTTCCTTTCAACATTGTGAATCCTGCTAACAAGTTTCTAATATTTCTTTCCTCTCAACAAGTTTCTCATTAAACAACCAATATGTTTATTCTAGTTTATTTAATTATTAATTAGTAATTTTGTTGATCATTTATTTGAAAATTAGGGACAAAGTAAGACATAGAGCTTCTTACTAGAATTGGGGATTTGATTTTTGGTTTTGTATTATTTTCTAGATTTATTATATTATTATAAAGTTAATAATCATCATTGAAAAATTGAAGTTGAATCTATTTTAAACAAAAATCTTTATAATATAGTCATCCAAGATGAAAAAGATATTTGAATTTGATGTCATTAGGAAATAACATGAATTTTTATTTTCTCTTTAAACCAAGAAAGTAATCAGGTTGTGCAGATTCAAAATTTCATTCTAGCATAGGAAAGAAAACCATGTTTTGTCTAATTAAACAACCAATATGTTTACGGTGGTAGAATTAAATTGATTGATTTGACTGAGATGTTGATTTAATTTGTGGCTAGGGTTTTGAATCTATTGTTGTTTAAAGTTTGCAACTGAAATTTTAGATTAGTTTGTTTCTTTTCGCTTGCTTGTGAGTTCTTGATAATGTGATTAAATAGAGATGATGTTTAGGTCTACAAAAGTATAACATAGTCTACTTTAAGGTTAGAATATTCAAAGGGGAATCTTTTTGGGGCCTATGGAAGCATGTCAATGGTATCCATATTTCAAATTAGTATAGTATACAAGTGTTTTGAGAGGAATTATTTAGAATATTGAATTCTTGTTTTCAAAGAGTTTTTTTGTTTGTTTAGATTCTCTCTATTTATCACATTTTCAGTATTTCTAAATTTGTTGGTACATTTAAATTGGCTTATGTGTTTGTAACACCCAAGAGGATCAAATTTAAGGTATCTAGATAGATTAAAATAATGACAACAATAAAATAAAACTTTCGTTATAGCAAGTCTTTTTTGATACAATAGAAAAAAGGGTAATGGAAATTGAACTCCCCATTATAAATTGAAAAAATACATGAACCAGATTCAACCTAGAATCTTAAAAGTAAATATTTTCCTCTGTGATAAAAGAATTCCTAATAAAAAAATCCATGAGCTCATTATTTTATCAGGGGAGGTATCTTTCCATAGCAAATTCCTATTGAGGTATTTGCAATACTTACAAAAATTGAGTCATCTTCACATATAGGAAATTTTCATTTTCTTCTTATAGCGATTATTAATGTATGGTCTTTGCAAAGGAAGAAAAAGAGTTTGTAGGTGAAAATTTGAAAATATGAATATGCTTTATTTCAAGAGCTTTAATAAGTATTTCTTCATAGAGATTACTCTAAACAAATCAAAGTATTTCTTCATTACCTATATAAATCACACAATTATTGAAGCTTTTTATGATTATTAACACATAAATCTTCAAAGAAACTAGTGGTACCCTAGTATCTAGAATTTTTTTGTGGTTCAAGCATCCTTTTGTGATGACAATAAAAAAAACTGAGACTATCCTCATTAAAATTATATAATAGAAGCATGTATTTTTCTAATATTATAGATTGTAGAAGTATTGCAAGCATGATACCAATCTATGTATGTAAAAAATAATTAACTAAATCATATACTTGATGTGCCAAAAATATCTACCCAAATTCTAGAGAGTTCGTAAACTAAAACAACAAATTATGTTCATTTTTACATGCATCTCAATGCACTATACAAGTATCAAGGATTGTAAAGAATTAAAACACACATATCCACTCACATGGAGGAGAAAAATTCAATTTGTGTATGGTTAAAATGATTGTACCCACAAGGGGTTCCAAATTTTCTGCCTGGGCTAGGATGGAAAAAGTCAACATCCCCTTAATATAAATCAATATAAACACAATCAATTAAAAGTATGTTGAAAGAACAATCCACAATCAACACAAATCTGCTATAAAGAATAACAACATCCATTATGTCTTAAAAGGAGTAAAATTCAAGAAACTACGAGATTGATTGGCCTCTAGACTCTGTTAAAATTAAAATTGCGTACATTAAAATTGATGCACTATACCAATTTCATATGTTTGTATTAAAATGTCTAAAATAGTTTATTTTATCAAGAAACAATGAGGTGTTGGAATTCTTTAGAATAACTGAGAAGGGGGGTGAATCAGTTATTTAAGGTCGAGATGTACAAATAAAACTTTTCTCCTAGCTTAGTGAACCCATTAAAACATTCATATCTAAGTATGCATCCATGCAATCATTGAAACTTGTAGGTTACTATTAAATCAACTTGGAGAAATGTAAACACGAAACATAAAAGATTCATCAACACACTTGACAGAATGATTTAACATGGAAACCCAATTTTTGAAAAACCACTAGGAACATGCTACTCCTTTTCACTCTCATAAAGTGATCCCCTATGAAAGGCCAACCCTGTTAAAGGTTACAACACACACTGTTAAATGTGACCCGGTTAAGGGATTTCAATCACCTTGTTAGAAGTAAGCCTTGTTAGAGGATTTTAAGCCATTCACTTGGAATGCCACTCAATTAAAGGATTTTCAAATGACTATTAGTTAAACCTTAATCCAAAGGAATTATCCTATACTGATACAATTGTTAGAGAGTAACAGTAGAGCTTTGATATGATACAACTTACAACTTCTCTTGCAGATTACAGATCACTATTTAGTCCTTAATTCTGCTTGGCTTTCATGTTTTGCAGTTCTGCCAGCTTGTTCACCCTTCAAGCATATATCTCCTTAAACCTTCTTGTTTAGCATGCCAATGCAGTCACCTTTTAGGTCATTTGATGAAGCAGAGTCCTTGACTTCTTGTCTTCCTTTTTTTCTCCATTCTTTCCTTGTCTTCTCTAACCCTCTTTTCCTCCTTTCCCTCATGACCAGACATTCCTATAAATAGGAAATTAAGATACTTTGTCATTTTCCATCATCCATTTTAGGGTTTGGACAGATTAAGTAGGATACAATGTATCTACCTCATATTCCATCTTTCTTCTAGACACTTCTCCTATAATCCATTTGAATTTTCTTTAAAATGATTTACAACAATTTATGTTCCACTAGCTCATCAACTTTATCTTTCTCTTGGTTCACAAGTTTCAAGAAAACAAACTTGTCAACTTAGATTCAGTGAATCTTTGATCTTTAACATAATGCAACAAATCAACATTATCAACCTTCTGATGCTCAACACACTGCACTGCTCAACATCAACTATGAAATCACTCGCCATCAACTAAAGTTTATTGATGCTTAACATCAACTAAACTTTACTTGCCATCTATTATTTTGCTTGGCATACACTAGAATTTTCTTTTGCTCGGCTCCAACTGAATTTTTGCTCAGCTTGCACTAACTTTTCTTGGCACCTACTAACAACTTAATCAAGCTTGGCAGACAGTCTTTGTGTAACTTGTTCTTCTAAAGTTTCTAAGTGTAACCATCCTTTGTAACCTCAAGTAGATTATTAATACATCATGTCATCATTGTCTTAATTGATCCTTGTACTTCATTACATAATCATAACTTAGCCTTTCCTCTAGGTGCTATTGTTATATCGTATTGATCAAATCCTCTTCATCAATCAACTAAGTGATAGTACTTGAATCTTATAAGCAGTTGTCTTACCAACAAATAGCAAGTTTGACATCAGTGGCAAAACAATGATTGAAACACATAGTCTACTTCAACAATCTCCCTCTTTCAATAATCTCTTTTAGCAATGATCTTTTCAATCAGATCTCAAAAATCTCCCTCTTTGGTATTGATGGAAAACCAAACTGATCAACCAAGTCACCTAAATGGTAAAACACTTTGCTCAACCAAATTGACTAGGTTAAAATAGTAAGACAATACCAAAAAGAAAACTTATATCAAAATTTTTCAAAATTTCTCCCTCTATCAGCAACTTCCATCTTTTGATTAGGTTACAAATTTTTTCTTATGACTCCCTCTCATTTTCTTTCTTGTAACTCCTTCTTACTAGGTAGATTAAGAGTTCTCCCTCTTTATTATTCTATATCTTCCTCATCATACGTGTGTTTTCCTTTGATCAACAATATCAACAATTAACTCCCTCTAAGATAACAATCTCTTGATACTCTTGATATCTTCCTCTGATATACTTTCTCCCTTCTGATCAGTAGAATATCTCTTGTAACTCCCTCTGATAATGATCAATTTAATTCTCTTTCTCCCTCTTTGACAACAATGCCAAAGACATGTCATCTTTTCATCTTAACATGCAGATATAGACTTTTGTAGTTTCTTCCATTTCTCCCTCTATTACCTTGCTTGTGACTATTTTAGAGTTTCAACATTTTGATTACTTTAGGCAACTCCTACAGTAAGATCCTCTGCATCAATTTGTAACATTTGGCAATCAACTTGTTTGATGTAGGGCAGTCCTCTTGTTACTAGATAGCCTTTGATAGAGGTATCACCCCTAATTTACCTTTTAGATATTCATGAGCATCCTTAGGTAATGGTCTTGTGAAGATATCAACAATTTTCTCCTTTGTATTAGCATATTCCATCTTCACTTCTTTATCTCAAACTGGCTCTCTCAAGTAATGATACTTGATTGCAATGTGCTCTATCTTAGTGTGCATCACTGGATTCTTTAAAAAATTGATAGCACTTGTGTTATCACAATAAAGTATCATTGGTTCTGTTATTTCCTCCTTCATTCATTTGAGTAGCTGCTTGATCTATACAATGTTTATGTAGCAACAACAACACATTCAGCTTCAGCAGTAGACTATGAGATACAACTTTGTTTCTTACTAGTCCATGTAACTAGTCTCTTGCCTAAGAAAAGTGCTCCTCCACTAGTGTTCTCTCTATCATCTATGTTGCTAGCCCAGTCAGCATCAGTGTAGGCTCTCAAGTCAAACTTTTCATTCTTCTTGTAGCATAGGCCAAACTCTTCTTTTCCTTTCAAGTATCTCATTATTCTTTTCATAGCCATTAAATGATTCTCCCTAAGATTTGTAGAGAATCTTGCAACTATCCCTACAAATAATGCAATACCAGGTCTGCTATGTACAGCATATTACAACTTGCCAATCATAGACATGTATAGTGTTTGAGTCACTTTAGCAGAGTCATCATTCTTTGAAAATTTGTGTCCTATCACCATAGGTGTACTTACTAGTTTTGAATCCTCCAGTCCAAAAGTTTTCAATATTTCCTTGATGTACTTTGATCGAGTGATATATATGCCATATTTCAGCTGATATATTTGCAATCCCACAAAGAATTTGATCTCTCCAAACATTGACATTTTAAATTCATGCTTCATCTAATTTGCAAAATCCTTACATAAAGCATCTTGACCTCCAAATATTATATCATCAACAAAAATTTTAGATAACATAATACCTTTACCTTTTTTTGTTTTTATGTACATATTGTTGTTATCATCAGTTCTTTCGAATCCAATCTTCACAAGATACTTATGAAATCTCTCATACCATGCTCTTGGTGCTTGTTTCAAACCATATAGAGCTTTGTGCAGTGTACATACCATATTCTTATTGTTAATATCAACAAATCCTTCTAGTTGTTCTATGTAAACTTCTTCTTTTAGTATGCCATTCAGAAATGCATATTTAACATCCATCTAATAGACTTTGAATCCTTTGTATGTGTTACCACATATATATTTTTGCGTGTCCTAGGAAGGTTCATTCATGAGTCTTTTCTTAATCATGAAGTGAAACTTGAAATTTCAATTAACTTCAAGTTCAAGTTTGAGCTCTCATCTATCTCCCATGTGTTGAAGTCCGCTTTCTTTCCCTAGGTTAGTCTTGGTGAATTTGAAGTTGAAGTTGAAGCCCAATCATCAAAAAACTTCAACTTCAACTTTGATATTGATTTTGTATACTAACACTATGTTTTCATGCAGGCTTCCAATCTTTGAGTTAAAAAAGTGAGGTGGGTCCCAATAAAGACACTTCCCAAGACATGTGAGATAATAAATAAGAACTTTAAGGTGGCACATGTTCAGATATGACAAGATTTGGTGAAAAGGCAAATTTGTCATTTCATGATGGCATGGAGTGTTAATAGGCATGCAAATTTGATGGGCATTTAAAACAAATTACTTAGAGGGTCTTTTCCAATGCGCAACACATGAATAGTAATTATTGCATTTACTTGTCATATCTGTACTGTGATTTCCTTTGTAAGTCATCCCTTAAATGCATTCATTTTCCCTGTTTACCACTCATTTATCTATTTGCAAAAGAAATTTGAGTGTCATCAAGTAGGGAGAACGAATCACAGGCTATAGCTCTGTCAAACTATAAGTGTGTTTCCATAACCCTTTGTAATTTCATTTGTGCTTGCTTTGTTTTGAAATATTTCCATTTGTATATTTTTGACCCTGCTATTCCATAGTGAGCCATGATGTTATTTCATCCCAAGATGCCCAAATTTGAAAAGCCATGTTTGCTTAGTTCTTTGTCTGAAATTCGTGACATGTTTTTGGTTAATAAAAACTTAACTGATGTCACTAAGAGAGCCAGAAACACCTAGTCAGGTCACATTTATCAAAAGCTAGCTAATAGTGGGTTGCTTGAAGCTGCCACCTTTCTTGCAACAATCGCATGCCCAGAGCTTGTTATTGAGTGTGCAAACCATTATGACCCTAACACAAGGTGCATTAAGAAAGTTTCAAGGGAAGTTATACTTAAGATTAATAGAACCAATGTATATTTAGCCTTTAGAATTCCTCACAAAGAACCCTATGAACCATGGATGTCGAGGAAGCAGAGTGCCTATATGCTGAAAGAAAAAGTAGTTATGATAATAAGGTAGCCTAGTCTTGGCTCCTGAAACCAGAAGAGGGTGGTTCAAGGTTATCAAAACCTTTAACCATTGAGCACTTTATAAAGGAAATTGCAGACATTGTGCTTCTGTTGAATAAAATTAAGGGAAATGTACATGCATTTCATTGGGAGTCTTGGATGTATTTCTTGATCCAAAAGATTGTTGAAGGAAATAGGTTCATTGATTGGGCTGACCTAATTGTTGAGAATTTGCATAGGGGTTTAGTAGCCATCAACAACTTTGGCCCATTTTTCTTATCCTCCTATTTGATTCATATCCTAGCAGCGTCTAAAGAATGGGAAAACCTCCCACATTCACCTTGGATCAATGAAATGCCCATTTACTAGTATTACAGTGATCTTCAGGAAGCTGCTTTGTGTAAGGAGTTCAGAAGGGTAAATAATGTCTTTTTGTTAAGGCTAGTCTTTCAACTTCAAGGTCATGAAAATGGTAGGCTATCTGAAGAAGCTATGCAAACTATACAAATCTATGGCTACTTTTACATCCAATTTCCTAGGTTCACATATATCAGGATGGGTGGTTTTTCTGGTGAGCCATTGAAGTTACCTTGTTACTGTTTAGACTCTGTAGTTATATCTAAAATGTGTAGACAATTTGTCTCTGTGGTAGAGTCTTTTGAAGTTTCTAAGAGGTCTTCTTATGCATTCTTTCCTATTGAAATTGGACATTATAGATGTCCTAGCCTAAAGCAAGCTATGTTAACAAAGGCATCATTAACTCGTCTATGCTTTAAACCCTTTTCCCCTCAGGAAGATTTTGATTATACAAGTTTTTTTAGAAATAATGTTAAGAATGCAGTCTCTCTAGCTCATACTCCACAACTTTATAAGACTATTAGTTGAATTGCCCTAATGAATTTGAAGTAAGGAAAAGACTGTGGTCATGGCTAACTGTGAAATAAATTAATACGTTTAATGTGGATCTTGATACATGTGGGTTGGAAGAAGAGGATTATGAAGAAGTGCTTGACCCCTTCTACATTGACCAGATTGAATGCATGCCTATTCCTGAAATTGATTGGGGACGGAAAGAAGAAGATGATGTTTTCTCTCACACTAAGGATGTGCTGGCTAGGACCACAAGTTGGATAAAATTGAAAACTGTTGCCACCCCTGACCCGACTAGGAAGTTTTCAAAAAGCAAAAGTAAAAAGGCTCCCAAAAAGAAAAAAGAAATCACTAATCAAGATATTCATGATCCTATTGTAGGTCTGGTTGAAGTTGAAGCTGAAGCAGTTTCAGAGCCACTTCAACTTCAAGTTCAAGAAGGTACTCCTAAGACAAAAAGGGTGACCCATTAAAGCACAAGGAAGTCATCAACCACCAAAAGCAAGGGTATAGTAACAGTTGATCTTGAGGTTGCAGAAGAACTACCTATGGCAGACAATGTACTTGAACCTCAAAAGTTGCTAGTAAATACTGAAGGCCAAGAGAGTAATCTTGCCTTGGCCAAATTCTCCCCTATTATTGACAAAGAACCAGTCACACCTAAATGGTTGGAGACTTCTGTTGAGAAGAAGAGGAGCATGGTTCCTCTTTCTATGCCAATTAATGATTTAGTTAGTAAATGTCTAGGAAAAACACCTAGGGTAGGCAAGGACTAAATCAAGGATCAAGTTTGATAAGAATTCTAGGCATTGGTTGGCTGAGATAGCCATGCCACCAAATGGAAGCTCACATGAGTCCCTAGCTCCTCAGGACTACCAAATAACAAAAGTTGATCTAGGAAAAGAAAACTGTAAGGTAGATATGGAATTCTTCGAAGCCTCTAATAAAAAGGTTGCACATTGGGTATGGAAGGATGGATAGGAAAAACGAGAAATGAAGGAAACAATTAAGAGTATGGTGCAATATATTAATGCCATCCTTCATCTCGAGGCAAAATCGATCAGTGAGATGTTAGCGATCATCAATGTGTCCTCTGCAACCAACCAACAATCTCTTGAGAACCTACACAAATGAAAAGTAGTTGCAAAAATAGTAGGAGAACAGGTGCAAGGCATCCTAGATGACAATGTGAAGCATATAGGTCTCCTGGATAAGGCTTCGAAAGAAATATCAACCATTACTAAAAAGGTAGAAATGAGCAATGAAGGATATGAGAAGGAGAGAAACAATTGAGCGAAGGTAGTGATATGGCTGGGAGATATCCAAGAATTTGGATTGCATAAATTCCAAGCCAAATGTCCTATGGTAGGTTTAGATGAAAAAGCCTTGTATGTGATCAAAGATTGCATTGAATGGTGGAATGAAGCATTAATATAGGGGGTGACTGAAATCAAGGAAACATTGTAGGAACTTAAAGTCATACACCAGATAATTCAAAGAGACCTTAAGTGGTTTGTCAAGCAATTCATAGGTAAAGAGGAGGACTCTGTTGCCCAATTTGAGGAAGTGATCAAGGAAGTCGATAAGAAGTTCCAAGAGCTTCAAGACAAGAAAGCACCAACTAAGCAAGATTTTTCAAATGTAGCACACATTGAAGCCATGCTAATAGTTAATCTAAAGCACTTAGAAATGCATGAAGAGAAGATAGCAAAATTGAACTAAAGCCATGCTAATAATTAATTTGATACAATTAAGAGTATGGCACAATATATTAATGTCATCCTTCATCCTGAGGCAAAACCACTCAGTGAGATGTTAGTGATCATTGATGTGTCCTCTATAACCAACTAGCAATCTCTTGAGAACCTGCACAAATGCAAAGCAGTTGCAAAAATAGCAGGAGAATGGGTGCAAGGCATCTTGAATGACACCGTGAAGTGTATAGGTCTCCTAGATAAGGCTTTGAAAGAAATATCAAACATTACTAAAAAGGTAGAAATGAGCAATGAAGGATATGAGAAGGAGAGAAACAAATGGGTGAAGGTAGTGATATGGTTGGAAGATATCCAAGAATTTGGATTACAGAAATTTTTGGCTGAATGTCATGTGGTAGGTTTAGATGAAAAAGCCTTGTATGTGATCAAAGACTGCATTGAATGGCGGAATGAAGCATTCATATAGGGGGTGAATGAAATCAAGGAAACATTGCAGGAACTTAAGGTCATACACTAGATAATTCAAGGAGACCTTAAGTGGTTCGTCAAGCAGTTCACAGGTAAAGAGGATGACTTTGTTGCCCAATCTAAGGAAGTGATCAAGGAAGTTTAGAAGAAGTTCCAGGAACTTCATGACAAGAAAGCATGAACTAAGAAAGATTTTTCAAACGTAGCACACACTGAAGCCATGCTAATAATTAATCTGAAGCACTTAGAAATGCATGAAGAGAAGATAGCAGAATTGAAGAAAGAAAAGGAAATCTGGAAGAAGCGGCTTGCTTACATTGGTCTACCACATTAGTCTATCATTTCAACATTTTCAACTGCTTATGAAACATGGAGATGGTGCTACTTGATTAAAAGAAGCAATTACACATAGTCACTTGGTTGTTTTTTTTTTTTTGTCATTTTGCTTTTCTTGCATTCTAGTTAGTAGTTATGTTAACCAAAAGACTATTTTACTCCCATCAGGGTAATTTTGGCAATTGTCCAGCCCCATGCCTTATAAATATGTAATAACTAGTTTGGCATAGGGTTAATCTCTGGCAAATCGATAGACAAAACAATTTTTGTTTGTGGTTTAATCTCAAGTTTTAGAAGTAGCATTTAGAATTTTGCAAATACAAAGAAAACTCTGCAGTTTGATTTTTTTAAAAGCTTTGTAAGTAGATATTGTTATCTGCTTGTTTGAATCAATATTTCTAAAGATAGTATTTATATAAAAGCTCTTAGTTGTGTTTGTTATCGATTCTGAAGTTGTCAATTCAAAATTTGGGATGCTTTGAGAAGTAAGTTTTATTAAATCTGCTTGCTCGATTACTTAATTTTCAGTTGTGGATAATATTGATAATCAAAATCAAGTGGTTATTCAGCATAAACATCTATTTTGTATTGATGAGATAGAATAAGTTGATTCATCATTGTCAACAGATTGTATTCTGAAAAGATATTTCTATTGAGTTTAAAGATCAAAAATCTTTACTTGCAATAAAGGTAACTATGCCTATTTTTATTGAAGAAACTTTAAGTAGAGAATTCCTTATTCCTGTATAGGAATTCATTCGTTGCTATACATTTTTCTCTATTTTGCATATAAATAAAATCATATGGGAAAAACTATTTACTAGCAGTATGCAACATAAACAAGTAGAGTTCTTACTCCTTCCAATCTTGTAACAGGGGAAAATGTCTCTCCATAGTCAATTCCTTCCTCTTGTGCATATCCTTTGTAAACTAGTCTTGCTTTGTTTCTTGTAATTTCACCATTTTAATCTAGCTTATTTCTAAATAGCCACTTGGTACCAATCACATTTTTGTCTTCTGGTCTAGAAACTAGACTCCATGTTTTGTTCTTCTCTATTTGCTCAATCTCCTCTTCCATGGCTTTGCACCACTCAACATCTTCTAATGCATCTTTCACTATCTTTGGTTCCTTAATGCTTAGAAAACATGATTCACTTCTCAATATGTTTCTTGTTATTGACCTAGCATCTTTGTTTCCAATGATTTGATTAGCAGGATGATGTCTTTTGACATATTTGGACAATCTCTCGGCTCTTTTTTCTTCATGTTGTCTTTCAGCTTCAAAGTCACTATGTATATCTCTATCAGGTATTTTAGCATCTCTTCCATGTGTACTGTTCTCATAATCAAAATGTGCAACTCCTTCATTCTGTAACTCGGCATCTGAATGCAGCTCAATTTCTAAAATCAACTCAGCATTCACATGATGTGACTCAACAGTTACTTAAACTTGCCATTGGTTTCCAACTTGATTTACAACATCTTCTTCAACAAGCATTCCTTCATAAAAAATATACAAATGATTTGTATTCTTCTAGCTTTTTCATAGGTTTAGCATCATGTACTTTTGTATATTCATCAAAATTCACATTTGCACTTTCCACAATTTTGTTAGTGTTAGTATTCAACACTTGTATGCTTTACTTCTTGTGGAGTAGCCAAGGAATATATTTTCTTCACTTTTTGCATCAATTTTTCCATTCCTTACATCTTTAAGAATGTAACATTTACTCCCAAATACCTTGAAGTATTTTACATTGGGTGAGTATCCATACCATAGTTCAAAAGGTGTTGAATGAGTACCTTTCTTGATTTTCACATGGTTCAAGGTATAGACAGCTATGCTTACAACTTCTCTCCAATATTTCAGAACAATTTTTTTTCCATCATTAGTGTTTTGGCACAATCCATTATTGACCTGTTTCTTCTTTCAGTAACATTTTGTGGAGGAGTCCTAGGTGTAGATGTCTGTCTTTTGATTCCTCTATAATTATAGAACATTTCAATCTCATTCGATGTAAATTCTCCTCCTCTGTTTGATCTCAAACATTTCAGACTTTTACCTATTTCTTTCACAACTCTTGCCAAGAACCACTTAAACATTTGAAAAGCATCAGATTTATGTTTTAGAAACATGACTGACATCATTCTAGAATAATCATCTACAAATAACATTATATACTTGTCTCCCTTGTAGCTTTGCACTTCAATTGGTCCACAAAAGTTAGTATGAACAATTTCAAGTATCTCTTTAGAGGTATAAGTTTTGCTCTTAAAACTTGACTTTGTCATTTTTTCTTTTCAACTTAGGCAAACCTCTAACTTTCTTCATGTTACTGATACTAAGCAAGTTATCAAAGTTAACATGACATAGCCTTTTGTGCCATAGCCATGTGTCATCAAATTTCACAACAAGACAAGTAGCATCTTCTATATCAAGATAAAATAGATTACTTCTAGTTTGATCTCCTTTTCCAATTAGTTTCCCATTTGTATCATATATCTTAGCAGTCTTGTTTTTGAATTCAATCTTCCATCCCAAATTGTTTAGTTTTGACACACTCAAAAGATTATAGTTTAGTCCTTCAACATAATAAGCATTGTCACATGAGATCTTATCTGTAAGTTTGATAGAACCCTTTCCTTTTATCAAACATGGTGCATCATTACCAAATCTTACACTATTTCCATCATAACAATCTAGGGTAATGAACTTACTTTTGTCTCCAGTCATATGATGTGAGCATCCACTATCAATGATCCATCTGTCAATTTTGTTCACACAAGTCACAAGTGCAATTGCCTCATCTTCATTAGATTCATCCTTCATTGCAACATAAACTACTTCGTCATCATGTTCATCAAAATCATCCTCTTCAGTAATGTAGCATTTCTTGCCTTTGTCCTTGAAATCCTTACTGTCTTCATTTATTCTACCTTTGTATTTATCACTTCCTCTATAGTTATTCTTCTCTGGACATCTAGCAGCAATGTGACCAATCTCATTGAAATTTAAACAAATGATAGGTAACTTACCTTTGAACTTGCCTTTTCCTCTATGGAACCTTCTTGCTAGCAGTGTTTCAAGTTGTTCAACATCTTCTTCATCTATATTGTTGTCACTAGACACATGCTTTATCTTTGTTTTCTTCTTTTGTTTCTTCTCATCAAAATCTTTCAATAACAACTTAGCCTTGAAAGCAAATTCAAAACTCTCTAGTTTGTAATTATCAAAGTTAGATAGCTCAAAAGTAGTGAGTCTACCTACCAAACCTTTAAGAGTTAGATTATTTCCTGGAATACATCTCAATTCTTGGATTGCAAAAACTCTAATAGCATAAACAAGCAGTAGTGTTCTTAAGACTTTGCTTAAAATAGTATCATCATCTATATGACCAATAACTCCTCTTGTTGCACTACCAACTTCTTTTATTCTAGCAACATATTGAGCAATATTCTCACCTTCTTCCATTCTCATGTCATCAAACTTAACTTTGAGACTCTCAGATTTGGCTCTTCGAACATTTTTGTCTCCTCCATAGATAGTGTGCAGGGCATTGCACATTTTCTTTGCAATGTTGCAACCTTTGATATCATCAAATTCTGCATAGCTTAGGGTATAGGCAATCTTCAACATCGCCTGATTGTGTTCTTTCTTCTTCTTCATATTTTCAGCAGTTGGAGCTCTAGTAGGATTAACATGTTCCACTATGATGGTAGATTGTGCATGATCTCTTAGTCCTCCAAGATGCAGCTCCATCAAACTTTGCCATGTAGGAAAGTTGTCTCTATTAAGCTTGGGTGCATCTCTTTTTGACATCTTGATCTTTGTGCTTCTAATACCTTCAAACTAGTCCTCTTTAGCAGATGGCTCTGATACCAATTGTTGGAATTCTTTAGAATAACTTGGTGGGGGGGGGGGGGGGGGGGGGGGTGAATTAGTTATTCAAGGTCTCGATCTACAAATAAAACTTTTCTCTTAGCTTAGTGAACCCATCAAAACATTCATATTTGAGCATGCATCCATGTAATCATTGAAACTTGTAGGTTATTGTTAAATCAACTTGCAAAAATATAAGCATGAAACATAAAAGATTCATCAACATACTTGACACAATAATTTAACATGGAAACCCAATTTGGGAAAAACCACCAGTAACATGCTACACCTTTTCACTCTTCTGAAGTGATGCCTTGTGAAAGGCCAACCCTCTTAAAGGTTACGACACATTTTGTTAAATGTGACTCAATTAAGGGATTTCAATCACCCTGTTAGAAGTGAGCCTTGTTAGAGGACTTTAGGCCATTCACTTGGTTAAAGGATTTTCAAATGATTGTTAGGTCAACCTTAATCCAAAGGATTTACCCTAGACTGATACAATTGTTAGAGAGTAATAGTAGAACTTTGATTTGATACAACTTACAACTTCTCTTGAGATTACAGATCACTGTTCAATCCTCAATTCTTTTTGGCTTTCATGCTTTGCAGTTCTGACAGCTTGTTCACCCTTCAAAGCCTTTTTGCTTAACACACCAATGTAGCCACCTTTTAGGTCACTTGATGAAGCAGAGTCCTTGACTTCCTATCTTCCTTCTTTTCTCTATTCTTTCCCTATCTTCTCTGACCATCTTTTCCTCCTTTGCTTCATGACCAAACATTCCTATAAATAGGAAATTAAGATACTTTGCCATTTTCCATCATCCATTTTAGGGTTTGGACAGATTAGATAGGATACAATGTATCTACCTCATATTCCATCTTTCTTCTAGACACTTCTCCTAGAATCCATTTGAATTTGCCTAAAAATGATTTACAACAATTTATGTACCACCGACTCATCAACCTTATCTTTCTCCTAGTTCACAAGTTTCAAGAAAACAAACTTGTTAGCTTAGATTCAACAAATCTTTGATCTTTAACATAATGCAACAACTTGACATTATCAACCTTTTGATGCTTGACACATACTGTGTTGCTCGATATCAACTATGAAATCACTCAACATCAACTAAAGTTTACTGATGCTTGGCATCACTAATCTTTACTTGGCATCTATTATTTTGCTTGACATACACTCGAATTTGCTTTTACTCGGCTCCAACTAATTTTCTACTCGGCTTGCACTAACTTTGCTTGACACCCATTAACAACTCAGTCAAGCTTGGCAGATAGTCTTTGTGTAACTTGTTCTTCTAAAGTTTCTAAGTGTAACCATCCTTTGTAGCCTCGAGTAGATTATCAATACATCATGTCATCATTGTCTTAACTGATCCTTGTACTTCATTACATAATCGTAACTCAACCTTTCCTCTAGGTGCTATTGTTAGATCTTATTGATCAAATCCTCTTCATCAATCTGTAGACACCTAAAAACTTTTAGAAAATAAAGTATTTTTATTTTCTAAAAAAGTCCTGATGACATCATCATTTATTAATTAATTAATTAATTAATTAATTAATTAATTTTTATTCCATTAAATCCCTTTATCTTAATTAAAAATATTTAATTAAGGAATCCCTCCCAAAAATGTTTAAATCTTATTTAAACATTATTTCCTTATTTATTAATTATTTAATTAATAAATTGACCAAAAATCCCAAAATAAATAATTAATTTATTTTTTCCCCAAAAGTTGGCCAATTTCCTTAAGACCAATAACCTCTTCCAAAATCTTCTAATCCTTCTTTAATTTCGATTAAAGGCTAATCCCATCATTTCCTACCCCTAATCCCAACTCAAAATATTTAATTAAGATTAAATATTAATCCTCATGTTTATTAAAAAAGTTTTAATGAATATCTCCTCAACCCAAACCCTTGAAATAAATAAAACTTTATTTATTTCCTAAAAATCTAATTTATCCTCATCCTAAGAAGTTCTAGACTCTTCTAGAAAGTCTTCATCCTCATCCTAAGAAATTCTAGACTATTCTAGAAAGTCTTTATCCTCATCCAAAGTCTAGACTCTTCTAGAAGATGTCTTTAAACCTAATCATAATCCCCTCCTAACCTTGTCACATTCCCTAAACATGGGTTAAAACTTACTAACCCAAGCCAAAGTTAACAAATATCTCCTCCTTCACCCATCCTCATTAAATGCCATCCACTTGCCTATCCCTAAGCTAATCCTAAACCATCCTAATCCATCCTCTAATCATTTGCACAAGCCTAAACAAGCTTAAAACCTTCCTAATCAAGTCCAAGTCAAAATTGCTCTCATCACCCTCAAAATATCTCAACCATAAAACTTTATGAAGTCCACTAGGTCATAAATGACTTTTACAAGCCCTTTTATTGCTCTTACAAGTCATTATGAGGGTCTTTATGAAGATTTTATCCCTTGAGCCTCCTTTGTTGACTCATCCTTCCCCTTTCCTCCATCCTCTCACCATGTGACATGTGTCACTCCTTGATTGGTTGTAAGGAAGCACAATCCATGTGCTCTCCTCTTATGCAATCTAAGCCCTCCATGAGCTTTTTCCCATCCTTGCATCTTAGCCCTCAATCCCTCAAGCCTCTTGCCTATAAATTGGATCCTTCCCCTTTTCAAAATAACACAATCCATGAAGTAAAGTTATAATGCTATTTTGAGAGCCAAATCCATACTAAAGCCATCTATCCACACCAAAAATCCACAATCATCCATTCAAGCCTTTGGAAGCATATTGAGCATACATCCTATCCATTTAGATAAAGCTACTCAACAAGAGAGCTTCTTATTGAGAGAGTCCATTAATGGCTCATATTCTCAATTGAGATCTCATCTTAGTCTATCTTGAAGTTTATGAATTTTGTTTAGTTTGTAGAAGCTTTATTTAAATTTGGTTTCTATTAGCATACTAACATTGTTCATATACACAATCAACTAAGTGATAGTACTTGAATCTTATAAGCAATTGTCTTACCAGAAAATAGAAGGTTTGACATCAATGACAAAACAATGATTGAAACACATAGTCTACTTCAACAATCTCCCTCTTTCAATAATCTCTTTTAGCAATGATCTTTTCAATCAAATCTCAACATGAGGTACAAGCAGTTGGGCACTAGTCACCTTTTCTTCATATCCCTCTAGAAGAATTTCTCAAGAAAATAGCTGCCTTCAATAGAGAAAGTCTTTTAAGACTCAAATAGTTCATGTGTGCACCCAATTTTGTAATTTTAACCTTATCTCTAAATAATTTGTTTATAAGGATGGATTTTGTAGTGCAATGCATGGATTAGAGAGAACTAATTAAGGGTCTATAAAATAATATCATCAAATGAGGAAAAGATCCCAACAAACTGTATTAATGTAGTTATCCTACAATAGATAAAGAATCATCCTTCTTAATGACCTCTTAAGGAAACTAAAAAAAAGGAGGGTCCATGACATTAAAATAAGAGGTTCACTTGGTTGTATGTATGGGATTCTAGCAACACAAGTTTGAGTGAAACTCCTAAATCTTGAGAGAGAAACATAATCTAAAAAGTGCATTAAATTACCTTATTACATTTTCTTTATCATGATAAAACATGAGTTGCATGACTATAAAATATATATATATATATATATATATATATATATATATATATATATATATATATATATATATATATATATATATATATATATATATTAGTTTGATATTAAGTGACATGGTGAACTAGATTTCAAATTTTAGTTCGAACATACTACTAAATAATTTGTAATGGGCTAGGATTCTTCAATTGAATAACATAAGGAAGCTACAACTTGGTAAGATGGATGTCACCTGAATGATGCTCTCTCTATGAAGGAGGGTTTATAATGCAAGTGCTAATGTATTTAATATTTCCCTCTATTATGGCCTATTGATTGTAGAGAAGTTTAATCTTCTCATACAAATTTTGAATGTTCTTTTAACATCCATTTGATTTGTTGTGACTCTTTAAGTTGTTTTAGAAGCTAGCACAACAAGCTCTACATATATCATGTGATTGTAATACTGCACAACGCAATTGAAAAGTGCAAATGTAGATGTCTCACATTTAGTTGTGCAAAGGTTTTGTAGGAAGCATCTTACTCTTTAGAACAACTCAACACACCTTGTTTAATTACAATATACATTAAGCAATTGACACTTCATGGCTTTCACAAACGAGGAAAGTCTATCATAAAAAATTACCACTGACAAAAGATAAGGGTTAGGAAGTAAAAAATAGTATGTTGTTAGTGATGTAGTTGAAACCAATGGTTTAGTGTCATTAACCATGACAATGGCAATCTCACGATGAAGGTTGCCCCTAACCATGAGAACATGGCTTAGAAAATGCATTCAATAATAATGTCATTGAAGTAGGGTTTGGAAATTATAGTTGCATGAATGGATAGATGCATGTAACCTTATCGTAACATGAAGAAATATGAATGAATAGATGCACATGCAACCCTGATGTGTTATGATCAAATTAATGCATAGAACGTTATTTAACCATGTATTTTTTTCCAATAAGAATTATCAAAAAGAGGGCAAGTCAATCATTAAAATATCCATTTCTCAATTGAAAGGAATATGGAAGAAAATATAATAATTAAATCACTTTCATTCACATTAAATATCTCATTATAGGATTTGAGAGTGAAAAATTACAATCATATATGACATAATTACTTTCCTTACTCTCAAAGGCCCATCATGCATTATTTTTATAAGAATATACTTTTACTCTTATACTATGATAAATGTCTTAGAAGTTTGGTGGTAATTTCTTAGGTTTCCAATGTTAGGTCTCAATGCTTGTACTAGTTTGGACAAACCTTGTTAGCAACATAAGTTGCAAGACTATATCAAGATAAGCGAGAGCATTCATCAAGAAGATGAGTAGCTTTTTTTGACCCTTGAATGACAAATCGATATACTATTATTTTATTTGATGACAATCATATGAAATGAGCAATTTTTCTAGAGAAATCCAATGACTTATTCTTCATAGACATGCTGAAAATATAATCTATAATATCATTCACAAACTATGTTTGTTGGGCCACAAGAGATTCTAGGTAGGTATTCTGATTTTCAATCTTCACTGATTTATTAATTTTCATCTATTTACATATAATAAAGATAACCAATTCTATATCTTTGCAACCTCATCAAATAGGACCATAGTCATCTTCAACCTACAAATCATCCATTGAGACTAGCTATTGTCAGCCCTTCAACTAGGTACATTGCCCACACCATGCTAACATACACATACAAAGGTAACAACTCAAACTTAGATCCATTTTTTCAAACATTTATCTCCACTAACATTTCAAAAAAAAAGTTGTAAACACATTTACTTTCCAGTTGTTTCTAACTAATACTCAATTTAAAATGTAGGTGCACAACATATTAGGATTCTAACACTCACCATTCTTCAGACATAAAGTGCTTTACTTATGTTATGTAGGTGCTAATATATTAATAAATCTTCAAAATGCAACATTCAATAATTCCATCAACTCACACTCTTCTTCTTTTACTAAAATTGTTTCCAAGCAATTATCTATATAGAAAATTTATGTTTCCTTTATATATATGTACATTACTACAACACAATTTAAATGGAATATTACATGAAAATAACCTTCAGTTAACTTAATAGGATTATAATGTTCCTTTGTAGATCATAGTATACCATTTCCACTCTCCACTTTACACTTTCTTTGAGGATCTAATGTGCTACATATAATAGTTTTGAACAATACATACTACAACACTTGAGCAATCTTATGCTCTTTGTTGTTATGTTTTAGGTCGTTTGCTAGCAACACGATTTTTAATTGTTATTCTCAAATAAGATATTTGCATTTTGAGGAATATCTTTTTTCTTCAATTATTTGTCTAATATAGGCTCAAAACACCTTAGAATTCAAGTACAAATAGTGGAATTTACAGAAATATATGTCAATTAATAATTTTATGTTTTTTTCTCTATTATGTATTAACTTATTTATTCACCAACTTATGTGTGTTCTCTTTAACATTGTGCAAAATTGTCTCATTTATACAAATTTAGCAAAATAAAATAAAATTGTATTTGAGTTTTTTCAAATACAATTTCTTCAAACACGATTTCCACATTCTTAGAACAACTTGATGACAACAAATAAACAATTACAAATAAGAGAGAGTTTACAAGAAAATTGGCTAACCATAAAGATTGCAGGGACTATTGAAATAAGTAAAATACTTTTGGATTTTCTATACTTAACATCTACCTGCTATTTACACAGTCAATACTTTTAATACTACTCCATGGTTCTTCTCATATTTAATCTCATTTGTCATCGTTTATGTTGATACACACACATCCATTATATGGAGACCAAATAATAGTTTTGAACATTACAAACTACAATACATGAGCAATTTTACGCTCTTTGCTGTTATGTTTCAGGTCGTCTGCTAGCAAGATGATTTCTAATTGTTATTCTCAAACAAGATATTTGCATTTTGATGAATAATTTATTTTCTTCAACCTTAGAATTCAAGTACAAACAATGAAACTTATAGAAATATATGTCAATTAATAATATTATGTTTTTTCTCTATTCTGTATCTTATTCGCGAACTTATGTATATTCTCTCTAACATTGTGCAAAATTTTTTCATTATGAAATCTTTGACAAAAAAATTTCTTATTTCATAAACTTATTGAGTTTTTGCAAATACAACTTCTTCAAACACAATTTACACATTCTAAGGAACTTGATGAAAAAAATAAACAATTACAAATAAGAGAGAGTTTACAAGAAAATTGGCTAACCATAAATATTGCTGGGACTACTGAAATAATCACAATAGAAATTTATAAAAACATATTTCAATTAATAATATTATGTTTATTCTCTGTTATGTTTTAACTTATTTATTTGCCAACTTACATTTGTTCTCTCTAACAATGTGCAAAGTTGTCTCATTTATACAAACTTTAGCCAAAAAAAAAAATCTTATTTCTTGGACTTATTGGGTTTTCTCAAATACAACTTCTTCAAACACGATTTCCACATTCTTAGAACAACTTGATGACAACAAATAAACATTTACAAATAAGAGAGTGTTTACAAGAAAATTGGCTAACCATAAAGAATGCAGACTATTGAAATAATCATAATACCTTTGGATTTTGTATACTTAACATCTACTTGCTATTTACACAATCAATACTTTTAATACTACTCCATGGTTCTTCTCATATTTAATCTCATTTGTCATGGTTTTTGTTGATACACACCCTCTATTATATGGAGCACAAATTCATACAAGGTTGATCGCATTAGAAAGACTCCTATATGTTGGCACATTTTGAAAGACTATCTTTGTTTACTTCTTAATTTTCTTATCTTTGTTTACTTTTAATCTTTTGTAATATGTAACTCTAACACCATTTATGCATTGTGACATTCATCATTTAAGATCACATTGCTATCTCTTTCTTTCTATAATAGCATAAAACCTTTTTGTTGTTTACTTGTATTCAATTAGATAAATTTATGATATTTGACTAATCATTCCACATACATAAACACACAACTACTAATTTATTTTTATAATTTTTTTTTTTTTTTTCTTGATGATAATCCAGATTTATTTAATTTCACCGAACCTTTAAAATATATTTTCTTGACTAACATTTAGTTTCAATAATTAATAATAATAAATATAAAAGTACAAACTAGTATCATCCACCTACAAAACCGAAAAGTACACCAACAAGCCTGATATTTTTAGGTCAAAGGTAGGTATTCGACAATCCCTTGATAACTTGCCAAATCATCTCTTACGAGTACGATTTAAACACGTCAGGGAAATGCCTCCGTGGAAAAAATAAAACAGTTTTATTGCTTCAAAAATACCTATTTAATGTCTATCTAATACCAATAATAAAAATTACTAATTTTTTCCCATAAAAAAAATTATTACACATTTCACCGGACATTAAACGGGTCAAGCATTTTCTTCCGAATCACAGTCACCAACAACCCCCACACCAACCACACCAAATGGTTTGCTTTACCGAATCAATGATTACCATTTTTAAATAGTATGGAAGGGAAGGAGCTACCACACCTAACTTCAAATATCACGTGGTAGCAGATACCCAATGTGTATGTACCTGTAAATTGCTGTATTATTATATCGAGCTTGTGTCGCAGAAACTTACTGGAAACCCGAGAGAAAGATCAAAAAAACCAGAAGAAATGAGCTCAGCAATTCTCTCCAAGGCATTTCTGAAGGTTTCAGGGATAGATGGACTCGCGGAAGGTACAACCGTAAAGATATCTCAAAATCTTCAGTTTCGCCCTCGCCAAATGCGATCGAGCAGACTTGGTGTGTACAAAGATTCATTTTTTTAAAGCTCTTGCAATTTTTGGTTTTGATTATATAAAAAAATGGGTTTAAATCTGGTTATATGTTGTTACTGTTTTTCGAATTTTTTATTTCTAAAGTTTTTCACTGGTAAATTTTCCGCGTGGAGTAGTCGTTGGATTTTAGAATATATTGATATAAGGAAGAAAACTAAAACCACAATATTTTATGAAATATGAGATAAGTAGAATAGTGACACCTTACTGTTGAGAGTCGGATCTGATAAACTCATTTGGGGCTCGAATGCGGTTGACAAAATTGGCTCAAATAAGCAGAATTATTGAAAATCTATCAAAATTGCTAAGTTTGAGTCCTCTATGCAGCAGCTTCAGTTTTATTTCTTATCAGGTCCGTAAAACAGAGATAGGGATGTTAGAATGGGGGTAGGAGGGGCGATTTATTGATTTTAAGTTGTATTTTTAATTCATTTCTGGTTTTCTGTTATGGAGTGGCAAGTCTTTGGAGACGAGATAGTTGGACTATCAAGGGTTTCAATAGCCCTGGCCTTAATAGAGTGTCACAAAGGATGTATAGGAAGAGAAGTTACATATAACTTACTACATGAGAGCAGTATAACAGTAAATAGACAAACAATTTGTAATGAGATTGTCTCGCATATAGTGTCATTCGAAATAATGGATGCCATGGTAGAACTTCTCAACTATGCAATAATACATTATTAAAGAAACTTGGGGAATTATTTATTCCGACAACATTGGAAGACGAATCCACACACCATCAGATCACAATCACACATGGAGGGCCAACACATCATTGATATGGTATTTGAAGAATGTGTAAAAGCTTTTCCGTGGTTGCGAATGTGTTATTAATCTAGATTAGGTAAGCTCATCTGGTCTATTAGAAGATGTAGTCCACTTACCACTAAATCTTGAATACAAGGAGGGCTAGTAGTTCAGTGGGAGACCTGAAATGCAGTTGGGAGGTTCTATTTTTGAACTATAGTTAATTGGTTTCCATTGTTCCAACAATGAAAAAAAGAAGATATAACTAGCAGAAAGAAGCAATAGTGTTTGAGTGCTAAGTGGCCTACAGTTTTCAACAATCAAGAGCAGAAGAGAAAGCTGCAAAATGAAGCAACATTGCCCTTAACGTAATTGGACCATGGTTTTCAAAGGAAGAAAAACTAACCAATAAAGGAAGCAACATTCTCCTCGGTTGGTTGAGACAGCATTAATGTTTGTTGTTCTGCTTACTGTTAGTTTGTGGTGATTGATCAGGGAAGTACTATACATACTCCATAATTTCTCGGTGGTGTTTAGGGCTGGGCCGGGCTCCGAGCGGGAGTTTGGGGACGGCAGCCCCTGAGAAAAATTCTTTTGGCATTTTTGGGCCGACATGTTGTAACTAATTTTAACCCTAAAGTGGCAAAAATACTTGTATAAAATGGCTTAGGGTTAGGAGTTTTCAGTAGTGCATTATACAGTAATAGCTTCTTGTGGTGGTGGGATTACAGATTGTAATTAGGTTGTAATCAATGGATAATAAAATATTGGACTCGCTGTTGGTGGACGTAGCCCAAGGGTTGGGTGGACCACTTAAAAATCTTTTTGTCTTGTGTTCTCTTTTGTGCGCATTATTATTTTCAGTTATTGGTTATATTTGCATGTAATTACTATTTTTGTCTCGTTAAATCCTAACACTGACTGTCAGGTTTTGTGGGTGTCATTTGGATATAATTAACTTTATTTTATCTCATCTCATCTGTTAACTTTATTTTATCTCATCTCATCTGTTCATTCTGAAAATATCATCCCTGACTTGCTCTGAACCTCACATGCTTACATTAATGCTTACATACCTATGAAGATTTGAACCCAAGGGTCTACATTGAAAGCCCCAGCCATTCTACCAGATTCCCTTCCTAATTATTGGTTGCATTGATATTACTAGTTTGAGAAGTTTAAATAGGTTTTTAATTTGCACAATACAGCTTTATTTACCTGAGAAACTAATTAGCCCTGTACATCTCTACCAATTTGGAAGTCAAGCAGTGGTGGCTGGGGTTTGAACTTAGTTTATTGTAGTATACTTTACCATAATAATTAAACATATAAAACTTTATTTTTTAGAATGAAGATATTTGGTGTTTGGGGACACACATATTTGCCAAAGCTCTTTTCGATTTTATGGGCCGAAAAGATTTTGTCCAACTTCTGTGCAGCAAACCAAGAAGAACTTTGGCAATGTATGAAGTTGGATTGCCTTTGAATTATTGTTCTATTTTTTGGGTTTGTTAATTCACATGATGTTTAGAAATTGAGAAAATATAGAAAAACTTTAGGCTTATAGGCAATGTCGGACCAATTTCTGTTCTCCCAAAATTTGCTTGCGGTTTCCACAAAGGACTTGCCATGCCAGTATTAAGACAGCAATTTTAATACATTGGATGCTCTTGCTTTATCATGACTTCTCTTCTCGTCACTAATTATTAATAGTAGCAGAAGATCTGTGTAGATTAGGACTACTTATAGTAAGAAGCCCTTAATTTCTTCGAAGCCATCCTTATGACTGTCTGAAAATTCAGTTATCTTGGGATCATCTTTATAATTTGATTTGCTTTCTAGTGCTGTTGCAAACTTTACTGACTGTTTCAGTGGGCAATTCATGTCTATTCTTTGATTTGGTTCATATCAAGTCTAGTATCATAAATGGTTGCATTAGTCTCATTCCAAGCTTTGTCAAATAATACATCTTGATTATCCACTTCTCTTCTCAGATACAGCATCTGCCATCTATGAGTAGGCATTTTATAATATTATATGTATTAGGGCAATGTTCTTGTATTCTGTTTAGACTGTAGAGCCTAAAAATGATTTACCTCTATCATCATTTTGACAAGTCTTTATACTTGGGATGATTTTTGACTAAATACCATGGAGCAGAATGGCTCAATAATTACTTCTTGGTATCTTAAACTACGCGTTTAAATTTGATGGGCTGCATTTGCCATCTTATTAACATTATTTTGTGTTTAATAATGCAAGCTTGGTTGTGAACTTAATCAGCTGCTCTTTGAGGTTCATTTATGTATAAGAGGTGTACCCTTGGGAATATGTAGAGAATTTGAGTGGTACGCTTGAATCTATTTGACATGAAATTCCCAGTAAATGTACCAGAGATCTTTGCTGCTATTTCTTTTGAGAAGGCAAAAGAGTGTTTCTATTACTGATCCTTCTTAGGAAACCAAAAAGCATTCACTAAATTGCAAATTGTATCCAGACAATAGTGTTTGAAGTCTAAAGCTCCCTTGAACAATTAACAGACGAAAACACCAGAGGCCATAGTGGAAATAAAAAAATAATGATAGTTAAATGCAAGCCCATAAACTTGAGCATACTGACAAAAGTTGCAGCATCAGCAAAAAAGTTACCCATCACCTCCTTGGAAACAACATCAACATGAGTCAAGGAGGTTAGCTGCAGGTCATAAATGTTGTCAGACAATCTTGCATCAAAGGACAGACAGATATGAGTTCCCTTGCAATCCACATTTCTTCTGAAATCAAGAGCTATCAGAATTTTAAAATTTTATCTTCATTTTTTTGATGGGCTTCCGATCAAGTAAAGTAGGATTTTGTTTAATTCTAGCAATGGCTGGTTCAGGAGAGAGACAACCAAGTTTGTGTAATCCCTGCTAAGAGTCAAAGTAGTAAAGATGATCCTTCGTGAAACTAAAAATTTGGGTTACCTCCTTACTGGCAACTCTTTGCATGACTTCAGAATTTCAAGTGCACCAAAAATCCATGAGCAGAGTTCAAGTGTCTTTGTGTCCATCGGTTGGTTTAATTGAATTCTTGAAGTAAGAAAATGCTGTCTATGTATACAACATAAAAAATAGGTTGATGAGACTTGAAGGTACAAAGAGTGGAAAGTTGGAGAAAGTCAGTGCTGAACATGCTTCCAATAAACTAGATGAGAATGAATACACTTTTCCATGCTGGCCCTTTTATGCCGAGACCTTTTTTTAAAGTTCTAATGGTACAATGTTTCAAGCAAGTTGTATACACTATAAAGTTCTTGCTATGTTGATTGGGGCACAACTTACGATTCCATTTCCAATTTACAGGGAAGACACTGAGACAACAGACATTAGAATATCCAAAATTTATCAGTTTTCCAGCACCACTTTGTACATGATTGGGACTAATGTTTATTTCAGCTACCTTCATATATGACATGGTGAGAATTTTGTCATTACAAACAATGGACAGGAGAGAGGACAAAGACCTGAATTAACATTGAAGACCTTGATTGGCATTTTTTATTTAGCTGTGGAAATAGATTGATGAGAGATTTAGCAAGTATAATGAAAAGAGATATGCCCCTCCTTGCAGTCCTTTTGAAGCTTCAAAGAAACAAGCAGGGGTCCTTTGAACCAAGATAAAAAATCAATGCAGAGATCTAACTGTATCTACTCTCACCACTCCCTTGAGAAATTGAATTTTCATCGGACATGGATATGAATGTCCCATCTACTGTTTTCATAGTCTTTTTTTCTAGTCTGATAAGATTATGAGACCTCATGCACAATTGGCATACTGTCAGAGATCTGCTCCATTTTGGTAAAATTCGTTTTTGACTTGTAATCAGCTTTTATGTAGTGTTACAGAGGGCAACGGTGAAGAAATTGAAGGAATCAGCTCTGGATTTTTTAAGGATAAGAACTAGGAAGATGCAGTCAAATTCAGGGGAAACATACCTTGACAACCCTGATTCACTGTATCTTTCTTTAGGATTCCTCGAACACATGGAAGAACCCTAGAGGAAAGCCATCTAGCGCTAGGAGCCTCTGCTTTCATCATTTTAAAAGATTTTTTAAAAAATTCATCGTTGGAGAAGATTAGCAGAGAATTGTTTTGTCACAGGTCAGGAATATTTTGAAGCTTCAACATTTGAGAGAATAGATGGTCATAGAAGTCAATGAAAGAACATAACTGCTTCATTGCTGATAGCCTTTGAATCAAAAAAAGTTGAGCTATTAGCAGTTTTTATCACTGACATATGGTTTGATCATCTCCTAGCAATACTTGACTAATGGAAGAAGCAAATAGTCTCTATATTAAGCCATAAGTCTGCTGGTTTTTGGTTTCTTTTTTTTTCTGAGTTAGGTGTATCAGAGTCTCAACAAGGATCCGTTTCTGTGAGTATGGAGCTCTCATGAATCATAAATGCCCATCATTTCTTATTCACGCTGCTCCTTTTCTTTGAAATGTTACTGAATAAGTTTTTGTTCCTTTCTTTCATCGATCTCTTAACATATTTGAGCTTCTTCTCAATATAACATCTGCATTTTCTGAGTGACGTCCTTGACCTTCACCAGATCTTCATATGAAGGAAATTTTTTTTTTCTCCTCTAAGCCACAAGAATGCAACTTGAAGGGACTGTTGAAGTGGTCTTCAGTCCAATTTCTTTCTAAATGAAGAATATGAAGGCTTCATCAGGACAGAAACTTTGAGAATATCTGATTGCAAGACCCAGTAATGTTCCAGGAAGGAGGAATGGATGATTCACTATATCTTATTGCAAGATCCAATGATGTTCAAGGCAGGAGGAAAAGTGGATGATTAACTCAAACTTATTTGCAATGTTTTCAAAGCCAGCTCACATGGTGAGATTGGGATTCAGCATCCCAAAGGAGGCTTCTGCTCATAAAATTGCTCAAATCCTTCTGTGATATGGCTTCTAATTGGGCACCTTCCCAAATCTTGGAGCAGTAAATTTTAGCAATTGTTAATTTAGGTTGCTTCAATGCTTTAGATGATAGATTTTCTGGTTAGGAACATTGTTTTGAGAGGCTTTATAACATTTTGATTTTATATCAACAATGATATTTGAGTATTTGTTTTCTCACAGGACACACTGGGATTCTGACATGGTTGTGTCCGCTGTAGCTCTTAAGATAGTACATGTGGTCCATGGTTATTAGTCAATAGTGATGCATCTGGGCTGCTATCAGAATTAATGAAATGAAAGAGTTTAATAACGTCCATGAGGCCAAAGCAGGCTATGGGACCTGCAAACTAGCACACCCAGCCGGACAGGGTGGGAAGAATCTGAAACCAGCTTTAACCTCTTATTTAAATCTGCTCTCCAATGGTGGTTTTTGATCATCAGGTTTGAATGAGAAATACAATTGGATTACATTATATGTTTGGGCACCAAATTCAAAATTCATTCTGGGAAAGTATCATTGGAAGGAGCAGGGCAGATGATGAGTGCTAGCATCCACAACAAAATGTCATCTATCACCAATTGTACCGCTGCTTGATAACTCGATTTGGAAGCATGAGAAGAGAGGCCCACAATCTAGAAAGCCATTGGATGAGGGTGTGCGTCTGCCAAAAAATATCACATGAATCAGGATACTAAAGGAGGTTGATTATCAATAGTGAGAGCTCATAGGAGTAGTTTTGTCAAACTGAGAAATGATGAGAATGTTTGATCAGTAGTCAAGCATGCAAAACAGCTTGGGGAACAATTGGCAGGAGGTCATAAAACAAAAAAATTGTTGCACAGCCCACTGATATTTTGCCAAATAAAATTTGGGGTATTCTACCTTTCTTTATTGTATCCTTCTTCAGCTTTAAGATGTTCAATCTGTTTTTTGCAATCTTGCAATATTTCGGGAATGGCCACAAATCTATCGATATACTTACGGAAGATGAAAGGGCCAAAAGGATTTGTTTGCACACAGTAACTAAATAATAGAAATAAAACACTTTTTAAAAATATATGGCTGTCAAGGAATTTCTTGTCAACCCCACAAGGGACTGGAGCTTTAACATCCTGTAGATTTAATTTGAAGAAACTTTAGGAAGTGTTGCTAAAATCGTATATAAATGCAGTTTCTTTAAGCATTTTCCAAATCTACTGAACTTTAGTCAAAATTAAGCATGCAAATATATGACGAAAATAATTGGAAAATATCACTTATTCATATATTCAACTCATTCACATGTATTTTTAAATCACCGCGATGATAAATTTTCAACTTGAAAGATTTAATCAAAATAAGTAAATTAGATTTTTTTGTGTTGAAAATCTTGCAAATTACTTTTGTACCTTTTTCTTCAATTTGCTATGAAGAGCATCCAGATGACAATTTATTCTGATTTTTCTTATATAAAATTCCAGATGTAAGAGCTAGTGCGGGAAATTCATTTGGCACTTTATTTCGTGTTACAACATTTGGAGAATCCCATGGTGGAGGTGTAGGATGTGTAATTGATGGATGCCCACCTCGTATTCCTATCTCAGAAGCTGATCTTCAAGTTGAACTAGACAGAAGGTTTGCTTCTTTTCTTTATAACAGATCTGTTTTAACATACAAATTGATCATTTCTACTTTAGTTGTCGACATTGAGAAAGACTCTATAGCATTTTGTCCATTAATTTAATTGTTTGATCATGATTCTGCAGAACTTACAATGTCTAAAATCTTTTAGCATTATCATTTATAATGGATTAAATTTTGAAAGACAGTTCTATTCTTTCTAACAACGTTTGGTACTTTTAATAATTTTTAGTTATTCATTTTGAATATTGCACTGTTGTATTCTAATGGGTTTCTTTCTTTTATGTTTTCTTACTTTGCAACATTTTAAAGTGCAATTTGCAAGCTGGAGAGGGTAAACAAAGCTAGAATTTTTTGAGAAATAGGATTAATATAAGTGGAATGGTGCATCTGTGGTATATTAGCTGTTGAGTGGTACCATAATTATTATTATTTTCCTACCATGATGCATATTGATTAAGAATTTCCTAGATCATATTTTACCCTGAATCTAGTTTGAATTGTAGAAATATTCGTTGTGTTGGTAAGTGTTGATGTCAGTTTTTTACCACTACATAACATATAGCGATTGAATACTTGATATGGAATATCAAACACTCAATCCCTCTCTTGAAAGTTTAATACTCATGAAGACATGAGAAAAAACTCCAATGTTCCTTACACCTGTGGATACTAACTCAGTTATATCGATGTTATTTGCTGGTAATCACGTAGGCGGCCTTACACTATTCATTCAAGGATATCTTGGACTTTTGGTGTGATGGTGGTGATGATGATAGTTTTGCATGAGTTCCAAATGGTGTTGGTGGTGATGATGACGGGGGTATGTTTAGATACTTATACCTTCCTAACTTTCTTCTTTAAAACTCCAACTACTTAACTACTTGCTATTCTACCCCTACTCCTACGAATGGAAAAATTAGCAAATGGACATGGATCAAATCTAATGAAAGCTAACCAGCGGCTCTACCTCCATAGATGCAATGGTTCAAGGGAAAGGACTAGTTTACCACGTAGGGCTTCCTAACAAGCCACTAGGATGCTAGTGGCCTAGTTATAGATCCCTATCAAACATCCACTAATATCACCATGCAACTGTCCATCTACTCTTACTCTTACTTAACAACTTCTTGAAATAAAATCTACTTTAACAACTTCAAAAGGAAATCTAATTCTAACTATTGGAAGTAGAAACCATGCAACAACACCAAAAGTTCTTAATCACCATGCAAGTCACAACAATGATAAAAAAAATGATTTTGGCATTATCTTAGCAACAATTTTCTCCGACCCTTTACAAATGAGAGCAACTAGCCTTATAAAGAGGCCAAAATTTACAACCAGTGGTAGAGATAAAGAGGCAAAATCAACGATCCAAATTGAATCCTAGGAACTCTAATTAGGGTTGCCATCATTCAACCAATTACATGAGGGCACCAACTTTGTGGGCCAATGAGAAAATTACAATAATTTGACAGCCAATGAGAACATAGGACACTTGGCATGATTTGATTGCATGCACAGGAAATTGCCACCTCATCAACCTTATCTTATAAATTTATTTAATCTTTAAGATGTGGTGAAGCCTTGGATGCTTGAGCTCGTCCTTAGAAGCTTTCCTCATCACCACTTGAACTTGCTTGTATTCGATGTCCTGACCTTGAAAGGGTGAGGTCTCCATGCGCTTGGGGTAATCTTGCCTTAGCCTCAATGGCTTGCCCAGACGTGAACCTCCGTGCAATTTGAGAGTTTTGCTTTTGGCCACCACCTTGAAATCGAACTTGACCTCTTTCAACCTTTTGTCTCGCTTTCCTCCTTCATTATCCTTGCCTTCCTTAACCTTCCCGGTCTTTTCTAACCTTCCTATTCGAATTTGGTTTTCATGAATAACCAAGCCTTGTGAAGCCTCAAATATTTTCAAATCACTTCCTCCAAATTTGCTCTTCCTTGAGATTCACTTTTTAGTTTTCACTGCCTCTAAATCAAATAAAAGAGGTAGGACCCCATATAGAATTGCTTTTGATTTTGCATTGTCCTAAGTTGCAACTCTAAATTTAGCTTATAATCCTAGCCCAATCAAATCTTTTCTTTCCCTTTTCAATTTCATCAATAAAGAAGTACATTCGGTTTTCAAATTGCATACCTTGAGCTAGGCCCATGATCCGGCTGAGAAGCACAATGAGATCGCCATACTCTAATTTGAAATCTGACATGGTGAGCCTTGATGACTTGGTGACTCCCTTCTTGCCTTCATGTAGCCAATCTTGCTTCAGATGAATGAAATAAACCTCCTAGTTATCCTGGAATAACTTAGCCATCTGATCCTCATTACTACTGTCTCCAGGGGGATATTAAATGCTTCTTCGACCACTTGTCTGCCGATGTTGGCTAACACTCTCTTTCCTTCATAAAAAATGATGGACTTACTAACGAAATCAAACTGGGATGCACATTCCATGACCAATTTTGGACAAGGCAAGGTAAGAGGGAAGGCCGTTGCATGTACAATTTCGCTTTTGTAAATCTTCTTTGCCATGGGGGATTGTCCTTTAACTGTATCATGTTTACTGTACCGATATTGGTATCACTTGTTCGCCTCACTTTCGAGAAGAAGGCGGTCTTGGGCATCATGTCTTCCTTGTCTTTCTTGGTATTCGTTCACTTTGGGTTCTTGCCTGCACTATCACCTACCATCCTAAACACTTATTTCTGCCTCTTCGTTCTAAATGATATGGACTACACTTATCGATCTCCAACTTTCTTTCTATCAATGGAATCTAGCTTATTTCTGCCTCGCCAAGTCCTATCTCTACACTTATCAATCTCTAATCTTCAACCTAGGGGTGAGACTACCACTTATTTCTGCCTCTTCGTTTCCTTAGGATGGACTACACTTATATCTCCCAACTTCATTCCTAGGGTGGTCTAGCTTATTTCTGCCTCGCCAAGTGTCCTATCATGAAATCTACACTTATCTCTCCAAATTTCAACCTATCAATGGGATGATGAAGTGGTGGATGATGAATGTAAGAAGAATATAAGGGAAACGAAACCAAGCAAGAACAAGGAGAAAAATCCGCTTATAGACCAATCTTCAGCTCTAAAATGAATTGAATTTTACCTTTACCAATAGCTAGGCCCTTTTTGAATTCGGATTAGACCTTACGAAAAGTAAGCCTCTTTGCAAATAATGATGCCGTTCTATCAAATAAAACTTGCCCAGATTTGGTGCAAAATTCGCAGCCCTTTGCAAGAAAATTAGACTCCTTAAAATCGCCAAGCGAAAGGAAGATATTCAGATCTGCCCTCCAAATCGTCTAGGGCAAAAATTCGTTAAAGTTGGAGGAAGGAGACTGCCAAACAATGAGAATATTTGCCCCAAGTAAAATCGGCTAGGGCAGAAAATTTAAGATCTGCACTAAGAAGAAAATCGTCTACCAAGGAAGGAGAAATCTGCCAAAGAAAATAGCCTAAGGTTGCAAGCTGCCTCTCCAGAAGGAAAATCGCCAAGTATAGAAGGCTGCTCCTTCAAGAGAATTGCCAAACACATGAAATCTGCTCCTTGAAAAGAAAATCACCAAGCATAGAAGAAAGCTGAGATGGAATGAGAAAATGGGAGAGGAGGAGCCCTCTTACACCACACTCCCTTTGCTCCTCCAAGCTGGCCGACTAGCCCTGTAGGAGAAGAAAATTAAATTAGAGCTTTATCAAATGGCCCAAATTTAAATGCTAAGCCAAAATTTACTTTGCCTATAGTGAAATTTGCTCATTTAATTGCCGGTTGTGACAAAAAATTGCAAAATAAAATTAAGAAAGCCTTGGAGATGTTAAAATTTTTCATTTAATAATGTTTTAGTAATTAAAATATCATTAAAATCAGATTTAGCGAGCTAAAATTGACTTTCAATTTTAATTTACCAATCTCTTTTAATATTTTTTAAATCTTCAAGGCAATTTTTTAACCGATTTAATGCAAAATTTTGCAATTAAGTCCACTTTCAATTTTGCAATGCAATTTTAATTTTTTTCCAAAATAAATCATTTTTCTAGCATTCAAAATTGGTTTTTCCAATTTGATTTCACTATCACAAAATTTCCCTTTTCACCAAAAATTAAAGACTTTCCAAAACAATTAAACCTAAAAAATTTCATTTTGAAAATGCTCAAGATTATACAATTACATCCAATTTTCAAAATCCGTCATAAGTCCCAAAAATTTGTAAACTTATCTTGCCAAGTATTGTTCTAAAAAAGTTGTCTTTGAAATTTGTTTGGCCTAAGGATAAAATTACATGCCTTGGAAAATCAAGTTAAGACTGGGTGAAAAAAAACTCGAACCACATCCCTCTTGGCCCGAAGGCGTCCAAGGTGTAAAATTTTCTAAATCTAAATTTTTTGGACAACTGCAAAAAAAATTTGCCAAGGCGATCAAAAAAGGGGGTCCCCAAAATTTTGGGGCGATGGTGTGAAAACCTCACAACAGTAAGCAAAGTTGATTATTATTTTTATTTGTAGCTGAGATGATATTCGAAACATGTTTCTATTCTATACTGATATTTAGCTACAATTTTCATATAAATTCCATAGATCTGGCATATTGGAGTAAATATCAACCAAAACATCCATACAAAATACTTAGGTCTAGTGCTGACATAAACTAGATAGATATACACACATAAATTGATTGGACCAGAGTATTTCATTCAAATAACTCATTCAATGATTAAAAAGATTGCTGCTTTAGATAATTGCTGACAACAAAGATATAGTGATCACAAATATATTTAAAAAATATTTTAAAGGCCAAAATGCCTGAATGCTGAATGCTGAATTTTTGTGAAGTGCATATGCAACCTCTGTGTGAATCCGCCTTTAAGAATCTTCTTTTAGCTCCATTTATGTCCCATAGGCAGGAGTAAGATAAATCTTTATTTTTGCCGAAGAATTTACTCAATCTTCCTTATGAAATATAGACATTTCTACAAAACACCCATGTGAAATTCACGTATTTTGTAACCATCGCTGGATGCACCATTCTTTGTATGTTGGTGATGGCGTTTAGCTTCATTGGGATAAGCATATGTCTAGCAATTAACGACAAACAACTCCAGAAGATAAAGACCACCAATATGGGCCTTAGTCTAGTTTTCAAGAAGCTGGATTGGGTGCATTTCTATTAGATCTTAGAGCTCAGCTTGGTCCATGATGTTTTCAACGTGAGCAATATCAAGGCATATGCACCAACTCTCATGGGGGAGGTTTCTATCAGTCTTCATTAGGTTACAACTTCCAAGATTTGGTGCTTTATATGATCCCAATTGTTATACGAGCTCCATTAATGTACCAGAGAAAGGAGCAAGACAAGTCTTATGTTTTTTTGAATGATTCAATCAATTTTATCTAAGGAAACTATGCTCAATATTCAGATGCACACCAATTGAATGTATACCTAAACAACTGCAAAGTAACCTTATCAACAGTCATCTCTTATGTCAAAACTTTCATCATTTAGTCTAAAAGTTTGAAAGAACTTAACCTACGAGATGCAATGATGAGATCATATTTGTAGTGATCTCTCTTCTGTTGTAATGTCCCCACTAGCAAGGACAATAATACCTGCAAAGCCAATGTTAGAATTTATACAATAATAAAATATATTTCACTATTCTACCCTCTATTCTAACCCAACCTTAAAGACGTCTCCACATCGGGATCAATAACCCTCTTGAGAATCCTGAGATCCTTGGTTACTTCTCTGTCTTCTATGAAGTGCTCCCTTTAAGGTCCTTCCTAGAAGAGACATTCTCTATCTAGGGCTCTTGACACATGCATATGTTAACATCTATGGAATATTTTGGCTTTATAACCATATTAAGATCACTCTCTTTCCAAAGGGCCTCTCTTGACCTTAAGCTATTAACCACATTAAGACCACTCTCTTCCCTAATGAACTCTCTTGATCTTATGCTATTAATCATATTAAGATCTCTTCCCTAAAAAGGAACTCTTTTGATCTTAAACCATTAAGTCTTGTGCATTATCTATTTTGAATTACATCTTTACATATACATATGTATATGCATAAGTTATCCACAAATATGATTCATTAATATAAATAAATTTATAAACATAATAAAATAAATATAATCCATAAACATACCTTTCTTACCTTTCTATTTGCTTGGTCCATGTGGTTCTATCATTAGTTGACCCTTCAATGAATTAGTCCTTCTAGATTATCTCAACTCTATATTTACTTTCTAGAATTCCTTTTCTAATTATAAGGAAATGATAAAATAATATTTTTTGTTTCTTCTTTTCCAAGAGTCACGACCTTTAATAATACAAATCCTTTGAAAAGTCACAACACTTCATGGTTATAATTCTTTTGAAAAGTCACAACACTTCATAACTAAAATCTTTTGGAAAAGTCCCAATACTTTATAATTATAACATTTTTGAAGAGCCACAATTGTTCATAATTATGACTCTTTTGAAGGTTCACATCCTTTCAATATCATTGATACCTTTTTAGAAAGTCACTTCCTTATTTTCTTCATATTACATTGCTCTTCTATTTTCCTTTTTGAACTCCTATCTCCTTCTCTCTCTCTCTCTAAAATAAACTCTTCTTCCTTTTTTATCTTAATTTTAAGAAGTCATGTCAATTTGTTATATATCTCTTGGCTTTTTTATTAGATTTAGTTAATTTATATTATTCTATGTTATATTATTTATTTACTTACTTATTTGTATTTATTATTAAATTCTATTTAGAAAGTGAACATACTTTCTACAACATTGTCTCTTTTATTTAATTTAATTAATTAATTAATTAATTTTGATTTTATTATTTTTTAATTATTTAAAATATCATATTAAATATTATTTCTTTGATAATATAGATTAAATAATAATAATTTCCTATTTTTATATTTTAATATTAGTTTTAATATAACTTTATAATTATAATTTATTTACTAACATTGTATTATCTAATTATTATCAAAATTCATCTCAAAATGGGGATATGACACCTATACATTGCCTAGTTTATCAAAGCTTTTTCTATCCGCATACTCATTAAACTAAGGAAGATATAATGTGCAAATAAAGAATAAAATTCCCACAGGTAAGCATTTTAGAGAGATTGACTGGGAATTTTTCCCGTGCTTGGCCAGTGAGCCTTATCCAATCAGCACTTCTCCTTATTTTGGAAATCTATTTTAAATCAACCATTTTAACAAAGAGAGCATGATATCTGTTTTCAGTCTTGATTGCTATTGCCTTTATATTTATTGCTGTTTGTATATATCTGAATAATATCAAATTATTAGCAGATAAGACTTACGATTGTAATAATATCACCTCAGTGGCAAATTTTTCTTTCCATTTTTTTAATATTCACTTTCTAGCTTAAGCAAGTTGTAATGTTTTTCTGTCCGGATGATTTCTTCTCCAATCTCTATATAAGGAGAAGAACCTCTTTGCAATTTTACCCTTTTAATTAATAATTAATAAATATTAAAATATCGTGTCCTATTAAATTTCATCAGTATAGTTTCCTTACTGGCTTTTGTTGCATGTCTCCTGAGGTTTATTTTAGCTGTGAGTGTTATATTACTTGTGCACGAACAGATGGGAACAGCTGAGCAGAAACTTAATGAATGTGGTACTTAAATTATATTGGCAACAAAGGGTATTGTGTTGGATTCAAAGTACGGCATGTATCCGCTTTTTGTAGCTTCCTTACCACCTCAGAGATGATTTAAGACGTTTGTATTGTAGATCTATGATTTGTGGTAAGGATGGTCGTGGACACATAAATTGCAGTGAAACTCTTAAATTTATTATGTTTCAGTTTGTATATCCATAGTCTATGTCAAACTCTCGGATGATACTTATAGAACAGCTTAAGTAAACTGTTCTTACCATGAGACTAGTCTACGATCAGAGGATGGCTTTAACAATAGCAGATGTGTGTCTGTGGGCTACTTTTTATTTTGCATTGGATGATGATTGATATGTGCTGCTTTCTTTTATAAAGTTGATATACTGATACTTGTATCTTGATTTGTCAAATGAGCACTGAGTGATAATATCATGTCAAACTATATGTGCTTAGTTATATTGCTATTGATTTGTTGATAACTGTTTATCTGTTCAAAATGGCTTATAAGAGGATTAGTGATCAAGGATTGGCCTTAGAGTAATGTCAAAGGTATAGGGTAGTAGAAGAAACTGGTAGGCATTAGGCACTGACCATGGGATTTCGATCCTACTACTCATCACACATTTTTGTGAATGTGTTTATGGGTTCTCTTGTCTTCTTTTGATCATCACTTGATCTTAAAGTCAATATTTTCCCCCTTGCATGTATGTATTTCATTGAAAGCTGCCAAGAAATTTATATTGTGTTAGCTCATCTTGTCAGAGAAGATGGCTGATTATAAGTATTCTGAATGCCTTTTCAATTTTTTTTGAACTTTAGGAGGCCGGGACAAAGCCGTATCACCACTCCTAGAAAAGAAACTGACACATGCAAGATTCTGTCTGGCCTATCTGAAGGTTAGTTTTCAAATTTAAGCACTTTGTGAACAAAGACTGTGTTTTGAACTCTTGTTCTATATGGGGCTTATTTTGTTTCCTAACAGCAAATACATGATTGATACTATTGTATAATATTTATGGTGTTGAGTATTTGATCATCTTTATAGTTTTTTGCAGGTCAAACTACTGGAACACCAATTTCTGTTCTCGTTCCAAATACAGATCAAAGAGGACATGTGAGTAATTGGAAACAAATGTAGAAAGGCTTTTCTTTGCATATGATATTCAATAAAAAGAAACTTATACCTAAGAATGTAATTTTTATTCTGAACAGATGTTGTGTATCCTGAATATATATATATATATAATAATTTTTTGAATGTAGTAAAAAAGAAAAGAAGACATGTATGGGCATTCAAGTGCATTTGTGAATATCAAAGATGATGCACACTTGGATCTCTGGTGATTGATAAGGAACTCATTAGTATTGACTAGCAAAGGTACTTATGCTAATAGTGCATCGTACCATGTCATCAACCATTTTGGACTTGTCTTAAGACTTTCTTATGGGTTCCTCCAATATAGCTGGGATGATCCAAGTGTTCCATCCCTTTCAAGATTCAAGTGTTATTGAAAGCTAGCAGAAATTACTAATATGAGAGTGGTAGTACCATGTATGGATCATTAAACTTCAACTTCTTGGAAATAAGTCTAAAAGATCAAGACTTCAAGTTGGTAGACAGTCAGTGTTCAGAACCAACTTACAACTGACAGAACCCCAGGAGAAACTAAAAGAAAGATTAATCTTTAACAGGGATTTTTCTAATGTCTTGACAATATCTTTAGCATAAATAAAATGGCCAACAGGGTTCCAGCTAGGAATAGTTAGCCAAGATCTTGCTCTCCAGAGCAGTCTCAGCCTCAAGACCCACAAAGACATCGATTAATGTTTTCTGCTTTCATAGCTGCCTTAACATCTGAAAAATGATCAATAGCAGTATCTAAGGCAGAACCAATTCAACAGCATGAGGAGGTTCAATCTTCAACTCAGGTTCCCTGAAGCAGGTTGAATATCTCCATTTTCTGGTCAAGCTACAGCAGGAGCAGTCTTGGGGAGGCCATTGGGGTGTGCCACATATTCTTTATGAAGATACTGAAGCCCTAAGCAATAAATTTCTGGAACTCTTCTTTGGGCAATTTCAGCATCAAAGTGAATTGCAAAGTAACTGAAGGAAAATGACAAAAATCTGTAAGTGAGCACCTCTTTCCTTTTAACTGTCATCTTTTCTTGCCTAAATAAAAACCACAACAGTTCAGTGGACTCAACATGCCACAATTTCATATAAAATCTATGGAACATCTTTAACACAACTAGTAAAACTGTTAAAACCAAACTGAATATCAAACCAAGAAATACGATCCCAGCCCCACAAAAAGCCCACCCATCCAAGAAAATACTACCAACAGCTTTAGTAAGTCTACAGTTAAAGAAGATGTGAAAGGCTCTCATTATATTGCACAGATAATAGGGTTCCCATCTTAAACCTAGAAGAATGCAGTGTGGTATCCAGAACATGCTTCTAATGCTGTAGGAATCATCCAAAGCAGAGCATTTATCTAACAAGAGGATTAAATAAAGTACAATTCACCTTGCCACCGCTATTCAAGCGGGAGTAATCTGTAATGACCCTGCTCAAATCTGATCCCAAAATGCTGATAAAGGTTCAAGTAAACACTTTGCATACAAGGGTCATATGACTGATATAAAATTTCAGTTTGCTTTTATGGCTCTTTCCTTCACTTAGCATCAATAAGAATGCTTGCAAAAAGACTCTAAATTGACTAAACAATGACCTAACATGAATGTGCAACTTATTTTGACAATATTCAATGCATATATGTGACTGAAACTACTTGCAATATGCAGTTACAACAACTAGTAATTTTGACAAACACTTGGTATACAGAATTATAACATTATTTATGCCAAAAAAGAGAACCTACAGCCAATTGACATTTTGTCAAACAATTGGCATGCAAACTAATAAGTTGATCATGAATGATAAATACATATTCAATTACACTATATCAGACCAGCAATTTATGTCTCCTTTATTGCACATAAAATGTTAACTTCAATACTGGTATGAAATGGCTAAGACTCTTGGCTTACATCCGCAAGAATAATGCTTAAATCTGATACAACTTTCACCTACAGCCTTACCTCCTAATATGCATCTAAATGATAAGGACAATGCATGTAATATCCAAAGGAACCTGATTATAGATGGCTGTAATAATTTTCTCCAATGTTGTCTTTCTGCTTTGCTTTTTTCTGATCTGCTTTTTCACTTGCTTTTTTCGGATCTGCTTTTTCGCTTTTCTTTTTCGAATTGCTTTTTCGGATCTGCTTTTTCGGATTGCTTTTTCGGATTTGCTTTTTCAGATTGCTTTTTCGGGTCTGCTTTTTTGGACTGCTTCCAGAAACTCAAACCCTCAGGTGGTCTGAGTATACAAATTAAGCTCAACTTGAAATGGCTGAATACCACTTCCAAAGTGCAACCCTTCAGAAGGTCTTTCACTGATGCAGGAGCATCTTGCATTGGAAAATTATTGGAAAAAAAAAAAAAAAAATTTGAAAAAGAAAAAAAGGCAAAAAAAAAAAAACTGGAGGAGAGAGAAAAGTGACGAAAATTAGAGGAGAAATAATAAAAAAATAAAAAGGAGAAAAGAAAGGAAAAGAGGATTTTTATTTTCGAGGTGCATAGGTGGCATAAATAGAAAAATAAAAAAAAATAGTTGTCATTACATTAATCGAGGTGTGTAGGTGGCATCTTAGAAGCTTGTGGAAAGTTTCTTAAATCTTGCATTTAATATTTGTTGTGATCCATAAAAGAAATGTAATTTTCTAATTGGGCCACATGGTGGTGCTTAGTTGTAATTCTAGAAGGTTATGGAAGTTTTAGAAGGTTGTGGATATTGTGTAGGTGGAAATTCTAGAAGGTTTTGGATAAATCATGTATTTAATATTTGTTGGGTGCTTAGTTGTATTTGGGTGGGAATTTAATATTTATTTAAAAGTAGTTGTATTTACCTTTTATCCCACATTGGTTGTGTTTGTAATGTCTTGGATTAGAAGTGCCTATTTAAGCAAGGCTTATTATCATTTGTAATCAAGTTCAAGAAATAGAAGCTCGAGGAGTAGAAACTTGAGAAGTAGAAGTTGTGGAAGGAGAAGCTCAAAGAGAAGCTCAAGGAGAAGCTTGATATCATCTTGTGGGTGTTGTAAGGATCTTCAAGTATAATAAAATTTCTTGTGAAGCATTTTTTTTGGTCTCCATATTGTTGTTTTCTTGATTGTGAGTGGGTAAGGGTGGTGTGGCCCTTCATCATTCACTTCCTCAGTTATGCAATCTCTTGAGAGGTATCGTTCTCAAGGATTATGCTGAATATTTGCAGACCTGGATGGTGCCACAAATGCTCAAAGAGAATGGTAGTAGAATCATTAATTCGCTTCTGTCCAAATGAGAGGCCAAGCCCTCTATTTATTTACTTTTCTAAGAAGTCACTAAGGACTTCTAGAAGCATCCTTTTCTAAGAAGTTACTAAGAACTTCTAGAAACATCCATTTTAAAATCCCATTATAATGCACTTTAATAATAAATAACTTTATAAAAAAGTGCAACTCAACTTAGAATTATAACATGTAGGCCCCGTATAAAAATGATGATAAAATATAAATAAAATAATATCTCCAAGAGCATAATGAGCCATCCAATCACCAAATAAACGCCAAAAATGACTCTCTCATCAATCCCATCTGCCTACGAGAGTCTGTAATAGGCAAATCCACGAACAATGCCATGTTGTACTAAAGAGGAGACAATACATAATCAAGATACCACTTGATATTCTAAGAATTAAAATACTCCACAGAGAAAGAAAGCTTAGTGTGGAGAAATTTTGCTAGATAATTCAATCAAGGAAGGATATTAGCATTACTTTAAATCCTCTCAAATTTCATATTTAGAGAAGCTCACTGGAAGGAGAACCTTAGATGGGATTTTTATGGCAAGATATATGTTGTTTCTTTGAGATCCAAGAATCTTAGACTTTCCATTTGCCTCCTTCCAAAAAATTGTAGACTTCTGTCTAAACACATTAGTAAAGTACCATATAACTTTAGAGAGCTGTTAACACAAAAGTTTGCACCCTTGCTTGATGTGTTAGCCACAAGCAACCTTGTGTGACATGGAAATAATTTCGCAATATTCAACCAAATTGGGAGCAGGATAGAATTTCTGGTATTTGAATTAGGTCATTTCTTGATGACTGCTGAAATATTTGCCGAGAGACAGCTTCGTCATGAAAAATCAAATATGATTATGCCCAAATTCGTCTTGTGATTCCCTCTTTGCCCAGAGTTGAGGCAAATTGACCCGCTCTGCCACACAATGTTATAATTTATTTTTTATAGTTTTAGGTTTAAATTTTTTATTTTTGATATGCATAGGTTTTAATATTATTTATCATTGCATACTATTTTTAAATTTTGTACTTTGTAATGAACCTGTCTGTTCAGCAACTGATATACTGATGGAGATATATGTTGTTTTTGCAAGTTTGTGTCTTTTCAGATTTTATGGGTTTATGTATTTTTTCCCTTGGTTTTTGAAATACATAAAACTTGAATGGAAAATATTGAAAGTAAATACAAGAAACACAACAAGTGATACCAATTAACAATTATGCAATTATTGTATTATTTTGTCTATGCATTGAGAATTGCAAATAACGTGGAACCCAATTTGTATGTGAATTGATTGACCCAATGCTCGGATTGCAGTTCTGGAATACATATCCACCCTTTTCTAACAAATGGCAGACACATGTAGCAACCAAACTGAACAGTAAAGGGAATGCTGTTTCTAATCCAATCAATTGTCCACCAAATGTGCGCAGATCACCTAGAGTCACACGCAGGTTGTGAATATGCAGCTGTATGTCTTAATTGACAAATTGCAGGTCATACATTTAATTTGCTGGGCTTGGGAAATGCCCACCCAGGCCATCAGGAAGAAGATTCAGGCCCACCAAACTCAAATGCAGCCTCTTCTACAATGCACACCCTGCTAAAAGCCAAAACGCTGCCCTTCTAACACCTGCAATTTCCAGTAATGCAATCGCAGGACAACAAATCAGGCTGCCCAGCCTTAAATCATGATGAACAGACCTGGTAAAAGGCTGCAGACGTTGATGGGGTCCATACGCAGCCACCAAATGCAAACAGCAGTCTCTATCCCTCTAATTGAACCCCCAATGTGCAGCTATGGAATTGATGAAACAAATGCAAATAATATCTTCCAATAACCTATCTCCTTTGACATAGAAAAGACAATAGGAGAGATGGCCAATTGTATACTGAAGCACAATTGCCAATGCAAATTCAGAGCAATTCTCAGAATATTTTCCAGAACCCTTATACCTCAGCAAGGGTAATAATTTCAGAATCTCAGAAAAAGCCACAAAGACAACAAAAGCAAATAAATATTCAAGTGTGCTTTTCCCAATGAAATGAACTCATATTTATAACTCCTTGTTGATAATATTTTCCAAAAGAACTCAATCTCAGAAACTGTGAAAGTTTTCCTAAAGAACTCAACTTTTGAAAATTTCAAGTCAACTCTTTTAGTAATGTCTCTTAATATAATTATTATAATAAAATATTATTATAATAATGCAACTTTAATAATTAAGTAATAAATAAGAGCTCATGCAATTAATTACCACATCCACTGTAGGTGACACCCAACTATCAGAGCCACCCACAATATTGCCAAAAATAGACTTACTATAATAAGTAAATCTGCACCCAAGACCCCCAAATCACCTTGTCAGCTCATGAGAGTCGCTATGATGAACTAACTCCATTAATTGCATAGACTTGCCAAAAATGGGGACATTGCAGTCCTCCCTCCCCAAGATTGCTTGTCCTCAAGCAATTCAACATTACACTGAAACCTTCACCAGGATCCCATAAGAAGCACGTGACATCCCTGTCATCACTGAACCAACTGTATGCCAGAACCATCATTAGAGCCAATAACATGATCTGTAACACAACACCCAACACTTGTGCTGATGATGTAGAAGTCTAGACATCACTAGAAGACAACTCAATAGGAGATTCCAACATACTCTCCTTTACTGAACCTATCCAATCATCCCGCAAATAATCCAACTTAGATACAGACCAACTCTGCACTCGATGCAAGTCCTGAACATGAGTCAAATATCAAACTCTAAACACTCATCGTAGTGTAAACAAAATTGCCACTATGGTCATCCTCGTTGTCATCCTTAGGTTGCTGTGATGACTCATCCTCAATCTCATCCGTGTAAACCCACATGCCACTATTTGCTACCTCTTTTGGCCGTAATGCACAAGTATGACCTTTAGAGAAAGGCCCATTGCACCAATAGCAGAGTTTTTGTCTCCTCAAATCCTCTCTAGAAGTTTCATTAGTTCTCCCTATTGACTTGCCCTTGTCCTCCACAACTAATGGGGACTCCTCATCAATAGACGGAGGGGCATAAGATTTTGAAGCAATTTTGCTTCGAGAAGATGACTCCAAATTGTGTGCCTTCCTCATCGCTACCTATAAAGAAGATGGGTCTAACAACTTAACCCATCCACGAAGTGGCTCAGTTCATACCTCCATAAATAGCATCACTCGTTTGTGCTTTGAAATATCATAAACCATCTTTGAAAGTCTTCGAAACTCACTAATGTAACTCTCTAATCCACCAGATTGCTTCAGCCGAGCCAACTCACGGAAGTACACCTCTGGATCCTTCCTATCAAGTCTCTTGATTAGGTGACCCACGAACTCCTGTTAGGAAGTGATCTGGTCATGCCGCAAGGAAACTAACCCATTGGACCACTAGTCATGAGTATTTGTCCAAATGCAACACTCCAAATCTGATAGCATCCACCTTTGACATAGGATGCAAAGCGAAGTAAGTGTCAAGCTTATGAATCCGAGCTCGAGTTGTAACTCTCCTGCTACCATCAAAGTGTTCTAACGTCCTCTTACTGGCAACTTACTGTAACTCTGTCTGTCGAGGCCTCTATCTCTCAGGTGTCTTGCCTTGGAATGCTCTCACTTCTGAGCCAGGAACCTATCAAAATTTAGATGCTCTTTAATCACTTACGGTAAAGCATTCCACTCCCCAAAGTGTGCTGCCATGTCATTAGCAAAAGGAGTGGTCTTAGACTCAACATTAACTGCATCCACCTTGGGTCTCAGAAACATGTGCCTTTGTAGCCTATCATGAGTGCTAGTATGTATGCCAGCTCTGTTAACTAACCCACCACTATCCTCAACTCAAATCCGATTTGCATCTCTATACCTATCACCATCTTGGGTTCTATCCTCGACTCGAGATCTATGAGAACCAACAAAAACATCTTGAGCTATCTCTCTACTCCATCCTCGAGGTAGTGTTATCCTAGGTCACAGGGTTCGCCAAATTTTCAGCTTCAGGTTTAAAATTCGGCGGAGCTGTGAAAAACGAAAAACATTCGCATAAATTCAGGATGAAATTCGTCCATGACTTTCTGTTGTCATTTTCCAGGAAACATATTATAGTTCGCCATTTTTAGGGTTTTTCAATTTCTGTTGATGTAACCCGTCATCTATTTGGGACAGACTCTCCACTCGGCAATGAAAAGTTTGCATGCCACAACGATGCTACAACGACAACGACCAATCTTCTGCATGTACAGTGATCAATCTTCTATGTTAGAGGAAACAATGATGGAAATTACCCTATCTTGACGAACATTCCAAACATTTTCGTTCTCTCTTAGCTTTTAAATAGTTATAACTTTATTATAAACTATGCCGTATGTAATTTATTTAACAGTTCGACAAACTTAATTATAAATTATAATGTATGTAATATATTTTTTTTTATTAATAGTAAAACATTTTTATGCACATTTTTTATAAGAGAAACTTTAATGTTTTATGTATATTTTATTTACAAAATATTAATAGTTTGTATGTTCGTCTATTATTATTTATTTATTTATTACATTATATATATATTTGAGAAGCTATATAAGGCAATTTTTTTCAAAATTTTGGACCTTGCCGAACTTCATCTGAATCTCTTGGTTGTTGAATTTGAACTCGAACTCGAACCATGTGGCTTAGGTGCTATTTGCTACAGAGTGTTAGACAATTGCTGTAGTACACCTGTCATCTGTTGTTGTCTGGCTGCCAGGTTCCTGAATGTCTGCATAGCTTCTCTATCAATCTTAGCATCAACATCTCTAACTCCTGAACCCCCTGAACCACCCGGACTACCAACAAACCCAAACTGTATCTCAGGCTCACCTTTTTTAGGTGGAGTTGTATGACCTCTACGGGTATAGTGCATACCTGACACAGACCTTCTATCATCTCCCATGATATTGAATGCAAAACAACCACCAATGCTAACAATTCCTGCACAAAACCACTGATCAGTAACTTTGAGCCCAATTCCTGCAGGCTGGCTGGAAAACGCTCTGATACCACTGTAATGAACCTGTCTGTTCAGCAGCTAATATACTGATGGAGATAATATGATTTTTTTCTGAGTTTGTGTCTTTTCAAATCTTACTGGTTTATATGTGTTTTTTCCTTTGGTTTTTGAAATACATAAAACTTCAATGGAAAATATTGAAAGCAAATACAAGAAACAGAACAAATGATACCAATTAACAATTATGCAGTTATCGTATTTTTTTGTGTATGCATTGAGAATAACAAATAATTTGGAACCTAATTTGTATGTGAATCAATCTACCCAATGCTCGGATTGCAGTTCTGGAATAGATATCCACCCTTTTCTAACAAATCACAGCCACCTGTAGCAACCAAATTGAGCAGTAAAGAGAATGTTGATTCTAATCCAATCAACCGTCCACCAAATGTGCACAGATCCTTTTCTATTGAGCAGTAAAGAGAATCTTGATTCTAATCCAATCAACTGTCCACCAAATGTGCACAGATCCTTTTCAATTGCCAAACGCAGATCACCTGGAGTCACACACAGGTTGTGAATATGCAGCTGTATGTCTTAATAGACAAATCGCAGGTCATAGATTTAATTTGCTGGGCTTAGGAAATGCCCACACAGGCCTTCAGGAAGAAGATTCAGATCCACCAATCTCAAATTCAGCCTCTTCTACAATGCCCAACCCTGCTCAAAGCCAAACTGCTGCCCTTCTAACACCTGCGATTTCCAGTAATGCAATCACAGGACACCAAATCAAGCCGCCCAGCCTTAAATGATGACGACCAGGTCTAGTAAAAGGTTGTAAACGTTGATGGGGTCCATACGCAGCCACCAAATGAAAACAGCAGTCTATCCCTCTAATCAAACCTCCAGTGTGCAGCTATGGAATTGATGAAACAAATGCAAATAATATCTTTCAATAACCTATCTCCTTAGACACAGAAAAGACAATAGGAGAGATGGCCAATTGTATACTTTAGCACAATTGCCAATGCAAATTCAGAGCAATTCTCAGAATAATTTCTAGAACCCTTATACCTCAGCAAGGGCAATAATTTCAGAATCTTAGAAAAAGCCACAAAGGCAACAAAAGCAAATAAATATTCAAGTGTGGTTTTCCCAATGAAATGAACTCATATTAATAATACCTTATTGACAAAAGTTTCCAAAAGAACTCAACTTCAGAAACTGTGAAATTTTTTAAAAAGAACTCATCTCTTGAAACTTTCCAACTCAACTCTTTTGGTAATGTCTCTTAATATCATTATCATAATATTTTTGTATGGACATACCCAAATATACCCAACCCCTAAAAAAGTTCTGTCGTATCCACGTACCTGTATTCAATTCAGCAATTCAGGTTTTTGTATTGTGAACACTGAAAATGATCGCAAGACATGATAAATGATGTTGCATTGCTCACGTGAAATAGTTAGGATCCATCTACATTGAATCATGAAGGGTTTTTGGACCAGAAAGGACTGCACCAAGGCTATATGATATTTCATTATAACACGAACATATATTTTTCTGCATTTTTCTTATTGTATGGATTCCTTTAACCTTCCAAGGAGCAGGCATTTGGTAGACTGACATTTATACCTCAGAGATGGCAATTAGCAGTTTCCAGTTCCACTATGCAAATTCTTAACTTAAAGAGATATCAAATTGCATTTGTAAATCTGCTTTTATTCAGAGGCTATTTAGATCTGTTGTAGAACATGATATAACAGTGCAAGTAGCTGAAGCTGTTTTGCCTATCACAGGTTAATAAACTTATTTGAGCTTCAGTTCTGGTCAGCATGTGGTAAAAGTTGGAGGATTCTGAATTCGAAATAGATTCCACATAAGGAGATGTGCAGAAACACCTAAACTTTTTATTGTTAATTAACATTTGTGTCAAAATGTAGACCCTTACTAATGAAACTTGAGTAAGAATACATGTATGTAGATAAAACTATTCTCAGAGAGCAACTCATAGACTAATTAGTAACGGTAGATCGTGCTTGGAAATCTTGGATGGCTTTGTTATCTTATCTGAGACAGTGTTTGGTTTGTGACCATAATCATATGGTTGAAAAGTGAGTGTTTAGGACATAGTTTGAAACAAGTATTCTGAGGCAGTTATAATTCCTTTTACACTCAGTTAAGCAGGTTTTTGACTTGACAAATTCCTGCAAGTTTCTGAGCTGAATGAAATAGATTGAGTAGCCTCTGAGAACATCAAATGTCGTGGGTGCTATCCATATATTATTTCAAACTTGGAGAAGCTTATGACTAGCTGCCTATTCTTATCCAACTCATTTGGGGAGGAATCAATGCCAATTTGTCAACTGTTTGGAGATCTATTTGAAATTTTAAGATGGTAGATACAGATTATGTTGTTGGGATAGAATCTAGTTAAGAGGCACTAACAGTGGTACTGTTTTGCAATCTGAGGTTGGTTTGTCTATACATCTAAGCATTCTGATGACAAGAATACATGTTACCATTCTAGTTGCCTAGCTAAGTCCTTACGTCAATACATTGGGTAAAAGTTCTTGTAGATACTTACACTCTATATTGCTATTATAATAAATTAATTTGTAATTTATTTAATCAAAAAATTATGGTACATGCTTGGCAGGTTTGGTTATTCAATAAATGTTGTGCTAGGTTGTGTAATTTGTAGATTATACTAGAGAATAAAAATAAGTCAATATAATCCTGTTAATGAATAACTTTTGTACTATTTCAGTGATTGAGAATCAAATTCATTCTGATGAGATTTTTGCATTCTACTAATTATAACAGGATTATAGTGAAATGGCATTAGCATACAGGCCTTCCCATGCTGATGCTACATATGACTTCAAATATGGTGTTCGTTCAGTTCAGGTACCATGAATCATGTCCAATTTCAAAGTACTTATTGCTGATCATATAAAATGACTTTTGATTTTAAATTTAAACTTAATGATCTGTTCAACTATACTATTGGTATGTTATAACTTATGACAGAGCTTTTACTCATTATAGCATATGGCTTTTGATTTGAAATATGTAGGGAGGTGGCAGATCTTCGGCAAGAGAGACAATAGGACGAGTAGCTGCTGGAGCTGTAGCAAAAAAGATTCTTCAGCTAAAAGCTGGGACTGAGGTATGCCCATGCTACTTATGAGCATCACAATTCGCAGATCATATTTCAATCCCATCGTTTTCTTTTACATCCTTATGATATAATTTAAACTTTCATGTACCAAAGAGGTTCATCCTCTCATGCTTATTGGCAAATTATTGGATCTTTTTGATCTTTATAGTATGTGCATCTACATTATTATTTCTTTTTTTTCTTGGTAATATTTAATTGTATTAAAATATCCAGATAAAGTTTTGAACAAAAAGGGCATTACCCTATGACAGCCCTCCTAAACACTACCCTGCAATCTATGTAGATAAACTATGGATAATTCTATACATCCATAATCCTGACAGTCAAAGTGGGGTATATTTACATCATCTATCTCAAAAACAACTTCTATCAGATCTGCAACATAGGCTATAATAACAACAAGACAAGAAAGAGCTAAGAAGCTCACACAACCCAGTCACCTTTTTTAACATTCTTGGCATTGCAAATATTTGCCTGCAGCTATGGACAACATTGAACTGAATCATGAATTTTGCATGCCCTTCTGCAGGTGCCTTGGGCAACACAAACTGTAATATTTCAATAAAAAACTAGAGGTTTAGATGTTAACCTGTTAAATTTATAATGCTTTTGTTATCTCTTTAATAATCTTACACAGAACTGATAGAATTGCAAGGAAAAAAGTCAAAATCATAACAACATCCAGTAATATTTTGTAGCGTCTAATAATTACTGACGATTGTATCCAGACCAAGGAAAATCTGTTTGCTAATAATTTGTGAGTGGGAGATTTCAGTAGAAATTCATCACTGATGGCATTGTTGGCTTACATGAATAATTGTATAAGGGCGTGCCTTGTTGAGATTAAATTGGTCCTTGGCTTTATGGATGAAAATATTGGCATTGCTACTCATAGTTAAGCTTCTGATTTCCTTATCTCGATGCTACTCTTAGTTAAGCTTCATTGTCACGACATACGACAGCTGGTTGAAGTCGGGACAATAGACTTGTAGTATGTTCCCACAGCGGATCAGATTGTAGACATTCTCACCAGGCCTCTTGGTCCTGATAAGTTTGTCAATTTTAGAGAACAACTTGGTGTTTTTGATAGATTAACCATTAAGGGAGGGTTTTACGATAATAGATAGCTTCTATTATTGGTTAATGGTTATTTGTTTGTAATTTATTAGAAATATTAGAATGTTTCTAATATTTAGTTACCCTATAGATAACTATTAGTTTTCTATTAGCTATAATAGAATGTTTCTATTCTTTACAATCGTTTCCCAAGGAAACATTGCTCATTCTTCTTGTATATATTGATCTATTGATCATTGTTAATATCAAGCAAATATTTACCATAATAGGGTACTTGTACAATGTACCCAATACCCCTAGGACATGTACTGGGTATAACCCTTGAATGTGTTCTAGGTACTAGTACACGTACCCAAGAACCGGGTACTTGGTGGAGAGCATCATAGCGAAGGACCTTAATTAAGATTTCTGATTTTTTATTTCAGTTCTTTTATTTGCGTATCAGCCTGTTGTCTATCAAGCTTAATTAAATATGTAATCAGTTTGAAACTTTGATACAATACCGACTAGCAAGAATCTTTACAATTGTTCATGTCAGAAGTTTATCATTTGCAATATCATTGTTATATGATTTATGATCTTCTTGTTCATGTTTAATGTTTGTCATCTCTGTCATGCATTTAAATTTTTTGCGTATATTATTATTACAAACAGATTTCAAATATGAAACTGAAAATAATACATTACATCTGGATACTTTATCAGTGTTAGTGCCTAAACTCATTATGACAACTCATATTTTCTATAAAATATTAAATTATATTTAAAAAAATTGACTTACCCAAACCCTTGTCCGCTGTTTTGAAGAATACCTATAGTCGTACCCTAATTACCCAATCACCTCTATCTCAGTGCAACCTCGGAGATATGTCAATAATTGATTATTACAAAGACAATATGCAAATAATTCACTGATTCACAAGTTACAACAGTAGTATAACAACATAAATGATAATAGAAATAGTATAAATCAGTATAACAATAGTCTCAAACATCAAAACCGTGGTCTATCTATATAAATATCCAAATCAAAATGTCTCAAGCATGTATCCAAAAGGCTCAAACATCAAAATATAACAAGCTAGAAGTACAACCTATTAAACTAAGCCTTGTTCTAGCTATCAAATATCCAAAGGCTCAGAATCATCTGAGTCACTATCTCCCTTTGGCAAAAATAGATCATCTAATGAGTGTTTAAATTTTAAATTCATTGGCCTTAAAGTTTATGTATACATGCACACACAATATTACTTGAATGTTTTTTATTTTAATAATTAAATATATAAAAGCTATCAAATTAAATTTATGATTGTAATACATTTTTATTTAATATAATTTTTTTAACATATGATTATTATGATGAATATCTAAAAACTTGACTTAAATATTAAATTTTATAATTGTAATATATTTTCAGTGTAAGACCGATACTGGGGTACACGAGGATGTGTTTTTAGGACAGGGGAACAAAAGGTCTCAATTTTGGGATGGTCCTGTATACTCCATACACATAGAACTTGAAATGCTAGTTCTGAAATGATATTACACAATAATATACCAAATTGAAATACTTGACCATAAAAGAGTCGCAGCATGAACTAGAAGCATTGAACATTCAATATAGTAACATAGTGGAACTACATGCTCAATAGTAACATAAAAAAATCAAAATTCAAATGGGAACTTAAGTGCTCATCTTGTTGGCGGTGTGGTTGCGGAATGGGAGGGGTGGGGGTAGGCGGTACTCCAAGTATCTGGTGCAGGGACGTCCTGGGTATATGGGTACTTCAAGGTTTTTAGGGGGTGTGAGTCCCTGGGTTTCACTGTATACTTTAATATTTATGATTTATTATATACAATTTTAAACATATTTAATCAGGAATTTCATTGTTGAATACTTAATCATGAATTTCATCATCTTCGGGCACAAACTCAAACCTTATGGGCCTCCACACTGTCGATTTAGCAAAAATGATTTTTTAAAGATGTGTTTTTATAATATTTGATGCCAAAAATCATTTGATTATTTTGGGGATGGATTTAAGACATTTCAATGTTTCCTATGTTTTCCTGCTTTTTTTTTGGAAATCGGGGATGGCTGTGGGATGTTTCCTTTTCATCCCATTGTCCCGAAAATGTTTTGGGGATGGAAATGAGTCCCCTAGGGACAGGAAACGTGTTTCCGTGTAACATAGAAAATACCTCATATTCATATTCATAATTGCTTTGTTGCTTCTTTATAGACTATAGTGAAAACAATTGAATCATGTGAAAATTGACTACAACTACTCAGACTTTCATTTACAGCAACCAAAGTGGCCATGGTGGAACCAACTGAAAAAAAGAGTCCAGTTGGAGTTTGGGCAAATCTCTGCATCATATAATGCTTTTTACTGTAATGGACCAAAATCATATTGGGATTCCACCCGGGTCCCTCCTGGGCGTCCGGGTTCCTTGTCAGTCCCGCTCTGTACAATCCACAGGGAACCCAGTTGCCTGGGAGGGACCCTGCCAGTAGGAATCCTTGAAGAACCAGGACCAGAACAGAACCGGAATCAGACTCTCGGGCATTTTAGAAGAATTCAGTATCCAAGTACATAATGTGATGATTGGTGAAAGATGAATTTTAGTTTTGATTTTATAGGTCAAGGTGTTTGTAGTTAAAAGTTTCTTTGGCTGAGAGAGGGAATATGTTGTTTGGAATCTGGATTTCTTAGAAGGTAAGATAGTGTGACTCGTAAAGACTGTTTATAGTTGTCCTCTGTTTTGGCGTTTGCAGGTTTTGGCCTACGTATCTCAAGTTCATAAAGTTGCTCTCCCTGATGGAACTGTTGATCATGATACATTGACCCAGGATAAGGTACATATACAAATTAATCTGTCAAGTTTGCTAAGGTTTTGACCTTAGGGTTTATTTTAATTCCTTTCTAAGTTTATGAATAAAGTATAAATTTATTGATTCACATTTTCATCTAGTCAGTTGTCTTAACTCTGATGCAATTAACAAAATGAGAGGGCTTAGAACATTCTTGGTTGTAAACTTTTATATGCAGCAAGGAAAATATTTTTATCTGACTTTTGTATTTGATCAGAATTATCTCCAAATGTAGGAGAAACGTGACTTCATTTATGCTACCATATTTTTTCAATATTTAATTCGTTTCCAATGTGAAATCATTGGCAGATTGAAAGTAATATTGTCAGGTGCCCAGATTATGTATATGCTGAAAAAATGATAGATGCTATAGATGCTGTTCGCATAAAAGGTGATTCAGTTGGAGGAGTTGTTACCTGCATTGCAAGGAATGTCCCTAGGGTATGCAATGCCTCATTATTATTGCTAGGATCTCATTTATTAATAGTTCAAATCTGTTTAATTATCTATGATTGTTATCAGGATAAGCCTTCATATAGCTTATTTGATAATTTTGTTACTATTAAACTCGGCTTTTCTCAGGGACTTGGTTCACCAGTATTTGACAAGCTTGAAGCAGAGTTGGCAAAGGCTGTTATGTCCCTGCCTGCAACCAAAGGTTTCGAAATTGGCAGTGGTTTTTCAGGTGGTTAGCTAATATGATTTCTGTTCATTATACACCATCTGGAAATTGTATTGAATATTCATTTTACAATTTTCGGACCGTAACTTATTAATTGGTCATGTTTGTCAGGTACTCTATTAACTGGTAGTGAACACAATGATGAGTTTTACATGGATGAAATGGGAAATGTTAGGACCCGAACTAATAGATCAGGTGGTATACAGGTATTGTTTTTCTATCATTGAAGTTAAAAATGAAAATGTGGTCTTGCTTTATTTTGGAGTATTCTATGAAATTCATAAGTCTTTATTTGTTTGTGGATAGGGTGGGATATCTAATGGCGAAATGATAGTAATCAGGGTTGCCTTTAAGCCTACATCAACCATTACGGTAAGCTGTTGGTAAAAAATTATGAAAAAAAAAAGAAGTATTTTTAGAGAAACAGTTTTATTACCTTGTATTAATTTTTTAAAACTCACTGAAACAATTTCAGTCTAAGTATTGTGCTTTGTTATATTTTCTTTTCCTGTTTATAAAACTGCAAATATTTTGATAGGGTAGAAACATTCTCAAGAATGGCAGTAAAGTAGCCTTAAGTACAACTTTTTTCCTTTAGCTCCTCATTTCAAGGTTCTGTCATAACACACTCGCGTCTTTTACCCTTGTCTCAAGTTATTTGCTATATTTGTTAACTTTAAATGGATCCCTATTGCTTCAAAAGTGTACTCTTTCTAAATTGTTTTGGAGATCAATTACTTGGAATCTCTAGCTTGAGGAAACTCAGGATATTTTTCTCAGTCCTGCTTATAATTATGTTCTAAACATCTTAATGTTGAAATTTATGTGATTTCATTTGTTTTTTATGTTTGTGAATACTTTATATTGCTTCTGTTATTTATTCCAACTTCTGTACAGGTTAGATAAAAGTCCTTAAGAAGGTGACCAAGTAGGATATGCATTTTTTCTTCTATTTGTGAGATTTGGCTACATAGGTAGCCACCCAAGATCCAGAGGCCTAATGAAAAGCACAAGAACAAGAGAGATAATATGACAATAATAATCTGCATTCCTATGAAGAATGCATTAGAATCAATTGTATTGGTATTACAAAGAAGACCACTTGATTAAATAGACCAAGGTAAGAACATAGGAGTGCTTAAGATCATGACGAGTCTCTTAATCTTATGAGACATGAACTGATAACTTATCAGCCACATAATGTGGAAAATGGGAAGTGTCACGTCTGCTAAATGTGGGTCACCCTCCAAGGTGGAAAGGTATTTGTGCCACACATACACTAAAGGTGAATCACCCTCCAAAGGTGGAAAAATGATAAAGTGAAAAGTCCACCAAAGGTGGAAGTCCCACTTGAGGTGGAAAAGTAATAATGTGATAGTCACCTAAAGTGGAAAAATTCCTATCTGGTCCCAAGTAAATTTAAGGAATGTGTGTGTTTAGAACCTAGGAGAATAACACACTAGGTACAACAGTTAAAACACACCAATACTGTTCTTTTTTCATATTTTATTCCTCACAATATTTGTAGAATGGAGCTTCTTCGTCTAGCCTTAAGACCCAACAGGGCTTGAAAAGTAGGGTAATGGATTGATCATCTTGTCTAATTTAAATATATCTTCCATCAAATAATTTTTTCCAGACAAAAACTAAAAATGTAAGATCAGTCATTCATTTTTAATGGGCAAATTTGATGCTGGGCTTTTTGAAACGTTGGGTGGGAAGATATTGAGTGAAAAAGTGGCAGATAAAGGATGCCTGTTACTTCATCCTATATGAGGATCGTAATTTGGAGCAAAGATGATTCTCCCTTCTAGAACAAAGTGTTTAATATTCCAGAATTTTTTAATTTCCAAATTTTGTTCTTAACAACTTTACTCAAATATTGCCCTGAATGGATTTGTAATATACCTCCCCAACGATCGTAGTTTTACGGTTTTACCGATTTTTTTATTATTGCAATTAGAGAATATGAGAGCCATAATTCTAACATTGTGAAGAACCTCTAACATTGTGAAGAACCTCCTCTATTGCTTACTGCTATATCTTATAAATTACATACATGGAATATTAATAAAGATGGCAGTGTGTACTAGATACAGGAGTAAAATATATCTTTATTTTCTCACTATTTAAAACTAATGGCAAGAGTGTAGACAATGATTCATACTGTGCGAACTCAAAGTTGCAGAGGGCAACTCTCCTAGCAGGGTCAAGGGGTAGCGCTGCTTTTGGGGGTTTGAGGGCAGCACTCCTGGTGGGGTCCCCAATAAGACCTTCAAAATCACATTGAACTCCATGGAACATCATTTTCATGAATTTTGACTACATTCACATATGGCCTTCTCGGGGACAAAGAAAGAAGCCAACAAACCAGAAAGAATGTGTTTTAAAATCTGATTGTGTGTTTCCAGCAAGTGCTGGACTCACAAGTCCCGTGAAAAAACTCGCGTGTTGCTTGAATGGATTCACCAGGGCTCGGCTTGTGAGTCCCTGGCAAGTTGACTCAATCTGCCAACAGACTTGTGAATCTAACAGCTTGCCAAGTCCTTGGTGAGTCCCACAAGTTTTCCAGCTATGGTATTGATATTTTCTTTAGTTTTTTGCATATAAAACAATTTTACATAGCTACAAGGAGATGAACAGTTGTACTATTATGGGAGACAAGGGCAGTGTTGATATGCCATATTAAAAAAAGATTAATTATACTAATATTTGATAATCATCATCCAATAAAAAAATTGTTTTAAACCATAATAACCTAGAGATGGTAGTTAAAGGCTGGTACGTGAATGCCATTATTCTGAAATACGGTACAGGAACCCCATTATTTTTTACATTTGGTTTGGTGGTCTCCAAAAATGACTTCCCATCAGTTGTATCAATGCCCCTCTTAAGCCTTATTATTGTGTCTCTTTGTACTATTACCTCTTTAGGATTCGTTAAGAATATTTGCAAGTACAAAAAAAATTTGTAAATCTTTATGCAAAATATAGAAAATGTCTATTAGTGTATTTCTTTAGTTCTTTTATAATTTGCGAAGAACATATTAATACTTAGGAAAACCCAGTATAATTTATATGATATTATTAGAAATCTCTGTAGGAAGTTTTTTCAAAGACCACTTCTAGGAGATTAGTTGAGGTAGAAAAAATATTTGTAAAGTTTTCTGACATCTAGGGACAGCCCTATATAGGTTTTCAAGATGGGAACATGCTTCCAAGAGACGGTACATGAGTCTCTCAATGTTTGGAGACAATATTTGAAGGGTGCTACAAAGCTTAATACGTGTTATTCTCAATTCCTTGAACTTAAGTTTTAGGAAGTATAGCTGTGGATGTAGTATTCCTAGAAAATGGCTACTAATTTTTTTTTTTTTTAACACATTTTCAGAAGAAACAAATGACTGTCACCAGAGATAGGGAGGAGACTGAACTTCAGGCACGTGGTCGTCATGATCCATGTGTAGTACCTAGAGGTGCACCTTCTCTTCCAAATTATATACATTTGGTTAATGATTTTGTTGAATCTAGTTGGAAGTAGTTATTTCTGAAACTAAAAACCAGTTTTTATTGAATACATATTTTTTGGCTTCTAAATAGAACTGTAGAGTGAAAATTGAATCAGTACTGCAGTATAATTCTTAAAACATCTAACATTCAAAGTTCCTACAAATATTCTACTTTAATTTTTAAAGTAGATTTTTTTAAATCTTAATTGATTTGACATGCAGCTGTGCCGATGGTTGAGGCTATGGTGGCTTTGGTTTTGGCTGATCAGTTGATGCAGCAGTATGCACAGTGCGAGTTGTTTCCTGTTAATAGTTCACTTCAAGCATCAGTGGATATGCAGCATGTGACGCCATTAGAAATGGCCCTTTAGAATGGAGAAATGACATTGAAGTCGCATCTTTATTTTTGGATCTGCTATGTTATATTCTGAGAAACAAAAATTATGAACATTACTCATTTGGAGTTGATATTATTTAACCACCTAGTCGAAGTATTGGTATCTATAGAAGATCATATATGAGGAACTTTTAGATATCAACTCTTTTTCTATTCTTAGCATTCAGGCATTCAATGTATGCTATATAATAAAAGAGAGCGCTTTCTTGGATGGAAGGGTACTTTGGAAATAAGCTGGATGCGGCTGGTAAGATAGAACATGATGCCTGTGCACATTATGGTGCACGTTTGTATATTTAAGTTGAAAAAAAAAACACAATTTAATGAGCAATTCAAAGTGTTCCAGAGACAGCCAAAGCAAGGTTATGAGGCTGGTTTCTGTATAATTGACATGTTAACATTGACTTGTATAATTGATGTTTTCGGTTCAGATCATCTGCAAATTTGTTGCAGTTTAGCTTCTGCTCTTGGTTTGTACCAACATTTTTCTCTATACTGCATTCAATTAAATCATTAAATCCTTTGGGTTATTGTGTATGGTAATACAACTCGCCTTCCCAAGCAGTGGAGTTGAAGTTTGGTTCATAACATGTAAATGATCATGACCAAACGATTTAAAGACAAAACAGCTAGGAAGGACATTAATTTTGTATTTTGATATCTGAAATTATCGATAACTTTATAATGTAGTAAATGATCATGCCCATGAAGTAAATGACCATGCCCAAACGATGTAAAGACAAAATAGCCAGGAAGGACATTAATTTTGTATTTTGATATCTGAAAATATCTATATCCTTGTAATGTAGTACATTTTTTCTTCTTTTGATATTTTTGCGTTTCCACATTACCAACCTACTATTGTAGGAGTTGTAGAGTGCAATGCCCCACTTAGGAGCCCAGATGATCTAACAAGGTCACTATATATATATATATATATATATATATATATATATATATCACTTAAAAGTTGTACAACATCAATGAATTAGTGCAGAAGCAATGCAATGATAACAAGATGCATACACAAGTACATTAACAAGAAGATTACATTCCTCTAACGCTCCATAACAAAGAATTACATGTATTAAGTTTTATTTAATTAAGTTGATTAACTAAGTTACTTTAAAGAACATCATTTCACAACCATAAAGGAACATCAATACATCATTCCATTTCATGAACCATTATTACAATATAATTACTTAAACTGATTTCAAAAAATAAACTCATTAAAATGACATCCACTCAATTTGCAGGGTAAGACATAACAATCCAAGTATACATATACATGAAATATCCAAAAGGATTATACGGATACAAGATCCATGAATGTTGAGGATACAAGACACAAATCAAATACACCTATGGGAATATGAACATGTCTCCAAGAATGATAATCATGGAAGTAAAGTATATCAAGATTTTTCTTAGCACTTGCACATGTGTCAGACACTCGTAAGGTAAAAAAATCCATGACCACTTGATCACATGGAACTTAAACAGTCCATCCTCAATGTATTGAGGTGATAACTTTAAGTCCATTCTAATAATCAATCCACATAACACATCTAGGAACTAGACAAGGGAATCCTAACAACTCTCTAACATGATGGGTGTTACATGCACAACAAAAGTGACAACTCTAATTTCAAGAGGCAACAACACACATAGGAAGCCTAGATGAATATGGGGAAGTGTCATTATATGAGCCAACTCTAAGGTTACCTTGCTAGTCTCTTTGGATTTTGACCCTCTAATGCTTTTGTAGCATTACTATCCTCCCATATAGACAAGGTTAATTAACTATGCTTGACCTCAACCATGCATCTTTTTTTACTCCTATCCCTAGCCTATATAAGTGCCCAAGGCATGGGTGAGGCACACAATTATTTTTTAGTTCATTCTAACCCCTTTAATGTTTTCTATTGTCACTTGGTTAAGTAACTTACATTTTGTTAGCTTGGTAGCCACTTAGGGCCTCGACCCCATTGTAAGCCACTCCCCCATCTACACGAATCACCTACCCTAGACTCATGAATCAAATAAAATTTCATAAATGTGTAATGAGCATAGCAGTCCCATAGCTGACAAATGGAACACATTTCTATGGTTCTTAAACCAACCATCATTATGTGACATGAACGTTTCCTTAAAGCTAGACTAATGAGATCAATACCCACAACAGATCACATAATGGCATGGCTTACAAACAAATAACCACATAATATGAATTCAACAATCCAGGTTGGGTAATAATGATCGAACTATATAGACATGAGCATGCACAAAAAAATTGAGTAAAAGCTATTGGAACCTTAAAATAACAAAAGCCAAATACTTATCATTGTATACAATCATTCCTCGAGCTTCTGGTAACATTTCCTAAGGGCAACTAAAACCCCCATTTCATTCAATCATACTAATAAAATTCAAACATAAGATATCAGTCGATATATAATCTTCATAAATGACAATGAATTATAACTAAATCAATGAGATCTACTATGATATTGATTACAAACAAATGATTTATGCTCTGATCAAAATAAGTCATAATTTAAACACTGGGGTACAAGACATGATAAACTAAGTTTAGGTAAGGGTCAATTACTCAAATAGTTTTGCCAACCTTATAAAGATCTAAATTATTATTATAATTTTTAATTTTGTACATCTAATAAAGTTTTGTCTTAAAAAATTTAAAATAATGATTAATAGTACAAAATGGATCCCCTTTTAAATATGAATAATTTAAGCACTCTCCTCATCTTCTTTACGTCTATACATAAGTTTCACTAAATAATAATAATACAATAATGATAAATTATTAGTCGATAGGCTTTAATGTGGGATTGCCCCTGTACTTTTTGTTTGGAAAATTTGTCTTGTGCCATGAAACTACTTTAAAAGCTCTTGTGCCATGAAACTACGTTAAAAGCCACAAAACAACCTTTAGAAACACGTAAAACCATTTTGTGACAATCAAAAAAATTGTTTACATTAAAAAAATGATGTCCAACATTATATATTTTTAATTTTTTTTTGAAAAAATCTTATTATCTATTTTTTAAAGAATAAACTAATTATTATTATTATTTTTTGATCGGTAAACGACTGAGGCCTTTGTATTATATTAGTTGAATAAATAAGAAGTTATACAATACTCAATTCAAATGGTCAAACATGCACTGGTAGGAAAGAATGGAGAAAGAAAACCTCCAGTCTTACCCAAGATCGAAATCCATTACTATATAAATTTAAAAGGGGCATACCCCAGTATTTATTAAGCTCTAATAATTCTAATTTATATGGTGTTAGAACCTTTATATTACATAAAAAGTTCAGGGAAAGTGAGAGAAAGATAGAGCAAGGTTCCAACAAAGTGCATCAATAGTCCATCCATGAAAATAAGCTCGACCAAGCAACTACAAGACAAAAAACCCTTAACTTCCAAAAGGGGATAATATACCAAAATCCAAGTGAAAAGGAAAAAACCAAATACCAATTTGTTAAACTCTTCGCAACAAAGTACTAAAGAAGTGATTCCCATTTATTCCTAAGTTGAGTTATCTATACCTCAAAAAACATTGTGAATTTACAGATAAATTCCAAACATTCAGTAAATCACTTGTTAGGCAATCAAGTATACTGGCCATTAGAAGTAATAATTATCCTAAGCTATTATGAGATTTATTAGAAGATATTTTGTTATACTTTAAAAAATATTATATTAAGATGAATTAGGTATTCATAATCTCCACAAAGCTTAACTTAGTCTCCATCCTGGTAACACTAACTAGATTACAAGGTTAAAATACTCATTATACCTTTTGTTACTTGTCATAAAATACAAAATTTTCAAAACATACTACATCCCAACTAGAAATTATTCAAATAGCCAAATTGATGACTACTCTGTTTAATTCTAAATAAAGTGTAGACTCAAACTAGAGTGATGAAGGGGAAGGAAAAACCTCAATCTTTGGTCTGCATTCAAAACATAGACAAACAAACTTAGATTTATATATCAATTCCTCACAACTACAAAGCATCTGGTTACTCTCTAACATGGCCTCCTTTATGATTAATTGAAGAGAGAAAATCATATAGTGCAGGTCAATGCTATTCCATTATAACAAAACCATTTTTTCATTAATAAAACCATTACTACATTTATATACCATTTGTTCATTAACCATTTGCATTATCCATACTAACATGATTTGGGCTAGTACCTAAAATGCTAGAGAATGTAATTCCATCCACATTGGATTCAAGCTACCTATATACTAACTGTATATCCTTATACTATATTGGCTATACTTATATTGAGGCCCTATACAACAGAGGCTATATCCAAGTGAGGAAATGAAAGGAAAAACCAAAAAAGGCCACACCTAGGGCAATAACTAATTCTATATTGCTAATTTGATAAATTTAACCAAAGCCTAAAAGGACAGATTTAAACATTGCAAACCAAAAACCTAGGCCATCACAAGGTTTTTTAAATGCCGAGCCTCCTCTTTCTTGCAACAAACCATGACTATGTCCTTGGTTTTGTTCGCATCATCTACTAGATTTTATAAAATTAGACAGCATAAATTCCACTCTACCTAGATCATCAAAATTGATATTCGACTCTACATAGGCTTCAAACACTTGAAGAAAGTTGATCAGCCAATCCTTGTTAGGGTCTTCACGAATTCCTCTCCATCTCAGTAAGAAGTTAATACTGGCCTCCATCTTTGGCCATGCATTAAATAATTTTATATTATCTCTAATGAATATAGACAACCTCCTAGTGACATTGACAAGCTGAAGCTCCTCTGGTTCATATGCCATGTAGACCTCAGGTAGCGAGATACACAGTTTCTCATCCATGCCCATGACAACATTTTCTAGACCCACTAGCTAGGTAATGTTAAAGATGTTATAGCATAACCTAACAATTTCCCCTTCCTTGACATTAGCCCTAGCCAGAAATCCTATAAATAAGCCTATGACATAGTTGTTGGTTCGCCAGGTATAATCATAATTAAATACTCTCTCTCCAATAGCCCATGAGATAGCAAACCTAGTAACATCATTTATTGGATTTAGGATCCTATTCCACCTCTTCTGTTTCACAAACCATGTGAACACCATTGTCCTCACTTCAAGAGCATGAAAGAGGGCAATTGATGACTCCATGCTATCAGAGTAAGTACAGGGGTACCAAAGAAAGAAGAGTCGTGATAAGTTTTAGAAAGTCGTGCCTTAAATAACAGATGGCGATGCTCGAGGTGTTAAGCATTGATTAATGCTGGCTTACATGTATGAAGACAATAATTAAAAGACACTAAAAATATTAAACCTAATATTTCATGATTATTTCCCAAATACCTCATGAATATTAGTAGAGCTTCTCACTATGGGTATATTTCTAATAATTGCTACTTATAATGATGCAAGATTGATCCTCTAAACTTTCCTTTACTCTAAGCCTTAGTTGTTAAACTAAATTTAATTCTATCCTGGTATGTGTATAAAGTCTTCTCCCTCCACTCCTTGATTCACCAAATTATCAGTGTTTAAATTACCTTCATGATCAATATGTTGAATTCTAATATACTCAAATTGATCTATTAAAATTGATACACTTTCTAGTTTAGCATTTAAAATCCAATTCGGTGTTTGTCACTTTGTGATTGCATTTAAGATAATTTGTGAGTCTCCTTCAATGATTAATTTTGTAATCTTCATCTTTATGCTTAATTTTAAGCCTTCTTTTAATGCTTCTAGTTCAGCTATATTATTAGTTATATTGCCTAATGGTTTAGCTCTTTTTAATACCATTCTCTATTTTTTGATTTTACTATGCATCCCAATCCTGCTTTCCCAAGATTCCCTCTAGATGCTCCATCAAGATTTAATTTCTTCCACCCTATCGGAGGTGCTACACATTTGCATTCTTTTATGGCTAAAGTATCCTTTTTAGGGTAAACTAATAGGGGGTTAATCAAATGTAGCCAAATTTTCCTCATATTTCTATCCCATTATGAGAATGTACCTTCAACTTTAGGAGTGTTCCTAAGATGACAATTCATAACTTCCATCATGGTTGCCTTGACTTTGTTAAGAAACGATGTCTTGCTAGATTCTATATTTTGAAATATTCATATATTTCTTTCTTTCCATATTTCCCACAAAATGATTACAGGTGTGAGATTCCATAATTATCATAGATGTTGGCCCTATTCTTAATAGGCCGCCCCCTAAGAAGTCCCTGAATATCCCGAGGTAAAGCAGATGTCCAATTTAGTTTATTCTTAACCCAATACCAACAATCTTTAGCAAAGGGGAGCTTAAATAAAACATGCTCCATATTTTCAGAGTCATTTTTGCATAGACTACATCTAGATAGTCCTTCAAATCCCATTTTAGTGAATTTATCAGCTGTAAGAATCCTATTTTGTATTGTAGCCTAGAGGAAGATACCTACCTTAGGTAAGCAAGCCAAATCCCAACATAAATCCAATGGAATAGAAATATTATCCCACCTTTGTGAGTTTATTATAAGATCAAATCCTAGCTTAACTTTGTATATTCCATCTTGAGATGCTCCCCAAATGAGTTTATCTCCTCTATTATTGTGAATCACTGATCTTTCCTTGAGGATATTTTTGAGGATAGTTTTATCTATAATTGGAATATTTACATTATCAAAAGATTTCCATGCCCAAGTCTCAATGTCATCAATCCTTATAAGAATTTTGGCATCTGAAACCTTGGGTCCCATAGATTAATTAAGTTGTTAATGTTGTTTCTAGATATTCCAGAATTAATGATTTGGGGCTGACCATCCCGTGAATCTTCCCAAAACAATGTCTCATTTCCTATACCTAAATCCCATGTTAGATATTTGCTAACTGGAGGCCTACACTTCATCATAAAATTCCAATTTCTGAACCACTTGGTGGGTTTCTGATTCTAAAAAGAGAGGAAGGGTCTAGTGGGTTTAGATATTTGTTATAAAGTATTTTTGCCCACTTCTTATCTTTTCCTTATACAAACACCATACTAGTTTTGCTCCTAATGCCTCATTTTGCTAGCTAAGATTTTTTATGCCCAAACCTCCTTGATTCTTTGGTCGACATATCTTATCTCATTTTATTAGTGCTTGCTTCTTTTTCTCTTTTGTTCCACTCTAGAATTTTTTTTTGAGTTTCCCTTCCAACTTTTTATTAACATATGCTTGTAGAGGAAGGAAAGACAAAGGATAAGTGGGAATAACTACCAAAATGGATTTAATTTTTGTGCTTTAGTCAACCATTTTCCTTTCCATGATTCTATTTGTTTCGATTCTTTCTAGGATGTTTTCCCATCCTTTTTTGTCCCTAACTCATTTTTCTAAGTATATCCCTAAGTATCTACATGGAAAGTTACTCTTTTTGTATCCCATTTGACTACATATATATTCCTCCATGTCCTTTATGGTGTTTAAAAAGAAAATTTCTAATTTTTCTGCATTCACCTTTTGTCCCAATGCTGTTGAATCCATTATAATTTGTTTAAAAGTTATGGTTTCTTCCTTGGTACTAATTCCAGGAAGAATAGTATGTACTAATTCTAGGAAGAATAGTATCATCGACAAATTGCTGATGAGTAGCGTTTGGAACATTCTCTGTAACAGTAATCCCTTTAATTAAGCCTTCACCTTGTGCCTTTTGAATTGCTCTACCAAATGCTTCTGCCATTATTATGAAAATAAAAGGTGATAAGGGGTCGCCTTGTCGAATGACTCTTGAAATCTTGAAGAATCCTTCAGGAGTACCATTAATAAGCAAAGAGATTTTTGGAGTAAATATGTAGTTAAAGATGACATCCATTTCCTGGAGAATCAAAACTTTTCTAGGCATTTACATTAAAACCTCCAATATACTACATCTTAAACTTTTTGTATATCTAACTTCATCAACATACGTGCTTCTTTATTTTTAACTGCTAAATGTATAGTTTCCTAAATGATGGATATTCCATCAAGGATTGATCTGCCTGATACAAACCCAATTCGCTCTTCTAAGATAATTTTTGGGAGAAAAGTTTTAATCCTATTTGCTATTGCTTTGGAATATATTTTATATATTGTATTACATAATGCTATGGGATAAAAGTTTCAAGGTAACACAACTGTGAATTTTTTTGGTTTTAATGCTAGAAAAGTATGATTAATTTCAGTCAAAATTGATCCCCCATTTCTGGCTGCCTCAATTGCTTTCAATAATTCTTCCCCTAAGTTTTCCTACCATTTTTGAAAGAAAAAATCTTGGAAACCATTAGGCCGTAGAGATTTATCTGAACTTAGATTGAAGAGGGCTATTTTGATTTCTTCTATTATGTATTGTACTATTATAAAATAATTTTGTGTTTCTATCTCCTTCGGCTAGCCATTTTTCCCTTGATTTTTGTCTCTAGAAGACTTCTTCTTTTGTTAGAATGTCCTCTTCTTTGGCTAGTAATTCTTTTTCTTTAATGTTTTTTCATTATCCATAACATTTTTCATAATTTCATAATTTAGTTTTTTGAGATCTTCTTCATTATTCAATTTATCTTGGAATATATTATCAAAGTGTGTTTTGTTCCACTTTTGTATGTTTTCTTTAAGCATTTTGAGTTTTGATACAAAACAATACATATTTGATCCTATAAACTTGCCTTCATCCCACTATTGTTTAATGTTTTCCATGAATGTTTTATCTAAGAACCACATTTTCAACATTTGAAAGGATTCCTATTAGGTTTTTTTGGTTTTGTTAATTCAATTTTAACTGGATAATAATCTGATCCTAGTGTAGGCTATGATGGAGAAATCCAATTCTACTAATTCTCCTTTGAAAAAGAATTTGTCCAATTTTTCTGCAATATAACTAAATTCTTTTCTTCTGTTATTCCATATGAATACTCCATTGTTGGTAGGTATTTCTAACAGTCTATTAGCTCTGATGCATTCTCTGAATTCTATTATGGCTCTTGATAAAGTCTGAGAACCCCCAAATTTCTCTTTAAGGTCTAGAATGGAATTGAAGTCACCTCCTATGACCATGTTCATCTCAAGATTTTGCTTCATGAATGCAGTAATTTCATCCCAAACTTTCTACTTTTCTATAGTTTGTATTGGTCCATAAATATTAATGAGAAAGAACTGAAGATTATGCTTGTTACTTCCTACCTCACTCCCCATCTAGTTATTATTTGATGCTATAATTTTGATATTAACTACTCTAGTGTTCTAAATGATTCCCATTCCTCCTGATGCTTTGGCTGATTCTTTCATTTCGACATTCCACCTACCTCATCTTTTCCTTAATTTTCCCCTTCTTCTTTGTTGAGCTTAGTTTCTTGTATCATAATTATGTCTGACTCAAATAGTGTTAGGTTACATTTACTAGGAGCATTCAGGCCCCTAATTTCCATGTAATGATCCTCATTTTTCTTTAGGAAGGCTCTTACCCTTCCCTGATTTAAGAACCTCAAATATCTTTTTGTACTCCTTGGCTTGGCCATCTACTTCTCTTAATTCCTTTAATGATTTTCTTCCTCTTTTTGTTTTAGATCTGCCACATTTTGGAGTTCTGAATCCTTCCTAATTGATTGAAATACCCAAATTATCTATACTAATTTGGTTATTGTTTTCTTTTGTAGTTTCTTCCTTATTTGCTTCCTCATTTATTAAATCTTTTATAATCTATTATGTTATTTCATTTTCTTCTTCATCTATATCTGTATCCTTTTCAAAGCTTTCCTTTTCTTGTGTCTTTGGTGTTTCTTTTAGTACCCCAAATTCTTCCCAATTTTGTGACACACCAATTTGTTCTGTCTATGTGATGTCATCTACCTGAATGTTCTCTGAAGAATCCTTTAGGAAAGCTTCTACTTCTAGAGGAACCATATATTCCTCTGTTTTATCGGTATCCTCTAAAGATTTTATTCCAAAGATATCTTTTCCATTTGTTGGTGTTGGCCAAAATTTGTAATTTTTCTTCTTTGCTTGCTTCTTGATTTTTATATTACTTTATTGTTCTGAATTGGCTGCTAGAATTATATATTCTTCTTCCTGATCTTCTGCACACTCTACTGGCTTTATGATTTCTTCTTCTATGTTTTCCATTGTCAAGTTTACTTGTTGATTCATATCTTCATTATTCGTCATACATTTTCCATCCCAAAATTTATGAGTGTTGCTTTCCTTTGATTTGTCTATTTCTAATTTGTTTGCCATACTATTGTCCATATTGATCCCAATTTCTATCGTTGTATTGGTACTCTCCTTCTCTTTTCTTTGATCTATTTGTTGTTCTCTTAAATTATGGTCCTGATGATATTGTTCCCCTAACATAGTATGAACTTCAACGTTCGCTTGTAGTAACTTGATCTAATGGGCCATTTTCTACCACTTTTTGATGCTTCTTTCTATTTCTTTCAAGATGACATTCTCCCTATGCCAATTTTTTTATTCTTTCAAAGCTTCTACTATTGTCATTTCCTTATATATTCCTTTAGTTCTTAGTTCTGATACTTCTGACCTTTCTTGTTGTCTTTATTTTATACTCTTTTTCATTATTGATGTACTTAATGTTTGTGTACTCTGCACTATACTTTTTCTTTTTTCTAATTATTCTACCTTCTTATTCTTGATCTTATTAATTGCCTTAGTCTTATGTTCCTTCTTCTCCTTTATTCTGATGCTTCTAAAGGATTGCTCTATATTTGAAATATTATGATTAATCTCCAGATTTGGTTTAATAATGCCTTTAATTTCCCCTTCATATTTCACAAATTCAAGCTGATAGATGGATCTATTTGTTATAATCTTTTTTTCCCCCAATGTATTTTGATCTAGTTCCTCATCTATTAGGAATTTAACATTACTGGTTTTGTCATACTCTGAGTCTATACCTAGAAGTTTACTGAATGATTTACCTATTATGACTAATGTATATAAATATTTAATTTCTTGGAAGATTACTACATACATACCAAGTAGGTATCAAATGCTCTTTATACTCATTCCAATTAGGCACCCAAGTTTGAAATTTGACTACGTGTCCTCTATAATAACAATTTGATATTAAAACTATTTTGTTCCGAATTTATCTATTTTTGCAATGTACATAAATCAATGACTTTGAGGAAATGTTAATACTTACCCACTATTTGTAGATTTTCTCTAGTTTCTTTGTCAATCTTGATAAATGCTTGCTTTGTCCACTCCAGTAGACATATACTCTTAGCTCTGAGCATTCATTCCACTTATCTTCTGTGTACCTATCACTGATGATTAGTTTATTAGAAAAATTATAACAATTGGTTTTCTATAACTTGATCGATGACGAGGTTATCTTCATGCCCTTAGTTTTGGATATTTCTTTATGTATTGGCAACTTTATATTGTCTAAAATACCGCTCTCTCTTTTATGTGGTGGTATATAGACTTTTCTATTTTGCTAAAAAATCCTAACTTCTTTTAATGATACTGCTTGCCATTATTTTTTCCACAATGGTATACAGTTAGCTACGCATATTTTAGTAGGTTTATATATTTCTTGAATATAATCTTTATCGATTCTTGCAGTAATTGTTGTAGGTTTTGCCTGTTGCCCTTCTTCCACTGAAGGTTCGATGTTTTGGGTGGACTATTTTTGATTATTTTTATTTTCTTCCATCATCAAACTCTTTTTTTGGATTTGTTGAGATGCATTTCTCCTTCAGTTCTTGTTTTATATTACAATTTTTCACTTAATTTTGTTTTCGCATGAATTTTTATTCAATATTGAGATCTTCATATCCCTGGCTTCACGTTGTTTAACCAAAGCAATGGAGGTGTTTGGCTTAGGATTAACTTTTTTTAACACTACAAATCTATTAATGATCAGAATACAAGGGATCACCTATTTTCCTTTCAGCGTTTCTTTTTTTTGCTTTAATGGGAGTTGAGTTAAAGTAGTGCCTTTGTTAGGGTAGAACTTATTCGCCATAGGTTGCTGAATTATGTTTTGTCTGTGATTAGTCCAGTTTTTAAGTTTGGGTAATACTGCTCTGTTCACATTTTTTGCTACTTCTATAATTCTTGCCATATTTTAAATTTATTTAAAGAACAAACTAATTATTACTAATTATTTATTTTATTAATCAATTTGAAAATTAAAATAAACAATAACATTGTACTAAATAATAACATACTAGATAAAACTAACTTAGATATCTTTATACATCTATCTAAAACACACTGAGAGATATCAATCTTGAGGTGCCTATTTCAATAAATTGTTATTGAGAATAGATGGGCGCCTTGAGATTGATATCTCTCGGCATGTTTTAGATAGATGTATAAAGATATCTAAGCTAGTAGCATCTGCAATGCAACATGTAAAAATTAAATCTATTAAATTTTTAATATGAAATATTCTTTTAAAGGCATGATGCTTGTCATATCAATTATGTTTTATAGATATTGAAATATAGTATATATACATTGCATACAACTAATCTCTTTCCAAAGATTTGAGTCTTTCCTCCTCTGCTTTCCTTTTGACAAGTTGCGTCCATTGCTTCATATTTTCATAATGATCATAAGAAAATGGTGGTGAAATTCGAAGTCCATCCGAAGACTTAACTTGTGATATAGTAAAAAGGTCAATCTCGTCCTTTTTCTTGGTCCAATGTCAAAATTTTCCTTGGAAAGTGTTAATTTGTGTGATTTATGGATAGTTAATGCCCAAGCCAAATGTAAGGGCAATTAACATGTGCACCCTCTTTGTATTGAAGAAATGAGAATTGATTTTGGAGCTCTATCTTCAAATGGCATTCTAGAGTAATTGTCAAATTCAACCATAACATATCTTGGTGAATTTGGTGGGGCATTTCCAGGTTTTTATATGATTTTTCAAATATATTTCAAAGATCCATTGTCAAGTCCTGCTTCAATCCATAAATTAGATGTCAACATGACCCTTGCATCCTTACCAAGTAATAATTCAACATCTAGTTCATAATTTTGACCTCCCCTTGGATTAGTACTACCTTCTTTTGATGCAATGCTATGGGCAACTAGTTTTTTTAGTGAATGTACTTTCTTTCTATTATGGTTATGTACATTATCATTTATTGCAAATAGATGAATATTATTATCAAATTCCTCCTTAGCATTTTGGGGTGACGAAACATCTATTCTTCTCATTAACAATTTCCAATCATCTATAGTTGGAGTTTCATCTCTTATATTAGTGAGTAATTGGCGAAACCTTTGTTGACCTCTTCTCTTTCACCTTCTTGTTTGAACACTTTATACAAAGTAACAATAGTCTTGAACCTTCCCATAATAACTTTTCATGAACACTACTATCATAAGGTGGTTTGTCACTAACAAGAGGTAATTGTCCCAAATCTCCTACTAAAATAATCAATCTTCCTCCAAAATTCATGTTTGAATTTTCCAGAAAAGCTTGATGTATTCTTTAATCTATATTTTGTAACAAATTTTGTCCGATAAAACTCATTTCATCAATTAATATGTACCTAATATGTTGAATTTATTCTTGTAAAGTTGTGAGCCTTGTGCCTTGTAAGTTAGAAAAATTTGTAAGAGGAATTCTTAGAGTTGAATGAATTGTTGATGCACCAATGTTAAAAGCTGCAATTGTAGTTGGTGCTAATAATAATAGGGGAAAACATTGTGGTGTTGATGCATCATAAAGAGATTGATGAATGGATTGAATTAGATATGATTCCCCTGGTCCAACTGTTCCTTGAATTATCATACATAATGACATGACATGTTCACCTTGATTATAATGTGTCATAATAATATCAAATGCTTTTTTTTTCTTAGTACCTAAATTTTCATATGATATACTCCTCATCACATCTTTAGGTATAAGTAAATGATTTTCTTGCATAGCATTGATAAAATATATTGATTTATTTGTGTATTTTTCTCTTCGATATTCTGCACTACATGGATTTTTTCTATCGATATCTCTTCTACCCAACATATCTATTTCTGTTAGATCCATTATCTATCCACGATGTAGTTTTGATATTATCTCCCACTCATGCTTAGTTATATTTTGATTATATGGTAATTCATTTTCATCTTTAGAATCATCATGAATTTCAACATGATTTTCAAATTCATTTTCAATAGTCCTCCTATCCACATGCCATGGCTTATAAGTAAGGGACTCCCAATTGGATATAATTGTACTATCATCTACTCCAATATCTCTTTGTCTATTAAGAAATGACTTGTACAATAATAGCTTTGACTAGCAAAAATCAACCCATTTTTTTGAGTTTTGTGAAGGCATATTTATAAATATTGGAAACACTCTCACAAGAGCTTCCATTGTCCTTGCTTTCCATTTATTATCTCTTTTTCTTCTGGAGTTATAAGTCCAAGATCTAGCTACATCTATTAGTGTGATACTTTCCATTATATATGGTCTATCCATATATCCTTTAATGAAAAGTTTTAGGTGATCTTCATCATCATTTTCTTCATTCCTTATCACTAGCTTGAACGCCTCTCTTGAAACATTCAAGGTAACAAATACTCTGCTACTTTCTACTAATGGCAACTCCAATAACATATGACATGTTTCTTGTGCATCAATGTCTCTTTCAATCAAGGTTTCAATTAGTAGTCTCTTATATGCCTTTGATGCTACTTCATCTAGATTTTCAATATTTGTAAGTTTTACCAACATTTGATGATGTCTCTGAACTCTTCTATGCTTTTTCTACATACGTTGCAATTTAATTCATTACAACATGTCTTGAAAGAATATGTTGCCAATCTACATTTTCTCTTCATAATTGAAGTATGGTAGGATTATGTGTGTTTACTCGATCATCATTTCTTGCTGGTTCATATATTTTATCTCCTATTGTTGGATCTTTAAATAATCTTGATCCATCCAGATGTAATGGCCACTGTGCATTATACCTAAAAATATAAATCAAACTATTAGCTTATACACTATTTTTTATTTCTTAGTTAAAAAAATATGAATCTATATAAGTATCTTACTTACAAACCATTTCACCTCTTTTTTTATGAAGGCAAGCACCCTCTTTGCATATTATATGGCCTTCAACAGAATTGAGAAACTCTTCATAATCATGTTCGAAGTCTACTTGGTTTAGTTGTTGTGTATTTTGAAGGCATGAATGTTGTGTAAAATTTTGTAGGACCTATGATTGAAAATATAACATATTTTATTAAGTAAAATAAAAAAAAAGCATAATATATGTTGAATACCTATAGAAGTGAGAATTGGTATCACACTTGTACATTTCATTGATGTGGATCTCCCATTAGATTCCATGCATGTATAATAGAATCAAAATATTTTTGAACAATCTTGATTTCATCATGATTTCTCCAATTAAGGTTGTCTATGTTAGGCTCCCCCTCTAACCATATGTGTCCATGGACATGTGGTGATTCTCTGTGTTGCCATTCATATATTGACCCAAAATCTTTTACTTTCATTCGCTTTTGTAGTATTTCCTTTTGAAACATTGTATATCTTAGATTCATATAATATGCAACAATATGTGGATAGACAATAATATTTTGTCGTCACCATTTTTGTGCTTCATGTGGATTAGATGGTTATTTTCTTGGCATTACTGCATGTAAGCTAGGCCAATACATATCTGCTGCACTCAAAGTAAAGAAAATTGTTGGTGTTCCAATTTGATGCAAGAGATCACTTAATTCAACTCAACATTTTGCCCAATATGACCTTGTACCCCTTAGAGTTGTACCAAATCACATCAAGAGATTGGCTAGATGTGAGTGGGGGACATTTTCTATATGTTCTTGTAACTCATTGATTGTGATTGACATATCTTGCAAGCTCTTTTTGACAAATACTAAAGATGAATTTTGTGCACGGTGTAGCACGATCATATTCATCATATAATACCTAAATTGTGGGTTTTGTCCAAATTGGCGATCTCTATATCAAAGTAAATGCTTAACAAACTCATGAAGATGGGCTCTCCTCAATCTTGGTTTGATCCAATTGCATTGTCCATCTAGAAACAATGTTGGAAAAATCATATCAAGTAATCCTTCTGTGATATACTCATTCATTGGAGATGTTCCAATTCCTGGCCAATCAATTAGTGATCCATGATCTACATTTGGGTTATTTATCCATGCATGAATTAGTTCTATCTCTCTTCGTGCATTTGGTGGTTTAGAGGCCATTGATGTAGTATGATTGATAATATTTCCTTAATCCATCTCCATTATTGGACTTGCAAATACATATTAATTTGCATCCAAATCAAATTCCATGTGAACTAAGTTTAGCTGATCAAAGATGTCATCATCTAATTTGGATGTAAGCTCACTAAGCAAATTTTCATCAATTTGAACATTCCTATAGAACTTATCATGTTTTATTTTAAATTGAAGTGCTCTATATACTCTCTCTTTATTGATTGTAAAATTATAATTTTTTCCACGTTGATCCTTGTTGCGAACAATGATAATAGGTAAATATTTTATTTGATGTGGTAAGATTTTGGCTATTTCTCTTACTTGTGGAATACTTATGGTATACCCTTTATATTTAAATTGACCTCCAGTTGCATGTGTAACTTGAAGAATGGGGTTGATATGTGCTATCGATGTTCATTCTTTTCTTATCAACATTGATGAAAAATAGGGCCTTAGGGAACCGTACAAACTTCATTGCAAGATAACTTTCTTGATAAATGTAGCACATACTCAACATAGTAAGTTTATCTAGTCCATTTCGAAACATTATTTGTAATGTCCTTGTCAATCCCATTATTTTCATTACTATTGATTGTCCTCTCATTTGTTCTATTTTGTGTTTTTTATTTCAATTGTCTTTGTCTTATTATTTGAGATGTCAACTCCTCTTGTAAATTATAATTGTTTGAATCAACATTCATGAGATCTTCTACTCTATCAGTTGGTGTTTGTAGAACATGATCTATTGTCATAGAAAATTTATCCCATTGGAACTAAACCCACCATTTTCATAAGATTGAGCTTTTCCTTGATTCAATTCATGTTTACATTGTTATATTTTTCTTTCATTCAACTTGTCTAGAGGTTCATAGCTCTTTTTGTTTGTATTCTCGCTATATTTTGATTATCCTAAGATGTTTGTGTACGATGTGCTCTCATCTCATTTGCATGTTGTCTCATTTCTTCTTCAATCTCTTCCACTATCATAGTTGCCCTACGCTTGACATGTCTTTCTCTATCAAGTTGGTTTCGATGATTTCTTTCTTCTTCTCTTTCTGCATTAGTCATTTGTTCATGTCGTTGCCTCATATAATTTTGTGCATATTCTCCATGTTGTATTTGTTGCTCTTCATTTTTAGGACTTCTATCTTCCTCTCTTTGAGCATTGGACATTTTTTCACATCGTTGTCTCATATAATTCCAAGCATATTATCTTCGTTGCTCTTCATTTTCAAAATTTAGTCTATAGATGATTTCTTTCTTCTTCTCTTTCTACATTAGTCATTTGTTTACATCATTGTCTCATATGATTTTGTGCATATTCTCTGTGTTGTATTTGTTGTTCTTCATTTCTAGGACTTCTAACTTCCTCTCTTTGAGCATTAGTCATTTGTTTGCATCGTTGTCTCATATAATTCCAACCATATTCTCTTTGATAATGTCTTCATTGCTCTTCATTTTCAAAATTTAGTCTTGGGCGAGACATTTTGTAAAATGTGAATGAGTTAACTTTAAAAGTAGTAGGATTTTAATTTGTGATCTTTCACTAACAAATGAAACACATAAATAAATGTATTATCTATTTGATTGAGATATTTAACATTTGATATTCTTTATAGTTTCCATAATTTTGTAAAATTGTAAATGTGAATATCTATAAATCTAGAAATAAAGATATCTATAAACATGTTATAAGAATTGTAAAAAATATAAAGTTAAACACTAAATACTAAAATAACTTAAAAAGTACATTTTGAAAACTAAATCTATAATTACTATTGAAAAAAATATATGGTAAAAAAAATCTAAATTTAAAATGTAAATACTAAATAATAATAAAGTAATTTAAACTTACTTGGAAAGTCATGCATAAAATTATAAATGTGAATATTTATAAATCTATAAATAATTTAAAGATATCTACATATGTGTTTTAAACTTAAATTTAAAATGGAAATACCAAATAACAAAAGAGTAATTTAAACTTACCTGGAAATATTTTTGCTCCACTAGTTTTCCTTATCTTCTTTTTATTTTATTGCACAGATTTTGATATTTTTGAAATGTTTGGGGTTTTAGAATGTGTGTGTGTATCTTTCATTTTGAAATGTGATGGTTCATTTATTTATTGGTCAGATTTTTATTACAACAAATGTGACCTTTCATTTAAACATTAGTCAGATTTTCATTTTAGCAAATGTGACATTCATTTAAATATTAGTTGGCTCTTTATTATTTATTTTTACAAAAGTTAACATTAACACGTTCACATGCCTCACTCCACCCCATTCTGCCACTGTAGGTTACAACTCTTGCACAATTAATTGTATAAAATTTGAAAGTTATATATATACATTTCATTAAAAAAAATGTACATTTTTATGATAAATTATAATATAGCACATTTATTTTTTCAATAATATAATTGCACTTTTAGCAATAAAAATAAAAATATTTATTTATTTTTTAACTAATTAAAATAATTATTACAAATTTTCCTTTTTATTAATTGAAGACAATAATATTCTTGAGTGAATAAAAAAACAATTTTTTATAATATCTTTAAAATTTTAAATAGTAAATTTAAGATTACTTTTTATTTTGAGAATTAAGTAAATATCTTTTCTAAAATCTTATTCTAGTAAAAAATAGCTATCATCTATTTAATTAATTTACACAAATTTAGTATACTAAAGTTAAGATTTTTTTTAAAAAAAAATTAAATAAATGTGTTTCTAATATTTTTATTGTCATAAAAATATATACTGTGTATTTAATTATTTAAAAAATTTGCATAAAAAATTCATTAATAGAAAAGGTATCTTATTTTTAACTTAATTTTTTTATTAATAATTTTGAAAATTAAAATAAACAATAACATTGTATAAAATAATAGAAAATGGATAAAATTATATAAAACTTAAAACTTATATTTTTTGATTAAAAATATGTTTAATCAAATAATGTATTAAAATTCTTAAAAAATGCTCATTCTAATTAAAATAATATTCTTAAATGAATAAAAAATAATAATTGCAATGATAATATCTTCAAATTAAAAGATAATTATAATAATCTTTGAAAAACTTTATATACTAAATTTAAGATTACTTTTTATATGAACAATTAAATAAATAGTTTCTCAAAATTTTATTTTAATAAAAAAAATTATTTACGATTTTTTTTATATTAAAAATTAAATAAGTATTTTCTCAATTTATAATATTTTCTCAATTTATTAATAAATAAAATAAAATATTTTTTTATTAAATACAAATATCAGAATTAAAATAAACAATAATAAGATATCTAAATTTCTAGAATACTAAATAAAATAGATTTGTATGAAATAAAATAAATTTGTATAAATTGAAAAAACGTATTTTTAAATTTTAATTTTGGTAATATAACTTCAAAACATATTTTTTTTAATAATTAAAATAATCAATATAAATTATCTTTTTTATTTAATAAAAATACAAATATTAGAATAAATGATATAAGACTCCTAAATCTTTAACATAATAATAATAAGAAAAATGATCTATTTTTTAATTATAATTTTAAATTTTCCTAAAAACTATGCATAAATTTTGTGATGTGTTGAACTTTTGCTTATAAATATAGGGTCAAAATATTTCAAATAATTGCAAGTTTGAGAAGACACATATATTGAAAGGTATTGAAATATTTGTATGAATGAAGTTCAAATTAGATTTTCAATTGTCAATATTTATGCAGTTGTCTATATTGTATAGTTTTAAATATCAATTATCCATTCATTATACTAATTATAAATAAAATGGAGCAAGTGCTGCAAGTAGTCAGGATTTGTGAGTCTTTATTTTCAAGGCTCTTTGAATAGATTCAAGATATTTTGTCAGAGAGAACCTGTCACCTGGTAATATCTACATGTGTTTCAGATTATTATAATTGTTTTGCTTACTGTGTGGTATGATTTCAAGTTCAAGTTAGTCCTCTAAAGAATCTTGCAATTATTTTGAATTCAATTTTAGTAGGAATTATTACATGGATGGTTGATTTTTCTAGGGTGTACCAACCTTTTCTTTCCTTGTTTTTCAAACCCTTTGATAAGGATCTAATGAATTTTATGAAAAATGCTTCATTAACATCTCTATGATTGATATCAAAAGCAGATTGTGATATACATTTGGTTTATTTAAGCTAACTTTGATAAGAATTATTTTCCTGCAAATGAGTCTTTAAGCAATATTACTTTGATTTTATCTTTTTATTATATATGTAGGTTTGTAATTATATGGAGAGATTCTAACAGTTGGTCATCAAAATATTTTTCATACCTCCTTTGGGATGAAGGGGATTTCTATGTCCAAGATATTAAACAATCAACTAGGCAACTACAAAACATGAAAGAATGCTTGAGATTATGCTCTAAATCATTTTTTAACCTGATAGTTTATCGCTCCCAATCATCAAGTTTCCTATGAACAAAGTAAAAAGTGTGTAAAAAGTGTTGAAGCTTTAAAAGGAAAATCACTCTTGCCTCAATATAATCATGAAAAATGGCAAAGGAGATAAGAAGGCTTTGTCTTAGAGACATCCTTCAATGTCCCAATGAAGGAGAATGGACTTGACACTCCCTATCAATTTGAGAAGCAAGTGTTGGAATTCTTTACAATAATAGAGAGGGTGGGGCGGGGGGGGGGGGGGGGGGGGGGGGTGTGGGGTGGGGGGGGGTTGAAACCATATCCATAAACATATTCATTATGCATGCATACATTAGATTATACAATCACTTAAACTTTGTAGGTTACTATCAAATCAACTTTCTAGAAATGTAAGCATGAAACATAATAGATTCAATAACACATTTGACACAATGATTTTACATGGAAAACCAATTTGGGAAAAACCACAAGTAACGTGCTACTCCTTATCACTCTTTTGAAGTGATGCCCTATGAAAGGCCAACCCTATTAAAGATTACAATGTACACTGTTAAATGTGACTTGGTTAGAGGATTTCAATCACCCTTTTAAGAGTGAGACTTGTTAAAGGACTTTAGATCATTCATTTGGAATGTCACCCGATTAAAGAATTTACAAATGACTATTAGGTCAACCTTAATCCAAAGGATTTACCATGGACTAATACAATGATCAGAAAGTAACAGTAAGGTTTGATCTGATAACAACTTACAACTTCATTTTGTAGATTACAGATCTCTGTTTCAGTCCTCCATTTTGCTTGGCTTTCACACACTTCAACTCTAATAGCTTGTCCACCCTTCAAGCATCCATATCCTTAAGCCTTCTTGATTTGCTTACCAATAGCAGTCTCTTCTCTTTGGTCACTGAATGAAGCAACACCTTAGATTCCTTGTCTTCCTTAGGTTCTCGCACAAGACAATCTTTTCTTCTGACCAACCATCTGTATGAATAGAAAATTTAGATCTTTTTCCATTCATCCTCTATCCTCCATTTTAGGGTTAGGTAGTATTAGGTAGGATTCAATGAATCTACCCATATTTTTATTTTATTACCTTCTAGAAAATTCTCCTTCAATCCTCTTTGAATTCATTTCAAAATGGTTCATCTTGAATTCTATGCCACAAGCTCATCAAGTTTACCTTCCACATGGTTTATACAATCCAAAAAATCAAACTTGTCAGCTCAGATTGATCAAGTTCACGATCTTTCTCGTAGTGTTGACACTTGGAATTAACTTGCTTTTGATGTTCAACACATATTGCATTGCTCAACATCCATTATCAAATCACTTAGCACGAACTAAAGTTTACTGGTGCTCGACATCAACTAAACTTCACTTGACTAAGACTGTATCACTCGACGTACACTAGAATTTTAATTTTCTTAGCTCCAACTAATTTTTTTCTTGGCTTCAACTAATTTTTCTTGCCACCTATTGTGCATATTGTTAAGCTTAGCAGACATAATTCATTTTACTTGTTCTTTTGAACTTAATCAATGTATCCATACTTTGCAAGCTTAAGTAGATAATCAATGCACTATAATATCATTGTCTTAATTGATTTTTGTACTCCTTTTCCATATCATCACTCAACCTTTTCTCTAGGTGCTATTGCTACCTCATTTGATCAAATCCTCTTCATCAATCAAACAAATGATAATACTCAAATCATCTAAGAAATTGTCTTACCAACAAGTAGCAGGTTTGATATTAGTGATAAAATAATGATTGAAACACATTCTCATACTTGTATCAATCTATTTTCAACAATCTCCCTCTTTGACATCGATGGTAAACCAAACTAAATCAATACAACCAACAATAATACCAAAAAGAAAATAATTCCTTGTATTAAAGTCTCTCCCTCTATCAATAACTTTCATCTTCTTTATAGAGTTACAAAATTCTATTCTAATCAATAGATAATCAATCATCCATATGACTACCTCTTGACCACTTCTTATATATCCCTTAGTACTATCTACTATGCCCCTCTAAGTAGACATTCCATGTTTCTCTTCCTTTATTTCTCTCTTTCTTTGTCTTTCTTCCTCTTTGACAACAATGACAAAGACTTGTCATCTTAATATGCAGATATGAATATTTTCAGTTTCTCCCTCTATCACCTAGCTTGTGACTGATTTGTAGGTTGAGCTCTTTGATTACTTTAGGTAGCTCCTAAAGTAAGATCCACTACGTCAATGTGTAGCATATGTCAATCATCTTGTTTGATGCAGGGCACTTCTCATGCTTCTTAAATAACCTTGGATAGGGGTATCACCCCTAGTTACCTCTTAGATACTCATGAGCATCCTTAGGTAATTCTTTTGTGAAGATATCAACAATTTTATTTTTTGTGTTAACATATTCCATCTTCATCTCTTTATCTTGAACTGACTCTCTCAAGTAATGATACTTTATTGCAATGTGCTTAGTCTTGGTATGAATCACATGATTTTTTGTGTTGGTGTAAATAAGTATTTACTATTTAAAATTTACTTAAGTTTATTTAAGTTAATGCATTATTTTATTATTTATTAGTTTGACACCTAGGTGTATGCGTACTCATTTGAGTTGTCTTGTTGACAATACATGAGTTAGCAACTCTTTTATGCACATGGTGTCTACAACACAAGAGTTAGCATCTACTTTGAGCACATGGTGTCTACAAAATCTCTATACAAGATAAACCTTGTCATACTTATCCTCTCATATACAATGAAGGATAATCCATTGGACATGTGCTTAGTTTTCATGCTTATCTTCTAGCTCATTCTAGAGACATTCTAGATGCATCTTAGAGGCCTTTATATATAGGTACTCCTAGTGTGTATGTACATAACATTACATGAATATAATTTTATATTATTATTTTGATGATACTTTATTGGTCCATTCTATGCTTGTGCTTGAGTTCCTTGATCTTGGGTGATTTTGTCATAAGGAAAATTATTACACTTTGATATATTTATAACACTTGTATTACCACAATAAATTATCATAGGTTTAGTGATTTTCTCCTTCATACTTTTGAGTAGCTCTGTTTGATCCATACAATATACAATTTATTGCAACAAGAACATATTTAGCTTCAATAGTAGAATGAGATATGTAGTTTTGTTTCTTGCTAGTCCATGTAACTAGTCTTTTTCCAAGAAAAAATGCTCCCCCACTAGTGCTCTTTCTGTCATCAACATTTTCAGCCCAATCAACATCAGTATAAGATCTCAATTCAAATTTCTCATTTTTCTTGTTGTATAGACCATAGTCTTCTATGCCTTTTAGACATCTCATTATTCTCTTAACAACCATCAAATGATTCTCTCTAGGATTAGCAGAGAATCTTGCAACTATCTCAATAGATAATGCAATATTAGGTCTACTGTGAACTACATATTATAATTTTTCAATCATAGACCTATATAATGTTTGATTCACCTCAGTTGAATCACCATTCTTTGAAAATTTATGTCTTGTCACCATAGGTGCACTTAGTGGCTTGGAATCTTCCAATCCAAAAGTTTTTAGTATCTTCTTCACATATTTTGACTGAGTGGTGTATATACCATATTTCATCTGATGTACTTGCAAACCCACAAAGAACTTGATCTCTCCAAACATAGACATTGCAAATTCTTTCTTCATTTCATTTACAAAAGCCTTACATAAAGTATCTTGAGCTCCAAATATGATATCATCAACAAAGTTTTTAGATAGTATAATATCTTTGCCTTTCTCTGTCTTCAAGTATTGCTGTTATCATTAGTCCTCTTAAATCCAATCTTCACAAGATAATTATAAAGCCTTTCATACCATGCTCTTGGTGATTTCTTCAAACCATATAAATCATTGTGTAGTTTACATACCAAGTTTTTGTTGTTAGCATCAATAAATCCTTCTAGCTATTTTATTTAAACCTCCTCCTCTAATATAGCATTCAAAAATGCAAATTTAACATCCATTTGATAAACTTTGAAACCTTTGTATACAGAGCAAGCAAGCAGAGTTTTTACTCCTTTCAATCTTGCAATAGGGGTGAATGTTTCTCCATAGTCTATTCCTTCATCTTGTGCATATCCTTTACAAACTAATCTTGCCTTATTCCTTGTGACTTCACCATTTTCATCTAGCTTATTTTTGTACACCCACTTGGTGCCAATCATATTTTTATCTTTTGGTCTAGGAAGTAGAGTCCGTGTCTTATTTTTCTCAATTTGTTCAATCTCTTTTTTCATGGCTTTACTCTAGACCACATCTTCTAAGGCATCCTTCACTATTTTAGGTTCATGCATGCTAAGCTGACATGTATCATTTCTCAACTTGTTCCTTGTCATTGGTCTTACATCTTTATTTCCAATGATTTATGCTGTAGGGTGATGTCTCTTGACATATCTCCAATGATTTATGCTATAGGGTGATGTCTCTTGACATACTTTGACAATCTTGGTTCTGCTTTGTTTTCCTCATTTGGTCTCTCAACTTCTTAATCACTATGTACATCACTATTAGGCAGTTCAACATCTCTTTCACGTACACTAATCCTAGAATCAAGATGTGCCTAAACTTCATTTTGTAACTTGACACCTAAATGTAGCTTAGTTCCTGAATATAACTTGACATTCATAGTATGTGACTCGACAGCCACTGAAACTTGCTTTTGATTTGCAACTTGATTTACAAAATCTTCATCAGCATGCATACCTTCATAAAAATATACAAATGATTTGTATTCCTCTGGTTCCTTCATAGGTTCAACTTTATGTACTTCTATATATTCATCAAATTTCACATTTTCACTTTCCACAACTTTGTTAGTGTTAGTATTTAAACACTTATAAGCTTTACTTCTTGTGGAATAACCAAGGAATACACCTTCTTCACTTTTTGCATCTAGTTTACCATTCCTAAAATCCTTGAGAATGTAACACTTTCTTCCAAATACCTTAAAATATTTTACATTGGGTGAGTATCCATACCATAGTTCAAAAGGTGTTGAATGAGTACCTTTCTTGACTTATACACTGTTCAAGGCATAGATAGTTGTACTTACAACTTGTCTCCAGTATTTCAAAGAAACATTCTTCTCCATCATGAGTGTCCTAGCACAATCCATTACAGATCTGTTCCTCCTTTCAACAAATCTATTTTGTGGAGGGTTCCTAGGGGAAAATGTTTGTCTTTTGATTCCTCTATCATTACAAAACATCTCAAACACATTTGATATAAATTCTCCTCCTTTGTTAGATCTTAAACATTTCAGACTTTTACCTATTTCCTTCTCAACTCTTGCTAAGTACCACTTAAACACTTGGGACACATCGAATTTCTATTTCAGAAACATAACTATCATCATTCTAAAATAATCATCAAAAAATAGAATAATGTATTGATTTCCTTTGTATCTTTGCACATCAATTGGTCTACACAAGTTAGTATGAACAATTTCTAATATTCCTTTAGAGGTATGGGTCTTACTCTTAAAACTTGACTTTTGTCATTTTACCTAACTAACATTGTTTGCAAATTATGTTATTAGGCTTCTTCAACTTAGGCAAACCCCTGACTCTTCTCATGTTACTCATACTAACCATGTTATCAAAATTAACATGACATAACCTCTTGTGCCATAGCCACCATTATCAAATTCTACAACTAAACAAGTAGCATCCTCTATATCAAGGTAGAATAGATTACCTCTATTTTGATCACATTTTCCAATTAGTTTTTCATCAATATCATATATCTCAACAATCTTATTCTCAAACTCAACCTTACAAATTGAACTATTTAGTTGTGACACACTCAACAAATTATAGTTAAGTACTTCAACATAATAAGGATTGTCATATAAAATCTTTTCTGTGAGTTTGATATAACCTTTTCCTTTTATTAGGCATGGTGCATCATTACCAAATCTTGCACTATTTCTATCATAATAATTCAAGGTAACAAAATTAATTTTATCTCCAATCATATAATGTGAACATCCACTATCAATGATCCATCTGTCATTTTTGTTCACACAAGATACTAGTAGCAAGACTTCTTTCCTTTGTCTTTCCAATCTTTGTACTCTTCATCTCTTCTACTTTTGTACTTTTATCCAACTCTATAATTTTTCTTCTCTAGACATCTAGCAACAATATGACCAACCTAATTGTAATTGAAACATATGATAGGTAACTTACCTTTGACTTTTCCTAGGTAACTTACCTTTGACTTTTCCTTTACCTCTATGAAATCTCCTTGCTAGTAGTGCTTCAAGTTGTTCTACATCTTCCTCATCTCTATCATTGTTACTGGAAACATATTTAATCTTTTTCTTCTTCTTCTCATTAGGTTCCTTCAATGACAACTTGGCTTTGAAAGCCAATTCAAAATTTTTAGATTTGAAATTATCAAAATTAGATAGCTCAAAAGTAGTGAGCCTACCTACCAAACCTTCAAGAGTGAGATTAGAACCTGGTATGCATCTTAGTTCTTGTATTGTAGAAACTCTAATAACATAAAAAGGAAGAAGTGTTCTCAAAACTTTTGTTAGTATAGTATCATCATCTATCTTACCAATATCTTCTGTTATTGCATAAACAATATCTTTTATCCTAGATCATTATTGAGCAACATTCTTACCTTCTTGCATTCTCATATCATCAAACTTACCTCTAAGACTTTCAAATTTGGCTCTTAAAATATTTGTGTCTCCTCCATAAATAATGTGAAGAGAATCCCACATTTTCTTTGCACTATCACAACCCTTGATATCGTCAAACTAGACATAACTTATGGTAGAGTCAATCTCCAACATTGCCTAGTTGTGTTCTTTTTCAGATCTTCAACAGTTAGGGCTCCAATAGGATTGGCATGGTTTGTGATGATGGTAGATTGTGCATTTTCTCCAAGACCTCCTAAGTGTAGCTTCATCAAACTTTTCCATGTAGGGAAGTTATCTCTATTAAGCTTGAGTACCTCTCTTTTTGACATCTTGATATTTTTCTTTAGTACCTTCAAACTAGTCCTCTTAAGTAGATGACTCTGATATCAATTGTTAGAATTCTTTATAATAACTAAAGGGTTGGTGGGGGGGGGGGGGGGGGGCGGGGGGGTGAATCATTTTTTCAAGGTCTAGATGTAAAAATAAAACTTTTCATAGCTTAGTGAAACCATATCCATAAAACATATTCATTATGCATTCATCCATTAGATTATACAATCACTTAAACTTTGTAGGTTATTGTCAAATCAACTTTGTAGAAATGTAAGCATGAAACATAACAGATTCAATAACACATTTGGCACAATGATTTTACGTGGAAACCCAATTTGGGAAAAACCATTAGTAATTCTACTCATTCTCACTCTTTTCAAGTGATGCCCTATGAAAGGCCAACCCTATTAAAGGTTACAATGCACACTGTTAAATGTGACCTGGTTAGAGGATTTCAATCACCCTATTAGGAATGAGCCTTGTCAGAGGACTTTAGATCATTCACTTGGAATGTCACCCAATTAAAGGATTTAAAAATGACTATTAGGTCAACCTTAATCCAAAGAATTTACCCTAGATTGATACAATGATTAGAAAGTAATATTAAGGCTTGATCTGATAACAACTTACAACTTTACTTTGCAGATTGTAGATCTCTATTTCAATCCTCCATTCTACTTGGCTTTCACACACTTTAGCTCTGATAGCTTGTCCACCCTTCAAGAATCTATACCATTAAGCCTTCTTTCTTTTCTTTCCAATAACAATCTCTTCTCTTTGGTCACTGAATGAAGCAATACCTTAGACTGCTTGTCTTTCTTAGGCTCTCATATGACCTTTGTTTACAACTAGCCATCTCTATTAATATAACATTTAGATCTGTTATTGTTCATCCTCTATCATTCATTTTAGGGTTAAGTAGGATTAGGTAGCTAGAAACTTCCCCTTCAATCCTCTTTGAATTTGCCTCAAAATGGTTCATCTTGAATTCTGTTGCACCAACTCATCAAACTTGTCTTCTACACAGTTCACACAATCCAAGAAATCAAACTTGTCAGCTTAGATTCATCAAATTGATGATCTTTCTCATAATCCTAACACTCAGAATTAACTTGCTTTTGATGCTCAACACATACTATGTTTCTTGACATCCACTATCAAATCACTTGGCATGAACTAGAGTTTATTGGTGCTCAACTTCAACTAAACTTTACTTGGCTGACACTGTATCACTTGACATACACTAGAATTTGACTTTGCTTGGCTCCAACTAATTTCTTCTTATCTTACACTAACTTTTCTCGACACCTACTATGAAGATTGTTAATCTTGGTAGACACAATTCATTTTACTTGTTCTTCTGAACTTAATCAATGTATCTATCCTTTGCAACCTTAAGTAGATAATCAATGCACTATAATACCAATTTCTTAACAGATATTTGTACTCTTTTTCCATATCATAACTCAACCTTTCCTCTAAGTGCTATTATTACCTCATTTGATTAAATCCTCTTCATCAATCAAACAAATTATAGTACTCAAATCATCTAAGAAATTGTCTGACCAACAAGCAATAGGTTTGACATTAGTGACAAAACAATGATTGAAATACATTCTCATACTTGTATCAATTTATTTTTAGTAACAAGATAGTATAGCGTGGTTTTCTTTAGAATTTTTACTAGTAGAATAGACTGAGATATCTTTCATTTTATTGTTTCTTGAGTTATTGGGTCCATCTTCCATGACAAGAATTTGTGGAAAAGTAACCTATCTATTACACAACTCTATTTTTCATTTCATGACTATAAGAGCCAAGGAAGCTCTTTGATTGGGGAAAATTATGAATGTAGTGGAAATTACATGGATAATCTATTTAATTTCACACAATTGACATATAGGTAGTTAAGTTCAAACATATATACACACACACACACACACACACACACACACACACACACACACACACACACAGAGATAGAGATAGAGAGAGAGAGAGAGAGAGAGAGAGAGAGAGAGAGAGAGAGAGAGATGTTTGGAGAAAAAGATCTTGTTAATTTTTAATTACATGGATAATCTATTTAATTTCACATAGTTGACATACAAAATGCCCATATGTGATCCACTTAAAATAATACTCAAATCCCTTCTTACATCTTTTACAAATTCACAATATCAAAGTCCTTAAAACTTAGTTGACTATTCAAACATATGTGAAATGCCACCTCATTGCCAACTTTATGTAACATTTTGCAATAAGGAGAAACTAATATCAAGAATCTCCCAATTTGTCTTTGGGGAAAAAATCACTTGTATTTCTTCATAGATCATGAGTACAAACATAGATGACTATTAAGATAAGAATATAAACAAATACACATAATAGAGAAAAAATGCATACTTGAATACATGACCATCTCAAAACACATTTATATTTGTGAATACGCATAATGATGTATACATAATAAGAGATGAGAGTTTCTATCAAGAACAAACATAAACGCGCTCAAGGAAAACTACATGTATACAAAAATTAAATGTGCCATTTGAAAACTGACCATTGTATTGATTAGATATTGTATATAGGGAAAAAATTTAATGTCACTGATCATGAATGAGACAGACTAAAATGTCATAGATCATGAATGAAATGAAATCCTGATGTTGATACACTAATCACAAAATGATAATACATGAAAAATGTTGACCATCACAAAATGTTGATACATGATTTTTTTTTACCATTACAAATACAACCATAGAAATATAAGAACTTCTCCCCCATTTTGCATCAAGGAATTTTTTTTAAAGGAAAATAATGCTTTTAGTTAACATAGATGTTTGTGAATAGGAACATAAACCTAGTATAGATTCCCCCAAAATAGGAAATTTAATGCAACAAGGAGAGGGAGAAATCCCAATTGAGTGCACAACCTTCAAAAGAATCCTTGGGTAGGGCTTTAGTAAACATATCAGCCACCTGTGCTTGAGTAGGAACATAGTGTAACTAAAAATCATTGTCAAGAACCTTATCACTCATAAGGTGTAATTTAATAGCCACATGTTTAGTGTGAGAGTGCATGACTAGATTTTTACTCAATTGGAGGACACTCATATTGTCACACATGATAGAAATAGGCTTGGTACTTGAATACCTAGATCAAATAACTAATAATTCATCCAAATTAACCGAGTCCAACATGTGATAATAACATCATATTCAGATTCACATGTGGAAAAAGTCACAGATTCTTATTTTTTATTGTTCTAGGTGACCAAATGATCACCAAGGAAAAATGCAACAATGCAGTGCTCTTTCTATCTTCAAAACCACCCCAATCTGCATCTATATAGCCAAGAAGCATGAAATTATCATTATGTAGATACCATAAACCAAGTCAAGAGTACCTTGAATGTACTTAAGGATTCAATATACTGCATTAAGATGAGACTATTTTGGATTAAATTAAAATCGAGAAACCACACAAACTACTTGCATTATGTCAGGTCTAGATGCTATGAGATATAACTAACTACCAATCATGGACTTGTATGAAGTTTGATTTACAAAAGGTGAATCATCATCTTTGACCAATTCACAACTTCTTTCCATAGGTGTGCTGACTAGTTTACAATAAGTCATGTTGAATTTCTTCAACACTTCTTTAGCATATTTTGTTTGAGACAGAACCAAGACATGTTCACGATGTGATACTTGAAAGTCAAGAAAAAATTTAAGCTCACCAAAAATGACATTTCAAATTCAAATTCCATGGGATTTGATTTTTTTTTTTTGCAATTCATCATTAGTGGATCCAAAAATATTATCGTCCACATAAATTTCCATTGCTAAAATATCATCAATGACAACTTTAATATATAAAGTGTTCTTTGCACTACCACAAGTAAAACCATTTGTAGTAAGATGATTATCTAGTCTAGAATAGCAAGCCCTAGGAGCTTGTTTTAAACCATATAAAGCCTTTTTATGATGATGGTCAGGTTTATGAAAAGACTCAAAGCCTATTGGTTGTTCCATATAGACTTCCTCTTCAAGGTAGCCATTTAAGAACTTTTTTTTAACATCCATTTGATAATAAGTGAACTTTTTATAATTGGCATATGCAAGAAAGTTTATAATAGATTCTATTCTAGCAACTAATACAAAAGTTTCACTGAAATCAATAACTTCCTATTGAGCATAACCCTTACATAAAAATCTAGTTATGTTTCTTACCACTTTACCATCTTCATTTAGTTTATTTTGAAACACCCATTTTCCTCCCATGACATTTTTGTCATTAGGTCTAGGAATAGGTTCCCATGTTTTATTTTTTTAAACTTGATTTATTTCATCCTGCATAACATTCAACCAACAAGGGTCTATCAAATGCTTTAGTAATATTTTTTGGTTCAAAGTCTGATATTAGACAAAAATGTTCAGCAATATGAGCATGCTCATCTATTTTGACTTTTTTTCTAGTTAGAATACCTCCTTCTACATCTCCAATGACTTGAGATTTAGGATGTATTTGAGAAATAATCCTAGATGCTTCCTTAGTCATTTTTAGGCTATTGTTTGTTACTTTAGGTGTTGAACAATTTTCTTCATCATTTGTATTAGGTGTTTTTGAATCAACATCAACTGATTTTCAATCATCTAATATATTTTTGGTTCTTTTAAAAGCAATACCTTCAAGATATTTTTCATGATTATTTCTTATCAAATAATTCTCATCAAACACCACATTTATAGATTCTACCATTTCATTTAACCTTTTATTATAGAACTTGAAGTCTTTACAATAAGTAGAATATCTGAGGAATATGCCTTTGTCAAATTTAGAGTTAAATATTTCTAAAGAATCATTATCATTTTTAATAAAGAATTTACATCCAATTTTTTGAAGTTTTTGATATTTTTTTGTTTCACCACTCTACAATTCATAAGTAGTATAAGTAGTCTTTACTCTAATTTTAGCCTTGTTTAGAATATACACAACAGTGTGAACTACTTCTTTCCAAGGCTTCTTAGGTAACTGGCTTCATTTAACATTGTTCTAGCCATTCCTTTAACTATTATATTTTACGTTTCAATAGGGTAAAAGTACAAATCTAGGCTGACTTATCAGAATGATTGAATTTGAGTATTTCTATCTAGTTTTTTTTTGTTCAAACATATGATCTTGATAAATTTATTCTAGCTAAGTTATATATGGGCTCACATTTTTTCAATTGGAAATGTCTATTAAATGCATGTTTTATATTAGTTAGTATCCAATTACTAAAGAAATACAATTATTTCATAAAATTGACATTTCAATAACTCTTACAATTTGTTATGATTTTTTTTAATAACATATAAACACCATTTTATAGGACTCAAACTCAAGAATATTCTCATATAGAGTTCATAGTGTTTTAATTATATATAGTATATTATAATTAAAAAATTGTACAAGTACGTATTTTAACATTCAAGAAGATGTCAATTTTGAGAAAGAAAAAATATTAAACCATATTAATTTAAAAAAAAATTTATATAATGTTCTAGAGGAGAGAGTCCTCTTGTAGAATCTATAATTTTTCTTTTGGTTGGAATAGATTTATTTTGGAAAATGTGGTGAGAGATGAAAACTATCGATTTGAATAAGTTGAAATTTGAATCATTATAAAAGAAAAAATATAGGTCTAAAGTTAATTTTTATTTTTGATTGTTCTAGCTACATATGTTATTTATAACATAATCTGAGATGAAAGGGAAATAAGTTTATTTCCATGTAGTTTTGTGGTGGAAACTAGACCCCTAATTTCTAGCATTTTTTTTGCAACTAAAAGTTATGTTTAAAAAATAGAAAAATATATAATTTCTCATTCCAAATAATTATTAAAAATTATAATCCTAAACTTCATCCATTTCTACACATTTAATTAGTTTACTTCATTTTCAAATTCTAAATAATAATATAAATTTTATGCCATTGAAGGTGAAAAACTATACTTTTGTTAGCCTTTTCCTTTGTAAAAGGGTGACATAATTTTGTGCTTTTACTCAACAATACCATTTTGTTGCGATGTACGAGTAGTTTACTATTGACTTTTAATGTAAGATTTTTCATAGTACTCAATAAATTCTTAAGAGGTGAATTCTCCATCTCTATTGGACCTTATACATTTCAACTTCATATCAGTTTCCTTCTTCACCATTTTTCTAAGTTTTTTGAAGCATTCAAAAGCTTTAGACTTGTGTTTCAAAAAGGTTACCCAAACCAATCTTGAATAATCATCTATTAATAGCATGAAGTATTTTTTAAATGCAGTTTTAGTTGGACCACACAGATCGGCATGCATAAGTTCTAGCAGTCTATTTGACAAGTATTCTTTCATTTTGAAAGATGTTCTTGTTTGTTTACATTTTACACATTCTTTAGACACATTGGCTAGTTTACTTATTAGAGGTAAATTCTCTTGTTAAAGTTGTAGCTTCAGTTGGATAAATTTGATCTAAGATTCATTATTGTTATTGGTAAATCATCATTTTCTATATACACATATTCATGTAATAGTAACACACACACACACACACAATTATATATATGTATATATATAATCGTGTATATATATACACTATTATATATACGTATATGTATGATAGTGTATATATATATACACACATACATACATACATATATATTACACACACATAGAAGTGTGTATATATATATATATATATATATATATATATATATATATATACTAATTAGTATTATGAAATATATATTAATTAAATAATGATTAAATCTTGGATACATGTCTCTTTATGAGACATGTCTTCTCTCATATCTTTATGAGATCCAAATCTGCATTTGGAACATATCAATCACAATGGTCATATTATTACATTTGCAGAAAAAGATGTTATAAAATCAACATGGTATCAAAGCCAAACTGAAAATGTAAAGAAACAACTTGTTATACATGAACTTTTTATTACAATTAAAATACATCATGTATCTCCTTATATCATAGACGTTTGTGAGGGATGGACTAAGCACTTGCAAATTCATAGATAAATGTAGACAATTGGAAATGTCAATAAGTTTTGATCAATAAAGGTTTGGAGTAGGTAGACGTGATTTTATGTGAGGTTTTGAGAATCACTCAATATCTTTGTGATTTGACAACAAATTTTGTGGTTGGTACAAGTATTGACATGGATACAAATAGACATTGAGGTGAAATCTACAGAGTATTATATCTACTACAGAGGATGTGTACTAAGAAAGCTTATGAAGGATAGGTATGAATAAAAATGAACAATTGTACAATTCCTATGATTATGATTATGTGATTCTTTAATTGTATATATAAGATGAAAGTAAATGAAGCAATAAATTCAAAAAACAAAACCATATCGGTGTTTTGATCCATTCATTGCCTAGTTCAATTGGAGCTTTACAACCAAATATAAGCCACCGTTTCAAGTTAAGAAAAGAAGAGTAAATGTAATTATTGCCTATGAAGAAAGCATAGAGTTAGTAAGGAATTGAACGCTAGATTCAATAATATCAATAATGACACAATAAGGAATTCGTATCAATTTGGAAGTGACCAGACCCAAAAACCACTCTGAGCAAACAAACATCGAAGATATTCAACGAACCCTGGAAGAAGACATCAACATGTTAGATACTCTTAGAAAATAGAGTCAAATAAACACATTACTATTTGCAGATTCTTGGTACGGAAATGAGGAAACCAATAAAAAAAAGCGAGCAACCTCATACTCAATAAAATGGTGACAATCATATTTATTGAGCTTTTGTATTAGTGTAAATGAGAAATTGATCCCAAAGTAGGAGCATTATATAATATATTGAAGAGAGAAATTATCAAAATGAAAATCGAACTTTGTCAATTGGTATTCACCTATATTTCATCTCCTCTTAGTAGTAAGAAAAAATTATGGTTAATCATCGTTCAACACACAATCATGGCATAGTTATCTTAGGAAGCATTCAATGAAGCCCTTTAGCATAGAAAAAATACACTGCCATGGTTATCGTAAGAAATATAAGCAGAGGAAGGAAAATGCCAAATAATTAGCTCTTCTCATTTCTCATTGGCACGAAACCTCTAGACACAATATTTGCATTGATACCATATTACCCAACTTCTTTTATACTCTTGAGACATCATAAAATAGACCTGTTAATAATCCTTCATCAACAAAGAAAATGCGTGAACAGGAGATTTGGAGTAGAGAACATGGAAGAAAAATAAAAATAAAAATAAATAAATAATATCAAGAAAATCAATAGGGATTGAGGAGCTATGAAGCATCAAAGGAAATCGATGAAATAGAAGGAGCTAAATTTCTTACTATCGGGAAAAATTTATTTCTATATATTAATTCATAGCTAGTCACCTTTGAAGTTTGGACTTGTATGTATTGGGAGACAAAATGTTACACCAAGTTTTCATTACATCTTTGTAACCAAGATGATACAAAACTATGAATTCATTATTGGATCGGTGACTAGACTCCATGTAATAGGTAGCAACTTCATTACTGTTGAGAAATGGAGATAATAAAAGAGCACGTCTCAAAAAAATTTACTATCACATTGGAAAAGTATAAATAATAGGTCAAAATAAAAAAAATCAACAACCTCATAGCATCCATAATCAGTAGGGAAGTCATGCAGTATGATTAATTCATAGAGGTAATATTCATGTGAGTAGATCTATTAGATGAAGGAATTAAATGATAAAGATTCAGAGTGACTAGTATTTTGGGTCACTTTATAGTCAAAACCTTAGGATCCCAAAACTCCAAGTTTAGTGTGTGTTTAGTGTATCCATTTCCTTCAACATCTCAAAATATAGTCTGTCAAAAATTTCTAACAACTTGGAAACAATCTTCCACCCTATCCAATCCATTAATCGAGAATCTTCAGGAAAGCTGTTTATCAATTTTTTGTCTAAGCAAATGAGAGAATCAGTTTCGAGGGCTCTTGGCAAGTTGTCACTTTTCATTTGAAGTCCTAGGCAATATTTTGAATACTTTCTCTATGTAACTCATAATGTCACCATTTGATTCTTTGGAGAAGCAATATTTTGGTACTGGATAGCCTATTTAGAATGCATATCCTATTTTATTGGATTACCCCTTTTAGACCTTTTAGAATCCTTCATTCTTAACACCATTCTTTTCCTTTTATTTTCTCTCTATATCTTGACCACACTTAGACTATGTGGCCAAGACATTGGTGTCGTCTCTTGGATTCAATATTTTTGTGAACATCCCTTGCATCCCTCTTTTAAGAACCTTTTAGAAACTCTCATGCCAAACAATGATGTTAGCAATTCCTTTGAGAAGACCCTTCTGTTTGAACCAATAGGGTTTGGATCGCCCCTCGCTATCTTCAACCTTGGTTTGACAACACTTGAGATAACCAATTTTTAAATTTTCAAAGTGTCAAGAACTTGTTGATCTGCAATTTTGAATTCAAGATTGAAAGTCCCATCTTACTGCAAGTAACATCCATTCCTCAGTTGGTATAAGAAACAAAATAAAAAAAAATGTTTTGACAAAGAAATACCTCTTCCCAAAAATTGAGACCAAAAGAATGGTTAGTGATATATGCCAAGATAAAAATACCCTAAGTGCACCTACCCCCTAGACTAACACAACTTTGAAAACAAACACATGACTGAAAGCAAACACACAACTGAAAAGAAACACACTTGCAGAAATAAACACGCTTGCATATATATATATATATTTCTCTGAGGATTTTCGCAACCTGAGAGGGACCAATCCACAAGCATTGAAACTTAGTATGGCTGCTCAAATTTTCTTTTGCCTTATCTCAAAGTAGAACAAGGTCAAATATCTGAAGGATTTGATTGTGGCCCTCTTGTTGAACCACCTCTCGATGATAGGTTGATGTTTAGCTATCTGTTCCAAAGCAACTATCTATTTTTCATCCATCTCTAAAAGATTCATCAATCTAATTTGTACTCTGTTATCATCTTCAGCATACCTAGCCATGAATTTCAAAATAGGAATCCTAAGATTAAGTGGCAATACTGGCTCTTGTCTGAAAACAAGAAGATATGGAGACATCCCCAAAGCATTCTTGACCCTTACTTGATCTATCCATAGAGCATATTTGAGTTACGTATGCCAATCTTTAGCATTCTCCTTCAAAAAATGTCTTTTTATTATGATCAAGTTCTTGTTTGCAGATTCAACTACCCCATTTCCTTGTGGGTAATAATTTGAAGGGAACTTGATAATAACCTAATTTTCCAATGCCCATTGAGTTAGGAATTCTGATGCAGAAGCTGATCTGTTATCACACACTAGGGAGAATGACATCCCAAATTTGGTAACAATATGTTCTTCTAAGAAGTCTGTAACCACCTTAGCAACACAATTTCTAAAAGTCTTTGCTTTTTTCTAGCACGCACAATAATTAGTAGCTATGAGAATAAAAGTTTGTCTAGTTCATAATGGTGGATTGATTAGACCAATAAAATCCAACCCCCACTTTGCAAAGGGGTGTATCTCAAACACTAGTTATAATGGCATCATAGGATGTCTTTCTCTATTGGCACTGGTTTGAAAAATATGACAAGTATGCACATTCTCAAAATTATCTTTGCATATCGTGGGCTAGAATAACCCGATCTTAAAATCATATGAGAAGTTGCTTCTGCTAAACCATGCCCTATAGAATACTTATCATAAAATTGTTCCAAAAATTTCTTTACTTCCTCATGTCCCAAGCATTTTAGGTAGATTCCTTCATAGTTCCTTTTGTATAACTTTCTATCATGCAACATATATGATTAACACTTCATTTTGAGTCCCCTACACTGTGAACTATTCATCCAACTGGGGTACTAATTTTGTAAAAGATAATAAATGATATCCTAGTACTAGACATCTATTATTACACCCTGATCAATATCAACTTGAGATACTACCATCTTCTTCTAATCTTCTGTATCTGTTTCACTATCAAACTTGAATTTCTTTTCATCCCCAACCTGGTTATCATCTATCATTTTTGATAATCCTTGACCTCTAAATAACCTCATGGGTTGGATCTCTAGATCAAATTCTTCAAGTATTTCCGTCCATTTCCCTTTTCTTTCACCAAGTTCATTTTGCATTAATATTGCCTTGACCGCTGGATTAGGTACAATCACATATACCTTGCTTCTTGGTATATAATGGAAAAATTTCTTTACCACCTTAATTAAAGAAAAAGACTATTTATTGAGGTTAGAATAATTCAACTAGACATTTTTCAAAGGGAAAATCATGAAGGTAATAGGTCTTTTATCTCCCTTTTCCTTCTTCTACATAAGAATCCCAACACATGAATGTTCTGAAGAAAAAGACTATATTTTGAAAGGTAGCCCATAGTTAGGACTTACGAATACTGGGGCCATAGAAATGGCCACTTTGATATCCTCAAATAATTTCTTAATCTCTAAAACTCATTATATTTTAGCTCCTTTTTTGAGTAAATCATTAAGGTGATGAACAATCTCTGTAAACCCACTTATGAATTTTTGCACAAAAAATTATCTTTTCAAAGAAAGACTTAAGTTCTTTTCAACTGTAAGGAGGTGATAACTTCAAAATAGCCCCATTTCTATTAGGTTCAATGGAGATCTTGTCTTTAGACATGATATGGCCTAGGAAATTTCCTTTAGCAACCCCAAACAAACATTTCTTGGGATTGAGTGATATGCCGTATTTAAGACATCTATTAAATATCTATCTTAAATTAGCAATATGGGTGCTTCGATCCTTTGAAAAGATAGTTAAGTCATCCATGTAGATAACTATACACTTGTTTATTAATCCCTTAAAAGCTTCATCCATGACTCGTTGAAATGTAGCCCCTATATTAATTAGCCCAAAAGACATTCTTCTATAAGAAAAAGTTCTCCATTTAGTTATAAAGGTCATCTTTAGCCTATCTTCTTCATCAACCATTACCTAATTATATCCTGAATATCCATCCAAGAAATACATCATCTTTGAACCATTTACAATTTGCAAACCTCATCCAGCGAGGGTAAAGGGTAGTTTTCCTTTTGAGATGCAAGGTTCAAGTTATGAAAATCCATGCAAAGACAAATCTCTCTGGTCTTTTTCTATACTGGAACCAAATTAGCCACCCATGTAGAATGGTGAATGGGGAAAATGATCTTGGCATCAAGAATTTTTTTGACTACTTTCATTATCAATGGTTCAATGAGAGGATTAATAGGTCTTTGCCTTTGGTATAAAGGTTTTGCATTTGGTTTCAATGGAATGTCATGCACAATAATCTCAGGATCATATGTCTTTAGCTCTTCGTAGCTCCAAGAAATAACATCCTTATACTTTGCAAGTAATTTAAGCATGTATTCCCTCTCTTGTGAATTGTATGCTTTTCCTATCCTTACCATTCTAGGATCTTCATCAGTACCTAATTTGTATGAGTCACATTCCTCAATCCCCTTTTCTTGAGCCATTCTTCTATTAAGTGTTGATTCATCATGATAAAAAATGTGTTCTAATTCAACCATTCCTTTAGGAGTAGTGTTGCTTTTTAAATTCAAGATCCCATCTTCACCTTTCTGTTCATCATACTCAGGTTTATTATTTGGAGTGTCATCAATTTCTTGCCCTTTAAAATGGCCATTGGACATGATAAATTTGAGTATATGTTGATCATCGTGAAAAACTTGAAAGTTTGTAATATTTTCCAGAATAGATGGAGTAGCAACCAATTCTACTGAAAATTATCTTTAATTTGGTTCTTTTAACTAGTTGTAATGCACTAGCTGAAATAGCAAGAGCATCTACTACCATGTTTTTCCTTCTTGGAATAGACTTTATGTTCAAATCTTTAAAATCATCCATTAAATCCCATACTATTTTTCTATAAGCAAGAAACCCCTTATCATTGCAAGAGTATATTGATTTTACTTGTCATATAACTAACTAAAAACCTCCCTTAATTATGAGAGCTATTATTCCTTTCTCTAGTGCAAAAAGAAGTCCTCGGATCAATGCTTCATATTATGCAACATTATTGGTACATCTAAACTATAATCGATATGCTACGTAGAAAGACTTACCTTTTGGGTTGATCAACTCAATACCTATGCAAGCTCCTAATTTGCATTTGGAACTATTGAAGTGAAGTGTCCAAATTGAATCTTCCTTAGGTTTTCTAACCTTATGCTTATTTTTCCTCAGCTTGTCTTTCACATGGGCTTGAAAGGATTATTTCTTGGGAACCCACTATAATTTCTCGCGGGGTGAACTTGATGATTCTCCGTTGTGACCCCTTGATAGAGGAAGTGTATGTTTTTCTTGTTTATCCTAAATTTTCCCTATGAAATATTTAATTTCATCAACTTTGGGTTTAGGATGGATGACTACTAAAGTCCATCCTTGACTTTTTACATACCATCTTCTTCATTGAACTTTGATCACTCCTGGGGGAGGAGAAGACAAACCTATGCCATTTGAAGAGGTATTACTATATGATAGATTTATATCTTCAATTTCCTTTTCAAACTTTTCAATAGATTCAGATATGTTCATGGGACTTGGGTTTTCCATGGGTCCATCTTTTGGAATTTTGTCACTCTTGAATTTCATTATTTGTGTTAATATCTTAGCAACTGCTTCTTGGCATAATGAGCATTCAAACTTTGAATGGATGACTTTATGTAATTGGAAAAATCTTGGGAGAAGTAGGATACTGGGGTCAACTTCTACTCCTAAAAATTGTAAATTAGCCACCATGTTATCTATGAATTGTGTCACGATCTTATCCTTTGGGATTGAAATTTTAGATTTTCCATCTCGATCATCTGATATTTTGATTGAAATTGTATCAAATACCATCACTTTGTAAGAGCCTGGGTATGATTGTAAGAATTCCACCTCGTTTAGAGCATTGTATTTTGTAATCATCATTTTAAACTTTGGCTCTGCATCTATCTTGATTTGATTGTTCAACCCTTTCCATGGTAACCATAACTGAGTGAAATCTATAGAAAATCATCCTCTTAGGAATTTCATCCATTCTCCACTTAGAAGTAATTCATATGTTTCCAAAATATCAACCACATGTATATTGATGACATCTCAAATCCAAGGGTTAATTGTCAATTGTATCTGAATATCTTTCAACACACCAATGACTTTCACCTCTATTTTATCAAATTGTATCACTATCCAATTAGAAGGCTGAGGAATGACTTCCAACCTTTGCACTATTGATAGTGGCATGACATTACATGACGCTCCTAAATCAATTAGGAAATTATGAAGATTCCTCCCATATATCCTTATGCTAAGTAGAAATGGGGGCACGTCAACCTTGTGTTTAATTATAGTTGGCATTACCTCCAAAGTGTTAACTTGTTGAGATACTATCTTTTGAGGGACAATATTCATATTATGGGGTACCTTTGTATGATCCAAATTCTTCATGAGTGCCTCTTGTTGGTGTGAGAAACTTTACAACGTGTCAAACATGGAAATGTTGGCCTTTGTTCATTTCAAATCTTCTACAACACTATAATTTTCAGTAGACCAAGTAGAATTTTTCAATATTGTTGGCACATTCCCTTGGTTCTGATTTTGTTGTCCTCCATATGGTGGCCTAATTGGTACCAAATTTTAACTCACTATGAGATTGGGAGGAGTTGGTTGTAGTGGTAGAGGAATTCTATCTATCATAGGTTCTTTTCTACTTCTTAGATTGTATGTATTTCGATTGTCATTGCAAAAAGAAAACATCTCTTCAAGTTGAAGGTCTAGTCCTTGACTAAATGGAAAAGATAATTCTTCATTGGACAATTGCTCCACTTGTATTTAATACATAGAATCACAAGATTCTAGTAACATAGTATTAAATTGTATAGGAGGAGCATTGTTATTCACTTCTAAATTTTGATTCATCTCTTGGTTTTCATTATGGTATGAGCCATTATTCTTAGATGTATTTTGACCATCATACTAATTGATATCCATATACTAAACATTGTTGTTGTTGTTATCTATAGGAATGCTTCCATTATTCAAATGAGTGTTCCATTTTTGATTATATCTTTGGAAGCCATTATTGTGATAAGGAGGATTGAAGTTATTTCCTCCATTATTATTTCATACATTGTGGTTCCCAATATTACTATTTCAATTGTAATTCCTGTTATAATTCTGGCCATAATAATTGTTGTAAGGACCAATGTTGTTTCTTTAAAAGTTGTTATTTTTTCCTTGTGACAACCTTAGACAAGTCAGTTTGTTGTTCATCTATGAAATGGTATTTTTCATTTGACCAAATTCATAAGTAAAACCATTGTCTGACTCAGCAAAAAGTATTGCTTTTTGTTCAAAGAAATAAACTTTTGGAGGTTCATACCCTGAATATGTTAAAGTAGGGTTTTGTGGAGCAGGTGCCTACTGTAATGGGACTAGATTCATAGGTATGACTAGCTAGGCATCGTAGGTGCTCCGATAGGTATGTTGGCATTGTCATGATAGCTTGAGCTGGAAGCATCAATCCTCCTCCATTAGGATTGGCTTGCTTAGTGAAGGTAATTGCTTCTTCAAAGACTTAATCCAATGTGTTAATATTTTCTATAGGAAGTCTTCTTAAAAAGATAACAGTAAGATGGTCAATAGCATTCAGATAAATATGAATAGCAGCTTCAACTGGTATAGTGTATGGTGTTTCTAGCTTGTGATATGCCATATGAAAGCAATGGTTGAAGCACGAAACCATCTCAACTTGGTCCCTTTTGATTGATATGAATTGTTGATGTATCATAGTCAAGTTAATGAAGTTTTGAATTATTGTAAGAACACTTTTTTTAAAGTATCCTAGTCTCCAATGCATCCTGGTGGAAAATTAATGTGCCAATTAAAGGAAACTTCCCCCGAAGAGTAGGAGAATAAATGAAGAACCACATTCTTGTTAACAATTTTCTTTTAGTTGAAAATTTCTTTGAATACTTTGATGTCATCTTTAGGAATTCATGTCTCTCCATAGATGAACCTTGGGAAAAACTTCTCAGGATTCTTAGGAAGGTCATTGCCTATCAAGTTGATTGGTGAGTCAACAACATTTGTGAAAAAGTCCATTAGAGGATTTGGTGGAATGAAAGCTAGTTATTGGGGAGGTGGAATTGAAGAAGATGATGAAATATTGAATGGAAATTGTTGAATTCAAGGTATTCCTTTGTCACTGCGGGGCTTTCAAAAATGGCTAAGCTCAAGGAATTTGTGTGCACTTGGTGAAGATCTTAAAGCTCGATGAAATGGGGATTCTAGATCAAAATCATCAAGTTTGCATCAACTTTGGAAGAATTGCACCTCTACAGAAGTACACTTTGTCACAAAATAAGGTCCACCTCAAAATTTAGTGCACCAACACACCTCAAAATCTCAGAAACTTAGAAATTTTTTTGAACTTGTAAAAAGTATAGAATTTTGAATTTTTGGCAAATTTTTTTGTCTATTCTGAAAGTTAAGAGGCCCTCCTTCTAGTGCCACTTATGTTGAGCTGTCATTTTGCATGATGCTTGACGATAGGAATCCTTTCGAACTCCTCTCTTGAAAATTTGATCTGAGATCAACTCCAAGGTCTTGGGTGATCTTGCAACCTACTAGAATCTACTCAATTGAAAATAAATGTGTTTTTTTCATGAGGATATCTTTTGTGGTTCTGATAACTTTAGATAAGATGTAGAATCTATTCGTTGCTTCAAAATAGTAAACACACAAAAATAGCTATATTTTTGTATTTTTTATTTTTTAATGAATGCAATCTAACAATGAAACTAATATGAATTTCTAATTTAACAAAGGTGTTAGTAAAGAAAATAACAAAGATAAGGTAACAAGTAGTTTAAGAAAATAACATGAAAGTAAAATGCTAATGGACATAAGCTACGGAAATAATGTGTCTATGAGTTAAGTTTTTTAAAAGATTGGTAGGTAACCAACGAAAATAGGAGCAATTCTTCCTTAATCCCATTGATGAAATCGTCGATGGGAATTTAGTAACTATAAGATGTTTCACTTTTCATCAAATTGCAAGGCCATAGAAAGTGTGCTCATGTGAGATGAAAAGATATGCAAGAACAATATGATGATCTCTTCTTGAATTAGGTACATTAGTGGAATTTTTATAACCATAGAAAACACTAGAATTAAAAGGTCACACAAATAGAACAACACAATAAAATTATTGGCTCAATTATACTTCATGAACATACATCCACAAAATATAACATACTTAGGCAAGAACCACTACACTCCAAATGTGAGCACCAACATCATATATTATTGCATCAAAATAATGGCATCCCTAATTACATATTACAATCTCAAATTTGAAAGAAATCATCTCTTCAATTTGTGTTGAGAGAGAGATATCTTTATGCAATGATATGCTTCTAAACTAATAAAAAAATCTAATTATATACAAACTGACTCTCTAACTAGTGCTTAATAGGACTCCATCCATTTTTATATCATTAATTGGATGCATGAGCCTTTATAAAGAAAACATGAGAAAATAAGAAGAAGAGAGCCTTTAGTTGATGTAGGAGTGTCTCGAAGTGCCAAAAATAGAAGCTCCATCTTCACTAGGCACTTGTTAGAGTTAAACTATTGTCAGAATGTGCTTTTGATGCACGGAAAGCTCTAAATTTGGAATTGAGAGTTAACTTTCAACGCACCTTTGAGTTCTTCAAAATCTTCTATGACACTATTTCAAAAAGTGCACCAGAACACTAGTGCAATAGGATACTAGCACACCTTAGAGGTAGAAAATGCAATATTTTACCAAATGTCAAAATTGAAATTCTGGCTTCAGGGTTTTGTTTCCCTTTATACCAGAGCTATGTCTTGGTATTTTCCCTTAAATTTCTCGATTATCTTAGTGACTTGAGCTGCATCTAGAAAATACAAGGCATTACATTTTTCCTTTACTTTCTACCTATAGTTATCCACTTTTATATGAGTTTATGCAAAATCTTCAAGTTTTGCATCAAGTTCTAATAAAGCTTGTTTTGTTCTAAATGCTTGTCAGATATCCTCATCATTAGAAACTTCTTCAAAAGCCTTCCAAAATTTCTCAACTACCACCTCTACTGGTATTAAATTTCCCCACGCATCATCCTAAAAAATGTTTGGACACATCACTATAATGTTTCTTAGTTTCCAAAATTTTCTCTTGGGCTTGGTCCTGATCTTGTGAATCTCTGCATGTAATTTCTCCATTACTTTATTTCCATCCACAATATTTTCAATCCAATAATCTATTTTATATAGTTCCTTAACTATATATACATCCATCAACATCTAATACCTTTGGCCTTTAATTTCCTATAATGCTTGCAAGTCTTTCTCCCAGGTATGTACCTCATCCATTAAACCAAAATCTTGATTCAAAATTGCTACTAGCTTGTCTGCATTCTCCTACATAACATGTAATAACTTAATATTTCCTTGAATAATCAATACTCCTTTCTCCCCAAAACTTTCTCACCATTGCTGACAAGCTCTCAAAAATGGGTCAAACTGTACTGTACCCCTATCTCTTCTTTTAATTGCCACATTTAAGGTTTCTTAAGGGTTTGTGTGATCCAAGGGACCAATTTTTTTTGTTAAATATCCCTTTATGCTTTTGTTTCTCCATCGAAGTGTTATCAATTTCACCCCATCCTTCTCTAAGCTCCTAAATACTTCCTTCATTCCTGTGTTACCATCAGCTTTGCAATATCCAAAGTAGGCTTCCCAAGCATGACCTCCTTGATCTGTCATGGAGTCAATTCTTCAACATTTGATTGCAAAGGAGGGATAGCTACATGAGCAAAAGGGTCCTGGTTCTGACCACTCATAATGAAGGCTAATGCTTGTGCATCTTTTGGAGGTGATTCAAGTTTTCTCATAACTTCAATTAATTCCATTCTATCCTCCTCTTCAGTGGTGATATGCTACTTCTTATTCCTTATTATTTCTTTCCTTAGCCACCTTGGGATATGCTATACCTAGGATTTTACCTTAGAGGACGAAGGAGTTCTCTTTTCTATACTCTTCCCCTTATCACTCCTTTTTGGAGTCTTCTCCCTTTATAAGAGATCCACACTGGGAGTCTCTATATCTATGAAGCCCACAGTTCTCACCTCTGTGTCTTGGGAAGTTTTTTGAGGTTGTTCACTTATCTGCCCTTCTTCCAACACTTAATTAGTGGATACTTTTTATAGGTCTTCTCCTTGTTCTGCTTGATCTATTCTTCTTCGTTGTTGGGAAGTAGAGGGGTAGCTGATCCCTTGTCTACACAGAATGTGACTTGTACTTGGGATGCCATAACTACCTTAGATCCTTGTGATTTGGGTGGCATTTGACTCTAATCCTCCTATTGAGGTTGATTAGTTGGAGTGCCTCTTATCTTATCCCTGTCCAACTCAGTACCCATGACCATAAAGTTAAATTCTAACATCTAAAAGACATCAGTGCCCTCCACATATTGCTCATCTATCCACTATTGTATTTCATCTTCTAATGTAGTGGTCTAAATGGGTTCATCAGGGATAGATGGTGGTGTGATCATGAAGCTTCTTCTTCACTCCTCCTCTATGGATCTAGTAAGCCAAGTCCTTTGGTTTAAAGGTAAGTTATCCTCTTCATCCTCATCATCCTCTTCTTCTACTTCTTCTGGAATAGGTTTAGGGACTGATGGGAAAGGAATCAATTTCTTGATCACCTTTTGCATTCTTTTGACCAGAGTCTTAATCTTCCTTCTTTTAGGTGCAGAGGGGGAGGTATGCTCTATTTTTCAAGGTGGGGAAACCTCTTGTACTTTAGTTTCTATTTCCCCTTAGCTTTGTGCAGTTGGTAGCACTTGAGGATCCTCTGGGGCTTGTTTAACTTCTACATTTTCTGACCCTTGTATGTTCTCCTCTCCTTGCTATGGAGCTGCCTAAATTTCTCCCTCTTCTAATTTGGCTTGTTGAGAAAAATTCCTCTTCTTTTTTCCTTTACTTTTACCATTTTGATCCCAATAATATCCAACTCTTCTATCAAGTTGGTGCATCATCTCTGGTCTCACTGGTGATTGGGTTGCAAATGTAGGCACTGTGAATTTTGCTTCTTGAGCATGGAAGATCACTATCTTAGGAATTGGATAAAGCTTGAAAGGTTTCTTGATCCAATCCTATGTCAATTTAATGATATGATCACCCTATGGTTGATGTCTGAGTTTTATTCTCTATCTATCTCAGCATTCACGATAGGCTAGTTGCCAATCCTGTCCCTGTTGAAAAATGGATCGAGCAATTACTCTGTATCTTGTTACACAATTTTTAATGTAACCTTTATCTTCAAAGCCTTCTCTACTAGATATAATGTCATCCTACAATAATCTCTTATACAAACATTGTAGTCATTTGTTGCATTCATCTAGTGATCTTCAAGGGCATCTTCATGCTAAAATATTTTACCAGCTAAGTGTTGCACTCTACCAATATTATCAAAATATGGCCAAGGAAAATTATACTCTTCCAAGGGATACTAATCCCATTCACACTCAAAGGATGGAATGTATTTTCTCTAATCCACCCTAAATGGTCCCATTGCAATAGGCCACATCTAACATATTTTCTACTATTTTCTAACTCTATCATATGCAGACAAGAGTTGTTGAGCAATCTCCAGTAAAATAAGCCTATCACTAGGATATCTAGGGAGCTTCTTTGGATTGATTGTTGTACCTGCTTCCCTCAAATATGTGAATGTTTGAAAATGGATGTAATAAGCCCCAACTTTTAATATCCTGGTGGCTACCTCTTGTGACATTCTTTTCACATAATCCCCTTCTATGTACCAAATTATTGCAAAGATGAAAGCATCATTCACTATCCTATACTCATTTCTTTGCTCTAAAAAATCCTTCTTTACTAGACGAGGATATACTATGTATGGTCATGCATTACCATCTTGCATACTACCCCTTTTATACAATCCTGGATAATCTGTCACTCTAGCAGCTAGCAAGTAGACCAGATATGAAGTCATATAAAATCTTCAATTATTCCTAACCACCACCAACTTTTCTCCCAAGTTCTCACTAAGAATGGAGGCCCAATCAAGTGGCATCTTTGATGTCTTGATGGTCTCGATGAAATGCACAATCCAAGTGTTCAGATACCGTAATGTTGGCAAACCCATGACTCTACTCAATAATATGATTGAATAGCCAATATCTTCCTTGATGTAGCCCCTTGTCATATCCACTTTGCTAGCTTTCCATCATAGGGGAGTCTTCTCAATTAGATATGAGTACTAGATGATTTTAGAAGCTTCCTACACATGTTTGCTATACCATCTCTCGTCTTGGTGATAGGTTTACCTAATGAATTGGTCTTCTCTTGGAAGGTGGAACACCTTTTCAATATTGTTGGGTTAGAGATCCATGATGATCTCTCTAGTTATTCTTTTGACAACCCTTTCTTCAAGAACATAATGCTTTGTGAGTGTCATAATTAGCTCTGGGGATTTTAATGATACTAGATGTGATGCTACATTAACCAGTCTAGATTTAATCAATGCAAAAACCATCTAAAATCGTTTGGTCAGTTTGTTGAATAGTGTCAGGAATGCACCCAAATCTATATGGCCTAACTCAGTATCCCAAATCTCTGAGTACTCATCCTGAAATCTTGATTTCATTAGCACACCCTAGAACTTGAATACCACCAGCTTTGGAGTTATTTTCTTAGCAAGGGGAGATGATGAAGATGCCATAAAATTTGCACAAAAATATATCCATTAGTCCAAATTTGAAGGAAAAATGATTAATGACACCCCAAAATTGACTCACACAAAACCCAAAACCCTAATCTGCTTGAAAAACTATTTTATAACCCTAAAATGCAAAAATTGGAACACCTTATAGGTGTGCCTGGTGCACCCATTTTCAAAGAAAATTATAAATTATGTGCACACCTCATGGGTATGCTGATGTGCACCTCATTTTACTTGGGCGTAATTATGATTCTTTTTTAAGGTGTGCAATAGTGCACCTCATGAGGTGTACTATTGCACACCTTAAATGTTTCTTTTACTTAGCTTTTTGAAGTTTTAAAGTACTTTTAGGGGTTTTGAAATGCTTTATGGGACAAAGATGCGCACCAACACACCTCATGAGGTGTGTTGATATGCACCTTTTGAGTTTAACTCAACACTTGTTTTCTTGCTTTGTGTATGTAGGTGAATGCAAAGCAAGGAGGGAGAAAGTGGAATATTGCACCTACTGATGTGTGATGATGCAACATGAAGTTATAAAAGAGGAAGAAGGAAAATGAAATGAAGGACAAGTGGGGGGGTTAGGCTTTATAGGCCAAAGCACCTTTAGTGGCTACGTAGGTGCACAACTGCACTACTATTCATCTGCACATCACCCAAGGGTGAATATCTCTCCTCAATGAAATTTGGCACACTAGCACACTATTTGAGGTGTGTTGGTGCACCTCTCTCTTTGTAAAAGAAGCATATTTCCCCAAAACCCTAATTTTTGTCCATTGGGTTTTCTAGTCGGGATCCAAACATGAACTAGGACACTAGATAAAACCTAAAAAGGACTTGGACCCCAGACTAGTGATCCAAAAAGCCAAAAAAATAAAGTAGGAGGTCCCCATTTCTAGTCAAAGTGGGTTGTACACTATGAAACCACAACAATGTGAAAATAAGTATTCTTATCATTTACATTTATTGACTCTTTGTAGCCTCTCTCTTATTTGTAGTTCTATACATACTATAACGGTTATTTGCCTTGATTTTTTTCCTTTATGGTTGAGGATTTTCTTATAGGAAAGGAAGGTTGTTAATTTACATAATGGTACCTAACATTGTGAAAAATCAATCAAATTACAAGTGCTCCAAAGAACCTGGTGATCAAGATAGATAAAATGAGGCTCTTGAAGCCAACATCTTTAATGATCAAGATTATGAGATTCTTCTATATTAAGAGGGAGTATGACACTTCTTCTAAAGAAATGAAGGAGCTTAGAAGATTGATACTCAAAGGGAGTCTAAAAATACATATTTAGAGAGAGTTTAAGAGGTATCCTTGGGTGAAGAGAGTCTCAAAGGGAGTAACTGCAAGACCTAACTTTTGGGGATCATTTTTCACAGGGAGAAATTTTGAGATTCAATTCTTTGTGGATGATATCTTCTCTACGAGAAGAAGTTCTAAGTGAAATTATCTATATAGTGTTCTCCTCTATGCAAGAGAAATCTAAGGTGAAAACTCTTGTTGCACCCTCTAGTAGCAATTATGGTGGGCCCATCCTTTGACTTGGTTCATTATAGATATCATGTAAATTACCACATGATTCTATTGTGATTATGTCATGAAAGGTGATGATCTTTTCTTGATATATATATTTAGAGGGGAGCTATTGAAAGGTGACAATCTTATCAATAGTTGGACTTATTATCATAATAGACCACATTGAGTTGTTATCCCAGAGTGCCAAAAGTTATGATAATGAACATAGGTAACTATTATAAGGTGAAAATCTTATCAATAGTTTGACCTATCTCCTAGATATGCTACATTAACATGTAGCACCAAAATGTGTTGGATGTCTACAAGCATGTATTATCATAGTTCTTTAGGCCAACTTTTTTTAGACAGCTTGATAACCAATTCATCATGGTTCTTTGGATTGGGTTTTTCCAGACACCATGAAATTTAGTTTTCTATGGTTCTTTGAACTAGATATTTTCGAACAAAATAACTTAAATATATTGAAAACCACACTTAAGGTGGTATTCAAATCTTATATTATAATTTTCAAAATTCTATCCTTGCTAAAGTGAGAATGGTGAGAAGTCTTGTAGTGAATTGAAGAAAATCCCATATGTAATATATGTTAATGTATATATGTGTGTTGATGGATTTATGTTGATATCCTTATATATGTCATTCTAGAAATATCATACCAAGTTGATAGCTCTTCACATACTTGAGAACACTAGGTGTTCTACAAATCCTTCCTAGCTAAGAGGGAGTGTTAAAGTTGTAGCTCTAGTCATATAAATTTGATTTGGGATTCATTGTTGTTAATGTTAAATCATCATTTTCTATATACACATATTCGTGTAATAATAATAAATATTATAATATATATATATATATATATATATATATATATATATATTATAGTATATAATATATATTATATTATATATAATACATATAACATATATATATGTGTGTGTGTGTGTGTATTATACTAATTATAATTATGAAATATATATTAATTAACTAATGACTGAACCTTGGAGACATGTCTCTTCATGAGACATGTCTCCTCCTCTCATATTTATAGGAGATCCAAATTTGCATTTGGAACAAATCAATCACAATGGTCATATTATTACATTTGTAGAAAACACTTCTATAAAATCAAAACCTCTAACCCTTTTATTATTGATGATTCTAGCAAGATTATTAGAGTTTAAATGTCCCAATATTTTATGCCACAACTAGTTTTCTTCTACTTGACTTACAAGACAAGTATTGATCAATGATGATTCTTGTACCTTAGAATTGATTAGATTACAGAGATTTCCTCCTATCCTTAAACCTCTAGCAATGAATTTATTCTTTTTAATCTTGATAGAACATCCTTTAGCATTAAAAGAGATTGAGTATTTGCTATCACAGATATTACTAAGACTTAGAAGATTATTATTCAAACCTTCTAAAAAATACACATCATGAACTGGTGTATCTTTGTTTAAAATTATTGAGCCACAACCTATAGTATATGCACTTGAATTATCACCAAAATAAACAAACCCTCCATCAAAATATTATAGGGTTTTAAATCTACTTTTACATCCAATCATATGGTGTGAACGAGCACTATCCAAAATCCAAGTTGTTTGTTAATGGGCAAATAAGACTATTTCAACAATTAGAGATTTCTCATTGGTTGGTTTCCACCAAATTTGTTTGGGTTTCACATTTAATTTACATTGGTTTTCAAAATGTTCATAATTAAAATACTTGAAGCATCTTATTATTTTCTTAAAATCATAGTCATTTTCGCTCAGATTACATTGGTGTGCCTTATGACAAAAAATATTGCAATTGAAATAATACCTTTTAAAAGAATATTTTGAACCTTGCTTTGGAGAAATGTCTTCTTTTAAATGTTTTGATATTTAAATAAATTTGATCAACCAATTTTTGTAATGAAGTTAGTTTCTTATCCATTTCATTAAGAAATAGTTTATGATTTTCAATAACATGATTTTCTTCTTTTAATTCTAGTTGAAGTTTTTTATATATTGTTTCATGATTTGAGATTAATTTCTTTAATCTCTTCAGTTCCTACAAGGATTGAAGCAATTCTTCTTCAAGATCAACTTCTTAATCTGAATAAGATGAAGATTCTAATTGACCGGATTATGATTTTAGAACACTAATTATTTCAGCCATAAATAACCTTTCTTCTTCTTCATCTGAATCACTTGATTCTTCATTTGAGTCTTCTTTTGACAACAGACTCTTCTTTTCATAATTCTTGAGTATTTTATTTTTATTCCTAGGTTTCTTTTTATATAAATATTTAGTTTTCTCATCATTATCATCTTGATCTACATTGGTACATTTTGCTACAAAATGTCCTAATTTTTGAAAAAAGATTGTTTGAAGCATGGATCAATCATTATTTTGTTAATGATGTTAAACCTACTACTTACTTGTAAGATAGCTTCTTTTTGGTCTGAATGCTATCATTTGATTGATTGATGAAGACGATTTGAAAAGATAGGATAACAAGAGTACCTAGAGAAAGGTTATATGGTGTATAAAAGGAGTACTAAGACCAAGTACGACATTGATGATATTATGTATTGTTGATCTACTTAAGGCTAAAGTGAATGGTTACTTTAGCTAAGCCTAGAAGAAGCATTTTTATAAAAAGTGTCTTCCAAGCCTAGCTAAGCAAACAGTGTAAGTCAAGCCAACTTAGTTTATTTCGAGTAGAATTCAACATGTGCCAAGTGTTAGAAAGTTAGTAGGTGCTAGGCATTTGAAAATATAGTAAGTGCTGAGCATCAGAAGACTATTATTGCTGAGTGAACAATGTAGATGCCGAGTGACATAAAAAATAGTTTAATAGAAGATTTGATGAATTTAAGATGACAAAGTTAATTTCTTGAATTGTGTGAAGCATGTGGAAATAAGTTTGATGAGCCGGTGGCACAAAATTCAAGATAAACCATGTTGAGGAAAATCTAAGGAGGATTACAAGAGAAGTTTCTAGAGGGAACATAATAGAAAGAGGGAGGATTTAATTAATTTGGCCTAACCTTAAAATGAATGCTTGTGGTTAATCGAAAAAAGATCTAATTATCTTTATAATAGGATACACAACCAAAATAAAAAGAGGTTGTTGAGAGTGTGAAGTGAAAAATAGGTTTTTCTTCATGTGGTCGCCAAAGGGATGAATCCACAATTGGCATATTGAGCAATAAGGTTTAAATAATTGAAGGCTTGAAGGGTGGAAAAACAATTAGAGATGAAGGGTATGAATTCCATGTAGAATAAAGGAATAAACTAGAGATCTATAATCTACAAGTGAGTTGTGTTTCATTATCAGATCAAGTCACACTGCTACTTTTTAATCATTGTATTAGTTTGGACAAATCCTTTGGATTAAGGTTGACCTAATAGTCATTGATAAATCCTTTAATTGGGTGACATTCTAATGGAATGTTCTAAATTCCTCTAACAAGGGTCAAAACTAATAGGGTGATTGAAATCCTTTAATCAAGGTCACATTCAACAATGTGAATTGTAACCTCTAACAGGGTTGGCTCCTCATAGGGTTTACTTTAGAAGACTAAAAATTGGTAGCATGTTACTAGTGGTTTTTTCCAAATTGGGTTTCCATGTTAAATCCTTGTGTCAAATTGTGTGAATGATCTTGCTATATTTTATGTTTACATTACTAAAAAAGTTATTTTGACCTAGGATAGTGAAGTAATAAGTTATGGAGTTATTGGATGATCTAATCAATGCATGCACTTATATGTTTGGTGAGAACTAAAAAGTTTTATTTATGCATTTGGACCTTGGATATCTAATTCATCCCCCCTCTTAGTTATTCTAAATATTGAAAAAAAATGGTCTTAGAGCATTGGTGCTTGTGAGGGAACAATTTTAAGGTACTATAAGCTAAAGATCAAGATGTATAAAAAGAAGGTACCCAAGCTTAACAACGATAACTTTCATGTATGAAAAAGTTTGATGAAGCTACATCTAGGACGACTTGGAGATTTTACACTATCAACTATAACTACTGAGTATGTAGAAATAACTAGAGGTATGCCATTAGAAGAATTAAAACAAAAGAAAGAACACAATTAGGCAATGTTGAAGATTGCATCTTCCCTAAGCTATTCTTAGTTTGATGACATCAATGAGTATACTACTTCAAAATAGATGTTGGGTGCCCTACAAAAGATCTATTAAGGAGACAAGAATGTGCTAAGAACCAAATATGAAAATCTCAGCAAAAAATTCAATGAAATGAGAATGCAAGAAGGTGAGAATATAGTTTAGTATTGTGCAAGAGTTAATAAAGTTGTTAGTGCCATTAGAGGATCAATTGGAAAACTTGAAGATGAGACCATGATCTACAAAGTGTTGAGAACCCTACTTCCTATCTATGCTATTAGAGTCTTTTCTATACAAGAACTGAGATGTACTCCTGGTAATGATCTATCTCTTGAAGGAATGGTCGGTAGGCTTACCACTTTTGAGATTTTAGATTTTGATAATTCCAAAACAAAAAATGTTGAATATGCTTTCAAAGCTAAATCGTCACTAAAAGAGCCTACAAAAAAGAGAAAGAAAAAGTTCAAACATGTTTCTAGTGATAGCGATACCAATGAAGATGATGTAGAAGATCTTGAAGCATTCTTGGCTAGGAGATTTCATAGAGGTAAAGGGAAATACAAAGGTAAGTTACCTATCATGTGTTTTAACTGTATTAAGGTTGATCATATTATTGCAAGGTGTCCATAGAAGAAGAACAATAGAAGTGGAGAAAAATACAAAGGAAAAAGAGATGAGAATAGAAAAGATTATAAAGACAAAGGAAAGAAGGATTTCTACATTTCTGAAGAAGAATCCAATGAAGAATTAGATGTTCATGATGATGAATTTTTCTATGTTTCTATGAAGGATGATCTAGATGAAGATGAGGCAACAAAATTGGTGTCTTATGTGAAAAAAAGTGACATATGGATAATTGTTAGTGGTTGTTCTAATCACATGAATGAAGAAAAAAGTAAGTTCAACTCTCTTGTGCATTATGATGGTAATAGTGTTAGATTTGGTAATGATGCACCCTATCTGATAAAAAGAAAAAGGATCAATGAAACTAATAAGTAAGATCATGTGTGACAATTCTTACTATGTGGAAGGAATTAACTATAATCTATTGAGTGTGTCACAATTGAATAGTTTAGGATGTAAGGTCAAATTTGGAAATAGAAAGGCTAAGATTTATGATGTTGATGGTGACCTCATTGGTTGTGGTGATAAAACTAGAGGTAATCTATTTTATCTTGACATGAATGAAACTACTTGTCATAATGTAAAATTTGATGCTGTGCCGCTATGGAAAAAAATACTATGTCATGTAAATTTTGATTACTTGGTTAGTATCAGTAAGTTGAAGAGAGTCAAAGGTTTTCCAGAATTGAAGAAACTAGATAATGTAATTTATAAACAATGTTAGTTAGGCAAGATGAAAAAGTATAGTTTTAAGAGTGAGACTCATACTTCAAATACAATTTTGGAATTAGTTCATACTGATCTATGTGGACCAATTAATGTGCAAAGCTACAAAGGTGACAAACACTTAATGCTATTTGTTGATGATTATTCTATAATGATGTCTATTATGTTTTTGAGAGAGAAATTTGATGCTTTTCAATTATTTAAGTGGTATTTGGCTAGATTTGAGAAAGAGACTATAAAAGTCTAAAGTGTCTAAGATCTAACAGAGGTGGAGAGTTTAGATCAAATGGATTTGAATTTTTTTGTAATTATAGAGGAATCAAGAGATAAACCTCTGCACCTAGAACCCCTCCACAAAATGAGATAGCTAAAAGGAGGAACATATTTGTGATGGATTGTACTAGGACACAAATTATGGAGAAGAATGTTGCTCAAAATACTAGAGAGAAGATTTTAGTACAAATTTCTATACCTTAAACTGAGTACAAGTGAAGAAAAGTACAAGTATTACAAATTTTGAATTATGGTATGGACATTCACCTAATGTCAAACATTTTAAGGTATTTGAAAAAAATTGTTACATTCTAAAGGACAATAGGAAAAGTAATTTTGATGCTAAAAGTGAAGAAGGTATATTCCTTGGTTATTCCACAAGAATTAAAGCTTATAAGTGTTTAAATACTAACACTAACAAAATTGTGGAAAGCGCCAATGTAAAAGTTGATGAATATACAAAAATTCTTGAAGAAGAACAAAAAGAGAAACCTGAAGATTACAAAAATTTTGTGTATTACTATGGAGGCATGACTACTGATGATTTTGTAAATCAAGATGCTAATCATCTAGAATTTGTGACTGCCGAGTCACATCCAATGGATGTAGAGTTGCATTCAGAAGCCAAGCTACAGAATAATGTTGAGAATAGTTTACAAGAAAGGAATGCTGAGTTACCTGACAAAGATGTACCCATTGAACTTGAGATGGAATTTCCTGAAAGACCTATCGTTGAAGAAAGAAGAACAAAGCCAAGATTATCAAAGTATGTCAGAAGACATCACCCTATAGAGAAAATCATTGGTGGAAGAGAAGATGGACCAATGACTAGGAGTAGATTGAGAAATGATACATGCTTGCTAAGCATACATGAACTTAGAAATATGAAGGATGCATCAGAAAATGAAGACTAGATTAAAGCCATGAATGAAGAAATTGAGCAGATTGAGAAAAATAAAACATAGTTACTTGTACCTAGACCAGAGGATAAGAATTTTATTGGAACCAAGTGGGTATAAAAATAAATTGGATGAGAATGGTGAATTAACAAGGAATAAGGAAAGGCTAATTTGCAAAGGTTATGCTCAAGAAGAGAGAATTAACTATGGAGAGACATTTTCCCTAGTTACAAGATTGGAAGGTGTGAGAACTCTGGTTTCTTACTCTACATACAAAGGATTCAAAGTTTAACAAATGAATTTTAGGTCAACATTTATGAATGATATACTACAAGAGGAGGTTCACATTGAACAACTTGAAGGATTTGTTGATCCTAATAATAAGAACATGGTAGGTAGATTACACAAAGCTTTATCTGGTTTAAAAAAAGCTCCCAGAGCATGGTATGAAAGAATTCATAATTATCTTGTGAAGATTGGTTTTGGGAAGATTGATGACAAAAACAACCTATACTTGAAGACTGAAGGAGGTAAAGGAATTTTACTGGCTGAAATATTTGTTGATGATATCATATTTGGAGGAAAAAATGCATAGTGCAAGACATTTACAGATGAAATAATGAAAGAATTTGAGATGTCTATGTTTGGAGAGATTAAATTTTTTGTTGGTTTGCAAGTGTATCAAATGAAATATGGTATTTACATTACTTAGTTTAAATATTAAAGGAAATCTTGAAGACTTTTGGTCTGGAAGATTCAAAATCAGTTAGCACTCCCATGGTGACATGACACAAACTATCTAATACTGATGATTCTATTAAGGTTAATCAAACATTATATGAGTCTATGATTGGTAAATTACAATATGTAGTGCATAGTAGATCCAATATTGCACTAGCTATTGGGATTGTTGCAATATTTTCTGCCGGTCCTAAGGAGAATCACCTAATGCCTATCAAGAAGATAATTAGATATCTTAAAGGCACAAAAGACTATGGTCTATACTACAAGAAAAATGACAAATTTTCATTGAGAGCCTATATAGATTTTGATTGGTCTAGAAAAATTGATGTAAAAAAAAGTACAAGTGGTGGAGCATTTTTCTTAGGAAAAAGACTAGTTACATGGACTAGTAAGAAACAAAATTGTATTTCACAATCTATTGCTAATGCTAAATATGTGGTTGCTATGCTGAATTATACTAATAAGGTATGGATCAAATAGTTACTTAAATATATGAAAGACAAAATCACTGAACCTATGGTAATCTACTATGACAATACAAATACTATAAACATTTCTAAAAATCCTATGATGCACACAAAGACAAATCACATAACAATCAAATATCATTATTTGAGAGAATTGGTTTAGGATAAAGAAGTGAGAATGGAATATGTGAATACTAAGGACAAATAGATGGTATATTCACAAAGGCTTTACCTAAGGATATGCATGAATATCTAAGAGGTAAACTAGGGGTGATACCTCGATCTCAAGCTTCTTGAAGGAGTTAGAGTAGTGTCCTGCATCAATTGAGTTGAATGTTATATTTTACAAATTGGTGTAATGGATCTTACTTTAGGATTTTCCTACAGCAATGAAGGAGCTAAAACATAGGATTTATAGTCACAAGCAAGGTGACAAAGGGAAAACCTAAATTGAAATTTTTTGCATGAATAAGATGACAAGTCTTTGGCATTTTTGTCAAAGAGGGAGATATAAACTAAAAAGGGAGATATTTATTGAAACATCTTAAGAAGGAGAATATGCTAATAGAAGTTAGAGAGAGAGACTGAAAAAGTTTACTTTACCCTATATAGAGGAAGGACACATACTCATAGAGGGAAAATTTCAAAGGTATTATGTTTCTTTTTGGTCTTGGTTTGCCATCAATGCCAAAGAGGAAGATTGTTGAAAAGAGAATGTTTGAAGTGTAGAACAATCATTATTTTGTCAATGATGTCAAACCTATTACTAATTGGTATGCCAACTATTTTTTGGTTTGAATGCTATCATTTGATTGATTGATGAAGAGGATTTGAAAAGATAGGATAACAAGAGTACCTAGAGAAAGGTTGAGTTATATGGTGTATAAAAGGAGCACTAAGACCAAGTAAGACATTGATGATATTATGTATTGTTGATATAATTAAGGGTAAAGTGAATGGTTACTTTAGATAATCCTAGAAGAAATCTTTTCATAAAAAGTGTCTGCCAAGCTTGGCCAAGAAAACAATGTAAGCCAAGCCAAGTTAGTTTAGGCCAAGAAAAATTTAGCATGTGTTGAGTGTCATAAAGTTAGTAGGTTTTGAGTGTCAGAAAAATATAGTAAGTGCTAAGCATCAGGGAAATAATAGTGGTGACCGAGCATGAAAGAGTGTTATTGCCGAGTGAACAATGTAGATGCTAAGGGACAACAAAAAGAGTTTAATCGAAGATTTTACTAATCCAAGCCGATAAAGTTGATTTCTTGAATTTTGTGAATTGTGTGGAAAATAAGTATAATGAGCCAATGGCACAAAATTCAAGATAAAACTTTTTCAGGTGAATCTAAGGAGGATTGTAAGAGAATTTTCTAGAGGGAACATAATAGAAAGAGGGACGAATCAATAAATTTGACCAAACCTTAAAATGGATGCTTGTGGTTAATTGAAAAAATATATAACTCTCTTTATAAGGGGATACAAGGCCAAAAGAAAAGAGGTTGTTAAGAATGTGAAGTTCAAAAGAGGTGTTGCTTCATATGGTGGCTGAAGGGATAAATCTACAATTGGCATACTAAGAAAGAAAGCTTAAGGAATTGAAGGCTTCAAGGGTGAACAAGAAATCATTGATGAAGGGTATGAATGCCATGTAGAATGAAGGAATGAACTAGAGATCTATAATCTGTAAGTGAGTCGTGTTTTACTATCAGATCAAGTCCTAATGCTAATTTCTAATCATTGTATCAATTTGGATAAATCCTTTGGATTAAGGTTGACCTAATAGTAATTTGTAAATCCTTTAACTAGGTGACATTATAATAGAATGTTCTAAAGTACTCTTACAAGACTCACTCCTAATAGGGTGATTGAAATCCTTTAATCAATGTCACATTTAATACTGCACATTGTAACCTCTAACAGGGTTGACTACTCACAGGGCTCACTATGGAAGAGTGAAAATTGGTAGCATGTTACTGATGGTTTTTCCCATATTGGGTTTCCATGTTAAATCCTCATGTCTGATTGTGTGAATGATCTTGCTATGTTTTATGTTTACATTATTGTAAAAGTTACTTTGACCTAGGATAGTGACCTACTAAGTTATGAAGTTAGTGTGTGATCTAATCAATGCATGCACTTATATGTTTGGTGAGAACTAAAAAGTTTTATTTGTAAATTTGGACCTTAGATAACTGATTCACCTCCCCTCATAATTATTCTAAATATTCCAACACTAATTGACCATAACTGAAACATTTTGGTTTTCCCTTGCATTTCTTTTTCATTTTTCTAACTAGCTGTGCCTCTAGAGCATCCATTAAATACAAATCACTTTGTGTTTTGTATCCTTCAAGACTGTTTCTTTTGAGATAGAACCAAATTAACTAGCGATTCTCATTTCATAGGTAGTTAAGTGTCCTTGTAGTTGATGTAGAGTCATTTTGAGAATTTTTTCTTCTCTTCCAATGTAGAAATATTTGTTTTAAATTTTATTAAGACATACTATATGACTTTTGAACTATGTCACATTCTTTAATCTATTCTTCCAAACCATTTTTTGCATTTATTATTTCATCAATTTACAATAAATAAGGAGATATGTTTTCTTCTTCACTCATCATTAGATTATTAAATCATGCTTTAAGAGTTAACGATTTTGACTTTTTGACCTTCTCATCTCCTTGATAGATAGTCTCTAATTTAATCCAAATGTCATTTGTAGATTGAAAATAGACTATGGTGGTGAACACATCTTTAATAAGAACACATGAAAGGACATATCTAGCCCCTTTATCTAGTTCATATGTGATCATATTAGTAGGATCAATGGGTACCATTTTTGGAACAATACATATTACTAGTCTCATTTTGGTTTTGATAAGGCCATGATAAAATACTTGTCATTATCTAGCAAAAACATAGTGCAAGATGAGTGAGTAGTGCATGCCAAGTGATCAGAGTGAGTCAAGAAATTAGTACAAGCCTAGTGATCAAAGCATGTCAAGCAATAATTGCCAGATAATACATGCCAAGAAATATGCCAGTTAATGCCAAGAACTAGTATGTACCAAGTAGTCTATGTGTGCTAAGTCACTTAAGTGACGAGCCAATAGAAAGAGCTAAGAAAGTTAGTATGTGCCAAGTGATATAGGTCCCAAGAAGATAGTGTGTGCCGAGTTGTTCAAAAGCCAAGTTACAATATTATGAACACAATGATAGCTAAGCATCAAAGCCTTTGGATGTCAAGTGAATAGTCTATGACATAGTTGTTTTTAATGACACAAAATACTATGTAAACCATTTTTGGGCTGACTTATACATTGTTTTGCAATTGTAGGAGGTAAAGATTGAGTCATATTGTGAATCCCTATGTAGTACATGCAACCAATCATATTAGGGGATATTTTAGGCCACAATATGGATCAACCAAAACCATTGATTCTAACCTAGCCCTAGTCCACCTATGTTTACTTAAGGAGGTAAAACCTAAAGAGTTTGTATGCATGAAAAGAATGCAAGAGAGATGAATGCTAAGTGTAGAGAGAGTATTCCTGGTGACTATGGGAGTTATAACTAGAGAGTATTCATGGTGCAATTGGATACAATGAATTAATTGATGCTTGCAAATCAAGAACTAAATAGGAAAGACATTGAGATTACTACTTTGGAAACACATAATTCCCTACTGCAAAATGAGTTGAGAGTAGAAAAAGAAAAGCTTAATAAGCCAAGTGAAACCATAAAGTATTTTGAGAAATTGATGGAATCACTAAGACCTAACAATGATACTACTAGATTGGGATACACTACTATTGAAGAAGGAGAATCATCTAGAACTAGTAATCAAAGGAGTAAAAAAGGTAAGAACAACAAACCCACTTGTCATAATTGTGGAAAATTGGGGCACACAACAAATGTTTGTAGGAGTAAAAATGGAAACCAAAACCTTAAGAAGAAATTTAAAGGTCACCACCATAAGTGCAAGAAACAAGGACATCAAGCACATGAATGTAAGGCTAAGACTATCAGCACATAAATTTTTGAAGGCTATTGTTACAACTATCAGAAATATGGACACAAGGCATATGAGTGCAAATTCAAATCCAAGTGGACATCAAACAGGAAAACAAAGGGAAACCATAATGGAAATTCATATGACTAGGATTACAACACAAGGTATAGTTGTCACTATTGTCAAGAGTATGGTCACATTCCTAAAAACTGCATTAGAACACATTTTAGAGGAAACTAAAAAAAAGGGCTAAATGGAATTGTATGCTTTAGTTGTTTGAAGATTGGTCATGTTAGTAGAAACTGTCCAACAAGGTCACTATCAGGAAATGAATTCAACAAGGGAAAATGGAAGGTTGATGGTGAAAGGGAAAAGTTGTAGATGAGAAATACATAGAAGAAAAATGAAGATTAAAACACATCATTTATAGATGAGATCACTTCATCTAATGGATCAAGTGATCACATCACCCCTAACTAGGAAATCAAAAGGTATTTATGGGAATGCTACTTCAAAAGTTACATTATACATCAGTTCCAGGAATATAAGATCTAAAAAGATTATATATGCATGAATCAAGATGCAACAAAGTTATTTGAACCTAGAGAAAATCTATAGTTTTGTTATTTTCTATGTTGTTTCTGAGCATGGAAAGTTTATTAGTTATTGTTGAGCAATGGAGTTGTGTTAGTATTGGCCGAGTTGTTATGTTAGCTAAGAATATTGGAAATCATTTTTTATTTGAGTTAATTCTAAATCCTATGATAGCCAAGCTTACAACTGTGTAAGCATTAAGTATTTATTATTGAAAATCAAGGGTTATATAGTCAATTTTTGACTCATTTGCATTTACTAGCAATTGAAGAGAGCACGATGAGCATGAAGGTGAATTGAAAAATGAGATTCAAGTATTTGAAAAGTGAATTTGACTGCTACTTGACCTCATCCTATAGATTTGAAAGGTATCTAGCTATTCCCAAGTTACATTGTTTGAATTTTTGTAAACCCTAAGTAGTCAAGATGGTAGCTAGCTCTTTTGCAAGTGTTAGGAAAGAGGGAAAGAAATTTTTTAATGTTTAATTAATAAGTAATGATGTTAGACAACTACCTTTCTGAGCTATACTTGAAATTTCTTATAAATGAGACCCGTTTGGTGCATTATTGATAACAACACCACAAGTTTTAATGATCCAATATGTGAGGTGTTGCTATACATGTAAAGTTGGAGATATGGAGATAAGGAATTTATACATCCAACTATATGATAATGGAGTCTTGCGGGAAGAGAAAAAAATCATAGAGAAGAAAGGGTTTAACTGCACCCTAGATTTCCCACAAGTGTTCAAGATAGAATGGATTAAAATTGTGTAAAGTTGCATACATGAAAAATACATTTGGTTGGAGAATGAAGCAACAAATATCACTAAGAGGATCATTAACTAAGTATTAGATTACGCTACACTAGATAGACCTAAGAGCATGCACAATGATACAAAGGAAGTAATTGAGAAGAAAATACATACTGTGTGGAATAAAAGAGGCATGTCTATTGACACCATATTACCCCCTAATTTCCTTTGCAGTGATAATGATTTCTCACAAATTCTTTCAGTCTAGCTGACTGAATATTGTTTCATGTATGGATGTTGATTTAGGATACAAGATAGTATAGAGAGACCATTCCTATGACCTTGACGAGTTGCAACTATGACAACTATTAAAAAAATTAGAGGCCATTAGGAAAGCAAAAAGTGGATCATGCAAATTTGGTTCTTCACTAGTTTGCATATTCTTTTATGTGAAGAACACTTTTCCTCCATTTGGTAAAGTGGCATTGAAGACAAACATGCCTATCACACATTAGATCACATAATTTATAGAACAGATTGGAGATAACTTTGAATTAGTAATGACTAGCTACTTTGAGGATTGTAAGAAATCCATGAAATAGAGGATGAGGATATTTGTGTCACTAATGGAGCAACATTACAATGATGTTTGTTTCTTAGTGGATGTAAACTAAACATATGTGCATGCAAAAATACCTAGAGTTAGATAGCTTAAACCCTTTCCATATGAGATCAATGTAGATGAGGCCTCTAAAAAAAATACAACTTTATTAGTAGAAGACATTGACAAGAGCGCCACCTCATTAAAAAAATATGTGAAAGCCAAATTAATAATAACAATGGACTTGAATACAACCATAGTTATTAGGAAGAAGAATAAAATTGTTAAAAAGTTGAAAGAGAGATTTGGTACTAAAGGAGGTGATGAAGAAGAAGAAGAAGATAATGAAGAGGAAGAACAAGACCAAGCCCCATTGATATTAACAAAAGGCCTAGGAGAAGATCAAGGAGAAGATGCAAAAGGTGCTGAGGGAGAAGAAGCCAAAGAAGCACAAAAGGAAAAAAAGACCAAGAATAGGAAAGAAAAAGAATAAATAGTGGAGAAACCTATGAAGCCTGTGAAGAAATGATGATAGAAGCCTATAGTACCTACTAATAGGTTAAGCATAAAGGAAGCCACTATACAGGCTACTGAAATTGTAAAGCCTAAGGGAAAAAGGTCAATTGCCACAACTGAGCCAAGCCACCCTAAAAAAAACCTACAAAAGGTTGAGGAAGAAGCAAAAGAAAGGTGATTTAGATGAGGAGAGGAAATAATTAGATGACTTGAGTCAATTCAAGGTGGTAAGCCACAATCCCACTTCTTAAATAGATGATTTATGTGAAAATATCATTAGAAATGTAGATTTATCTGGTTTCACACATGTAGATTTTGATTAGCTAGGGAATGTAGATAAGAACAAGGTTGAAGAAGCCATATATGATATGATGTCTAAATTTAAATCTAATCCATTAGATATTTTTGACTCATTACCTAAAATTCTATATGAACAAGTTCAGAAAAAGTGGCAATATAGTTTGACCACTGAGAAGAAAATAACAGAGGCTCAATTAGACCAAGTTATGTTTGCTTTAGATAAGAGATTATGGATAAAGCCATGAAAAAATTAAAGGGGAGATTTTCCCCCAAATATAGAGCTTTAATATTTTGAGGAATAAGATTGAGAAGTGGTGACACAAAGCACATTGCTTTGGAAGGACATCTATAGGTTATCTACCAAGGCCACTAAAAAGAAAGTAGATGATGAGAAAAAAAGTGATGGCAAGGTGTAGGAACCTCAAAAAGGTGATGAGGTAGAGTAAGGTGACCTAGAGAAGGATACAATAGATAAATATGGCAATGTGGATGGTATTGAGGAGACAACACAAGAGGCTATAGCTGAGGAAGAGCAACAAGATATATTGGATGTACAAGTGCCGAGTGCTAGTCCACTACACACAAACCAAGTGAGTCAAAAAGATTCTGTACTCATCAAGGATGTTCTTGATACATCAGCATAGAATGCCAATCCTTTAACTAAGGAGGATTTAAAGAAGATTTTGATAGACTCCACCGCAATAGAAAATCTATGCACAAACCATGTACTAGTGAAAGTTGATGAGATTGAGAAGGAAAAATAGCTTTTGTAGGGGAGAAAACACAAGAAACATCTAATGTGCCCCTTCAATCTATAGGAGAAAAAGAGACATAAACAAAGGATCTTCAAAAATATCAAAGTGAAATATATGACATTGATACAACTAATACACCATCTCTAATACCCATTGTAGTATTTTAGATGAAAGAGGCAAAGGAAAAACAACTAGATACATCCTTTCCTCACTTGAACAGTTTAGGTTTTCCTACAATAGTAACTGTTGAGAAAGAGGGTACTAAAGTGCACACAAGTCAGGATGCAAGTCCTGTACCTATTCCACAAGTACAAGGTGAATTTTAGAAAGAAGTGAAGGAGGATAATAGGAATGAAGAGCCAAAGGTGACTACTAAGCTAGAGGAATATATTTCTATATAGACATTGGTCATACTGCCAGTTTCTATATCTCCTCTTACTATTCAAACTCTTCAAAGGCTGAATACAAATGCTATACCATTGAAAATATCAAGGCCTAGTCCTAGCACATAAAAGAGTGTAGATGATACATCATTCAGTGATGTAATTCTAGATGAAGTCATTGAGTTGCCAAAGTTTGATCTTAATATAATCACTATTGAAGAGATGAGAATTCTATAGGAAGCTCTATAGAGGAAAAAGAGGCAAGAAATAATGCGAAGGGAGTACAAGAAAAATAAAGTTTTGCATGAGATAAAAGACATATTTGTAAGAATTGGCCTTAGGGAAATATTCTTCCAAGATCAAGAGGCTCAAACAAAAGCTCATAAATAGACCAAAGTATGATCAAAATAATAATTTGAGAATGCTCTCTAATGTACAATACACACCAGGAGTGCCTGTATATAAAGGCCTCTGAGATGCATCTAGAATGTTTCTAGAAGGAACTAGGAGATAAACATGACAACTAAGAACACATCCTTCATTGTGCATGAATGTACGTGCATCAATGAGAGGATAAGTATGATAAGGTGTCACACACATAGAGATGTTGTAGACATCATGTGCTTTATTAGAGTGCTAAATCCTATGGTGTAGACACCATGTTAATAATTGAGGTGCAAACTCCTATGTTGTCAACCTGACAACTCAAAAGAGTACACATACTCCTAGGCGACTAACTAAAAAATAATAAAATATGCATTAACCTAAGTAAACTTAAGTAAAGTGTTAACTAGTAAAGACCTATTCACACCAACACCCCCCAACTTAGGGGAATGTACTTAAGCTTATGAATGCATGATGGGTCCTAGCTACAAGGCCATGTTAGGTACCCATGTAGAAAAGCAATGCTCTACATACAATATAATGCAATGCAATCTCTCATAAAGTAGAGAAAAAGGGAAAACCTCATGGGAAAAACCCTCCTCCAAAAAGAGAGATATGTACAATAAAGAAAGTGAGAGAGAAGAAGACCATAGAAGAGGAAAAAAATCCCTCCTAGAAGAAAGAAGAGAGAAGTCAAGGGACTCCCCTTTTTGCAACATCCTACAACCTCAAGGGATCTTGCAAATGATTATACTTGACCTTGGTGAAGGGTTTGGTGAAGATATCAGTGACCTACTTTGCTATAGAAAAATACTACAATGCAATAATCTACTCCTATATCAGCTCTCTGATTTAGTGCATATGAACCTCAATGTGCTTGGTCCACTGATGATGAATTGGATGCTTATAGATCTCCATAGCACTTTGATTGTCACAATGAATAACTATAGGTTTAGGTAGACCAAATCCAAACTCCTCTAGAATATGCGATAACCAAAGGGCCTCTGTTGCTACATTAACAACTCCTTGATACTTAGCCTCTGCGGAAGAAAGAGCAACATTATTTTGCTTCTTACTCTGCAAACAAATAGGGCCAAAACCAAGGTGAAATATATAACCTAAAGTAGACTTGCAAGAATCAATGTCCCCTGCATAGTCTGAGTCTATCAGTTGAAGTCTTGTACCTACTACATAATGTATCCCATGTGTATATGTACCCTATATGTAGTACAAGACACACTTGGTGGCCTTCCAATGAAGCTCATGTGGCTCTTGCATGAAGTAAGAAACCATGCCAATGACAAAAGCTATATCAGAGCAAGTATGTGTCAAGTAGACAAGGCTCCCAACGAACTATTTGTACAATGTACCATCAACAAGTGGTGTGGTGTACTTGGCCTCTAGCTTGACAATTGAAAGAAAAGGAGTAGGAGTAGGCTTGTAGTCACTCATGTGAAATTGAGAAAGTAAGTCAAGCATACTTGGGCTGAGAAAGTGTGAGCCCTATTGAAGACTGTGTGATCTCAATACCAAGGAAGTAATGTAGCAAACCCAAGTTTGTCACAACAAATTTTTCCTATAGAGAGGTCTTGACACTAGTAATGATGGATGAAGTGTTCCCTGTAATGATCAAGTCATCTACATAAATCATGAGTATCAAGTGTGAGTCATCCCTCTGAAGAATGTAGACATTCAAATTAGAATTACACTTGGTGAATCCTGCTAAGATTAGGAAGAATCCATCTTGACATACCAAGTCCGAGGAGCCTACTTAAGACCATAGATAGACTTCTTTAATCTAAAAACCATAGTAGAATCCTATACAAACCCATGTGGTTGCTCCATATAAATTTCCTCATGAAGATAATCATTCAAAAAGGCACTCTTAATATCCATCTGGTGTACAACCCAACCATGAGTTGCAACAATAGCTAGTGTCAGGTGAATGGAGTTCATCTTGGTGACTAGTGCAAAAGTCTCTATATAGTAAATACTTAGAACTTGTGAGAAACCTTTGGCTACTAGTCTGGCCTTATGGTTATCAACACTTCCATCTATTGCAAATTTTTTTTGATAGATCCACTTACATCGAACCACCTTTCTGCCCTTAGGAAGGGGAACTAAGTTCCAAGTGTTGTTTTTCATCAAAGAGTTATATTCTTCCTCCATAGCCTTGTCCCATTCAAGAATACCTGATGCTTCCTTAAATGACTGTGGATCTAAAGAAATGGATATATGCGCATGTGGAAATGATTTGTGTTGTGACCTAGTCCTTTGAGTGTCTAAAGTATTACCCACCAATGAACCTTTTGAATCAAGGGTCTACTATGCCCAATAGGGTTTAGTGGAAGAAGAAGGAATGTCCTCAACTCTTTGTGGACCCTATGAAGGTGGTGGCCTATGAGTCAAAGTTGAAGGAATCTCATCTTCTAAGTCACTATCATCACTACGATCACTGTCCATGACAGAGGAAGAAGGAGGAGTTGAAGAAGCCAAACTTGGACAAGTTTCTTTAAAGTGAACACTCCTCTCATAAAAGATTTCGTGTGTCTCTGGATCCATGAGTTTGTATGCCTTGAGATGGTCAGGATATCCAACAAATATGCATGGTTTTCTTTGAGGTTCTAATGCCTTTCACTTTTGTGGAGGTATCCTTCCCCATGTTGGACAACTAAAAACTTTGAAGTGCTTTACACTTGGTTTTCTACCACACCACACCTCAAAAGGTGTTATTCCATCTAAGGCCTTATATAGATTTCCATTTTGGATGTAGTTGGCACAACACAAGGCTTTTGCCCAAAACACTTGATTGAGAGACTTATGTTGAAGCATACAAGTGGTCATCTCCTTAAGGGTTCTATTATTCCTTTTAGTGAATTGTTCTACTGTGGCATGTATGCAACTGGATGTTGAAGATCAACACCCTCATGAGTGCAAAAGTCTATGAGCTTGGAGTTGACATATTCCGTGCCATTATCTATTCATAGAATCTTGATGGCTTTTCATGATTTTTTCTCAGCTTGAGCTTTGAAGATGATAAAATTATCAAATAATTAACTCTTATGAGAAAGAAAAAAGACCCAAGTGTGCTGGGAAAAGTCATAAATAAAGGTTAGAACATAGTGGGTCTTTACTAAAAGATGGTACTGGAAATGGGCTAGCTACATCACTATGAACCAATTCAAGAACAACAATTGCCTTCCAAGACTTCCCCTTGTAATATTTTTCTTTAGGATGCTTGCCTACTTGGAAATGGGCCAGCTACATCACTATGAACCAATTCAAGAACAAAAATTGCCTTCCAAGACTTTCCCTTGTAATATTTTTCTTTAGGATGCTTGCCTGCTTTACAACCTAGACATACACCCTATGAATACTTGACTTGAGGTAGACAAATGACCTTATCCTTGCTACTAAGTTGTTGAGGATAATGATAATTAAGACATCCAAATCTCTCGTGCCATAGTTTACCTTGTGTATTTGAATGAGTCAACAAGGAAAGGGAGGTGGAATTAGGCACAAAATGTGAGAAAGAATAAAGTCTTGTCTCATGATTTTCCTTTCCAACTGCCACTATAGAATCATCTTTGAGATTTTTCACCACAATTGTATCAGGGAGGAACTCTACTTTGTTGCCACATCCATAGTGAGTTATCTTATAGATGGAGAGAATGTTGGTGCTAAGACTAGGAACATGTAGAACATCCTTGAAGACACCATTGTCCAAATCAACATTGCCTTTCCCTTCAACTTCCACTTGAGTATCATTTCCAGCATAGATGTAAGGTACATTTGATGGTTTCATAGAGGAAAATTGCTCCTTTAAAGCATCCATATGATGTGTTGCTCTTGAATCAAGAACCCATTCCTCAGTATTGTTTGTACTTGCAACCAAAGCCTGTCCCTTACCTTTTGAAGTGGATGAAGATCCCTTTTCCTTATATGCATTTGGTACATCAATTTTGTGTTTCCTCATTAAGTTGACCAATTCATCAACCTGCTTATCCTTGCAGTAATGTTCATCATGACCATTCTTCTTACAATAGAAACAAGTTTTCTTCTCCTTTTTGTTGGAAATTTTCCCCTTTTGATTATTTTTGGAAGAACACTTCCCTTGTTGTGAAGAAGATTGTTGAGTGGAAGAAGATTTATGTGAGGAAGATTGCTATTTTGAGGAGGATTATGGCATGTCATCTTGTGGCTTAGCCTTCCACTGCTTCTATTTCTTGTTGGAGTTTTTAACACTCAAATTCTCTTCATTTGCTACCAAGGCTTTGGTCTTGGAGGACTAGAGAATTCCCATACTCACTAGCTTATCATGTTCTAAGACCAACATTTCTAAAAATTTCTAAAATGAAGGCTTAATGAAGGCACTACCCATCGTTAGTTTGTGAGTATTAAAACTAGAAACAAAAGGAGCATATTTAGGTGGAAGATGAGTCATGATGTGTTTGATCATCTTTCCATCCTTGATGGGTTCACCACAATCCTTAAGTTGTGCCCTATAATTCTCTACTTGGGTAAGATAGTCTTTGATAGTGTTGAAATTCCTAGGATCCAACTTGAGAAGTTTTTCCTTAATAGTGTAAGCCATGTCTTCATCTACTGTCCCATACAAAGCTTAAAGTTTAGCCCAGACCTCTATTGGATTGGTAAGCTTCCTAACATGATATTTGATAGGGTCTAAGATATTTTTCAACAAGGTTCCTAGGACCATCTCTTGTTTTGATTCCTAGTCTTCTTTCTGGGCTTCATCAACATCAATAGGACGTTTCTTTGCTACACTAGTTACATAAAACAATAAACCTTTTTCTACCAATGGTTCCTTAATTTTTTCTTTCCAAGTGGCATAATTATGTGGAGTTAACTTTGAAAAAGAACCCATAATGCAAGAGCAAAATATCAAGGAGACATAGTAGACAATACACCACCCCCCCTTTCACTCAATCAAAAAATCCCCCCCAAATAAATGATTTTGGCACTTTATAAATAGTGCATTTACAATAGGCCACTTGTCAAAAAATGGACAACGTGGGCTTCTAATTTTATTGATTACAACCTCAGTTGAGAGTACAAATCTAGAACTTTACAATGTAGCTCAAAGATACAACAATTGTGAAGTAATACAATGCAAAAATGACCTATTTTTGAAAGTGGTATTTTTGTCCACACAAGCCTACGATTTGATAGTAGCTCTAGAAAGTAGACAAAAAAGTATGCACTTAAAAAAAAAAAAAAAACCTCAAAAGGAGTCTAGATGAGCCTGTATGGTGTGTTTGAATTTGTAAAATGTAGGATTGGATAGGTATAGTTGCCAAAAAATGCTATTTATAAAAAATCCATGCACTAAAACTAGAAAAGAGCTACACCATTGAAAAGTTGAAAAAATTATACCAAAATCAAAAAAAAATTGCACCTAATTTGGAGTCCGGATGATTGAATTATGGCCTCTCAAAGTCAGGCTATCAAATCAAAACTACATTTGAAGAGGGTTCTGGAGAGGAAAACATGATGTTAAATTTGATAGTCAAATGGTCATCATAGTAATTCAAAAATGCCTCTAAATGACAATCAAACAACCATCAAATTTAGGCTAGTAGATTGCTAATGTCAGCAAAAATGTAGGCCCTTGTTGACATGGTGATGATGTCACTTGTAAAAAAAAAAACCTGAAAAGGAGTCTAGATGAGCCTATACGGTGTGTTTGAATTTGTAAAATGTAGGATTAGATAGGTACAGTTGCCAAAAAATGCTATTTCTAAAAAGTCCATGCACCAAAACTAGAAAAGAGCTACACCATTGAAAAGTTCAAAAAATTCGACCAAAATAAAAAAAGATTGCACCTAATTTGGAGTTTGGATGATTGAGTTATGGCCTCTCAAAGTCAGCTGTCAAATCAAAATTGCATTTGAAGAGGGGTCTAGAGAGGAAAACATGATGTTAAATTTGACAGTCAAATGGTCATCATAGTAATTCAAAAATACCTTTGAATGATAGTCAAACAATTGTCAAATTTAGGCTAGTAGATTGTTGACATCAGTAAAAATGTAGGCCCTTGCTAACGTGGTGATGATGTCACTTGTACAATTGATGATGTCAGCACATATGATTGTACACAAAAATGATGTGGTAGTTGACTCAAATGTTGATAGGGATGTTTATGTTGGTAGTACAGTCTGACAAAAGGCACTGATTTGGCATATGGTCCTGCATGTAAGGTAGTTTGCATGACACTATAATTTGGAGCCACGTGGTGGCTTGGAAGTCCAACTATCAACAAATAGTGGTTGGCTGCATGCCTATGTGCAGGGGGTCTAGTTACCACCTGGGCGAGTCACCTTTTGTCATGTGGTCTGTGCGCAGGGTTCCTAGACATGGTCGTGGTCATGTTGCATGGACGAAGTTACTGGGAACTCATAATGCTAGCATGGAGGAAACCTTGATGCTAGAGTTTAAAAGGCGGTTGCTGAAAGTGGTGATTTTAAATCACACATGTAGTGTGTGCAAAGCTGTGGTAATGTTTAAAATGAAACTTGCCAATTTTGTAAATAAAAAAGCCTGTTGTCTGGTGTGTGAAGACATGGATGTCTATTGGGACTCTTGAAAAGAGGTCGGGTAGGGGTACTAACTGTAAAAATTTTAAAACTAATCCTCGAAAAATGGTATAAAACTGCTGCTTAGGGAATATTCCTACAAAATATTCTATGTAGGGCCGAGGTGTGACTGTTTGGTGCCTATGCAAAAATTTTTTCTTTGCATGCCAAACTGGGCTAAAAATCTTGAAAAAAAATATTTTGAAAATGCTGAAAAAAAATAGTAAATCTGAAAATGATTTAAATAGATCAAATGATGACTATACCAAATTTACAAATCAGGCCTTCGGGTTCTGATTTGCAAATTTTTTTTGCCTCAAAATTGACTATGGCCTAAAATAGGCAAATTTATAGCTGATTTTCACTGAATCGTCACTCTAGACGCAATGGTGAGATTTGCTTTGGCTCTAGATGCTCCCAATTGTTGCAGATGCTCTAGATCTAAATTGGGTCCCTTCAAGAGATGAAGCAACAAGGTCTCCAATGGCTATTTGACGAGAATCTCCCTCAGATCTAATACCATATAAGAATTTTCCTTAGGGAAATATTCTCCCAAGATCAAGAGGCTCAAACAAAAGCTCATAAATAGACCAAAGTATGATCAAAATAATAATGAGAATGCTCTCTAATGTACAATACACACTAGAAGTGCCTGTATATAAAGGCCTTTGAGATGCATCTAGAACGTGTCTAGAAGGAACTAGGAGATAAGCATAACAACTAAGCACACATCCTCCATTGTGCATGAATGCATGTGCATCAATGAGAGGATAAGTATGATAATGTGTCACACACATAAAGATGTTGTAGACACCATGTGCTTAATTAGAGTGCTAACTCCTATGGTATAGACACCATGTGTATAAATGAGGTGCGAACTCCTGTGTTGTTAATATGACAACTCACAAGAGTACACATACTCCTAGGTGACTAACCAAAAAATAATAAAATATGCATTAGCCTAAGTAAACTTAAGTAAAGTGTAAATAGTAAATACCTATTTACACCAACAATATTCTACATTTTTTTAATCTCCCTGATATGAATGAGGAAAAATCTATCATTGATAAACTTTTCACGATTGTTGAAAAAATAAAGGACAAGGACTTGGATTCTAATATTAAACTTTTGGATTGGTCTAAGAGGAAATTTTATACCAAGGTACTAGAGAAGATATGTAGTGCAATTGCATTAAGATAGGTTGATTTAGCAACCAAAGTGGAGAGTGTGAAGAAGGTGTTAGAGAATATTTTATCTCTATACACTATGCTATGTGATGTCAATCTTTTCACACATGAATTTTAGAGAGCTATTGACCAACTGCAAGGAGATCTACAACTTATAGGTACTAATTTTATGTTATCTCTTGGTCAAAGACAAGCACATTTTTAGAATTTACTATCCACACAAGGTAGGCTTATTCAGATGCAAGCATAAGATGCAAACATCAGATCTACCTTGATTAGTATCCAATCCATGTTGAATTTGCACATGGAAGTGTTACATAAGGAAATATCCTATGCTGAGACATTGATGAAGAAAGATTCTCAACTTTCAACTCATGATGGTTTAGTTGACCTTGCTGCCTAGCTAGACATTCAATATCAATCTCTAGAGGTAGCCAACAAAAATTGGGATGCAACCTTGAAGATTATCATGGAGATCCATAAATAATTTTTGGATAAAAAAACTATTAGTGTACCACCTAGATGATATAAGTATCAGAATAGGGGGAATATGAAGTTTTGGATAGTATAATTGTGTTTAGATATAACAGTTCATAAGACATATCTACTCAGGGGATATATCAGAAGTAGAAAAAAAAAAAAAAAAACATAAATGGCACATATACTAAGGGGGAGTAATGGAGTAACGGAGGTATGAGGCATGACTAATAAATCATCCATTTTGCAAAATTTTAAAATTTTAAAATTTTGTATGGGAACTGATTCAAGTATATTTATTGTCTGAGTTATGCACATATTAAGGTTGTATATGCATGGAAAAGTGTTTTTACCGATCATGTCAAAGGGGGATTTTTTTATATCTCATTTTGGTTTTGACAAGGCAATGACAAAACACTTAAGTTGTTATCTAGTAGAAACATAGTGTAAGCTAAGTGAGTAGTGCATGCTGAGTGATCAAATCGAGTCAAGCAATCTACGCAAGCCAAGTGATCAAAGCATGTTGAGAAATATGACAGTTAATGCCAAGCACTAGCATGTGCTGAGTGATATAGTTTTTGAGAAGATAGTGTGTGTCAAGTTGTTCAAAAGTTGAGTTACAAAATTATGAACACAATGATGGCCGAGCATCAAAGCCTTTGGATCTCGAGTGAACAATCTATGACATAGTTGTTTTTATGACACATACTAATATGTAAAATACTTTTGGGCCGACATATACATTTTTTTGTGATTGTAGGAGATTAGGATCATGTCATATTGTGAATCCCTATGTGGTACATACAACCAATTAGATTAAGGGATGTTTTATGTGGCAATATAGATCAACCACAACCATTAATTCTAACCTAACCCTATTCCACCTATGTTACTTCAGGAGAAAAACCTTAAAGAGTTTGTATGCATGAAATAATGTGAGAGAGATAAATACTTAGTGCAAAGAGAATTCATAGTGACTATGGATTTTATGATAGTGTTATGATTGTAGAATTAGTTACAGAGAATAGAGGAGTGTAGAGAAAGGATAGAGAAGACATATCTAATCAAAAGGATCAAGGATTTACCAATAAAGAGAAGATGTAACATCTAGCAGTGAGATGCTAACCAAAGGATCATGGTGCTAAATCATTTTAACAGGTGATATAGAGAAAAAATCCTCAAAAACTAGCCTTAACAAGTTTTGTGGTCTTAATAGGCTCTTGTAAATCTCTTAACCGAGTACTTACTTAATTGTGAGTGTAAATCCTCTAACAAGGTGAGACCTTATTGGTAAACAAATTTTTCATAGTAGAATTGGCCCAACAGAGTGTGTGGAAAATCATTCACAACAGTTGGATAGGCCCTTAGTATGTGGCCTTCCTCTGCATTTAGAGGGGCAACTCCCTTGTATGATATAATTTTTAAAGGGTTTTTTGAATAAGGAATCTAAAACTTTAAAGATCAAGAGAAATCCATTTAGGATGAATGCAACACACATGCCCTTAAAACCTTCCTAAGTAAACAAGAATGATAATAAAGGTGATCAACAACTGTGCTTGAAAGCAACCAATATTACCAAGCACATTCATTATTCATAAACACTCACACAGTACCATGAGAATGTCTACTACAACATATACCAATTTTGGTTTTTAGAATAAGAAACTCAAAGCATATCTCATCTCATTTCCTTGTACCAAGAAGATAATAGAGATTTTTCAATTTCAGAGATAAAAAGTGTACATACTTTCCAAAATTTATCTCTCAATCAAATTTCAGCATAGTGTTCCCTTCTTTTTAAAACCAAAAAGTCCCCTTTAACAAGCCAAAAGGAGTCCTTATATAGACATAGAGGTTAATAAATACCTCTTTGTGGTTAATAACCACCTCCAAAATATGTGATTTGGGTGAGGTTAATTAACCTCAACAAAATTAACCTTAAATGACAATGACCACTAATCGAAATGTATGGCTTGGAACATGTGTTCAGATAGTCAAATTATTGATTTGTTGAGTTATTTGATACAGACTCTTCTTCATGATCATCACCAAGTTTGACAAAGAAATAATCATTCACAACATCAATTTCTCACACATTTACTGTAGTCTTGATAGTGATACTACAACCTTGTCTTACTGTTGATATAGATTATAGAATTTTCAATCCTTTGGGATCGATTTTGATAAGCTATTATCATATCCATCTATTTGAATGCCCATTCTGGATAGTAAAATTTGCTGGATCTGCTTGCTCTGATATCAAAATTCTCTCTTCCACCCACCATTTCCATGAGCAACATACCATAGCTGTACACATATGATCTATTAGTCACAGGTCCATTGCTTCTAGGCCACACCTCTAGAGCCACGTAGCTAGGAGTTCCTCTAGTGATTGTCAAAGAAACATGGCTTTCTTCTTTATCTATTAATTTTTCTAGACCAAAATCTGCAACCTTTGGGGAAAATTGGCATCCAAAAATACATTATGAGGTTTTATGTCACAGTGCAATCTCCTATTTCGACATTCATCATGTAGATATGCAATCACACGATTTGTACCCATTGTACTGGAGTGCCATTGTTTCGAATTCAATACATTTTGATCATCTTCATGGATATATTTTTCAAGAGAACCTTTGTGATGAACTCATAAATCAAAGCTCTTTTAGACTCTTCCAAGCAATACCCTTGGAGTCAGACAAGATGTAAGTGGTGGATCCTTCCAATGACAACCACTTCATTCAAAAATTGAATTTGACTTTGTTTAGATTTATCAATTGTCTTAATAGCAATCATACATCCATTGATAAGCTCACCTTTGAAAAATGTACCAAAGCCTCCTTGACCAAGTTTAATTGCAAAACTTTTGGTGTACCTTTTTATCTGACGATAAGAATATCTTGTTGGAATTCCTGCTTGTAAGAAGTTCTCAATGATTGAAGATTACAAAACTCTTTTGGCAAAGCTTCTAAGCTCATGTTAAGACATCCATCCACCACAATATTTTGTAGCTGGTGCAACTACCCTAAAGATTTTGGAAACATTTTGATGCTACCTAAAATAACCAGCTCCCTCAACTGTATTGATTGCTTTACCTTACTAGTCCATATTTTATTGAAGGACCCAATAACATGCATAATTCTCACAATATCAAAAGACACTGATTGGGGTATGCTTGTGTATGCACAATCGTGCCAAAAGAGCCACATGATGTCTTTTGTGATCTTGCTATTCTCACCTTTCAAGGAATCCCCATTGGCTACCAGAATCTTTATAGTTTTCCTCTTGTTTGTGAGTCCAGTCCGATCTAACAATGATCACAAAATCCCATTTTCATGAGACATTCTTTCAAACACTTGCCGTACATCACCCTTGATTGACTTGTTTCATCCATTTATATTGCAGATGCGCCTGCTTAAGTAGAAAGGAATAGACGCTTCTTTGTACAGGCTACAACACTCTCATGTACGACAGAACCCTAATGTAGTAAGCAATGCTGCTACCACTGATTAGCCGTAACAATAGTTCAAAGACATGGCATGAGGCTAGGGACTTTCGAACATTTTGTCAAATAAGTTATGTGCTTGCTATTCTAGGTATAGTGCTCACAAGATCAACATTTGAAAATAATATTTGCAAGGCTTCAAACTTTGTGCTACACTAATTGGTTGACCACTTAAATGTTTCAATTCTGATACTGGTATGTGATTATCATATGATTATGTGCTTCTCCTCAAAATGTTCCTTTTTGATATACCTGATTGAATATGCACACATCATTCTAAGGAGCTTTATGTACATTCAATGATATTGAGAGAGGAAGGGTGGTCGATGAAAGATCTGACTAAACTAATGGAGTTAGAGCTGTTAATTCAGAAGGGGAATTTTGTCAAATACATCAGATTCTTTCTCAACTACACCTGTTGGTATTTTCTCTTAACTTCTTTGACTTGATTATCTTTCATTCACACCTAAATCACCATGATGCTTTGTAAACTGCCAGAGAAAGTCTGGTGAATATGGGAATTGAGCAGGGTTGCCTCAGGTTGCACCAGTAATCATTTATTTTACAAGTAAAAGTTCTATGATCAATATGCTTGTTTCATGCAAGCAAAATTGACATCATAGCATATGCTAGTTTTCATGCATGTTCATCAGAATCACTATAATTAATATCCCATTTCACACCGTTTCATTCCTCACGAGCATCTTGTAATTCATCTTTTGATTTTCCAATGATTTTCCAAGCTTTTGTTTGTTGAATCGAGATACCGAAGGAGATTTGGTTTTGATCAGAGATGAGTTTCTTGATATACTCATTTAGCCTTCCTAAATATTGTCTTCATCAATTAATCATTTTGATGCATATACTATAATCATCACAAAGAAATACTTCCACCATCTTGTGCTCGAGATTTTAAAGAGTGTGATTCTTTCTTCTGTTAAAATGATGGGATGCCTGCATCTTTCTCCACTTTGGCATTGTGCTTAGCCAAGATAACTTTATCACCCCCATTTTCTATTTTGAACCATTTTCATGTCTAATTTGGAATTTCAAACAGGTTAATAACTATTTCATAGAGGTTAGGAAATACGTGTTTTTGGAGAGGTTAATTAACCTACTCCAAAATACGTGTTTTGAAAGTTATAATTAACCTTTTGAGAGGTTAAGAAAAATGCATTTTTGGAAAGGTTTATTAACCTACTCCAAAATGTGAAATTTGAAAGTTATCATTAACCTTTTAAGAGGTTAATGGTTAATGATAGACTTGAAAACTTGTATTTTGGGTCTCAACATTAACCTGTGATAAGTTGGAGCTCAGAAGCCAAATTTTAAAAATTTTAAGTGCTGTGCAGAGCTGGAAACAAGTTGGAGACATAAAGATTAAGAAACTCACAAAAATTTAGAGACAAAATGACCATTCCAATGATTAAAATGGAAAATATTTCACACATAACCAGGGGATTAACAAGTTCAAAATTTGAAACACTTTATGACCGGATAACAACTGGCTCTATCTGGGGACAAGGACTGACAAGGATGAAGCTCGAATCCAGAATGAATAAAATAGTGCCTTATCCATTGGGCTTTAAAATAGAGTCATCTAAGGGACCAATTTACAAAAGAGAGAATGAACACCAAAAAGGGACAACAGAAAGAAAAACTAAAGGAAGACAAGCTAACAGGAGCACACCAAAAATGAGACAACTTATATACAAAAAGGTGTACAAACACCTTCTACTGATGATAATGCTTTAGGTGTTGTACATTATAAGGTAAGGGCAACTGGGTACACTTAGGTATGACAAAATAAAGGAGTTCTTTCCACATACCTCTTTAATCTAGAAAGGGCCTCTCCATAAAGAGTCAAATTTTCCATGTAAGCCCTTTGGTTCTCAACGTTTATCCCAAAGCAAGAAAAGATCACCTTCTTGAAACACCCTCTACTTAGCCTTCTTTTCAAATAACTTCTTAACATGGGATTGATGTTCCTCAATTTTGTCTACAACCAAATCTCTCTCTTCTTCCAATTTTGTTAAATACAACATTCATTTTTCAAGGGCATCTTTGAATTCATGATTCTCAATAGCATTCTGTAACTTCAAGGTGGATAGTTCCAAAGGAAGAGGAAGAGTTGGCTCAGTTCCATATAGGATCTCAAACGGGGAAAATCCTGTTGCTCTCTTTTTAGTAGTTCAATCTGCCTACAGTGCATCGTACAAGTGCTTGTGCCAGGACCTCTGATTAACATCTATCAATTTATGCACAATGGTCAAAATATTTTTATTGCTCGATTCTGCTTGACCATTTCCTTGGGCAAAATAATCTGAGGAATGAGAGAGAATGATCCCATATCGATAGTAGAAGGTTGACATCTCTTGAGAAGAGAAGTTTGTAGCATTGTTAGTAACAATCTTGTTAGGAACTCCAAACCTAACCAAAATATTTTGCTTGATAAAATTACAGACCACCTCTGAAGTCATTTGTTTGACTGGGATGGCCTCTACCCACTTAGTAAAATAGTTAATTGCCATTAAAATGTGAGAATGTCTAGCAGTGGATGAAGGATCAATAGGGCCGATAAAATCCAAACCCCATTGTTGAAAGGGTTCTTTGCTTATTACTGGCTTCAAGGGTAGTGTTGCTAACTTGACTCTTCCTTTGAAATATTGACAAGAGTCACACTTCTTGACCCATTCTTCTGCATCCTTGAACATCCCAGGCCAGTAAAAATAATTTCTCAGAATTTTGTAAGCTGTTACTAATGCTGAGTAATGACCTCCACATGCTTCATTATGAAACAACTGAAGCAACTCTTTTCTTTGTTCAGAATCTATGCATCTTAGAAAAGTACCATCTATCCCTTTCTTGTATAAAGCATCACCCCAGAGAACATACTTCATAGATTTCAATTTTAAGTTCCTCTTTTCTTTAGGTGATAAATGAGTAGGACATTCTCCATATGTCAGAAAATAGGCAATATTTGAAATCTAGTCATCAACATTGCTAATGAATAAAACTAAAGGCATTTCTTCCTCCTTCTCTTCTTCACCTTTAGAAAATCCTTCTGCAATTTCCTTACACAAACCTTTTCCTTTGATAAGCTTTTTAGGTTTGATATCAAGATCATATTATTGTACTTTAGCTATCTAGGAGGCCCTTTTGTTCACACCAATCTCTTGTTGTGTTAGAAGTGTCTTCACTATTGAATTAGGAACAAATGCCTTGGAGTGAGAATTTAGGATGTAGAACCTAAATTGTTTCACTACTCTGACCAAAGCATATGCATTCTTCTCAATCAAAGAATATTTCAATTCATGTTTCTTAAGAGGGATACTCATGAATGCTATCGGGGCCTTGGTATTTTCTTTGTCAGGTTGCGTAAGTAGAGCAGATAAAGTGTTTTCAGATGCATAGCAATACAAATGAAAATCTTTAGAAAAATCTGGATAAGAAAGGGTAGGAGCATTAGCAATCACAGATTTGATTTGTTTGAAAGAAGCTTTACCTTCCTTTGTCCACTTAAAATTTTTATTCCCTTTCATCATATCCATAATTGACTTTGTGATCTCAAAGAAGTTTGGTATGAACCTCCTTATGAAGTTTATCTACCCAAAGAAAGATCCGACTCCTGGTTTACTCATGGGAAGTGACAATTGTTGGATAGCTTTCACCCGTTCAGGGTTTATTCGAATACCCTCTTTAGAGATAATATGCCCCAATAGTTTACCTTTTTTCACCCCAAATATAGACTTCTTAGGATTGAGTGAGATGCCATGAGTTCAACATCGATGCAAGATAGATTTGAGATGATGCAGATGATCTCTTCTTTGTTTTGAAAACACTATAAGATCATCAAGGTACATTGCAATAATCTTATTCTTGAAATCTACAAATGAATGATCCATCACCCATTAAAAGGTAGCTCCAGCATTTATCAAACCAAAAGGCATTCAATTGTAGGCAAACGTGCCCCATGGAGTGGTAAAAGCTATTTTATGTTGGTCCTTCGGTGCGACAGTGATCTAATTATAACCAAAGAAGCCATCTAGCATTGACATGAGTTCTGAGCCAAATACCAACTGCAGAATATGATCCATGATAGGGAGTTCATAATTATCCTTAAGTGACATCTAATTCAAATTTCGGAAGTCAACACATATTCTTATCTCATCATTCTTCTTCCTGATAGGAGCAATATTAGCTACCCATGTTGAATGGTGAATGGGATAGATAATCTTTTCTTTAAGCATTTTATCAACCTCATGGAAAATAGCATCAGCTACCTTGGGATTGAATTTCCTTTGCTCTTTTCGGAAGGGATTTGAACCAGGTTTCAAAGGAATTTGATGTTTAAACTTTCCATTCATGAATTCTTTTAGATCTTCATAACCCCAAGAAAAATAATCTTGGTAGGCTTTGAACAACTTTGTGAATTCTTCTTTCTCCTCTGATGTCAAATCTTTCCCTATTAGGACCATCTTTGGATTTTCCTCAGAACCAATATTTACTTTCTCATAACCCAAACAATTAGAAGGTTTAGCGTCTTCAACTTTCTCTTTCCTTTTGTCTTCTTTATGAAAAATACTCTCTAGGGTGACTAATCCTCTCAAGATAACATTACCTTGCAATTGAATAACCTCAAGATCATCTCCTAGTGTTCTATTATGATTACACAATCCTTCAAAATTTAGGTCTAAAAATGGAGGCCTTCCCTCAAGAAATGTGATGATTTTCCCATCATCAACAAAAACTTGCCAGTGTCTATCATTATTAGGTACACTGGTTCTATGAATCATCTCTACTATGTAAACATCTCTATTGAACTAATGGTGAGGAATAAGTAGAGATGTAGAGACTGCAAGACAATCTTCTTTAGAATTTTGTTCACGAGGGATAGCATGTAAAGAAAAAGCATCAAAATGTTCAATCTCATCCCACACTTTATTTCTATATGCCTTCAGTTTTGCATTCTTTGTTTGATATTGTCTCTGCACCTGGTTGATAATTAATTCTACATCTCCTGATACCTTGAGTTGCTTGATTCCCTTTTCTTTTGCGTACATGAGACCAAGTAGAAGGTCTTCATATTCTGTAGTATTATTAGTGGTTTCAAAAGCTAACTTATAAGCTTTTGGAAATTTCTCTCCTTTCGGTGATGTCAACACTATCCCAGTGTGAGGCCTCGCCCTAACCCTTCGTAGCCTTAGTTGTTATTTTATCATTTTGACACTCACGACTCGAGATGCCGAGACATTATCTGATACTTAGAACATATTATATTATTTCATGTTACTTTCAGATATATTGATGTTTGTCATTTAATGTTTTATGTATATGTATGTTGATGAAATCGGTAAATGTACAATTGATACTTTGATTTAAGAGATTTTAAATGGTTAAGAATTAAGTAGGATGGAAGAAACCCTGATTGATGTATGGTTCAATGTATGTGAATTTCTGATACGTATATATGTACATGTGATTTTCGGGACTACTGATGTGTGCAATGAGTGTGCAGATAATTTTAGCCGAGGAAACCAATGGAGGAACAGAACTGATCTCTATGTGCTAATTTTGGAAACCTTGTTGTTCATAATTCTAGTATTGTATTGTGAGATGTATGTATGTATCTCTCTGTGTTCAGTGAATATTAATGTTCGTAACTATGTTCTTTTAGTGTCGCTTGACACTCGTGAATTGGTTGTGCTCTTTAGCGTGCTAGTTAGGGTTAGCTGTGTAACCCATGGACCTAAGTCAGTTTTAGTCAATGTCAGTTTGCTAATTTGGTTCTTAATTGAGTTTAGTCACCTTTAATCCGAATTAGTGCTTAATCTTCTTTTTAGAGTTGTTAGTGGGTCCTAATTTATTTCTTAGCTTTTGTTTGGCTCTAAACCTATTCCTAAGGCTTCAAAACATGAAATAATTATACCCAAGGGGTATGGGTATGGGTTAGGGGTCTTTTCCAACCCCTAAGCCCGTTTTGTTGACTTTTGAGACCACTCAAAAAGTCTCTTTTTGCTTTTGTGCGAAAATTGACTATGGTTCCATGAGATGCCTCACCCCACCTCCTTTTGGTGTTTAACCATAGTGTAGGTTGAGTTAGGAGTTTTTAGTATTGCTAGTGGGTGGAAGTAGTTATTGAGCCCTTGGGTGGTTCAGTTGGAGGCCTATTTAGAGGCCCTTCTTGGACTTGTGGTTTTTGTTACCCAATCTCTACATTTAGAGAGGAGTTCTTGAATATTGAAGCAAGGAGAAGGAAACTCTACTCAAACTTGTTCATTGCTATTTGTGAAGGTTGGAATTCTCATGTCCCTTGTTCAGATTTCATTCTTGTTTCATGCTTATGCTACCTTGTCGCTGTTGAATGTTTGTATGTTGTGGGTATGTTTGGAAGCTTGAAAACCATGTTTTTTTTTTGATGATCTCCTTTCATGTTTATGTTTGCAATTTTGAGATTTTTCTTGCATGGGTGTTTTGGTATTACTCACCCTTGGAGAGGGCAGAAGTGACCAATTTAGGGAAAGGTCTATTTTGTCGGACTCCAACCAGTGTAGAGTCTCTTCTTAGGATGAGAAGAGGGAGAAAGGGTAGGGTGTTATGGGCCCCTACCTATCAGCATAATCCTTGTATGATTATGGTATGTTGAAATGGAAGAACGAAAGTTCTTGGTTTATAGCCCTGATTGGGCATCTGTTTAGGTTGTGCTTGACTTCTCCTGGTTGGAAGAATCTGTAGACACCTAAAAACCTTTAGAAAATAAAGTATTTTTATTTTTTGAAAAATTCCTGATGACATCATCATTTATTAATTAACTAATTATTTAATTAATTAATTTATTTTTATGCCATTAAATCCTTTTATCTTAATTAAAAATATTTAATTAAGGAATCCCTCCCAAAAATGTTTAAATCTTATTGAAACATTATTTCCTTATTTATTAATTATTTAATTAATAAATTGACCAAAAAACCCAAAATAAATAAAAAATTTATTTTTTGCCCAAAACTTGGCCAATTTCCTTAAGACCACTAACCTCTTCCAAAATCTTCTAATCCTTCTTTAATTTTAATTAAAGGCTAATCCCATCATTTCCTACCCCTAATCCCAACTCAAAATATTTAATTAAGATTAAATATTAATCCTCATGTTTATTAAAAAAGTTTTAATAAATATCTCCTCAACCCAAACCCTTGAAATAAATAAAACTTTATTTATTTCCTAAAAATCTAAGTTATCCTCATCCTAAGAAGTTCTAGACTCTTCTAGAAAGTCTTCATCCTCATCCTAGGAAATTCTAGACTATTCTAGAAAGTCTTTATCCTCATCCAAAGTCTAGACTTTTCTAGAAGATGTCTTCAAACCTAATCCTAATCCCCTCCTAACCTTGTCACATTCTCTAAACATGGGTTAAGACTTACTAACCCAAGCCAAAGTTAACAAATATCTCCTCCTTCACCCACCCTCATTAAATGCCATCCACTTGCCCATCCCTCAGCTAATCCTAAACCATCCTAATCCATCCTCTAATCATTTGCACAATCCTAAGCAAACTTAAAACCCTCCTAATCAATCCCAAGTCGAAATTCCTCTCATCTCCCTCAAAATATCTCAACCATAAAACTTTATGAAGCCCACTAGACCATAAATGACTCTTCCAAGCCCTTTTATTGCTCTTACAAGCCATTATGAGGGTCTTTATGAAGATTTTATCCCTTGAACCTCCTTTGTTGACTCATCCTTCCCCTTTCCTCCATCCTCTCACCCTATGACATGTGTCACTCCTTGATTGGCTGTAAGGAAGCACAATCCATGTGCTCTCCTCTCATGCAATCTGAGCCCTTCATGAGCTTTTTCCCATCCTTGCATCTTAGCCCTCAATCCCTCAAGCCTCTTGCCTATAAATTGGATCCTTCCCCTTTTCAAAATAACACAATCCATGAAGTAAAGTAATAATGCCATTTTAAGAAGCCATTTTACATCAAAAGCATACACTCACACCCAAATTTCAACTCCATTTGAAGCCATTTTTGAAGCATAAGCTTGAGCATACATCCTATCTATTTAGACAAAGCCACTCAACAAGAGAGCTTCTTATTGAGAGAGTCCATTAATGGCTCATATTCTCAATTGAGAGCTCATCCTAGTCTATCTTGAAGTTTATGAATTTTGTATAGTTTGTAGAAGCTTTATTTAAATTTGGTTTCTATTAGCATACTAACATTGCTCATATACAGAATCCACATTTCCCTAGTTTTGATTCATTTTGAATCCTATTGTGTAAACCATGTATGATTATTCTTGTTTGATTGTCTCTTGGTTATGTTGTTGTCACCTGATCAGTTTTTGTTTCCTCCACGGTTCATAGAAATGTGTTGCTGAGTTGGATATGGAACCCTTGTTGAGGGTCATGAAGGAAATTTCATTTAAGTGTTGTAATTCAGGATTGAAATCCTATGTAAATTGTATCTCAAAACTTTGTTGGTTTGGCAACGAAGCCAGGTTTTCTTCCTGATTCTTTCTCGGCTGAGCCCTTGAATCAGGTTTGCCAATAAAATTGGTGTTTGAGTATAATTGCTTGTCATGTGATTTAATCGTAAATTTTAATTTGGATGGATGCACATCAAAATAAGATGGAAATAATGAGGTTGATTTAATTTGGCGGAATTTCAAGTCTTCTTGTATGATGGAAACGAAAATTCTATTATGAACAAAAGACTAGTTTTTGTGATTAATGGGGTTAAATAAATTCTTGCATTATAGTTAAAATGGTTCTCTCAAATCCTTGGCATATTAAATTTGAATTGGGTCCTATTAGATTTATTGATATATATATATATATATATATATATATATAACCCCTCTTAGTAAATCAATCAACTTCAAAAAAAAAAAAAACTTAGAAAAAAATTAAGGCAAAAAGAATGTTTCAAGAGAGTGAAAACTCTCTGCCTTTTGTATGGGAGAAGAAATTAAATGCCCTTTGAAATAGAGAATATTCTCTTCAAAATTCTCTTGTAAATGAATTGTAAAAAAATCTTGAAAATTAAGATTAAATAGATAATGATATTAGAAAAAAAAAATTGTATAATATAATTTTATAACCAAATATCCTAACCCTCGCCTATAAAACTTTATCAATGAATACTTGGGGCAAGTCAAACTGTCATCACATATGATGACATCACCATGTCCCATCCCCATCTTCCTCCTAATTGGGCACTCAACTTGGAGGGAAGGCATTAAAGTTTTGTGTTTAAAAAATAAATTTGCAAGTAATTTAATCTTGTTTTCTTCCACTTGCTATCCACATTGAACGCATGTAGTGCGGAATGAATGGTAAAAAGTTTTATTTTGTTAGTAATTGCTGATGGGAGGGTGATGTCACCTGTCCCCCATCCCATCATCCTATCTCCATCTTTTCCTTGGAGCACTCACCTCATTCTTTCATGGAGGATTTATTATGGTTTGAAGTTTTTGTGTATTTTTTTTCCCTTGCAAGTTGGTCTTCCACCCATCTTAGTCTGTGCTTGGTTTCTTCTGGACTTAGGTCTGTGCAACACCTTGGGCAGAGCGCCTAGCGCTTGGGGAAATGCAGGGAGGGATGGGATGGGGGGGAAAGATGTGACGTGGGTCACATCGTTTGGGGGTTATGTTGGGGTGTAAGAGTTAATTTAGGGTGTTAGTAAGTAGGTTAGTATTAGTGTTAGGTTAGTTAGTTTTTGTTATGTTATTTTAGTTTTTTTTTTTATTGTTATTTATTAATGTTTTTTTTATATTATTAGTTAGTTTTACATGTTATTTTAATTTGCTAGTATAATTAGTTTAATTTTATTAAAGTTTTAATGAGTTTAAGTTTTAGTTAATTATTTTATATTAAAGCTAGAGAGTATATGTCAAATTTTAGTTAGTATAGTTTTTTATATATGATTACTTTTCGATTTAAGATAGGTGTTGAAATGTTAGTTTAGGATTGAAATTTTGTAAGTATTAGTTGGCTTAGTATGAACGTTTTAGTATTAGCATCTTAGTATATTTTAGTTTAAAATTCATTCATTCAATCTTAGTATAAATTAGAGAATGATAAAATAGTTGGTAGAGGTATTATTAAGTCAATCGACTGATAGGTCAATAAATGTTAATTTATTTAGTACGTTCTTTTATTGATTTAATGTCAAAAGTTTTAGAATAGAAGTTTGCGAGAAATGTCGTTATTGATTGTTTATAATTTCATCATAATTATGTAAATTAAGTTTTGATGACTATTAGTGATAGTTAAATGCATGATTGATTAACTAAAAAAAATAAGATTAACATTTTTATTGGGTTATAATGGTTATGATGTTTGATTATCGATTTGACTAATATAAAAGAGAATGAAATAGATTTAATTAGATGGAGCATCGTTGTTGTTTTGTGTTTTTAATTAACTATATTGAATTACTTAATATTAGTCTTGATTTGAAAGATGTTATGCATATTAGGTTTAAGTATGATAGATTAATAAAAAGGTTAAAGGGTAGAGATAACTTAATTATGGATTAGTTTTAACTTATTGATAACTTGATTAATATTTAGAGTATCTTTAATTATTAAGCTTTCTTTATTCAAAAAAAAAAAAAAAAAGTGTGTTTTTGCCCTCGTAGTTTGGGCATGACACCCAGCATCTGAACCAGAAGAAGAAGAACTTCCATCAAACTCCATTGACCATAGCTCATTGGTTATATTAGGCATGAGAGGCTTAATCACATCTTCTTCAATGGATGTCATCATATACGTTCCATGCCCAATATCAACATACAATATTTGAGCTCTTGGATCATTTGATTTCAAGACTGTATATTTAGCTTTGAGTTCAAGATTAAGCTTAACCTTTTTATCTCCAATCTAGATAAGGGCATGAGAAATGTCTATATTTATCTCACCACCAAGATCTTTGCAAAAAATTCTACTAAAAAGCATCCCATAACTGGCGGGAATATCAGCAACTAAGATATTCAGTTTTAACTTCTTCTTAGGATGTGCTGCAAGTGCTACTTGAGCATATTTCAATTGGCCAACCAGTGGAACTTGTTTCACCTCCATAGAATACACTTTTCCAAAAGGTTTATTAAAAGAGAGACCCAAGGAATGTGCTACCTTTGAAGGCATAACATTATCGGATGCACCAGAATCAATGATACAATTACTTAACTTGTATCTAGCTATATAAAGAGAAACATAGAAAGGCTTAGGTTTGTCTAACAAAGACGCTGCAACAAAAGATTCTTTCCCAGTCATGGGCCCTTCCAAATTATCTTCTACTTCTAGAGAAACACCTGATTCATGGTTGATAGTGATCTTAGGTGATCCTTCTCCTTTACTAACACATTGAATCAACTTTTCTAATTGATGAGGGTTTGCCTTTAGGTAGTCCAACTGAGAAATTTTTACTTTGGTCTTCTTATAGTGATCAATAAAATCAAAAGAGTCTTCAATGATGGGAGGGATTTTACCCTTATCTATCTCCTTCTCTTGTGAAGGTTCTTCTATAGTATGCTTATGAGATAGAATCCTCTTAGCAGTCTCATCAGAAGCTTTTTCCTTTGCTTGTTTACTCCACTTTTCTTCCAATCTCTATCTCCAATTTGGCGTAGCTGCATTGAAAGAATGATTATTGATATCTTTGGCTTTGTCATCATCAGATTCATATTCTAGAAAGTTAAAAGAAGAGGTCCTAATAGTAGGTTCTGTTACATCTTCAGGAGCCACATATTCTTCTATCTTCTCCATCGTCAAATGCATTTGCATGAATCTAGCCATCTTAGGATAGTTTGCACCATCATGATCTATTGTTAGGTGAAAATCATACATAGTAGCCTATTTACCAGATGATGAGGGATGTTTGATGGCTAATCTTGGTGTTGATTGGGGTAGCCATTTAGTTAGTTAGTTTTTCTAATATAGCATATAATTCCTCCTTGGAATATCTTGATACAAAGGTGGAGGATTATAGGGAAATTACTTTCTAAGTTGTAGCACATCATTATCCAATTTTTGATATAAAGGATCAGTGGTAGTGATAGGATCTTGTTGACCTTTTCCCTTTTGTAGATCACGACTCCATTTTCCTGAACTAAGCAAGTCATCTTCCACCTTGATAGCCAAAGTTTGTGCAACTGCTAGATTAGGAGGTCTTGCCCTTTGTATTTGAAAGCTTACATCAAAAGGTTGAGCACTGATGAAGAAATTCATTTGATTTTCTTCAGTGGGTCTTTTTTTGACAGGAATTTGATTCACCATCTAATTAAAATGAGAAATGAATTCTCGCATTGGCTCATGAATTTCCTTTTTCATTTGAGTCAACTAGGAAAGGAGCAAATGTTCATCTTTAGCAGTTTTAAATCTTCTCTTGAAAGCTTGAATCAATGTTACCCATGAAGTAATTGATCCAACTGGTAGCTATCCAAACCATTTAGCTGTGGCTTCAGTGAGTGTTTCAACAAAAAGACAGACAAAAATATCTTCATGTTGAATTGCAAGAACCTCGCTTGCTGTAAAGAATGCATTTATATGTTGATCAGTAGTGACTTTTTCGTCACCAAAAAACTTAGGAAGAATTTTTTGAGAACAAACGGGCATGTCATGTAATTGGTTCCCTAAAGCTAGAGGACCAATAACAGCTCCCCATGGGACTAGTGACTGCGATGCTTGATGTGCCATAGTTAGAAGAATGACATTCAAGGGCTGAAAATTTATAGCTAAAGGTACAAGAGTACCTGGTAGAATAAAAGCTTGAAAGGCCGTAGGAGAAATAGTAGCCTTAGTTGGTGAAGAAGACCTACTAATAGACTTGACCTTTTTCTTCTTCTTAGGAGTAACTGGCTTGAAATCTAACTTCTAAAGGGCTTCAAAATCTTCTTCTACCAAACCCTTTTGTCTATCAACCTAGGTGTATGGTTTATCAGCCAACTTAGTGGTTATTATTCATTTGCCCTTGAATATGACCAATATTCTGTCTATTTCTTCTTGGAATGACTACTATTCTTTCAACAACTACAATGTTCTAACCAATAGGAGCCCTTTGCAAGATTTCCCCAAACTTTTCTTCTTCTTCAAGAACTTGATTCACTTGATGATATTGCTGTGCACTTCACCTACACCTCTAGGCTAGAGTGTTCAAGTCTGAGATGATATCCTTCCAGGTGTCTTGAAATTTGAGGTTTGGTTGGAAAAAAGGAAAAACATTCTCATGTGGTAGCACTATTGTGCTTCATTACAGGCAACTGTCAAACTTTCTTGTTCAGTCTCCCCAACAGCGTCACCAAACATTTGTTGGTAAATAGATTTGTCACAGTAGAATTGGCCCAACAAAGTGTGTGGAAAATCATTCACAATAGTTGGATAGGCCCTTAGTATGCGACCTTCCTTTGCATTTAGAGGGTTAGCTCCCTCGTATGATATAATTTTTAAAGGATTTCTCGAATAAGGAATCTAAAACTTCAAAGATCAAGAGAAAGCCATTTAGGATGAATGGACCACATGCCCTCACAACCTTCTTGAGTAAACAAGAAGGATAATAAAGGTGATCAATAACTAGGCTTGAAAGCAACCAGTATTACCAAGAACATTCATTATTCATAAACACTTACACAGTACCATGAGAATGTCTACTACAATATATAACAATTTTGGTTTTTAGAATAAGAAACTCAAGGCATATCTCATTTCATTTCCTTGTACCAAGAACATAATAGAGATTTTTCAATTTCAGAGATAAAAAGTGTACATACTTTCCAAAATTTATCTCTCAATCAAATTTCAACATAGTGTTCCCTTCTTTTTAAAACAAAAAGTCCCCTTTACAAAGCCAAAAGGAGTCCTTATATAGACATAGAGGTTAATAACTACCTCTTTGTGGTTAATAACCACCTCCCAAATATGTGATTTGGGTGAGGTTAATTAACCTCAACAAAATTAACCTTAAATGACAATGACCACTAATTGAAATGTATGGCTTGGAACATGTCTTCAGATAGTCAAATCATTGATTTGTTGAGTTATTTGATACAGACTCTTCTTCATGATTATCACCAAGTTTCACAAAGAAATAATCATTCACAACATCAATTGCTCATGCATTGACTCTAGTCTTGATAGTGATACTACAACCTTGTCTTCCTGTTGACATAGATTATAGAATTTTCAATCCTTTGGGACTGATTTTGATGAGCCATTATCATATCCATCTATTGAATGCCCATTCTAGATAGTAAAATTTGCTGGATCTGCTTGCTCTGATATCAAAATTCTCTCTTCCACCCACCATTTCCATGAGCAACATACCATAGCTGTACACATCTGATCTGTTAGTCATAGGTCCATTGCTTCTACACCACACCTCTATAGCCACGTAGCTAGGAGTTCCTCTAGCACTTGTCAGAGAAACATGGCTTTCTTCTTTATCTGTTAATTTTGCCACACCAAAATCTGCAACCTTTGAGGAGAAATTGACATCCAACAATACATTATGAGGTTTTATGTCACAATGCAATATCCTATTTCAACATTCATCATGTAGATATGTAATCCCACAAGCTATACCCATTGCACTGGAGTGCCATTGTTTTGAATTCAATACATTTTGATCATCTTCATGGATATATTTTTCAAGAGAACCTTTGATGATGAACTCATAAATCAAAGATCTTTTAGACTCTTCCAAGCAATACCCTTGGAGTCAGACAAGATGTAAGTGGTGGATCCTTCCAATGGCAGCCACTTCATTCAAAAATTGAATTTTACTTTGTTTAGATTTATCAATTGTCTTAACAGAAATCATACATCCATTGGTAAGCTCACCTTTGAAAATTGTACCAAAGCCTCCTTGACCAAGTTTAATTGCAAAACTTTTGGTGTACCTTTTATCTGATGATAAGAATATCTTGTTGGAATTCCTGCTTGTAAGAAGTTCTCAAAGATTTAAGATTACAAAAATCTTTTGGAAAAGATTTTAAGATCATGTTAAGACATCCATCCACCACAATATTTTGTAGCTGGTGCAACTACCCTAAAGATTTTGGAAACATTTTGATGCTACCTAAAATAACCAGCTCCCTCAACTGTATTGGTTGCTTTACCTTACTAGTCCATATTTTATTGAAGGACCCAATAACATGCATAATTCTCACATTATCAAAAGACACCAATTGGGGTATGCTTGTGTATGCACAATCGTGCTAGAGAAGCCACACGATGTCTTATGTGATCTTTTTATTCTCACCTTTCAAGGAATCCTGATTAGCTACCAGAATCTTTATAGTTTGCGTCTTGTTTGTGAGTCTAGTCTGATCTAACAATGATTGCAAAATCCCATTTTCATTAGACATTCTTTCAAACACTTATTGTACATCACCCTTGATTGACTTGTTTCATCCATTTATATTGCAGATGTGCCTGTTTACATAGAAAGGAACATACACTTCTTTGTACAGGCCAAAACACTCTCATGTACAACAGAACCCTAATGTAGTAAGCAATGCTATTACCATTGATTAGCTGTAACCATGGTTCAAAGACATGGTGTGAGGCTGGGGGCTTTCAAACATTTTGTCAAATAATTTATGTGGTTGCTGTTCCAGGTATAGTGCTCTCAAGATTGACATTTGAAAATAATATTTGCAAGGCTTCAAACTTCGTGCTACACTAGTTGGTTGACCACTTAAATGTTTCAATTTTGATACTGTCGTGTGATTATCATATGATTATGTGCTTCTCCTCACAATGTTCCTTTTTGATATACCTGATTGAATACACACACATCATTCTAAGGAGCTATGGGTACGTTCAATGATATTGAGAGAGTAAGGGTGGTTGGTGAAAGATTTGACTAAGCTAATGGAGTTAGAGCCGTTAATTCAGAAGGGGAATTTTGTCAAATCTCAACTTCACCTGTTGGTATTTGCTCTTAACTTCTTTGACCTGATTATCTTTCATTCACACCTAAATCACCATGATGCTTCATAAACTGCCAGAGAATGTCTAGCAAATATGGGAATTGAGTAGGGTTTCCTCAGGTTGCACCAGTAATCATTTATTTTACAGGTAAAAGTTCTATGATCGATATGCTTGTTTCATGCAAGAAAAATTGACATCATAGCATATGCTAGTTTCCGTGCATTTTCATTAGAATCACTATAATTAATATCCCATTTCACACCATTTCATTCCTCATGAGCATCTTGCAATTCAACTTTTATTAGGTACCAATGATTTTCCAAGCTTTTGTTTGTTGAATTGAGATACCGAAGAAGATCTAGTTTTGATCAGAGATGAGTTTCTTGATATACACATTTAGCCTTCTTGAATACTATCTTCATCAATTAATCATTTTGATGCATATTGTAGGGCCCATTTGCCGTTGCACCAAAAGCCATGATTGTTAGTGAACATGGAACACCACATAATTAACCACCTGTGGGCAGGGGAGTGCGTCACATCACCCAACAATCTCCCCCTCGACGCGCATACCAGGTGCTTACACGGGTCGGGAAGGCACCGGGGAGATTTGAACCCATGACCAAGCCAAAACCAGGCTCTGATACCAATTGTAGGGCCCATTTACCGTTGTACCAAAAGCCATGACTGTTAGTGAACATGGAACACCACATAATTAACCACCTGTGGGCAGGGGAGCACGTCGCATCACCCAACACATATACTATAATCATCACAAAGAAATACTTCCACCATCTTGTGCCCGAGATTTTAAAGAGTGTGATTCTTTCTTCTGATAAAATGATGGGATGCCTACATCTTTCTCCACTTTGGAGTTGTGCTCAGCCAAGATAACTTTATCACCCCTGTTTTCTATTTCAAACCATTTTCATGTTTGATTTGGAATTTCAAATAGGTTAATAACTATTTCATAGAGGTTAGGAAATACGTGTTTTTGGAGAGTTTAATTAACCTACTCCAAAATGCGTGTTTTGAAAGTTATCATTAACCTTTTGAGAGGTTAAGAAAAATGCATTTTTGGAGAGGTTAATTAACCTACTCCAAAATGTACGATTTGAAAGTTATCATTAACCTTTTGAGAGGTTAATGGTTAATGATAGACTTGAAAACTCGTATTTTAGGTCTCAACATTAACCTACAATAAGTTGGAGCTCAGAAGTCAAATTTTAAAAATTTCAAGTGCTGTGTGAAGCTGGGAATGAGCCGAAGACATGAAGATTTAGAAACTCACAAAATGACCATTCTAATGATTAAAATGGAAAATATTTCACACATAACCAGGGGATTAACTAGTTCAAAATTTGAAACACTTTATGACCGGATAATAGACCTAATAGTCTTTGTAGCCTTTGATAGGGTAGAACCCTCATAGGGTAGATCATAGTTTATGATCAAACTTATTTTAACCATAATTGGCTACACTTTACAACTATAGTAGTGAAGATTTGTGAGTGTCATCCCCAACCCAGTTTTACCTTCTCCTTTGAGGCTTTTTGGATAACCAAATTTATTGTGTCATGTGTTAAATTTGTTTTATCCTATGGATGCAATGTGTAGTTATCTATTTCAGTTTATATGCTAAATGATGAGATGAATGTGTGGTGAATGTTTTATGGTTAAAGTTTTGAAGTGCCGATTCACTCCCCTTAGAGTTTACTTTCCCATTTTTATTTACAACATATTTTGTAATAACTATATCACACATTCTGATATCCAAAGAATGTATGAAGGCTTCCATAATTACTTCTAGAAAACATAATCATTAACATCAAATAATGGAGCTTGATTAAGAGAGGCACCTTCTACTTTTGTCATTCTTAATTCCAAAAATAATAATCGCAAGAAAAATTCCTATAGGCTGACCTAGGAAGGAACCCTTGGCTCTAATACCACTTGTTAGGTGTGGATTTTTTTTGAGAGGGGAGGAATGAATTAGAACAAGGTATTAGAGAAACATTTAGAGCTAAATGTGAACAACATATTTAAAAAATTCATTCAAGATTAGTTGATTTAAACAAGGAACTCAAGATATAAGAGAAAGTGAACATAGCTCACAAAAGATAGACACACAAGATTTGTGTTGAGTGGAAACCCTCCAAATTTCTTATGGTTTTTTCATAGGAAAAGAAAACACTCCATGTAAACCTATAAATTTTATTAAGCAACAACTCTCTTTACAACAACAACTTCAATTGCACTTCAACCCTTCTTCCTTTACAAAGTATTTTCTTTCAAATCACTTACATGCATAATTGTATGCAACATATACACATACTTATGCATATGAATTACTTTAAGATCTTTCTTTCAAAATCCCAATCAACTATTCCATACATAAAGAAATATGTCTCTATTTTACTACATATTTTATACAAGCACATTCCCTTATATATGGATATATTGAAAATAATTACATTCAAATTAGTTGCATGTATACAAGTGTATAACTTTTTTCAGAATTGAGAATTTACAACTATCATTGAATCCATAGCATAAAATATCATGAAGAAAGACATCCATTTACCAAATATTGAAAGTCTAATTGATCTAGTTGCTAAGCTATAAATTTATATTCAAATTTTGGAGAAAGAAAAGGAGTAGTGGAATACAGGTTTTTACAAAATTTTGGCAAGACACATCATTTTTTGAGAAATATAAGGTAGCCCCAACAAACCCCAATCCATCATTGCCAAAAGAAAGGGAGAAATAAGAGTCTGATAAAGGGAAAGTATCATAAGGGTAAAATTAGTAGAAATCAAAGTCAAATGCATTAGATGGAATAGTATCAATAAACCAGTATTGCAGAACCAAGTTATAGTCTGAGGGGGAGTATTATTGAATGAAATGATAATTCATGATAATGTGTTTTTGCCACTAATGTCAAAGAGGGAGATTTTTGATCTCTATGCCTATGTTTCCTATTAGTGTCCAAATACTTAGTCTTTTACTAGGAAATTATGGAATATCATCACTAAATTTGAGTCATCTAGTAAAGGCTAAGTATACAAGGACATATTTATTTTGCATCACATGTTGAGCAAGTTAGAGCTTTTCAAGAACCCTAGTTGAGACCAAGCATATATACAAGTTGAGCTATTATAGTTGAGATAGAGAAAATTGTAAGAAAATTTTTGCTAACTAAATAGAAAAGATCAAGCATGTAGAAGCTGAGTGCCAGTATGAATGTTAGTTATAACCAAGCATCAGAACATTTAGATGCCGACCAAACCATTTTTACAATATGAGTTTGTAATCACACAAACACTTATGTAAAATTTTTTTAGCCAACTTTTATATAATATTTAATGATTGTAGAGATAGTTAAGATGGAGTTTATGTGTCTTTACATGAGGTAATGATTCCAAGGAAAGAAAATTGACCAATCAAAAAATAAGAAGGGAAAGAACAAAAGAGATTAATTGTGAATTGTTTATTATGATCTAGAACTTTCAAATATTGTCTATTTAAAGAAGGTTCTAACCCTAGGATCATAAGTGTGTATTCATGTGTGAGTGAAGGTGTGAATGCACAAGTGAATGAGAAAATGAGGATATGATAGAGCAAGAAAGACTAAGTTTGAAAGGAGATTAGATAGAGCAATCCAAGTAGTAACGGATTGAAAGAAGATATCAAATTAATAGATTAAATTGAGACATTAAAAAAAGGAGATCCAAAATTGTCTTACAAAGAGAATCCATGGTTAGGTAATGAATCAATTCTAACAGATTGAGTTAGGGAAAATCTGTTAGCTGAGTGATCCTAACAGGTCTATGTAAATCCCCTAACATAGTCCTTACTTGATTGTAAGTGTGAATTCCTATAATATGGTAATACCTAGTAGTCTAAGTAGAGTTTTTAACAGGGCAGACCCCCTATAGGGTAGATCATATATTATGATAATTTTTTTTAACCCTAATAGGATAAATTTATTATTGTAATAGTGAATATTTGTGGGTTTCATCTCCACCCTAATTTTACCTTCACATTGAAGTGTTTTTGGGCAACCAAATCATTTGTGCTATGTGTTGAAATCTTTCATGGATGTGAGGTTTTCATTTATATTTCAGCATTATATTTTTGATGTTAGATCTAAGATATGAGATGAATTAGGTGTGAAATCAATAATTTGATTTTGAAATTTTTTTTTTAAAGATCCTAATTCACCCCCCCTTCAATATCTTGTTTCCCATTAAATCCTTCCTACGATCAGTAGGATATTATTTGACCACTTTCTTTCTAATTTATCTTTCTCATAGAAAGGATGAATCTATACTATCATATTTTATATTGTAACCCCTTTGTCAACTTGTTTTTTTTGGATATTAATCCTAAAGCTATCTATAATAAATTTCTATGAATTGTCTAATCTTTTTCAGTTTACACATTTAATACAAGTATTCTCCAATAGCTATGCTAGTTAGTATTTTTGTATCTATATCTTGACTCTTAATTAATTCACCTCTAACACCCATTTATACTTTGGAGATTTACTTGTTTTTGTCAATTATTTAAAGATTTTCTCATTTACAATTATTATATTTTTATTGGTAGCTTACGATTAGCCTTCATATATATCACTTGATTCCCTTTTTATTTTTTTGCATTCCTATTTCTGACAACATAGTTTTATACTATATACAATATATTTTTTAAACATTAAAAATTTGGATTTGTGTTTACTATGAATTGACAAGGCTAAGAAATAATACAGTCTAAAATTTTATAAGTCATTTATGACATACCGAGGTAAAAAATATGTTATAATAATTTAGAATAGTTGAGAGGGGAAGGGATAGGACATACATTATCGTAATTTCTAAATGTACCAATTCAGCTTTTAATAGCTTCACACAACTTAATTAATCTGCTAAAATGACTCTATCTATATAGCATGTAATCAACAAATTAAATTTTTATGCAATTACTTAACTCTGTTTCCTATATGTGTCGACTGCTAGTAAAATAATCATTGCTAAAAATAGAATGCATAAAGACACATCCATACATGTAAATAGCACTTTGACACTAGGATTTAATGTGGAAACCCAATTTCGAAAAAACCACCAAGTAACATGATACCAATTTTAACTCTTCTAAAGTTAGCTTAGTTAATAGTCAACCCTATTTAATGATATAAACCACATTGTTAAATGTGATACTATTATTAAAGGATTTAATCACCCTATTAGGAGTGTATTGGTTAGAGGATTTTAGATCATTGCATTAAAATGTCACCTTAATTAAAGGATTTTGAATGATACAATAGTTATAATGTAATAGTAGTTTTGATCTATAAAATATAAATCACTTTGAAAATTTAGATCTCCATTTTCTCATATGTTGCTTCATAGATTGACCTCCACTCACATCTCTATCACTAATCTGCTTGTCATTCCTTCAAGCAATCACTCTTCACACTTCTCCTCTATTTCTCTGTTCTTTATAGATTCACCTTAAGACCATAAATCAACAACAAACCAACCTTATAAATCATCTTTTATGCTTCCTTAAATAGGTAATTTTAATCTATTGCCACTTATACATCGCCATTGATCTTAGGGTAAGGTCAGATTTATTGAATCTTTCCATCATTTTGTTTACCTTCTCCTTCTGGAAACTTTCGATCAAATCCTTGACTTTTATCACATAAAGAACTCTATTCATGTATTGAATATTCCAACCTAAGTTCCTTAATTTTCTACTTTGGCTCCTTAATTGACTGACCTATACTCATACTCAGTCAAGCTTGTCCTTTTGATTTGTTCAAACTCTAAGCTTCATCCGACTATCTTATTCACTTCATGTATTGATTGAATGACACATTATCTTGTCAAGAACTAATTTATCAAGTGCCCATTATATTTCCTTGATACTTATCTTCTCATCACTCATCAACATCACTAGCTCACCTAAATATTTCTACTTTTCAAATCCTCTTCATCAATCAAATGATATGACACTTTACACTGTTAGTAAATATCTCTCCAGTGGTTTGGCACTTTGTCTTACTATTAGGTTTGACATTAATGACAACATACCAATTACTCCAATTATAGTTTCCAACAAAACAATCATATGTTAGTAATGCTTTAAAATTTTAATAGAATTTTGTAGTGAAATAAATATTGTGTTAGATGTTTTCCTAGACACAATAGAGGGAATTTTTTTTAGAATTTCACCCTCTTTATAAAGTGAGAGTGATTAATAATATTTGCTAAAAATTAAAGGTTCAAGTATTCCAACATTTTCTTACTACCAAAATGAAACTTCAAATTGTAACTTAGAAAATAGAATTTTAAACCAATATGGTAGATACTTCCTTATCCTTATCACAGTCACATGTACTATTATTACCTAACATATTTAAATTCAAGAATGCATTTCCAAGAAAAATTACAAAACTATCCTATCAATATAATTGATTATAATTAGCAATGATGTCCTTATGAATTTTTAAAATAATTGAAAGATATACTTGAATAATTAGTCCCATTGATATTTCATTTTCCAACATAGGTGAATACATTTTGATAATAAAAAATGCTACATTTTGATAATAAAAAATGCATTAAAGTTATTGATAATCAATTTAGGGGTATGTTTTGTGGGGAATGTGCTCCTTCATATTGTCTTGACACAATGATAATTGAATCTAGGGGAATGCACTCCTTCATATTCTTCTCATACAATGATAATTGGATCCAACAACTCCATACTTATTACTGACTCATTCTCCAAAATCCTTACCCTACCTTCTATTATAAATCTATTAATACAATTTGCAAGGGATGGGGTTTTGACATGAAAAATGTAAAATAAGGAGTATAGGTTACTTTTAACAAATGATAGCCATTTATTCAGTCTGATCGAGACCATCATTGTAAGAATTGAGTAGCTAGGTGTGGGATGACCACCAATCAAAGGAATGCCATAGTAGCATGGTATTTGAATTGTCAATTCATCATGTCAACTAGATTTTTGTTTCATATATCCTAAATATTCTATCTCAAATAGCCTCTTGCATAAGATGTTGATACTAAGTTTATCCACCTCAACTAGGTTAGGCATGGCTATAAACAAAGAAGGTATCTTGATTTGTTAATGCTATATCATCAAAGTTTTGGATAAACTCTTTCCCTAAAAATCTAAATACTACTCTTAGCTCCGCAAAATGTGTAGATCAAGAGAACTTCTTTCAATTTGTCCCCTAAAATAGCCTCATCAAATAAGATTTGAGAAATTGGTCCTCATAATAGGAAATGAAGATGAAATACTTATAAATATCTCTGTTCTACAAGGGAATTTGAAATCATTTGAATCAACACCCTTTAATTTCTTACTACTATTGTTGCTTTAGAATAGTTTACCAAATTTAGGCATTAAATATAGTACACCATAAGATGGGTATACGCAAGAAGTTGAGTGCCAAAACTATAAAAGTACTTGAGAAAAACCTTCTTCTCTAGAAACGTTACCTATTTATTAAAACATAGGTACCCTTTCTAGGCTCAAGTGTATGATCCTAAATTTAAATAATGGGTACCCATTTTTCTCAAAATGGATACCAATTTTTCTCAAAATAGATACCAATTTTTCTCAATGGATAACATTTATTTAAAAAATGAACACACATTTCAAAATGGGTACCAATTTATTAAAAATTCTAAAAACATTTTTTTGGCACCTAAAAACATATCTAGTACTCTTCATCATAAACACATAGACGCATCAACAATTCAAAACAACTAAGTCAATGATTTGGTATTGCAGAAACCCTTCATTAGAGGAAAAAATGTGGTGGGACAACATCTTCTTCAACTCTAACCAATGGATCTTCAATTGGTGGCTCTATATTACATTTTGTTTATCCTTTCTTCTAGTTCTCTCTTATTCAATCATGTCTTTTTTCTCTTTTTTCTTTATTCCCCATTGCATAAAAACTTGGAATAGAGAGCTTTGAATCACCTACATACAAAAAACTTCCAAATTCACCTACATAAATAATAGTATAGATCATGGACAATTTAGAAAAAGCTGTTAAGTTTAGAAGTTTGTTATATTTGACTGTCTGTAAAAGTAGAAAATCTTAAGCCTAAATAGTTGCTTTAAAGCGTTGCTAAATTTAGAGTGAATTGATTAAATACATTAATTAATTTAACTATTTAATATTTTTAATAATTCTTTTAAAAAATTAAATGAAATGAAATCCAATGAGTGAATAAAATAAAATAAAATAATAAATTTAAAGGAAGTAATAAATTTAATTGATTAAATTCAATACAAAATAAATTAAAAAATGTAATTTACAAAATCTATACAATATAATAGATTTAAATAAATAAAATTTAAAAAACTTAAATTTTTAAATATTATAAAGGATCTACATGATAATAAAATCCAAATTAAAAAAAATTTACAAAACAAATTACTAGACTTAATTTTTTTAATTAAAAAATATTGTGAACGTACAATGTTAAGAAATGGGCCATACATGTGACCTTCTCTGTTCTGTGCTAGTCTGTCCAAAATCAATCCACCTAGATCTGACTTGGTTAGATCAAGTTCAACCAAATATGTCTATGTGTCATCCCATGTGGCAGTTTCTCCCATGGTTTTGATAATTCTTAAAACTTTGCACTTTATAGGCCTATTTCAATATCAAAATTAAGGTTTAAAAAAGAGAAAAAAACCAATAGACAAAGCTTAGAGTCAAGATTATGCACATGTAAGTTTTTTTGAAAGGTGACTCTATATCATTTACAATAATTACAATGTATTACAAGTAGGTATTTCAATATTGAAGATGATGCACATTCAAAAAAAGATAAAAATTAGTAGATGATACCAATTATTTTTATAAATGATCAATTGTTCTAGTGGATAGAGCCCTCTTTGACAATATGTAACTTTTTAAAGGATTAACATGGATTTGCTAGGGAAAATATGGTGTGAACAAAAAACTGTTCAATTTTGAAAAGTCAAACTTAGAATAGCTATAACAAGCAAAATATAAAATATTTTTAAATTTTTATTTTTTATAGTTCTAGGTACAGATGTCATAAAAAACATACCTTAAAATTAAATGCAATTTGTTTTTATTTGCATTTAATTTTGTGGTGGAAACTATAACCCCTGATATGTTAAATTTTTTAGATAGTAAAAAAAGGTCATTTAAAATTAAAAAAAAATGCTACTTTTATTTTTAATTTAAACAAAAAACACAAAATTCATTTATTTATATACATTTCATTAGTTTGTACCAACTAAAAAATTTAAAACAAAAATATCACTTTTACATCGTTAAAGTTTAACACTTTTATTGTTGTTAGCCTTTTCCTTTGTAAAAGGGTGACATGTTTGTACTTTTACCCCACTACTACAACATAAAGGTTTCCTATTAGGTCATACAATGTTGTCACTTCTAGTGACTTACTCTATTAGGAGTAATACAAAAAGACCTACTAAAGTCTACATTTTACAAGGATTCTGTAACTCTCTTCAAGTGTGAACCCTATTAGGATATTTACAAATAAAGAACTGTCAAATCCACTCAATTAGAATATTTTTATACTACAATAATAAGAAAGTAACAACAATGACCTAATTAATGCAACTTACTTTTCTTATTCACATCTCTTTTGTGCTCAATACCAATACATCACCTTATGTGATTGATGTCACCAATTCTTCCTTTTCTTTTACTCAGTAAATCTTCTCTATTGTACTTTCTTTACTTTGTCCTTCCATCATCATAAAATTGTCTCATAACCCTCTCAACATATCAAAAAAAACTATTAATTTAATCTAGATATGTCCTTATATCAAATTTTTGCCTCCATAAATGTATAACCTAATTAGGTTTTAGAAACTTTTCGAGTTGGCATCTAATCAAGATCTACGATTCAAAATTCAGCCTTGTCATCATGTTGATTATAATTTTATTTTATTGGTTTAGGTTCTACATTGGGATCATTAATTTAATCAAATTTATATTCCCATTAAATCTCTTCTGATCTTCTCCTCAATCTTGGTAACATGTTTTCCCACTCTATAGAATAAAATTGCATTAGTTTTAGTGAATTCACAAACATTTATGTCCATATTGTGTTTCTTGACAATACTTCACATTCATGCTTGATTATGATGATGTCCCGCAGTAATAAGATTTCCTGGTTACAATACTTGACTCATTCAGTTAAAGCTTCACTTAGTCAATATGTATCTTCTCTGTAACTATATCACTTGGTAACAACTGTATTTGATTATCATTTTTTTCAATGTTCATACTTTGCCTCGTGCCTTCTTGTACTCAATAACTATACTCTTGTTTGGTATCTATGTTCACCCTCCTATCTCTCTCTAACATTCACTAACCATTAACATTAAAAAATTGGATTTAAAGGTTCATCATATGATTTAGTCTATGTTGCTTTTAAGTCTAAATTGGATACTTTAGATTTTAGGTTTTTGAATAGGGCCATTTGTAAATATGGAGATGATTTGGAGTGTTTGATGGTTAAAGTTATTAACTCAAAGGTTAGTTCTTTATTTTTCTCATAAAAATATCCATGACATTGTTGGAACTGCTTCTTTGGGTTGACATTGCCACTCCTATTATTGTTGTCGTACAACTTCTTCAAGGGTGCATTCTCATATCTCTTCTTCCTAGGTCTAAGGTCATGTTGTTATTATTGTTTAGCCGAGAGATGCCATGGATGGATAATTTTGGATAACTAGTCTCTTTTTGCAATATGATGGATATATCAACTACTAACTACATTTACTATTTTTTGGTGTGCCTTTGTCTTCTCCATGAAGATTTTTGACATCCAAATATGGATCCCCAATATACATGCATGATTTGAGTATATGTATATATTCTATTTGCTCTTACTTCTTTTGTCTACATAGTTCTTCAATTCACATACTTATCTATAGTCCTTCCTCTACATTAGATCTTCCATTGTTTACATTTTTTCTTCCACTTCTCTTTCTTGGATTACTTGGCTACTTTTCCAAATTTGATTATGTACTTAATCTTATTATTAATAAATATAGACTATGATCTTTTGTGCAAAAAAAAATTCACCGACCATTCTTTTTGCACTAATGACAACACTTTAATGATTACAAGAGTAACACATGTGACCTCAAATACAGTTCTAAATGTTAACCAATGATCCAGGTCCAATATTGCATAAGCTAACTCCAACAGATAGAAGATCACAAAAATAATCTCCAAAGTGTGCCAAGGAAATGAAGAATACATTACCAACAACCATTAAAAGAGCTATAAATCTGACATGATCAAACCAATCATTATGTAAACACAAGAAAATATCCATAAAGAGGCCCCAAATATAATCCTAAGTTTACAAAAATAGGTCCACTCGAAACTAAGTTTGATGATCCTTCATCACAACTCTACCCTTTTAGTGATACAAATCTTTTTGTTTATGAGTTTAACTAGTCAACATGTACACTTAACTATATAATAGGTGAAATGATAAGAAATGTTTTTAATGGCATGATCAACCCAGGCCCTAAATTAGACATAAGATCTTGTTGATGAAGCTAATAAGGTGATTTCATCATGCTCACATTATTTATAGCTCAAATTTATACCTTGGATTTCTACAAGATGACCAAGATTATGAATAGATAGCTTCTCACCATCTTTCAACTTTTACTTGTTATGGAACTAGGAAAACTTCATTTTTGATCTCATCACCGAGCTTAGGATTTGACCCATCCTTACTAGTCAATCAACCCCTTTGAAACATGTGTATATGCCTATAGTCATTACATTTTTTTTGCTTTTTATGTTCCTCTAATTTTTGATAAAATAAATTGGCTACTTTAGATTCAACTCTTTTATCCCTTGATTATGACCATATTCAATGTCACTTGCTTTTAACACTTAAAAATGCACATTGCCCTTATGTTAAGTTATGGTACAACCTACCAAAGGTAGACTACTTGAGTTTCTTGTCAAAGTAGAATACATAGGGGCTACTTGAGCATGTTTACAATACATAATATAAACTTAATTGAGTCTTGTGTTATAACAATAAATATTTGGATAGAGGAAAATTCTTCTTCACAACATTCAAGAAAATTCTCCTTCACAACATTCAAGTGAAAACTGCAAGTTCAAGAATGTTGAGTTCAACTTGTATAAAATTTAGTTCTAAGTTTTTTGAAGTTCCTATTAGACCCAAGGATTTTTAGGGAAATTCATCACCAAATGGTGATGTTTTAGTATTTTCCAAAATTAAGGCTACTCAAAAGAAAATCTAAACCATTTTTTCCTAGGCAAGTGTCATGTAGGTGCATTTTCATTTCTAGACTAAAAGCTATAAATTAGATGGTTGTATGACTAAGTTGAATGATGTTTGAAATGAAAATTTTGATGTGAAACATAGAGATTCACAAAAAATGACAAAGTTAGATGGTCTATGTTCATAAGCTTGTATTATAGAGGTTGAAAATTCCTATCCCAATTGCAATCCTTAGACAAACAACTTTGGCACTATCACACCTTTTGGTATGTCAAGACACTATCCTTTTATCACTTTCATGGTTTAAAAAAAATCAATTTTATATTCCCAAAACATCATAAATTTTGAGACAAGATGTTAAATCTTCTCATCCAATTATCTTATCATGAAAATCAAAACAATCACAACATGGATATGATTTTGTAATATAAGAAGATTGTGTAAAATTACCCCTTTGTTAGTTCTCATGGTACACTTTGATTTTCATGCAATTTGACCCTTCCTATTATATTCTTTTGGAGCAATACTGTAATGTCCCTATTTTTGGAGGAGTGAATTATTAACTTAATAAAGTGATATATTTTATAAAGTCATTAAATAAAACAATCTTCTAGAGGTTGCTGGAAGAAGCGGAGAAAAAATTAAAAAGGAGGCTGACCTATCGAGAAAAAAAGAATAAATATGCATTGAGGGCTCATTGCCTATCATCAAGATTTACTATTGATTTTTGCTTATGTGAGTTGTGGAGCCTAGGGTTTCTGCAAGTAGTCACAATTGGCCATTGAGAACGAAAACTCTCAATTGGTACTCAATTTTGAGGGTGTGAAAGATCATCTGAATTATTATAGTTGTGAGAAGGATATTTTAGTCCTTTCACTTGTGCTTAATTGCTGGTTTGGAGTTTCAAGGGAGTTGCACTTTCACCATATCATCTTTAGTAGTCAGTCTCTAGTATCTGATCAATCCAAGTTCTTCATTTCAGTTTGTAGTTGTAATAAGTTCTCAATTGTATATAGCCAGTTAGGGTTGTCTGTAATGTGCCATGTCATAATGTTTTGGTGCTAAAAATTCCCATATCGTTTGTAAAAACATTTGGTTTTCACTGAATAAATATATTGGCACTATTATTTCTTTTATTCAGCAATACACTTTCAGCAGTGTATTAAATTTAAGATTTTTTTAGTGGCCTATTGGAAAGGGTCATTACAGTGGTATCAGAGTAGTTTTCTACCAACCTGATAGGGTTACCCAACCACCATTTAATTTAGTTTACAAAAGAACCAACATAACTAAGAATATGGCTGAGAGACATTCTCAAAGCCCATCCAGAAGTGTGCGAGATGATGAGACTTTATAGCAACAGAAGAGGCTTCTACAGTCAATAGAGGCAAGTACACAGGCAATGATGGTTATGATGCAACATTTGATTTGGGAAAATAGGAGAAATAATCATAATAATGACCAAGATGACATGAGCATAGCAGGATCACAACATAGGACACGGTCTGGAACAACTAACAGACCCACATGTCCTACATTCAGAGAAGAAACTCTAGCACGCACACCTGATGCTATCGTAACAAATATTGTAGATGAACTTCGAAAAGCAAGGAATAAGTGGGATTAATTACCAAAATATGTACAGGATGGATGGACATTTGACAGGTACCTGAACTATAGAGCTGCCAGGAAGAAGCAAGTAGATAAACACAGTGAGTTGCAACAGGTCACCAACAAGTTGGTATTAGCCACATTTGATGGCAGTGGAAAAATAATTACACGTGCTTGGATTCATAAGGTGGATACTTTCCTATCTCTAAAGACTATGACAAAATTTGCAGCACTTAAGTATGCCACTTTACACTTAGATGGGGCAGCACATGATTGGTGGACACATGGCATGACAAAATCTTGAAGTTTATTTATGAGAGTTAGCCCAGTTGAGATAGTTAGGAGGTTTAGAACAATTGATCAACGACTTCTAGAAGCTTGCAGTGATGGTGCCTGGCATTTCAGAAAGGAGGCTAGTCATTTTATTCACAGAGGGATTAACTAAACCACTCAAGGGGTGGGTAAAGGCCTTTGATCCTCCTACATTATAGGAAGCCATGAAGAAAGCCCGCAATATGGAACTCGCAGCTCCAGCAAATCGATTTAGTTCAAAGGGTTCTTCATCATTTAGAGATAACAAAGGGGAATTCAGCAAGGGTAAAGAGAAGGTTAGTGACTCAAAATGCAAGCTAGCTACACCTTGGGATAAGGAAACACTTAATGACCTATGTAGGAAAAAGCTATGATTCTTTTGCAAAGGTCCCTATGAGTTTGGTCATGATTGTTCTATGAGGCCTAAGCGAAAGGCTAACAGAGCAATGCTGGCTTATTACGAGGGTTCAGAATCAGACAACTCAGAGCACCATGATGAGGATCTTGATGAGGTAGAGGGTGAACAAGAGGTAGATAGTGCTGAGAAAAAAGAGGTTGCAGAGATACATTTACAAGAGGCACGTCTATCTAGTATTCAAAGAGAGGGATCTTTCATATTTCGGTGAGTCTTGGCAGGACAGAAGGTTATTACTCTATTGGATATAGGTGCCATGCATAATTTCATTGATGCATGATTTGTGGAGAGGCGTGGACTCATTATTGAGGAGTTCAAGGGACTAAGAGTTAAGGTAGCCGATGGATATACTCTCCGTTGTGATAGGATGGTGCGAGATCTATCTTTACGCCTGAACAACTATGAGTTTAAGGCAGACTATCATGTGGTCAACATGGGTGACATGGATATAGTACTTGGGATGCAATGGCTACATTCTTTGAAGGAGGTTACCCTAAGATTGGAGGATATGGAGATATGATTCGTGGTGGATGGCAGGACTCATGTGCTGAAGGCTATCCGTAATGGTGATTTTAGGACTATCTCATTTAGGCGGTTGGAGAGATTAGCCAAGCATAATAATATAGAGTGGGCGGCAATATGCACCTTGATGCCTACCTAGGAGGAGCAACATAAGACTAAATATCATCCAGATATTCATAAATTGAGAATCAAGTATGAGAAGTTATTCAGTGAGATTCCACCAGGCAGGTCACCAGATAGAGGTATTGAGCACATTATTGAGCTAGAGGAAGGTGCTAAGCCTGTCATGATTACACCATACCGGCACCCAAAATGACTCAAAGATGAGATTGAGAGGACCATCAAGGAGTTGCTAGAAATGGGACATATCAGACCAAGTAAGTCACCTTTTGCATCTTCTATTGTTTTGGTTAAAAAGAAGGATGGAACTCTACAAATGTGTATTGATTATAGGGTGTTGAATAAGAGAACTATAAAGAAAAACTATCCCATCCCATGCATCGATGAGCTGATAGACAAATTGCATGGGGCTTTTTATTTCACAAAAATTGATTTGAGATCAGGCTATCACCAGATCAGAGTTTGAGAGCAGGATATTGAAAAAACTACTTTCAGATGTCATTATGGGCATTTCGAGTTTGTAGTCATGCCTTTTTGTTTGACTAATGCACCTACCACATTTCAGTCCACTATGAACAAGATCTTCCACCATCAGTTCAAGAAATTTGTGCTAGTGTTCTTTGATGATATTTTGATCTATAGCAGGACATGGCATGAACATTTAGAGCACTTGTAGACAATATTGAGCATTTTATAGAGTGAGTCCTTGTATGCGAAGAAGTCCAAATGTGATTTGGGGATGACATAATTGTTGTATCTTGGACACATCATTAGTGCAGAAGGAGTGTGAATGGATCCTGAAAAGATTCATGCTATTGTTGATTGGCTACCACCAGAGAACCTTACACAGTTAAGAGGGTTCCTTGGTCTATGTGGATTCTATCGTAGGTTTGTTAGTGACTTCTCACGACATACAACGCCCATGATAGATTTTCTGAAGAAAGGGGCATTTATGTGAACTCGGGAGGCACAAGAGTGTTTTATGTGGTTCAAGGAAATAATGACTACATGCCTAGTATTAGCATTGCCTGATTTCACGAAGCCATTTGAGCTTCAATGTGATGCTTCTGGAGAGGGAGTTGGTGTTGTACTCATGCAGGACAAGCATCCTATAGCTTATGAGATTAGGAAACTTAGAGGGGCTGAGAGATCATTCAATATATATGATATGGAGATGTTGGCCATCATGCATGCCTTGGCCAAATTAAGACAGTATCTTGTGGGTAGCAAATTTTTTATTAAAATTGATCATAATAGTATGAGGCACTTTTTGGGATAGCAGGACCTAAATGATCATTAGCAAAAGTGGGTGAGTAAGTTATAGGCATATGATTTTGATATCACATATGTTAAGGGGACATAGAATATTGTTGTAGATGCTTTATCCCTTAGGCCACACCTCACTTCTATGATTCAAATATCAGAGGATTGGCGACACTTGATTGTAGCAGAATATGCCAAAGATACGTGGGCCTCTACTATAGTGGAGGGAACAACAATCGACACCAGATACACTATCATAGATGATTTGATCATTTATAAGAACTTGATTTACTTAGTCCCAAGATCAAAAGTGAAGCAGTTGATTTTGAGAGCATTCCATAATTCACCTACAACAAGCCATCCTGGGCATTTCAAGACTTACAAGTTAGTATGAGAATGATTCACTTGGAAGGGACTTAAGGCTGATGTTTTGTAGTATGTGCATGAGTGTCATGTTTGCCAACAGAATAAACAAGAGCACACTTATCCAACATGGCTCCTACACGCACTTCCTATTCTTGATAAGAAGTGGGAGTGCATCTCTATGTATTTTATCATGGGCTTGCCCAGGGCCTAGGGGCACAATTGTATTTATGTGGTGGTGGTAACTCAACAACTCAAGTGGTAAAGGTCTTCTTCAAGGAGGTTTTTAGATTACATGGTTTGCCTCAGAGCATTGTGAGTGACAGGGACAGCCACTTCATGAGTCACTTTTGACAGGAGATATTTTGGTTGTGTGGCACTGAGCTTACACCTAGTACCAATTATCACCCACAGACTGATGGTCAAACAGAGATTGTAAACAAATGGGTGGAAGGGTATTTGAGGAATTATGTGGTAGATCAACAACAGACTTGGGTTTGATGGATATATCTTTGTGAGTATTGTTACAATACTACATATCATATGACTATACAAATGACACCCTTCATGGCACTTTATGGTTATGAGGCTCCTAGTTTCTTAGATTTGTTTTTGGGAGATAGTAGAGTACCCTGTGCAAGTGAACTATTACAAGAAAGTAAGGATATAGTTGCTACTCTCAGAGACAACATTGCTAGAGCTCAGAACCAGCAAAAGCAGTATGCAGAAAAGAAGAGGACTAAGCATAGTTATGAGGTAAATGATATGGTTTACCTCATGTTGCAGCCATATAAGCAGTCCACTCTCAAGAAGAGTGGTGCAGAGAAACTCAAGCCACTCTATTATGGACCATTCAGGATCATCAGGCGAGTGGGTGAGGTGGCTTATGAGTTGGAGCTTCCCAAAGATAGTAGAGTGCATAATGTGTTTCATGTATCATGCCTCAAAAAGGTGTTGGGTCAAAATGTGATGCCTTATGCATTATTACCTCCCTTGGATGATGAAGGGAAATAGATCTTAGTGCCATAATCCATTCTGGATAGTAGAGAGAAGTAGCTTTGCAGGTGAGTAATCAGAGAGTATCTAGTTAAGTGGAAAGATTTACCTGTTGAAGATGCTACTTGGGAGGGAGAAGTGATTTTGTAGCATCTAGCATTAAGATTGCTTGAGGCCAAGAAATTTTAGGAGGGGCGGACTTGCAATGTCCCTATTTTTGGAGAAGTTAATTATTAACTTAATAAAGTGATATTCTTTATAAAGTCATTAAATAAAACAATCTTCTAGAGGTTGCTAGAAGAAGTAGAGAAAAGAATAAAAAGGAGGCCAACCTATCAAGAAAAAAAGAATAAATATGCATTGAGGGCTCATTGCCTATCATCGAGATTTATTATTGATTTTTTTTTATGTGTATTGTGGAGCCTAGGGTTTTTGCAAGTAGTCACAATTGGCCATTGAGAACAAAAACTCTCAATTGGTATGCAATTTTGAGGGTGTGAAAGATCACTTGAATTATTGCAGCTGTGGGAAGGATATTTTAGTCCTTTCACTTGTGCTTAATTACTGGTTTGGAGTTTCAAGTGGAGTTGCACTTTTACCATATCATCTTCAACAGTCAGTCTCCAATATTTGATCAATCTAGGTTCTTCATTTCAATTTGTAGTTGTAATAAGTTCTCAATTGTATACAACCAATTAGGGTTGTCTGTAATGTGCCATGTCATAATGTTTCAGTGCTGAAAATTGCCATATGATTTGCAAAAATATTTGGTTTTCATTGAATAAATATATTGGCACTATTATTTCTTTTATTCAGCAATACAATTTCAATAGTGTATTAAATTTAGGGTTTTTTTAGTGGCTTATTGGAAAGGGTTATTACAAATAGTTGGTGGGTTTTGGAAATTTGCATGTAATTGTTCATTCACGTTGACTAGTGTTCATGCCTTTCTATTTCCAACTAGGATTTCTTTTGTGCTCCCAAAAAAGGGTGGTAGTGTCTTAGATATATTGATAATCCATGTTTGTTGGTAGCAATGCCTTTATTAATTTTTTTGTGGCATCATGCCGAATGATGAATGTTTCATCATTCTCCCTCCTTGCACCCCCTCCTTCCTTCCACACAATTGATAATTACAAATTTTCATATTGATAAATGCAAAAACATCTAGGCAAACTATTCATTGATTGCACATAGTCAAATATAAATACATAGGTATTGATAAGTAGGAGATATTTTCCACAATTCAATTGTGACTTTGTTATGAGGGTTTAATAGTGTGGTTTTTTTGAGTCAAACTAATAGACCCATGTTTCATAAATATTGGTTCAGATGATTCATCTCTCATGAGGATGAATGGAACACTTAGCATTAATTACATCTAGGTGATGCTCACAGAGATGAAGCACGAAAAACCCTAGATGCAATGAGTACTATGTGTTTTGTGGTTCACCTTAGCATCACCTAGATGCAATGAGTACAGTCATATCAGCCCATAAAACCAACATAAAAAAATCTTGGTAAAAATGTAGGAAAAAAAAATGGCATCACAAACTACACAATTCGTTTCAAAAGTTCAATGTAATCACTTTGACAAGAAAAAAAAATCTCCATTCTTGATTATTCATTAATAATTTGATACCTATAATATAATATATATTGCTATGAGCATAACCATTGCACCTCATTTAAATGCAAGTGTAACAAGAGCTCTAGGAGAGCTTGAGTTGCTACCTTGCATGCATGAGGTTGTTGCATTGTCATTTTGTTAGATTATGAATTTTTTAATATATGTTCAAATTATATAGAAAATGAATTAGACAATTAGATTAAACAATTAAAATGAATAGTTTCATTTGAAAAACACTATAATTATTCTCCAAACTTATAGAATGAAACAAGCAACTATTATTATTATTATTTTGATGAATAGTCCTTTTCAATTAATAAAATTCAGTAAGATTACAATCCACAAAAAAGGGGCCAGGGGATACAGGATTACCCCGCGAATGAGTTCAGACGGCCGAAGCCGAAAAAAACAACATGGCCTCATCCAGAAACTATTAACTATTCATAAAAAAAAAAAACTTTTAAGCTGCCAAGGCAGTGCTAGCAGAGGGAGGATCATCTTTATCATGAAATCCCCATGCATCAGTGAGATTGTGGGGCGGATTGGGAACAGTCCAGCCGTCAGCAACATCAGCAGGATCTGGGGTAGTCGCAGTCTCCACATCCTTCGTGTCTGGCCACAGAGGAGAAATTGCCAAAGTCAGCCGAGGAAACTTGCCAGAGTGCTTCTGTCCAGGGGGAGGAGTCGGGAACGACCAGAAGCCTGCCCAAGGGGAGGAGCCGGGGACCAGCCAGAACCACCACGCAGTGGGGAAGCGGAGTGGTGCCTCCAGCCGCCATGTCCACCACTGGGAGAGCGATGGCGGGGACCCTGGGGGCGCGGCGCGTGTGAATGGCGGCCAGAGGACTAGCGTTAGGAACAATGACCGTGGGATGAAGAGGCATCGACCGAGACATCTGGAGGCACTCTGGCAATGGTGCATGGAGCATTGCCCCAATGATTTAACAATTCCTATAAGTGCGCAACTTCCAGGGAAACTTTATTAGGTTGCACCTATATCTGCATAATGAAATTGTTACAAATGCATGCCTTAGTGTACATTGCAATGTTAACATCCAAAAAACTATGAGTGAATAAAATTGCATTCCTATCTTTACATAGAGAAAACAAAATTTCCATCCTGAAGGTATGCCAAATTTGGGAGAACTTTCGAGGAATTCTGGGGGAATCACCCAGCAGGATCATGTGCCATGAAAAAGGTTCAGGCTTGAAAGGCTTGAAAAAATCATGAATCTACTGCCAATTATTTTGAGCACGCTTGCAAAACCAAAAAATATGCAAAAAGGACTCAGGTTGACCACAGAAGGGGCATTTGGGATTAGGAACCCAAATGTGCTTGAGTCGAGGCCCTAGGCGAAGACCTTGGAAGGCAAAGCCCCAAGCAAAGTGGGCAATCTTAGGTTCAGTAATGGCACTCCAAATGGTGTCGAAACATTTTCTCCATTGAGAAAGCGAAGATTGCAAATGCCACCGTTGATTAAGCGTGTCCACCATTGGAAGGTGGGGTGAAAGCCATCTATACCCCATGTTGGGCTTATAATTGGTAAATGGAGTGCCAGGATACCACTTCCAATCATGCCACCAAGGACGAACAGACTGAATCCCCACTTTATGAACTAAGTGCATAGGGATGGAAGACAACAAAAGGTCAAAAGTCTGGCGATCGGAACTAACAAGGCAGTACTAAATTTGCATATCCTCCCATGACCTAAAATTCATGGTGACTCTTGAAAAAATATCCTTAGTAGTGCAGATGCCACGTTTAAAGAAACGCAGAGCACTGACACCTTGAGTCTTGGCAAGAGGAGTGCCCTAGATGGCAAACGGGGGAGACCACCAAATGTTCTATTGATTTAAGGATAGCCCATTGTGAAACTCATCACCAGCCCAACGAAGCCAAGCTTTAATAGCTTTCCAGGCTTTCCAGATGCTCTTTATAACAAAAGAGCCTTGTATGACCACTGGTTCACGCATAGTGAGAAGGGTCTGAAAACCAATCCCCTTCCACGTCGGTCTGTTAACAGGGAAGCTGGAAGAAATGCAATGCCTTACTAGTATCTTCCAGGTTTTATCTCCAAAAATAGCTCTAATAATCCATTTCGCACAGAGGGAAAGGCCTTACTTTCGAGTGGAAAGTAGGTTGAGACCTCCAGATTCCTTTGGGAGACAACAGAAATCCCAAGAAACTCTGTGAAAACCATGATGGTCAGAACCAGAGGCCCAAAGAAAATCTCTGAGCGAACGTTCTAGCTTGAGATAGGAAGCTTTGGAGGGAGCCCAACAGGAAGAATAGTACACATGAGTGGCAGCTAGAATCTTAGAACAAATCTGGAATTTACTAGCAAGAGAAAGCACCTTAGTGATCCAATAATCAAGCTTTTTGTTAATCTTAGCAAGCACAACATTCCAAAGTTCCACAAGGGAAGCCTAGAAAGCAAAGGGAATGCCAAGAAAGTGGAAGATTTCTCCATGAGTAACCCATTTTCGTTGAAACTGGCTGAGTCAAGGTGGAGCTGGCAAGAAAGACTGGCGGTAACAGAGCGTTTTATGCCATTGAATGGCAGAGCAAGAGGCTTGACAAAAAGTGTCTAGACAATTTAAAGCATTTTTAATGTTTTCTTCATCTTCAAGAAGAGTAAGAAAAGAATCATCAGCAAAATGACCATTGACTAACTGGGAGGAAGAATCAGGCAAGGAAATTCCACAGACCAGTCCTGAAGACACAGAGTGAGCAAGTAAATAACCAAAACCTTCAGCAGCAAGGACATAAAGCGTTGGAGCTAGCAGACAACCTTGCCTGATGGAGCGAAAAAGACCAAAAGCTTCAGATTGCAAATTATTGATGGTGATGCAAGCATTAGCGTCACCAAAGAGCATCTCCACAGACTGAAGAAAATTGGGACCAAAATCCAGAGCCTGAAGCATAGCCAAAATGAAAGGCCATTCAATGCAATCATAGGCTTTAACAAAATCTATCTTTAAAAAGATAGCCTACTACTTGGACTTACAGGCCCATTCCATACCTTCCCAGATAGCAATGATGTTGTCAAGAATATATTTGGATTTGATGAAGCTAGTTTATTCAGGCCGCACAATTAAAGGTAGCATATGGCAGATTTTGAGAGAGAGCGCCTTGACAATGATCTTATAAGACACATTCAAGAGGGTGATGGGCCTCTAGTTGCATATGTCCTCAGGATCACTAGCTTTAGGTATGAATTTAATATTGCCTTTATTTATGACCACTCCTAGGCTTTTAGAATGATATGCTTCAAGATAGACTTTGTACAGATCAGGACTAATTTGCTCCCAAAGATGTTTGTAAAATTCGCAGAAAAATCCATCACACCCAAGGGATTTGTCATCCGCCATGGAGTAAACTACCTCTTTAAGGTCTCGGAGGGAAAGAAGTTGCTCACAAAAAGTGCGTTGCTCAACCGCGAGGTGGTTTGGAGTAACAACAATACACTTTCTGAGAGCCTCCTCCTGAGCAACCGAATTGCCCTGCGAAGCAAAGACGTTCTCATAGTGAAGAAAAAATGCTTGCAAGATGTCGGGCAGACTGGAAAGAACATCAGTTCCCTATTTTATCTTTTTAATCCCAACATTGGTATGATGGGCTCGGAGAGCCTAGAAGAATTCCTTCGAGGCTTTGTTGCCAACCTCCAACCAGTGGAGACAGGCTTTGATTTGGGCTCCTCGGGCAGCATAGTTATCAGCAATTTGATTATCATGGCGAAGCTTGGCAAGTTGAATTTGTAACTCCACATCAAAGGGGTTGAAGGTGAGAGCTTCAGAGGCTTTTTTGAGGGCAAGGGTGTTGGCTTCATAAGACCGTTTTTTGAAGATAGCCAGCTGACACCTGTAGATGCGCAAAAATCGAACAATTCTGGTAATGGCGTCATTCCACCATTGAATCCAACCTCAATGGGAATGCGGATGTGGCTCCAAGTTCCATACACGTTGGATGTGGGAGATGGTGGAAGCATGCAATAAAACAGACGTGTTAAGGAAGAATTGAGAGTTGGCCACCTTGGGGACAGCTGTTTGCTAAGAAATACCAAAATAAATGGGATAGTGGTCTGACAGCGTCACATCTATCAGGGGAATGATAGGCAAATCACGATCTTCAGAAAAGGAGAAAAAAGATTGCACTGAGATCATAGCACGATCAAGACATTTCAAAATGTGATCAGGACTGGCTCGAAAATTGGACCAAGTGTACCAGGCCCCACTACCATGGCTGTGGTTTGTATTGGGATATAAAAGGCCCAATTTATGTCGCATGTAAAACCAGACTTCTCTTTCCCCAGCTGTGCAATGGAAAGGCGGAATGCCATCTTTGTCAGAGGCCACTTCAACCATATTGAAGTCCCCACACAGGACCCAAGTACCTGGCGGCAAGTTGTCAGCAAGCCAAACCCACATTTGTGCCCTTTCCACAGCATCATTGGAGGCATAAACATTAATGATTCCAAAAGAATGATTGTTAATGGAGAGCAAAAGCCAAATAATACGATGTGTGGGGTCAGAACCATACAAGATGATAGCAGAATGAAGGCGAGGTGACAGGAGAGTAACTCAGGACCTCGGCCAGCTTCATGCTGAGAAGAAAACATAACGCTATCCTACCAAATGACGCAGCATGTAGCAGAAAGCATGAAACCAAAAATCTTAACTTCTTGCAGGCAAAAAAATCTAAATTCCCAAGTCTATGACGGGTATCTCGGACATAGAACTTTCTGGGGACGTCTGTAAGACCTCGAACATTCCATGAAAGGAAGTTCATGAGAACTCTTCCATATCATCCTCGTCCTCCAGAGAGGAGTAGCTATTCTGCAAAAAGGTAGAAACTGGGTGGAAGTCAGACGGGAAATCCTCTGGACTTACAGCTTGCCGTTTTACCCCTGATATCTCTACATGTCCAGGAGGACTACGAAAATGCCTTGTTGCTGGTGGTACTATGGAAGAAACTGCAAGAGGAGTACGAGCCCCAGCCAAGGGCGAGGCCCTGGCGGCCGCCTTGATCCCCTGCGAACTAGCAGGGTTTGAAACCTGCGAAACCCCCGGAACAAGTGCAATGGAAGCCACTGGCGGCTCCATGCTAGCAGGCGTTGATACTTATGTGGATGTAGGGGGAATCGCGGTAACTGCCGCATAGGATGGGTTAGGGGCCAAGTGATTCAAGGCAAGCTTGCCCTTGCGCCCAACAGTAACCCATTCTTCTTTTTTTCCTTGCGCCCAACAGTAACTATTATTTTTTATTGTATATGAATGTTAAATATTATTTTATTAATTTTATAATGATTAATTTTAAAAATTACTATATTTTAAAAAGTTATATAAGAAATAAATATTGAATAGAAAATTTTACAATAATTTTTTTTTTCTAATTAATATTTTACAATTAATTATTTTGTCCAAAAATTGATTTTCCCCATTTCTGAGACTGAAATCGTAATCAATTTTTGAAAATTTAAGTTATCCAAATAATAATAATAATAATAAATGCAGCTGAACACCATCTTCCGTCATGTAAACATTGACAACAAAAAACGTGAAATTGAATTAATAGTTGATAATTTTCCACTGAGCGGGCATTAAAATGACTTACACTTTGTTATGAAGCAAGAGTAATTCTGGTTCCTGTAAGGTCCGATATTGTAAAAAAGCAGCGATAAATTGAAACATCCAAAACTTATCTTTTACTTTTGTCCAAAAAATAACAAACACGGTAATTTTTTTATTGGATCTTAAAATTATCAGCGCAAATTACTGTAAAACGATAACGACATACCTGTTGTGTTCTCATGATTAGAAAAACAGTGGATGGGCCAATATCCAATACAGTCAATCTCATTTAGCCTGAAACCACCATAATTTATTAGTTTGTGTGAAACGGGCATGCGTTTTCTATTCCAAATCTAATCCAAAACTATGAAATTTACTTAGGCATTTGCGTCCAAATCAATACAATTCAGCTTATATAGTGTAATTTATTCGAAAATGGATCATTATTGCTTGGAGGATATGCTAACATTTTCTCTATTTCTGCGTACCCCAAACTCCGAGCTCTCAGCAGATGAGCACAAAACAATTTGAGTTAGACTTCTAGGGTTTGTTTGGCTGCGGAAATATAAAAATGGAAATAGGAATACTTATTCTTGAATAGAAAATGGGGTTATGTATTCCTATTCTTGTTTGTTTCACTCAAAATTTGATGAGGAATTCATGGACTGGAAAATTTATGTTTTCTAAAATAAAAAAAATTGGAATAGGAATACGTATTCTAATTTCACCTATTTAGGTGGAATAGCAAATGCTCATTTTGGGCCAAAATTGAAATACGTATTTCAATTTTATTTCTATTCCAATTCCGATTTGGTGCATCCAAACAGAGAATTCAAAATTTTAAGAATACACATATGCCTTTTACACTTGTATTCCCATTGCTAAACAAGTTCAATTCATCTTTTATCTTTTAGCATCTATTATTATTATTGAAATAAGATAAGCAAATATCAAATTTCTGTAAATTAGAACAGTCAATCAACAAGAAGACCAAATACCATGATATTGGACAAATCAAACAATGTATTGAATATTAATAAGACCTACAAATGTGTTGATTGTAAGTGTAGTGCATCCATCATGTGTGTTTGGAATTTATTATCTATAGGCTAATAATTTCTTTCTTTCTTTGGATTTCATGATGTTTTTAAAATCTAATTTCAAATAAATTCCAAGGTACTTAGCCATCACATTGTTGCACCAATTATCCTGAGAATTCACCAATTTCCAACCGATTTTGGTTAGGACGGCCTTATTCATATGCCCTATTCTTCTTATATTTAAGCCTCAGACTTTCTCCCAGCTCACCAAGCTCATCCTAGACTTCTCTTCGGTGTCAAACCATAAAAAATTACATTGGATTTTCTCAAGAATGTCTCTAAATCGGCCAAGGATTTTAGAGATGGAAAGGAAATAGACCGAGATGCCTTGCAAGGAGGCTGAGAGAAGATGAAGTTTCCCTACATTACTCAGGATTTTTCCTTTCCATCCCGTCAACTTTCTTTGGAAGCATTCAACTAGGACATTCTAATACTGATTGGGGACTTCTTTAATTGTGAGCAAGAGACCAAGATAAGTGTTAGAGATAGATGACTCCTAGCAACCAAGAATTTTGGACACCTTTTCTCTCAAACTGGCAATAGTGTTAAAGAAATACACTTTGTTGTTTTGCTAATTTATTCATTCTCCAAAGACCAACACATACTGATTCAGGTTGTCTTTCCACTCTCTAGCTTCATGGATAGAGGAGATACCAAAGGTGAAGGTATCATCCACAAACTATTGGATAATTTGCGGGGGGCACTAGGAAGCAGGTTTAATACCTTTAATTCTACTAGAGTTGGTCAAATAAACTAAATTTCTACTTAGAATCTCCGTCACAATGATGAATAGGTAAGGAGATAGGGGGTCACCTTGACACAAACATTGGGAAGAAGAGAAGAATTTACCAGGAGCCCCATTAATAAGCATCGAAAATGTAACCAAGGTCATCGCATTTTTGATAATTCTAGTAACATTCTCATTAAAGCCAAGCTTAGAAAGAATAGAAAAAAGAAATTCCCTCCTAACCTTATCATAAGCTTTGGAAATATCTAGTTTAAGGGCCATACTTGGGTTCTTTCTCCTTTCCATAGAATGGATTACCTCATGAATGGTTATTGACGTGTCAAGAATCTTTCTCCCTCACACAAAACCATTCTGGTAGGGGCCTATGAACTTGTCATTTTATGTCATGTTCATTGGTAAATAGATCGTCCTTTTGATTTAACTCTCAAATACCTAAATTTGTGAACAACATCTGGTTACAACAGTTGGAAATTTGTTTTGAAATGACTAACTTCCCTCTGAATTCCTAGGTATAGCTCCCTATTGCATTGTGATTTGCAATGAATTGTGTTTACTTCTAAATCTAAAATGAGGTGTGTTCTTAACCTGAGAATAGGAGAGGTAAACCAAGCTAGGCCTAAATAGGAACTTAGGCAAGAGTTGATATTTTGAGATTGGTTAAGTTTATGAATTCACACATCTTATGAACCTGTAAGGCTTAATGATTCAACAATGCATGCTAACTAAAACTAAACTAATATCAGTAGGAAACTAACCATAGAGATTGAAAGAATGACTTGAAAGAAAACATAAAAGGGACTTCTCTTGAACCTATGATAAAAATACTATTATCTTTGGCTTGTTGCTTTGAAACAAGGGGGTGAAACTCTGTTCATTCCTTGATTAAATTTAGATGAAAGAGAAAACATAAAACTAACATAAAGTAGAATGGAATAGAAAATAATTGACACAAAATACTATTCAATTGTCTCTGTAATATCTAGTATTTCACACCAAAAATTAGCCGACCCTTTATTAATCTTTCAATCATGGACATATAGGATTTTGAGATGACCGTTACAAAAGGAACTTAAATTGGTTCATCTTTGTAGAAATGACAAATGAAAAGGAGCCAATTTGTCCATTACAATCATTACATCAAAATATGAAAGGGGCAAAATATGAATCACTTTGCCTTCTTTTCCTTTTCTGACTTTGCCTTAAATAGGCCTTGGCGATGACAAAGATTGGAATTAATTCTTCATGCCTATGAACATGTACATTAGTGTATCTTAAGAGCCATTTAGAATGATCTCTAGCTAAATCTTTGACAAAATTTAACCAATCTTGTATCTCCTCCATGGCTATGTGTACACACCCGCCAAGTCTTTGGAGATTGAAAATTTGATTTCGATGATTAGAAGATATCCCTGTCAAAAAATCTATGTAATTGGAGAAGTTCTTTTGCATGACAGCTACTCCAATGATTCCCTTTCCTTGTCCACTAGTCTGGGAATTTGTATGTAGACCTCTTAAGAGTTCATAGTTTCTGTCTTGATCCTTTTTCATTTTGGCTTTTTTTTCTTTATGTCCTTCCTCTGCTGCCAAGGTCATCTTAGTCTTGAATGGCATGCTCTGAAGCCACTTAAATAAAGGCTCATCTCCCTTAGGAAAGATCTTTTCTTCCACAACTTCCTTAGCCTTCATTTGGATAATCATCTTTAGTAAGGAGACACAATCTTCACTCCTAACTTTCTCTACTGCCAAGGTTCTATAATGGTGAGTCTCTCTAACTTGAGTTTCCCATTCCAATCTCTACCAATTTTCTCGAAATTTTTATCTTCTTGGAGCTGAGAGATTCATCTAGTGCTTAGACATCTATAGTAGTAGGATCACTAGTGATTGACATTTCAGAGATGCTTGCCAACAGGTTGACCAACTACCTGATGAAGCTATTAAGTTCATGGATTACCACCTTCATTCTAATTTTTGATAATTTAAGGCTTTCAAGCTGTCCCTCTATTACATCATTTCTTGACTTCCATAAGCCAACCTTGGTGTCATGTCTGACCTCCCTGAGATCCACAGAATGTAGGGAAAAATTATCCATAGACATCTTTAATTCTTCCTTCTTTAGTGGGCTTGGCAATTTCCATTGTCAGATGTCTTGTTTCAGGATCTTGTCCGAGAATGGACAAGGTGTTCTATTTTTTGACTTTTCTCAGTGCTGATCTAGAGCCGATAGGTAGAGATAAAGTATCTTTGTTAGGAGCTCCTTCATCTATCCTCTTTTTTTTTTTGTGCAAGGTGTCCTCTAGTCATGAATCTATGTTGATCATCTTGGAAGTAGTCCCAGGAGCGTCTATACTAAACATCTTTCTCTTGACTGGGGTGAGTGTTTTCATGGCCAAAGAGAAAGGATTCTTTGGGGCCTATGAGATGAGCTTTGAAGAATCCAGGCCCTTTGCTACCTTTAAAGTCTTCACCTCATTAGATTCAATTGACTCACTCTCACTACTTCCACCATCTCCAAGATCTACTACTTGCACTTGGGGACTACTCAAAAGGAGTAGTGCAATACTTATAGATGAGATTGGACTGCTATGAGGTGAGAGGTCAAGAGTGACTACACCATCTTTTAATTCCTTTGCCTTCTTCTTCTCATCCTCTGCTAGAGTTTTGATTACCATAAGGGAGCTGTCCTGACAAGTTCTAGCTAGGGGAATGCTTTTGTCAGGAGGTTGATCACCTCCATCTTATGGTTGAGTTGGACTTTGGGTAATAGGAAAGGTTGCACCTGATGTGCCACCCTAGGAGGAAGAAGCCACTGCAACCTTTGGGGAAGCTTGTGCGAATGTGCTTTTGCTCCAACTCCTTCTAGTTGTGGTCCATTTGACCCATTTTCTAGTCCTTTTAAAGATTTGAGCCATCATTATATCTAGCTCTTCCTTTGAATCTTCATAAGGTTTTGAGCTTAATTTTGTGCCTCTTAGCTTGGTCAGGTAAGTATTGCTAGACATGTTCTAGCTATCATCCACTACTCCTTCCACATCAATATTGACTTTGTATATTTTCAACTGATCGACTGTTAGTCTAGTGAAGGTATGATCACCACTCAAACCCATTCTTGCAATTGGCCCAATAGTCCTCAATGGTGGTAATGTGTTTGATTACACTTACAATTTTGAAAACATCCCTTGTGTACCCATTCAGGTCAAACATGGACCTCAAGACTTCATACATCTCTAATTTATACTTCATCACCCTCAACATGTTCTTGGCATCCAAATGGGTTTCACAACTGAAAGACCCCACCTTCATGGGGAATTCATACCCTTTGTTCTTCAGACTCCCACTCAACACGTTCACATGAATGGCTTGCCACACGATCTTGATCAAAATGATCATGTCACTGGGATATCTTGGTAGCTTCAAGGGGAAACCACCGTAAGATACAGGACACAAATAAGAAAAGGATGAAATAACTCCCAAATTGGCTGATGGCTTCAGGGATAAATCTCCTTTATGGACATCCTTGTAGCTCCTTGCAAATCCTCATAGTGAATGCATTATTAACTTTTACATATTCTACATAGCTATTTTCCAACTATAAGCATGAACAAAACTCATAAGATTTAACATCATCAGGAAAATTTTCCACTCTTGGGAGGCTTGGCCATAGTTGTAATGAGGCCAACATATAGATGAGGAACGAGGACATATAGAATGTATTGTAAAAGTTTGCAACATAGAGAGCATTCGATAGAATTTCACTTATCTCATGAACCCAATCAATATATTGGGTGTCAGAGAAAATAACTTGCACTAAAAAAGAAATATTGCTCAACAAAATTCAAAGCTTCTACCTCACCTTTCAATTTGTGTAGGAGGACCAAGATATCAATAATCTCAGGTTTAAGATTAGTCCCAAACAAGGTCTTAGGAAACTTACTCTTAGCACTTTGTGGTTTCTAGAACCATGTTTTCATGATTTCTTTTCTCCAGATCATTTTCTTTGCACAAAACTCAGAAATGGCTCCTCTGAAGGTCAAGTCTGAGAATTCCTCTCATTCTAGTACTAGAAGGCAATTCATCATAGTTTGCCTATCGATTGAAATCAACATTGTGTTATCCATTAGTACAATCTGCCTTGTCTTTAGGTTGTAATGATGTATACATTTGTAGATCAACTCCGAAGCCTGAACTGCAACCGAAAAACCAACGACCTCAATCAACACACATCCTTGGAGCTTCTCAATAATGGGATGAATCTGTTCAAACTTCACTCTCTTTTGAAAATCCTCCATGTTGTAGAAATGAAGAGAGGTATCTGTGAAATTTTGCAATTGGGATTTTATTTTGTTCAACCCATCAAAACCCACAAATTTGGTTGCCATGGTTTTGAGAATGAGACTTGAATTAAGAAAACAAAGGGAATGGCTAACACAACAAATACTAGTTTTTTGAAAAAGTTATGCACATTAACATAATAGCATTTCAAATAAAAAGTAGTAGTTATTCAACTATTTATGTTTCCATACATATAGGAGCCTTGATTCATCCATTGATCTTCATAATTCACCACCACACGAATGAATTGAAGGAGACATCCATTGAAACAATAAATGCAAGGGTTTAACATATTTCTAGGGGTCTTTTCACTACTTTGTTGGCTCAATGGTAACTTTCTATCTCCCCATAACTTACTTTCCCATTTTCCTTTAATTTTTGGGAAGTTACTAATAGAGTACTTCATGAGAAAATGTCTGCTAAGTTGAATTCTGATCATTAACTCTTTTCCATAATGGTTAGATTCTTTCTATTATCATTATGAGACATTTTATGCACAAATTGTGGATCTAACTTGATCATCGACTTGATTTTCTTTGGAATTCAAGAAATTGTCTTCATGGGTTGAAAACCCGTTGAGGAGAAGACAATTTCCAGTTCTCTACCAATGTTTCCTTTCTTAATTAAACTTTAGATCATTGTCATTTTTGGGATAAAAAATGTCTAAGTGAGGTGCGAAGATTATGTAGGAGCCCACTTATCATTTCTTTTCACTCTAAACTACCTTTTGGAAAAACTAACTTCATGGGTTGAAAACTTGTTGAGGAGAAGTTTGTTCCAAGTTTTCCATTGGGGATGATTATGAGAGCCATGATGAATCTTAACATTTTCTGAAGTCATAGTCACAAAGTAAGATTTGATTCAACACATGATACCTTGTTATTTTCATATTTTTGATCCATGTGTGTCATTTAGTGCCTTTTGTAGGAAATCATCTTCATGGGTTGGAAACCCACTTACGAGAAGTTGATTTCCAAATTTTTGTAAGCTTCTGTTTGTATTGAAAAAGTGATAGACCAAAAGTAGATATAACTTGTAATTAATCACTAAATGAGTAAGATGAATCTCCATTAGACCAAACACTAACCTACTTGCAAGATCACTTGACAAAATGAAGAACCACCTAGCTAGGATTAAGGAGAAGGAGAAAAGGGAAAATTTGATGGAGACTCATCCAACCTAAGGGGGCTTAGACCTAGACTCAATCACAACTAGGAACTCACTCTTCTCACTATAACACAAGTATTCACTTTTGCTAATTGGTTAAAGGATGAAAAGTGGGGCAACATTTTGCCATCTGGATATGCCAACTTAAATGAGTTGTTTTTAAAGGCATGATGAATAGTGGATGGATCTTTCCACAGAGTATCAAATTTCTTGTGCATGCCCTTTGGTGCCCTTCGCTTATCCCATAGTAGTACACTATCTCCTGCCATGAACTTCTGTGGTCTCACCTTTTTATCGAATAAGCTCTTCACATGAATTTGATGTCATGTAATGTGATCTATGATCTCTTCTCTTTCTTCTTTGATTTTACTCAAGTACAAGATCCTCTTCTCTAGTCTATCTTTATAGATATCATCTTCAATTATCGTCCCTAGTTTTCTTGTAGCCAATTCGAGAGGTAGAAGAAGACTAGGTTCAGTCTCGTAGACCAATTCAAAAGGAGAGATGCCAATTGCCCTCTTAGGGGACACACTATCTACCCAAAGTGCCTCATGAATCTTTTTGTGCCAATTTTTTTGATTGTCTAACACTAATTTCTTAACAATATTCATTAAATTATTGTTACTAGATTTAGCTTGGCCATTTCCTTGTGGAAAATAGTCAGATGAGTGACTGATTGTGATGCCACACTAGAAACAAAACTCGATGATTTCAACTGAAGAAAAGTATGCCACATTATCCATTACCAGTTTGATGGGTACACCAAATCTAACTAGTATGTTCTCCTTGATGAATTTGCAAACTACTTCAGAAGTAGTTTTCTTGGTTGCTTTGGCCTGTACCCACTTGGTGAAGTAGTCGGTCGCAGTTACAACATACTGGTGACCAACACTAGATGTTGGATTGATAGGACCAATGAGAGACCGTATTGTTGGAAAGGACCTTCAATGATGACAAGTCTTAGAGGCAAAGCGATTAACTGAGGTCTACCTACGAACATATTACATTTTGCACATTTTGACACCTAGGAGTAGGCATCCTTAAACATGTCGAGCCAATAGTAACACTGTCATAGTATTTTGAAAGCCATGAATGAGGATGAGAAATGTCCACCGCATGCTTCATAATGGAATGTTCTCAACAAAATTTCCTATTGTTGTTCATCTACGCATTTGAGAAAAGTACCATCTACAACTTTCTTGAACAATTTGTCATCCCAAATCATGTATTTGGAAACTTTTAGCTTGAGATTTCTCCTTTGTTTTGTTGTCATGCCTTCAAGACATTCTCAATATGTCAATAGATAAGTAATGTTCTTGAACCAAGAGTCTTGTAGGCCTATTGCTAAAACTAACTGCTTGTCTCCCAACTCTTTTGATTCTTTAGTGATTCCATTTTTTGTAATTGCTTTGCATAAGGCATTACTTGTTACTAGCTTATTAGGCTTTATTTTTATGTCATACTCTTGCATTTTTTCTATCCATGTTCCTTTGGTATTGCACCCTACATCTTGTTGAGTTAACACACTTTTCACTGACACACATAAACCACAGAATGTGAGTGCAAGATATAAAACCTAAAATTCTTTAGTGCTTTGATCACCACAAAGGCATGCTTTTCAATTTGAGAATATTTCAACTCATAATATTTTAGAGATATACTCATAAAGGAAATAGGGGATTGTATTCCTTCTTTTTTATCTTGCATAAGGATGACTGATAAGGTGTGTTTAGATGCATAATAGTAGATCATGAAATCCAACTTGTAGTCTAGATGGCATAATACTAGAGCATTAGTGATAGTAGTTTTAATATTTTGGAAAGCCTATTTTACAACTTCATTCCATTTAAAACCTAAATTTCCCTTCATCATATCCAGTATACACTTAGTAGTTTCTACAAAGTTTGGTATGAACCTTTTGAGAAAATTCACTTGTCCAAAGAATGACTTAACTACTATGTTGTTTACCGGTAGGCTTAACCTTCAAATGGATTCAACTCACTTAGGGTTGATTGTAATACCTTCTTGAGATACCATATGACCAAGCAACTTTCCCTCTATCACATAGAAAATGGATTTCTTAGGATTTAGTGAGATTCTGTGTTCTTGACACCTCTATAACACCTTCAAATCTTCCATGTGATGTTTTCTCTTCTTTGAAAACATGGTGAGATCATCTAAGTATATAATAGTAATTTTCTCCTTTAGATCAGCAAAATATTTACTCATACAACTCTAAAACATGGCATCGACATTGATAAGATCAAAGGGCATTCTATGATATGCGAACATACCCTAAGGAGTGGTGAAGGTAATCTTATGTTGATCTTTCTCTTCCACTTCTATGTGATTGTATCTCGAGAATCTGTCGAGCATGGACATCATTTTAGCTATAGCCATGGTTTGTAGTAGGTAATCCATGTTAGGGAGAGTGAAATTATCTTTTAAAGGTGCCTGGTTCAAATTCCTTAAATCTACACAAATCCTTATTTCTCCATTCTTCTTCCTAACCGACACTATATTTTCTACCTAGGTGGAGTGATGAATGGGATAAATGATTCTTGCCTTCAACATCTTGTCAACTTCCTAGAATATAGCGTATGCTACCTTTAGATTATAATTCCTCTGCTTCTGCCAGAAAGGAATTGCATCAAGTTTTAAGGGGATCTGATGTTTCATTTTCCCACCTCTATAGCCTTTCAAATCCTCATAACTCTAGGCAAAAACATCTTGATATTCTATGAAAAGTTGTTTAGTGGCTTCCTTCTCTTCAGGTTAGCAACATTCTCTAATATTGATCATCTTAGGACTTTGTGTGTCTCTAATATTCACCCCTTCATATTCATCGGTAGTAGGACCCTTTTCTATCCTCTTTTTCTTTATGTAGGCATCATGCCAATTAAACAATTTTTCTAAAGATAGAAAGTATGGGGGAATGATATTACCTCACAGTTAGACTTCATTAGTTTGATCTTCATTTCGCTTCTAGTCAGGGCATTCTTGATTGCCTTTATTGGGTTGGTCTTTGCAGGTAGCTTTGTCATTTTCTATGAATAGCTGCAGACTCTTGTTGTCTTCAAAAACTTGCCAGAATTCTACATTGTTAGGAATAGAGGCTCGATACATAATTTCCACTTGATACTTCTTATCTTTGAATTCTGGGCTAGGGAGAAATAAGGAGGCAAAAACAACCAATGAATCTGATTTAGCATTCATCTCTCTTGGCACTGATTCAATTGTGAACACATCAAGCCCCTCTATTTCATCCAAAACCCTATTTCTGTAATTTTTTAACTTATGGTTCTTCACTGAGTACTATCCCTTAATTTGTCTCACAATGAGCTCTACATCACCTTGAGCTTTCAAGATCTTTATTCCCTTTTCCGTAGAGGCTATTATCTTGAGTAACAAAGCTTTGTATTTTGATGTGTTTTTCGTATTACCAAATTCTAGTTTGAAAGCCATGGGTTTGAATTCTCCTTTAGGAGGTATCAACACTATGCTCGCACCAGATCCTGATGAGGAGAAACTTCCATTGAACTCCAATGTCCATATAGATGATGACTCTTCTTCTTCACTAAGAATTTTCTTTCTTGGGTTTTTGATTTCTTTCTGATTTAGAGCATCTTCAGTAAACAACATGTAGTTGCCGAACTCCTAGAGAATCTGGGCTTTAGGACCATCTAACTTTAAACTAATAAATTTTTCTTTCTCTTCATGTTCCAACTTAACCTTCTTGCTTCCTATGGGCATGACTACTTGAAACCAATCTAATTTTATTTCTCCCCCTAGATCTCTATAAAAAATTCTACTTAAGAGCATGCCATCGCTTGCCAAGATATCAACAACTAGGATAGTTAACAATAGTTTATTTTTTGGATGAAAGACTAGGGCTACCCGAGCATCTTTTATTTGTCTAAGTAGTGGGACTTTTTTAGCATCCATGGAATAACACCTTCCATGAACTTTGGTGAGGGTGAGGCCTAAGGCTTTAGCTACAGAATAAGGCATCACATTGTTATATGCACCTGAATCAATTATACAATTACTTAATTTGCATCTGTTGATGTATAGTGATATGTAGAATGGGTAGGGTCTTTGCCCAGGAAAAGTCTCTAAGACAATGGAATGTTCTTGATAAAAAAGGTTAGATGTCAAAGGTTCATCTTCTTCTTTAGTGGTAACATTATGATTCAACTCCAAAGCGTGTCCTTTATAGTGATCGACTAATATTTTTAACTCAGAGGGATGATATTTTAGATAATCTATGGGAGGGATTTGGATCCTAGAATCTTTACAAAATTGGATGAAATTAAAAGGAGTCTTGTGCTTTCCCAGTTGAGATATTGAGGCTCCTTGATCAACGTGACTAGTACTTCAAGAAGGAGTGGAACTACTTCCTGGAATATGGTAGGAAGATTGATTCTTGTGCTTTTGGCTCCTGGTTAGCACTGTATATGATGTCTCATCAATAGTTGTGTAGCATTCTCCCTTTGGCTCAAAGTCTGACTCATACTCTAAAAATAAATTTCTAGAGTCACCATTTGAGTACAAATGTGACTTAGAGCAAGGAGTTGCAATATTCAACTCATTAGTGGATAACAACTACATCATACAAGTCATTTCAGGACAACTTTCACTATCATGATCTGTTATCAAATGAAACACACACATATTCCCCTTCTTAGGTGCTGCCTCAATTTCCAACCTTGGTTGTGAGCCTATAAGCTGCAGAAATTTTCTACTAGTATTCCTTCCTAATGGATTTTGGTAGTTCTGTTGGTAAGAGTGATCAAACCCAATCAATTTCCTCTTTATAGCCACCAACTCATTTGATAACTTTTGAATCATTTCGTTAGATGAAGTAGTATTGCTGGAACTTCCCTTGGTTTGAAGTTCTTGCTTCCGTTTTCCAATGGAGATCAAGTCATCTTCAAATTCGATCACATTCTTTTGTGCATCCACTAAGTCTGTGGGATGGGATCTTCTCAAATCATAGTTGATATTTGGTGGCATCGCACTTATGAAGAATGTTTTTAAATTGCTAGCAATGTGTCCATCAGCAGTGAGAATTCTACTATTGATCTTATTAAAAGTTGCAACAAAATCCCTCGTACTCATGGTAGGATGATTTTTAATCGACATCAACTGTGTTAATAGGACGTGCTCATCTTCTAACATTAATGCCATCCTCATGGTATCTCAGTTTATGTCTGAGCCATCATCTAAATGATAAAACCAATCCATTGTGTTCTTTGTTAGAGTTTCTACAAATAGCCTTATAGCTACATCTTCATGAGATACCCCTAAGATATGAGTGACAGCAAAAAAGGCCTTGATATGTTCATTAGTAGTAACTTTCCCATCACCCAATAACTTAGGGAAATTCTTCCTCAAACCAGATGGGAGTGGGAGATAAGTTTTTAGTGCTAACGGACCTATTGCCATGACCTAAGGAGGAGCCATGATTGTTCTAGCAAGGTATGGCAAAAAATTGACAACTAGGGGAGAAGCTACTCCATGTAAGGTCAATACCTGGCAAGTAGTATGTGAAGAATTTTGATTTTTGACTGGTGAGGGTGGCTTGCTCTAACTTTTCTTGTCACCCTTTTGTCTAGGTGTGTCTAGGATAGAGAAACCAAGTTCTGTAACCTTTTTAAAAATAGGATGTTGCCCACCTTTCTCTTTGGTACTTCTGAGGAACCTTGCTTGTTCCAAGATGTTAGATTAATTTTTCCTTTGGGCTTCACATTCTACTTGTCTTTCTGCTTTTCAGATATCTCTTCTCCTCTAAACAACTCTTTCTAAAACTTTAGCCCTAAATTCTTCTTCTTCCAATATCTAGCTAGCGTTTCTTTAGTGCTTTGCATTCCTCTAATTCCTCCAAACAAATGTGTTAAGGGATGAGATTACATCTTCTTGGTCATCTTGGAATCCAAGGTTAGGTTGGAGCATTGGGACTATGTTCTCATGAGGTAACACCATTTTCCCTCATGTTATAGATTTATTAGTCTAGCGACCGTTTGTCTCCCTAGTAGTCTCACCAAAAATCTTATCTTCGCCAAACTAACATTCGATCAAGTGAAAATGTACAAAGTCAATATTGATGTAGAAGGAGTAGAGGATGATGGCCACAACATGTATAGCAATATTTACCTGACCAAGCTAAGAGGCACTCCAATAACCTCTGAACCTTATGAATTTTTTGAGGAAGAACTAGATATAATGATGACTTGAATCTACAAAAGGACCAGAAAATGGGTTGAATGGACCACAACTAGGAGTCAGAGTAAAAGCACATCTGCTTAAGCTTCACCAAAGGTTACAGTGGCTTCTTCCTCCTAGGGTGGCACATCAGGTGCAACCTTGACCATTATCCAAGGTCCATCTCAACCATTAGATGGAGGTGATCAATTTCCCAAAAAAAGCATTCCCCTAGCTAGAACTTGTCAGGATGGCTCCCTTTTAGTGATTGAAACTCCAGCAAAGGCTGAGAAGAAGAAGGAAAAGGAATTAAAAAATGGTGTAGTCACTCTTTTCCTCTCACCTCATAGAAATCTAATCCCATTTGTAAGTGCTACACTACTTCTTCCAAGTAGTCCCCAACTAAAAGTAGTAGATCTTAGAGATGGTGGAAGCAGTGAGAGTGAGTCAACTGAATCTAATGAGGCAAAAAAGAAAACTTTAGAGGTAGAGAAGGGATTGTATTCTTAAAAGCTCATCTAGCAGGCCCCAAACAATCCTTTCTCTTTAGCCACAAAAACACTCACCCCAATCAAGAGAAAGATGTTTAGTATAGATGCTCTTGGGACTGCTTCCAAGGTGATGGACATAGATTCATGGTTGGAGGACACCTTGGATAGAGAAAGAAAGAGGAGAGATGAAGCTCTTAACAAAGAGACTTTATCTCTGGCTATCCACTCTAGATCAACACTGAGAAAACTCAAAAAGTAGAAGACCTTGTCCATTCTTGGATAAGATCCTAAAATAGGACATCTGACAATGGAAATTGCCAAGCCAACTAAAGAAGGAATAATCGAAGATATGTCTATAGATGATTTTTGTCTACATTCTATGGATCTTGGGGAGGTCATACATGACACCAAGGTTGGCTTATGGAAGTCAACAAATGATGTAATAGAGGGACAACTTGAAAGACTTAAATTATTAAAAGTTAGAATGAAGGTAGAAATCCATGATCTTAATGGTTTCATCAAGTAGTTGGTCACCCCATTGGAAAGTATCTCTAGAATGTCAATCACTAGTGATCCTACTACTACCAATGTCCAAGAACTCATCTTTCAGCTCTAAGAAGATAAAAATTTCTAGCAAATTGGTAGAGAGTAGAGTGGGAAACTCAAGTTAGAGGAACTTGCCATTATAGAACATATTAAAAATGTGATACTGAGGCCTGAAACAGACAAGGACAACATTTTAGCAAACAGAGCTACCCTAGTAGCAAAGAAAGTTAAGAGTGAAGATTGTGTCTCCTTACTAAAGATGATTATCCATATGAAGGCTAAGGAGGTTTTGGAAGCAAAGATCTTGCCTAAGGGAAATGAGCCTTTATTTGAGTGGCTTCAAAGCATGCAATTCAAGTCTGAGATGATCCTGTCGGCAGAGGAAGGACTTAAAGAAACAAAAGCCAAAGTGAAAAAGGATCAAGACAAAGACTATGAACTCTTAAGAGGTCTACATATGGATTCCCAGACTAGTGGACAAGGAAAGGGAATCATTGGAGTAGTTTTCATGCAAAAGAACTTCTCTAATTACATTTAAAGTTTGACGGTGATATCTTTTAATCATTGGAACAAAGTTTTTGAGCTCGAAAAACTTGGTGGGTGTGTACACGTGGCCATGGAGGAGATACAAGATTGGTTAAATGCTGTCAAAGATTTAGCTGGAGATCATTCTAAGTGGCTCTTAAGAGACACTAATGTACATGTTCATAGGCATGAAGAATTAATTCCAATCATTGTCACTGCCAAAGCCTATAATGCAAAGTTAGAAAAGGGAAAGAAGGTGAAGTGATCCATATTCTGCCCCTTTCATATTTTGATATAATGATTGTAATGGACAAATTGGCTCCTTTTCATTTGTCATTTTTGAGGAGATGAACTGATTTAAGTTCCTTTTGTAATGGTCATCTCAGAATCCTATATGTACTAGATTGAAAGATTAATAAAGGGTTAGATAATTTTTTCTGTGAAATAATAGATATTGCCGAGACAATTGAATGGTATTTTTTGTCAATTATTTTCTGTTCCATTCTCCTTAATGTTAGTTTTATGTTTTCTCTTTTGTTTGAATTTTTCCAAGGAATGAATAGAGTTTCACTCCCTTGTTTCGAAGCAGCAAGCCGAAGATAATAGTATTGTTATCATAGGTTCAAGAGAAATCCCTTTTGTGTTTTCTTTCAAGTTAGTCTTTCAATCTTTGTGGTTAGTTTCCTACTAATAATAGTTTAGTTTTAGTTACCATGCATTGTTGAATCATTAAGCCTTATGGGTTCATAAGATGTGTGAATTGATAGGCTTAACCAATCTTAAAATATCAACTCTTACCTAAGTTAGTTCCTATTTAGGCCTAGCTTGGTTTACCTCTCCTGTTCTAGGGTTAAGAACACACCTTGTTTTAGATTTAGAAGTAAACATAATTCGTTACAAATCACAATGCAATAGGGAGCTGTACCTAGGAATTCAGAGGGAAGTTAGTCATTTCAAAATAACTTTCTAACTGTTGTAACCAGATGTTGTTCACAAATTTGGGCGTTTGAGAGTTAAATCAAAAGGACAATATGCTTACCAATAGTGTTGTTTATTATTTGAGGGCTACAAAATTTATTTCAGCTTATATGAATTTGATCTATTGATTTTACTTTTATATTTTGATTGACACAAGTTTTGGATGATATTTGTTTGACTTATTAATAATTTTTCCCATCATTCAAGATATTATTGAAGGATATATCTTCCTATAAACATAACCATTACACCCTATTGAAATGAAATTTATAGCTAATAGGTGAGCATATGAAATAATAGAAAAATAAAATTTTATTTAATAAATTGAATATAGGGGAAACAACCCAATAACTGCCTGACCTATATTCATACACCTACAATTCCTAGTCCGTATGTCAAAATTAGCCAATTTTTTTGGTGAACCTCCATAGGTGAGTGGAGAGATTAAAGTTAACTTTTCAACTTTCCCTCATTTACAAAGCTCTTTGCAAAACTCGGAGAGTGTGAGGTGGTCTAAAAGTGTTATTTCAAATGTTCACCCAATACTCCACTAAGACCCCCCAATAGCTATTATAGTAATTTTTGGACAAATGGACCAATCAAAAATCAAGAAAACTAAAGATGAAAACAATGAACTACTATTGGTGTTCATGATGATTTTTTTGGCATGTTTGTGTGTAAGTATCAAGGTTTTTTTGGGTGGTAATTGGAGGGAAGCTAACAATTAACATGGTAACATTGTGTACATGGGTGACAACTTGCTTGTTTCCCCTAATATCATTTACAATTGTAAGAGGAGGAGAAAGCCAAAGGAAATATGGTGGATGCACCTTCCTCTTGGAAAAATATTCTCTATAGTGCATGCCCAACTCCAAGAAGATCATGTGGCTGAATGTTTAGCTTCATAAATCTTCACCACTTCCTTGTATGGCTAGCAATATGAATAAATTTGTTGAGTTCAATAGTTGTGATAGAGGAATTGATAGAATTGGAAATAATGCATCCTATCACATAAATGAATAGGATCTATTACTTTTGATGGAAAAATTAACATTGATGATGTTTATTTTTTATGGTCTGAAACATACTCTTTTGAGTGTTGGGAAATTAGTTGACAAGAGATATCAATTTTAGTTCATAGAAAAGACATGCATTATCGAAGATAAAGATGATAAACTGATAGGTACTAGTACAAGATCAAGAGGTAATATTTTTTAATAGAATCTTATTGAGATGACATGCTTAGTTTTTAAGGTTGATAACAATTGGTTATGGCATAAGTGGTTCCACGTAGGAGCTCCTGGACCAATCATTCCATGTGATAATCTTCAGAAGAGTTTCAGACTTACGATCTACTCCCTCCTTTCAATCCAGAGGCTCGAGCCCTCTTGGTTTCCCCTCACTTGACAATTACACTCGTTTAGGTCCTTTCCACTTTGCAAATAGAAAAGTATGAAGTGAATAGGCATGCAATTCACTAGTCACTAGTGAAAAAGGGTACCATTCATAGGTGAAAAAAACATTGTTCATGGGGTAAAATGTGAAGCATCCTTCCTCTACAGATTGTCATGCATGACAATCAATGTAAACTTGGAGTCCTCAAATTTCTCAGATTGCCCTTAGGTCAAGTATTAGATTCAACACAATAGATTTTTAGTTGGATCAATGCATTCAAATCCTCTCATTAACTTATTTATTTGGCTTATATATTCATAAGGAAAAATAAATTGTCATAAGCACATTCCTTCAAATATATTCAAATGTATATAGCATCTTTTAGTCATCTCATATTTTTTCCTATTATAATTCAAATAATTAAATTAATATGAATAATAATTTAATGATCAAATTCAAATGAATAATATTTAATGATCAAATTCATATATTAGCATTATTTTTTAATTCTAGGTTAATATTAACATATTAATTAAATAGAATTAGTATTAATAAAACAAAATAATTTTTATTTAAATATTAAGATATATTTTAATGAAATTATATATTTAACAATTTTTAGTTGTGTCAATTATGATACTCATTTGAATAGCTCTTTATATATTAAAAAAAACATTTACTTGCTAATTGAGTATATTTACTTGCTAATTGAATAAGATAATAAAATCTTATTGATTATTGATTTTAGACTTACTTTGAATAATATAATATTAAGATGATTTTGTTAATCTTGTCATTATTATCATTCATTTATGAATTTAAAACATGCTTTTATACTAACTCAACATTAGAAAAGTAGGTCAAGATGTCATACCTAAAGTCTAGTACTCTTTCTTAAAGAAGCTTGGATAGGATAAAAAGAAAGATGAAAATATTTAATCTTTGAATTAAATTAAATATTTGAGATTTTAAGCTTTGATGAAAAGTTACGAATTTTCATCATTAGTTTTCATCTAAAGTACATGGTTGTATTCTGCATTTTAAATTTGATTTATTTATTTTATAGATTTTATTTATCTTTCATATAACAAATGCTCTTTACATTTTCTTTGAAAAATAAATAGATATCTTAATTTCAACATTTATCTAAAAAATAAAATTTAGAACATGTAAATAAAATAAAATATATTTTTGCTAAATAAATTAAGTTTTAAATAAATAAAATAAAAATTTCAAACAAGAATAAAATAATTAGATTAAAATAATATTTACTTTATCTCTAATATTATAAAATAAATAACATTGTTATAAAAACCTTTGAAATAATTTTGCTCAAAAATTTAACATTCGGTGAGTGATAAATTTGTTGAAATTATTTTTGAAAATCTTTACGAAATTCAAAGAAGAGAAATAAATTATTAGCGTAGAACTAATAAATTATCCACACGCATGATGGATGCGTTACACTTACAGTCAACGCATTTGCAAGTCTTATTGTGATCAACATGGTGTTTGATTTGTTCAATATTATATCATAGTATTTGCTCTTCTTGTTGATTGACAGTTCAGTTTATAGAAATTCAATGTTTATATATCTGAATGATAATAACAATAACAATAATAGATTCTAAAAGATAAAAAGATGAATTTCAGTGGGAACCTTACTAACTCTAAACAGTTTTACAGAAAATGCTTACATATCCTCCTGCAAGCAGAAACAATCTATTTTAAGGCGAAGAATAAACTCACCAAAAGGTGCAATGTGTACACTGATAGTAACATATGCTGTACAATTTCTTCAATGTGATAGAAGGGCAATCCTTTTTGTTGTTACTTGTTGGGATGATGTCTTGTTTTATGTGCAATTGATTTGAACAATTTGTAACAAGTGCACACCTTGTAACACTATGTTGAATTTTTCCCTTTTGAAAATCATATCATATCATGTACAAGAGATTTGATACCATGAATGTTCATATCAACATGTCCCTCTTTAAAGTTTTCCAATGAATTGTTCATACTTGAACCTTGTTCTTGAACTATTTGTTGGCATTATTACATTCTTTAAAATAAGTATTTTTCGTTACATGTACATTAGTTTGATGACATACATATTAGTATAGAATAATAAATAAATAATAGGCTTGCATATCTTCATTGTTGAAAGGTAAAGTTCTTCTAAGCATGTTTCTTCTTTTGTTCTTATGGTTGTAAATGGATTGTTTTGCATTTTTGAATTTCATTAGAGATCAGCTTCTACGCTTACCCTCCAAACATGACATAACAAAGGAATTGCTTCCTAATGAGGGGTGACTGATTTTGGTGGCAACTCAATTGATTTTTTAAAAACATTTTGCCCAAAGTGCATCAACATAATCAAAAGCAACCAATGTTGTCTCATGCCCCATCTTGCACCCTGTTTTTCTTGGAGATGATATAGTCAGTTTTTAGCCCTTCTGTCGATCTGCTAGGTGGAATTAACATCATCGTACCTTGTGCTAAGACTACACAGAGGCAGATTTTTAAGCAACGTGTGAAGTCTCTGGAAAAGCATATATGTTGTGGAGCTTTTACAAGGGGGAATCATACACCAAATTAATGCATCTCTTGAAGAAATTCTAAAAAGACTCCTTCAGCTTTTTGCCTATATTAAATGCATTATGTCAACTTCCTCTCTCTGTTCAACCAAACATCCTTCAGAAGCCATTCTTGATGGGTTCCTTATATGGATGATGCATACCAAAGCATGTAACAGGTGGGAAATATAACAAAGCATTCTGTTCTTCTTTCAAGCTTGATTTACAAAAGGTTATTTTGGCCCTATACACATTATGAAGATATCTCTACATACATGACTATCTTCACAAGACTACAAACATCCATTTTCAAATAATTGTGGACTATATTCCACGATACACAATTTTATCATACTAACTAAACATTTTCCTAATAACTACGCTTCTTCGGTCAAGGACCCACTTACCATCCTCCATCAAACAGTCCTAAATTGATAAAAATCACGCATGCATACACAAATAAAGTATTGGCACCGATGTTAAAAGACAACACAACTGCTTACAAAATTGAAAAATAAAGATAACCAAACGAGCATCTGGGCAAAATGGAACAACATGGCCTTCACCCAGGTCTGTAAATTTATCATAGAAGTTATAGCTAGAATTTTTTCGTTTGCTTTCTCCTTCTCTATGCAAAGTAGATTTCCTTGAAGAACATAAACACTTGGTTTTAAATATCGTCTAGGTCTCCTTGTAGAATACAAAGGTGTGATTTGTCATTCCTCTACATTGCTGTCATAATTGTGGAGAATTAGTTTCTGCATGTAGGCGAGAACAAGGAAACCACCTGCATGCATTGTACTTGGTCCCTACGCATTCACATTGGAGGGGGAGGTGGATGGTAGTTGGTAAAAGATCATGTTCTACCATTATTTTTATAGTTTTAAGATATATTCTATGGATGAATGAGTCTATCATTAATATATTGTAAATTCACACAATACAAAAGAAAAATGAAAGAACTCTAAACAATAATAAAACAATATTTTAATTTTTAACTACAGCCTCATACTTTGATTAAAAGGAATTGGAAATGAATTCGCTTAAATATAAATGGAGAGTGATAAATTTTAATTTACTAAGGTTTGGCAATTTTCGCTGTTGGAGAATAAATTGCAATATCAGGCCACAGTATTATTTTTAATAATTGGTCTCATATCAATGTTGCAAATTTTGGTGCGGAAGATAATGTAGACGGGATTTTAATGCTTAAAAATTTAAATTTGTCCATCTTGGTGTGGAAAGCTTTATGACAACTTGTTGATTTATTATTTTTCACTAGTAAAGCGGAAATAACCAATGATTTAATGTTCTTTTCTTTTAATTTTTTAATAATTGTATTTCTTTTCTACCCAGGAAAAAGTATCTCATGTTTTGGTGTTCACTGAATATTTATATGTAGTATTTTAAATTAGTATATTTCCAGCCAACATCTGACAATTTTCAGATGTAAGACAATTTTCAGATCATTGTATGTCACAATAAAAAAAAGCCTACCAACTTAATTAAACTATATAACTGAATTTATTAATTTGGGGGTGAATGCCAAATATAAATAGAGGGTTACAGATTATATATTCCTAATGCCCCTTTGTGACAGAGCTTATTTATTTAATAGAGGAGCACATCTCCTCTTCAACAGCACAGCCTTAACTACTACAAGTAGTGCATGTGGAATATACGTTAAAATTATACTCTTGCACGTTAGAATTACTGATACTCTTACTTCCGACCAGTTTACTAATCTCCGTCCCAGCACGACTCAGGACCGCCGTCTGCTGCCCTTCCTGGAAGTCCATGCTCCACGTGGACACCCCCGCCGGAGCATCGAACGTCTGAGATGAACTCCCAGACTGCAATTGCACGCTGGCAGGCGCAGTCAGCATGCTCGTCACGTACACTTTGTCACTCAGCGCACTGAAATCGGACACCTGGCAAGAGCTCCCAGACACCACAACGGATTTGCTGTGCGTGTAATAAAACAAGTAGATGGAATCCTCTGTGATGGTGGGAGCGGTACCAGACTTGTACCAGCTGATGTAGTACTTCCCAAGCTCTAAGAAGGCACGGTGAGTGAAATCCGCCACGCTGGCAGCGCCCGTGCTGGAGCTGAGCGAGGGCGCCACGTAGGAGCTCTCGACCCAGTCGTTCCACGTCACGATCTCCAACAGAGGGGGGCTGAGCTTGATGAGCTGCTCCCATCTTGTAATCCAGAGAGTTGGGCCCTGGTAGTTGCCCTTGACGTCACACTCCTTGAAGAACCAGGGGCTGGGGCTCGCCATGTAGACCTTGCCCGCGTCGTTGGTGCCCTTCAGATAGTTGGAGTCGTCGGAGTCGGACGGGTTCTGCGAGTCAGAGTCAGAGTAGGGCCACGCTGACGTGTCCCACGCGTAGAGCCCGTCGATAACATCATTGAATTTGTTTAGCATCGTCTGAACTTCTCCATATGTTCCACCCGTGGGGAAGAAGGGAATGAAGAAGAAGTTATCTTTGCCGCCGGCTTTCTGAAATGAGAGGTCATAAACATTACATACTAGGAAGGTTTGACTTCTAACTTAAAAATGTTAAAATAATCAAATTTGACTTACTTGAAACACGTCTTTCCAGCCGTCTAGAGCGGAGGCGTACCCGTATTCCGCCCACCAGGAATCGTCGCTGCCGAGCCAGGAGGTGAAGAGGGTCTTGCCTTGGTATTTCATCTGGTTGGGATGGGAGGTGTAGTTTGAGCTGAGCATGGTGACCAGCTGGTCGGGAGTGAGGTTGCCGTTGGAGTCCTTGTGGATGTCGGCGGAGAAGAAGAGTTTGAAAGAGGAGCCCACTTGTTTCGCGGCCTCGTACATGTCGTCCGCTCGCGCCTCCCTCCACACGTTGCTGTTGAGGGCGAAGCCGTCGATTCCTTTGCTCTGCGCGAGTTGGATCTCCTTCTTTAGGGTTTCTACGGTGTCCGGCTGGAAGAGAAGGTAGTGAGCGAACACCATCCGCGGCTCCGCGGCCCTTGTGAACATAAAGCCGCAGCAGAGCAGGAGACACAGAAGAATTGCCTTCATCTCCATGATGATTGAATCTTACTAATCTGCTGCAAAGCACTTTGGATTATATAGGATTACAAATAGTGGTAGAGGCAATGTTCCGGGTCAAACAAGTGATCAGTTTCAGAGTCGTGGACAAGATTTAGTATTGAGTTTGACTGAATAGATAACGCATGCCCGTTTCACACAAACTAAGGACAAATAAGATTCGAGTATATTAGAAATTGGCTCTTTCACTTTTTCCCATTTCCCCTAATGAGAATAGGGTATGTGATCGTCTGTCATTTTACACTTGTAATTTGGCGTCATAACCGACTAGATTAAATGCTTGCGTTATCATCAATATACAGTCGTGCCCGGCACCTCTTTCTCTCAAAATATGTTGGAATATTAATACAGAACTACGCATACTTTTCGTTGGCGTGTGACAGGGAACAAGTTGATTTGTGGAGTACCTTGTTGACATAAGAGCCATTTCGAATGCAGCCATGACTCGCGGGAGTCATGACGGACCTCGTTTATTCAGTGCCATACTTGTTTGTCGTTGTCTATGCCGTATCCGAAAGCCTCATTTATTGTAAATATAAATGTATGACAGTCATAGTAGAGATACATTGGTCAATCTGTAACTATAAATAAATTATGAGCCACTCTTAAACATCACACATTAATGGAAAATTGAAGTATCAGATGTTCATGTAGCAAGTTTGTTAATTAGATGTTTCGTCTGTCTATGGTAAACCTTTAGAATATTGATATTAGTTTAACAACATCTACATTTATTTTAACCAACACTACAACATGAAGGGGGGTTGTAAGACAATATTTGCGCCAATTTTAAAATGAATTGTCTTAATTCGGGACAAAAATAAAGTTGTATATTGTAAGTATTGTCTTTAAGCAAGTGTCTTAAACTATTGTCTTGAATTATTGTCTGTATGAGACAATAAGCAACAATAGTATTAAACAATTATAATTTTGTCTTTATAAAAATAAAAATGTCTTTAATCTCACTAATATATCTGCAACCTCACTTCTTGTCTTTCTTAGAGGACTAGAGAGATGATTGTATAAAATAATATTATTAAATATAAACTACAATGTTATTAATCAATTCATATTAAGGCACGATGGATTCGAACCACCACCCCCTGTTTTTAATGCAAGTGCTCTCCCATTGAGCTAGCACCTTTTTAAATAAGAAAAACTAAAAGTCTAAGGTTTTACAAATATGAGCTACAAGAAGGGGACAAGACATATTGAGTCAATAAGTAGGAACATTGGTGCTGAGCTTAGACTTATATGGATATATACTGCTAGGTTTTGGCATGTCCAAATCTCAAACTCAAGGTTGGTAGCTCATCATACAAATGTTTGAAAAAATTAGATGGAACTTAAACTTGTTTTAATTACAATCTAACAAACATGATTTTAAACATTGATAAAACTCAACATAAACAAAGAAAAAAAATCACAAATCTAAATTCAACCTAAGTCCTTTATAAAAACAGACTAAACACACTCAAAAAGAACTATAAAATTATATATATTATCAAGAGATGCATGATGTCATATTTCTTGCTACTAGTGATTGGTGTAGTATTCTTTGAATGAAGATAAAGTCGGAAAATGTGAATTAGCCAAAGAGTATGCCATAAAATTATTTAGTTGTGTGAGAAATTTTTACACAATGAAGACTGAGAATATATCATGGAATACAATATAAAATTTTAAGGATATAACATATTCATTTACCATGGAATTAAGAAACATACAAGATATTCAAAAAATTTGATGAGCTACACTGTGTAAGAAGAGTTAGAGAAGCAGCCCTCAAAATCATGAGCAGAGGGGTTGTCAAAAACAACTCTAGAAAAGATGGGCTTTTTCTTATTTCCCACATCCATAACTAATAGAATATGAGAGGGGACAAGATTGAAAATACATGTGATAAGTGGCACACTTATTGTTGTTTGAGTACTTTATTTGACTGACAACTTCCATGTTGTCCAAACTGCAACCAACTGGAAAACTAATGAGAGGAAGCCAATAATGCATGTATTTAGAGTGTGTATCAGTATAAAGTAAACTATAATTCTTCATAAGACATAAGAAAAATAATGACTATTTGCAGCAACAAAAGAAATGGAAATCTCACGTAGAATCCATGAAAGTAATATATGGTGAGAGTGTCTAACTATTTTCTTTAATTGGAGATGTTGTCCTAACTTGAGTTTCCTTTGGAGGCTTGTAAGAAAAAGAAGAAGAAATTTGTTTGAACTTCGAATGCTATGACATTTCTTGGAATGTAAATATATAAGTCAAACGAAATGTGTGTCTGTTCAAGAATTGTACTTTGTTGCGTTTGGCATGCAATAGAAGAGATGTGAAAGACAACTTTGGAAAAGATGGGCTTATTCTTGAGTATAAGATCCAGATTTGATAAAAAATGAGGGAACATGACTGACAATAATAAGTGACATACTTGTTCCTATTTGAGCACTTTAATCGACTCACGACTTCCATGTTATTTGAATTGTTGCCAGTTTCAAAAATGATTAGAGAAAGCTAATAATGCATTATATTAGAGTATATGTCAATATACTAGAAAATGACAATTTGCAGCAACAAAAAGAGCTAGAAATTTCACCTGGGACCAATGAGAAGCAATGTATGGTGGGAGTGTTTTGACTGTCTTGTTGAAGTTATGATTTTGTGCTAACTTTAGTTTCCTTTGAAGACTTGTAAAGAAATAAAGAAGAAATTAGTTTGATCTCCAATTGCTATGGGATTTATAGTATTTTATGAAATGTAAATATATAAGCTCCAAAGAAATGTGTACTTGTGGAGAGCATTGTACTTGTTACATGTATCGTGCACTAGAAGAGCCCAAGTTAAGTGGAAGTGAAAGAGTAGTATACACAAGGGACCTTGCCAAGTAGAAGCTGTTGTGACTTTTGCAAATTTATGAAAGAAGTTTACTATGAATGATGTTATTATCTCCTATAGCAGAAAACAAATAATATTGCTATACTATTTTTGAAAAGCTAATTTATTTTAAGTTTATGCAATTCATGAAACAATTCTAGAGCATTATGTTTTGGAGCAAGAAAGAACTTAATGGAAGAATATATGTCATTCAAAGAATACCTTGTTTTCCAAGCTATACTAATTTCTTTTGCATGCTCCTTGAATATAGATTCAGTTAATGTGGACTACAAAGCAAACACATAATAAAGTTCATCAAAGCAAATACCTAATGGTTGGTTTATTTTCATAAGTTCATCAGGAATCAATTTCAGATCTCTCAAGCAATTGACTTTGTTATCAAGCTCAAATTACTTTCAAACCAAGTACACCATCTCTTTTTTTAAGCTTTTCTTCCACTAACTTTATTCCTGAACAATCTTTCTTTTCTAGTCAATCATCCTTTTCTAATCATGAGGAATTTTCCCAAAAAAGAGTTATTCATTGATCTCCAAAGAAAGACACATATATGTAGGGGCATCTAAAAAGAAATTTGAGTCCTCCAAATTTGATTCGCCTCACCTAGAATGAATCAAAGATAGTTTTAGTTCTTTGCAATATTGTTGATGCCATCTACACTTTCATCAGTAAACTGAGAATGCAATTGTTGAACTTTCCAAAGAAAATGATAACGAGTGTTTAGATTCCATTTAGCCCTAATTATCATGAGGGTTTATTCCCCAAATTTAAGATTTCTGAAATATGCCACTCAAGGTCACCTTCAAAGCCACTATTTGGCCATACAGGGGGCAATTCCTATGAAATCCCCAACCAATACCAACAGTGGTTAAAGCCTGCAGAATTGGACTTTTATACTTAGAAACAGAACATCTTGATGACAGATGAGAAGTATGAAGTGAACAAGAGGAAGCTTCTCTTATATTCAAGCTGAATGAGCCTCTCTACCTCCTAAATCTCTTCTTTGAGTCAACTCATTCAACAACTTGAGTAACACTTCAATGCTCAATTTCAAATCTTATAGACTAATCTGCATTATGATTGCCATCATGCCAAAAAATACCATGAAGCATGGTGGAAGAAAACAACATGCTATATTTAGGTTGTTACATCAGATCTTTCTAAGCTCACAGTTTAGCTCAACACAAACAAGGAGAAGATTTTTGAAGTACACAAGACCACAAGAACCATTGAAGGCTATAGTACTTCACTAGAATCTGGGTGTAACGCTATCAACATAGACCCAAGTACTATTAATAATCAGATTATGGAAGTATTAGAAACAAAATTTTGGTACTTCACTAGAACTGGGTGTAACACTATCAACATAGACCCAAGTACTTATAGTAATCAGACTATGAAAGTATTAGAAACAGAAAAGAGAATTGAATTTTTTTGTGAAGGTCAAAAGGTTTAGTCTCCCTTTTTCCTGACTTTCTTAAAAGCTTGTTCAGTTGGCATCACATCTGCTAAAAACCAACCAATGAAATGTAGGAGTTGACTCATTCACAAACATTGCTAAAACCTCTTAAGAGAAAAAATCCATAATAAAGAAACTATTACCTTTGAGGTAAGAATGGCTAAGACAAAGTATAATGTGAAGAAATGGATGCAAACTCTTAAGAGATTCCTAGGAACTAATATATAGAGCCAAAATCCATATTCATTAGTAATTTTTTTGTTTAATTGTATATACCAAGTTTCAATTCTTGTAAAGATTGTGGGATGTAAATTTCAACATTCAAGTTTTGCCTATAGGATAATTAATGACCTCACGTAATATAATTAGCCTCCATTAATGTGATAATATTGTGCTACATAATTTATGTGGATATTATGTAGAGAATCAGAGTAAAACTAGTAGAGGAATCAAGTACTTCAAAGTATTTTTTTTACCTCAAGTATTTGTATTGTATGTCTGGAAAAATCCCATGCCAAATGGACTGTGGAAAGCTGATGATACAAAAGTCATTTATTGATTCACTATTTAACACTTGTCTAAATACCTTAAAATTATAGGATATAAGTGTTTTCAATATTATATTTAAGTAGTGGCCTTTATTTATTGGTTTTGTAGGATGGAGATAGCATTGTGCAGACATGTTCCCTTTCTCAACAATTTTATAAGGGTGTCAATATTCCACTGTAATCAATAGCAAGATTTGTGGGAAATTACCACAGTACTACAAAGTAAGGGCTAACCAATGAGGTTACCACAGTACCATCATAACATTTCTTAGAGATGAGAGATTAATTCATGTTAATGACCATTGATGTAAAATTAAAAAACTTGTACAGATACAGTGTAACAAGTATTCCACAACATAGATGGTAGGGATTGACAAAGATCTTTTAATCCTTATCAAATATCATAAGTTCCCACATAAGCCAGTAGAGATGCAAGATATTCATTTGTTGAGGAATCTAAATGAAATCATGAAGAGACAAATATATGTATTCTAACATAAAAGGTTACTATTTCAATATAATAGGATTGAAGAAGTTTGAAGCCCTAGATCTTAGCAGCACCAACAAGATGGGATAAATCCTCACATAAGAGGGATTCATCAATATCTCAATAACCTCCCAAAAGAAACCCCAGATTCTTTCATATATCACATCCACACAAATATAATCTACGACTACATAGGTTTCTAAGTACAAACAAACAATAAAACAAAACTAGTCTAGTAATGACCTTTAGAATCCAACTATTAGATACCAACAAACCAAAAAAGAAAAAATGAAAGTGGCAATGGCTTCCCAAACACACCAGAAAGCCTTATGAATAAGTACCCTTAAATCAGTAGTAAATTTGAAGTAAAGTAAATCATAACTTAATCACAATATGTAATAACAATTGAATAATATTGCTTTTAGACGTACTTCATGGTTTCCAGAAGCATTTTTTGTCACCTTATCAAGTTAGTTGGCACCCATGAAATATAAATATCTAAAATTTAGCAAGAAAAATAAAATACCCAATCACACTATGTTATCAAGTTTAAATATAAAGCCATACATTCTTCACATGTAATATATCATCTATATTTAGATGCCTACTAACCTCAAAAATTTATAAAACAAAGCATTGCATATCATTTAGTTCAAAATGAACTCTTTGAAATTAGAACCGGATCAAAGCTAACACCTACTTCCTGCATCAATAAAAGCTAACACCAACTTGTTGTATCAATCAAAACCTAAAAACACTTGAAAAACTAAATTTAAACAGAAAAAATCATAGATTCAGATATATATACCTAGCTCTTCATAACAAAGTCATTACCATTGGTGGAAGGGAACAATAGAGAGCTACTAGCCTGCATCTGATACAATCTGTGCACCCCTGTAGTGGTTTCCTCAAATGCACCAACCAACCTTTCCTTTATTTTGTGATATTTTAGGGGATCTTCCTTGAGACTATCCTTCATCAATCCCTAAATAATCTGAAACTCAGGATTCGTAGTTGAAGTAGAATTAGAAATCTTGCTAGTTTTAGCAAACTCTTCCTTAACCTTGACCCCTTATGAATTAGATGGGTGGCATCCCATCCATCATCAACAATCAGATTTGGGCCACCACTAGTACCCCAATCCAAAGCTCTCTCTATACACCACCAACATTCAAGGAGTGTCTGTACCTTCTAGCCAAACACAATTGCATCATCATAGGCACTAGCTGCTGCAACATGGGGTCCTATAGATGATTTTTCAAATCAAATCACAATTATAATAATCTAAATTAAAGTAAGACAATTCTCCATTGGCCTAATTTTGGTGCTAAAAATAATTGACCAAGAGCTCAAACTGAAATTCTAAAGCTATGTGTTCTAATGTTAGTAATAAATGGAATTATTTAAGCGTGGAAAGATGAAGTTTAATAGCATTTGGTGTATAATTATTTTACATTTTATAATCTCTATTTTTTCATTTGAAAACAAATCTATCATATATCCTTAACACACATCTGAAATTTGTCATTTGATTCTTTCAAAATCCATCTTTCCCTTATAGCTCGCATTTACAGAACTCCAACCCTTCAAGAAATCAGATGTCGCTGAGGAGTTACTCATATAGCAGATCTAGATATGTTGCTGATAAATATGATATATTAGATTTTCCTAAATTTTCTATAGGGTGTCCAAATATGTTGCAGCAAGCCCTCAATACATATCAGGGCTCTACCAAGTACGCTACTAGATAGCAACCAAAAAATTTTGAGCTACCATATCATCACTTCCAACTCTACTCGGAGCCTAAAACCCCATATAACCCATCGCTTGTTACTAATTAACTATCATTGAAATATTCTAGAAATCTTACGTTCGGGTGCACCTAAAATTGTAACCAAAAGTGAAGACATCCACTCTTTCTTGATATTACAAGACTATGGACATCCAAGACAATGCCATTTGAGTTTCATTCATCATCGACGCTAATCATTTTTCAAAATAGAATAGAGTTTTTTTAGAGGACAATCTATCAAAGAGACATTTATTGAGCATTTCATGGCCCATGGAGGGATTTACAAATTTGCACAAATTATAACTCCCCATCTACGAAGATAAAATATATTTAAAAAACTACTCAAGTAATGAATTCATTATCAGTAAGTACATATGTATATCATTAAGGAAAGGAAAACTATATATTCAAAAAATACTAAAATGGCAGAACAAAGGAATACCAAAGTTTCAAACTCCAAACAATTGGGTTCTCAGCAGAAAGATAATGCCTAGAAGGAGCTATTTAGTATAAACTGGTGAGAGGATTTAGAGTCAAGCATTTTTTCTAAAGTAGGACTTGATTTAATACCAAATGAAGAACTTCTGTAAATATACTTGTAGCCTGATAAATTGTACCAACTGTATTGAAATGTCTATCCCCATAAGAAGAAATGGGGACTCCAATACTGACCTAGCAATATGTTGAGAAAAAAGTCACATCTTGGTTTGTTAGTATGACAAATCACAACCATCATGTAGATTGCAACTAGCACTGAAAATGGTTAAATTAAGAATTTTTTAAGTTACATGGAAATTACATGGAATAAAATACAAATTTTAGAAAGAGTTGTAACATAAGATAAATACATCATAAGAGCTTTCTGTATTTGAATAAAGGCCACCTAAACATGAAAATATGCACTATTGCCAAACTTCCAAAGAGTGTAGAATAAATACAAAATCTATTAAAATGTGTGCTTAGGGTATGTGCAAGATCATGGTGTGCCAAAAAGTGGTGATGTGAAAAAAATAGAGTTTGAACACGTCTAAAAGTGCTTCAAAATTCGCTTTGACTTTTTTCCACCTTGGAAGGAAAGGCCGAGCCTTATCAAATATCCGATAATCATATGACATTATTATTATTATTATATTATAATAATATAAAAACATTATATTATAATAGTATAATACATTATAATATAATATAATAATAATAATAATTATACTATAATATAATAATATTATTATTATATTGTAATCATATTATATTATACTATAATAATAATATTATATTATAATAATATAATATAATATTTAATATTATAATATATAGTAATGTAATATTATATATATATATATATATATAATAATAATAAAGTATAATATATTATAAACTATAATAATAATAATATAATATGATATAATACATTACAATAATATAATATATATAAAATATAATATAAAAATATATAAAATATAATATAATATAATATTTCAAAGCTATATGTTATATGTTATATATAAAATATAAGATATGCGGGTGATCGGATATCCGATACAATATCGGATATTCGATACCTGTAGCATTACATTAAAAAAAAAGAACAGACCTGCGGGCCCTTATTTCTCACATTTTGGGGGCTAGTATTAGTGCGCGACTAGATATCAAATATAAGATTAGATATCAGATATTAGGGTTTTTTGTTTTGTTTTTTAAACTAATTTTTAATCTAAATTCAATAGATTTTAGCATGAGTTTGTTTGTTTTAGTTGAATCTAGGGTTTTTTTTATTAAAAAAATGTTAAAATTAAGGTTTTTTAAAATATATATTATGTTTTGCAATTTAATAGGAATGGCTGATCAAAATGATGAAACTGAGGCAAGGAATAATATTCTTCGTAACCCCCCACCAAACAATCCAATACCCCCACAAAACTGTCCACCAAACGATCCTCTACCCCCTCAAAACCCTCTTCGAATTGAGGATTTGAAAAATGAAAATCTCACCGAGTTGAGAGGTTTGCATAGAACATATAATAATGTACCCACATTGGCTCCTATGTTATCCACGTTAAACACCATAGTGGATAACATTGAAACTCTTACAAACCAACAAAATGCCGCTCTTCATTGGCATGATCAAATGCATGAGATGTTTGATGATGGTTTGGATTATGATGAGGTTGTAGCCCTCAACATAAGAAAAGAAAATTTGGCTAGGCTTTTTGCAAACTTGAAAATGGGTTTACCAATTGACCCAAAAAAATTCAAACTATTGATTAAATGGTGCACAAATGACACCATATGTGCAAACTTTTGGGATCGTTGGTGGATAGTTTTTGATATCCCTTGACATGGCAATTTAGACATATGATTTTATTTCCTTAGAAAATTATATGCTGAATTTATGTTGAAACTTAAAGTGAACTATTTGAGCATGAAGCCCAACATGGGCTTAGGACTAGGAGCTCCTCAGGATAGACTCTCTTCCCAACAGAAGAAAGTTGACACTTTTGTCCCCACCACCGATATCTTCCCTCCTCCTCAAGTGCAGCATCCAAATATTATGATAGAGGCTAGCTCTTAGACTATCAGAGCCATTCATAGGCTAAGTAGCCTAATGATATATCAGGCTAGGTCAATCCTGCCTCCTCGTGTTGATGATGCTGGTGCCAGTTCATCATCGGCTAGCTCATCACATGTTTGTGTGCCTCACACTTGCATTACGTGCAAGAATATTTCCTTGGGTCCCATAGGTGATCTTCCTAAGTATCATTTTGTATTAGACGAGGATACACCAGACACACACACAAAGGCTACAGACCCTGATGCGAGAGAGGAGGGGAATGTAGAGGCATGGACTCCTTTGGTGTCAGTACCTGTATATATATTTTTGTTATGACATATGTGATTTAAAGTTAATTTTTATAATAGAGTAATTTTAATTTTTAAGCCATATTGACTTTTATATGTATGTGATCTTCATTCACGTTTAGTTGATGATCGAGGAGGAGCTCAGACAGATTGATGATGCCACGCTCTCGGCCATTTCATTTGGCCTTGAGACATCTACGATACATTATGTTGTATTCGCATTTTTTTTTCTATTTGATATTGTAGCATATATATGGTTGCTAATCTTTCTTTTATCTTGCAGGTAGCACCTGTCCTAGAGGGACAAAATGCGGAGGGTGAGCCAACACGCATTGACAAAGGAAAGGTAATTAGGCGCTTTCTATTTGATTAAATATCGATGCATTCTTGTAAAATGTTTGTGGTAATCCCATTTAATTACATTATTTATTGTATATAGGGTGTCGCTACTGGTGATGAGCCTGTACAGATTTCGCGTTGTAGACCATCAGGGATTTCCATTCGCACTAAGAGCCCCATTGTATGTATAAGTATCATTTATTTTTTATTATCCTTATCTTCATAAATAAATTCAAAACTAATTTTTGTGATATTAACAACTACTATTTTGTATCTCATAGGAGACTCCTAGTGCACATGAGGTCCGACGGGAGAGTTATGTAGATTTGATGACGCAGCCACTCACTCCTGAGGAGGAGCCTACAATAGTAAGTTGTAGTTTGAATTCATGATTAAATATGTTATAAATTTAGCATGCTATGAATTATAATGTTATAGTTTAAATTGTAGATTCATCTGACAAATGTATTTGAACATATACAACCCACAATTAGAGAGGTACTAGCACTGCCGAGGGCATACAAGAGGACTCCTGACCAGTGCAGGAGGTCGATGAGAGAGGTATTTATTATGAAATTTTGATAGTATTAATCTTCATTACAAAAAAGATCATTATGCATTTGAGTAATTCAATGTTAGATACATAGAATCATATAAATTTAGTAGTCTAACTTTGGTTTTTCCTTTTTTGTTTATGTAGGAGGCATCTGATCCACCTAGTGCAGCGAAGAGGCTGCATTTTGATCATCTACCAACACCCTAGGATAGTATAGTTGTCGTAGGATGCATCATGAGACATTTTGAGATGGCATATGCTACATTGTATACATAAACATTGATATTATACACATTCTGATGGCATGATCAACCACATTTTGTATATGGATCTATGTATTTTGATATATATTTGAGTACTTTGTCTATGGATACATGATCTTTGATATATATTTGTGTAAAATTTTGTCTATGGATACATGTATTTTGATATATATTTTTGTCATTTATGTGCACAATGACATACATATTGATTTAGTATCTAGTATTGTTCAATTTATTGTGGATCATGTGTCATGCCCTAAATTTTACTAGTAAAAACACAACAATTTTTTTTTTTTTTTGGGTATCTTATGAAGTCGCATAATAAATTACATATTGTAAAACAAGGTTATCATTGAATAGGAGTTCAAGACTCATGTGGATAGTGTCATCCAGTTGTAACATTTTAATCACAGGTGGTTTTCAAATAGATTGGATGACAATCTAGTTCAAGTTAGCATCACGAGTCAAAAGAGAAATTCAAGATACAACACTCATAAATTAGTGAGGTAATTCATATCCTAACAAGCCTCTAATACTAATATTCTATTAGGGTCTGTCGGTTGTATCATATGGACTAGGTTGTGATTCTATCATGTAAGAGAAGGGGATCAGAATTACTTATTATCCTCATTACCAATGTACACACATTCATTAATCATTACAATATATATTAATGTGACAATTACTATATGGTGTGGAAGTGTAGTATATCTTAATCGATTAAACACACGTATCTAGAGAATTTAGATTTAGTACTCATCACATGAGCACCCTTAGTCAAATTATAAAATGTACACTTATCTACCACACTATATCGGATCTAACCATTGGAAATTAGAAAAGATATGCCCCAAAGGTAGCTTCGAAGTCTACAAGATGGAGAAGGGGCCACTTATATTGATAGTATCCACCATTCAACACATACTATACACAACTTATCGAATAAAAAATTTGTTTTATGTGCCAAACATGTATCATGTGCTTGCATCCATATCTTACTGGTTACAGGTCCTCTTGAAGATTGGACCAAGACTGAGTCATTTTCTCCCTCTTTACTCTATTTAGTCATCCTTATGCATTCTATCAACATTGCTTCCTCACCAAACTAGCACTCACTGCAGTTTCCTAAACACAAAAAATACTATTTCAATACATAAATTAAACTCACTCTAACAAAAGACAATTACTAACTATCTAGCTCATCAACTACTAACTAATCTAGCTACATTGCCATGCTTTTACATTTACTATTTTAATTACTATAATTACTATATTATTACATTTACTTTTTACATTATTACATCTAATTATTCACCATAAGCTTACTTTCTCACTATCAATATTATTATTATCAAAGCATGTTAAGATTCAAAGTAGTTTCATAGTACAAATTAGTAAGCACATAAAATGAGGAACTCTTAGTAAGTCTAAGGGCCAATTCAAAGTACTTAACTCAATAATAATTCACGATCAATATTTAAACACATCCTACTACATCATCGTATTGAGTGTGTCAATTTAAATTTGTTAGATGAATTGTTTATGCAAGGATTAGGTGCAAGCGTATAAATAAGGTTTGTATATAACATACCTTGTCGTTTTGACATATATGTATTCATCATTTCATGCAACTAATGTAGTAAAATGTGGTGTACATGAATCATATTATCATTAATTATACATAGGGTACATGAGCTGACGAGCTACCTCTAATGACATGCCTATTGACCCTTATTACATACTAGCTAACTAATGCTTTATTCCTACACTACATTTTCAAATTGGTACATATATATTATCAACTTTGATATTCTACTAATATCTTCAATTGAATCCACAACATTCATTATCTAACTAACATTCCCTCAAGCCAAATATAAAATTCACTTGACATTAAATCCAACATCTACATAGGTTTTCCATGCATTCAATTCTATCTAGTAACTCTTATCTATCAATGTGCTTTATTGACTAGATAAAACTAGATTTGAGTTATTATTTTTATCCACCATCCATCCTTATCCTTGATTCTCCAATCCCATCATCTCGACAACTTGCTTCATATTAACCCTATTATATCTACATCCAACTATCCTAATTTATAGTCTTAACACTAATTTAATTAAACCCTCCATACTTAACATCATGTTCAATTATATATGCATTCTCGTAAACTTATTTATTTCATTTAATTTAGTTTCCTATATTGAGCTTTTCCATTACCATATGGTTTAATTGTTACATGTTTCTAAATGAGCCCCTTGATATAAACATTACCCTTAAACTAAGCTCAAATACACTAAGTGTCATTATCCTCTACTCAAGACTTGAAATGATTAAATAATTATCTGATAAAAATAAAAACAAATCTAAAGGGTGAATCTCCTATCTATCTTAAATCCTCATCATTCCCTAACTCTTACCAAGGTCACATTTCTTCCTACACGTGGTCCCCACTAGGTCCCACGTGGGTCATGTGCAAAATTTTGACTAATCCAAGCCTTAGGACATCTTTTTCCCATCCCTCCAATCAACAATCCTAATGTGAAGAAGTCATATTAAATGTCAACTTGACATTCTCCTTAGTAAAAACCCCTTGGGATTGCTATGATCCCACTCCCCCTTAATTTCAAGTCGAGTACCTATGCTTGGGACCATGTGACCATTGCTGTAAGAAATTTCAAGTTGACTACCTATGCTTGGGAACACATGACCACTGTTGCAAGGAGGGGACGACTAGTGCATAAGACAAGGATGTGACATAAACCCTTTCTCCTATGCACCCAAGTATATTAATGGGGTTGAAACCCCTTTTCAAGGAGGCAAGCTCAAGGATAAAAGTTTTGACATGACATGTCAGAATGAATGTCAGATTTAATAATACGCCTTGGGGAGTGGAGAAAACTTTTTGCATTATGATGGCTTAGGAAATGTTGGGGGTTAATCTTGTGACTTAGAGGTCACAAGATTGTAATGTGTACCATTCTGTCACTTAGAAAATATATTAGTCTAGGACACTCATTAGTCTCTATATAATATTATTATTATTATTTTTATTGGATAATAGTCTAGAATCTGGGAATATTCTTTAAAATTTTATTGCTCTGTATTAAGGAAGGGATTTATTTGCCTTTACCGTACATTTTCTAGAGAGGAAAATGCAGGCCTACAACAATGTATCTCATAGATTTTATTATGTCTTCTCTTACAACAAACTTCATTTTATTATATCATGAAATTAATTTGATGATTTCCTTGCTTAGAATTGCATTAAGCTTGGTAATTAAAATCAATGTTATCAATGCATGTGATATGAACATAAAATTTTCCTTCCAAATTATTGAGTGCACAACAAGATTGTAAGCAATCTACTAAGTTTTAAATTTATACAATCAATGGTATCACATAACATCTATGGATTTTTATTATCAACTAGTCATTTACAATACCACAAGGAGAAAACTTTCTTTCACATTTTCAAATGATAACAATGATGTCAAAGTAAATCTGCGACTCATAGCAATGCTTTCATAACAATATAAACTCCAAATGAAACATGCATATACAACCTTATCAATTATTTCCTCTACACGTACATTAGGTAACAATGATACAATCTCCTTCCATCACAATGGGGCAACATAAGGGACTTTTCAAAATCATAAGGAACATGAACATTGAAAGATATGGACAATGAGTAGCATGAACATTGTCCAACATGATCGTTGAGGACATGAACAAGCTGGTGAATCCTCCTTCACAAATGAGGACACAATGTCAAGTTTTCTCATCCAACATCAATCTGCAAGATGATCATTCCAAGCCATTTTCATTGCTCCCTTGGACACAAATCTGCATATGGAACACAACAAAATAACAAGGACCACGGGTGCTTTCCACCCAACCATAGGCCTCAAAGAGACCACCCCCACGCTAGGGAACAAGGCTCAAACTGGGATACACATACAATCTTTTAATGCGTAAACATTACATTTCAAACTTGAACAATTTCCCCCCAAGGCTATTTCACAATGGCTTCACAGATGGAACCATAAACATAGGGTGAAGGTGTGTTCTAAAATGGAGACTTGCCATACCAAACCATATCTGCAATAAACAATTTTCATGCCCTCTCGAGGCTATCATAAATCAACAATTTAATGCCCTCTCGAGGCCTCCACATTTCCTCCTCCAAACCCACTACCATCAACTGTAACTCCTCAAACTTCCTTTCTACACCATACTTTCCTTATCACCCCCAGCAAGATATGAATGGTTATGGCATACAATGGAGCCCATACTCCAAGGTTCTCAATACATTTTTCAAACCCAACTTAAGCCCTTCACCCTAGACTTCTCTTCCCTTCCCACAAGGGTGAGTGTAAGTCCCACGCCCATAACAACACTCAAGCACAAAACAAGAAAACAAAACCAAGTAGAAATTAAAAAAATAAAATTCAAGAGCACATCACATTTTCACAACACAATATCAACACCCATAATACAAAAAGGAAATAGAGGAAATCCAAACCTCATACTCACAATACTCCACACAATACAACAAGATGCACAATGGTGTCACACTAATCTACATGGAATGAACACCATTCAAGCACTCACATGAATGCTACTCCACAATGCAATGCATACTCCATTGATAAACTCCACACTTGCATATTTGCTTAACCATGCTAAAAGAAAGAAATGGAAAAAAAACAAGTTTGAGATACCAACCTTGGTCCAAGCTAGGGTAAGGATAGTTGTATAAGAGTTCCCCTAATCTCCCTCCAAAACCTAATTGTCTCTAAAATTAGAGAGTGGGTAGACACCTCACTAGTTTGGCCAAGACCCTCTAATAAAGCCTTCCCACTAACTTATTTTAGCAAAAACACTAAGCCACTACTTCTTACAAACTTGTCTCCTCTAACAGTTCATTGATAGCCCTCACGAGCTCTAAGTTATGACCCTCAAAATGCACTTAGAGCACCTTGGAGACTCATCAGTATGGGGTGGTCATGGACGATTGATGGTCTCTGTGGCCAGATCAAGGGTGTCACTAAGGTTCACCTGCCCACCCGAAGCTAATGGCACTGACAATTCGATGCCAAGATCAACGGTTTCAAAGTTACATTGTGGTGCACCTATGAACTGAGGCACACTGCGAGTTTTGGCATCGAGCAAGATCGTTGTGTCGAATCCAAATGGAATGTGATCTCTAAAAAATGAGATAGATTATTTTAGGTCTCAGCATCATCGTCCTGTAGCATTTGATAGTTCATCGATAGCCTTCATGAGATCTGAGTTATGACTGTCAAAAGATCAACCTCAAAATGCACTTAGAGCACCTTGGAGACTCCTCAATATGGGGTGGCCGCAAATGACGGATGGTCTCTGTGGCTGGAACAAGGGTGTGACTAGGGTTCACCCACCCATCTGGAGCTAATGGCACTGACAATTCGATATCAAGATCAACGGTTTCAAAGTTACGCTGTGGTGCACCTATGAACTGAGGCACACTGCAAGTTTTGGCATCGAGGGAGATCGTTGTGCCAAATCCAAACGGAATGTGATCTCTCAAAAATGAGATAGGTTATTAGACCTCAGTATCACTGTCCTATAGCATTTGACAGTTCATCGATAGCCCTCACGAGCTTCGAGTTATGACCCTCGGAAGATTGACCTCGAAATGCACTTAGAGCACCTTGGAGACTCCTCGGTACGGGGTGGCCGCAAATGATGGATGGTCTCTGTGGCCATAACAAGGGTGTGAATAGGGTTCACCCGCCCATCCGGAGCTAATGGCGTTGACGATTCAATGCCAAGATCAGGGGTTTCAAAGTTACATTGTGGTGCACCTATGAACTGAGGCACACTGCGAGTTTTGGCATCGAGTGAAATCACTATGCCGAATCCAAACAGAATGTGATCTCTCAAAAATGAGATACGTTATTTTAGGCCTCAGTATCACCATCTTGTAGCATTTGATAGTTCATCGATAGCCCTCACGAGCTTCGAGTTATGACCCTCAAAATGCACTTAGAGCACCTTGGAGACTCCTCGGTAGGGGATGGCCACAAATGATGGATGGTCTCTGTGGCCGAAACAAGGGTGTGACTAGGGTTCACCTACCCATCCGGAGCTAATGGCGTTGATGATTTGATGTCACGATCAGCGGTTTCAAAGTTACGCTTTGGTGCACCTATGAACTGAGGCACATTGTGAGTTGTGGCATCAAGCGAGATCGCTGTGCCGAATCCAAACGGAATGTGATCTCTCGAAAATGAGATAGGTTATTTTAGGCCTCAGTATCACTGTCCTATAGCATTTGACAGTTCATTGATAGCCCTCACGAGCTTCGAGTTATGACCCTCGAAAGATCGACCTCAAAATGCACTTAGAGCACCTTGGAGACTCCTCGGTACGGGGTGGCCACAAATGATGGATGGTCTCCGTGGCCAGAACAAGGGTGTGACTAGGGTTCACTCGCCCATTCGGAGCTAATGGCGCTGACGATTCGATGCCACGATTAGCGGTTTCAAAGTTACACTGTGGTGCACCTATGAACTGAGGCACACTGCGAGTTTTGGCATCGAGCGAGATCGCTGTGCCGAATCCAAACATAATGTGATCTCTCAAAAATGAGATAGGTTATTTTAGGCCTCAACATCACCGTCTTGTAGCATTCGATAGTTTATCAATAGTCCTCACGAACTCTGAGTTATGACCCTCAGAAGATCAAACTCAAAACGCACTTAGAGAACCTTAGGGACTCCTCAGTATGGGGTGGCCATGGACGATAGAGGGTCTCCGTGGTTGGAACAAGGGTGTCACTAGGGTTCACCCATCCACCCGGACCTAATGGCACTGACGATTCAAATAGTTCTAGCTGTTAGGAGTTAGATTTTGAAAAGTTGTCAAGAAAATTGCAAAAGTTGCTAAGCAACTTTTTGCAATTTTTGCACTAAGACAAATTTTATTGCAAATTTAATTACAAATAGACTCTACAAACTCCTAGGGACCCTAATAATGTTCTAAACATCTAGACTAACCTAAAAAACATGGAATTTACCAAAAATCTACTTTATTGGACCAATTAATGGCCAAGGTTTATAGTTGCACCATGGGGTCTTGTGTCCATTACAAATGTGGATGGTCACAGGGAGATCATTAGATCTATCCCTAGACCTTATTACATCAAGAAAAGAAAAATGATTAGGTGCTTTGCACTAGTGTTCCCTGTATTTCATAAAATTTAAACTATAGAGTTTCCTTCCAAAATGCTCATGTAGCCGTTACATTCAAGATTTGAATTTTCTAAAGCAATAAGCTAAATTTTAAGTGACTTATTGAATGTTTCAACTTATGAAATGACTTGAGATTATTATGAGACCTTATTAGGACCTATGTAATGACTCACTTACCCTATGCAAACCTAAACATTACTAAAGTTCAAATCTCAGTGTCCTTTACAACTTTTCAATATGAAAATCTTTCAAAACATTATACAATATTATGACTATGCTTTCTAATGCCATGATTGGTTGCAAAATGGAAGAAATCAAGTATTCTAATTGTTCATCCATACATTCTAGATTTTTTAAATTTGATTAGTTTGATAAAAATAGTTTTAATAATCATAATCTTAGCTTTATGTCAAATAAGGAAAAAACCAAATTTGTAATAAGATATCTACAAGCAACTATCTTTCATATAGTTATAAATGCTCTTAAAATTATCCTTATAGCCTTGTATCACATGCAAATATGATTTGCAAGAACTTGTTCAATATCTTCCTCTTATAATTCTTTACAAAGAACCTACCAAAATACAAATTAGAATGTGCAACTAATTTAACCTGTATTTTTCATAATTACAAAAACCATATACAAAAAAAGTTCAATTTTACATCGTAATACATCATAAATCTTAGGAATTCTCCCCAATACCACCGCCCCAAACTCTTCATGATGTACCTACATTCCAATATCATAAAAAAATTAGTAACTTATTGTATTAAACAAGATAATCATCAGTCTATTGAATCATTATGAAAAAAATAACATAAGAAGTAAATATACCTAGTTGAGTGTTCCAATAGGGTCCTCTCTCTATTTTAGGGTCTCCAACAGGGCTTCATGATCAACATTAGCAATAGTAAAAGGTTCTTTTACTTTTGGTCTTCCTTGATGCTTCAACAACTTTACATTTGTTGCTATAATAAGATGCGAATATATGAGAATTATTTTGTGCTTCTGATAGTCTTTGAATGCAGGAATTCCGTTCCTTCTAAGCATGTATGTCCGCAGCCATGTTCCAGTGACAACCACTGAACCAGTAAGATATGTGAATCCATCATCATCTGTGATTGGTTGTGCAAGTTTTTGTTTACCTCTTACACAACGTGCTAACCAATAATCAGATTTCTCATCATTCCCTTGTGGTGCACCAATGCAAAGACATGTCCTGGCTGAAGTAGATCTGATAGATGGTTATGCTCAAGTGAACTTTCCATGTCATCATTTCTGATAGAGGATATGATAGACAATGGAGTAAGATAATGTGGAGCCCATGTGTCCACCCACTCACTTGACTCATAGTGATCCCAATCACACTGAAAACAACTAGGACAAAAGCAAAGCTAGCTGTCGTGTCCAAATGGTCCATGTACTAGAATCAGAGCTCCGAAATGAATGCATTTTTGATGAGTCTCTCATTGTAGCACAATCTAATCTATTAGCTACAAACCCTTCCTCAACCAACCAAAAGAACCTATGTACCACTGAATCAAGAGTCCCCCCTTGTGATAATGCTAAACTACACCAATCAACAATGCTATGAGCATCAAGAAGCTCTACTGCTGAAATCTTCAGTTTCTCCTTGACTAGAGCTCTCTTCACACATGCCCCCACTCCATCATGTTCCCCTTTTCCATGGCCGGACTTAAAAAAACTAAAAATATGAGGCACCCCTCTCTCTACGTGCATCCTACACAACCAATAAAACATGCGAGCATTCTTGAATTGACCTGTACAATTATTTGACCAAATGATATATCTATCCATAGCAATTGCATTCTCATGTAAGAAATCAAAATAATTTTTGAAACAATGTTGCACAAACTCGTGAGAGTGAGATCTATCATCACTTATAAAAATGATACTCTCTAATAATCTTCCAATTATCTTCCGCACTATCAGGGGCATGTCTATATGTTATGTGAACAAAAATAGCAATCTGAATAGAGTTGTAATACTGAGATTATGTCTCATTTTATGGTTGCAATGTGTAGTTCTCAGCAAAATCAACAATTGATATAATAGTGCTAATGGGAAAAGTCTCCTTGCACATTCTAAATTGTTCATCCAACCATTGAGACCTATGACTATGTCTTGCATACTTGTAAAAAAGATTTGCCTTGATATCTGAAATAAAACTAGCCACACTGATATCTTTTCCAACCAATTCACATCTAGAGCTCTCACCTCCACTCTTCAATGTGTATTTCACTATTTCATGTACCTTTTTTTTCACTATTGTCTTTCCAAGATCTTGTTCGCACTCCTCATGGAAAGATGTGTCAAACTTGGATAAGTCACCACATTTTGAACACTTCTCGTTTAAGCAAGCATTTCTATAAAAGAAACAACCATCAACTCTACGACATAAAAGTTGATCTAGCAAGTCTCTTGATGATTTTGGAAGCTCACTAGCACCACAATCCTCCAATATTTCTTTACTATGCAAAGTAGAACAAATGGAGCGTAATAGTTCATAGTGCATAGAAAACTCAACATGATATTTGCAACATGTATTTCGAATTTTGAGTGGCACACAATAAAATGGCTTCAAAGATTCAAAAGCCCTTTGTGATATATGAAGACTTGGATGACTCTCTAAATTGTTTGAACAACATAGTTTGACTTACCTCCAAACAGTGTTTAGGATGTTGCGTGCAGTCTTTGATGCCAATTCTCCACTTTAACACGTCTTTAGCATTGGGTGATACTCGTGAGTTAGAGTGCCAAAATTGTGTAATTTTTTCCTTCACATCATCGGATAGCTTTTTATCAAAACGTGGAAGTCTCACACCAAATGCCCATGTTTCATTTTGAAGAGGATCATCAATTTTCTCTCGTCGACTAAGTGCTCTGTTCAAAGTAGTAGGATTTAGATTCAAATCAATAAAAGTTTGTCTCATATATCTATCCTTTCTCAAATGATGATTTACCGAAGAGGTTGTAATAACCCTTCAAGTAGCTCTGTTATCCTTCTCCCTGTTATTTTTCTCAATGCTATTGAGAGCACTGACAAGATTCTTCACAATAATGGCATTTCTTTCCAACTTTTTATTGACACGAATCTTCAATTTGGAAAGCATGGGTCTCATCTTTTGCATCTTTAATAAGTGCATGAAAAGCTAACATTGCTCTACCACTGTCTTGTTGCCGAAAAATATCTGATATAGTCTAGAAGGCTATAACCGAATGGTTCTTTATGACTTTTTCCCTTCCAAACTAGTAATAATCATTTCATCAATTTCAATTATCCATTTTGGTGTTTTAGAACCTTCATGTCGATTATAATTAGGAGATATGTAACGTTCTTGTGCATTAGGATCCTGTGCATTGTCATGTTCGACATGGTCAATTATGCAATTTGGATTATGACTTGGTAGCATTTCATCTTCAAAATTTTCATTCTCTAAATTTTCAATTTCGGCATTATCATTTTAAATAGGTACATTTTCATTCCCCAACTATACATATTCATTATCTGACTCTATGATTTCACCTTCGACTAATTCATCGTCAACTTGATTGATATTTAGCATACCTTGTCTTTTTCTTCGGTGTTCCATTTTGTCTCTTTCCCTATATGTCACAATGTCTTCATTAGATATCTTCTTTTTGTGTTTATCCTTTCGACGATTGCTACTCCCCATTGAGATGGAAAATTCGAACACCTAAGGTTATATTTTTAAATTTTTTTCGATTGGTTGGGCCGCAAAACGCACTTTTTAAAAAAATTCGTGAAAAAAAACTGAAAAAGTGATGTTGGGTCTACAGGTACATGGATATGTTGGAAACTGATGCCGAGAAAAATTGGATATCCGATTTCAAATGGGATATCCAATTCGAAATCGAATATTCAATTTTCTCTAATGACATTTGGAGGCAAAACAACATTTGTTATAATAGTATTAATATTAAAATAATTATTGGAGGGAAACCGACTTTGGTTTATTAGTATTAATATATAGTATCCATATTATTATTATACTTATAATAGTATTATTATTATTACTATAGATATAATAGTATTAATATTTAATGTTTATTTATATTATTATTATTATTATTATTATGCTACAATAGTATTAATATATATATATTAATACTATGCCATAATAGTATTAATATATATATTATTATTATAGCTATAATAGTATTATTATTATTACTATTCATATAATAGTATTAATATTTAGTGTTTATTTATATTATTATTATTATTATTATGCTACAATAGTATTAATAGTATATAAATATGTCGTCATTTAATGTGTCAAAGGGGGTGATAAGTTCACCATATGAACAATTCTAATATGTCCCTAGGGGTCCTGGGACCCCTAGGGACATATGTCATCATTTAATGGGTCAAGGGGGGTCATAAGGTGACCTATGACCACCTTTGACCCATTAAATGATGACATATGTCCCTAGGGTCACCCTATGACCCCCTTTGATCCATATTAACCATTCTAATATGTCCCTAGAGGTCCTAGGACCCCTAGTGACATATGTCGTCATTTAATAGGTCAAAGGGGGTCATAGGTCACCTTATGACCCCCTATGACCCATATGAACAATTTTCATATGTCCCTAGGGGTCCTAGGGACATGTCGTCATTTAATGGGTCAAAGGGGGTCATAGGTCACCTTATGACCCCCTTTGACCCATATGAACAATTCTAATATGTCCTTAGGGGTCCTAGAACCCCTAGGGACATATGTCGTCATTTAATGGGTCAAAGGGAGTCATAGGTCACCCTATGACCCCCTTTGACCCATATAAAAAATTCTAACATGTCCCTAGGGATCCTAAGATTCCTAGGGACATATGTAGTGATTTAATGGGTCAAATGAGGTCATAGATCACCCTATGACCCTCTTTGACCCATATGAACAATTCTAATATGTCCCTAGAGGTCTTAGGACCCCTAGAGACATATGTCATCATTTAATGGGTCAAAAGACCTATGACCCCCTTTGACCCATATGAACAATTCTAATATGTCCCTAAGGGTCCTTGGACCCCTAGGGACATCTATCATCATTTAATGGGTCATAAGAGGTCATAGGTCACCCTATGACCCCCTTTGACCCATATTAACCAATCTAATATGTCCCTAAGACCCCTAGGGACATATGTCATCATTTAATGGGTCAAAGGGGGTCATAGGTCACCCTATGACCCCTTTTGACCCATATTAACAATTTTAATATGTCCCTAGGGGTCTTAAGATAGCTAGGGACATATGTTATCAATTGATGGGTCAAAAGGGGTCATAGGGTGAACCTATCACCCCCTTCACCAATATTAAACAATTCTAATATGTCACTAGGGGTCCTAGGACCCCTAGGGACATGTTGTAATTTAATGGGTCAAAGGGGGTCATAGGTCACCCTATGAACCCCCTTTGACCCATATGAACAATTCTAATATGTCTCTAAGAGTCCTTGGACCCCTAGGGACATATGTCATCATTTAATAGGTCAAAGGGCGTCAGAGGTCACCCTATGAACCCCTTTGACCCATGTTAACCATTCTAATATGTCCCTAGGGGTCCTAAGACCCCTAAAGACATATGTTATCATTTAATGGGTTAAATGGGGTCATCGATCACTCCATGACCCCCTGTGATCCATATGAAGAATTCTAAAATGTCAAATATCGTCATTTAATGGGTGACCTATGACCCCCTTTGACCCATATGAACAATTCTAATATGTCTCTAGGAGTCCTTGGACCCCTAGGGACATATGTCATCATTTAATGGGTCAAAGGGCGTCAGAGGTCACCCTATGAACCCCTTTGACCCATACTAACCATTCTAATATGTCCCTAGGGGTCCTAAGACCCCTAAAGACATGTGTTATCATTTAATGGGTTAAAGGGGGTCATCGGTCAACTCTATGACCCCTTGTGACCCATATGAACAATTCTAAAATGTCAAATGTCGTCATTTAATGAGTCAAAGGCCCTATGACCTCCTTTGACCCATATGAACAATTCTAATATGTCCCTAGGGACATGTAGTAATTTAATGGGTCAAAGGAGGTCGTAGGTCACCCTATGACCCCCTTTGACCCATATGAACAATTCTAATATTTAGGGACATATGTCGTCATTTAATGAGTCAAATGGGGTCATAGGTCACCCTATGACCATTTTTAACCCATATGAACAATTCTAAAATGTCCCTAGGGGTTTAAGGACCCCTAGGAATATATATCGTCATTTAATGGATCAAAGGGGGTCATAGGTCACCCTATGACCCCTTTGACCCATATTAACCATTCTAATATGTCTCTAGGGATCCTAGGACCCCTAGGGACATATGTCGTCATTTAATGGGTCAAAAGGGGTTATAGGCTGAACCTATCACCCCCTTTCATCAATATGAACAATTTTAATATGTCGCTAGGGGTCCTAGGACCCCTAGGGACATATGTCATCATTTAATGGGTCAAAAGGGGTCATAGGTCACCTTATGACCCCCTTTGACCCATATGAACAATTCTAATATGTCCCTAGGGGTCCTTGGACCCTTAGGGATATATGTCGTCATTTAATGGGTGAAAGGGCATCATAGGTCACCCTATGACCCCCTTTGACCCATATTAACCATTTTAATATGTCCCTAGGGGTCCTTGGACCCCTAGGGACATATGTCATCATTTAATGGGTTAAACGGGGTCATATGTCACCCTATGACCCCTTTTGATCTATATGAACAATTTTAATGTCCCTAGGGGTCCTAGGACTCATAAGGACATATGACATCATTTAATGGGTCAAAAGGGGTCATATGTCACCTTATGACCTCTTTTGACCCATATTAACCATTCTAATATGTCCCTAGGGGTCTTAGAACCCCTAAGGACATATGTCATCATTTAATCCCTATGACCCTCTTTGACCCATATGAACAATTCTAATATGTACCTAGAGTTCCTTGGATGGGCATATCTCGTCATTTAATGGGTCAAAGCGGGTCATAGGTCACCATATGACCCCCTTTCACCCATATGAAGAATTCTAATATGTCCTACTACCCCTAGGAACATATGTCGTCATTTAATGGGTCAAAGGGTGAACTTATGACCCTTTTTGACCATATAAACAATTCTAATGTCTCTAGAGGACTCTTAGGGACATGTCGTCATTAAATACATCAAAGGGGGTCATAAGGGGTCATAGTTCACCCTATGACCCCCTTTGACCCATTAAATGACAACACATGTCCCTAGGGATCCAAGGAACCCTAGGGACAAATGACAACATATGTCCCTAGGGATCCAAGGAACCCTAGGGACATATTAGAATTGTTCATATGGGTCAAAGGGGGTCATAGGTCACCCTATGACCCCCTTTGACCCATATGAACAATTCTGATATGTCCCAAGGGGTACTTGGACCCCTAGGGACATATGTCATCATTTAATAGGTTAAAGGGAGTCATAGGTCACTCTATTACCCCCTTTGACCTATCTGAACAATTCTAATATGTCTTTAGGGGTCCTAGGACCCCTAGGGACATATGTCATCATTTAATGGGTCAAAACGGGTCATAGGTCACCCTATGACCCCTTTTGACCCATATCAATTATTCTAATATGTCCCTAGGGGTCCTTGGACCCGTAGGGACATATGTCATCATTTAATAGGTCAAAGGGAGTCATAGGTCACCCTATGACCCCCTTTGACCCATATGAACAATTCTAATGTCCCTAGGAGTCGTAGGATTCTAATATGTCCCTAGGGGTCCTAGAACCCCTAGGGACATATTAGAATGGTTAATATGATTCAAAGTGGGTCATAGGTCACCCCTATGACCCCATCTGACCATTTAAATGACGACATATGTCCCTACGTGTCCTAAGACCCCTAGGGACATTAAAATTGTTCATATGTGATCAAAGAGGGTCATAGGGTGACCTATGACCTCTTTTGACCCATTAAATGACGACATATGTCTTTAGGGGTCCAAGGACCCATAAGGACATATTAGAATTGTTCATATGGGTCAAAAGGGGTCATAGGGTAACCTATGACCCCCTTTGACCCATTAAATGACGACATACGTCCCTAGGGGTCCAAGGAGGGACATATTAGAATTGTTCATATGGGTCAAAGGGGGTCATAGGTCACCCTATGACCCCCTTTGACCTATTAAATGACGACATATGTCCCTAGGGGTCCTAGGACCCCTAAGGACATTAAAATTTTTCACATAATCAAAGGGACCCTATGACCCCCTTTGATCCATTAAATGACGACATATGTCCTTAGGGATCCAAGGACCACTAGGGACATATTAGAATTGTTAATATGAGTCAAAGGGGGTCATAGGGTGACCTATGACCTCTTTTGACCCATTAAATGATGACATATGTTCCTAGGGGTCTAAGGACCCCTATGGACCCTGTGACCCCCTTTGACCCATTAAATGACGACATATGTCCCTATGGGTCCTAGGACCCTTAGGGACATATTAAAATTGTTAATATGAGTCAAAGGGGGTCATAGGGTGACCTATGACCCACTTTGACCCATTAAATGATGACATATGTCTCCAGGCATCCAAAGACCCCTAGGGACATATTAGAATTGTTGATATGGGTCAAAAGGGGTCATAGGGTGACCTATGACCCCTTTTGACCAATTAAATGATGACACATGTCGGTAGGGGTCCTAGGACCCCTAGGGACATATTAGAATTGTTCATATGGTCAAAGGGGGTCATAGGTTCACCCTATGACCCCCTTTGACCCATTAAATGATGACATATGTTCCTAGGGGTCCTAGGACCCTTAGAAACATATTAGAATTGTTTAAATGGGTCAAAGGAGGTCATAGGGTGACCTATGACCCCCTGTGACACATTAAATGATGACATATGTCCCTCGGGATCCTAGGAACCATAGGGACATATTTTAATTGTTCATATGGTCAAAAGGGGTCATAGGTTCAACCTATGACCCTCTTTGAGCCATGCAATGACGACATGTCTCTAAGGGTCCTAGGACCCCTAGGGACATATTAGAATTGTTCATATGGATCAAAGGGGGTCATAGGGTGACCTATTACACCTTTTAACTGATTAAATGATGACATATGTCCCTAGGGGTCTTAGGATGCCTACGGACATATAAGAATGGTTAATATGGGTCAAAGGGGGTCATAGGGTGGCCTATGACCCTCTTTGATCCATTAAATGACGACATATGTCCCTAGGGGTCCAAGGACCCCTAAGGACATATTAAAATTGTTCATATGGTCAAAATAGGTCATAGGTTTACCCTATGACCGCCTTTGACCTATTAAATGATGACATATGTCCCTACGAGACCTAGGACCCCTACATATTAGAATTGTTCATATGGGTCAAAGGGGGTCATAGGGTGACCTATTACTCTTTTTAACCAATTAAATGATGACATATGTCCCTAGGAGTCCTAGGACAACTAGGGACATATTAGAATGATTAATATGGGTCAAAAGGGGTCATAGGATGACCTATAACCCCCTTTGACCCATTAAATGACGACATATGTTCCTAGGAGTCCAAAGACCCTTATGGACATATTAGAATTGTTCATATTGGTCAAAGGGGGTCATAGGGTGACTTATGACCCCCTTTGACTCATTAAATGAACACATATGTCCCTAGGGGTCCTGGAAACCCTAGGGACATATTAGAATGGTTAATATGGGTCAAAGGGGGTCATAGGGTGACCTATGACCCTCTTTGACCCATTAAATAATTGTTCATATTATAATTGTTCATATGGGTCAAAGGGGTTCACATGGTGACCTATGACCCCCTCCGACCCATTAAACGACGACATATGTCCCTAAGGGTCCAAAGACATATAGGGACATTATAATTGTTCATATGAGTCAGAGGTGGTCATAGATCACCCTTTGACATATTTAATGATGACATATGTCTCTAGGGGTCCTAGGACCCATAGGGACATATTAGAATTGTTCATATGGGTCAAAGGGGGTCTTAGGTCCCTTTGAACCATTAAACGATGACATATGTCCCTAGGAGACCAAGGACCCCTAGGAACATATTAGAATGGTTAATCTGAGTCAAAGGGGGTCATAGGTCACCCTATGACCCCTTTTGACCCATTAAATGACAACATATGTCCCTAGGGGTTCAAGCACCCCTAGGGACATATTAGAATTGTTCATATGGGTCAAAGGGGGTCATAGGGTGACCTATGGCACTCTCTGACCCATTAAATGATGACATATGTCCCTAGGGGTCCTAGGACCACTAGCGACATATTAGAATTGTTCATATTGGTGAAAGGGGGTCATAGGTTCACCCTATGACCCTTTTTGACCCATTAAATGACGACATTTGTCCCTAGGGTCTTAAGACCCCAAGGAAAATATTAGAATTGTTCATATGGGTGAAAGGGGGTCATAGTGTGACCTACAACCCCCTTTGCCCATTAAATGACAACATATGTCCTTAAGAGTCCAAGAACATATAGGGACGTATTACAATTGTTCATATGGGTCAAAGGGAGTCATAGGGTGACCTATGACCCCCTTTGACCCATTAAATGATGACATATGTCCCTAGGGGTCCTTGGACCCCTAGGGACATATTAGAATTGTTCATAAGGGTCAAAGGGGGTCATAGGGTGACCTATGACCCCCCATATTACAATTGTTCATATGGGTCAAAGGGAGTCATAGGGTGACCTATGACCCCCTTTCACCCATTAAATGACGACATATGTCCCTATGGGTCTTAGGATCCTTAGGAACATATTAGAATTGTTCATATTGTCAAAGGGGGTCACAGGTTCACCCTATGACCTCCTTTCACCTGTTAAATGATGACATATGTCCCTAGGGGTCCTAAGACCCCTAGGGACATATTATAATTGTTTATATGAATCAAAAGGAGTCATAGGGTGACCTATTACCCTCTTTGACCCATTAAATGACGACATATGTCCATAGGGGTCCAAGGACCCCCAGGGAGATATTAGAATTTTTTATATGGGTCAAAGATATTATCCCATTAAATGACGACATATGTTTAGAATTGTTCGTATGGTCAAAGGGGATCATAGGTTCACCCTATGACCTGCTTTGACCCATTAAATGATGACATATGTCTTTAGGGGTTCTAGGACCCCTAGGGACATATTAGAATTGTTCATATGGGTCAAAGGGGGTCATAGGATGACCTATGACCCCCTTTGACCCATATTAACCATTCTAATATGCCCCTAGGGGTCCTAGGACCCTTAGGGACACATATTAAATGATGACATGTGTCCCTAAGGGTCCTAGGACCCCTAGGGGCATATTAGAATGGTTAATATGGGTCAAAGGGGGTCATAGGTCATGCTATGACCCCCTTTGACCCATTAAATGATGACATATGTCCCTAGGAGTCCAAAGACCCCTAGGGACATATTAGAATTGTTCATATGAGTCAAAGGGGGTCATAGGGTGACAAATGACCCTCTTTGACCCATTAAATGACGACATATGTTCCTAGGGGTCCTAGAACCCCTAGCTACATATTAGAATTTTTCATATTGGTGAAAGGGGGTCATAGGTTTACCCTATGACCCCCTTTGACCCAATAAATGATGACATATGTCCCTAAGGGTCTTAGGACCCCTAGGGACATATTAGAATTGTTCATATGGGTCAAAGAGGGTCATAGGGTGACCTACAACTCCCTTTGACCCATTAAATGATAACATATGTCCCTAGGGGTCCTAGAACCCCTAGGGACATACTAGAATGGTTAATATGGGTCAAAGTGGATCATAGGACGACTTATGATCCCCTTTGACCCATTAAATGACGACATGTCCCTGGGGGTCCAAGAACCCTTAGGGACATATTAGAATTGTTCATATGGGTCATAGGTCATAGGGTGACCTATGACCCCCTTTGATCCATTAAATGATGACATATGTCCCTAGGGGTCCTAAGACCCCTAGGGACATATTAGAATTGTTCATATAGTCAAAAGGGGTCATAGGTTCATCTTATGACCTCATTTGACCCATTAAATGACGACATACGTCCATAGAGCTCCTAGGACCCTTAGAGACATATTAGAATTGTTCATATGGGTCATAGGGGGTCATGGGTCTTTTTTATCCATTAAATGATGACATATATCCCTATGGGTCCCTTGGACCCCTAGGGACATATTAGAATTGTTCATATGGGTCAAAGGGGATCATAGGGTGACCTATGACCCCCTTTGACTCATTAAATGATGACATGCCCCTAGGGGTCCTAGGACCTCTAGGGGCATATTAGAATTGTTCATATGGTCAAATGGAGTCATAGGTTCACCCTATGACCCCCTTTGACCCATTAAATGACGACATATGTCTGGTCCTAGGACCCCTATGGACATATTAGAATTGTTCATATGGGTCAAAAGGAGTCATAGGTCCCTTTGACCCATTAAATGATGAAATATGTTCCTAGGGGTCCAAAGACCCCTAGGGACATATTAGAATTGTTTATATGGGTCCAAGGGGGTCATATTGTGACCTGTGACTCCCTTTGACTCATTAAATGACAACATATGTCTTATGACTCCCTTTGACTCATTAAATGATGACATATGTCCCTAGGGGTCCTAGCTATTAGAATTGTTCATATGGTCAACTGGTCTCATAGATTCACCCTATGACCCCCTTTGACCCATTAAATCACGACATATGTCCCTAGGGGTCCTAGGACCCCTAGGGACGTATTAGAATTGTTCATATGGGTCAAAGTGGGTCATTGGTCCCTTTGACCTAGTAAATGATGACATATGTCCCTTCTTGGACCCTTAGGGACATATTAGAATTGTTTATATGACCCCCTTTGACCCATATTGTTGGGCTCATATGGTGACCTATGACCCCCTTTGACCCATTAAATGATGACATATGTCCCTAGGGTCTCTAGGACCCCTACGGACATATTAGAATTGTTAATATGGGTCAAAGGGGATCATAGGGTGACCTATGACCCCCCACGACCCATTAAATGACGACATATGTCCCTAGAAGTCCTAAGACCCCTAGGGACATATTAGAATTGTTCATATGGATCAAAAGGGGTCATAGGTTGACCTATCACCCCCTTTGACCCATTACATGACGACATATGTCCCTAGAACCCCTAGGGACATATAAGAATCGCTCTTATTATATATGTTAATATGTATGTTATTAATATATATATTTATATATAAAATAACGTAATATTTTCATTAAATATAATATATGTATAATAACGTAACATATTATATAATAATATATATTAATAACACACACACACAATATTTTACGTTATTATACATATATTATATTTAATGAAAATATTACGTTATTATATATATATATATATAATAACGTAATATTTTCATTAAATATAATATATGTATAATAACGTAAAATATTGTGTGTGTGTGTGTTATTAATATATATTATTATATAATATGTTACGTTATTATACATATATTATATTTAATGAAAATATTACGTTATTTTATATATATATATATATATATATATTACGTTATTATATTTAGTAATAATAATAATAATATAAATTATATTTATAGATTATAATAAGAATAATGTAATATATTATTATATATTAATAGATTATATCTTATATCTTTACATTACGTTAGTATATATATAATATATTAAAATACATCTTTACATAGTAATATAACTGAAATAATTTATAAATAATAAGCTATAACTTTTAAACCCGATTTTCCATTCAAAATGGGTTGGAATTTCAAATTTCCTAACAAAATTTGCCGAGCCATATCGGATATCCGATTAGGCTTGGTATTTACCAACCCTTCCCAATCAACCCAAAAGACGTGTTTGAAGAAGGTTTTAGTGATACTCAAACTTTGGGTAGCCGTCTGACAATGTTATTTTGATCGAAATTGAATGAAACGAAAAGGGTTCTTTAATATCGTTCTCGAGATTCCATCAATATAGTTTCTGTCAAATTCTAAGTTCGATAAGTATTTATTAGTTAATTATCAATGAAGATTATTGTAAAGTGCTGATTGACATACTGATTGAAAAATAGTTATAACTTTCAAATGATATAACATTTTTTAAATCTAAAAGTTGTATCACATTCTATGCTTCGCCTAGTATAAGAAAAAAAATTAAATTAAATTTGATAAAATTTCCTATTAGTTAAGGTGGTCAGACACAAGACTTTTTTTTTCTGAAAAAGTTTTGGTAGAAAATTCATATTTAATTATTTATTTAGAATAAAAATACCGAAAAATATGCATCACATCCGGGCATGAGTCTACTTTTCATATCTATAATTATATTAAAAAAATATTATCATTTAATTTTGATTAAGGTGGTCAGACATACACCTACTTTTTATTTTTGCCTTGAAATTTTCGTAGTACTGCATTCAAATTCAAACTTTTGACCAATCAATTATTTTTTTCTCCTGCTAAGGCCTAGTAGTTTAGAAACTACATTCAATTTTGTATAGATTATTTTCTTACAATTTTTTGATATAAAGTCCATAACCACTTTAAAATTATATGTCAAGTTGACATAACCCTGATTTGTTGATTTTTCACTGCCACTTAAAGCCATAGTTTGATTGACCATGATCCTGCACATACCCCTTAATAATTATTCAAATATCCATTAGATGAATGTGGAGACTTTTCAAATACTGCAGTCTACATCTCTCAAACCAATACAACTATTACCCACAATAACAATTTACTATGAAACTGAGACAGTTATAAGTATTGAATTTATATATATATGAGTAAATGAAAAACTACTTTTCTCTAATGTTGCCAGCATTGTCCAAGTTTGTTAAAATTTGGTTTTGTGAATTTTTTTCTAGTTGCAAGATTTAAACCACAAATGTGGATAGGAGTTAAGCCTATTTAAAACAGCCACTGGAACCTATAGATAAATTCCAAAATAAAATTTCATTGTTTTTACAGTTAAGAGGATATTAGGAAATACACATTATGCTCCCTATATTGTTCTCATAAAAATAGGTGACATGTAGATTATTTTAGTAAATCTGTCAAAGATATGTATTCTCAAAGAATAGATGAAGTAATCACATAGTGCATAGTAGGGCAATTTACAAGAATACCTCAAAAGACATGTCGCCTCACAAAATGTATTAGAATCTTTAGTAACATCCCAAGAAAATGTGATTAGCAGGTGTAGAAATCAATTCCCATAGCTTTAACTGCAACCTCATTGCATGGGTTATGATGGCAGTTATGAGGCATCATATGGACATGTATTGACATATATTGATTTAGAGATGTGGGACATGTTTCACAGGAAACCATCAAACTTACTGATTTTTTTATGATAGCATAAACAGTCTCTATGAAGAGGTCATAACTCGAAAGTTTATGGTTGGATCTTATTGAGATTTGGATATGTTGTTGGAAACCTAGTTGGTGATATTCTCACCAGAGCGATCTTTGAAATATTCTTGCTTTTGTCTTTTTTTTTGCTTGCATAGGCTATAGTCTAATATTTCTAACAATATTTCTCACCATTCTCTTCTCTCTCATAGAGTATGGTATGGAATCTTTTATAGTACCATTTCCAAACATTCTCTTCACTAATCAGTTCTAAGGACATTTGAAATCATTCATATGGCATTAACCTAATCAGATGAAATATAGTATACAACATTACATTCATACACAGGATATTTACAAGATCAAATCAAAAAACTAAGAAGCTAACAAAAGTCAAGTACCTATCCAATATTACCATAAAAGGAAAATCATTCATATCTAGCAATAACAAATCCACACACCCACAAGCTCAGTTCCAATACAGCTTACAAGCACACTGTAATCTATGTGCAGATGAAAAGCTACAAGTTGGACTACAATTCTCTCCTCTCTTGATAGAGTATAGTCAACTTGGAAGTGGAATTGCAAACCAGTCCCTAGAAAGCAAACAAAACAAGGGAAATGGTAATCCTAACCTTAAATAGGAAGTTGGGCACGTTCTTTATTATGAATTGAATTGCATGAGCGTTACTTGTGGAAGAAAAATAAGCATAAAGTAAAATTCCATGGGTTAGCATTGGAAGAGAGAAGAGATATTTATGCTTTTAATGCACTACATGCATGTGAGGTAGTCACAATATGAGCCCAACCACTTGAATAAGACAAGGCAAGGGTTCGTACTTTTCCATGGTCCCTCACCCTGCAATTACCTATGATTTACATAACAACCATTATTGTGCACCTACTACCAACAATTTTCAATAGCTATATTTTCACAAATTTAACAATCTTCAATAGCTATACTTTCAACTTCCTCTATTTGACAAAGGGATGCAAAGATTTTCTATTAAAAGAGTTTTGAAACTCCATCCTTGGTAGACCTAATGAAACAATTTTTGCTTACAATATGCTACAAATATTCGGAATAAAAGGCACTGCCAAAGCACTTGGATCTTTCTTTCTCTAATTTGCAAAATGGGTAAGTGATTATGAAGTCTTAAGGATGTGCTAATGTATAAATTATAATATAAACAAGTAATTTATGCATTTGCACATGTTTAGGACTAGATAGCCATTTCTGCAAACTGAATTGTTGATCACTGTTTCAATTAAAAGATCTGATTCAACTCAAACTCATCTAGCATTAGGGATTTCATGCCAAGGAAGTGGAAAACAATACTTCAGGTTCATGCAACAGTGAGTAAATATTGGTAATATGTAACTAGTATTATAGTTTATTTTTTTCTTTTACTTGTAGTGGCTCAAGATAATGACTAGCCCTCCATCTTTCAATTAATCCCACTTCAATTTTATTACTAATGCATATTCCATTCTTTTTGTTCATATGTACCCACAAAAAATATTTGTTAACCAACGCATCTTGTTCTCTTGTTCGTTAGGAAAAAGAATTGTCATCCTGTTATACATCATGACAACATCAAAATTTATAATACCATAGCCAAAGAGATCTTTGGGCTCCACAAGAAGTTCAAATAAAATTGGTAGTTGGAGAGAATTTTCAAATCGGTATAATAGATAAATGATTTCCAACATATTCTTATGGGGTTTAGAGTTCAGGGAAGAAGACTAAAGGAATATAATAATATTCTGAAAGAAAGATTTGATGTATATTAAAATGAATTGGTAAACGCTGCTGGTATCACAAGTTTCTACAAGAAACATGGATGTGGATAACTTTATTATATAGCTGCAGCAAGGCTAGTGGCTATCCTATTGCTTTACTTTTTATTTTAATATTTCCTGTAGAAGTTCGTCCTTTTGCATGGTCAGTTAATGGCCATACCCAGTAGTAAATCCATTTGAAAGTGCATTGTGCAATAAGGCTTGTGTTAAAATAGTGTTTTGTATGATTTTGTCAGGGATTGATCAAAATGTAGGGGTTGTAAGAATAAGAGAAGAGATTCTACATGTTTTATTGGACTATTTTAAAATAACCTCTATAGGTGTGCAGTCTAAATGAGTTATTTGGGTGCACAATTTTGTTGTTGTTGATTTCTTCATGGTAGAAAATCTAGAATCTGGAACTTAGAGATTGGAGAATGCTTTAACAAAACCAACCTATGTCTCATCTGTTTCTTTTGTGCAGAACGTAATAGATATAACCAAGCCAACTATTAGTTTCTTCCCTCATTGAAAATAGATATCATACTTCAGTAAAAGGTGGACTCGAAGATAAAGGAACATATGCGGTTTCTTAATCAAAACTGATCATAAGTTTGTGTGTAGAACAATGACATGATATGGAAATAGATGGACAATGGTGAGGGCAGGACCATGGAACGATGAATGGTAAGATGATTGTTGCAGGAATTAGGCTTGGGATAGGAATGTGATCTCAAGAGTCAAGACATAATAGGTTGTGGAACTTGATTCTAAATGTGAGTATTAGAAGATTGAAGGAATGTACTCTTACGATGACATGTTGTTTCTATTTTGTAAAAATGTCTATATTGTTTCTGAATTCATCAAAATTCAGGTATGTTTTAACAGAAAATAAATAAAGACATTTAAAATTATTCATAACTATGGAATGAATGCATTCAAAATTTATAATAAAGGAGCAGAAATTGAGAAATAAACTTTTTAAATGGAAAGAATTTTGCCATATTAAAAAGGAAATGAACACTTTAAAAATGGATACCACAATCACACAGAAAGGTGATCAATAGAAATAAATTGAAGCAAAGAGACGCACAATAAATTTCAAAAAAGAAACATTTAAACTTTCAAGCACAAAAATGTAAGAGAAGGGAATGTATAAGGTAAAAAAGAGATTACAGAAGATATGTGAAGAAAAGATAAAATATGTGATATGTTAAAGATAGGCGATTTAAATAGGAAGACAAATAGATTGATTGAAAACATATGAATGATATTTAATAATAAAAATATACTAGAGCCTCATTTATAATGTACTACGTCTTATGAATGCCTTATGTTTCATTATCTTATTTACAAGTTAAAGCATTGCCCTGATTAAATCCTTGCTCGCTTTGTATAAGTGAGTTTGGGCTATAATTACAACATGCAAAAACTACTTGGGGCCTGTGAAACCTTGGTCTATGTCCCCCATTTTTCTTGTCAATATTGGTTCCACTGTCAAGACCCTAGTTAGGTTGTATGAAGGGTAGTAAGGATAGACTCACATTTCAAAAATATGAACTAGATAAAGGAAAGAGAATGAATGTTTTTTAAAAAGCTTGTGTCTGTATAAAGTTGAAAATTCTTGGTATGTTGAAGTTTTGTTGGAGAGCAGCAATTGAAATAACAAAAATCTAAATTGCTAAACAGAACACAAAACATCTGAAGTCAAATAAGCACATATGATAATTTATGCAATCTTATGATCCCACACAACTTTAAGATCATCCCTAGTAGACAACCTCACCCAGGTTGTCCATGACTTCTGGAGCTACGCATCAACCTCAACAAATAACACTACAAAAACTCCTCGATTTGAAAATAATGTGAGAAAGTAGAAAACCTCCATTCCAATCCTTTTGGGTAATAAACCACTTGTGTGATGCATCTCTAGTATATAACAGGGGATTCGAACACAATAGCTACCCAATGGATCAAAACAGTCATTCTCTTGAAGATCAGGACTGAAAATCATAACAGAAAGCGTTTTAATCCAAAATCACCATACGCTTAAACAACAAAACAAAATTTGCAATACTTGCCAGAATAAATATCCCTCATACTCTACAGATTTTACAATTCTACTGAAAATTCCTTCCAACAGGTCTCTCTCCTCTCAGGGAACTTTCAGTTTGTACCAACATGACAACAAAGATGCATTTTTTTGTTAAAAAAAGTAGAAATACCTTGAAACCTCTTCCGGGAGGAGAGCTGTGAAGATTGAATCATGGAAAGCTTCGTCCATTTGACATCGAATAGTTAGAAGCGAGAGGGTTATAGACCCACTTGTCAATATACGAATAGGATCTATTTATGAAATACCCTAATTAGATTGAGAAATTCCTTTCCTGTTTCCACTGCACCACATCTAGACTTCTCTTGAAGAATTCGCAGGTAGAATAGTAGAAGAAGGCATTTAGGGCAAGATTGATATTGCAACATTCAGATTAACCTTGTTGAAAGCAATAATCATGCAACACGGGCGATGCAACCATCTAGCCATGACAGATGATGCTTGATGTTCTACATGCTGAACCAATACCAAAAGTCAACTCAATCTGCACACATTTTTTAGGGCGAACAAATGAACAGGGGGATACTCCAAATGGGTTTTGCTATTGTGCTCCCAATTAATAGGATTTCACTTTCACAAGAGCTGTTTGATAGACCAGATGAACCATAAAAATCATGGGCGTGTAAATGTTGATAATCACCTACCAGAACACCCTAGAGCCCTGATCCAAGCTTTTCCCGTGAGCCCTGTCCTTAGCCGAATGTGAAGTGGTTGCTCCCGAAGCACAAAGGCTTATGAGAAAAATGTGAGCTATTGATTCACGGCCATATACAAGAGCCAACGATGTTTCACCATATATAAACAGCGAACGATCACTTCCCGCTATGCTCTGCATGACTATTGCTGCCTCCGTTAGATCCGTTTCGGTGATTTCGCAGTTTGCAATGGAGGAAACGATGAGTTGAATCCTTGGGAGGAGGTAATTAAAGAAAAGTTATCTTTAAAACCTACTTTCGGCAAATATCTGAACTTGAGGCGCTTAAAAATTAAAAATATATTTTTAATTATAAAACATTTTATTAAGACAAAATTACAATTTTATCTATACGCCCTATTATGTTTATGTAGTAGTGCAACGTGCATAATCTAATTTTTTTTGGGTCTTTTGATCACTTATGTTCTCTCTTTTATGTCTTTATTCCCTTGTTAATAATTAACATATCTAAGGGATCAAAAACATTTAATATGTGCAACTACACTATTGGACATGTTCTTCATAATTGTACTAAGCTAAAAAAATCTTCAACCTAAGACCTCTTAGAAGAGCCTGGTAACTTACCACTGCATCACATAAAGATATGAACTAGTGGGGTCATAAATGAGGCCCTCATTCCCAATGGAATTTGGACCTTAATGTCGATAACAACACATTAACTTAACCATCACAACATATTGATAAATAAAATATTACTCATTTATAGGAATATTTCAAATATTTAAATATGTGTATAAATTTTTAAAAAGTCATATAATTATTGTTATGTAATTAACATATTTTAGATATTTATCAAAAACTGTGATATTTATTTTGTTGTGATTCAAGAAAAATATAATTATTACTATTGAAAAAAACTATTCTTCTAATCAATGAAATTTTGTTCCTTTCTTATACAAATTTGAACTTTCTATACTTATCAAAATAATATAATTATTCATGACATATTTTCTCCATCAAATTTACCTACATATTTTTACGAAGTATTAAATGTCTCCTTCACCACGAAGAAGAAGTTAGCTTTGCTACCAGAATAAGAGGCAAAAGAGTATTTGTAGGGCTGCTAGGTTAGTCAGATTTTACTCAAATACTACTTACAAAATATCAATGCATTATAAAATAAATGAGCAACTCTACAATTCAAGTCTGCACACAATATCTTTTATATCCCTTGTAGGTACAATAGTAATAATTTAAAATGGTGAGAGATCGTCTAGAGAAGCATTGATGAGATGTCCATGGGACAGACACATGAAAGCATTTTTGCGTAACTCATTTCTACAATTGAGCATGAGGGGTGGGACTATTTTTTATAAAAATATCATTGAAGCAATATTTTCCTATGAGTATTACTTTTAACTATGAAGAAATCAAAATATCAATGAACATAATAAGTAAAATGGTATTGCTTTCCTTTTGTGAATAATGGACCATTGATATCAAAAGATAGAGCATTCTTCTCATATATAGTAAACACCCCTTTGACCAAACATAAATATCTTGCACAATGCATATTGGGAAAAATTCTTAGATGTATACAGTTGGTGGTTTATTAGACATTTTGTAGGAAGGAAAAAATAAAATAAAATATGCAAAAGAAGCTTTCAACAATAATCTTGAAATTTTCCCTAAAAACAAGTAAAAAAAATATGCAAGTGAATCTCTTAACCCTGCTTGAGCACTTTACCTTTTCAACACTACAAGCAACACATTCATTAAACTTTCTGGAAAATGGAATTAGATTTTTCAAGTTCACATGTCAGAGAATTTATTTTTGCCTTACATTAGGAATCTTAGTCTTCTAAAATTCCTAATATTGGATAATCAAATTTTAGTCTATATTAGGTATTGATTTGTATGATTTCAAACATGAATTTGTGACCTCTATAGTATACATAGTTCAAGCCTTTAATCTCAAAAAATATAGATTTTGTCTAATTTGAACATATGAATCTATGACCTCTAAGATAAATAGAAACCAAACCTGTAATCTCTAAAAATGTAGATTCTTCTCTTTAATTTTAGGGATATTGAGATATACAAAGAAATATATGGTTTTGGTAGAGAATCAACAGATGGATGGTATTTTCTATTATTTTGGGGTACTATTAGATTAAGGTGCAAATTTCCTGACATATATAGTTTCTCATTTTAAATTGGAAGTTTTCAGAACAGAAAAAATAAATTCTCTAGTAGGTGATCTCACACTAAATGCATTTTAGCTAAAATTAGATTAGCATAAAATAAAAAATTAGACATATAGTTGTTCCTCAAGTACATTTCTTTTTGATGAATAGTCCATTTTCTATTGATTCTAATATTAAAATTACATGTTCACAAAAAAGAGCCAAGGGATACGAAGATCATCCTGTGAGAGTTCACATGACCCAAGGTCGAAAAACTAACAACTATTCATTTTAGAAGGTGACTAAAATAGTGCCAGATGACAGAGGAGGACCATGAGGAACATCAAAACCCCATACATCAGTGGAGTTGTGGGTGGCTCGGGAGGAGCCTTCTATCATAAAAAAAAACTTCTTTATCTTTATCATCTTTTCCCTTGGCCCTAGAAGGCGAGATTGCCAAATCCATGCAAGAGATTGGCCAATTCCAATCTCTACAGGAGGAGGACTAGTGAGAAACAAAAGGAGAAGCAAGAGGATAAATTGGGGACCAAATAGAAACCCACTGTGGAGAGGTTGAGCAATGACATTGGCCATCAAAACCAATGCTAGGAGAGCAGTGGGGAGCTTGAGAAGGTGACATCTTGGAGTGACAAGCAGAGGAATTGTGACCTCACTAATGGCCATGGTGAAGAGTGTAGTCTGTAAAAATAGGAATCATTGGCACTTTGGAAATCGTACATGGCATGTTAACCCATCATAATTCCTAACCTAAAGGTCTTCTAAAATGTATAAAATGTTCAAACTATTGAATATTCTAACTTAAAGGGTTAGAAATGCTTAAAATCTGAGCATAAAAAATCTCACGGGTTACTAGTGCAAAAAAAATAGAGTGGTCAAAACTTAATAGTTTTAAATGCTCACAAATCAAGCATTTCTAACTCTTTTTTTAAGTTGCTCAAAAAAGTTAAAGACGGAATCATTGATTCTTGGTCAAATCCACAACTAACCCAAGTTGCTAATGTTCAAAATTGAAGCACACATAACCAGTTTTAGTAATTGCTTGAAGAAATCATATTGATTATCTGTGACTTCGTATGGGTCGACATAGACCATGTTATGTTCATTGACATGTTTTCCACATGCAACTGAAAAGTACCATCCAAAAGACCAAGCAGTCAACCACCGTCCATCTCAACTATTGTCATAAATATTGTAGCTCATTCTATGCTACAATATAGATAGCATTTAATATGTATTTGTCTATAAATTAATAGTTGATGGCATGTGTTCTACAGAGCCAATATTTGGTTTTGCCTTTCTATCTAGATTTTCAACTTGGTATCAAATCCTAAGGGTAAGCTAAGGTTGGAACATCAATGTCTGCTATGCTATTGTGACTAGTTATTTCGAGTATTTTTCAAGTTGTTAGAGTTATAAGTGAAGCTGATAAAAAAATATTATGAAGATTGCCCAATTTAGAGGAGAAGATTTTAAAAAGATCACTATTGAAGTGTTAAAATATTAAGGTGAATTAAATTAATGGATCTTATGAATAAGATATTGTTGATTTTGAAGTAGCGTGTTAAAGAGAGAATCAAGAGTGTTGGATTGTAATTAATGTGTGAAAATGATGTTGATAGTCAAAGATAAAGAAGCATTGTTGTGAAGATGCCATTCATAGATTAGTGGTCTTTTGTGCACCTCAATGCAAGCGGGAATGCCATAGAGTGCATACACACTTCCTGTGCAAAAAAAAAGCATGAGAGTTGGCTCATGGTGAGGACATCAATCATGGAAAGTGTTGTCAGTCAAAAATAGGCAAGAGTTATAGAAGCTTCTTAGGAAGATGGAATATATTAAGAGGAAATCATTGAAAAGGGGATTTTTTAGTCAGTAAAGAATTAGAGACATTAGAAGAAAAGAGAAAATTCCCAAGAAGTTGATGGTTTCAGTTTGCAAAAAGATCATTGTTTGATTGTGGTCCAAGCAATCATTTGTAGGGTAAACTTATTTGTTGTTAAATTTTTTTTAAATTATATGTTTGTGTCTATTGGAGGATAGTTTGTTGTTTGTAATAGTTTGTTATCTTGTGACTATTTGATAAGACATATAGGCCAAGAATTGGAGCAATAAATGTTTGCGAGAAGCACGATCTTTCTAAATGTGAAGACTTTGTTTCTATCAAAAGCGATCTTGTAGATGAGGATTGATTGATATCCCCCAATTGAGTGATGGAGATTGAATTAGTGAATTGGCTATGTATTTTGGCTTAAGTTTTGAGAGCATGTCACCTTTGTCAAAAGGAAAATATAGAAAATTTATGTGTCTTAGCTATTGTAAGGGATGAATTATCGATTGTGCCTAAAACCCTAAAGGTTTTTGTTTAACATATTGATAAACCATGTAGCTTGAAATGATTCCTATACAAATAGTGAATACAGTGGCTAGGTATCCATGTATCTTGATAGATGGATTTCATTTTATATGGACTCAATATCAGTTTGATGCAGGTGCAAAAGGAAAAAAGCCCAAAGTGGTGATGGTTTTCCCATAGTGATGGTTGGTGCACAATATATGCTTTGATTTGTAGCAATCCAGAACCACTTGAGTATAAAGTTTATGGCACTTTGAAAATATTTGTGAGTGAGGTTTGTGGTGAGCCAAGACCACTTTTGTCTAAAGTTTGTGGTGATCTTGAAACTGCTTGTGTGATATTTGTGGAGTTTTTGACACGCTTGAAATCACTTCAAAGCATTGGCTAGGGGTAAACTATAAAACCCTAAAGTGATTGCGATGACCAGAAATAATATACATGATGGTATTTGATAAATGGTTGTAAATGGGTACCTAACAAGGCTTTAGGCCATGGCCAGTGGCTTGTAGATTATAGCCCAAGAATTCTAAGAACATTTCAATAATTAACTTGTGGGGGATGTTAGAATGAGATCATATGGGTTGGTACAGACCATGTTATGATCATATGCATATTTTCCACATCCAGTTGCCAAACATTGTCCAACAGATCAACTAGTCAATCACCATCCATCTCAACCGTTGTCATAATTATTGTAGCTAATTATATGCTACAATATAGATAGCATTTTAGTATGTATTTACCTATAAATTAACAGATGAGGTCATGAATTAGCTTCGTATTTTGAATTCATGCTACGAGGGCATCAACCCTTCCCAAATCAGAATGAAGGTGCAATATCACCAATTGTTAAAAACTTGAAGACTTTCATCACTTGAGTTGATCATGGGATAATTTCTTGTCTATGATAGAGTTTACATTGTATGGAGAGGGAGGGAGGGAGGGAGGGAGGGAGGGAGGGAGAGAGAGAGAGAGAGAGAGAGAGAGAGAGAGAGAGAGAGAGAGAGAGAGAGAGAGAGAGAGAGAGAGAGAGAGAGAGAGAGAGAGTAGTGATTATTGAAATGTTACAAAGTATATATCTAGAGTTATGGAAGAGGAGAATGTGAGAAAATGAGAGAAGTAGATAGCTTTAAATATTAGTGAAGAATAAAGCACATGATAACAATAATACAATGATATTATTTAATATATATAAAACTATAATTATAACCCTTGCACCCTTCAAAGATACAATTACTAGTACATTATAACATAAAAAATCGATAATTGAGATGACATATTTTATCAGGAATCTTCTCCTCAATGAATGTTGATTGGCCCCACACCAAAAAAGTCACTAGCTCACCTTCTTTGCACCACTGACTGACTCATGTAAGTCTATCATTTATGATATACCCCTTAACACGACACTACAAGGACTAACTTGAACAAGAATATATTATGACCTACTTCTCAATATGATCATAATTAACTATTTTCTTTCTTCTCCTCTGCAACATGTTTACCATCACTGCAATGGTTGTGAATACACTTAAATTCACCACCATTACTATGTTTTTAACCATCTTCTCTAGTAATCCATTTGTATGTCTATGTAGATGCCCTCACCATGAATCTGAAGCTCTTCTTTCCTTAAACTTCACCTCAACCTCCCCTCAAGGTGATTTGAACAGAACTTTATGGACAAATAAAATGGACTACTATGAGTGAGATGACATATTTTGTGATGACTAGAACAAGAATCATGTAGTGGTGATACTATTAGATCCATACACTACTAGAACAGGGCTATAGGGCAGCTGAGTTCTTGCCAAGTGAAGGTAGGAAAAGGCAGTCTTGAGCTAGAGGGAAGAATTACTAAGTGGCTATGAGTTATACTTAGTAAGCTTATAGTTTTAAGGTATTTATAAAATGTATTAAACTCCAAGTTTTGGTGTTTTCTGAAAAATGTCGATGTCATAAATTTTTTTGAAGATAAACATCACAGTACAAAGACATAACCAGCAAAAGAGAATGCACAACTACAAATAGTATTTGATTCATGGCACAAATTTGATGAAACAACAAGACAACCAAGGTTTTGGCACAAATTTGATGAAATAACAAGACAACCAAAAAGGCTTTTAGACAGTTTGTCTTCTTTGACTCTTGTCTAGTCATCCAATTATTGATCGATTTGCCACATGTAATTCCTAAGACAAATCTGAAACAAAACAAGAAGACCTATCAGCAGAGTTTATACCAATTTGTCTAAAGCATAACACAGAAGTCCCAAAATAGATCTGAAACATAAGATCCCCAAGACATATATGAAATAGTACATAAGAGTCCCAAGGTAGATCTGAAACATAAGAATACCAAGATATATCTAAAAGAGGGATGTGAAACATAAGAATATTGAGACATATCTAAAACATATGAGAGATCTGATATTAAAGATTAACATTAATTCAAAAAACTAACCTCACTTAGCATACTTGTGTTACACGTCTGAAACATAATATAGAAGTCTCAAAACAAATCTGAAACATAAGAGTAACATTAATATTGAGAAAATATATATACTATTTTACAAAAAAATCAAATTGAAAGTAATATTTAGACTCAATCTAAAACATAAGAGTAACATTAATATTGAGAAAATATATATATACTATTTTACAACAAAATCAAATTGAAAGTAATATTTAGTTAAGTCTATGATGTTGGCAATTTCAATTTGTTAGAGAAGAGGAACCATAAAGTACATTCGAACTTACTTAATAATTGCAAGTTCTAAAAGTAGGAAATATGATACATAGAAGTCATTTGAAGAGGCAAAACAATTGAGGGACTAGATTTCAAATATAGGAAACATTTCTATGCATAGATTGAACAGAGATTTCAAAATTTTCAAGGGTTTTAAAACTCATATACTATTAAATTATAGAGAATAAGTACACCTATACAAGCAAATGCAAGCATGATTTAGAATAATTCATAGGTTTGTGTTTATAATAAGCAATTAGTGATGTTTGTAAAGATCAAATAAATATGCTCATTGTTGTTTGTGACGATATACGAAACTAGTGTTTGTTGTGCTATACATAACTAAAGGTGAAATATCTTGAGCAACACTCAAATTGTCAATATAATTCTTTTTAAAAGGATTGAAATGAAAGAAACATTTTAGCTTTTTAAAATTGTTTTGACTGAAATATAGGTAAAGCTAAAGAGATGCACCTATTTTTAAAAAGCTTCTAGGATTTTCCCCATTGTTGAGAAAATTGGCATAGACCCGATGAGCTAAGGATTCCTATCTATAGGCAACACAAGAAGGTTATTTGGGGATATTAAGAAGATGACAATAAAATCTACAAACTAGTGCATAACGTCGGAGCAAAAAAACCTCTGCAACTAGGGCATAAATTTGGAAATGAACTTGCATTAGAAAGCTCTAAGTGCTTTTATGATTAGATAAGAAACAACATTACCCAGAGTTTTCAGAAAATCATGTCCAATTTTCTTCTAGTTTTTCTATGTCCAAAGCATTGAAGAACAGTTCAACGAAGTATTCATGAAGATACACAACCAAATGGGTCTGGCAAGCCAAGAAAGTTTATGGGGCCTTTGTGGTTTGTGGGTAATATGTGTGGGATGCCTCCAAGTGATGCTCTATCAGCCTTATTTTCGTTTTTCCTACCATAGCTACCACTTTTGGCATTATGACTAATGGGGCCTCTCTAACTTAGATTGATATCTGTATATGTTTTTCATTGATGTGTTTGTAGTTCAGCTCTATGTTTGGATTTTGTTTCACATTAGTACAATCCTAGGCAGTGCACTAGTTCACATGTCTATAGAAAGGTTTTGTATTAGCATGAGGCACGCCTTATCTTCTTCTTTGTGAAGTTACTATGAAGAAAAAATGAATGCCAAATGGAATTGTTCTACTGTTGTTAGAATGAAACAAGCAATTCTCTAACAAATTGACAGCCATGGTTATTGTAGGTTGAAGGATCTTTGTTTCACTTTGCCATTTTGTGGTTACTTTATGTATATAATTTTACCTGTGGTGCAATCAGAATGCAGCTTTATTTGGATATCAAGGTGAGATCTACAGAATAGATAATACATTTTAATATGGGATATATTTATTGGTTATTGTGTTCTTTTCCCAATTAGCTGATTAGTGATGTTGAATATTGAAGAGGAAGCCAACAAATCCTCCATGGAGTGCATGATACAATTTATTAGTTCTTAAGTTTCCTCACTTCAATAGATATTTGATGTATACTGCTTCCAGGTGAAAATAATGTAAATATGAAATCTGACTATTTTCAAATTCAAAACATAGGCAAACACTTTTTTCAATTGGGTGAGCGAAAATGTTGAATACACTTGTTTAGGCACCTTATTAGAGACCTAGTTTCACTTTTCAGTTCATGGTCATTATGAGCATTTTTTCTGAATAAAAATGATGTGCACAGACAACACACCTCAGTTTTTGGTCATTATAAACATTTTGTTTTTGAATAATGGTGTTTTTGGACAAACCTCAATCTTCTTGTTCTTGGCCTTCAGAAGCAAAATATTTTGGGAAAAACCAAAATCTTCAAGTTCTTGGTCATTATAAGCATTTTTTTATATATAAAGAATGATTTGAGCAAACATCAATGTTCAGTTCTTGATCAATTGTTGCTTTTTATAGAGAAAACTTTGATCTCGGTATTGAAATGGCTTCTTGTGAATTTTCTCCAGAGAGAGGATTTTTCTTCAAGAGGGCTTGTATTGCCTTAGGGACGAGGGTTCTTCTCAAAGGAAAATGCAAGTATCAAAATGTTCTACACCTACTTCTATACTTAGAAAAGAAAATGCTTGCAAAAATTCTGATGAAAAGTAAGTTGGCTTCCATATATTAAAACCCTAGTCATGGCTCCATTTTGGCAGCATATAAGAGAAGGAAATATAGTGTAAAAGGAAGCGGACGTATATATTGGTGGCAAGAACACTAAATTTTTTAGTGTTGGGTAGGAGAGAAAATGGAAGGCAAGAGCAGATCCAAGCGGAGGTATACTGGTGGCAAAAACATTGAAATTTTAGTTTTGGGTAGGAGAGAAAATCGACGTGGTAGACACAGGATCCAAAGAGAGGCCAAGCAGGCATGAAAAGCAGCACTAGAGGGTTTATGGAACTGAGCAAGGCTGAAACGAATGAACCTTGTAACCTACGAATTCTTTAGAGGAAACATAATAACATAAAACATTTTCCATACCTCTGAGTGCCCTCAAGAATCACGCGGTTGTATCCGTCTAACCCGTATGCTCTACATAGCGTGGACAGTATTTTGCCGAGCGAAAGTATTCGTAGCTTCTTTGTATGAGAAGCGGTCTCCTTTTCTAATCAGTCTTGTAAACAACAGCAGCCAGAAGAGGCAGACAAGCGTAAAACTGCATGGCAGAGGAGAAGTCATAGCCGACAAATGGTGTTTTGATCATCCCAGAGGGACGGAGGGCCCAAGATCTCAGCACATGAAAAAAGTCTGAAACAACCCTAATCTCAAGGCCTGGACATTCATTCCCACGTCTTCTCTTTCCTTGATTAGTGTAAAAGTGGTCAGCTGCTCTTGTTGCTGGTAAAAATCGTTCATCTTCACTCGTTTATGTAGATAAATTATTAATAAAACTAAAAAGATGCTCATATAACAGGAAGATAATGGCAGTAGGATTGGCTGTGATTGTTTGTACAAGAAACTAATAATAACATGTTAACATGAACCCTGGGCAATATGTGAAAAATCAAACTATTGCAGTCACTGATTATTAATCTCCTATCATAAACGATTATTAAACTGCTGAAAACAAATTCCTAGCTAATATCAAAAAATAACACAACTGCAACTTCACTTAAATAAAATATGGAAAGAAATGCGCAACACAATGAACACAATATTTTTGGACAAATTGTCCCTGGAAAAACCCCTAAGGGAAAACCAGTTCTACAGATGAGAAATTATATTAAACTTCAGCAAATCAAGAGATACAAAATTCCTTGCCTCACACTGGCAGAACTCCGACAACCTCCTAATTTCTCCTGCTGATATTTCCCACTGCTATTCCCGCGCTAACACTGCACCCTTGCTAACACTGCAAGACTGTTTGCTAACACTGCAAACATTTCTCCAAAGCTTCTTCAAAACGCTTCATATCCAAATGACCCAATGACCCCTTTCTATACTACTCCTTTTGGTAAACCAACGACCGAGATTAAATCTAACCAACGGCTGAGATCAAGACAACTCGACAGCCAATAATAGAATTGGTTGCAAAGTGTCCAAAAGGAATCACTAAAATTAGTAAATAATAACCATTTACTAATTTTGGGCAAGTGGACAAACAGCTGTCCAAACCACCCATAAATACAACTGCTATTCATAGATAAAGACGAACAACTGTCCAAGCTACCCATAAATAGTACTGCTATTTCTGGGTCAGAAATAACAGCTGTCCAACTAACAATAATTAACACAATAGGTTCCTGCACGGCAGGAACTGAGAAGAGGAGTAATAATAACATGTTAACGTGAACCCTGGGCAATAGTTTCCTGCACGGCAGGAACTAAGAGGAGGAGTCATAGCTGCTGGCCTATGCAAACTTCTGTGCCAAGGTTGCGGTTTCAGAGACATTTTTCCATAACCGTACCAAATTAAAACACTTATCTCTATCCAATTGTTCACTAAATATCAGTACATCTTGGATTCCCAACTTCCAACTATTTGAATTGGAACTTGTGTCATGTGAGATGGACCATCAAATTCCACCGTGAATTTCAACCCAATTCTCGTTAGATTCTTTGACATTGGCTAACAGTGGTCTAGTTGGAGAAATTCCCTCTTGGCTATGGGCTATGACTTCTTTACAAAGATTAAATCTCTCACGTAACTATTTGCATGGGACGATTTTTCCAAACCCTCAGAATCCTAAGATAATTTCTTTAGATGTATCTAGCAATGCATTAAGTGGATGCATACCTTCTGTTGGCCTACAAGTATATTACCTAACATCCGACGAGGACAGACAGAGTATAGAACAGACCAAGAATATCAGTCGTTTCTTCCTCTATTGATGCTCAATGACAATTTGTTTACTGGCAACATTCCTCCAAGTTTGTGCAATTCGTCAGTTATAGTGTTAAAAGTTTGTTAGGAACCTGTGTGTTCCTTCTGTTTATTTTGTTAGAATAGTGTTGTTGGACGCATATGCTTTGTAAGTCGTCCCGTGAGTATATTTTATTATCCCACATGCATAGGTAGTATTACTTTTCTAGATCGTACCCAGTATATAAGAATAGGTTGAGGCCCTTGATGGGCACGGACGAATTTATTGTATTGAGCTTGCTCAAAGGAGGTTACCCCCTCGAAGTGGCCTGCGATCAGTAGATTCATTCTGAGTTTTGCTATCACTTTGTATTCTGTTATTTCGAGCATTCTCACGATATTGCTATAAGGAGGTTCTTCACATCTGGTATCAGAGCACTCTCTTGGGCTCGCTGGGTGGAAATTACATCAAAAATTTTTTTTTCTGTCGTGGCCTTCAGGTTCCTCTCACTTCTAATATCTCTTGTTATTGCAATAACTCTTTTCAGTTGTTCTGTCTGTGAGTAAAATTTTTTTTGTTTTTTAGTCATAGCTTCCTTGTTTGCTTTCTGTTTCTGCTCATACTTCCGCAGAACGTCTGCAATATCATTTCGCATACTTCCTTCCTTGGCGACCCAACCCCAAATTTTACATATCAAAGCCCTAAATCCCTCATTTATCTAATTTTAGGGTTTGCCCTATCTTTTTCACCTCTCATCCAATCGCCACCAAACTGAGCCACAAGATTCAATTCCTCATTTTGCTCTCTTATCCCTCTTGGACTGTTCGCCTCATTTCGCCTCCCTACCCTTGAAACCCTCATTTTTCTTTTTCCCTTGTCCCCAGATAGTCTCCCACCACCCGTCGAACACCCATTTCCTATATGAGTTTTACCCAAATCCAAGTTTGCCGTAACTAAAAAAGTTTTTGTTTCTCATCTTCTACCCATTCCAAAACAAAAAAAAAAAAAAAAAAAAAACCCTGTTTTATGGTTGTTACGCGTACAGGAGCAAAAATCATGGAAGAGGAAATTGCATCCCTCAAAACCAAACTTCAAGATCTGGATGACAAAATTCTGGGTCTTAACTTTCAGCAGTCAGCCATGAGCCGAAACCATTCAGGAGATACTGGGTCCTCTTCTGGCAATTTCCGTGGACCAAAGCTTGATTTTCCACGCTTCGATGGTTCTAATCCGACTGGATGGATCTATAGGGCAGAGCAGTATTTCAGCTTGCATAATACTTTGGATAACCACAAAGTCCCCCTTGCATCTTTTCATTTGGAACATGAAGCTCTTCAATGGTTCCGTTGGTACATCAAGGCTAATGTAGAACCAACGTGGAGAGAATTGTGCACCCTCATTTTGGAGCGCTTTGGCCCTAGTTCCTTTGATGATTTCACAGGAGCACTCACTAAACTGCGTCAAACAGGCACTGTAAGAGAATACCAGACAGAGTTTGAAAAATTAGCTAATTACACAGAGGGCTTGTCTGATGAATTCTTCCGTAGTTGTTTTGTCAGTGGTCTGAAGGATGCACTTCGCTCAGAAGTCAAAATGTTTTGACCTACTACAATGATGGAAGCCCTTGGGTTGGCTAAGTTAGCAGAAGACAAGATTAGTGCTCTACAACGCTCCAGATCTAATTTTGTTCCGTTCAGAAATACAGGTTCTCACAACCCACCAGTCATACCAGCTCCCAGAACTACTCTGATCAAGCACTTGTCTGAAACAGAGATGCGACTCAGGCGAGACAAAGGGCTTTGTTATAATTGTGATGAGAAATGGTCTCGGGGCCATAGATGTGTTCAACAAAAGCTCTATCTCTTGGATGTGGATTCTCCACCGGAACTGGAAGAATATGTAGATGCTCAGGAAACAGTGGATGATGAGGTTGAGCCTCACCAGCCTGAACCTCCTTCACCAGAAGCTCCACCAGAGATATCTGTCCATGCTTTGGCAGGAGTCACTACTCCACAAACCATGCGGGTCCAGGGTTTCTTCAAGAAGATCCCTCTTACTATACTCATTGATTCTGGTAGCACTCATAACTTCATTGATCCACGAATAGCCAAACAGGCTGATTGCTTTATCCATCCCTGCTCTAGCTTTGAAGTCATGATTGCCAATGGGGGCACTTTACCTTGTAAAGGGAAATGTCGCAATGTGCATCTCTCTATTGGAGATTATAACATGCGCTCTGACATGTTTGCCTTACCCTTAGGTGGCTGTGATGTGGTTTTGGGTGCCCAATGGTTACGCACTCTTGGCCCCATTCTCTCGGATTTTGCTGAACTTTGGATGCAGTTTTCAGCCGAGGGGCACCAACACACTTTGAAAGGCTTACAACCAGGGTCTCTCAGCATCATCAGTTCACACCGTATGGAAAAACTTCTTAAGAAGAATTCACATGGTGTCATCGCTCAGCTCCATTCCATTCAGATGCAGCCATCAGCAGTCTCTAGCACTCCTGCCGATCTCCAACACATTTTGGACAAGTATTCTGGTATATTTGCTGAACCTGTGGGATTACCTCCTTCTCGTCCAGAGGACCACCGTATTCAGCTCCTTCCTGGCAGTGTTCTGCCCAACATCAGGCCCTACCGCTACCCATTTCATCAGAAGACCGAAATCGAGATACTTGTCCGTGACTTACTGAAGCAAGGTATTATTCGCCCTAGTACCAGTTCCTTTTCTTCTCCAGTTCTGCTTGTTCACAAAAAAGATGGGTCATGGCGACTCTGCATTGATTTCCGAGCACTTAATCATCTCACTATAAAGGACAAGTTTCCCATTCCAGTTGTTGATGAACTTCTTGATGAACTTCATGGGGCTCATTTTTTCTCCAAGTTAGATCTTCGTTCTGGGTATCATCAAATTCGGGTTAATGAGGAGGATATACCTAAAACTGCCTTCCGCACACATGATGGTCACTATGAATTTTTAGTCATGCCCTTTGGCCTCACGAATGCTCCTTCAACATTTCAGGCAGTGATGAATAACATATTTCGACCATACCTCCGGAAATTCATTCTGGTCTTCTTTGATGATATCCTCATATATAGCAAAACTTGGGCTGAGCATCTCCATCATCTGGAGCTTGTCTTGCAACTTCTCTCTGATCATCAACTCTGTGCAAAACTATCTAAATGTGTGTTTGGCCAGGAGGAAGTGGAGTATCTCGGGCATATTGTTGCACACCATGGAGTGCGGGTGGATCCTACAAAAATAGATGCCATGAAAACTTGGCCGCATCCTAAAACTCTTAAGAGCCTTCGGGGTTTTTTGGGGTTGACTGGCTACTACCGCAAGTTTGTCAAAGATTACGGGAAAATTGCAACACCATTGACAGCTCTGTTAAAAAAGGATGCCTTCTCCTGGACCCCTGTTGCTGAGACTGCATTTGAACAACTGAAACAGGCTATGTGCAGTACACCTGTTCTCGCGATGCCAGATTTTTCCAAACCCTTCACTATTGAGAGTGATGCTTGTGGCAATGGATTGGGTGCTGTTCTCCTGCAAGATGACCATCCTATTGCGTTCACTAGCAAAGCCCTCTCTGGTAAGAATCTAGCCCTCTCTACTTATGAAAAAGAAATGATGGCTATTTTGCATGCTGTACAGAAGTGGCGGCCATACCTCTTAGGGAGTCATTTTTGCATCAGAACCGATCACCAAAGTCTGAAATACTTCCTGGAACAACGGGTATCCTCTCCTACACAACAGAAATGGGTCAGCAAACTCATGGGGTATGATTATGAGATCACCTACAAGAAGGGTAAGGAGAATATTGTGGCAGATGCTCTTTCTCACACATTTGATAATCAAGCTTCCCTTTCCGCTATTTCTATGCCCATTCCCAATTGGTTAGCGTCTGTTCAGCAGGGCTATGACAGTGACTCTTCTTTATCTCAAATCATTCACCAGCTAGCCAATAATCCTTCTGCTATACCACATTACTCTTGGGATGGTGCTTCTCTTCGATACAAGGGTCGGCTAGTGCTTCCTCAGAACCCAGCTCTACATCAGGCTATTTTTTATGAACTCCATGCTTCTCCTTCAGCAGGGCACTCAGGCTTCCTCAAAACTTATGAGCGAGCAAGGAGAAACTTCTTTTGGAAAGGGATGAAACAGACGATTCAACAGATGGTGGCTGAATGTGATACTTGCCAACGCCACAAGGGTGAAACGACCCTCCTTCCTGGCTTGCTCGAACCATTGCCCATCCCTACACGGATTTGGACTGATATTTCTATGGATTTCATTGAAGGGCTTCCTAAATCCGGTGGCAAGACAGTGATCTTGGTTGTGGTTGATCGTCTCTCGAAATATAGTCATTTTTGTGCCCTCAGCCACCCCTATACTGCCTCCTCTATTGCACAAATCTTCATGGACCAGATATTTCGTCTTCATGGACTCCCTTCTTCCATTGTCTCTGATCGTGATGCAACTTTTACCAGTCATTTTTGGACTGAACTGTTTCAGAAAATTGGCACCAAACTGAAGATGAGTTCGGGCTATCACCCACAAACTGATGGTCAAACTGAAATTGTCAATAAATGCTTGGAAACTTATCTTCGTTGCTTCACTTCCGAACAGCAACATCAGTGGGCCAAGTGGCTCCCTTTAGCTGAATGGTGGTACAATACCTCTTACCACACTGCCTCTAAAATGACTCCATATGAAGCAGTCTATGGTCAGGCACCTCCAGTGCTCCTTCCCTACACTCCCAACAGCTCACCAGTCCAGGCAGTTGACATAGTTCTCCGCAGCAGGGATCAGATTCTTCGTACCTTACAGGATAATCTTCACATGGCCCGTAATCGGATGAAACAACAAGTAGATCAACACCATTCTGAGCGCTCATTTCAAGTTGGGGATATGGTTTTTCTTCGTCTACAGCCATACAAACAATCCTCCCTAAAGCTGAAAGGGCGTCATAAGCTGGCCCCAAAATTTTATGGGCCTTATAAGGTTCTGCAGAAGATTGGTTCAGTTGCTTATAAACTAGAACTTCCTCCTTCTTCCCGCATTCATCCAGTCTTTCATGTTTCTTGTCTAAAGAAAGTTCTGGGTACCACTGTCAGAGCACAAACTACTCTCCCTGAAATGGATACGAAAGGATCCATTATCCTGGAGCCGGTGGCAATCATTGACCAGCGCACTCGCCAGCTTCGCTCTCACTCCATCTCTGAGGTCTTGATTCAGTGGCATGGCATGCAACTAGAGGATGCTACCTGGGAACCCCTTCTTCAGATTCAACAACAATTTTCACACCTTAAGCTTTGAGGACAAAGCTTTTTTCTAAGGGAGAGGGGATGTTAGGAACCTGTGTGTTCCTTCTGTTTATTTTGTTAGAATAGTGTTGTTGGACGCATATGCTTTGTAAGTCGTCCCGTGAGTATATTTTATTATCCCACATGCATAGGTAGTATTACTTTTCTAGATCGTACCCAGTATATAAGAATAGGTTGAGGCCCTTGATGGGCATGGACGAATTTATTGTATTGAGCTTGCTCAAAGGAGGTTACCCCCTCGAAGTGGCCTGCGATCAGTAGATTCATTCTGAGTTCTGCTATCACTTTGTATTCTATTATTTCGAGCATTCTCACGATATTGCTATAAGGAGGTTCTTCACAAAGTTAAATCTTCAAAACAACAAGCTGGTTGGAATGATTCCTTGGTATTTAATCGAAAAAGGATCATTGTTTCAACACCTAGATTTAGGAGGGAACAATCTGAAGGGAACATTGCCCAAAGGCCTCACTGTCTCCTCTATTATCACATCCCTGGTGCTAAAAAATAATCAGCTGAGTGGAACTTTCCTTCCCTCATTCAGAAATGATACAACTTTACAAGTGCTTGATATTGGACACAATTAATTCACGGGACACCTTCCAAAGTCAATTGGGAATATTTCATCTCTTCAAGTGCTAGTCATGAAGAACAATCAATTCAGTGGCAACATTCTTCCAGCAATTGGCGACCTGAAGCAGCTCCAGATCCTAGACCTTTCGTCCAACAACTTATCAGGTTCTATTCCACACAATATTTTATTTTTACAAGCAATGGCTATATCAAGAGAGGATGGGTATGTTTTGCAAGAAAGTGAAGCAGACTTTACATATGATGAAACTGTGAAGTCTTCTCTCGGTGGTCTGGATATGACTTCAAAAGGTACAGAACTATACTATCCATATGTTCTTTCCACTCTCACTGGCAGAACTCTCTCCAATAATCAATTGAGTTGAGATATTCCTCTTGATTTTGGGAAGTTGAGGGGGTTGAAGTTTCTGAATCTATCCACAAACAATCTCAGTGGAATTATTCCACAGAGTTTAGGGGATATGAGTCAACTTGAAGCGCTAGAACTTTCTTCAAACACGTCTTCAGGAAGTATTCCATCGGAGCTTGAATCTCTAACCTATTTGGAGTATTTAAATTTGTCCAACAACAATTTGACCAAATTCTATTCAACATTTGACTTACTCTTAATATGCCATTGTTTCTTTGTGAGAATATAATAATAAACTGACAGTGGTGTTATGATTGATTAATGAGATTTAAAAAAGTTGGAATATGTTATTATATATGTTAGATAGTTTATACATTATATACTAAGATTTGATTAATAAACTTGATTAATAGACTAAAAGTGTTATATAGTCAAAGCTAACTTTTTCTAACTTACTTTTTTATTTATTTGTGATCTTTAAAAGTAGTTTTACATATACACGTACCTAATTATAATTGTGATGGAAAATTGGATAGTCCATAAGTAATTATTTGGAAAGACATTCTTAAAAAAATAGATAAAATGCCTGAATTTTAACACAAACTTCAAGCACTCTTGTTTCGTTTGTTTCATCGCGTCTTTCAATTTTCCTTGACCACTTCATTCCTATTAGTATAAATGTGTCATGTTTGAGATATTTGGGTTTATATTGTATTTAGAGTTTTTTTAAAATGCTACTTGAAAAGGGAATATACAACGAGAAAATTATTCTAGGAACAAATGAGTTTAAGACAACAAGAAAAAATAATTCTATTGCGGTAGAGTTGGGAGGATAGAGAAAATATATATTTATTATTTTTTATATTGTATTTATAGTTATGTTAACATACTACTTAAAAAGGGAATATACAACAAGGAAATTATTCAAGGAACAAACGAGTTCAAGACAATTGGAAATAATAATTTTATTGTAGTAGAGTTGGGAGCCATCTATCCTAACACAAAAAAGTGACATGTTACATGGGGCAAATAACAAAAAGACATGCCTTGACATAGATGGGTATCCATTAGGTGTGGGTCTAAAGACGATGACTTCAACTTCTAGCCAAACAAATTAGTTTAATAGACACAAACGACATTCATCGATAAAGGAGGATGGGATCACCAAATGAAGAATAGTTAACCACTACAAAATAAAATGTTACACCTTACAATTTCAAAAAAAGGGTGGGAATGGTTTAATTTTAACCATGCAATTTTGTGGAGGGAATATTTTAATCAGAAAGAAATAGGTCTGAGTTAAAACCCTAATCTCATGTTCTATATGTTATAACACACAAGCTAGCATTGGTAACTCCATCTATAATCGTCGAATTAGACAACTAGTTGTGTTAACATTGTGTGTAACATTTATCACAAATTTTGAAATAACAAAGCGTCTAGATATTGGTGCTATTTTTATATTTCAAATTAGTTTAGCATTCGTTTAAATAGCAGAGAATGGTTTACTAAGAAAGAAAGAAATTTGAGTTAAATATCGAGTTAGTTAGTCCATTGTGTTAACTTTGCATGACACGTTTATTACAAACTTTGAACTCATGAAGCTTCAAAATGTTGGCCCACCTAGTTTTGTATTTCAAGCTAGTTTTTTCACATTCATTTTTTATTGTTATTTATATATCCAATGTATCTATTATAAGTTAGTTAGAGAGAGGTAAGATGATGTTATAAATAATACATTTTGGCAAATATGTGACCATTTGACGAAAACTTTTAGTCACAACACTAATTTTTTTAGTCATATGGATAAAATTGATCACATTCCACTATTTCTTTATAATTTACACATATAGGTGACTAATGAGTGACTAATTTGGTCATTGGTTAAAACCACAAGATCAATCAAATATTTATGAATAAATAGACTACCAAATAAATGACTAAATAAGTGATTGGATAAATAGTCACTAATAACTAGTCACCTAAACACAAGTGACTAGATAAACTACCAAATAAATGACTAAATAAGTGTCATGATAGTTAGTCACTAGTAACTAGTCATTTTTAATATCTCTAAGGTTTGTTTATTAATAGATTAGTTTTATTTTTATTTTATTTCCTTTATGGGTAGGAGTTGTTACAAGTATTTTAAGAGTGGCCATATAATTATATTGTGCTTAATATAGAAATATTATTGCTTCCAGTTGAAAAATATTTGTATGCTTATTATTTTCCCCTTATAATCTCCTAAATATATTTATTATAGAAAGAATAAAATTGCTTTAGTCAATTTTCATAGATAATTGGGATATTTTGTGTTTCTTCTTTTGATTGCAATGATGATTAAGAAATGTTTTAAGTTTGATATTTTTTAGCACATTTCATTGTTAAAGAATGAAGAGATTTGATGTTTACCTTGTCATGGCATTAAACATGCCACGAAAGTGGCATGTGGTATCATTAGAGAATGAGAAATTCCAATGATTGTATTCTCTAGGCATGTAATGGACTTTATAGAGACATGATCACTAAGGCATTGAAGCCTGGTTGCTATTATATATTTCATTATTATACGAAGATAGATTAGATTCTAGATGACAAATATGAGAGTGTAAGACTAGAAATAGATATGTAGGCAATGTGTTATAATAGAGACCATCAATTATTCTACCTCAAATTTCTTTGTATTTTATATTAATATATTTATGAATTCCTCTATCTGTGGGTACTCACACCCATACCCCTGTGATGCATATTGGGTACTTATATGGGTCTGTGTAAGAAGTTGGGTCTCACTTTTGGCCAAAAAGTGGAAGCATTTTTCCTATTTTTGAAATATATTGTCAATTGATGCCAAAATTTGAGGCACTTAGAGATTAAATATAAAAAAATCTTCAAAAATAAAAATTGTAGTGCCTAGAATCTCCTTTTTGAATGTGTAATTTCTTTGTATACCTATATGATAGATCATTTTTTAGTATGGATCTTTAAAACCACTTTTTTCAAAAGGTTTGTTTCAGGACCATACCACACTCGTGTATGAGCACCATAATTTGACACAACTAAATGAATTTTCATGTATCCTTTTAAAAGAAGTTACTTGACACACCAAATATTGATGAGAATAATTTTCTTTAATTATTTAATGAATTTTTTAAAATTAATTTTTGATTAAAGACTAAGCTAATTTCTAAAACCTCTCATGTACGGACACCATAATTTAATCAAAATTTAAGTTTTTCAAAAAAAAAAATTACTTCAAAATACTTTTGTATACATTGATGACATGTAAATTAATTTAAGAAATTTTTAAAATTAAAAAAGTTATTAAAGTTTTAGTGAATCTCACTATTTTATGTTTAAGAGACATTTTTTTATTAATAAAGAATGCAAAAATTACAAATGAAAGTTCATAACACAATAAAATTTATATTTTTGAAATCAGAACAATAAGTTCTATAATGGTTTTTCATTTTGTCAAAAAGTTCAATGGGGAAGACCATATAGAAATTATGACAAGCATTGAAATTGCTGAATAATTGCCTTAGTCAAATTTTGATAGATAAAGGCATAGGCTTGGTGGGACCAAGCTTGTATTATGCATTTCTCTAATGCAAAACCCAATGCCAATGAGAAATTCTTGCCCATGGCATTAGAATTGAGCACCCGATTCTCATTTCAAAAATCAAGTGCCTGACTCAAATTTAGCCATTGTACAAATTGGGCACCCAATATTTAAATAATCGAGTACCCAATTCTAGAAATTAGGTAGCTGATTATTTAAAAATTGGGAATTAGATTTAGAATTGGGTACCTGATTATTTAAAAATTGGGTGCCCGATTGTTAAGTACTTGTTGGGCCCAAAAGATGACCTGCAAAACACTTATCAATCATTGCAGTGATTGATTGAGAGTTTTGAGCTGCAATAATGAATTTATGTCATAATTATTCTATTTTCTTGTCATCTTCTATAATTTACACGCTATTGATTTGAATTCAAAACTGGTGAAAACATGGGATCAAAACGACGAACAAAGAAGAAAATAAAAGTTTTGACAAATGAGGAGATCACAGAAAAAAGAGAGAAGGAACCACATCATCAATGAGAGAGAAGAAAAAGAATTAGAGACTTGAGCAATGTTGGGTCTTCAATTTCAAATATTGTTTCAGAAGAGAAAGATATTGAGGATACCACGATGGATGAAGAGGCCAAAGAAGAGAACCCAATACAAGGAGATTTGGGTGCACATTCTTGTCAAACATTCAATACAGGTGTGTCTCCAAACCCTTGAGTTTTTTCTCATGATGAAATGGGTGATTTTGTAGAAGCAGGTTACGATTTAAATGATTTAGGTGTTCTTCATGAGAACAGATTATCAAATGATCATAAACAAACAAACTCCAATGGAAATTCGATCCCCAAAATAATTACCAAGAAAAAATGAAAATGATATTCAATTTCCAAATAACATTGAAAATGAAATGCCAATTGAAAATAACAGTTATATGAATGTAGACATGGAAACACCAAGTATTGAAAAAACATGTTTGAATGATACTGAAAGGCATGAACATAATTTTCATTTTTCTAATGATGTGCTAGATAATCTTCATGGATTGGTTTCATGGAGATAGGTTAAGACACATGCTAATAGATTATATAGACATTTTTTTTATAATAAGAAATTTGAGTTTCAATGTCAGTTGATGTTGCAACTAATTAAAATGTCTAAAATGCAAAAAGTAATGAACAGGTTAGAAATGCATGCAAAATGATAGGATAAAAATGAGTCTTTAAAATAAGTTGTATCCATTTTTTCTAATGCCTTTAATTTTATCGAAAAGAGAAGTCCCTGTAAAGATAAGAATGCAACATGACAAGCAATAACAATAGATTTAGTTAACAAATCAACTACTAACAAAATATTGATTAGTAACATAAGTGGATATGTTAGTGTAATTCATAAAAAAATAGAAAGAGCTGTTAACTTTGAATGTGATCCAACAAATAGTTTGTGGACTTCTAGTGGTAGACTCCTGAGATCTAATATGAAGCTTACTAGTGAAGTGAAAAGTCTGGTTGAAAAAAATTGGCATGATAATACATGAGTATCACCTAATTCAAGAGATGTTCTTAAATTGAGAGTTGGCTTAAAAATATATGATCCACATCCTAAACACCTTTTGAACATGACTCAAAATGAATTATTCAAAAAATATTTAAGTGATAACGTGTTAACTATTACCATTAGTCAAAGATCTTTTGAAAAGCACAACATGGTATGTAAGGATTAACAAGGAAAGAATCACAAGTTGTTATAAAACTTATGTTCAATTTTTTATACCATTATGATGTATTTCGATCTATACATAGTACCATGCATAGTAAAGAAATGTTGCAAGAATGTGGTATAGAAATACCACCTCAAACTACAAAGGATTTCATATCAAGATTGTTTTGTAAGCCACCTAATGACCAATATTTTCTTTTCAATTCATGTTTTTCTAGTACATGTGATATGTGTGGAAATCTTTCTTTGTTAGATGAATGTTTGCATAAAAATTCTTTGACTACTTTTGGACAAAAATTAGTTGATGTATTTAAAAGATTCAAAACTATTGAATATCCATTGAAGGATGGGGAGATTGGAAGAAGTTGCGATCTAGTTACAAAAAAATTTAGTTGTCATGCATTTATGGATGAGTTTAAGAGTGTGATCATACCAAAATATGTTAAACACTCTCAATATGATAGATGGATTAATGGTCAATTTCACATATGTAAGAATAAGTTTCCAATTGGTAATATACTTTCAGTTATTGACTTTGTAGAAAACTACACACTTGCACCCCAAGATGAGCTACACACACAATATTACAATTCAATGCAAGTAGCAATTTTTGTTCATATAGTTTATAGCCATGCACCAGATAGTACAAAGGAGGATCAAAAAATATTGAGAGAGTACCATTTCTATATGGGTGATACTAAAATTCATTCATCTGAGTTTTTCCAATATTGTTTCAAGGTCTTTTGTGATAATTTAAGATAGAGACAAATTCAAATGACACACCATTGGATATGATCAGATAATTGTACAGGATAATTCTATAATTCTAGAATGTTCTATTGGTCGAGTAGGACAATAGGCAAACTAATATCCAACATATGTGTATTTTTTAAAATTAGGCTAGACATGGTAAAGAAGAACATGATGGTGTTGGTGCATGCATGAAGAGAGCCCTTTCTAGAGAGAAATTAAAATTTGAGGAAAAAGCGAAATTCAAAAATGCACATGAGATTGTGGAATGGTGTAACAAATATTTATACACAAAATCAAGTTAGAACTCTATGATTAGATGTTTCTTCTACCTAGTTGAAGAGAAGGATATCCTTTCAAGATATGATTATGAGATAATTAGTGGGTCAACTAAATGACATTCATTTAGGAGTTCAGATTCTAACACTTGGACTATATGGACTAGGGAGCTTGCTTTTTTTTGTTAGTTTTGTCTTGCAGGTGAATGGGAAGAATACAAGAATACAGAATGGGTTGATGATTGGAAACATAAATCATTAGCACCCACTAGCACACATTTTTAATATTATATAGTAAATGAAGGCCCAAATGTTACATTTGCATTAGAAGACTATGGTCGTATTTCAAACCTCATACAACTTGGTACATGCACAATTTAATTAAATTATGTAGTGATCATGCTTCAATTTATATTATTTATTTATGTACATTTCATTAATATATTATTTATTTATGTACACATGTTATTAAATTATTTATGTAATTCATCTTATCTTGTAGGACATGTTTATGTTGTTATTGCACCTAATGATAATGATGAATAGGTTGAGTATTGGCTAGCTATATGTGTAGAACTTAAGAAAAAATTGATATGTCATCAAGTAGATGATGATGGTTTTGATTATCTAATTGGGTTTATTGTTGTAGTTGGCACTTGCCTACAGTCATACCTAACAAGAAGAAATGGTTTACCACCGGCAATATTTGAATACTACCAATCAAATAAGAAGATTTTACACTATTCTCATTTGGTTGTGGCAAAAAATATCAAATTAGAAATATACAAAGGGAGACCCGCCAATAAGGTATTATGGACAATTTCAATGGATGACCACAAGGCAATCATAGATGCATTGTAAAAGAGAGAGGATGAAGATGGTACAATGGGATGACTACAAAATACAAAAATATAAGTTTTTTTCTTTATTGTGCTCTTTTTATATATGTACTTATATAATTTAAATGTATGTGTGCATTGTCAAATATAAAATTAGAGAACTTATATATACCTCTTATTCAGGTATCAATTACAAGTTATGCAAATTTAAATATTTAAGGTGGATCCAACATCAACATCTTGTGCAATTACACATAGTGAGTAACAATATTACACATATTTACATAATACATATAGGTATTATTAATTTATGCTTTTATTAATATTTCAAATTATGTTTAAATTTTTTTTTTGCAGGAGCTCATTTGAAGAAATGTGTTGAATCAATTTTTTATTTTGAAATTAAAACATGTTGTAAACATTTAAAAATAGAAGTTCACTTCTATTTATGTCCTTCACAATGTGTTACATATATATTAATTACTTGTTTTTTATTAAGGAAAATAGGTTTTGAAGGGTGCCTAAAACCCTTTGCAGATCATATAACTTTCAATGAAACCCATACATAAAAACAACCAACCTTAGATAAAACATGTCACCCGACAAAAACAAGGTGACTAGGGTGGCCTCACAGATAACACACTACTCTACTAGCACCTAAATAGGTTTTAAATGGGATCCTGAAACCCCATGGTTACAAAAGAAGACTCCAAGACCATGTCAAACTACAAGACAATAGGCCCAAGAGACTAGGATAACCAAAACAAAAAGGGACAACCTCAAAAAAGACTAGGCAAGTAGCTGGAAAAGAAACCTGAGCCTCAAGATTTACATTTAGATCTCGTCTTTTGAGAACCCAATGACATATCAAATGATGGAAAAAAGGGCTTGACCTTTTTTCCTTTTACTTTTGTCCATCCATCCTCCACCATCCCAATTTCCTTCTTCCAAGAAAATTCATCCCCAAAGCCCTCTTAGCTAGGGAATAAGTACCACCACACAAAAGAGGGGAAACAACTCCCCCCAGAGCCAGAGCCACATAAGGAGCAACAATTGAATCAGAAGCAGTAGCATTCAAAGGAGGGACAATAGTATTGACCACCATTATTGGGAAATGAGGAGTAGTAACAAAATTTGCCTCCAAATAATCCCGAGAAGAATCAACCAACCCACCCCATTAGAGGGAGCTTTTTGAATAGTGTAGTGATAATCCAAAACCCCCTTCCACCAAGAAGGTGACTTTTTTATCCTAACCTTTCCAGAGGAGCATTGTGCTACAAGGTGGCCAGTCTTATGGCATTTCTGACATCTGAAAGGAATGCCCTTGTAATCAAGAAGTTGAATCCAAGAGCTATTAGGAGAGGCCAATTTAATCATTTATGGGAGCTCCTTAGAGTATTCTATCTCCACAAGAATGTGAGCATATGTCATTTGAAACACATTGGAAGACACGGTATCAACCAGCAAAAAATCCCCTAGGGATTCCCCCACAACCTCCAGGACTAAATATAGCCATAAGTAAAGGGGAAGATTAGGCAACCTTACCTATAGAGGAATCTTGTTAAAGGATTCAATCGACAGATCAAAATCCACATACCATAGTTTGGCCATCAAGGGGAACCTCTCCTCCCATTAGAAACCATGCTGAAGGATGGCATTTCAATCATCCTTAGAAGCAAATTTCATAATGAAAAAGCCCCTTTCCATAGGGAAAATCTAGACAATATATGAAACTATAGGCTCCCAAAATTTGAAAATCTAGGCATGTAGATCTAACAGAGAAGGCCAAAAACCCCTAAAACAAAAAATGGTAGTAGTTGAGGAGAAGTCCTCTACATAAGTAGAAATCTTATTGAAAAAATCAAACTCTAGATTGATCATAATGGGGTTACTTATAGCAATAGGCACAATAGCATGGGGCCCCAAAAGCACAACTTGACCACCAAGACCACCCTCATAGGTGGCCACATCAACATAGGAAATGGTCGAACCATCCATAGCTCCTAGGGAATGAATATCCCCACTAGGATTAGGAGAAGCCCTAGCCCAAAAAGTAGTAGAGGGGCCACTCCCCACCTTGTGCAAAGGAAAAAACCCTCCCTCAAAGACTGCCTGAGAAAGGGTAGGAGAAGCCTGGTGAAAGTAGCCTACCACAACACCTCCAAAGGGAATGGTCAAAGCTAGAGAAAAAACCAAGGTAGATGCAAATGTAGGAGTAGAAGTTGTAGCAGAAGCTGGAGCTAGAGCAGCCACGATAAAGCTAGATGTAGAAGCCAAATGTAGAAGTTGGAAACAGAAGCTAGACACAGAAGTCGAACATTATTGTTGTGAATGCTTCATAAAAAACAATAATGTTTCTTATAACAAGTTGTATATTAATTCACTTCTTTTTAACATATGACCTCACTTTTTAAAATAATATATGATTTCATTTGTGTAAAATATAGGATTTCACTTCTATTTGAAAGTTAATGTTGTGCACTTGATATTAAATTCTTTGTCAATTCAAGTAATGACCTCCTATAGTTTTCCATTACTTTTACATTCAAACATGTTTAAATTAATGTTCCTATATTTAATTAAAATGATTAAAATTATTGTTCATGTACCATATACTAATAAAATGTGTCATAACATGAATAAAATATGTCACAATAAACAAAATAGTTCATACTTACAACATGATAACATAAGAATCTATACTAGATACACTATCATGATAAGAAGTCGTAAAAATATATAACATGGTCTAACATGTGATAACATGATCTATGAAGTCTATATATATATATATATATATATATATATATATATATATCCTAATACAAAGTGTATCATAATAATCAATATGTGTCATAAAAACACAATCTAAAGGTGCCAAAAGACTTAATCTATCCAATCTGCAGTTCTCTTTACTCCACGCAAAGAGGACTTATATGGATCATCATGTGTAAAATGATGCATCTCATCTTGTGTAACATGATGTGTCTCATCACATGAGACATCATGTGGGGCATCATGTGTCGCATCCTTAGAAGACAATATGTACATGCTTAATTGAAATGGGTTTCAAAATCTAGCTTATAAATAAAATTAGACATATAGTACTTATTTAAAATAATACCATGTGAGATAGGTGTCCCTTTGTAATAGGAGGAGGTGCACTGTATAGCTACCAAATGTGGCAATGGTGAGGTCCTATAATAGAATACATAAATTTTAAAAATTTGAACTATGTATAAATAAAAAGACTGACTTGAAAGGATGATGTCTGTACCTCCATCTGGCTTAGTTCTGTAGTCCCACCAACACTCATGGCAACAATGTCCTAAAATCATGGATACATAAACTTTGAGTCAAAATTATATATACATGAATTACAAAGTATTTAAATTAAAAAGTAGATAATTTACACGACATATTTTTGAAATAAAAGCATATATATCATGCTTGAGTACTAGCCAATGTCACAAATGTTTCTAGAGATATTCTACCATTATGATCATTGACATGTCTAAAATGGTCAAAAGATGAAGGAGTCAAAAATAGACTATACTGAGGCCTACATGGAAAAGTAGGATCCATCTCTTATTCATAAAACCAATATACATTATTATACATGAATCAAAGTTGTAGATAAGTTAATAAAAATGTATACATAAAAAAAAGTACAAATTATTTTTCTTGAAAAGTTCATATCGTAGGTATTTGAGGTTGTGCCTTAGTGGTGGATGGATCAAGACCTATACAAGCATCTAACTGTATGACATATGAAAATCCCTACAAAATCAGATAAAAAGAATATATAATTATGTGTTAATAAAATTTGAGTTCCAATGTATATTATTTAAATTGTAATTCAAAGTGCATACTGTATGAGGGATGCCAACGTCTGAAGGTCTTGAAAAAAGACTATACTATCTCCTAGGAGGAACAGTATCATCCATCCTCTGTTAATTGAAAATCAGCATACATTAATATGGTTAATACAATTATGCATATATGTAGAAAGTAAATAATAATGTACTTTATAAATTTTAATTAAATTTTCACCTTCTGCTCCTGACTATCTCCTTCCTCACAAAGAAGGTCAAAAAATGATGACACATCAATATCATCACTAGCACCACCATGAGTAGTGTATGCCTCATCCTCAAAATCACCACCATCACTGTCATGACTATCCTGTGTTGCATTGACATCACTCTAGGGGCCTCTTCATTTACCTCCACAACTGGTAAAAATGTGTCCAAGTGGATGAATATCCATCGCCTGCATCCATTGGTCTACTAAATTTCCTAAAGGGGCACTCAATGAATGAAGAGAAGATGACACTGTAAGATGATGGAGAGCCACTGGAATAACTAGTTTAGGAAGAGGATCAAGAGGTTGAGGACGTTGATGATTCCTTGTATTATCACTAGGGTAAAAGTACAAAGCTATGTCACCTTTCAGGCTAACTTATTAGAATGACTCAATTTGGTCAAAAAAAATATTCTAGCTAAGTTATATATGGTCTCATACTTTTCCAATCAAAAATGTCTATTAAATGCATATTTTATGCTACTTTGTATCCAATTACTAAAAAAATAAAATTATTTCAAAATACCAATGTTTCAATAATTCTTACTATTTTTTATGATATTTTTTTAATAACATTTAAATACCATTTTATAGAGTTTAAAGACAAGAATATTCTAATATAGAATTCACCATGTTTTAATTAGATATAGTATATTGTAATTAAAAAATTCTACAAGTACACATTTGAACACTCAAGAAGATGCCAATTTTGAGAAATAAAAAAATATTAAATCATATAAAAAAATTAAAAATTATATGACATTCTAGAGGAGAGAGTCCTCTTTGAGAATGTATAATTTTTCTTGTGGTTGGAATAAATTTATTTTGAAAAATGTGGTGAGAGATGAAAACTATCGATTTTAGGTTAGTTAAAATTTGAATTGTTATTAAAGAGAAAATATAGGTCTAAATCCAATTTTTATTTTTTATTGTTCTAGCTATTTATGTTATCTATAACATAATCTAAGATCAAAGAGAAATAAGTTTATTTCCATATAGTTTTGTGGTGGTAACTAGACTCCTAATTTTCTGCATTTTTCACAACTAAATAGTTATATTTAAAAAATAAGAAAATATATCAATTCTTATTCCAAATAATTATTGAAAATCATAATCCTAAACTTCATCAATTTCTACACATTTCATTAGTTTACTTCATTTTCAAATTCAAAATAATAATACCAGTTTTATGTCATTGAAGGTGAGTAGTTATACTTTTGTCAGACTTTTCCTTTATAAAAGGGTAACATTGGTTTGTGCTTTTATCCACTAAGATTTTCCCCTGGCCAAGCTTGAGACATCCCTCCACCAACCCCCTGAAATGATCTAATATCAAAATAATTGGATTTCAAACCAAATTCAAACTCTGCCCATAATTTCTTAATAAAATACATGGGCACCTCATGATTAGTGTGTGGTGGATGGTCAAATACCACCCACCACCTCTCCAAAAAGTGTTATGATATACGGGAATGTGTGCACCATCTAATACACACACACAAACACACACGCACGCACGCACGCACGCGCGCACACACACACACACACACACACACACACACACACACACACACACACACACACACACACACACACACACACACACACACACACAAGGCTTCTTTCTTATCTCATCACCTATCTTTGGGTTTACAAAATATCTTTTAAAATATCCTATAGTTAATCTCAACTGATGGACCTTTCTATAAGATAGGCCATCAGAATAGAAGGCATACATGTTTTGCCTCCATGCTTTGAAGCTATCTATGTCACTGTCTAAGTGATAAATAGATATACAATGCCTTGCATGCTATTTTCAAGGTGAAGTAGGTGAGGGGGGGATGGGTCTCATGCCTAATAATCATTATATCTTGCATGAAGTCATGAAGGTTGCGCCTCATGCTCTTGTGTAGATTCTCTAGGGTAGGTGGTGGAGGAGGGCTAGGTGGTCATGGAGGGGGTGGGGACGGGGGTGGGAGTGGGGGAGGGGGTGTGGGTGGGGGTGGGTCAATCAAATATAATCTACATATATGTATACAACATAAAAAGTTCACAAAATTACTATTTAATTAAAATAAATCTAAAATATCAATATAATACATTTTTAAAACCATATATTTACATCCAATACATCTTTAACTACTTGAATATAACAAAAAGAGTAGTAGAGAATTTTTATGGTAATGATTTAATATATTAGGATTAAAGAAACATTGTCCATCATAAACATGCATAACTGTAAAGTATAGGTTTGTATATGGTTTAAGTAAATTTTGACCCTTAACTTTGATTAGTGTTTAATATGTACAACATAATTAAGGGTTAATTTATACCTATGATTTGCACAAAGGACTAGGGTTAGGGTATGAATTAGGATTAAGGTTACAATTTAGCTTTTAGGATTTAAGGGTTAGGCTTAAATCTTCGATTTTTGAATTAATTATAATTTTTTTAAGAATAAGGGTTGAAACAAGCTTACATTATCTAGTTATGCATATACCATTTATAATTTGTTTTGGAATTAGGTTAAGGGTTTGGGAATATGCATTAGTCATAGTTTAGTTAGAGTGTACATATTATGATTAGGGTTATTGTGGCTCTAGCTAGTTCTAGGATTGGATTATGCTTAGGGTTCTGTAACGCCCCGCCAAGGGATCCAAAAGAATTAACCTAAAGTTTCACTAAGTTAGCTAAACATTTTTTTTAAATTTTTTTTAAAAAAGTAAGAAAGTATAACATACACATAGTAGCGGAAGCAATAACATGCAATCATCGACAAACATACATTGCAAGTTACATTTCTTAAAGATCCCAAGACGTTGAGTCACATTTAAATTTAATTAAATTCTAAGTCTAACAACTAACACATACATAAAAAAGAATAATCAGAAACTCCAATGTCCATAATATACATTTGTTCCGAATGCTCCTTGGAAAATTAATTCGGAATGCTCCATCATCCACTGTACATGTCACAGGGTATGAAAGGCTTAAAAGAATATACATATGTAAAGATCAAGTTACAACATCCTCAAATCCATGATACAAGGTACAGTAAAAATATATGAAACTATTCACCATACATGATACATCCATACATCCATAATGATAAAACATCTATCATAAAATCTAACCATCTATCATAATAATCCAAGAACATAGTGGAGGTAAATGCCAATCACTAAAACTCCAGCCACAGTGACCACGGAACGGATCTCAATGGTAAGAGTAAAAGAACTACCACCCGACCACGTGGAACCTAAATGGTCCACTCCCACCGCGCTGAGGAGATAGTCTCAAGTCCCAAACAAGGTATCAAAACACAAAACACAAGTACTCTCTAAGTCTGGGAAATCCTAAAAGTATACTAACTCAAGGGTTCTAACATAGATAGACATCTAGACCCAGAGGCACCACAAAGACACGTAGGAAACCTAATATGCAAGCAGGAAAGTGTCATCGCAAAAGTCACGTAGAAGTTACCCGAGCAATCCCTTAGGAATCTGGGGTCCCTACTGATCCTGCGGCCACTAGTATCCTCTCGTACTGATGAGGCCTACTATGGAATGCAAGGTCGTAACCAAGCGTCCTCTCTACCCCATCCTAGCCTGTACTAGCACTCAAGGCATGGGAGAGAACATACAATTATCTTGTTAGGTTCATTTTCTCCCATTTAGTGTAAATTTTTTCACTTATTAAATCAACTTACAATGGGTTACTCCAGGCAGCCTCTTAGGGCCCCGATCCCCATTGCAAGCCACTTCCTGACACTACACATAGATAACCTACCCTAGGCTCATGAAATTATAAATCAAAGAATCATAATAAAATTGCCTTAGTCCTATACAAGCAACTGAAAAACATCATAAAAGATAAGCCACAAAAATTACATCAGTTCATCATGAGCAATAGATAAGCATCAAATAATAATCATATGATCACGACAGTTCTCTATCAGCAACTGAAGGCATCAATGATAAATCACAAAATCCAATGGTCCTCCAATGAGCAACCAGAAAGTATCCCAATAATAAATCACAATACTGATCAAAGAATCCAAAATGGTCAAGTCAACACATGACATCATCAAGAACATAACAAACACTTCAGTCCTCTCAAGAGACCGAAAAGAAATCCAAGTATAACTGATCGATGACTCAAAAATGGTTATCAATATAACTGATCGAGACTCGAAAATGGTTAAGTTAGGTATCTCAATACATACACCTCAGCTCCACACAAAGAAACTGGAAAGCAATAAAAAAAAACACTAAATACATCCATCATAGAGCATACTATCACATTACCTTGGTTGGTTTGAAAAGATCGAGAACAAATCATCATAACCTCACATTCACAAACTCCTGAGCCTCTGGTAACAACCTAAGACTGGTCAAAGCTAAAACAACCCCAAAACATAATCAAGACAGTATCGTTTCATAGTTTGGGTTGACCTCAAAATACACAATAGGGTTAAAAGTAAAGTTTCAGTTCTCATTTCAAAGTATAAATTTGATTGACAATATATTGTTGAGTTAATGATTGGTTCCCATTTTCAGTTAAACATATGTTTTAAGTAATAAGTTTTCGCAATTACTCCTTTTCAATTAACCCATTTCTATTTTTAGGTAAAATACAAAATTAATTCCCCTTTATATTTAAATTAAATTAAATCAATGTTAATATAGTTAATTATTAGTTATTTATAAAATAACTAAATAATTAACATTTAATTAATCATTCAAATCTTTTAATTAAAACTTACAACTATATTAATTTTCTTATCAATTATTAATTACTTAATAATTAACAAAACTATTTAATAAAAATTATTAATAACTAAATTAAAATGAATTTATTAAATTTTATTAGTATTAATTTAACCAATTATTAAAAAAAACTATTATTAAAACAATATTAATAAAATTTAATAAACCCTTTTTATTTTTTTATTTTTAAAAAGAAATGCGTTTATTTGAAAAGGCCCGCCGGCCTTTTTAAAAGAGGCTGCGGCCACTGCGCTGCCGCAGGGGCCTGCGGCCGCGACAGTCAAGGACTGTCGCTGTCGCAGTACCCTGCGTCAGCGTCAGTCATGTCGCCCAGTAGGTAGGTGGGGGGTGGGGATATGGTGGCCCCCGCCCCCAATTAAATTACTTTAAATTATTATTATTATTATATTTATTTTTAAATTGAAACATTGAAACCATCCTTCCCAAAGGATATATACATAATAGAATTTTATTATTTTATATTTTATTTATTATAAAAACAAATTCTCCTCAATAAAGTGTATTTAACTTTATTTTCAATTCCTATAATAATGTTTTAAATACATAAATAATTCTTATTTTATGTTATTTTAAATACTCATTAATATTAAGAAAACAAATTCTTTTTTTTTTAAAATTCTAATTTTCTATTATTATTATTTCTTTTATAACATTTACAACTATAATCTGATAGAGAAAATTCTATTAACCGTTCGAATTTTTCTATCTAAAATCTTCATTTTTATTTCAAACCCCTTCCCAAATCAAATTCTAATTTCTTTCAGTTGTTAAGTGAGGTTTTCTAAATAGGTTTTTCAATCTAGATGTACATATGAAATTGAATAGCAACAATTCTAGAACGAAGGGTGGTAAGATTCATGCAACAAGATCTGAGAAAACAATTTCCTTTCAAGCACGAGGTAGACAGAGCATATTGAATTTCATGAATCATTTAGTTGTCAAATGCACGACCCTACTTGAACCTGATGCTAATACGGAATCCTCAAAAAATGTAATAGAATTCGCTCCTCTTCAATGACTTTCTTCTGAAAAACTTTCTTGGTATCAGCCTTCTGAAATTCGCTTCCAAAAGTAGTCTCCCAAAAATTCTTGTCCAAAAATGTGTCCCAATTCGTGTCCCCCAAGAATGAACCCCCAATGTTGTGATAAGCAAATTTTCTCCTCAAACTGGGGCACTTAATTGTGCGTTCACCCGAGAAGACTCTTTGCACAACTGAGTTAACTCCAAATTAACCTTTATTATCTTTTCTTTTATTTTGCATTCAACTTTCATGCACATTAAGTTGAATTATTAAATAACTTTATTTAATATACCACTTGACTTCTATTTTAAATTAATTTATTACTTTAATCTCATGTGCACTTTATGAAATTAAAATAACGTTATTAATTTCGATTATTTAATCTTTTAATTTCTTTATTTTCAACACATGCTTGCATCATGCAATCTTACAACTTTTAATAATTAATATATTTTCACTTTTTAATTTATTTTAGAAACTTAATTGATAAAATATTTAATTAATTTAAATAACAATAATATTTAGCATTTATTTAAAAATGAACTATAAATATATTATTATTAAATTAAATAAATATTATAATGTTCTAAATTATCCTTAAACTTTTATCTCCAAATTTAATTCTTTTTATTTAATTAATTTCTCAATTAATTAAATATAATTAAATATTAAAATATCATAATAATTTTCTATTAAATTAAATCATTAATTAATCCTTTTAATTAAACTTAATTAATAGAAAATACATCAAGGACTCATAAAGCAACATATGAAAACCCATCATAGAAGAACACATACCAAATCAAACAAAAGGGTTATAATCACGAAATTACATCATTTGATGCATTCGGAGGGTACTTAACTCAGATACTTGTCCTAATTATCAATTAGGACAATTGGCTAAAGGGTTTAGGATTTGGACTTAAGAGTTTATCTCCCCTCTCTTACCATTGAGACAGTGCGATAGGGTACGCTCATCCTGACAATTCAGAGAAGTCGATACCCGGTACCTACAACCTGCATAAAATCCATGCATGTACAAACACAATATTCTAAGCTAAACAGACAATGGCAGGAAGTGGTGCATCGTGTAGATCCCGACTAGCAGGTGACTACGACTCCCTTCCTTAACCATATCAGAAACACCATACATAAATAAAACAACACGCACACCATACACATGCAGCATGGGGTAAGTATCCATAAGAAGCACATGGAATAATAAACCATCTAACTAATCATCATCGATAACTGAAACCATTGAATAATCATCATACATGCATGAAATATAGAGTACCAAGTAATCTCATCATATAATAAACTGAGTGTAAACATCATCTGATAATCTCTAAAATAATAATACTAATCATCAAACATAAATTGGCCTAAAAGAGTTTGGCAATGATAACAGAAATGCGACTTAGGGGCAGGCACTACAGGTTCAAACTAGGATAGACTTTTATAGTTCATTTTCTTGTGGTTGAAGCACAATTTGTGGTAGACCCAAGGATGGAATAGGGATACATATAAGTAAAGAGAAATATTATAGCTAGAGTTAGGGTCAAGAAGTGAATTATAATTATGATTCAAGATTATGGTTATTAAATTGAAGGGTTAATTCATACCTAAGATTTACATTATAGCTGAATCAAGGATAGAATATTCATGCTAGAATGATAAATAATATATATCAAGATTAAAGAAACATTGAATCATAAATTGGTGATCGAGCTTGGTGAAGAAATGGGTGCTAGTGATCGCATTGAACCTATGGAGATTGAGGGATACATCAAGAAGAGTGAGGCTACTTTGGTTCCTCTTCAGGAAGGAGACCTACTTCTATTTATGGAAGGTATGGAAAAGCATTACGAGAAAATCTTGATGCAGTTCATAAATTCCTATAAACCAGTCAGAGAATTTTTTTAGACCTAATAAAGAGTTAGTTTGTACACATGGTGAGTTTTTTAGGGAGGATCTTCCAATGCCCTCATATGTTATATGTTACTCCATTATGAGGTATATTACCCTTAAAGATCAGTTCCAGGTCCTGCAATACTACCATTTCCCCATTCTCAACCATTTTTGGAATGATGATCTTATTTCTTTTTTGCACCTATTTCTATATTCCATGGAGGACTATGTCTTTAAGGTTAGAAAAAAGAGAGAAGAGGGTAGACCCTTTTATATTATCCACCACGGTTTCATGCACAAAATTTACAAACAACACATTTCCTTAAATTGGCTGCTTCTAATCAACCCACTGGCTACTACTACCCCCAGATATCCACAGTCCCTAGCTCTGGCTCTAGCCATAGGAAAGACAATAAAACCCCTAGTTCGGAGGTAAGAATTAACATTATTGAGTCTGATACTAACATAGGGAGGAGCAACCAAACCACTCAGAGGGTTAACAAATGACTCCAAATGGAGAAATTCAAGTCTCACACTAAACAGGACTTCAGCTCTAAGTCAACAGAGAGTGATAAGAAACCCATCAAGAGGAAGATGCCTCACCAAGACATTAGAAAGAAGGTTGTATTTAGCCCTCCTAGCCCCTCACACATCTTGGACACCTTGGAAACTATCCCTTACCTAAAAAAGAGTGGGGGAGAGGACATCACCTCCCCCATGAAAGGCACTCCTAAAGGTGGGGAGAAAAAAGGGGAACATAGCTAGTTATTCCCACAATAGTGGGTGCTACTTTTGTGGCACAAACAAAATAAAAAATTCTTAACCCTAATCCTAAGACAAACCCTAACTCTAACTCTTGCTTTGACTCCATCTCAAACCTTAAATTTAACTCTAATCTAACCCTAACCTTAATCCAAATCCTAACTCTAACCCTAACCCTAACCTTAGCCCTAACTCTAATCCTAATCCTAATTCTAACCCTAGTTCCCTAACCCTAACCCTAACCCTAACCCTATCTCTAATTCCACCCCTGACCATAACCCTATATATAACCCTAACTATAACCCTAATCCTAACTCTATCTCTAACCCTAACCCTAACCCTAACCCTAACTGTAACTTTATATATAACCCTAACCATAAATCTAAAATCTCATTTCTATCTCTAACCCTAACCCTAGTTTTGTAACCCTAATTATAATATTAATTATAACTCTAACTCTAGCTCAAATCCTAACCCTAACCCTAACTCTATAACTCTAATTTTAATTGCTAACCTTAGTTCCAATCTCAACCCTAACGAGCTCTCTTTCTCATGTATGATATAGATGTGTAGATTAGATGATGCATGATTTGTATCTTTTAAATATAAATTTCTGTACTAGACTATTGCAAATTTAACTATTTCTCTAGCTTGATCATAGTATCTTTTTGCACATGTATGTATATATGTGTATTTACAATATATATTATCTCGATCGTTGTAGATATGACTTCACATGATCATCTTGGTTATCATCCTGAGGGTGATGAGGCTCCTGCTATGAATCCTACTAGTGTGGCTCAAGCTGTGGGTCATGGCACAATTCATGGTGCAACTCATGGTGTGACTCCTAGTGGGGCACGTGGTTTGGTTCATGGTGGGGCTTATGTTGCATGTTTTGTTGTAGCTCCTGATGTAGGTCTTGGTGTGGGTCCTGGTGCAGGTCCTAGTGCGGCTCCTACTATGACACCTCCACACATTGATATTGTTGCACTATTTTCATTTGCAGAGTAGGCAGTTACTAGATTAGAGCGGTCTATACTCTCCTTGGATGATGGTGTATATAAAGACACCTGTTCCACCCTTGTAATTCCCATTTAGGGCATTTCCTTGTTCACTCCTTATTTGTATAGGTTTTGATAATAATCTATATAATATATTTCTCAATAGTTGATATTCAATATATATGGTATTTCATAGAGGAGTGTCTTTTCAATAACGTTAATTATATTTAATAAAGTAACTATATTATATATTATTATATTAGTTATATATGATTATATATTATATATGAATTATTTTAATTATTTTTAATAATATTATTTTAATATATAACAAAGATATAATTCTCATAGACTGTAGTACTTAAAATATTATCTATAGCATGATATCTAATTATATATGGATATATAATAATATTCATATATATAGTTGAAATTATATTATTATGATATAATTTATATTTGTATCTTAGTATAATTATAATATTTTTATACATTATCAATTATTTAATATTATAAACTTTATGTATTATTTAATTTATATGTCAAAATGGAGATATCACAGTCCTCCCCTCTCAAATTTGCTCGTCCTCAAACAAAAATAATTTCATAAAAATACTTCTTTGTAGATACAAAGCATATTTGCATATAAGGACATAAAATAATTTTGAGATATACGTCTTTAATGAATGAAAAAATGAACCAAAACACAAAGTAGTCACATGAATACATGAAGACATGAAGTATACACAATGCAGATAGGTGAAAACATGAAGCATACATGATGCAAACACATCATACATTCTTTATTGATTCTCTATAATTTATTTTTCACAATGAAGTAGAGTAAAGGGAAGGATTTTTTAAAATATATGACCCCAGCACACTTTTTGATCATGGATCCTGCAAGCACAAACAATTATTAGCATGTATATGTATATAATAGCTCCAAAGAAAGTTGAGGACTTCATGATAAATTAGTTCTAAACCAATATCCTACCAAGCCCAAAAGCAAAACTTTGGCCCTCTTGGCCTTAATAGAAGACATCAATCATCTAATGAGGTGGTCTACTTGGCAGATTCTTAACTAGATTAAGTTGACATCATATCAAAAATTTCCTTAACTTGACTAATCTAAGCCCAAGAGAGAAAAATTGTCCCTCTTGGCCCTGATAGGAGCACTTGGCATCCATTAAGGTGATCTACTTAGATGAAAATTATTTTCCTTCTTAAATATCCTACCTAAGCCCAAGAGCAAAACTTTGGTCCTCTTGGCCTTGATGGTAGCACTTGACATCCATCAAGGTGGTCTACTTAGGAGGTAATTTTATTCTCCTTAAATATCCTACCTAAGCCCAAGAGTGAAACTTTGGCCCTCTTGGCCTTGATGGTAGCACTTGACATCCATCAAGGTGGTCTACTTAGGAGGTAATCTGATTTAATAATTATTAAAATTTTATCACCATTAAATTTGTAGCTTATCTAGTTCTTGTTAGACATTACTCTCTTGAGTATGTTTAGGATTATGCTTAGATCTCTTGTTCATCCTTTCATTTTCTCCCTTATCAAGTGTAGTGTCCATTCTTTGAACTTGGCTTCTTTTCCCACATATATGTCCTCGTTCCCAACTTTCCTTGCAATAAAAGCATACATTTTTGTCTTTTTAGTTCATCACGATAGCTTTTGAGCTCTCTTGTGCATTTATGGCCACGTTCCCATGGTTCCTTTCCTTACACTTCTCCTATGGAAGGTGCCTTAGTTATCCATATCGATCTTTGAGTGGCAAAGTCCATTCCTTTGTAGGCTTTACCTTATCTTGTAAGTAAATGATATAATAAAATACAAATGCACCTAACTTTCTATCCATATATCAAACAAATATCATTTATTTTGTATAATTTTGGAGCATACTAGAATTATATGAAAAATACCAATTCCAATCATATCTTTTTCTATCTCTTTACAATTAGCAATTACGGTTAATAATTTATGATTCACTTAAATCATGCTTTCATAAAATAGGCAAATAGATCTTACCTCAATATTACCTAAACATCTCTATGCATGTGATCCATGGAGGATCTTCATATTTACATATTAGCACTTTCCATTATATTTCATATGTTAGATTAGTTAATGCAAATTGCCACATAATGATTGAGATGGCAGGTCAAACATGTGAATATATATATATATATATATATATATATATATATTTCAAATGATACTTTCTTTACATGTAACTGGTGGGATTCATGTGGGTGATACATTGAATCACTCCTCTTCAAATGTCCTTTCTCCTATCAACTTTTAAGTTTATAACAACAATGGATACCCAAGTTGATAATCATATCTTTATTTTGGTTGACATCATTACACACTCCTGAGGTTTCCATATATCTTGTCAGTTACCTTCAATTATTTAATAAATGTTGACTCTACGTGGATGTTGCCCTATATATCACTTGTTGTTTTTTTATTCTTGTCTCTCCTCTTTTTAATTCCTTACTGCTCAAAGACCTTTCACGTGGCCTAAATAGATATGGATTTTGTACCTGCTCATGATTTGCTCTCCACAATTTCTTCAAGAAATTAGGGTTGAGCTTCTTTGAGTGGTGCAACCAGAATGCTTCCCAGTAATCTTTTGTACAATGGTGTGATAGTTAACATGACCAGTATTCATGAATGTTGGTGGGCAAATATGAATGACTCATATAATTGGATTGATCTATTGTCTAGGAGAAATGGATTTTGATATTATGTAATTACACTTGCATGAGCTTTCAAAGTCTTTCATATTATATCATCGCCTTTCATATTCTTCACTTCTAGTATTCAGTATTTCCCTTCCATGTAATGATTTCCCTTTTTGTTGAGTAACAATACTAAATGGCACGCATCCTTTTGGTATTGCATCTTCAAGCATAACAATTGTAATATGTCACTTCACATTTTTCAGCTTCTCTACATATGCTTTTCTTGTAATGACTATCTGAGCTCCTGAAATATGCATTTTCTTTACAATCTCTCTAGGAGTATAGTGAGGATTTGTAGGCGTAGTAATGAAACAAATATTCTTGCATGTTATGCAAGTATTGGGCAAAAAAATATGTGATGAGCTCACCAATTATGAACTTGGGTTAGCATCATCAACACAGGGAGGTATCACTGACCTAGCCTGGGATATTAATAGGCTACTCAATCTATGGATGGATTTAATAGTTTGAGAGCTAGCCTCTACAATGATATCAGAATGTTGCATTGGAAGGGGGAGAGACATCAATAGGGGGGACAAAAGTGCCAGCTTTCTTCCACTGGGCAAAGGTTCTATCCTAAGGAGCTCCTCCTCCTACACCTATGTTGGGCTTCATGCTCCAATAGTTCACCTTGAGGCCCAAAACAAATTCTGCATACAATTCTCTAAGGAAATAAAATGGCACCTCTAAATTGTTGTGTGGAGGGATGTCAAAAACCATCCACCAACAATCCAAAAAGTTCACACACATAGCCTCTTGTTAGTTTGTGGTGACTAATCAGGAAAGTATTGTACACACTTCATAGCCAACATGTTGTAATGCTAAAGCGGTATAAAATTACTTGTATAAAAGGGCTTAGGGTTAGGTATTTTCATTAAGTTGTGATGCAAAATTGGTTCTTGCGGTGGTATTGATCTGCAAGGGATTACAGATTGTAATAAGGTTGTAATCACTAGATCATAATAATATCAGACTTGCTATTTGGTGGATGTAGCCCACGGAGGGTGAACCATGTTAAATCTTGGTGCCTTGTGTTCTTTTTTGTGTGATCTATTATTTTCTATTATTGGTTATATTTAAATGTAATTATTATTTCTGTCTGTGGTTTAATCCTGACATCTCATTTGTGCACCATTTAATTGATAGTTTGGGCTTTTTGCAATTGACTTGTTTACCAGTTTTTGGGTTTGCAAAAAGGGAAACCAAGTCATCTTTACTTATATTGAGGGCCACAACCTCATCATAGTCCAACTCATTATCAAACATGGCATGCATTTCATGTCACACCAATGAAGAGCGACATTTTGTTCATTGGTAAGTGTTTCAATATTATCCACTATGGTTTTTAATGTGGATAACATAGGAGCCAATGTAGGTACAATATTATATGTGGTTCACAAAGCTCTCAATTCAACGAGATCTTCAAATATCAAATCTTTGATTCAAAGAGGGTTTTGAGGGGGTAGGGGATCGTTTGGTGGACGATTTTGAGGGGGCATTGGATCATTTGGTGGAGGGTTATGAGGAACATTATTTCTTGCCTCAGTATCATCATTTCGGTCAACCATACCTATTAATTCACAAAACATAATTTCTATTAAAGACAACCTAAATTTCAACAATTTCTATTAAAAAAACCTAATTTTTAACAAATTCAATTAAAAATAACTAATTTATAATAAAATTCATTCAAAAGATTTTTAAAAACAAAAAATACTCATTGATATTGTATACTCATTCTGAGATCAGATATCAAAAAGAGGAGCTTCAAACAACCAAAAAATGCAATGTAAACCAACGCTCGGGTTTTTAAAAAAAAATCAAAGTTATAGGTATGGGGTATTTGATTTCATATCGAATACCCAATATTATCGGGTATCCAATGTGAAATCGGATACCCAATAAGGCTTGGTCCTAACTGTTTAGCTTTGGTATCAAGATGGGTTGAAAAAAGTCAGAGCGAATTTTGAAACGCTTTTTGACATTTTCAAACTATATTTTTTTCCAGATTGCCACTTTTTGGCACACCATGATCTTGCACATACCTACCATTCATATGATACTTAAGAAGGAGAAGATTATGTGTGGTCTACACACTCAGACTTGTAGATTATCATGTTAAAAACTTAATAGAACTTCACTAGGAGTCTAACTCGAATAGTTTTGTGCTCATGTGTGGAACTAATCCAAATTCTAACATATCTTCCAACACATATATTGTGAAAGGTATGGACACTATGAATCTAAATGTAGAAATTAAAAATATGATTTGAATAAGTCAAGAGCTAACTATACTAAAGAATTTCTTGAAGATGCAAAACACTCCATATTCTTTACATGAAATTAGGAAAAAGAACCTTAGAAGGATGTGTGGTTTCTCAATAGCACATGCTCAAATCATATGATAGGTAAATCTGATCTCTTTGTCAAATTAGATGAATCTATGAGAAGTCAAATCAAATTTGGTGATGATAAAGAGGTCAATGTTATGGGAAAAGGTTCCCTTGCAGTGAAAACTAAGCAACAAGAAATTGCTTATATTCATGACACCTTGCATGTGCCCAAGTTACAGCATAATCTTTTGAGTACTGGGGAACTTGAAGCAAAAAATTCTAAGGTTGTTTTTGAGGATAATTGCTACAATTTTTTTGATAAATCAGCTAGCCACCATCTTGTAGCATATACCTAGAGAAATGAATAAATTTTATCTTGCATCTAACATTTTCATTTGACATGTTGTATAAATCATTGTCCTTGACATATTAACACTACCAAATATTTGGATTCTCTGTTCATTCTCACTAGCAATATATTGAAGCAGTCTGAGATAGCCTCTAGAGGCACTCAAAATGGGGAAATGACATTTGATCAGACAAAAAACAATGGTCTATTATGATTAAACCATAAAAAAAAATAACAATTACATGCAAATATAACCAATATCAGAAAACAATAGATCACACAAAAAAGAACACAAGACACCAAGATTTAATGTGGTTCACCCAATCCCTAGGCAATGTCCACTAAACAACAAGTCCAATATTATTATGATCTAGTGATTACAATCTAGTGATTACAACTTGATTACAATCTATAATCACTTACAGCTCAATACCACCGCAAGAACCAATTTTTGCATCACAACAATGAAATAATCCCTAACCCTAAGCCCTTTTAAACAAGTATTTTATGCCAGTTTAGGGTTACAACATGTCAGCTATATGTTGGCCACGGGCCAAAAAAATTATGAAATTGTTGAAAAATATAAAGGTGTAGAAATGGATGAAGCTAGTATTAGGAAATGATAATCCTTGCTAGGTTTAATCTTTGGTAGAATTTTTGAAGGTATTGATGCTTGATTGGGTGTGCCTCTCAAACATAGAGAGCTTATCAAAGCTCAATATAATTAGTTGAAATAAAACTTTGTCCATTTTGTATCTCAAAATTTAATAACATTTGCAATGTGTAGATCTTTACCATTAAACATTTTCATATATTTATTTTGTCTCTTGTTATTTTTTATCAATTAAACTTTAGATTGAAACCCTATTTTTTGAACCTATACAATTTTCTTTACCTGTTGTTATAGATGCTGCAAGTGGGTGTCTTCTTCTATTACCTTTATAGTTAAATCATCTTTGAGACTCAATATTTTAATCAATATCTATGCTCTAATTTTGGTATCCTTGATCAAATTATATAATGAATGATCTAGGTAAATCTGTTGCAATATTAGATGATGGATTTAATCAAAAGATCGGCGAGAGGCCTACATAAGAATTTTTGTGGATCTTATCAATTAATAGGTATTTCTGTGTGGGGATTCAAAGTGTTTGCATACATATTATTTTTACAAAAATCTAGAAAGTGACAATTTTTTAATAACAAAAGCTATAGTTTCATGAAGGCTACAATGAATATAGTTGACATTGTTGGATTAGTAGATGCAATTAAGCTGAAATTTTTTTTTTTAATAAGGTTACTCAACCATAAACCTTAGTAGTAGGTTTAACTTGCTTAACATGGACTTTCTTTAGCAACACTGTCCAAGTAAAATAGATGCAATTTTTAAAATAAAATTTTAAGATATGAAGCTTACTATGGACATATATATATATATATATATATATATATATATATATATATATATATATATATATATATATATATAGATAGATAGATAGATAGATAGATAGATAGATAGATAGATAGATAGATAGATAGATAGATAGAGACATTTTGGATATGGATGGGTTTTTTCATGTTTTTAGAACTGGGCAGATTGTAAGCTATCACGATTGACTAATGGGAGTGTTTTCTAAAAAAAACAATTGATAAGGTGTGCTTGTTAGGCACATTAGATAGTTTCCAACTTCTTTAAAAAGTAATATTTATGATAATTGTTAATATCTTTTTTATTTTTGATATTGATCTATTATCCAAGCTTTAAAAATTATAATTGGTTTTTGGGTTTGGTGTTATATGCAGGTTGTAGGCACAGGATTCAATGTAGAGTTGAGAAGAGATGGAACCATATCTCAAGTAGCCAGAGTAGCGGGAAACTAGCAAAGTCTTCATTCAATTTTGACCAACCAACTTCTCTTTTCAAGAAAGGGGGTTTAACTAGGAGAGACTTGATTGCTCTCTCAAGGATGGTAAGTAATTACCCCAACTTCCAACCATTATTCACCTAATGATCTATTTCAAATAAGATCCTTTATTTTATCTTTTTATTAACATCTATTGGCTTTGTTAATATCACCAACTCTTGTATAATGTCTAACTCATTGCACAAATTGAATCAAGACCTAATGATGTGAAGAAATCACATTCTAACATATTGGAAAAATAGTAATTGGTTTATTAGACTTCTTCAAATATGTTAAAATTTCATTTAGATGTCAACAATAAAAAGTGGTTAATGGAACTTTGAAAATCGAAACGCACAGAATGATACATGATATTAACATTGAAAAAAATAACGTTTAAACAAACAACCAGATATGAACTATTTGTTCATTTGTTAGTAGCTATTTTAATCAAGATATTTCAATATATTGTGAGAAAGACAATAGAATCATTTAGGGGCTTTCATACACCACATCATTGGAAGATGTTTGAAGACAAATCAATTTCAATTTTTCTAATTGTGAAATACAAGTTAAAAGGAGAATTGCAATGATTGAATTTACATGTTTGGAAAACAACTTTCGATAGAAATATAACAATAAATTAACTATAATTGTTATTGATTCATATGAATTATTTTTTAGTTTAATTATTTTTAGATTTGAAATTTATATATAATTAAAATAAAAAGTTATCATACATTTTTTTACATAAAATTTTTGCTAATTATATATGAGTTTTTTTTGCTTGATGTTAAGAATCAAATTTTATGATCTGTTTTGAGCAAATAGAAAATAAGAGAAGAAATAAACTAGTATATGTTAATATCATAGACTAAAAAACATTACAAAAATTCATTGAATGAAATTTATAAAATTATGTCTTCATTCAACTCTTTAAAAAAATTGCCTTTTTAATATTGGCATTTAGTTGTCTAATCCAACATCTAAATGAAATTGTTGAAAAATATAATTTACATAATATTTATCTTATTAGAACACTTCTATAATTTGCAGGCAAAAAAAAATAGATTACACTATATATATATATAGCTGAATGTATTAATTTGGGGGCGAATGCCAAATATAAAAAGAGGGTTACATATTATATCTTCCTAGCTGGTGCCCCTGGTGACAAAGCTTATTTATTTAATAGAGGAGCACCATCTCCTCTCCAATGGCACAACCTTGAGTACGACAAGTGGTGCACGTGGAATAGACATTGAAATTATATTTCTGCACATTAGAATTACTGATGCTCTTACTTCCAACCAGTTTACTAATCTCCGTCCCATCACGACTTAGGATTGCCGTCTGCTGCCCTTCCTGGAAGTCCATGCTCCACGTGGACACCCCCGCCGGAGCATCGAACGTCTGAGAAGAACTCCCAGACTGCAATTGCACGCTGGCAGGCCCAGTCAGCATGCTCGTCACGTACACTTTGTCACTCAGCGCACTGAAATCGGACGCCTGGCAAGAGCTCCCAGACACCACAACGGATTTGCTGTGCGTGTAATAGAACAAGTAGATGGAATCCTCCGTGATCGTGGGAGCGGTACCAGACTTGTACCAGCTGATGTAGTACTTCCCGAGCTCTAAGAAGGCACGGTGAGTGAAATCTGCCACGTTGGCAGCATCAGTGCTGGAGCTGAGCGAGGGTGCCACGTAGGAGCTCTCGACCCAGTCGTTCCACGTCACGATCTCCAAGAGAGGGGGGCTGAGCTTGATGAGCTGCTCCCACCGTGTAATCCAGAGAGTTGGGCCCTGGTAGTTGCCCTTGACGTCACACTCCTTGAAGAACCAGGGGCTGGGGCTCGCCATGTAGACCTTGCCCGCGTCGTTGGTGCCCTTCAGATAGTTGGAGTCGTTGGAGTCGGACGGGTTCTGCGAGTCAGAGACAGAGTAGGGCCAGGCTGACGTTTCCCACGCGTAGAGCCCGTCGATAACATCGGTGTATTTCTCGGCCGTGCCGCGGACACCCCAGTAGGAGGCGTCAGTGGGGAAGAAGGGAATGAAGAAGAAGTTAGCTTTGCCGCCGGCCTTCTGAAACGAGAAGTCATAAACATTAGATGCTAAAGTTTGAATTCTAACTTTAAAATATTAAAATAATCAAATTTGACTTACTTGAAAGACGTCTTTCCAGCCGTCTAGAGCAGAGGCGTAGCCGTATTCCGCCCACCAGGAATCGTTGCTGCCGAGCCAGGAGGTGAAGAGGGTCTTGCCTTGGTATTTCATCTGGTTGGGGTGGGAGGTGTAGTTTGAGCTGAGCATGGTGACCAGCTCGTCGGGAGTGAGGTTACCGTTGGAGTCGTTGTGGATGTCGGCGGAGAAGAAGAGTTTGAAAGAGGAGCCCACTTGTTTCGCGGCCTCGTACATGTCGTCCGCTCGCGCCTCCCTCCACACGTTGCTGTTGAGGGCGAAGCCGTCGATGCCTTTGCTCTGAGCGAGCTGGATCTCCTCCTTTAGGGTTTCTACGGTGTCCGGCTGGAAGAGAAGGTAGTGAGCAAACACCATACGCGGCTCCGCTGCCCTTGGGTACATAAAGCCGCAGCAGAGCAGGAGACACAGAAAATTTGCCTTCATCTCCATGATGCTTGAATCTTACTAATCTCCTGCAAAGCACTTTGGTTTATATAGGATTACGAATAGTGGTAGAGGCGATGTTTCGGCCGGCCTGGCTTAACCAGCACACATTAAGCTTTGACCGCTTAAGTGGCTGGTATGGGCCCATCTAATATTCTGTCCCTTTTCCGTTTTCTATTACTGCAGTTAGACAGTGACACCGACAGCTGCAGTTAATTTGAATTTCATTTTTAAGTTTGCAGTCCCGCCTGTGAAAAAGGATTATTACTTTGCCCGCTCATTTTCAGTCCAATCAGAGAATTTGAAGCCGAATGGACAAGGACTGAAAGTAGGGAAGTTTTTGAAGCCGAATGGACAAGGACTGAAAGTAGGGAAGTTTTGTGAGGGGGATTAAGGACACTGCATGTATCATCATGGGCCTCCAGTTCCTTCTTCCCGCTTTTCATATTTGGGAGACTGTGAACAAATCTGTCTGGGTCGCACTTGATAAGATCATTATTGTAAAGCCCTTTATCCCCACTGCATATCATTATTGTAAAGCCCTTTATCAAGTGCGACCCAGACAGATTCGTTGACCCCCGGTGCCACTATCACTGTTGCTTTTCTCCAGCTTCCACTGGGGGAGTATTATTATTATTATTATTATTTATCTGATTCGTACTTGGGCCTTGCTTGTTATTGATTGAACAATATTTATTTTTTATTGTTTTGTGTAGTAAATACCAAAATCTTCCAGTGTGATTCCTTTGTCCGGTCTTGCTTTTGACTTGTGTTGTTGATCATGGCAAATCTTGTGCTGTTATTAATATTTGTGCTTTATATCTCGCCTGGTATCTGTCCTTTACAAAATACAGATCGATGCTTGTTTTCTATCCTACGTTACTTGCATGAAGGAACTGGAGGCCCATGATGATACATGCAGTGTCCTTAATCCCCTTCACAAAACTTCCCTACTTTCAGTCCTTGTCCATTCGGCTTCAAATTCTCTGATTGGACTGGAAATGAGCGGGCAGAGTAATAATCTTTTTTCACAGGCGGGACTGCAAATTTAAAAATGAAATTCAAATTAACTGCAGCCGTCGGTGTCACTGGCTAACTGAATGCTAGATGAGCCCACACCAGCCACCTAAGCGGTCAAAGCTTCATGTGTGCTGATTAAGCCAGGCCCGATGTTCCGGGTCAAACAAGTGAGTTTCGAGTCGTGGATAAGATAACGCATGCCCGTTTCACACAAGCTAAGAATTGTGGAGGTTTCAGGATAAATAAGAATATTTACTGTGTTGGAAATTGGCTCATCCACTGTCTTTCGTAATGACCATACAGAATGTTGTTATCGTTTTACACTGATCTGCATTCATAATAGACGTGCTTGATTCATGATAAGTAGGGTTAATCGGTTTTCTCCCGCCGCCCCCGGGTCTTAATAACTGGAAAGTCTACAAGTGATGGGAAACGCGCATCTGATGTACATCTTTCCATTGCATACTTTTCGTTGGCGTGTGACAGGGAACGCGATATTTGTGGACTCGATTTTCCGTAGGAAACTTCGAATCCAGCCACGACTCGCAGGAGTCATCACGACTTCGTTTACTCAGAACTAGACTTGTTTAACCTTGTCTATGCTCTATTAGAACAGATTTATTTATCTAAGATTAATTGTTATATGTTGGGGTTATTTTTTTAAAATTAAGTTCAAGTAGATGTGATGATTTTTAAAATGAAAGTCTCACAAGTTATTGTTATATAAAGATTCATTTATTATAATTAATTAGTTACTAATATTGTATATAATAACAATCACATCTTAGTGTGCAATGGGTACATCGAAGATATGGGGAAGAGAATATTAAAAGTGAAATTTGAAATGAATTGGAGGAAGGTGTTGTGCTATAAATGTAAGTGAGTTTTTTTTTTTCAATTATAAGAAGTAGCAATTATAGCTTCAAATCAACTTATGCATCCATTTACAATAAGCAAAATATGACTTAAACAAAATTCGGTCAATGTGGATGGTAGATACAATTGATTGTACATCTTCATATATAATTAGGTATTATTCTCTTAGTCTAAATCTTTACTAAATTCTTTCCTATATTAATAAAAGTTAAACCATAAATCAAATGAATCAATACATTATACTACCTATCAATATATTGTTAATTTAAAATCATTTAACTAGATAAAATATAATATTATATAAATTCACACATAAATCTAAAACCATTACAATTACAGTTGAACAAAAGCAAAACAAAGCACTACGATAGAAAACAAGTGCTATAATAATACAATTGCAAGTGTAAAAATCAATAATCTATCTAGATATAAATGCGACTATAATTATAGTGTCCACACTTGTTTACAAACTACATTTTCTATTAACATGACACCCACAAATATCCTCATGAAAATAAGAAGTTGGCGATGCTACAATCACTTGTCAATTCAACTATATGTGTCTTCCAATTGTAAGGAGTTTTGAGATCGAGAAGAGATGGGCATTGCTAAGGAATAGATTGTTAAAATGTGTAACTAAGACCTAAATCTTTAGAATTTTGTCACCATACCTCTCACATATCAAGTTAATACCTTTGAGATTCTCATGCATAGGTGATTTAAACTTTCATAGGAATTATCATTAGTACTTAAGACACAGGGGAAATGACACAAAGAAAATAAATAGGATTCCAAACCATTGTAGGCAATTTTTGAACGTTATGGGTAAGATAGATTTGATACATATGTGTGTCATTTCTTCCATTGTTGTTGTTATTCTTCACATTTCTTGTGCTTCCTTTTTTTTATTGAGGAGTATGTATGGGCCCCATTTGATTTTGTTAAAACATACGTAGGAAAGTGGTACAACTTACATAGTTGGAGAAGTAGGTGTTTTGAAGCAATGCGACTAAGATATGTACAATTTTTTTGTAAAATATGAGATGTATTTAATTTATTCTTTCTTTCATAGCTAATAATAGTTTATCAGTATCCTAAGAAAGGAGAAAAATTGGTACTTGAATCTAGAAGGGAAGATCATCTTTAGGTTGTTTGAGATAAGTCCTTCTTTAACTCTCTTTGTTTGTGTAATTTATGCCCAATGTTGCCAAAGAGGAGGACTACAAAAATAATTCATCAATAAAAAAATGAGGATCTAAGATATAAGACCCACATTTCTTACTTGTAATTTTCCTCTAAATTATGAAATATGGTACAAATGGTTTTGCAAGTCATTTTTTGGTGTAGGTTTCTTATCAGAATTGTAAAATTGGTTTCCTTACTTGTATGAATTTAAGAACTATAATAGGGATGAGAATTATAACAGTAATAATAGGGTTTTATTATCTCTACTAAAAATGATGCATTTGTTAGCTCTAAGTATGTATCAAGCCCCTCCTTACTCTACATTCTTACATCTATAATCAATGTTGCCTTGGCATCATGATGTCCAAGGATATCAGGTAGTAAAATTGGTGAGAGAGATGCATCTTGACTATTCAATATTGTCTATAATCAATTCACATTGACATCATGATGTCCTGGGGCATCTTAGGAAAATTGGTGAGAGAGATTCTTAAAGAGTCTGAGGTTAGTGTGCTTGTGATAGATAGTATGGGTCAAACAGAAAATCCCCAAAATGAAGCCTAAATAAAGGCCTTTGAGATCACATATATTAATAGCATAATTTTCTTATATAGAATTTATGGGCATATTTTCTCCAAAACATGCAACCTAAGTTTTCCAATCAAGGGTAGAGGCATGCAAGACTATCAAGTCATTTGTGACAATTAGATGGTCCATTAATGTAAGCTTGCATGGAATAATTTTATTCTCAAGATGTAATACTCTATTTTCAAAATTAGAACAATAAAACGTAGAAATTTTTTGCTTGCGAGACTGATTCATAGACAATTAGTCAAATGATAAGAAGGATGTATTTTCCACAACAAGTCAAATTATGATATTGCTATTAGGATTTAAGTGTGCAGAGTGAGTTTAACCATGGAGGAAACTCCAAAGTTAAGCACACTTGAGCTGGAGTAGTACTGGGATGGATGACCTCTTGGGAAGTCTCGGTGCTTCATCTCTATGAGCATCACCTAGATCCAATGAGTGATAAGTATTTCATTAAAGATGAACTCATATGTGAATCTCTACACATGATACATGGATCAATGAGTTTGACTCAAATACTACATAGTAATAGTGTTCTTGTCGAAAAATGTTTCAGTTGATATGAAAAAAAGATAGAAAATTCTCACAGCATTTCTACCTCAAAGAATCCACATCCACATATGCCATGGAAACTATAAAGGGATTTGTGTGACTCAACAACACGACCTCTGAATCATTGCTTATCAATTCTCCTCTATTTAGAATCGTTGGTTAGTATTCAATATGCATGTCAAAGATTTTAATATGCAAGGATTTGCATTGATTGATCTATATGTAGAAAACCAAAAACCAACTGATGAAAGATGGAGAAAATATATGCTCGCCATTGTTTGCGGATTGGACTTGTAGCAATGTATTGAAGATAGCAATTGCATATGATCATATGAAAAACTAGAAGATGACATGTAAATCAGAACAGAGCTTTTAGTACAAGCCATTTGAGTGGAGATGAAGCCATGGAAAATTTAACAACTGGAACCAAAAACAAAATGGTTGAAACAAATCAGAAATGTTATTATTTTGTATATTTGTATGTTGTAGGAATGGTGAATGAATTTGGGCCTAAGAAAATATAGAATGACTCCTCCATCCTCCATGTGACTCTTCATAGTAAAAATATCTCATCTCATTGAAGGATTTGTGTGTTCAACATTATGGGATCTCATTTGGGTATTTCCTTAATGTCATATTTTGTGATTAGGTACAACTATCTGGTGAGGAGAAATGTGATGAGGAGATAACAATTATAAAGCCTCTAATAGCTTCAAAATTGGATGAAAAGAAGAAACTAGAGAAGATTATAGGAAAAACATCAAATATGGACATTGTTAGAATCTGATAAGATTAATAACCTAGAAAACTAGTGCAAAGAATAAATATCTAAACTATGAATGCAAATGATACAAAATCAAAATAGCATCATAGAGTTAGTCTCCAAGAGAGTAATGCAAATGCTGGAAGCAAAATAGCATTAAGAGGATGCAAAAACAAGAGATCCAAATACAAGCTAGGTAGCATGCTTATATAGGCTAGGAAGAGGGAGGAGGTGGCAACACCAACCAATGAGGAGCAACCATCTATCAGACTAAAGATAGCAAAGTATCTTCCCAAGATAGCTAATAGATGCTCACATGTAGGAAGGTGACACCTCACAACCATTCACCTAATAAGACATGCTTTATTAACTTAAGTGAGATTATTAAAAGTGTAAAAAAAACCTAGCAAAATAGGAAAAATAAAAAAATACACTAACACCCCCCATAAGTGAAGCTTGGGAGGAAGCTAACTTAGCAAAGCTATGAAAGCAGGAAAATGGGTCCCGGCAACAAGGCCTGATCAGGTACCCAATACAAGAAAAAGAACTAGATGAAGGAAACTAAGCCTCCAATCTAGGAAATGTCCCAAAGAGAGGAACAAAAAAGAGCATGAAGCATCTCCGAAGCATGAAGCTGCAAACACTGTCATAAGAAACTGCTGGAACCCCCACTGAAATAGTGCATGACTAGGTAGAGAAGACAAAGTCTGAAGAGCTGATCAATCGAAGAGGTGACCTCCAAAGGTAGGAATGAATGAGTGTCTATATAGTAGATGAACCATCTCACCGAAATGCATAGGTGCCTAGCCACTGCATCCTCCTAGTACATAGGAACAAAAATTGAATACGTAGATCACTCAACCGAACCAAGGAAGCAATAGAGCCAACATGTGAACCCCCCCATAATGCTAAACAAGGAGAGGGGTGACAGGAACATTGAAATGCAATGCCAAAAACATCTGTAAGAAGAAGAATCAGGAACACCAATAGTGCAATAGAAGTACAAGCACAAGATAAAGGGTAGTGTCACCGACACACTGCATGGGCTAATGTCATGGAAGAAAAATTCACTTGAAAAAGGTGGATGAGCACAAAATGGAAAAACATAATGACCCCCCATGGCACTTTATAACTGAGTGCGAGTACAAACAAACACAAGGTGTACAAGATCCCAGATATGCAAAAGCAGACACTTTATCTCAGTGCATTTACAGAAAAAGGAATGCAACAGAATAGAAGCATACAATGCTTAGAAGTCAGAAAGAAGAGTGAGCCAAAAGAATAGAAGAAGAGATTCCAGGACTTGTAGAATCCAAGTAAACCGCCAGAGTGCGAAAGTGAAAAACTCGAAGGAGAAAGAACCTGGAGCAGAATCTGGATAAAAGACCTCTACAACTGAATAACTCATACAACCAGCTTTCCAACAATATCTGGCGATCCCAGAAAAGAGTTTGAATGAGCGAGATATGGCTCCCGGAAGGCAAAATAGAAAATCTAGCTTTGACTGCCAAAATAGGCAACCAAACTATAAAAAAAATCAAAAAAACTTGTACCATCATCTCCATCTCAAAACCAGCTTTCCGACTCATTTTTCGGATCGAAAAAATACGTCTGTATGCTTAAGTTACGGAAGAAAAAATGATAGGGCCTCCTCATGAAGAGCATATGCTAAAAGTGAAACTTGGACACAATAATCAAGGAAACAAATAACACCACTGTGATCTACTCGAAAAATCATGCACTTTCAAAAAAAGAATCGCCTCGATACGAGGTCGTATGAGAAAGTTATGATCCTCCGAAGTTTTCAAAATGAGAATTGTGCATAGTCACGGCTAAGAATCTACAATTTCTGAAGAATTCATGCATGAAAATAAAAAAAAAACTCCACTAGTGGATAGAGCACAAAAAAATAGCCAAGTTCATAATGAGAATCATCAAAATCGGAGTCCGTATGAGCAAGAATGAGACATTTGAAAACTTCGTTCAAATCTGCGACTGCCAATGGAGAGGGGTATGGTTGTATCTTTGCATGCTCGATTTTGCAAAATATATAGCTTGCATGCAAAATTTAAAAGATACCTAGATGGTTTTTTGGGGCTGCAATCAAAACCCAGAAAGCGTTTTTCTTGTTGATGTACAGAAGATGTTTCTGTAGTGTAAACCAGACACCTTTAACAGTAAAAACCAGCTCCAAAAATTAAAAAATGACCCCAGCAACTAGAATATGATATGCAAATGCTGGATCAACTTCCTAAGTCCATCAATGGCATGCTGTAACCTGCAATACTGATTGAAACCTCCAAATATGCAAGTTGGTTATAAGATTTGAGATTGAAACCCCAGAGAAAAACCGTTTTTGTCAAAACTTTTCTAATTCTCAGGATCATCCAAAGATGCAAGAGAAGAGCATACTTCAATTTTCAAAAAACTATAATAAAGTTTATTAGCCCCCCCCGAATCTCTCAAATAAGGAAACTAAAATCTATTCTTGCACATAGAAAAGCTCTAATACCATGTTAGAATCTGATAAGATTAATAACCCAGAAAACTAGTGCAAAGAATAAATATCTAAACTATGAATGCAAATGATACAAAATCAAAATAACATCATAGAGTTAGTCTCCAAGAGAGTAATGCAAATGCTGGAAGCAAAATAGCATTAAGAGGATGCAAAAACAAGAGATCCAAATACAAGCCAGGTAGCATGCTTATATAGGCTAGGAAGAGGGAGGAGGTGGCAACACCAACCAATGAGGAGCAACCATCTATCAGACTAAAGATAGCAAAGTATCTTCCCAAGATAGCTAATAGATGCTCACATGTAGGAAGGTGACACCTCACAACCATTCACCTAATAAGACATGCTTTATTAACCTAAGCGAGATTATTAAAAGTGTAGGAAAAACCTAGCAAATTAGGAAAAATAAAAAACTACACTAACAGACATCACTTTACTAATTGCATGTGTTCATTCATGGCAAGCTCATAAGGATGTTGCCTTACGAAACACATGTTTCTTCAAACTGTAGCTCATTCCTACAAATGACCATAGAGAACATATTGTACATTCCTCGTACCCGCTCTTCACCACACTCAGGCCACTTCACATGGTGTTTATGTGAGCAAGAGGTATTACTACCCAAATTAACTTCCAGAGATTCTTGTGCGAGTCTGGCTTCCTACAACAATAACTTCTACAAAAAAAAAAAAAAAAAAAAAAAAAAAAAAAAAAAAAAACAATGCTACTACTATTTTATTTAGAAACCAATAGATATGATATGCATCCCTAATCAATTTGCAATGTGAACAAAATAAAAACCAAGTAGCAAGAAAGCACTATAGTGTTATTTATTTCATATGTTCAGGGCAGAGTACAAATAATCTTCACAATATCTTAGCCTTCTTCCAATAAAAAATCCTCTCCCAATGATCGACTTTGCAAAGAATATATAAACAATGATAAACAGTTAAAACTATTTTTGGCAACCACTAGACCTGTAAATGTTTTGTTTAATCCTTTAACAAAACATCAAATTCTACCCTAAAACATTAAAATGTGCCCTAAACATCAATTATTTACTAAGTGATAGAAAACTATTAAAATATGCCCTAAAACATGTAAGTACCCCCGATAAACAATACAAAAATAATATTTTTGTAGTTGTTTCTGTAGCATACTCTCAGGGTTAAATTTTGTCTCAAGTCCTCTTGGAGACCAACTATTGTAGATCCCCACCTTGCCTCAGAATTTTTGCTTCTGGCAACCAAGTAGCTTCAGAATCTAGAAGGCCCTTCCACTTGACTAAATGCTCTAAGTGCACTTTGTTTCTTGTCCTCATGGCCTCTCTACTATCGATGATGCACTCCATCTATGACTTCTCTTTAGAAGGCAACTCTTGAATCCAGTCATTTGATTCATGCATTGTTGCTTCTATAACTTCTTTGTTTGAACCTTTATACAATGTGAGATCTGAGACATTAAATATAGGTGAGATAGCTACATCTAGAGGCAATGCCACTTTGTAAGCATTTTCTCCATACTTTTCTAAAATTTCACACGGTCCAATCTTTTTCATCATCAACTTTGTATGGCTGCCCCAAGGTAACTAATATTTGTTCAAGTGTACCATGACCAAGTTTCCAACTTGGAACTGTACATTTCTTCTTTTCAAATCTACTCTAGCCTTCACCTTAAGGCTATTTTGCTGCAACATTTTCCTCACATGCTCATGCACTTCCATCATTGCTTCAACAAAGTCTTCCACATGTCCACTCCTTTTCTCCAAACCCTCCATATTTTTGAGTTCCAAAACTCCCCTTGGATGTCTCCCATAAACAATTTCAAAAGGACTCATGGATATGCTACGATTCATCGAGTCATTGTATGCAAACTTTTCCTGAGGTATGATGGAAAAACATCTCAAAAGGTTTCCCAAGGATCTATTAACCACCTCAGTTTGCCCATCCACTTGAGGATGATAGGCTAAACTAAAGATAAATTTGTGCCCAACTTCTTCCATAGGGTTCTCCAAAAGTGACCCACAAACTTGCTATCCCTGTCACATACAATGCTTAATGGCAAACCATGAATACGAACAATTTCTTTAAAGAATAGTCCTGCAATATAACTAGCATCATTAGTGGTTCTACATGGAATAAAGTGAGCCATTTTATTGAATCTATCAACAACCACAAATATGATGTCATAACCTGTCTTTTTCCTTGGTAATCCCATCACAAAATCCATACTCAAACACTCCCAAGGTATGTTCAGTATGGGTAAAGGCTAATAAAGTCTAGCATTTGTTGACACTCCCTTTGCCCTTTGACATACAAGACAACCTTCCACAAACTTCCTAATGTTCATTTTCATCTTGGGCCAATAATAAAATCTTTGTACCAATTCCAATGTCTTTTTGAGTCCAAAATGACCACTAAGACCTCCACACTGTTTTTCTTTAATGGCATTCTCCCGCATAGAACATTTGGGAATACATAGTTGGCTACCTTTAAACAATAGTCCATCTTGCACAATGACTTTAGAAAAATTAGAATGAAAACTATCTTCCAACTTAGTGCAAACCTCATGTGCTTCACTAAAATCTCCATCTTCTACATACATTCCCTTCAATGCATCTACACCCATGCTTTGGAGTTGTACTTCTTGCACTATTAGCACTCTCCTACTAAGTGCATCAGCTACCTTATTGGCTTGTCCCTTCTTATGCTTGATTGTTAAAGTATAAGCCTGCAAACTCTCAACCCATTTCATGTGCCTATGGTTGAGTTTTTCCTGTCGATTCAAGAAACTAAGAGCATGGTTGTCAGTATACACAATAAAATCCTTAGGCAACCAATAGTGCCTCCATTTTTTTAATGCCTAGACCATGGCATACAATTCCAAATCATAAGAAGAATATTTCTTCTTTGCCTCATTTATCTTCTCACTAAAAATTGCAACGGGTCTGCCTTCTTGACTAAGAGTAGCCCCTATTGCAAAGCCACTAGCATCACATTCTATTGTAAAAACTTTATTAAAATATAGTAAAACAAGAACATGATGCTTGGCTACCTTTTGTTTGAGTTCCTCAAAACTCTTATTTTCTACATTATTCCATTCAAACTTCTTTTTACCTCCTCCTTTGATGGTGTCTAAAATTGGTGCACAAATGTTGCTAAAGTTTTTCATGAACTTCCTGTAGAATGTGGCCAAACCATGGAAACTTTGAACCTCTCTAACAACCCTTGGTGTTGGCCAATTAATGATGACCTCCACTTTAGATGGATCCATTTTCAAATCTCCCTTGGATATCACAAATCCAAGATTCACCAACTCTTGCTTCAAAAAGTCACACTTCTCCAAGTTTATCTTCAACTTTTGTTCCTACAGCCTTTGAAAAACCATCTTCAAATGCTGTAGATACTCTTCTTTATTCTTGCTATACACCAAAATGTCATCAAGGTAGACAACAAAAAACTTCCCAATGAAGTCATGCAAAACTTCATTCATTAGTTGCATAAATGTACTAGGAGCATTAGAGAAACCAAATGGCATAACCAGCCATTCATACAACCCTTCATTAGTTTTAAAGGCTATCTTCCATTCATCCCCCTCTCGTATCCTTATTTGATAATACCCACTTTTGAGATCTATTTTAGAAAAATATGAAGCTCTCCCCAAACAATCCAACAAATCTTCTATTCTAGGAATAGGAAATCTATATCTTATAGGTATCCTATTAATGGCCCTAGAATCGGTAGACAACTACCACTTACCATCCTTCTTTGGAGAAAGAACTAAGGGTACATCACATGGGCTAAGAATTTTCCTTATCAACCCCTTGTCAAGAAACTCTTGTATTTGCCTAGCAATCTCTTCATTCTATTGCGGTGTCATCTTATATGCTACCTTGTTGGGTAGCACTACTCCAAGAATAAGATCAATTTGGTGACTTATGTCTCTTATCGGTGGCAGAGACTCAGGCATTACCTCAAGAATGTTTTCCTTGTACTGGTTCAACAACTCTTCAACTTCTTTCAGGCCTATTGTCCTATGCTCCTTCTTCCTATCTTCCTTAGGCTTCAACACCAATGCAAAGCCTATTCCATCTTCTTCAAGAGTATTAATGAACTCTTTCTCACCCACCATCAACACGCTTGGTCTGACTTGACCACCCCCTTTCTCTTCTCCTTCAAACTTCAATTTGTATGTTACTCCATCCTTTTGGAAGCTATAAGAATTTTTCTCACCATCATGGCATGCCTTCCTATTGAATTCCCAAGGTCTTCCTAGTAACAGGTGGCAAGCATCCATGGGCAAGATATCACACAATATTTTATCCTTATATTCCGCTATACTGAACTCCACCCAGGCTTGCTCATTCGCAACTTCCTACTGCCCTTTGTTCAACCAACTGACCTTGTATGGACAAGAATGTGGAAATCTCTCCAACTTCAATTTATTTATAGCTTCAAGTGAGATGATGTTATTTTTGGAACTTGAATCAATTATTACTTTGCACAACTTACCTTTCACCTTGCATTGAACTCAAAAAAGAGCCCTCCTTTGAGTGGTATCTTCTTTCACTGGTTCCTTAAGAAGTGTCTTCCTTATCATGAAACTTTGTCCTTCAGCCTCTATCATCAACTGAACTTTTGGTGAGTTCATACTCACATTATCTTCTTGCACATAAGTAACTCTCCTTTCACCATTTTGAGAAGTAGATGCCCTTTGTGGACACTTATATTTTGAGTGCCCTATCTGACCACAATTATAGCACTTCATTCTTGAGAACCTAGATCCTCTGCCTGATCCACCTGACCTTCCTCCATTAGATCCCCTTCCACCGTAGCCTCCTTTGCTACTTGAGTCACCCACTTGCTCCTTAGGGTTAGACCCACCTTGGGACCTCTGGCCTTGTCCTCTATTATTGAAGTTTCATTTGCCTTGGTCATTCCTTCCACTTCTCCCTCCTTGTTGCTGATCATCCTTCCTCTTCAACTTCTCTTCAACTTTAAGAGAAAGTTGAAAACACTTCCCCAATGTATCTAGGGCCAAGAGGCTGATCTCCTCCTGTATGTTCATTCTCAGACCATTTAAATATCTAGCCACTCTTTTAGGTTCTTCCTCTTGTTTCTTTTCCCTAAGAGTTAACCTATGGAACTCCTCTGTATAGGTATTCATGTCCATCTCTCACTCTGATACCAATATGATGAGGAGATAAAAATTATAAATCCTATAATAGCTTCAAAATTGGATGGAAAGAAGAAACTAGAGAAGATTATAGGAAAAACATCAAATATGAACAACACCTTACTGGTTACATGTGTTCATTCATGGCAAGCACATAAGGATGCTGCCTTACCAAACACATGTTTCTTCAAACTGTAGCCCATTCTTGCAAATGACCATAGAGAACATACTATACATTCCTCCTACCTTCTCTTCACCACACTCAAGCCACTTTACATGGTGTTTATGCGAGCAAGAGGCATTATTGCCCAAATTAACTTCCAGAGATTCTTGTGTGATCCTGGCTTCCTGCAATAATAACTCCTACATAAAATAAAATAAAATAAATAATGTTACTACTATTTTATTCAGAAACCAACAGATATGATATGCATCCCTAATCAATTTTTAGTGTGAACAAAATAAAAACCAAGTAGCAAGAAAGCACTACAATGTTATTTATTTCATCTGTTCAAGGCAGAGTACAAATAATCTTCACAATATCTTAGCCTTCTTCCAATAAAAAATCCTCTCCCAATGATTAACTTTGCAGAGAATATATAAACAATGATAAATAGTTAAAATTGTTTTTGGCAACCACCAGACCCATAAATGTTTTGTTTAATCCTTTAACAAAACATCAAATTCTACCCTAAGACATTAAAATGTGCCCTAAACATCAATTATTTACTAAGTGATAGAAAACTATTAAAATATGCCCTAAAACATATAAGTACCCCCGATAAACAATACAAAAATATTATTTCTATAGCTGCTCCTACAGCAAAATCGAAGTTTTGGTAAGCATAAAAGCTTTATCATCTGGCAGTCTTGATGCACATATTTTAGAAGGGGGTAAAATAGGCGAGGGTTGAACTAGGGACATAAGAAGAATATTATCATTTTTATTGTTGAGGGACTATGTTAATTGCACTTTGAAGAATGTCAATCACCAATATTCCAAGTTTCACTCGATAATCGTCCTATGTAGAGGCTTCCGAGCCCTTTCTCACAAAGATTGCATGATAGGTCCTCCATCGCCAAAATAGCATGCATCATGAAATAAAGCCTATGAATATTTTGCTCCATTCCTAGTAGCACATCAAGATCACAAATTTTTGCATAATCCTCTCAAACCCCAAAGATGAGCCCTAAGAGAATTGATCTGGTCAATAATAATAGACATTATGATGGCTACACTGATGGTATAGGCTCTATGAAATTAGCTGGCATATAACCCTCATGAGGAATGCAGTGAATAGTTTCTAGATATGTGTATTAAGGAGAATGGTTTGGGCATGTTTAATGGCTGAGATTTATTAGATGGTCATCAAACCCTCTACTTGACTTTGGACCATTGATTTTAAAAAGTAGGTCCTTCGCTTCATATGGGAAACACCTATTGTGTAACTATAAATTAATTTTGAATTAGTTTATTTATTTTTAAACTAATTACTATAAATAGTCAATTTGAATGATGTTAGTTTGAGTTATTAAAATCTGTGCATCGCGAATGCATTCCATATTGGGGATGGAAAACCCCCCACCCCCATCCCTCCATCCCCTAACACCTGAAGAATGTGTTATTACAGATAACTAGGGAATAATGGATTTGATATCCATATTTGATAATTATAAACTTTTGGCTAGATGATAGGGGAGAGTGAAACCACCCCTCCCCCTGGTTGAATATTAACTTTGATTGATCCATAAAGGAGGCTCATGCAAAAATGAGTGGCATTATAAGGAATCATAAAGGAAATCTGGTGATGATGTCTGCTAGAAACTAACATGAGAACACTATAAACTTTGCTAAAGATATGGCCTATTTTGGGGGTCAGGGGTGCTAGCTTAATTGTGATTCAAAACTTGGTTGTAGAGGGAGATCCACAACTTATTATCAAGACAATTAAAGGAAACATAATTTTAGTTGGAAAATTACCAAAGTCATTAAGGATGCCCATACCCTCATCTTGAGATTTTAGGAAGTGGTTATTCAACACATACACCATGAAGCTAATCAGGTGGTAGATGTGCTGATAGTGATAAGATATACAATGACAAACATGTATAACTAGGATACTTTTGATAGGCTACCAACTCACATCCACATCTTAGTTTTGAAAGATATAAATAATCTTATGGGCTCAAATAATTTATGTAATAAAGTTACCACTTTTTTGGTAATCATTATTTGGAGTGTCCTGTCAAAATTTGGCTGTAATATAATATTAAACATAAAAGTGTTTTGATTGGTTCATCAAGTGGTGATCAATATGGGAGAGATTTTTTCTAAAATGGAACATCGACTTTTGCAAGATTTGGCATAATCTCCTCAGGAGTAAAATGATAGACATATTAAATAATAAAAGTATTGGCATCACTGGTGAATAGGGATGTGGTTGGCACCCAACAAAGAGTACCAATGCTCATTATGATTCTTGGTGGTATGTGTCCATAGTGGATGATTATTACTTGGATCTATTTCAATTTGAGTGACCACCATTCAAATTTCTTCATTCTAAAGTTTTTAAGTGCTAGCCTTACTAGGTATTTAAGGCTATATCATGAGTTAGTTGGGGTAATGTCATATATTTATGAGAATTTCATTGAGGACTTGGTACAAAGTGTAGAAATGGGTGGAAAACTAGTTCACATTGAGTCAAGCTCCATTAAGAAATATAATGACTTCTCATGGACTTATCTAGAGGAGGGCAGTTTAGTTTTGTTTATGTAGTGTATTGAGAGTTATGATGAGTCTGTCTCTATGCAATTTGTTAATCCCTAAAATAATAGGCAGGTGATTGTGAATGGGTTCTCATTTGAGATCATTGAGGAATTTATTGCCAAGGGTGATGGTTTCTCCTTGAATGGCCAAAAGTGGAAAATAACAAACAAACCTATGTTGTAGATAAAGCCAAATTTAACTAGTTGTTCTATGTGGGTGAAATTATGACTCATGACTATGGTGGATTTGTCAGATCCTTGGAAAGAGGTATGGTGCACTATCATGCACTATCTTACATTAGGGGTAGGTTCTAGATTTTTTACGATTATCACTTTTCCATTTTAAATCATTTTTAGAACCATGATCTCATCTTGTTTCCCTACCTCATCCTTCATTCCATGGAAGATAATAAACTCAAGGTTAGGGAGAAGATGTAAAAGGGTAAACGTTGTAATATCCTCCACTAGAATTTTATGTTTAAATTGATCAATTTTCAAAAAAGTATTTTCCTTGCCTAGGTTATCAATGTTTAGGGTGTCCTCCCTAACCTGACTATTTCTACTTTGACCCCTCGAATTTTAGCTAAGGTGGTGTTTACTATTGATATCAAAATTCCTAAGTCCTATTCACACCATATCCTTAAGAAAGTTAAGATGTAGAAGAATATCTAGATTGTGGACTCTTATGTGGAAAGGAAAGGTAGTAGGAGGAGGTCCCTTGGAAATGAGAAAAAACATATCATTATGAAATCTAAGACCAAACTTGAGAGCCCTCTTAGCTCATACTCTACTAGTAGTGGTAAATGCAAATCCCCTCAAAAAAGATAGAAGAAGAAATATTTTCAAAAGAAATATATTGTGGATGACAACGAGGATATGGCCAATGAGGGTAAAGGAGAATGGAGTAGCCAATTAAGCCCTATTCCTCCTCATGTCTTGAACACCCAAAAGAATGATAGTCTAGACAAATAGGTGGGTGAAAAAGGTGAGACTCTCACCTTCCCTCCTTGTCAACATGACAAAAAAAAACATACCTTGGATAAGGACCCCCAAGAGACCTCTATAGGAGAAAACTAGAAAAATTAGGATGGATTGGTGGACATTAACAAGAGCTTCAAGAAGATGGAGGAGAGGAAGGAGATTATTGAGCAAATATTTGATGATTTAACTAGGTTTGTACTAAATTTTATACCCTGGACAATGTCAACATTTCATCTCTTGCATGTTGAGAAGGAAGGCCTTACTACTATGGCAAGGGTGGACACCATAGGATTCCTTTACAAGTTCTTGGAAGGTGATTGGTTGTACCTATTATTGGATAAGATGGAAGGGAAAGATAAGAATAAAGAGAGTTAGCTTTCCTTCTAGTTTTTGTATGAGGTAGTACAAGGAAAGAGAATCCCCAAAGGAGATGTCCTAGCCCCCTGCAAATAACCAAATCATGGAAGGATAACAATAACATGAAGATTTAGAACAAAAATAATGTAAATTATCATAATATAATCATAAGATTTACATCAAACATGTCTAGATATAAGGCTTCTTGAGTCATGATGAAATACATAAGATAATATAGGAACCACTCTGCAAGATCTTAAAAGATCCAAAACCTAGCTAGCCTAGATCCACACTCTAGTAGAAATCCAAAGAATAATAGAAACTTGTGCTCGCAAGACACCAAGCAACCTTCTTATTACCCAAGCCATAACTACTAGCTCTACTAACAAACTTCTCTCTTCTTAGCTACTCCTTTCTAGCTAACTTCATCCATGATGAATCCCTTGCTTAATGAATAATGACAACACAAGACTCTCTACTTATACCAAACCAAGCCACAAGTTAGTCTATCAAGTTACATTAAACTAGCAATTGCATGTTTGTGTATGCTTAGCTATTAGTCAATAGGATTCATTTGTTCATATGAATGTGAAAGAAGAAGAATTCTTCTAAGACTCTATATATTTTATATAACAATAATTAATATATTTAAATATAGTATTTAAAGTTTTTAATTGTTAAAACTTTAAAAAAATTATACAGTAGTTTACAAATTCTATTAATAAGAAATGTATGATTTTGTCCTACATTGGAAACATAATGTAAATTACCTATCAACCCTAATAAATAAAAATCACATTACCACATACCCATAGCTTAAACATATATATACATAGTTTAACTATTGACAATGACAAACCATGCATAAATGTAAGCTCTTGTAAAAGAAGAAGGCAAAGAGAATAATTTGAATAAAAATGTATTTTGTTGATATTTTACAATGCCTATTCTACACGAGTATAAAATTGAAGTAATTAATAATAATTTACAATGTTGTTTACACCTTCACTATATCAATGAAATTGAATGGAAAGATATATAAAATAGAAAATAGATGTGACTCTATGAACTATAAGACCTACAAGAAATCAAAATAGAAACTTGCCAAAATATTAAAATTGAGATTGAGAAGAATAAAATTTCATTTTTGAAAATTATAAAAATATGTTCTTTTTCAATATCTCATTGAAGAATCAATCAGAAAATCTAAAAACTAAGGTCTTACAATATTTCTAGAAAAATAGTAATTTGTGGGAGCAAAGCTCCCACAATAAGCCTACCTGCTTAATAAACTGTTAGAGACTAGATTTTGTCTTTGTGAATTTGAAATAACTAACTCTATACTAAGGTTGGGAAACAAATAAAGTTCACAAGAGTTGGGAAAATGTATATTAATCATTTCCCTCTAAATTTTTGAGAGATATAACTCCCTCTTGATAGATTTTCAAGGAATTTATATTCTAAGAAAAATATACATGTGTACTTTTACAAGAAAGCACTTAAGCATCTCTCACATACTCTTAGGTATGGAGGAAGTATTCATTATTTACAAAAGCTTGAGTAAATTGAGAAACAAAAAGTTTCCTCAAATCCTACAATGCTTGAAATGTAGAAATTTTCTAGAGATATTAAATAATATATCAAAAGAATGATAACTTAAGATAAACAAAAATCACTACCACAAAGTGACAAATATAATAACCCACAAAGTAATTATTATATCCAAGTTCAAAAAAAAAGTTTCAAACTGTGCTATGTATTGAAAGATGCATATATGGAAGTCTTCAAGCTCAAAGTCTCAAAATGAACTTTCAAATTATCAAACTTTCCTTTCTGACTGATCCAAAAAGAAAATATTTAGTTTAAGCTACTATTAAGTTGTTTGTTTATTATCTAAAATCTAACCAGGTTAACCAGTCTTATGCTCCAACATATACTATAAAATTACAAGAGGCCTCCATCAAAATCCAACCATCGTGGTTAAAAAGTGGTCATCAAAACTAATTAAACAAAATAGTCTTTGAAATAGATAGTTTTCAAAATAATAACTGCCATGCAACTAATCCACTTCATCAAGCTTATCTTTTCTTGACATGGCCTACTTAATGAGCTTCCAACTCCTAAAAGTGCTCGTGAACTCTTGGGCTATGTGAGAATGTGGGGTTTTCAAACTTAGTAACTTTTCCTTACAACCATCCTTTTTCCATTTGAGTTCTTTAATTCTCCTGCTCTACTTGGTTAAATGATCCCAGCTCAAGTATAGAATAGACTCCACATTAGCCACAATTGGAAAGCCTGGAGTATAATGGTTATCACTATCTCTAATCTTAGCCATAGTGTCTTGGAAACTCTTTATCAAAGTCTTTGAATCTATAACTCTACCCTCAAACTATAAAATACTAGTGGGGTTGATTATCTGCATGTCTTTCAGGACCTCTTTATGTATATCTATGATTTCATTTTTAATCACTCATACTTCCTCTATGGCAGCTTTAAACAAGGATTTTTTCCAATTCACATTTCTTTTTAGTATAAAAAGCATGCAAGGATCTATAGTTTTCATAGGATAATCATTATAGAAATTAATCACCTTGCACTTTTCAACTATGCGCACCTAAAAACCTATCTCTCAAGACTTAGCTTCATCTTTTTTCCATACTAGTATAAGGGTTTGGATTTCTCCAAGAAACACCTCCCCTTCTAAATATGTGGTAGTGAATTCTAGAATGAACTTACTTCCTTCTTCTATAACACATCTAATCCAATTGTTCATTGCTTCTAAGAAGTGCTTTCCAATTTCCATTTTCTTGACTAGTTGTTGGCTGTTAGAAGAATTGAGATCAAATGATTGGGGAACTTCAATAAGGGGAAGCATGCTAACATTCATTAGGGAGTCCATTTATTAAGCCATAATGAAAGGAGGAATTTTGATAGTAAAAACTTTGCAAAAATGGTTGATGGCACAGAATAATAGATGATTTTGTCAGAAGTTAATATGGGTAGGTCTTCCTACAACCAAAAAGATTGTGGAACCGTTAGTTGAATGGTTAATGCTTTTCTTATAAATTAATAAATATGAATAGATGTTGTCAGAATTTTTGTGTGTATCATTGATGTCCGTAGGAATACAAGCTAAGCGAGAATCAATTGAATGACCACGAAAGACTCACGTTGAGGAAGCATTTGTGTTAATGGACTTGGCGATGAAAATCAGAAGGGACCTATTTTCATGGATGAAAAGCAAGACCTGACAAAGAAATTGAGTGAGAAAGTAAGCATTGAAGCAGTCAGTTAAGCATGCATGGAGCTCTTATGGATACCTGGATTCCTGGAGGATGGTTTGAGTTAGAGGAACAAATCTAGCATCCTTTGTGATCTGTATTTGTGGGAATTCAAGGAATAATTAATGCTTTTATGGTTGCATACTGTAACGGACTATCCCTCAAGAGGAAGTTCTAAATTTAGGAGTTTGTTATTCCTTCTTTTTTAAAAATAAGACCTTGCCTGTATTCGAAAGGTCAAGAGAGGAGAATAATAGAAGGACAATAGAGTTGTTGGTTATCTTTTTTTTATGTACGATTGCATATTTGAATGAATATATGGTTTTATTGAGTTCTTACACTTTTATTTGATCTTATCTTTCCTTCATTCTTTCGTGGGGCCCACGTGAAAGGTGGAGTTTACTTTAGTCATTAGGAGTTATTTAGTTTTCTAAGCTAAGTATAGAACTGTTGTTCTTGCAACCACTAGAAACATAACCAGTTACTATTCCTGTAGCAATAGGTGCATAGGTGAATGGCTAAGTAGCTAAAATCTCCTTCTAAGCATTTGATAATAGTTACTGTTCCTATAGCAATAGGTGCATAGGTAAATGGCTAAGTAGCTAAAATCTCTTTCTAAGCATTTGATAACTATCTTTACTGTTGGTAAAATAGATTTCCTTAATAGCACTTGCATTCAAAGTAGTAGTGGCTTTTAGTGGAAATTAGAGCATATACTTTGTAGACATCATCTCAAGTTCACGCTCCTAGATTGATATTTAATGGAGATTAGCATAGTACTTTGGTAGTGAAGGATGTCCAATCCTGTAGCTAAAAAGGTGTTATATTGGTTAGACATTTTTTGCGCCATTGTCGAGGATGGTGTCAATATAGTATTCACTATAGAGTCACCTAGTTAGTTTCATTTTTAGTATTTTGCATGCATAGGAGAAGAGATCGTCTTGGAAGATTTCTTCCCAACTTCAATCAGGAAGATCCCTTTCCTCAAGAAGAAGAAGAAAGAGAAGAAGAAGAAGAATTATTTGAGAATATGTTTGCAAAAATACCGAATCAAGAACACTCACCAACCACTTTGGAAGAATCCCTCCATTTAAATAATCTTCTTGTTGAGCTTGAATATCAAGATAATCCACTAGCTCTGATCATTTATCAACCCCCACTAGGAAATCCACAAATGGCAGCCGCTCAACCTACCTTTCCATTTCCAATCCCTCCTCAGCAGGGTAACCAAAATCTAAAGAATATACCCTCTACTACCCTGCCAAAATTTTATGGTCTTATTACCGAAGATCCAAAGACCTTTCTCTTTGAGTTTTACATTCTTTGTCGAAGCTATGACTACACCACAGATTCCTACAAATTGAAGTTGTTCCCATCAACTCTCAAGGAGGCTGCTTTGAGATGGTTTATGAGTCTAGGTGCCAAAGCTGTGACAGATTGGCAACAAATGAGCAATCTATTCCTTGATAAATATAAGGAATATTGTAGAGGCCATGATTTAAAAGGAGATGACATTTTTAAAATGTCACAAAGGGAGGATGAGATTTTGGAGGACTATGTTGCCCAGTTCATGTTTAACTTGCAACATAATATGCAACATCAGTTAAATGAGGAATCTCAAAAGCATCTCTTTTTGAAGGGAGTTCATGATAGGAGTATGGAAGCCTTAGAATTGATGGCTAGAGGTGAAATTATGCAGAAGACATGGGCTAAAATTTGGAATATTTTCTTAAATTATTCTAGAGTAACAATAAAAAAGGATGAGGTGTAAGAGACTTACTCCAAAAAAATCCTGGTGTAGGAGTATCCCATTTTTTTTTTGTCGAACCTCCTATCAAATTTCAAGCAGGACATCATTAATGATGTTGCTACACAACTAGATACCATGCAAGCATGAAGAAAGAAGGAGGATGTTGATCTTATGCTGGCAGAATATTGTCGTCACTATAGAGAGAAGAAGTGCAACTATCAATGCAAACTTGTCACCAGCATGGGCTCACAATATGTGCCTATTGAGTTCAAGGAAATTGATGAAGATGGAGAAATCATCTACATTGCTTAACGAAGGCTGTGGGCTCCAAAATTAGGTACTCCTCAAGACCCACTTCATAATTATAGTGGTAATAGTCAATGTCAATAGCAATAGGGTAGTCATAATAATTGGCAACAGCCTAACCAAGGTTGGCAGCAACCGAACCAAGGGTGGTAGTAGCCTAACCAAGGTTGGCAACAGCCTAACCAAGGGTGGCAACAACATAACCAACATTGGGAGCAACCTAACCAAGGTTGGCAACAACCTCCTCCAGGCTCTCAAAACTGGTAGCAACAACATTAGCTAGCCTTGCCACAGTCTCCCCAACAACAAGCTTTAATGCCTCTTGTAGCCAATACAACCCCTCCTAAACAACCACAAATGCCTACACAACCTGCACCTAACCCAAATAATGTAAAACCCTCAGCCCAACAACAAAGTTATTCCATCACCTTGAATGATATTCATCTACGATTTGAAACAATGCTTGCACCACCTCAATAGCCCATTATAATAGAAGTAGATGATACAAATCTTGAGTTAGTCCAAGAACCTACCAACACTATCTCTCCTATAGCCAAAAAACCACCATTCCCTAGCAAGTTGACAGAATAAGTATTGCCAAATGAGAATCAAGTTGCATCATATTTGCTTGATCAACTCAAGCAAATGATGGTGAAAATCTCCTTGCTTGATGCAATAAAAGAAGTTCCCATATATTCAAAAGCTATCAAGGAAGCTTGTGTTAAAACTCTAGAAAGGAAAAAGAAAGACCCAAAGACCATCCATGTCCTTGGCCAACTTTCTAACTTATGCTTTATAACCCAAGGATACCTAAGTATGCAGATCCTAGAAGTCTAGTAGTAACCCTTGCTATTCAAGGAATACAAGTGAAAACTGTCCTAATAGATTTAGGAGCATCCATTACTGTAATGACCAAGGAAGTGATGTGCAAGCTAAACATTATTGGTCTAAGACAAAATCCAACAATATCAGAATTAGTAGATAGTTCTACTATTGTTCCTGATGGTATGTTGGAGGATGTCATTGTTACATTATATTCATGGGATTAGCTAGTTGACTTTGTAGTTCTTTCTCCAAAAAAAAGTACTGGGGGATATCCTATCATCCTAGGATGGCCATGTTTAGCAATAGTAGATGCCTATATTGCATGTCAATCAGGAAAGATGACCATTTCAGATGATACGAATACTAAAAACTTAACCCTGTATTCCCTTGCTCAGCCTCTGCTCCAAGATGACCAAGTTGTCTGGCCAAACATGGGAGATCCAGAAATGGACTTGGATTCTATTAAACAACTGATGATGATCTCAAGAGAGTCATTTGTAATCATCAAAGAAGAAGATGATGTCATTTCCTCTATCATCCTGAATGAGTATGGAACACAACTTGAGACATCTTCTAACCATGAGTGTGTTTTAATAAGCATCTCGCCTTTGCCATTTCGGTCTCATTATTTTGAGTCTATACAATCACTACATTCACTCCTTCCACATGAAATAGATTCATCACTAATTGCTCCCATCTCAATGGTTGAAAAAGTAGTTAGGATGGCAATTGCGCTAGGGAAAGAACTTAATTTAAGTAAATCCTTATTTGAAGAACAACATCAAGATGTCCTATAGCTATTACAGAAACATCAAGATGATTTTGCATGGGAATATACAAATATTAAAGAATTGGACCCCACACTTTTTACTCATAGAATCTATATAAGTCTTGATTGCAAACCCGCAAGGCAACCTCAATGTAGGATAAACCCAACATTGTGGGATATTGTCAAAAATGAGTTGCAAAAACAAATTAATGCTAGTTTCATATATCATATTTTAGATAGTCAATGGGTTTTACCATTGGTTATTGTACCAAAGAAAGGAGGAAAATGGCAAGTTTGCATAGATTATAGAGAACTCAACTTGGCCACCAAAAAGGATCATTTCCCATTGCCATTTGTCGACCAAGTTCTTGATAATCTTACAGGAAAGAAATATTTTTCATTCCCAGATGGGTTTAGTGGCTATAACCATATTCAGATAGCGCCTAAGGATTAGGAAAAGACTACATTCACATGCCCATGGGGAACATTTGCTTATTCTATCCTACCATTTGGTTTGTGCAATGCACCTGCAACCTTCCAAAGAATTGTCATTAGTATTTTCTCTGATATATATGTAGACTGTTTAGAGGTATACATGGATGAATTCACTACATATGGGCAGACCTTTGAGGAAGCCAAAGAAAATTTGGATAAGGTCCTGCAAAGATGTAAAGACTATAACTTGTCTTTAAACAGTGAAAAGTGTTTCATAATGATGCAAGAAGGAGTGGTGCTAGGGCATTTTATTTCTCCCAAAGGGATCGAAGTGGATCCAACAAAGATAAAATTTATCCATACATTGTCTATACCAACCAAACTAAAGGAAGTCAAGAGTTTTCTAGGGCATGTAGGGTATTATTAGTGCTTTATTAAAGATTTCAGTCAAATTACAGCTCCTCTATACAAGTTTCTTTGAAAAGATGCTGAGTTTGTGTGGGACTCTGATTGTACAAAGGCTTTCCTATAGCTTAAAGAAGTCCTTTCGACGACACCAATCCTCCAAGGACCAAATTGGGAGTTACCTTTCCACATACATACTGATGCCTCAGATCATGCCATTGGAGCAGTGCTTGGTCAAAGCTAGATTCAATAGAACATGCAATATATTACATTAGTAAAAATCTTTAAGGAGTTGAATATAACTACACTGTAATAGAGAAAGAGCTACTTGCTGTAATTTATGCTCTGAATAAGTTTAGACATTATATTATAGGATATCAAATATTTGTACACACAGACCACTCTGCTATCAAATATCTAATGAATAAACTAGCAATCTCTGGACGATTGGGCCGATGGTTATTATTGATGCAAGAATTTGACATAACCATTATTGACAAACTAGGTAAGGCAAATGTTGTAGCTGATTTCTTATCTCACCTTTAGACACCTAAGGATCCTGTAGTCATAGAAGATAGTTTTCTTGATGAGCATCTCTTCCTTTTGTTAGCATAAAATCCTTGGTATGCTAACATTGCCAACTACCTAACCACTAGAAGAACACCCCCATACTTCTCTACAAAGGAAAAATGGTTGTTGGCAAAGAATAGTTTTAACTTCTCATGGATCTCAGGGTTCATGTTTTATACTAGGCTAGATCACGTGACACGTTGGTGTCTCTAAGAAGATGAAACTTATGATGTTCTTTGTGCTTGTCATGATGAGCCTAGTGGTGGTCACTTTGCTAACAAAAGGACTGCATTAAAGATTCTAAATACAAGTTATTATTGGCCCACACTTCACAAAGATGTAGCTCAATATACAAAAAGATGTGACAAATACCAGAGAATGGGTTGACCAACAAAGATAGATGAAATATCCCTATAGCCATAGATAGTAGTAGCACCATTTGATAAATGGGGGATCGACTTTGTTGTTCCTATTGAACCACCATCAGAAGGAAAGAGTTACATCTTGGTATGTACTGATTATGTTACTAAATGGGTAGAAGCAAAGCTTATGAAGCACCCTCATGATAACAATGTTGCAAGGTTCCTATATGAGTGTACCTTTACTAGACATGGTGTTCCAAGAGAATTGCAGTCAGATCAAGGGCCTTAGTTTACATCTAATCTTATAGTTGCACTTATGGAGGAGTACAAAATTTGACATGGTAAATCTTCCCCATACCATCCACAAGCCAATGGATAGGTTGAAGTGACAAACAGGGAGTTGGAAAATATACTCACTAAAACAATGCCCTTACATAAGAAGGATTGGGCAGCTCGACTTCCTAAAGCTTTATGGGCATATTGAACAGCATGGAAATCCACTACTAGGTTTACCCCTTTTGAGCTCCTCTATGGAAAAATAGCTATCATGCCCATCGAGTTTGAACACAAGATTCTGTGGACAACCTTAGAACTTGAGATTACTCTTCCTACAGCACAATAGGACTGCATATTGCATCTTAATGAGTTAGATGAATGGTGCAAGTTAGATCTTTATAACACATAATTGATACAAGGACAAAGGAAACAATGGCATGATAAATTTATTAAAGATAGAGAATTCTCAGTTGGTGATTGGGTGCTCCTAAATGATTCACGCTATTAGCACCATCAAAGAAAATTTCAAACTAGATGGCCACCATATGAAATTGTTGCAATTTTTAATAATGGAGTAGTTCAACTATCTACAATTGATCTGGTCAAATTCAAACTCCTGGTTAATGGACATCGTCTGAAGCTATATCATAAACCAGCCACTTGGGAGGAATTTTTTCAATAGTTCTAAATAGCAGAAACATTTCTTCTTGCAGCCTCTATGTCTGAGTCTTCCACTCGGATGCTTGCAGCTCCCTGAATTTATTTCAAGGTCTTCATAATAAAATTTTTGCATTTATGCAAAATTTATTTCTTTTCCATTTCATTCCATCTCATCTTCTTGTCTTCCCATTATCACTCCATCCCATCATCATTCTGTGGAATGGTATTCTTCTGAGCATGCTTCCTATCACACTTTAGGTCGATGACACTTAACTTCTCTCCATTTATTCATTTTATTATTTATTTAGAAAGGCATAATTATTTTGATTTTTGGAACTAGCAATCTTCAAGGCCTGGTGGGACCCAGTCCATGATAGGTTGGGGGGGGAAATTGAAGTCATAAATAAAAATCATAAATGAAAATCAAGTGACTTGAAATCATAAATGAAAATCTGAGAAAATCTTATGTTGGCACGAAGAATGTACGAGGTAAGGTCATCTCAAGGATGAGCTGGGATCACTTCATACTTCCTTTATATGTGTGAAGCAAGTGCAATCATTATTTTATGATTTCATTCGTGCATAACTTCTTATTAACACCCCCCATTATGTTAATGTCGTCATGTAGTATTGAAGGAGATATATGATGTAATGTTTGAAAAGTGTGTTTTAAAATTTTTGTTTCATTTTCAAATGCCATTGTAGCCATTATTAGAACCCTATAGCAATCTCCACCCCACTTTTCAATCATTTTCAATCCCTTTCAATTTTTTAAAATGGATGGAGAGCCTCAACAACATGAACTAGCAGACCATAGAGTTTTGTTGGCGGATCTAGCAACATGCAATTTATTCCAACAACAAGGCTGGCTGGCGTATTGTCTCAGTTTGAAGAAATTTGACTAGGAAATTGCACTTCAATTTCACAACACATTGAGGTATGGGTATGCTACTGTGAAAGGAATTCATATAGAATTCATAGAAGAAGTGGTTGCAGAAGTCACTGGGTTACCCACAAATGGGGAGCAATGGACAGAAGACATGGATGTGCAGGCAACAAAAGAGCAATTCTCAGTGCATGGAGATCCTTGGCTGGAGGAAAATAAAAAGAAAGGTACTTTGCGGTTGTCTCTTTCTCTACAATTTATCCAACCTGCTGAATTCATTATAAGATATTTTACTTGTGAAGGAAGATACTCTTATTTGCATACTATGCATTTTAAAATTTTAAGTGGGTTACGACATGGTGATCACCCTGTGAATTTTCCAAGCTTTCTATATAATATTATCAAAAGACAAGCTTCTTATGTCTAGTAAGGGAAAGCCCAGTTAGTGTCCCACCATTGTTTAATTAGGGCTATAGTTGAAAGGGAATTGACTAGGCAACACTTAGGAACATGGGAGGATTTCATTAAATTAAAATCAGTGGGACATCAAAGTAGTGGGCCTAGAGGGCAAGGAATGGGGAGACAAGAGAAGACTATTGTAGGAATTAGAAAAGTACTGTATAAAATAGCTCCAAAAGCGTTGGCTTCTACATCCCCACCAAAAGCTGTGAAAAGGAAAGTTTCTCTTGTGGATGCCTCTACCTCCAAAAAGAGGAAATCCCATGCAACTATTGCAGAGGAAAGTTCAGAGGAGGCATCTCTGCTGTCACATGAAATTGCACTTAATTTTGAAAAAGGAAAAGATGTTGATAAGGGCAAGAAACCAATTTCTAGTCCACAATGAGTCACCAAAATGTCTGGGGTAAATTTGAAGACTAAACCTTTTGTGCCACCTACTGAACCTTCTGTGCCACCTGCTGAATCGCCTGCATCACCTATTAATGTTGAAACTAGTATTTACACCCGGACAGTCACTAGAGCACACAATACCTACTCTTGAACATAATAGTGATCTTGAGGAAATTCTCCAAAGACCAGTTAGTCCTATCAATATCGATAGTGATATAGATTCCTTAGAATGAATAGTTTCTAGGTTTGAGCAATGAGTGGAAGAAAATGATAGTTTACCTTCAAAGGAATACCCATCAACTGCTTAGGCTCCTACAACAGTTGAGCCACAAAAAGAAGTTGAGAATCCTATTGCTCATCAACTGCCTGAGGATGATAGCACTGTTGCTAGACTGAGCATCAATCCTTCTACTAGCCACTTTGATGATAATTATTCTATTGTTCAGCATCATAGCCACCCAATATTCTTACTCCACTATTAGCCAACCTCACTGTTTATCAATAATTTTAGTGGGAAAAAGAAAATTGGGATCTAGAAAGGAAACCATTGCTCAAAACCATTAAAGAATAGGCATGGCAAATTGAAGACAAAGACAATGAAATTAAGGTCTTGCAACAACATGTTACTAAATTAATAGAACTCATTCCAAAACTTCTAAGTTGCAGGTCACCATCTCCTATTTATACATTGTTTCTAAAAGAGAAAATGGTCAATTTTCAACTGTCTCAGTTTATTCGAGGGTTTAATCCTTCCTTGAACACACCCCAAGAGTTTTATGCAACATTTAAATCAGTTCCAATGGCCCTCCAAAATCTTCTTTGTGAATTGTACGTCCATAATCTTGCAGTGCCAGATAACAAAGATTGGAATTCACTGTTATATGTAGAAGATGTGTAGTTTAGAGCCATTATGTCTTGGATGCAAAATGAAATCAGTCAAGAAAGTCAGGCTACCCCATATAGGGAAAAGGAAATGTTAGAACCATTATAGATTCATTCTAAGGTGAAAAATACTCATAGAGTATTCTTTGATTGGCTCTCCATTAACGATAACCCCAGTGGTGCTACTAAAATTCATCCCATACGAGAACAGACATTCCTAGACTGGGAGTGACATTGTTCTATAATTACTCCTAAAGCCATATGAGCCTCTATTCAAAGGTAGATTTGATTATCAGAAGATCTAAAGACAAGGGAGTTGCACTCACCTCAGAACTTGGAATTGGCCACCTACAAGATGCCTAGGTATGTGACATTGGCTAGGAATTAGAAAAGCTATTGGGTTCATCTTCACTTTCAACCACCTCTACTACTACATCCCATGCTTTGAAAATATGAATCATTTTTTGATTATAATCTAAATCATGAGGAACGAAAATGGGAAAGATTGAAACAGAACCATGGATACTTCAACTATAGAGCTCACGAGTCAGGGGAGAAGATTCTCAATGATCTTAGGTAACAGATGTGAATCAGGAACTTGTGAATGTTGAAGGGACCAACATTAGGGTGGTTGGTGGGAAAATGATGGTGCAAAATAATAGATTATTTTTAGCCCTTTTTATGAACATTTGTTTATATCTTGTTAAAACTTATCATCTTTTAAGCCTAGTATTTTGAAGCTTTCGATGTATAAAGTGTGAACTTATGGCATGAAAATGATAGTTGATATTATGTTTAAAAATGGGTTCATTATGTTAAATATTTCTTCATGTATGTTTAACATGGGTAGGTCTTCCTATAGCGGAAAAGATTACGGAACCGTTAGTTGAATGGTTAATGCTTTTCTTATAAATTAATAAATATGAATAGATGTTGTTAGAAGTTTTGTGTGTATCATTGATATCCATAGGAATTCAAGCTGAGTGAGAATCAACTGAATGACCATGAAAGATTCACATTGAGGAAGCATTGGTGTTAATGGACTTGGTGGAAAAAATTAGAAGGGAACTGTTTTCATGGATGACAAGTAGGACCTAACAAAGTGGTTGAGTGGGAAAGTAAGCATTGAAGTGGTTAGTTAAGCATGCATGGAGTTGTTACCGATACCTGGATTCCTAGAGGATGGTTTAAGTCAAAAGAACAAATCTAACATCCTTTGTGCTCTATATTTGTGGTTATTCAAGGAATAGTTAATGCTTTTATGGTTGCATGTTGTAAAGGACTATCCTTCAAGAGGAAGTTGTAAATTTAGGATTTTGTTATTCCTTCTTTTTAAAAATAAGACCTTGCCTATATTCAAAAGGTCAGGAGAGGAGAATAATAGAAGGATAGTAGAATTGCTGGTTATCTTCTTTTTTATGTACCACTGCATATTTGAATGAATATATCATTTTGCTAAGTTCTTACACTTTTATCTAAGCTTATATTTCCTTCATTCTTTCATGGGGGCCTATGCGGAAGGTGGAGTTTACTTTAGTCATTAGGAGTTATTTAGTTTTCTAAGATAAGTGCAGAACTACTATTCCTACAGCCACTAGAAATAGAACCAGTTACTATTCCTATAGCAATACGTGCATAGGTGAATGGCTAAGTAGTTAAAATCTCCTTCTAAGCATTTGATAACTGTCTTTTCTGTTGGTAAAATAGATTTCCTTAATAAAAATTGCATTCAAAGTAGTAGTGGCTTTTAGTGGAAATTAGAGCATATACTTTGCAGACATCATCCCAAGTTCACACTCTCGGATTGATATGTAATGGAGATCAGCATAGTACTTTGGTAGTGAAAGATGTCCAATCATGTAGCTAAAATGGTGTTATATTGGTTAGACAATGGTACTTGACCTAGGAGACCAGATTCATTCAGTGCCTCACCCTAAAAACTTGTGGGAAGACTATAGCAGTGAGAGAGAAGTCATGAAAAGATATTATTCAAGGTTAATAATTCCTTAAATCATGGTGCTAAAATTGAAACTCTAAACCAAAGGGCTTGTTGAAGACGGTTCGAAATATATTGACCCAGGATGTAAGGAAGCAATTGAATAGGTCCTTCTTGAGATTTATTGGGATAGATATGAGGAAGATGCCATAAAATTTAGGTCTAGATGCATACTAGAAGGCATAGACTATTGGTTGTGAGAGAAAAGGATCAAATCGATTAGTTCAATGCAAGTTGAAAAACCTACAAAAGTTGTTTCTTTCTCCCAATCTTTGCCTTCTGACATTCCCCTTTATCCAATGATGTAGGTAATATTTCCACAACTAAGAATAGAAAGGGAGTTTCCCCACCAAAACTGGAAACCAAGGCACTACTAGTTCATCCAACAACTCCTATAACAAGATCTAAAACTAAGTCTATGGCACCAATTCAGACAGTAGTTCAAGAACCTGATTTTATGAATTTAAAATTTGATAAGGAAGACAACCTTATGCTACTAGAAAATCAAGTTATGGACACATAAGTGTTAGATAGTAGTGTATCACCTAGTTTAGTAGTGCAAATTGAAAACTAACTATTAAATAAAAGCTTTAACACAACTAAAGCAGTCAACACTTAAGATAGGATTGATTGTTGTTATCACAAAAGGAAGCAAACCAAGAATGGTAGGCTCCTAATGGTATAACATCATGATGCAATGGATTTTGTCCCTAATTTAAGATGTGTATGCTCACATTATATGCTCAAGATTTAGATGGATTGATGGAGTGAATGAAGCAAGGTTTCAACAATGGACTCATGTAGTGATTCTAACATTATAATGGTATTTTGGTAGTTTATGAGCTCTCAAAATAGCATTATAACTTTGCATGGAAGGTGGATTATTTTTTGAAGGGAGAGGGTTCCATTTATAGGCCAAGGGGTAGAGAGATGGATGGTCAAGATGTCAAGATGATGAGATGGTGAGGGAGGGTCAGGATGCACTCAAAAGGGGGCACATGGATTGTGTTTGTTTAGCACCAAAAGGGAGGTGACACTTTTTAGAGGGTGATTAGATGAAGGGAAGGCAAGGTGGATGGTCAACAAAGGAGGCTCAAGAGATAAGGGCTCCATAAATGCTCATAAATGCTTTGTACGAGCCATAAATGTTGGAGGGTGAGGGTGAGGATGAGATTGTTGACTTTAGCTTTGGTTAGCAAGTCTTAACCCTTGCTTAAGGTTGTGACATGTTTGGGATTAGCTTAGAAGGGGGATTAGAGGGTAAGTGATTTAGCTTTGATGGGATGGGTTAGTTAGGAGGTTAAGTGAGGTTATTATGGGTGAATGGGTTGGATTAGGGGCTAGGATAAGGTTTTAGGATTTTAGATATTTTATTAAATGATTTATTCAATAAAATGGGGCCATGGAATTAAATTGAATAGATTTGATGATTTATTCAATTTAATAGAGGAATAGGGATTTAATTGATAAATTGATTTTGAGTGATCATTTGATTTTATCAATTGGACTATAGTTAATTAAATTAATTAATTAACTAGGAATGATGATTAATTAATTAATTAGTAAATATTTAATCAATAATGTCCTAGGAGATGACTAAATATGATTACCTAGTGATGTAATCAGATTTAGGTGTCTACATTTTGCCCCTCTTTAACATAGTGTTGGGACAAAACTATTTCAAAGAAGTTCAAATATCAATGATGTGAAGAGGACTTTTTGAAGCAACATGGTTGCCCCAATCTCGGGTAGAAGAGGAGAGAATGGACTAGATGAGGCCCCCTCAAGAAGCTAGTGGGGAGAGCAGGCGAGGCTCGATAGCTTCTTGAAAGGTAGAAGAAACAAGGGAGAGTAGGAAGACAAAGAGTGGTTAAGAGGGGGGTAGGGGAAGGAAGCTCATACTTGCACTTTGGGAGAATGATCCAAAGGAAAACCATGTGCACAAGGATAAGCAAGGGTAAGAACACTAGGTATAGGGTTAGGGGGGGAGGGGGGGTTGGCTGCTTTAACTAGAACCGAGGGAAGTGATTTGGAAGATGGGAGGGTTGGGGAGATTATGATTCTATGATTTATGATTGGTGATGACTAAGATTGTGATTGATGTAGAAGCTATGATTATGATTGATTCAAGAGATATGATTATGTTTGATGTAGGAGATAGGATTCTAAGATGGATACTATGGGTTTGATAGATTGGCTGGATCATGATTGTAGGATTGATCAGATGGGATGCTTGGATAGGAAGGGATGTTGGATAGGATGGGTTGCTTTGATAGGATGGGATGCTTGGATAGGATGGGATTCTTTTAATAGGATGGGATGCTTTTGAAGTAATCCATTGAAGCTTGAGCATGGGGGTGTTCCAAAGGGGAACACCACCATGTAGTTGAGCACATATTTTGATATAGGAATATTGGAGATATGCCAAGGTTACCAAGAACATCAAGGCCTATTTAGCAATATTACATAGGACTGACGTGAAACAAACACACAAGGATTGCCCTAGCATCACACATGAATCTTGAAAGAATCAGAGTGGAAATGATACTGGGTAACCCACAAGCAAATGATATCTCACAAGTGCACCATGTAACCACAAGTGATCCCATGTTTGGATTATGCAAGAGTCATATTTGACTAACTCACAAGTATAAAAGAAGATGAAAGCAAAAGACCTGATCAAGACCTTGCTCTTGATTTGCTCCATTTGTAGCACACCATGATAGAAATGATCGTGGTGACCTTGAGGAGGGAACAACCCAAATCACTTAGAAGAGATGCTTTAAGAATCAAGCTTGAAATCTTGAAAAGAAAATAAGTCGAAAGAAAATATAAATCCATAAAAAAGTTAACCTTTTGCCAAAGAGATCGGTAGGACTAGATACTGATGGACCAAGATCAAATAAGAGGAAGGATGCATCCTGCAAGGATCTATCAGTAATATCGAGGACTAGGATGAGCTGGGCAATCAAAACTATTTAGGAAAACATTTTGATGACAAGGGATCTCGTACAAGGATTCACTAAAGCACCCAACCAAGATAACTACAATTTGAGATCAAACATGAACTCACACAAAGAGATGAGAAGATATGCAATGGACCAAGCTAAGGACTAACATGAAAGGAATATATAGCTGACATATCAAAGGATTTACAAGGGATTACTATACAAAAGCTCATCATGGTAGGATAGTGGTGGGAAAGATAAATATGAGAAGATAGTGGATGAAAGGTTTGGGATGAGAAGATAGTTTGTGAAAAGTTTAAGATAGCGAGAGTAATAAGCTCAAGATGAGGAGATAGTAAGAGAAAATGGATTGATGGTGGGTAGGGTGATATGGATAAGGGAATGATATACCTAAAGATAATGGGTGGGAAGGATGTATCCCAATGATGATCATGGGGGTGCAACCAAAGCTTGCGATAAGGGTGGGCAGAAGATGGTGATTGGATGTACAATGGAAGGGTGTAGTGAATGGTAGATTTTTAGGAGCATTTAGGAAATGAATGGATGACATTGGGGTATATGGGGATAGCCTAGTGTTAGATACCAATGACAAGGGATGTACCAGGTGATGAAAAGATGGAGAGATAGTTAGAAGTGAAAGGATAGGAGAAAAAGGGTACGACCAGTTTGGGGATGACAAGATGAAAATAGGGCTAGAATGAGGGGATTGAAAGATGGATATGAAATGGTCTCCAAGGAATATAGTGCCCCTAGTTATAATATGTTATTCAAGAGGAGTGTTTATGAGGGATGTGTTAGGATGGAATATTGGTCAACAAAAGGATGAGGGAGATAGATGGAAGCTAGGATGTGAAAGGTTAATGAGGTAGAGGATAAGTAGGAGGCATGGATGAGACTGATGGAGGGATTGTATGGATGAAAGAATGGGTAGATAAAGGATAGGTGGATACAAAATTTGATGGGAAATGGATGTCAAAAGGATGACCAAAAGCATGTGTCTGGCTGTGGACTTTATTTTTATCAAGATCTGAAGGAGGATGATGGGTGAAATGGATAAGATGTGGTTGGTATGGTGGGATGAGATGGGAATGGTGGGTGATGGAAAGTGCCCCCAAGTGTGTAGAGAATATAGATGGAGGGATTACATATGATGCTTGTTTTCCAAGTTTTCATCATGGTATTTATCCATTGTGCTTGAATTGCCAAGTTTTCACCAGTGGATGATTATTTTATTTTATTTTTATTTTTTATTTTTTATGTATTTTTACTCATAGATGTTGGTAGGATGGGGAGAAAAAGATCAAATTATATAGGTGAAAGGATGGATGGGGGTTGGTAGATAAGGGATGGGAAGACATAAGAGTAGTGGGTAAATGGATGAGGAAAATGAAAAGATAATCATTAGCACACACCTTGAAAGGTGATGAAGTAGTGGGAAAGATGGTGTTGAATGAGGTATAGGAGAAAATGGAGGAAGAGAAAGATAAGGACTACAAGTAGAGTTGGAAGATGGAGGATGAGAAATTTAGGATAAGAAGCATATGGACTAAGAGTGGATTGGGGGGATGAAGGATGTAGAGATGGAGATTTGGATAGAATATGAATAGATGAGACTTTATGAGTAGCGAGAAATGATGCCAATTGATATTTTTCTTTGAGATGCCTTTCATTTATGAACATCTTGGGTATATCCATATGATCTTTGACATTTTCAGCTTGGGCCTTTGTGGCCTCTTGACTTTTTCTTTGATTTGGATCAAATGTTTCTCTTCTTGAACATGTATTTTAGAAGGGACATGTTGAGACTTGGATTTTTGTGGATTTTTGGATTTATGCTTTTTTATTTTGGCATGCAATTTGCTTCTATTAGCCATGGTATGGGAACAAGAGCATGGGGGATATGGAGGGATTGTGGATGGAATGATAGAGGTTGAAGGATTGTGGATGGAATGATAGAGGTTGGAAGGGATTCAAGGATGAGTGCCTTTGATGATCTAGCTTGTGGATTTGAGGGGATGGAAGGATGGATTGGAATATAGGATATAGATGCATATAAGTTCCCAAAATGGATGGAGGGAATGAAGGATGTGGCCTAAAATAGATGGAAATAGGGAAGGTGTAGGTCCCAAGATAGATGGAGGGGATAAAGGATTCATATTAGGTATATAAGGACCCAAAATGGATGGAAAGGATGGGGGATTTAGATAAGGGATATATGGACCTAAAATGGAGCGTTGGAGATAAGGAGTAGGATAAGGGCCCAAAATATATGCAGAATAAGATGGATGGGAACTTTGGGGTGGAGATGGAAAGACTTGGGACCATGAAGGGATATAAGGGATACCGACATCTAGAGATACACTTTTATTTATTTCCTCAAGATGATGTTCATTATTTGAAACACAAGATGTGAGTCCATTACTAGCTAAAGGAGTCAAAGCTTCAAATATGATAGTTAGTTCTTCTTCTATGGACCTATCATCATGGATTATAGGAGATGTATAATCATGAAGAAAAGGTGGTGGAAGGAGAGGATCTTGATTTGGATGGGTGAATGGAAATGGATTAGGTATGATGGTAGGATTTGGATATGGAGGGGATGGTAAAAGTGGATCATGTAGGGGAATAAGTGGGATGGTGGGATCTTCTTTTGTGTTGGAGGATATTTCAACATGCCTTTGGACAAGATCTTGATAAGAAAGGATGGGAGCGGATAGTATAATAGGATAAATATGGATGGTCTCTTTAAGTGAGGTAGATGGATGGGTAGGAGGTTCTGTAATGGGGATGGGTTGATGGGAGATGGGCTCGTGAGTTTTAGTAAATGGGATTTGGGAAATGATAGGAGGACAAGATGTAGATGGGATTTGGAGGGATTCGATAGATGGGAAGTAAGGGATGGAAGGGGTTTGATAAGTGGGGTGGATGAGATAGGGATGATAGCAATAGGATGAGGTAAGAGGAGTGATGGGGGTGGGAGATGGAATTGCTTTGGGTTTCCTTGTAAAATTCCTTGGAGACGAGTGTGTTGGACTAGGAGGAGTAAGGGGATTGGGGTGATATGTTGTATGACTAGGATTGGTTGGAGGATTTGGAAAGGGGTTTGGAAGATATTGGGATGGTGGATTTTGACTAGGGATGTAGCTGCTAGAATTATTTTGGAATGGTGTAGACTGGGAGATGAAGGTATAGGAAGATGGAGGTATGACTGATGTATAAGAGGAATATGTAGGCACAATATAGGAAGGCGGTAAGGATGAGGATAATAATGGATTTCCCTTGTCAAAGGCATGGTAAGGAGTACTAGTGGGTATGCATGGAGGAATGATGGAGTAGTTTGGAGGAATGATTAGATTTTGTTGGGTGTTGGGACTAATATCTCTAAGGCTTTCAATATACCCATCATAGTCAACAAGATCTTCATCATCATTGGAATAGAATGGAGTGGGACAAAAGGTGGGATGACAAAACTCATTGTAATAGGATTGTGACATGATGTTTTGGGGATGAAGGATGAATATGAAAATGCATATTAGAATAAGTTGGGAAGCTCATATTTGGATTTGGATGATGAGTTGGGTAGGGATGGGATGTTACTATTTAAGACGTGGAGAAAAGAGGAAGACTCTATGGAAGACCTTAGGAATGATGGTACTAGAGCAAGTATTGGAAGCTTGGATGAATCTTGGATGAGGTAGTGACTATGCTAAGTATGCCCTTCATTTGGGTTGAATGATTGACCAATGGTTGGGTTGTTGCGAATGGGCTTGCTAAATTCTATTGCAATTGGTGTATAAGTGATCTCTTTAGCAAATGGTCTAGATTTTTTTTGAAACATGGGGAGGATTTTGAACATTCAAGCACATCAAACACACCAACAATCCTATAAGATGTTTTCTAGGATATACAAGATTAGTTAGAGGTGTCCTTGATATACACAAGGTAGGTGAGGCCCAAATCTATAGATGAAAGAAAATAATGCCACTCAGCTAGGAGGAGATGGTAACCCAATTCTCCACGTTCACTTTCCAAAGGTATAAAGTTCTTTGGGGCTTAGCTAAGAGTGACAAGATTATGCTTCCAAGAGAGGTGTCTTTCAATTCACCTCCTGATATTTATACTCCACTAGAACGCTAGAGTTGAGGTCATCCCAAGGGGTGATAATATCCCCAAGCAGGCCTCCTTAAAAAAGTGGAAAACAAGACCACATAAGTGATCTTGGGTTTAAAAGACACTCGTTATTTTCCAATTGATGATTTAGATTTTGCAAACTACGATTGAAGACACTTGTGACTATGACATATAATATTCATTCCAACTTGACAACATTGTCAACATAATGGAAATCGAGAGTTCATCAACATAAGAAATTTGAGCGTCATTGAAGCATGTCAAAATCATGCAATGTTCATAGATTTTTAGGCATTCAAGATTGTGTTTAAGTGTTTTATACCCAAATTGAGGTGTTAATCATAGCAATGGTTCATTGATCTTTAGTCATTCAAGAGTTTGTGTGATTGATTAAATTAATTGTGACATGCATTCAAAGATAAGTTTTTAAGCATTCAGATTCATTCTTAAAGAAGATTGACAAACAACATGGTTATGGTGTGGCTATATACTCCAAGCTGCAATGCTACGAAAAATCAACTGATTAGTCACCAAAAAATTTCCAAAATGGAAGCTTAACTATGGGAAAAATATTTTTAACTTTTTTTGTTCTTTTTGATAGGTGTAAAAATGATCAGAATAACCCCTATCCTACATAACCACTAAAAGTCAAAATTGTATTTATACTCTTTTTTTTTTATTTTAGTTTTTGGATTTTTTTGATTCAATAGTGATCTCATGGGTTTATGATAGCGATCTTGCTGATAAAACAATGATCCCACAGGTTTAGGATAGCAATCCCGCGGGTTTAAATTGTGATCCCTATAGGTTTAAAGACCAATCTCGCAGGTTTAAATAGTGATCCCACAGGTTTGAAGAGTAATCCCGTAGGATTAAACAATGATCCCACAACACAAGAACAATGAGATTACGGTATAAATAATGGTGAAAATAGCAAAAAACTAGGTCGCGAGTTGAAAAATTATAGAGAAATCTTGCAAAATAGTGATCCTGCGAGATCTTGGGAGAGCAATCTCACAAACAGCTGGGTTGACAAGATTAAAGGCGAAAGGATAAAATTATTTTTCTGGGCTCAACTATTTTGGACAAACATTTCTGTAGGTTCTTATAGTGATCCCACTGGTAAAAACTCGCATTCCCGTAGGAGGATTTGTTAGCGGGAATGCGGGGGTTGTTTTTAATGACACATGGTATAATAGTGGTTAGGGAAATAACAATTCCACCTTTGCGGGTTCACGTTCCTGCAAGTTTATGATATCGATCCTGCGATCAAGGGTTCGGATTCCTGGGGTGGTGAGATCATGAACAAAGCACTTTTAGATGTGTTTTAAAATGAAAACCGATTAGATGGCTGGGAGCATGATTCCCAATAAGAGACTCGTGTACCTACAAGAATATTAGTAATCCACCTTCAAAAACTCACAAGCACAAAATGTTATTTTGGTTAGTGTATCACAAAAAATCCAAAAATATGATTAGATTGACCCAAATGTGGGGTCCCACTAGGCGTGCCAAAATGCATAACCTAGTTTAGTAGTGCAAATTGAAAATTAACTATTAAATAAAAGCTTTGACACAACTAAAGTAGTCAACACTTAAAATAGGACTGATTATTATTGCCACAAAAGGAAGCAAACCAAGAATGGTAGGCTCCTAATGGTATAACATCATGATGCAATTGATTTGTCCTTGATTTAAGATGTGTATGCTCACAACATATGCTCAAGCTTTAGATGGATGGGTGGATTGAATGAAGCAAGGTTTCAGCAATGGACTCATGGAGTGATTCTAACATTATAATGGTATTTTGGTAGTTTATGAGCTCTCAAAAGAGCATTATAACTTTGCATAAAAAGGTGGATTATTTTGTGAAGGGAGAGGGTTCTATTTATAGGCCAAGGGGTAGAGAGATGGATGGTCAAGATGTCAAGATGATGAGATGGTGAGGGAGGGTTAGGATGCACTCAAAAGGGGGTAGATGGATTGTGCTTGTTTAACACCAAAGGTGACACTTGTCAAAGGGTGATTAGATGAAGGGAAGGCAAGGTGGATGGTCAACAAAGGAGGCTTAAGAGATAAGGGCTCCATAAATGCTCATAAATGCTTTGTAAGAGCCATAAATGTTGGAGCGTGAGGGTAAGGATGAGATTGTTGACTTTAGCTTGGGTTAGCAAGTCTTAACCCTTGCTTAAGGTTGTGACATGTTTGGGATTAGCTTAGAAGGGGGTTTAGGGGGTAAGTGATTTAGCTTTGATGGGATGGGTTAGTTAGGAGGTTAAGTGAGGTTAGTATGGGTGAATGGGTTGGATTAGGGGTTAGGATAAGGTTTTAGGATTTTGGATATTTTATTAAATAATTTATTCAATAAAATGGGGGCATGGAATTAAATTGAATAGATTTGATGATTTATTCAATTTAACAGAGGAATATGGATTTAATTGATAAATTGATTTTGAGTGATCATTTGATTTTATCAATTGGACTATAGTTAATTAAATTAATTAATTAACTAGCGGATGACAATTAATTAAATAGTTAGTAAATATTTAATCAATAATGTCCTAGGAGATGACTAAATATGATTACCTAGTGATGTAATCAGATTTAGGTGTCTACAAGTATAAATGTGATTCAACTAGGCTTCATGACTCCTACTAAACAAGGAAAAAGGGGTGATAGCTACAAGATCTATTCCTCCTAGGTTATCTAGTTTAGTGAACAAAAAATGTAGCTTAAGGCCTATCTCTTTTCCAATCAAAGACATTCACTAAATAAACCATTCACATGGTCCCTAAAAAAAAGAAGGTGAAAAACAATGCTCGCCTAAAAAAGGATCATATTATGGGAAACGTGACCATTGAAATAGCCACTTATAAAAAAGAAGGTGTACATGAAGTGGAAGCTAAAAATTTGAGGTCACAACCATGGAATTAGAAGTCCTCAGTCGAGATATTGATAGTCATCATTTTAAATTCTCAACCGATCACATGTTGAATTAGTCTGAGAAAGATAACTAGGAAAAGAGGGAATTAAAATGACTAGCCTTCATTATGGCTAAATATATTGACTCCCTAATGAATGTTTGCACACTCCCCTTGATTCAGGCTCCCTAATCATTTGATCCCAATTCTTCTGATAACCAACAACATGAAAAGGGGAAGGCTCTTGTTAGAAGTAATGAATAGGTGGATTAGATATGTTATAGAAGAAGGAAGTAAATTCATTCTAGAATTCACTGCAACATATTTAGAAGGGGAGGTATTTCTTGGAGAAATCCAAACCCTTGTGTTGGTATGGGAAACAGATGAAGTTAAGTCACAGGTGATATTTTTTTAGGTGCAAGAAGTTGAAGAGTATAGGTTGATTAACTTCCTTACTGAAAATGCTATCAAAATTGTAGATCCTTGCATGCTTTGTATACTAAAAAGAAATATGAATTGGAAAAACTCCTTGTTCAAAGCTGCCATAGAGGAAGTATTAGCAATTGAAAACGAAATCATAGGGATGCATAATAGGTCCTAAAAGACATCTAAATAACCAACTCCACTAGTATTTTATAGTTTGAGGATGGAAGTACATATTTAGAGACTTTGATAAAGAGTTTCAAAGACATCATGGTTAAGATAAGAGATAGTGATAAACCTTTTCCTAAAGACTTTACAATGGTGGCTAATGTGGAGTCTATGTTATACTTGAATTAGGAGCATTTACCCAGGTAGAGTAGGAGAAGTAAAGAACTCAAATGGAAGAACGATGCCTGCAAGGAAAAGTTACTAAGTCTAAAAAATCCACATTCTCATCTAGCCCATAAGTTTGCAAACACTTTTATGAGTTGTAAGCTGCTTAAGTAGGCCACATCAGGAGAAGATAAGTTTGATCAAGTGGATTAGTTACATTGCAGTTTTTTAATTTATGGAAACTTTTTGTTTTGAAGACTATTTTTTTAAGTTGGTTTTCATAACTACATTGTAACTTAGATGGATGGGTTTTGATGGCGGTCTCTTTTAATTTGATACTATATATATTCTAGAGCATAAGACTAGTTAAGGGCTAGATTTTAGGTTTTTTAAAAATTAGCTTAATAGTAGCTTGAACTAAATATTTTCTTTTAGGCTTAGTCAGGAACGAAAGTTTGATAATTTGAATGTTCATTTTGAGACTTTGAGCTCAAAGACTTACATGTATGCATCTTTCAATACATAGTATAGTTTTAAAATTTGTGTTTGAACTTGAATATAATAGTTATTTTGTGGGTTGTTATATTAGTCACTTTGTGATAATGATTGTTGTTTACCTCAAGTTATCATTCTTTCGATATATTACTTAATATCTCTGAAATTTCTCTATTTTTCAAGCATTTTAGGATTTGAGGAAACTTTTCACTTCTCAATTTACTGAAGATTTTGTAAATTTTGAATTCTTCTTATGTACCTAAGAGTATGTGAGAGATCCTTAAGTACTTTCTTATAAAACTCAATTATCCCTTTCTTAACTAGATTAGTCAAACTAGCTTCCAACTGAGTAGACATCTCTAAAATATTCTTCTCCACTAGATTATGAAGTTTTGCAATCATCCTAGGCTCCAATATTCTCAAAGGCATGTTCTAGGATCTTAACAAATCCTCTAAAACAAATCTACAGTCTTAACAATTATCAACCAAATCAAATATTTGATCAACAAGGTCAACCTTCCATTATCATTATTGTCTCTTCATATCAAGATCAATCTACAAGCCCTCTAAAATTTTAAGTCAAAACCATAATTAGCCACCTTACAAAAAGGTATCTAGGACTCCAGAAGGAAAAAAATTACCACAAGATTGAGCTCTTCTCTTAAGCCACTTGAGGCAGTACAAGATAGAAGAATCCCTAAAGGAGGTGTCCTAGCCCCCAATAAATAACCAAATAGTAGAAGAATAACAATAACACAAAGTTTTAGATCCAAAATAATAAGGTCGTTCTATTGCAACCAAATACATAAGAAAATATAGCAACCACTCTACAAGATCTTGTAAGATCCAAACCCTAGCTAGCCTAGATTCACACTCCAGTAGAAACACAAAAAAGAATCTAAATTTGTGCTCACAAGCCACCAAGAAACCTTCTTGTTTCCCAAGCCATTGTTGGGATTATAGATGAAGTAACTGAGAGGGGGGGTGAATCAATTACCACAAAACAAATCCTGATCCCTTAGATGTCTTAAATAACTAGTTACTGCTGTCACTCAGTAAACACATCACAAAAATGCTGTAACTTGGTAGATTAACTTGTTACTAATATTTAGACATTCATAATTATTAGCATGCATGAAAAATTAAATAACATGAACACAAGAGACACCAGATTTAACGTGGAAATCCAATATGGGAAAAACCACCAAGTAACTAGCTACCAATTTTCACTATTATGAAGTGAGCCCTATTAGGAGCCAACCCTATTAAAGGTTACAATATACACTATTAGGTGTGACCCTATTAGAGGATTTAGTCACCCTATTAGGATGGCCTTGCTAGAGGTCTTTAGAACAATTTGACTAAATTGTCACCTTGTTAGAGGATTTACAAAATGGCTATTAAACCAACTCTATTAAGAGATTTGAAATTATTGCTACAATGGTTAGAGAGTAACAATAAATTAACCTAACTATGATGCAACTGAATTTGTTGATTACAGATCTCTATTTTGCACCATTAGATCCTCTTTGATCAAATATAGCTTTGCTACTCCTCAATAATCTCTGATCATCCTTCAAAATTCACTTTCACAATAATCAGTCATCCTTCTCATTCATATCACATCAAATCCATCACTTAGAATTCGCAACTTAACCTCTTATATATACCATTCAGATTATCAAGTCAACTCATTCACGAGTTATATTTACCAATAAACCATATATCAATCAGCTACAAATATTACATTAAACAAATAAACTTTATTGCACAAAAAAGTGAAATCCTTCCTTGGACAACCCTACTCGGTAAGCACTACTTCTAGAAATAATTTCCTGAGTTAACCATCTTAACTCAGTTAACACTGCAAAATTTGCAAAATCCTTTGGTTGCCGAGTGAACTCGATAAGAATTGAATTTCCTTCGCTATCTGTGAGAGCTCTGTAAGAACTATTTCTACCATATTTCCCTTTGATGATCGAGTGAGCTCGGTAACAGCTAAATTTCCTTTGCTAACCTTGAAATCTCGGTACCAATTTTCTTTTGCCTTGCTGACCAACTAAGCTCGGTAGACTCTGTCTGATGACTGATATGACATTTGTGTAACATCAAAGACAACACACAATTGAACAATTGTATCCAGCAAACTCCCTCTTTGGCATTGATGGCAACACAACATGTCATAGCAGAATGAAATTTGAAAACAAGTCTTTTCTAACAGAATGCTTCTCCTTCTTATACAAAACTCCTCAAATACAATAATTTCCCTCTTTCATAGTAATCTCTCCCTCTTACATAAACTCTCTTTTTCTTGAAAATTTTAGAAAGATATGATAGTAAACTCTCCCTCTTTGACAACACATGCCAAAGACACTACAACTTCAAAATGAATTTCACTGTACCTTAAGTACTGATTCATGTGCAGTGTCTTCATTACTTTGCTGCATCAACTAATAGATCTTCAATTTTTTTTTTGTTGATGCATCACTAAAGCTATATTTTAGTGAGCTTTAGATAGGGGAATGACCCCTAACTTACCTCTTAGATACAAGAATGCATCCTTAAGTAAAGGCTTTGTGAATATGTTAGCAATTTGTTCCTTTGTATGGACATATTCCAATCTAATTTCCTTATCCTATACCAATTCTCTAACAAAGTGATACTTTATAGCAATATGCTTGGTTTTTAAATGCATCACTAGATTCTTGGATATGTTAATTGCACTTGTATTGTCACAAAATATAACAACAGGTTCTTTGATTTCTTGCTTCATACCTTCTAATAATTGTTTGAACCAAACAATTTTTGAACAGTTCACTGCTTTTGCAACATATTCAGCTTCTATTGTGGACTAGGATATACAATTTTTCTTCTTACTTGTCCAAGAAACCAACCTCTTTCCAAGAAGGAAAGCTCCTCCACTTGTACTCTTTCTGTCATCAACATTCCCTGCCCAATCTGCATTAGTGAACACTTTTAAATCTAGATTTCCTCCAAGTTTATACCATAATCCGTAATCTTTAGTTCCTTTCAAATATCTTATGATCCTTTTGATTTCCATCATGTGATTTTCTTTTGGTTTTGCTGAGAATCTTGCTACAATTCCTACTGCAAGGGCAATGTCTGGTCTTGTGTGCACTACATACTACAACTTTCTAATCATAGATCTATACAATGTCTGATCCACTTCCTTTGATTCATCATCCTTGGTAAGTTTCAATCTAGTACATATAAGAGTCCCAACTGGTTTGCAGTCTTCCATACCTAACTTTTTAAGTATCTCCTTGATGTATTTAGATTGAGTGATGTAGATGCCATTCTTACTTTGATGAATTTGAAGACCAACAAAGAATTTGATCTCACCAAACATTGACATTTCAAATTCCTTGTTCATTTGTTCTAAGAATTCTTAGCAAAGATCATCATTTTCTATAAACAAAGTATCATCTACAAATATTTCTACCAAAACAATCTTATTATCTAATCCTTCCTTAATGTATAAGCTATTGTTATCATTAGTTCTTTGAAAACCAATATGAATAAGATAGTTATGTAGTCTTTCATACCATTCTCTAGGGGCTTGTTTTAGACCATACAATGCTTTATGTAATTTGTAGACCATGTCCTTCTTGTTTGGATCAAGAAAACCTTTAGGATGTTCAATGTAAACCTATTCATCTAGTATACCATTAAGAAATGTTGACTTGACATCCATCTAATAAACTTTGAATCCTTTGTATGTAGCATATACAAGTATGGTTCTAACACCTTCCAATCTTGCAACAGGAGCATAAGTCTCTCCATAGTCTTTACCTTCTTCTAGAGAGTATCCTTTGCATACCAATCTAGCTTTGTTCCTTGACACCTTACCATCTTCATTTAACTTATTTCTGAATACTCACTTAGTTCCAATCACATTTTTGTCTTTAGGCCTAGGTATAAAAGTCCATGTTTTTTTTTTCTCTATTTTCTCTATCTCTTCATTCATAGCTTCAATCCAACTTTCATTTTCTAATGCATCTTTGACATTTCTAGGTTCAGAATCAACAAGTAAAGAAGTGCCTTTCAACTTACTTCTTGTCATTGTTCCTTTAGATTTATCTCCAGTGATTTGATCTGGTGCATGATGCTTCCTGACATACTTGGATAGCATAGGCTCCTTTCCTTTTGAATGACTTATATTGTTGTCCTTTTGTGTTTTAATTTCTAGTTCTGGTTCTAGTTGCTCGAGCTCAGTAGCTGTTGATTCAGTAGCTTCTATTTGCAACTCACGTCCTTGCAACTCAGTAGGTATTAGCTTAGTTTGAACTTCCTGCAACTTGGTTATAGAAGATTCTAGAGTAGAAAATTTCTAATTTACAAGTGTGCCTGGCACTATATCAGGTTCAATGAAAAAAAATCTCTTATAGTCTTCAAGTTCCCTTTTGGTTTCTTCTTCAGTTCTTTCTACAAACTCATCAACTTTTACATGTGCACTTTCATTGACTTTGTGAGTAGACAAATTCAATCATCTATATGCTTTACTTTTGAAAGAATATCCTAAAAATATTCCTTCATCACCCTTCACATCAAGTTTACCTTTTCTAGATTCTTTCAAAATGTAACATTTGCTTCCAAATAATTTTAGGTAACTTACATTGGGATTGTAGTCACACCATAAATCATAGGGGGTTTTGAATAAGTCATTCTTTAGCTATACTCGGTTCAAGGTATGAACTGCAGTGCTAATAGCTTCATTCCAGTATTTGATGGCAATGCTCTTTTCAATTATTAAGGTTCTTGCACAATCCATGATAGATCTGCTCCTTCTTTTAGCTATTCCATTTTGTGTAGGAGTTCCAAGTGCTGAAACTTGTCTTTTGATTCCCCTTTCAATGCAAAAGTTATTGAACTCATGTGAAATGAATTCACTACCTCTGTTTGACCTCAAAAATTTCAATCTTTTGCCTGTTTCCTTCTCTACTCTAGCCAAATACCATTTGAATTTTTCAAATGCTTCTAATTTCTCTCCTAGGTACATGACAATCATCATTCTTGAGTAATCATCAACAAAAAGGATGAAGAACTTTTCACTAGTATAAATTTCAATGCTAATAGGTCCACACAAATTAGTATGCACAATTTCTAAAATTTTTTCAGACTAATAGTTTTTTCTTTTAAGGCTAGTCTTTCCCATCTCGCCAATTTGACAATTCTTGCATAGACCAACATCAGGTTTCTTTATGTTAGGAATGCCTCTTACTTTCCCAAATTTACTTATTTTTACCAAGTTATCAAAGTTCACATGATATAACCTCCTATTCCATAACCAACTTTCTTCAACTTGAGAAATAGAACATGAACATTCACCAACTTCAAGATAAAGCAAGTTACCTTTTGTTTGAGTGCCTGATCCAATCAGCTTTCCTTTGCCATGCAACAATCTTGCTTTTCCATGCATGAATTCCACTTTGAATCCATTATTAAATAGTTGTGCCACACTCAACAGATTATGTTTTAGTCCTTCTACCTAATATGCATTATCACATACAAGTTCTTGGGTTAGTGAGATTCTTCCCTTTTCTTTTATGCAACAAGTTTCATTATTACCAAATCTTACACTGCCACCATCATAGTCTTCAAAATGTTCAAACTTAGTTTTATCACTAGTCATGTGAAGAGAACAACCACTATCTATAATCCATGTATCATTTTCGCTTATATGAGAAATGAGTGCCATTTCTTCATCATTATTAGATTCATCCTTTACAATAATGTAAACAATTTCATCTTCTTCTTCATCATCATAATCATTTGAATCTTTAGCCATGAAACATGTTTTCTTACCTTTATCCTTGAATGATTTGAAGTCTTTCTTGCCATTGCACTTGTGACCTTTCTTCTCATCCTTGTTCTACTTATTTGGGCACCTAGTAGCAATATGTCCAATTTCTTCACAAGAAAAATAGATTAAAGGAACCTTACCTTTGTATTTCCCTTTGCCTCTTGAATATTTCCTTGCTAGTAGAGCTTCAACCACCTCAAGATCACTATCTCAACTCTATTTTAATTCTTCATCACTATCTGACTGAGGATACTTTATCTTCTTGCCTTTCTCCTTGAGTGAAATCTTGGCTTCAAATGTTGATTCAATGTTCTTGCCAGCTGGAACATAATTATCATAGTTGTCTAGCTCGAATTTAGTCAATCTTCCAACTATGGCCTCTAGATTTATCTTATGATTTGCTTCACATCTTCTTTCTTGAATTGCAGAGACTCTGATTGCATAAATATGAAGTAGAGTTCTAAGAACTTACTTATAACTGTCTCCTCCTTGATATCTCCTCCATATGCTTTGATTGCACTAACACTTGCTTTGACTCTTTCAATATATTTTGTTATGTTTTCATCCTCTCTCATCCTCATTTGATCAAATTGTCCTCTCAAACTTTTTTCTTCGGCTCTTCTCACATTATCATCACCTTCATAGATCTCTTTCAGTTTGTTCCACATTTCAAAGGTAGTTTTGTAATCCTTGTTTTCATCAAATTCTTCATAACTTAGAGTAGGTGCAATATCTATCATCATGTTGTTGTGAGTCTTCTTTTCAGCAATATCATTGATAGATAATGTACTAGTAGGTTCTACAGATTTTTCATAAAGGTACTTCAGCCCTGAATCACCAATAGAAGCCAGATGAAGTCTCATAAATCTCTGCCATGCTGAGAAGTTGTCCTTGTTGAGTCTTAGAATTTCCCTCTTGTAAGACATCTTGATCTTTAGCTTGGATCCTTGAAACCTTTTCTTGCAAGCACCAAAAGCTCTGATACCAATTGTTGGGATTATAGATGAAGTAATTGAGAGGGGGGTGGGGGGGTAAATCAGTTACCACAAAATAAATCCTGATCCCTTAGATGTCTTAAATAACTAGTTACTATTGTCACTCGATAAACACATCACAAAAATGTTGTAACTCGGTACATTAACTTGTTATTGATCTTTAGACATTCATAATTATTAGCATGCATGCAAAATTAAATAACATGAATACAAGAGACAATAGATTTAACATGGAAACCCAATATGGGAAAAACCACCAAGTAACTAGCTACCAATTTTCACTCTTCTAAAGTAAGCCCTGTTAGGAGCCAACCCTGTTAAAGGTTACAATACACACTGTTATGTGTGACCTTGTTAGAGGATTTAATCACCCTGTTAGGAGTGACCTTGCTAGAGGTCTTTAGAACAATTCAACTAAACTATCACCTTGTTAGAAGATTTACAAAATGGCTATTAAACCAACTCTGTTAAGAGATTTGAAATCACTACTACAATGGTTAAAGAATAACAATAAATTGACCTAAATATGATGCAACTAAATTTTTTGATTATAGATCTCTATTTTGCACCATTAGATCCTCTTCAATCAAATATAGTTTTGCTACTCCTCAATAATCTTTGATCATCCTTCAAAATTTGCTTTCACAATAATCAGTCCTCCTCATTCATATCACATCAAATCCATCACTTACTTAGAATTCACAACTTAACCTCTCATATATACCATTTAGATTATCTAGTCAGCTCATTCACAAGTTACATTTACTAATAAACCATACATTAGTCGGCTACAAATATTACATTAAACAAATAAACTTTATTTCACAAAATAGTGAAATCCTTCATTGGTCGACCCTGCTTGGTAAGCACTACTTCTAGAAACAATTTCCCGAGTTAACCATCTTAACTCAGTTAACACTGCAATATTTACAAAATCCTTTGGCTATTGATTGAACTTGATAAGAATTTAATTTCCTTTGTTGTCCATGAGAGCTCGGTAAGAACTATTTCTGCCATATTTCCCTTTGATGATTGAGTGAGCTCGGTAACAACTAAATTTTCTTTGCTAACCTTGAAAGCTCGATAACAACTATCTTTTTCCTTGCTGACCAACTGAGCTCAGTAGACTTTGTCTGATGACTAATATGACATTTGTGTAACATCAAAGACAACACACAATTGAACAATTGTATCCAATAGCCACAACTACTAGCTTTGCTAACAAACTTTTCTCTTCTTAGTTACTCCTCTTTAGCTGGCTTCCTCCATGATGAATCCCATGCTAAATGAATAATGACAAGACAAAACCCTCTACTTATACCAAACCAAGCCACAAGTCATCCTAGCAAGTTACATTAAATAAACCCTCAAGCCACAAGTGGATTTGACAACAAACGTTAAATAACTTTTTCTCTCTGTTCTCCATATTTTATTTTAATTTTAATTTTTTCTTTAATTTTTGTCACTTTCTCTCTCCTCCTATTTTTTTTGAAATATTTTTATCATGGCCCCTTTTATTTTTTGATGCAAGATGCTCCTACATCATACTCTTAGTTTTTTTAATGTTGTTTACTATGGCACTCAACCCATGTGGGCTTTGTTCATGGTGCTTTTTCATACTCTTTTTTATTTGGGCTATGTAAATATTATGTTTAAGATTTATCATAGTTAATAAATGATGGTTAGATTTTGGTTCACTTTGATGTGGGGAGTTTCGAAATGAAGAAGGGGGGTAGGTTAGAATGTGCTATATTTGACTTCTAGTTGTTCTGCAACATTTTTTTCTGGGTTAGCACCCATTTTTGGATGCTTTTAATTTCAAAAATATATGTGCTTCAATCTAATTTATTTACAATTCTTAAAAAAGATAAGATAGCTTTTAAATTATATTCAAATTTGGTGTATTAATTTGATGTTTTAAGTGTACAGAAGAAAAACATTAGTTGGAGGATTAAGCTTCTCACTTTGATGATTTTATTAACAATCTCAACCCTTCTTGCAATGGTGTCCTCACATCTATTAAAGATATTCTAGACCAATCAAACCCATTTATGTCTCTCTCTTTTCTCATAAGGAGATAAGAAGAATCTTAATGTGAAGTATAAATTCCATTAACAAATTCTCTTTCACATATCAAAATAATAATTAATTATAACTTGAAAATAAACTTGATTATTTCAAATTTGTAATTTTTTATATTTGTTTTTAAAAATAAATTCATTACATTTTTTAATGTTATCATTATTTAAAAAAATATCAAACTAATTAAATTAAACATGTATTAAGAATTAAAAAATCTAAATGGAATATGGAGAATAATAAAGTTTTGGGTGTTTAGAAATAATATAATTCTTGTGTAGAGTGAACATTGCAAGAAACAGGAATGAGATAATTGTTGTAGTAGAGTAGTTCAATAGTTACAAATGAATTAACAAGAACTTGTTTTGTTTCTTTCTTTTCTCTGTTCTAAAATATTGGGCAATGGTTAAATAAATTATAGAATTGTAGCAGAATATTGGTTTACCTAAGCCAATTGTGTATCTTGGAACTTTCATTTAGAGGCACACATTTCTTGCCATTTCAAGGGATTGCATTTGGCAAAACCATGTGGATTTTACTTATTACAGTTTTATTGAAAACAGATTGATACAAGTATGAAAATATGTTTCAATCATTGTTTCGTCACTAATGTCAAACCTGCTACTTATTAGTAAGACAATTGCTTAGATTATTTGAGTACTGTCATTTGTTTGACTAATGAAGAGGATTTGATCAAATGAGGTAACAATAGAACCTAGAGGAAAGGTTGAATTATGCTATGGAAAAGGAGTACAAGGTGTTGAAATCTGATTGGAAAGATCATTGCTGAAAGAGATTGTTGAAGTAGAAAATGTATTTTGATCATTGTTTTGTCATTGATGTCAAACTTGCTATTTGCTGGTAAGACAATTGCTTACAGGATTCTAGTACTATCACTTAGTTGATTGATGAAGGGGATTTAATCAATAAGAGGTAATAACAACACCTAGAGGAAAGGATGAATTATGCTTATGTAATGAAGCACAAGGATTAGTTAAGATAGTAGTGATGTGATGTATTGATAACCTATTTAAGGTTGAAAAGGTTGGATACACTTACAAACTTTAGAAGAAAAAGTTACTCAAAGACTATCAACCAAGCTTGACTGAGTTTGTTAGTAGGAGCCAAGAAAAATTAGTTCAGGCCAAGCAAAAAATTAATTGGTGCCAAGTAAAAGAAAATTCTAGTGTATGCCAAGTAAACAGTTAGTGTCAAGAAAAACACAATATGTGTCAAGCATCAGTAAATCATAGTTGATACTGAGTGAATTGATAGTTGATGCTGAGCAATGCAGTATGTGCCAAGCATCAGAAGGTTAATAATATCGAGCTGCTGGATTATTAGAAAAATAAAAGATTTTCCAAAGCTGAGCTAATAAGTTTGTTTTCTTAAATTTTGTGAGCTAGGTGAAAGATAAGGATGATGAGCTGGTGGCACAAAATTTGAGGTAAACTATTTTTAGGTAGATTCTAGTGGATTCTAGAAGTTTCTAGAAGAGATAAGATATGGAATATATACATTGTATCTTATCTAATCCATCAAAACCCTAAATGGATGATGGAGAATAAGGTGGAAAAAGTATTTTAATTTCCTACTTAAGGAATGTTTGGTCATGAAGCAAAGTGTCAAGGGAGAGATATTGAGAAGGTTAGAGATGACTAGGAAAGAACAAAGAAAAGGAATGTGCTTCATCTAGTGACCAAGAGGGTGATTGCATTGGCTTACCAAATAAGAAGGCTTAAGGAGACATATGCTTGAAGGGAGAACAAGTTCTCAAAGCTGCAAAGAATGAAAGCCAAAGCGAATTGAGGATTGAATTGTGATTTGAAATCTGCAAGGGAGTTGTAAGTCAAATCAAATCAAGCTCTACTATTACTCTTTAACAATCGTATCAGTTAGGGTAAAATCCTTTGGACTAAGGTTGACTTAATAATCATTAGAAAATCCTTTAACATGGTGGCATTCCAAATGAATAGCCTAAAGTCCTCTAACAAGGCTCACTTTTAACAAGATGATAAAATCTCTTAACTGGGTCACATTTACCAATGTGTGTTGTAACCTTTAATAGGGTTGGCCTTTAGTAAGGCATCACTTCAAAATAGTGAGAAATGAGTAGCATGTTACTGATGGTTTTTCTCAAATTGGGTTTCCACATTAATTCATGATGTCAAATGTTTTGATGCTTTATGTTTACATTTTTGCATGATTGATTTAACAGCAAGCTATAAGCTTTGGTGATTGCATGTACATGAATGCTTTATGGTTTCACTAAGCTGAGGAAAGAAAAAAAAGTTTTATTAGCACATCAACACATTGGATAATTGATTCACCCCCCTCTTAGTTATTCTAAAAGAAATCCAACAATTGGTATTAGAGCCATCTACTAAGGAAAACTAGTTTGAAGGTACTAGAAGCACAAAGATCAAGATGTCAAAGAGAGATGTACCAAAGCTGAACAAAGATAACTTTCTTGCATGAAAAATTTTGATGAAGCTAAATCTTGGAAGGATTGGAGATTATGCACAATCTACCATCACAATAGAACATGTTGACCCTACTGGAGTTCCTACTACCAAAGATATGAAAAAGAAAAAGGAACAAAAGCAAGAAATATTGGAGATTGCTTCTACCCTAAGCTATGTCGAGTTTGATGAAATCAAAGGTTGTGATACTATAAATAAGATGTGGGATGACCTGCATACCATCTATGAAGAAGAATAGAATGTGCAAAGAGCTAAATTTGAAAGTTTGAGAGGTGAGTTTGATGACATGAGAATGGAATAAGGTGAAAACATAGTTGTATGTTTCTAGAATAAAAGAAGTGGTTAGTGCAATTAAGGGTACAACTGGTCAAATAGATGATGACAAAGTTATAAGAAAAGTCCTAAGAACATTATTACCTATCTATGCCATTAGTGTATTAGCAATCCAAGAATTGAAATGCATTCTAGGGAACAACCTAACTCTTGAAGCTCTAGTAGTTAGACTCACTGCTTTTGAGCTATCTAACTTTGACAACTACAAACTAGAGAGTCTTGAATAAACTCTCAAGGCTAAATCATTATTAAAAGATTATGATGAGAAGAAGCAGAAGAAGAAAAGAAAGATAAAACATGTGTCCAGCGGTAGTGACATAGATAAGGAATATGTTGAACAATTTGAAGCACTATTAGCAAGGAGATTCCATAGAGGAAAAGGAAAATTCAAAGGTAAGCTACCTATTATTTGTTTCAATTGTAATGAAATAGGTCATATTGTTGCTAGATGTCTAGAAAATAAAAGTTATAGAGGTGGTGACAAGTTCAAAGGAAAAAGAAATGAAGACATCAAGGATTACAGAGATAAAGGCAAAAAGTCCTACATTATTGAAGAGGATGATTTAGATGACCATGATGATGAAGTTGTTTATGTTGCAATGAAAGATGAATCAGATGAAGATGAGGCAACTACACTCGTGACATTTGTGAAAAAAAATGATAGATGGATCATTGATAGTGGACGTTTATATCACATGATTGGAGATCAAAGTAAGTCTGTTACCTTAAGCTATTATGATGGAAATAGTGTTAGATTTGGTAATGATGCTCCATGTCTGATAAAAGGAAAGGGTTCTATTAAACTCATAAACAAGATATCATGTGATAATGCTTATTATGTTGAAGGGTTAAATTATAATTTGTTGAGTGTATCACAATTAAACAATTTGGGATACAGAGTTGAATTTGAAAACAAGAAAGCCAAGATCTATGATACAGATGGGAAACTGATAAGTAAAGGAGATCAAACTAGAAGCAACCTATTTTACCTTGATATAGAGGATGCTACTTGTCTTATTGCAAAATTTGATGATGTATGGCTATGGCACAAAAGGTTATGTCATGTTAACTTTGACAACCGGATTAGTATTAGTAACATGAGAAAGGTTAGAGGTCTACCTAAGTTGAAAAAACCTAAAAATATAATATGCAAACAATGTCAGTTAGGCAAGATGACAAGGTCAAGTTTTAAAAGAAAAACCTAGACCTCTAAGGAGATAATAGAGATTGTTCATACTGATTTGTGTGGAACAATTGATCTGCAAAGCTATAAGGGAGACAAGTAAATAATGTTATTTGTAGATGATTATTCTAGGATGATGACTATTATGTTTCTAAAGTAGAAATTTGATGCTTTTCAAATGTTTAAGTGATACTTGGATACAGTTGAAAAAGAAATTGGAAAAAGTATAAAATTCTTGAGATCATACAAAGGAGGAGAATTCACATCAAACAAATTCGATATGTTCTATAATGATAGAGGGATCAAAAGAGATACATCTGCACCGAGAAAACCTCCACAAAATGGAATAGCTGAAAACAAAAACCAGTCTATAATGGACTATGCAAGAACACTGATGATGGAAAACAATGTTGCTTTGAAGTACTGGAGAGAAGCTATCATTACAACTATCTATACCCTGAACTAAGTACAAGTCAAGAAAGGCATGCATTCTACACCTTTTGAATTATGGTATGAATATACACCTAATGTAAAATAATTTAAGGTATTTGGTAGAAAATGTTACATTCATAAGGATGTTAGAAGTGGAAAACTTGATGCAAAAAGTGAATAAGGCATATTCCTTGGTTACTCCACAAGAATTAAAGCTTATATGCGTTTAAATACTAACAATAACAAGATTTAGAAAGTGCAAATGTAAATTTTGATGAGTATACAGAAGTTAATGAGGAGGAAACCTTGAAAAAACTAGAGGTATACAAATAATTTTTATATTTTATGAAGGAATGCCTACAAAAGAAGAAGCCATAAATCAAGTTGGAAACAAATAGAAAGTTTTAGTGACTGCCGAGTCTCACCCTATGAATGTCAAGCTGCATTCAAGAACTAAGCTACATTCAGGAACTGAGTTGAATTTAGATGCTGAGTTGCAGAATGAAGAGATCACACATTCTGATTCTAATGTTAGTACTCATGAAAGAAATGATGAGATGCCTGATAGAGATGCACATAGTGATACCAAAGCTGAAAGACAAACAAAGGAAACTAGGACTAAACCAAGAATATCCAAGTATGTCAGAAGACACCATCCCATTGATCAAATCATTGGAAAAAAAGATGCAAGGCCAATGAGAAGGAACAAACTAAGAAGTGAATCATGTATACTAAGCACAAAAGAGCCCAAGATAGTGAAAGATGCAATGAAAGATGATGACAAGTGTAAAGCCATGAAAGAAGAAATTGAGAAAATAGAAAAGAATTTTTTTTTGAAGTCTAGTTGCTAGGCCAAAAGATAAAAATGTGATTGGAACCAAGTGGTTGTTTAGAAATAAGTCAGATGAAAATAGAGAAATTACAATAAATAAGGCAAGATTGGTTTGCAAAGGATATGCACAAGAGGAAGGAATTGACTATGGGGAGAAATTTTCCCCTATTGCAAGACTCAAAGGAGTAAGAATTTTGGATTTAAGGTCTATCATATGGATATTAAATTTGCATTTTTGAATGGCATACTAGAAGAAGAGGTTTACATAGAACAACCAGAAGGATTTGTTAATGTTAACAACAAAGACATGGTATGTAAACTGCACAAAGCTCTATATGGTCTCAAACAAGCACAAAGAGTATGGTATGAGAGACTTCACAAATATCTTGTGAAAAATAGATTTGATAGAACATATGATATAAACAATTTGTATAGGAAGATAGAAAAAGGTAAATGAATTCTATTATTTGAAATTTTTGTCGATGACATAATATTTGGAGGACAAGAAGCTCTATGCAAGGATTTTGCAAAATAGATGAAGCATGACTTTGAAATGTCAATGTTTAGAGAAATCAAATTCTTTGTAGGACTTCAAGTACAATAGATGAAATATGGCACATACATTACTCAGTCAAAATACATCAAAGAGATATTGATTTTTTTTGGACTAGAAGATTCAATACCAGTAAGCACACCTATGACAACAAGACTCAAATTGTCCAAGAATGATGATTCAACATGGGTAAACCAAACCATGTACAGGTCTATAATTGGTAAGTTACAAAATGTTGTACATAGTAGACATGATAGTGCTTTAAATGTAGGAATACTTGCAAGATTTTTTACAAATTCCAAGGAAGGTCATTTAATGACTGTGAAAAGAATAATGAGATACTTGAAAGGTATAGAGGAGTTTGGCCTATATTAAAAAAAGGATGAAAAGTTTGAGTTGAGAGCCTACACTGATGTTGATTGGGATGGTAACATAGATGACACAAAAAGCACCAGTGGAAGAGCATGTTTCCTAGTTAAGAGACTAGTTACATGGACTAGTAAGAAAGAAAGTTGTACATCCCAATCTACTGCTAAAGTTGGATATGTTGCTACTACTATAAACTACACAAATATTGTATAGATCAAGCAACTACTCAAAGGAATGAAGGAAGAGATCACAACTCTAGTGATACTTTATTGTGATAATAACAGTGCTATTAACATATCAAGGAATCTAATGATGCATGCAAAGACAAAGAACATTATAATAAAGTATCATTACTTGAGAGAGCTAGTAGAAGATAAAGAGGTGAAGATGGAATATGTCAATACAAAGGAGAAAATTGCTGACATCTTCACAAAACCATTACCTAAGGAAGCACATGAATACCTAAGAGGTAAATTAGGGGTGGTACCCCTATCAAAGGCAATATAAGTGACCATAGAACTGTGCTACATCAAACAAGCTAATTGCTAAAATTATACAAATTGATGCAGAGGATATTAATTTAGGAGCTACCTGAAGTAATCAAAATGCTAAAAATCTCCAAATCAATCACAAGCAAGGTGATAGAGGGAGAGATTAGTCAAAGATGCTAAACTTGCAAAAGTCTATATCTGCATGTTAATATGTAAAGATGATGTCTTTGGAATTATTGTCAAAGAGGGAGATATTCTATTTATCAATAGGTTTATTGTTCCAAGAGGGAGAAACAAGTACAAAGAGGGAGACATTGATTAGAAAGGCAGATAGAATATCAGAGGAAGATTTTGCTAGTTAAAGGTAAACATATGTATAATGAACCTACCTAGTAAGAGGGAGTTACAAGAAAAAAACTTAGAGGGAGTCATAAGAAATAATTATGTTGTAACCTAATCAGAAGAATGAATGACATTGCTAATAGAGGGAGAAATTTTGATTGAACATTTCTTTTTGGCATTGTCTTACTATTTTAACTTAGTCAGTTTGGTTGAATAAATTGTTTTACCATCTAGGTGACTTGGTTGATCAGTTTGGTTTGCCATGAATGCCAAAGAGGGAGATTGTTGAAATTTGGTTGAAAAGATCATTACTGGAAGAGATTATTAAAGAAAAAAATGTGTTTCAATCATTTCTTTGTCACTGATGTCAAACCTATTATTTTTTGATAAGACAATTGCTTATAAGATTCAAGTACTATCACTTAGTTGATTGATGAAGAGGATTTAATCAATAAGAGGAAACAACAACACCTAGAGGAAAGGTTGAGTTATGATTATTTAATGAAGTATAAGGATTAGTTAAGACAATGATGATATGATGTATTGATAATATACTTAAGGTTGCATAGGTTGGATACACTTAGAAACTTTAGAAGAACAAGTTACTCAAAGACTATCTACCAAGCTTGACCCAGTTCTTTAGTAGGAGGCAAAAAAAGTTAGTTTAGGTTGAGTAGAAAATTAGTTGGTGCTGAGTAAAAGAAAATTCTAGTGTATGCTAAGTAAATAGTTAGTGTTGAGCAAAACACAATAGGTGTCGAGCATCAATAAAACATAGTTGATGCTGAGTGAACTCACAATTGGTGTCAAACAACATAGTGTATGCCAAGCATTAGAAGGTTAGTAATGCCAAGTTGCTACATTATTAGAAAAGTCAAATATTTGGCAAATCTCAGTCGATAAGTTTATTTTTTTGAATTTTTTGAACTAGGTGGAAGATAAGGATGATGAGCTGGTGGCATAGAATTTGAGGTAAACCATTTTTGGGTGGATTCCAGTGGATTCTAGAAGAAGTTTCTAGAAGAGATAAGATATTGAATAGATAGATACATTGTGTAATACCTAATCCATCAAAACCCTAAATAGAAAATGGAGAACAAGGCAGAAAAAGTATTTGAATTTCCTACTTAAGGAATGTTCGATCATGAAGAAAAGTTTCAAGGGGGAGATATTGAGAAGGTTAGAGAAGACTAGGAAAGAACAAAGCTAGGGACTCTGCTTCAGCTAGTGACTAAGAGGGTGACTCCATTGGCTTCCCAAGCAAGAAGGCTTAAGGAGACATATGCTTGAAGGGAGAACAAGCTATCAGAGCTACAAAGAATGAAAGCTAAAGTGATTTGAGAACTGAATTGTGATTTGAAATCTAAAAGGGAGTTATAAGTCAAATCAGATCAAGCTCTACTATTACTCTCTAAAAATTGTATCAGTTAGGGTAAAATCTTTTAAAGTAAGGTTGACTTAATATTCATTAGAAAATCCTTTAACAAGGTAGCATTCCAAGTGAATGGCCTAAAATCCTCTAACAAGGATCACTTTTAATAGGGTGATAAAATCCCTTAACTGGGTCACATTTAATAGTGTGTGTTGTAACCTTTAACAAGGCATCACTTCAGAAGAGTGATAAATGAGTCTCATGTTACTGGTGGTTTTTCCCAAATTGGGTTTCCACATTAAATCATTCCATCAAATGTGTTGTTACTTTATGTTTACATGGTTGATTTAATAGCAAGCTACAAGTTTTGGTGATTGCATATACATGAATGATTTGTGGGTTCATTGAGATGAGGAAAGAAAAAAAAGTTTTATTAGTACATCAGGACCTTGGAATAAAATAAAATGATGGGTAGATTTATTGAATCCTACCTAATCCAACCTAACCCTAAAATGGACGATGGAGGATGAATGACAAAAGATCCTAATTTTTTATTTATAGAGATGACTGGTTAGAAGAAAAGGTTGTCATGTCTGAGAACCTAAGGAAGATAATAAGTCTAGGGTATTGCTTCATTTAGTGACCTAAAAGAAGAGATTACTATTGGTAAGAAAAGTAAGAAGGCTTAAAGGTATGGATTATTGAAGGGTGAAAAACCTATCAAAGTTGATGTGTGTGAAAGCCAAGAAGAATGAATGACAAAAACAAAGATCTATAAGCTATAAAGTATGTTGTATGTCATTATTAGATCAAGCCTTGCTCTTACTTTCTAATCATTGTACCAATCTATGGTAAATCCTTTGGATTAAAGTTGACCTAATAGTCATTTGTAAACCCTTTAACTAGGTGATATTCCAAGCGAATGATCTAAAGATCTCTAACCAGGCGTAATCCTAAAAGAGTGATTGAAATCCTCTAACTAGGTCACATTGAACAGTGTGCATTGTAACCTTTAACAAGGTTGGCCTTTCATAGGGCATCAATTCTGAAGAGTGAGGATAAGTAGCATATTGTAGGTGGTTTTTTTTCAAATTGGGTTTCCATGTTAAATCATTGTGTCAAATGTGTTATTGAATATGTTATGTTTCAAGCTTACATTTATGCAAAGTTGATTTGATAGGAACCTACATGTTTAAGTGATTGCATGATCTAATGAATGCATGCACAATGAAAATATTTTATGGATATAGATTACACTAAATTGTGAAAAAAATTACTCGTACATATGGTCCTTAGATAACTGATTCACCCTCCCTCTTAGTTATTCTAAATAATTCCAACAATTGGTATCAAATCCATCTGGTTAAGAGGACTAGTTTGATGGTACTAGAAGCAAAAGCTCAAGATGTCAAAAGGAGAGGTACCCAAGATTAATAGAGAAAAATTTCCTGCATGGAAAAGTATGATGAAGCTACACCTAAGAGGTCTTGGAGATCATCCACAATCCACCATTTCTAATGAGCATGTTGATCCTATTGGATCCCTAACTGTTGAAGATCTGAAGAAGAAGAAAGAACACAACTAGGCAATGTTGGAAATTGCATCTCCCCTAAGTTTTGCTAATTTTGATGATATCAAGGTTTGTGATAGTGCAAAGAAAATGTGGGATTCCCTACACACCATCTATGAAGGTGATGCAAATGTTCTAAAAGCCAAGTCTAAAAGTCTTACAAGTAAGTTCAATGATATGAGAATACAAGAAGGTGAGAATGTTGCTCAATATTGCTCTAGGATAAAGGATGTTGTTAATGCAATAAGGGGATCTATTGGTACAATAGATAATGAGACTATACTAAGAAAAGTTTTGAGAACATTTCTGACCCATTTATGCTAGTAGAGTTTCTACGATACAAGAATTGAGATGTGTACCAGGTTCTAATCTAACTCTTGAAGGTTTGGTAGGTAGACTCACTAATTTTGAGCTATCTAATTTTGATAATTTCAAATATGACAATGTTGAAGCTTCTTTCAAAGCCAAGCTATCTTGAAGGAACCTAATGAGAAGAAGAAGAAAAAGATAAAATATGTGTCTAGTGATAGTGATACAGATGAGGAAGATGTAGAACAACTTGAAGCATTACTAGTAAGGGGATTTCACAAAGGTAAAGGCTAGTTCAAAGGTAGGTTACCTATCATGTGTTTTAATTATAATGAGGTTGGTCATATTGCTACTAGATGTCTAGAGAAGAATAATTACATACATGGAGACAAGTACAAAAGAAGAAGAGATGAAGAAAACAAAGATTACAAAGATAAAGCAAGAAGTCTTGCTATATTGCTGAAGAGGAAGCAAAAGATGGATCTGATGATCATGATGATGAAGCGGTGTATGTTGCAATGAAGGATGAATTTGATGAGGATGAAATAACTGTACTGGTGTCTTGTGTGAACAATAACGATAGATGGATCATTGATAGTGCTTGTTCATATCACATGATTGGAGGTAAAAGTAAGTTTATTAATTTGAATCATTATGGTGGATATAGTGTAAGGTTTGGTAATGATGTACCTTTTTTGATAAAAGGAAAAGGTTCTATCAAACTCATAAAAAATATTTTATGTGACAATGCTTATTATGTTGAAGGATTTAACTATAACTTGTTGAGTGTGTCACAACTAAATAGTTTAGGTTGTAAGGTTGAGTTTGAGATCAAAATTGCTAAGATACGTGATACTAATGGAAAACTAATTGGAAAAGGTGATCAAACTAGAGGCAAACTATTCTACCTTGATATAGAGGATGCTACTTGTTTAGTTGTAGAATTTTTTGATGTGTGGTTATGGCACAAGAGGGTATATCATTTTGATTTTGATAACTTGGTTAGTGTCAGTAACATGAGAAGCATCAAAAGTTTTCTTAAGTTGAAGAAAACTAACAATATAATTTGCAAACAATGTCAGTTAGGAAAAATGAAAAAGTCAATTTTTAAGAGTAAGACTCATACCTCTAAAGGGATATTAGAGATTGTTCATACTAAATTGTGTGGACCAATCAATGTGCAAAGCTACAAAGGAGATAAGTACATTATGCTATTTTTTGATGATTGTTCTAGAATGATGACAGTTATGTTTATAAAACAAAAATCTTATGCTTCCCAAATGTAAAAATCATGCTTAGCAAGAGTTGAGAAGGAAATATTTTGAAATGTTTGATATCTGACAGAGGAGGAGAATTTACATCAAATGATTTTGAGATATTTTCTAATGATAAAGGAATCAAAAGGAAAATTGTTGAAAGGAAGAACAAATTTGTGATGGACTGTACTAGGACACTCATGATGGAGAAGAATGTTGATTTGAAATATTGGAGAGAAGTTGTAGGTATAGTTGTCTAATACCTTGAACCATGTGTAAGTCAAGAAAGTTACTCATTCAAAACCTTTTGAACTATGGTATGGATACTCACCCAATGTAAAATATTTTAAGGTATTTGGAAGCAAGTGTTATATTCTCAAGGGTTTTAGGAATGGTAAATTAGATGAAAAAAGTGAAGAAGGTATGTTCCTTGGCTATTCCACAAGAATTAAAGTTTATAAATGTTTAAATTCTAACACTTAAAAAGTTGTGAAAAGTCCAAATGTAAAATTTGATGAATATACAAAAATACATGAGGCTGAACCTATGAAGGAACCAGGAGAATACAAATCATTTATATACTTTTATGAAGGTATTTCTACTAATAAAGATGATTTAAATCAAGTTGAAAATCAAGAGCAAGTTTCAATGATTGTTGAATCACATAGTATGAATGTTGAGTTACATTCAGGAATCGAGCTACATTCAGGTGTTGAGTTATAGAATGTAATTGAGGAAATTTTTTATTTTGAGATTAGTGTACATGAAAGAGATGTTGAAATGCCTGATAGAAATGTACATGGTGATTCAAAAGTTGATAGACCAAATGAGGAAAATAGAGTAGAACCAAGATTGTCAAAGTACGTAAAGAGATATCACCCTATTGCACAAATCATTGGAGATAGAGATGCATGACTGATGAAAAGGAACAAGTTAATAAATGATACATGTTTTCATATCATAAAAGAACCTAAAACAATGAAATATGCCTTAGAATATGTGGACTAGAGTAAAGCCATCAAAGAAGAGATTGGACAAATTGAGAAAAATAAGACATGGACTCTAGTTCCTAGACCAAAAGAAAAAAATGTGATTGGAACTAAGAGGATGTATAGATACAAGTTAGATGAAAATGGTGAAGCCAAAATAAATAAGACAAGATTAGTTTGTAAAGTATGTGCACAAGAAGAAGGGATGGACTATGGAGAAACATTCACTCCTGTGGTAAGATTGGAAGGAGTAAGAACCCTGCTTTCTTACTCTACATAGAAAGGTTTTCAAAGTTTATCAAATGGATGTTAAGTTTGTATTTTTGAATGGTATATTGGAGGAAGAGGTTTATATAGAATAGTCAGAAAGATTTTTGGATGCTAACAATAAAAATGTGGTATGTAGGCTACACAAAACTTTATATGGTTTGAAGAAAGCACCAAGAGCATGGTATGAAAGGCTTCATAATTATCTTGTGAATTGAATTTAATAGAACTGATGATAACAACAATCTATACTTGAAGACAAAGAAAGGAAAAGGTATTTTACTATTTAAATTTTTTTCTTGATGATATCATATTTGGAGGTCAAGATACTTTATGTGAGCTTTTGCAAATGAAATGAAGAAAGAATTTAAGATGTCTATGTTTGGAGAGATCAAGTTCTTTGTGGATTTGCATGTACATTAGATGAAATATAGTTTATACATCACTCAGTCAAAATATGTAAAGAAGATATTGAACACTTTTGGATTGGTAGATTCTAAGCTAGTAAGCACACCTATGCTAACATGACATAAATTTTCAAAGAATGCTGATTTAGCTAAGGTGAATCAAACATTATACAGGTCTATGATTGGAAAATTACAATATAAAGTACATAGTAGACATGATATTGATTTCATTATCTATTGGGATAGTTGCATAAAGGTTCTCTGCTAATCCAAAGGAGAATCATTTGATGGTTGTTAAGAGAATAATGAGATATCTCAAAGGAATAGAAAACTATGGTCTATACTATAAGAAAAATGAGAAATTTGAATTGAGAGTCTACACTGATGCTGATTGTGTTGGAAATATTGATGACATAAAGAACACTAGTGGAGGAGCATTTTTCTTAGGAGAAAGGTTGGTTACATGGACTAGCAAGAAAAAAAACTACATATCTCAATCTACAATTAAAGGTAAATATGTTGCTACTACAGTAAATTGTACAAACATTGTATGGATAAAACAACTAATCAAAGGTTTGAAGGAGGAAATCACCGAATCTATGATACTTTATTTTTATAGTACAAGTGCTATAAATGTATCAAAGAATCTTCTAATGCATACAAAGGCTAAGTACATTGCAATCAAGTATCATTACTTGAGAGAGTTAGTTCAAGATAAAGAGGTGAAGACGGAATATGTTAACACAAAAGAGAAAATAGCTGATATCTTCACAAAAGAATTACCTAAGGATGCGCATGAGTATCTAAGAGGGAAAGTAAAGGTGATACCCCTATCAAAGGTTATTTAAGAAGCATTAGAAGTTCACTACATCAAACAAGATGATTGACATATGTTACACATTGATGCAGTGGATCTTACTTTAGGAGTTACCTAAAGTAATCAAAGAGCTCAAACTACAAATTAGTCACAAGCTAGGTGACCGAGGGAGAAACCAAAAATGTTCATATCTACATATTAAGATGACAAGTCTTTGGCATTATTATCAAAGAGGGAGAAATCTAAAATGGAGACAAGTAGAAATAAAGGGAGACAAGTAGAAATAAAGGGAGACAACCAAAAATAAAGGGAGCAATCTAGCAATTCAGAAAGGATAAAGAAGATATAGAAGAAACATGGAGTACCTAGTCAAAGGGAGATAATGTCAAGGGAGATATAAGAAGTGATCCAAAGGGAGTCATAAGGATAAATTGATTGATTTTCTATTGATCAAATAGAGTTTTGCAACCTATTCAGAAGATGAAAGTTGTTGATAGAGAGAGAGAGAGATTTCAATACAAGGAATTATTTTCTTTATGGTATTTTGTTGGTTGTATTGATTAAGTTTGGTTTGACATCGATGTCAAAGAGGGAGATTATTGAAAACAAATTGATACAAGTATTAAAATGTGTTTCAATCATTGTTTTGTTACTAATGTCAAACCTACTACATGTTGGTAAGACGATTGCTTAGATGATTTGAGTACTATCATTTGTTTAAATGATGAAGAATATTGATCAAATGCAGTAACAATAGCACCTATATGGAAAAGTAGTACATGGATCAGTTAAGAGAGTGATATTATAGTGCATTAGTAATATACTTAAGGTTGCAAAGGATGGATACACTAATTAAGTTCACAAGAACAAGTTAAACAAAGTATATCTATTAAGTTTAACAATTTTCATAGTAGGTGCCGAGAAAAGTTAGTGTAAGTTGAGCAAAAAATTAGTTGGAGTTGAGAAAAGTCAAAATTCAATGTATGCCAAGTGATATAGTGTAAGTTGAGTAAAGTTGAGTAGATATCGAGCACTAGTAAACTTTAGTTCATGCCAAATATTTTGATATTGGAAGTTGAGCAATGTAGTATGTGTCAAGCATCAAAAGAAAGTTAATGTTGAGTGTTAGGATTATGATAAAGATCATGAATTCATTGAATTTGAGCCAACAAGTTTGATTTCTTGAATTATGTGAACTATATGGAAGATAAGCTTGATGAGATGGTGGCACAAAATTCAAGATAAACCATTTTGAGGTGAACTCAGAGAGGATTGAAGGAGAAGCTTCTAGAAGGGAATAAAATAAAATGATGGGTGGATTTATTGAATCCTAACTAATCCAACCTAATCCTAAAATGGAAAATATAGGATGAATAATAAAAGATCTTAATTTTCTATTTATAGAGATGACTACTCAAAAGAAAATGTTTTCATGTGCAAGAGACTAAGGAAAACAAGGAGGCTAGGGTATTTCTTCATTTAGGGACCTAAAAGAAGAGACTACTATTGGAAATAAAAGCAAGAAGGCTTAAGGGTATGGATGCTTGAAGGGTGAACAAGCTATTAGAGTTGAAGTGTGTAAAAGCCAAGTAAAATGGATGATTAAAATAGAGATCTCTAATCTGCAAAGTTTGTTGTAAGTTGTTATCAGATAAAACTTTACTATTAGTTTCTAATCATTGCACCAGTCTAAGCTAAATCCTTTGGATTAAGGTTGACCTAACAGTCATTTATAAATCCTTTAACTGGGTGACATTCCAAGTGAATGATCTAAAGTCCTCTAACAAGGCTCACTCCTAACAAGGTAATGAAGATCCTCTAACCAGGTCAAATTTAATAGTGTGCATTATAACTTTTAATAGGGTTGGCCTTTTACAGGGCATCATTTCAAAAGAGTGAGAATGAGTAGCATGTTATTGGTGGTTATTTCCAAATTGGGTTTCCATGTTAAATCATTGTGTCAAATGTGTTATTGAATCTATTATGTTTCATGCTTGCATTTTTGCAAACTTGATTTGACAGTAACCTACAAGTTTAAGTGATGGTATGATCGAATGTATGCATGCATGATGAAAATGTTTTATGGATATGAGTTCACTAAATTGTGAAAACTTTTATTTGTACATCTAGAACTAGGATAACTAATTCAGCCCCCAGTAATTCTAAAGAATTCTAACAAGTTTGTGGCTATTGGAAACCCAAAATTGGGCTCAAAGATCACATGTCCATTTCATTAATTTATAGAGATAACAAGCCAAATACATAAATTGAGATGATGACAATTGACGACATCCTCAAAGTGAGTGTGCCAAAATGGGAGCTCTACAACATGCTATTACTATTATCAAATTATAATTTTTTGAATATGTAATCACTAAAATTGTTTAAGGAAATGCTCAAGAGAAGAAGATTTACATAATGCATGTGTTGTGAAATGTGTGTATCATGGTTTTCCTACAGCGGAAAATGCACCAAACATACTAATAGGAGGTTGTACTATAGGGCTATAGTGAGGAAAATGGAATTTATTTTTAGTGTGATAGATTAGGACAACCTATTTTAGACTACATTGTAATCAATAGTTCTATTTCTACAATAAATGAAGTCATGGGAAGATGGACTCATCTAATTATTAAAGAATTAGAAAAATACTACTTTTGCAAAGGTAGACGAAAGAATATTTTTCTAATGTTAGTAGGTTTAGAGAATTTAAACTTTAAATTTATTCCAAATGTTAATTTTTTTGATGAGCTAACTCTAATGAGGAAAATTGGTTTGTCCCATTTGTCGACATTGTAGAATATAGATTGGTTTAAACTGAGTTGATTATAGGTTTTTTATTCTCCAAAATTTTGTAGAGGTCTTCCCACTCTAGACCATCCATATACAATATTATAGCTCATGTAGGATTTTTTTGGTTGGAGAGGGAGACTTCCAACATTAACCACTATGCTTTGCTTGATGTCCATACTCTATTCTAAAGATCCCATTGAAACAAGTAAGAAGCATACTAAAAAATTGTGAAATGTTGATAGCTATGAATTCCCTTTTTTAATAATTTTCAATAGAATATATAATATATCCATTTACTTCATATCTCATAATCATGAATTCCATAAGATGATATCTCTTTGAAGCATTCTATTAGAGAGTAGTGTTCCTTAACTATTCTTTTTTATTTTACATTTATCTACCTATGCATTTTCATCTATAATAATTATATAAAAATAACTCCCTTTTTATTATGCTTTGATGGATGTTCATGATTTATTCCAAGGCTCTGATTTTTCCCTAGGAACGTGTTAGTGAACAGATTGTCTTTTCCTACAAAATTCAGTAATTCAATCTATACCCAAGACTGGAAAATTCAATAATGTTCACAATAGTTGGGTAAACATTATGTTGATTGTTTCCCTCTAAATTTTTACAGGTAAAAATCCTTTTATGAATAAATTATTAGTGAATTTGAAATATCAAAGAAAAGCATTACACACTTTTTCTAGAAAATTTTTAAGGGGCTCTCACGTACTCTTAGGTATGGAGATGTTGCTTTATAACTTCATAAATTAGTAGAAACAAAAATAGATGTCATACAAGATTAACCATCACAACTCTCAAAGTAATCGCAAATGATTATGCTCAAACTTTAAGCATCACATCATAGTTATGATAGATATATATTCAAAAATGTTTCCCAAGCACAAAGTCATTAAGATACAACTTTCACATATATCACTCCTTTCTGTCTATCACTATCTCCATAAAAAAAAGGAACTTTTATAGTACTAAACTATTAGATTATTTTTATGCAATTAAAAGTGAACCCTATTCTTGCCTAATGCTCTAGCATTTATAGTTTTTTACAAACCTGAAAAGGCCTCAATCAAAACCCATCATTTCGGTTGAAAATAGTTATACACAAAGAAACCAATTTAAAATAGTTTTAAAAATCAAAATACAAAAGATAACCATTTGTAACTAAGTTTCCTTGCTAGGCGTTTCTCTTTCCACCATGGTTTTCTTGACTAACTTCCATCTTCTAAAGGTACTCATAAATTCTAGCATTGCATAGGAGTAGGGATTCTTCAAAATGAGTAGCTTCAATCTACATGCATCTTTTTGCCACTTTAGTTCCTTGATCATGCACCTTTGTCTTAGCATAAGCTCCCTATTCAAGTATAACATTGATTCTATGTTAGCCAAGGTTGTGAAGTCTCTGGAAGTAGGGGTGTCACTATATTTTATCCCAAACATAACATCATTTAAACTCTTGGTTAAAACCTTAGAGTCCATGTTGTGATCATCGAACTATAAGATACCTATAGGATTAACAATCTGCATGTACTTCAGTAGCTCTTTATGCATTCGAGCAACTTTGAGCTCTATTGCTTGCATCTCTACAATGGCTTCCTTGTAGATTGAATCTTTCCAACCTATATTCCTTTTAAGGATGAAAAACATGCATGAGTCCATGATCTTCATGGGGTTTTTGCTCAAGGACTCCAACACACCATATCTTTTAGCTTCATGTACTTGAAACATAGTGGCTTGGCACTAGCTTTGATTTGTCTCCCATATTGAAGTGAGGGTTTGGACATCACCAAACAATACTTATCCATCTATATAAGTGGTAGCAAAATATAGGATAAATTTATCCTCCTCCTTCACCTTGGATCCTACCCTTTATGCATTACTTCTAAGAGTAATCTTCCCTTTTGTATTTTCTTTACCAATTGTTGGCTATTTGATGAATTGGGATCCACATATTGTGAAGTCTAAAAAAATAAATAGAAGAGTGCCCAAATTCATCAAAGAATCTATATACTTGGCCATGGAGATTATCAATCTTTTTCAGTTCTTTCTTTTCTTTATTGTCCCTTTCACACTGAGTCAACATATGATCTGTAGAGAATTTGAAGAAGTGATTCTCTGTATCTCTGGTGATAGCTCACAATTCCATAGTATTAGCTTTGAAATACCCAACATTAATTTCCATAGAATCTTCCTTATATTTGTAGGTGTTCACCTCTTTTGTCACTCTGCCAGTCATAGGTTCTTTGATCAACCGTGCATCGCTTTTCATTTTTTCTCTCTTAGAACTATGAGCTACATATTTTGTGATGATGTCTTTAGTAGGTATGGACACTAGTTGAAGCTTGTGTTTCTTACTCACCGAGTTGGATAGCCATGGTGGAAAGGTAGTAGTGGTTGTCATCCCTTGATTATCTTTGGGAGGAATCATGAAATGAGATTTCTCTACTCTTGGGACCTCTATTAATTTGACATTTGCATCTTGATTATCAAAAAAAGTGAGCTCCTCTCATTTATCTTGTTCTTGAGCCATGATTTTCTCTTTCAAACCTTTTCTTGTGCGAGTGCCTCAAATTTGTTTTGGACATGGTTCTAGGAGTTGTGATTTTCTTAGGGAATGCTACTCCATTTTCCTTATTGGAAGTCTAAGTGTCACTTGCAACATGAGATGAAATTGGAATGTCAAAAGTTAATGTTTCAGAGAAAGAAACTAGCTTTGGGGATTTTGTACTTTGTTTTTTATTAAATAATCTCATACTCCTTCTTAACTAATTATCTATATAGGATATGATGGATCTAGTTCTAAGGTTTATATCATCTTCTTCAAATTGGTTCCAATCCACTTTAATTTGCTTCTGTTCATTTTCCTCTTCCCATTCTGGTTCAACAACATCTGAACCATCTTCAATTATTCCCTCCAATTAAAACTTCAATTTCAAGGAATTAGTTCAAGGAAGTGTCAATCTTGAATGATTTATTATAACCATCTCTCTCTCATTATTTCAATCTTCCCACAAGTCTTCTAAGTGAGTAACTATCAGTGATTGACCCTTTAAGCTAAGTACTTTCTCTTCGAAACTTTTGCTATCAAAATCTCTCCTTCCCTAATAGAATCTAAGGTTAAAATTGAACAAGTTACTTCTAATCATAGAAGTGTTAATCATATTACTACAAGCTAAAGGACTAAATCTAATGAGAAAAATAAACTCCCACTTCTCGTGACGTAGGTTATCCTTAATCACATAAAATAATTGTCTACATACCTTGGCTATAACAAAATAGTATAATGCATATCAAGGTAGCTTCATAGCTCTTCAAACACCCCTACTCACAAGTATGTGAACTTAGGAAATTTGGATGAAAAAGCTTCTATAGTTTTGAATTATCTTTTGGACCTTTGAGGATATCCTCGACATTGATGATTTACTAAGGTTCAAATGTAGGCTTTCTATCAAAACATCATGTGTTTTCCTAAATTCCTCTAATAGTTTTTCCTTTTGAAGAAGGGCACAATATTGGTAAATAGTTATATCTTCATTACAAGGCTCACAGGGAAGGGAAGTAATATTATTGACACATGCAATGTAATAGGTTAATTAGGATGACATATGGAATTCTTCCCTTGATATCTTAGAATGCTTAAGCTTATTCCTTAGTGAAATAGCTATCAATTCTTTCCAATCTAGAAACTACTTCCCTGTTAGGATAATGTCTAGGTAGTGGTACATCCAGTCTTCAAAAAGTAAGACATTAGTAGACCCCTTCAACCCAATGTAACAAATCCATTAGATCATGGACATGAGGCTTCATGTGATCCTTGATGATTATTTTGGGTAACCTTGAACAACCTTTATAATTTGTCTCTATCCATTTTCAAGTCATCATATTGCGATACTTGTCTTGGTTCTCTTGGTATTCAACTAGAGACTAGGTAGGCCCAAAAGAAGGAAAGGTGCACTTAGGTAGATGCAAAATTGATGAGATAGTATCCATAGTAATGGAAAATAATGGCTCCCCATTTATATTCAAAATACTCTTAGTTCTTTCATCATAATGGTCGATGCACAACTGAAGCAATTTAGGGCTTAAAAGAGTGAGTGGAAAAGTAGTAGCTTCAAGTAAACCACTTGTCAAAACTTCCAAATAACCATTAACCTCATTAGCTTGATCAAGAAAATTCTCTTGTATCTTCTCAACCCTAAATCCTTTTAGATTAGCATTAGAAATGACATGCCTTTTACATTCAAGACTAGAAGCATTCCTAAAAAAATGCAGAACAAACCTCATTCTAAACAAAAGAAAAGAAACACCCAAACACTACTCTTTATTTCTTAAAGTAACAACAAAGAAGAAAGGAAAAGATATTTCTTGTATTCTCACTTGTAACCAGTTAAAAGAAAACTAAAAAATTGCCCTTCTTTCACTGTTGCTCCCCTTCTAATTTACCTCAATGTAGGATAAAACAATTAAATGGGAAACTCATATTTTAAAGGCAAGAGAACATAATGGAAAAAGCATTGCCTCATAATGAGGTATTCATGTTGATATTATTGTGGCTTAACACTTACACTTGAAACTGTGACATGACTCTATCATTAAATGATCACCTTATAGGAATGTCCTTACAATAATTACAAACTCTTGACATCCAATTTAGCCCCCAAAATAAAAGATCTTCCTTCTTATTAATTATGATGAAAGCTCAGCCTTTGCATCAAGAAATGATGAATCAAAGAGGACCCTTTAATCATTACTCTAACACCTTATTTAATATCTTAGGAAGTGATACCTTTTAAACAATCACTAATATTTATGTGCAAACACCTCAGTAGTAGAACTGCTTCAAAATACTTTGACCAAGGTTCAAAGATGTTTGAAGTGGTTCAACTAAACATCTCTATTGAACTTAGTAGGTCACACTTGTAGAATATAAGTTAGTTTTAAAAACTTTGGTTGAACTGATTTGAACTACTTTGGAAAAGAGGTTCAAAGTGGTTCAAAAGAAAGACTCAGAAAGAGGCATCACATGATTGACTCCCAAATACAAGGCACGATGACTTTTGAAAGAATAAAATGTAAGGAACCTATCGAAATAAGATTTTTGGTTTAATAGATAAACTATAAAATTACAATGGTGACTCAAAACTAGGGCTAATAGGGGCTTTAACTGGGTACTATGTATGCAAAGTACACAGAGAACTAAAAATGTTGGGAATAAAACTGACCAAAAGAACAAAAAATAGAGAATGACAGAAAACAAAACAAAAGAAAATAGGGAAGCCAAAAAAAGTATTTACATGGAAAAGACTTTGGGAGTGATTACAACTTTAGCAATTTCAGGTCCTATCCATTATAAGTAAAGGGTAAACCTATACCATCTAGGTAACTCAGGAGAAAATAATTAGAACCAATTAACTTCTATGATAATAAATGGACCTTTACATAGTGAATTAAATTTACCATGTTCTCCTTTAGGCTCTTTCCTCTTGTCCCATAGAAAAAATTCATCTCCCTATTGGATACAATTTTCCAATTGTGTGTTGTCTTTGATGTTACACAAATGTCATATTAGTTGTCACTTAGTGCTTACCAAGCTCACTTGGTCTGCAAGACAATTTTTATTATCTACCGAGCATTCTTGGAAATTACTCTACGAAGACTGTGTCTACCCAGCTCACTCGAGCATCAAAAGAATTCTAGTAGAAAATAGTGTTAACTGAGTTATCATCGTTAAGAAAGGAAAGTTGATCAGAGTCAATGCGAATTGAGTTCACTCGACTACCAAAGAATTTTACAAGTTTGCAGTGTTAATTGTGCGTATATTGGTTAACACAAGGCATCAGTTCAGGACTAGTATTTATCGAGCTACGTTGGATAGTGAAGTATTTTTGTTAATATGGGATATGAAGTTTAATTATTTCAAGTATTGATTCCAACCGACTAGGGTAATGATTATTGGTCATTGTAATTTGTGTTGATTTGACTTGACAATCTAAACTATATATATAAGGTCAAGTTGTGATTTTTAATGGTATGCAAGTGTATTGATTGATTGAGAAAGAAAATGTGTCACAAAATTTTAAGGATGATCAGATATCCTTGTGGAGTAGTAAAGTTATATTTGATTAGGAAGGATCTAGTGTGGAGCAGAACAAAGATCTGTAATCAGCAATTGAGTTGCATCATATTCAAGTAATCTCATTGTTACTCTCTAACCATTGTAGCAGTGATTGGAAATATCTTAATGTTCAGAGTTGGTTTAACAACCATTTGTAAATCCTCTAACAAGGTGATAGTTCCATTGATTTTTTTTAAAGACCTCTCACAAGGCCACTCCTTATAGGGTGATTAAATCCTCTAACAAGTTCACACTTAACAATGTGTTTTGTAACCTTTAACTAGGTTGGCTCCTAATAGGGCTCATTTTAGAAGAGTAAAAGATAGTAACTAGTTACATTGGTGGTTTTTCTCATATTGGGTTTCCACATTAAATCTAGTGTCTCTTGTGTTCATTTCTTTGCTCTAATGTTTGCAAGTTATTTCTATTGATGTTAGATCTGCTAAAGTTTGATATACTCTACATTTACCAAGTTACAACACTTTCTATATGTTTACCGAGAGACAGTAGTGATTAGTTTTTATTAGACATCTAAGGGATCTATGGATTTATTTTTGTGGTAACTGATTCACCCCCTCTCTCAGATACTCCATCTATATTTCCAACAATTGGTATCAGAGCTTTTCGTGCTTGTAGGAAAGGTTTCAAGGACATAAGTTGAAGATCAAGATGTCTTACAAGAGAGAAATTCAAAAGCTTAACAGAGATAACTTTTTAGCATGGCAAGGACTTATGAGACTTCATCTGGCTTCCATTGGTGATTGAGGATACAAATATCTTGATGGAGAATATACAACTCTTACTAGTACATTATCTTTATCTATTGGAGATATTTCTGAGAAAAATAACCATAACACCATGATGATAGCCATTGCATCAGCTCTTAGCTATGAAGAATCTGATGAGATCAAAGACTACAAAAACACTTTTGAAATGTGGAACAAGCTAAAGGAAATCTATGGTGGTGATGACAATGTAAGGAGAGCTAAAATAGAAAGTCGTAGAGGATATTTTGATCAAATGAGAATGAGAAAAGATGAAAATATTGCAAAATATGTGGAAAGAGTCAAAGCTAGTGTTAATGCAATCAGAGCTTCTAGAGGAGAAATCAAAGATGAAACTATTATAAATAAAGTTCTTAGAACATTACTTCCTATTTATGCAATTAGAGTATCTGCTATTCAAGAAAGAAGGTGTGAAGCAAATCACAAGATAACTTTGGATGTCATAGTGGGAATATTGATAGCTTTTGAGCTAGACAACTATGAAAATTATGTTCCAAGTTCCAAGAATATTGAATCTGCATTTGAGGCCAACATTTCACTTAAGGAGAAAGGTAAGAAAATTAAGGACATTCAATCAAAAAGTGAAGAAGAATTAGAGGAAAGTTCTGATAGTGATCTTGAAGTTGTTGAAGCATTTCTTGCAAGGAAATATTCTAGAGGAAGAGGAAAATACAAAGGTAAAGTTCCCTTAATCTATTTTTCATGTGAAAAAATTGTTCATATTACTCCTAGGTGCCCAAAAAAAGAAGGCAAGGATGAGAAGAAAATAAACAAGTACAATGGTAAGAAGGATTTCAAAAATCACAAATCATTCAAGGATAAAGGTAAGAAAACTTGTTTTATGGCTAAAGATTCTAATAATAGTGAAGATGAGATAGTTTACATTGTTGTAAAAGATGAATTTGATGATGAAGGAGATAAGATGACACTTATCTCTTATGTAAGAAAAAATGATACATGGATCATAGATAGTGGATGTTCACATGATATGACTGGAGATAAGACAAAATTTGAACACTTTGAAGACTATGATAGTGGCAGTGTAAGATTTGGAGAAAATGAACCTTGCTGCATAAAAGGAAGAGGCAAAATCTCATTAAGTAAAGAACTTGTATGTGACAATGCCTATTGGATTGAAGGACTAAAGCATAATATTCTAAGTGTGGCATAGCTAATCAACATTGGATTCAAAGTAGAATTTATGCATGGCAAGGAAAGACTATTGGATGACCAAGGAAAACTAATTGGATCAGGAAAACAAATAAAAGGTAATCTATTTTATCTTGATCTTAGTGATTGCTCATGTTTTAGTATTCAGAAACAAAATGGGTATTCGGAAACAAGTTAATTGAAGATGGACAAGTATCAAAAAACAAAGAAAGATTAGTGTGTAAAGGATATTCTTAAGAAGAAGGAATTGATTACGGTGAAACCTTTTCTCTTATTGCAAGATTAGAAGGTGTCAGGACCCTATTTGCATATGCAACACATAAAGGATTTAAGGTATATTATATGGATGTTAAATCTTCATTTCTTAATGGTATTCTTGATGAAGAAGTCTACATTGAACAACCAGAAGGCTTTGTTGATCCAAATAAGAAGGATATGGTTTGCAAGCTACATAATGCTTTATATGGTCTAAAAAAAGCTCCTAGAGCATGGTATGAGAGGCTACACAACTATCTTAGATAGATTAGTTTTCAGAAAACCAATGATAACAATAGTCTATACATCAAGGAAGGAATAGACAACAAGATTGTATTAGTAGAAATATTTGTGGATGACACTCTATTTATAGGGAATGATGATTTATGCAAATAATTTAAAATGTCTATGTTTGGAGAGATTAAGTTCTTTTTTGGATTGCAAATACAACAAAATAGGAATGGTATCTACATCACTCAGTCTAAGTATATAAAAGAAATACTCAAGAAATTTGGGATGGAAGATTCTAAACCAGTTGGAACCCCCACATGTACTGGACTAAATCTTACCAAAGATGATGATTCTAAAGAGGTAGATCAGACCTTATATAGATTAATGACTGAAAAATTACACTATGTAGTTTATACAAGGCCTAATATTGCTTTAGCAGTTGGTATAGTGGAAAGATTCTCAACAAAGCTTAGAGAAAATTATATGATGGCAATCAAAAGGATCTTGAGACATTTGAAAGGCACTGAAGACTATGGATTATGGTATAAATTTTGAGGAAATTTTGGACCTAAAAGTGTTTATTAATGCTGATTGGGTAGAAAATCTTGATGATAGAAAGAGCACAAGTGGTGGAGCATTCTTTCTTGGTAAAAAATTGGTATCTTGGATAAGCAAAAAGAAAAACTACACATCTCAATCTACAACAAAAGTAGAATATGTTGCAGTGACAGTGAATTGCTCTAATATTATTTGGTTTAAATAGTTATTGCAAGGTATGAAGGTTAAAATCAAAGAATTAGTTGTCATATTTTGTGATAATACAAGCACAATCAACATATCAAAGAATCTAGTAATGCATTCCAAAACCAAGCATATTGCTATAAAATATCATTTTGTTAGAGAACTAGTGCAAGACAGACAAATTAGATAGGGATATGTCCATACAAAAGAATAGATTGCAGACATATTTAACAAGCCATTACCTAAGGATGCATTCTTGTATCTAAGAGGTAAGTTAGGGATCATTCCCCTATCTGCAGCTCACTAAATAAAGTTTTAGTGATGAATCAACAGGAACCTAGTTGAAGACCTATTGGTTGATGCAGCATAGTCAAAAAGAGAGCATTGCATATGAATTAGTGCTCAAGGTACATTGATATTCACTTGGTATGTGTTGTCTTTGGCATGTGTATTCAAAGAGGGAGACTTTACTATCATATCTTTCTAAAATTTGTTTAGTAGCTATGTAATTCCTTCACAGAGGGAGATTATTGCATATAAGAGAAGTTTGTGGTATAAAATCAAATAGGGAGAAAATTTCTATTAGAGAAAGTCTTGTTCTCAAATTTCATTATGCCATGACATGTTGTGTTGCCATCAATGCCAAAGAAGGAGAATATTGGATATAATTGTCCAATTGGGTGTTTTTTTTTATATTACACAAATTTCATATTAGTTGTCAGTTAGTGCTTACCAAGCTCATTTGGTTAGCAAGACAATTTTTATTGTCTACTAAGCATTTTTGGAAATTACTCTACAAATACTATGTCTATCGACTTCATTTGGGCATCGAAGGAATTCTGGCAAAAAATAGTGTTAACCGAGTTATCATCGTTAACAAAGGAAAGTTGATTAGTGTCAGTGTGAACCAAGTTCACTCAGTAGCCAAAGGATTTTGCAAGTTCACAGTGTTAACCATGCATCTATTGGTTAACTTAGGGAATCAGTTCAGGACCAATGTTGACCAAGCTAGGTTGGCCAACAAAGGATTTTTTTTAATATGGGATATGAAGATTAATTATTTCAAGATGGTAATGATTAGGTCATTGTCATTTGTATTGAGTTGACTTGACAATTTGAACTATATATATAAGGTCAAGTTGTGATGTTTAATGGTATGAAACTGTATTGATTGATTGAGAAAGAAAATATGTGAGCAAATTTTAAGGATGATCATATATCCTTGTGGAGTAGCAAAGCTATATTTAATCAGGAAGGATCTAGTGTGGAGCAGAACAAAGATCTATAATTAGCAATTTAGTTGCATCATATTTGGGTCATCTCATTATTACTCTCTAAACATTGTAGTAGCGATTAAAAATATCTTAATAGAGTTGGTTTAACAACCATTTGTAAATCTTCTAACAAGGTGATAGTTCCATTGAATTATTTTAAAGACCTCTCACAAGGCCACTCCTTACAAGGTGATTAAATCCTCTTACAAGGTTACACCTAATAGTGTGTTTTGTAACCTTTAACTAGGTTGGCTTCTAACGGGGCTCACTTCAAAAGAATGAAAAACAATAACTAGTTACATTGGTGGATTTTCCTATATTGGGTTTCCATGTTAAATTTGGTGTCTCTTGTGTTCATTTCTTTGCTCTCATGTTTACAAGTTATTTCTATTGATGTTAGATCTAATAAAGTTTGACATACTCTGCATTTACTGAGTTACAACATTTTTTGTATGTTTACTGAGTGATAGCAGTGATTAGTTTTTATCAGACATCTAATGGATATGTGGATTTATTTTTGTGGTAACTGATTCACCCCCCCTCTTAGTTCCTCTATCTATATTTCCAACACTCCCTTTATGAAATTGTGGGGTCTAGCTCTCATGTCAAATATTTTCTTTACTCTTATTTGGTGTTCAGTAATATGATCTACTTTTTCAAATACATCACTCTCTTTTCTAACGAATATCAAAAAAATAGATCCCCAATTACTGATTAGAACTTTGCAGTAGATAAATCTAGTGGCAGGGATACCTGAGCTCCTACTTCATAAAACAATTCAAAAGGAGCCATGCCAATAGCTCTCTTAGGCATGATCTTGTACCCCAAAATGCTTTGTACTATTTCATATGCTAATTTTGGGAATTGTCACTTACCAATTTCTTCATTATGGTAACTAGATTCTTGTTGCTAGACTCTTCCAACCCATTTTCCTGAGGGAAATAATCTAAAGAGTGTGCTAGGATATGTCATGTTCATAGAAAAACATATACATCTCTTCGGATGAGAAATAGGTTGCTTATTCGCCACTATCTTCTGTTGAGCCTCGAATATGACAAATATATACTCCATCAAGAATTTTCACACCACTTGTGAGTTAGCCTTTGTAGATGGGATTTCTACCACCCATTTGGTGAAATAATCCATATTTTTTAGGATGTACATATGGCCAATGCTAGATGGAGAGTTTAAGGGCCCTATGAAATCTATACCCCACTAATGGAAAGGTTCATCAATCACTATTGGCTTTAGTGGTAATGCTATGAGCTGAGAGTGGGTTGCAAAGAATTTACATTTCTCACAATCTTTCACAGATAAATACACATCTTTAAACATGTGTGACTAGTAGAATTGATTTCTAAGAATTTTAAAAGTAGTTACAGTAGAGGAAAAATGCCCACCACAAACATCTGAATGGTATAATTTCAATAATTTCTTCTATTGTTCACTGTCTACACATCTCAAAAAGGTCCCATCTACACCTCTTTTATACAACATCCATTGAGAAATTATGCATTTTGCTACTTTCAACCTAGGGTTACATTTTTTTTCTAACTCAAATTCCTTGGGCATTCACCATAGGTCAAGAAGTATGCTACATTAGAAAACCAAGGATTAGTTGAACTGACTAGCAAAATAGTTGGTGTGGTGGTTATGTCTCCTGGCAGTGACTCTTTGTTTTCTACTATTAATTTACATAAAACCTATCCCCTAACCAAGTTAGTAGGTTTGATTGTAAGGTCATATTCTTGAATCCTAGCCACCCATACTTCCCTTTTGTAAGGTCATATTCTATTTAAGCACATATACAATAGAATGGGAATGCAAAATATAATACTTGAATTGCTTCAACACTTTCACCATAGTAAACACATGTTTCTCCATTTGATTATAATTCAGCTCATGCTTTTTCAAAGGAATACTCATGAAGGCAATCATGACTTCTTCATCCTGATCATTTCTCCAAGTCAAGATACTAGACAGAGTATGCTCTGAAGTATAATAGTAAAAATTAAAATCTATTTTAAAATATGGGCTCACTAACATAGGAGCATTTGAAATAGTTGTCTTAACATCCTCAAAAGCTCTTTTCCCTTCCTGCTTCCATCTGAAAGGGTGTTTCTCACTCATCATGTTCAACATATGCTTTACTTTTTTAAAGAACTCAGGAACAAATCTCCTTAGGAAAATTATTTGACCAAAGAAGGATTTTAAGTCACTTCTATTGGTAGGTAGAGACAATTTTTGGATTGTTCTTATTTGTCCAGGTCAATTCTTATGCTTTTCTTTAAGACAATGTGTCCTAGAAGCTTGCCTTATTCCATGAAGAAAACATACTTCTTAGGATTGAGACATATGCCATGTTGTCTACATCGGTCTAATGCTACTTTGAGATCCCCAAATAGTTTTTTCTCCTCTTGGAGTAGACAATTAGATCATCCAGATATATTACAATTATTTTATCTCGTAAGTCTCTGAAATAGGAATTCATTACTCTTTGAAATGGTGCTCCCACATTAATCAAGCCAAAATAAATTCTATTATAAGCATAGGTTCCCCAAGGAGTTATAAAAGTTGTTTTGTGCTAATACTTTGTGCAATACTGATTTGATTATACCCTAAGTAACCATTGAGCATTAACATAACCTCAAATCTAGTGACAAATTGCTAAACATGGTCCATAGTTGGGAGTGCATAATTCTCCTTGAGATTGGCCTGGTTTAAGTTCCTAAAATTCACTATTTTTTCTTTCTCATAGGAACAATATTTTCTATCCAAGTTGAATGGTGAATTGGATATATTATATAGGCTTTCAACATCTTCTCCACTTCTTTTAAGATTGCTTCAGACACCTTTGGAGTATAGTTTCAAAGCTTTTTCCAATAAGGGGATACCTCAGGTTTTAAAGGTATGTGATGCCTAAACTCTCCATTCCTAAAAAATTTCAAATCTTTGCACCCCTAGGAAAAATACATCTTTCTATAAGAGCTATCAGATTTCCACAATCCATCAATGCTGAGATTTGCTATCTGGATTTGATTGTGTGACCAATTTTTTTACATCAATGTTTCGGATCACACTCCGTGATCTATTGTATGCATCCTGATGATGGATCACGGAGTGTGATCCAAAAAATTGATGTAAAAAAATTGGTCACACAATCAAATCCAAATAGCAAATCTCAGTACATCTTTCTAGTTAACCAAAAACTTGAGAAAAATTCCCTTCTGTCTTTTTGAGCATGTTCAACCTATTGAAATCCATTTAGGATCTCCCTCATCTCTAATATTAATTTTATCACATTCCTTCAAGCTTTCATTATGATCGCTCTCCTTTTTTATGGTACTATCATCTTTTTATCCGAATAGATGCTCTAATGAGACAAATCCGCTAGGAATTTTATTGCCTTTTAATTGAATCACTTCTCTAGACTCAGCTATTTCTTTGCCAACTAATTTGTCATCTTTTTCTAACCCTTCAAAGAAAATATTAGAAAATTTTCCAATACGTCCAATAAAATCCTTTAATTTTGGATCATTGTCCAAAACCTACCAATGTTCTACATTATCCAAGACACTAGGTCTATAGATCATTTCTATCATATAAGTATCATTCTTGAAATTAGGATGTGGCAATAGTAATGAGGTAGAAATAGCTAAGGGATCAACTTTAGAGTTTAGTGAGAAAGGAATGAATTCTATGTAGAAAGCATCAAAGTATTTAATCTCATCCCAAACTAGGTTTCTATATTGTTTTAGTCTATCACTTTTTATAGAGAAATGATTTCTTACCTATTTTACGATGAGTTCTGCATCACCTTTTACCTTCAATTGGTTTATCTTTTTTTCTTTGGCTTCCTATAACTCTAAAAGAAAGGCTTCCTATTCTACTATATTACTTGTATTGTGGAAGTCCAATTTAAAAAAGAAAGGGAACAAGTCTCCCAAGGAAGAAATCAAGATTGTTGTAGCTCCTAACCCTAAATTAGAGTAGTTTCCATCAAATTCCAATGTCCATAGGATATTCTTGTCAACTATCCCCTCACCTTCTCTAGGCTCATTGTTAGGGAAAATAATATAGTTTCTAAATTGAGATTCTTTGTATAATATGTGGGCTTTAGGATTGTCCAAAGGTACCACTTGTATATTTTCTTTGGTTCCAGCTCTAGTTTAATCTTCTTTTTACCTATCGGGATTGAACTTTGAGACCAATCCATCTTGATCTCCCCTCCCATGTCCTTACAATTTTTTTTTCTCAACAACATCCTATAACTAGTGGGAATATCAACCACCTAGATGGTTAATTTAAACCTCTTGTCTAGGCAAGTGTAAAGGATTGCCTGGACATCTTTGACTTGACCAACAGAGGGGACTTTCTTCCCATCCATAGAATAGAAATGTCCAAAAGTTTTAGTGAGATCAAGACTAAGGAATTTGTCCATTGGAGCTAGCATGATATTATTGGAAGCCCCCAAATATATAATTTAATTGCTAAGTTCTTGCTTGTTTAACAACAGAGACACATAAAATGGGTTGGTTTTCCTTTCTTTGACTTCTCCTTCAACAACATGAGCACAATATTCTGCATTAGGGACTTGTCTAGCATGCTCCAATACAAAGAAACGATTCTCATGAGTTTCCTAGTTTTTAGTGACATTATCAGTGAACTAAGCATTTTCTAGAGGTTCCCTCTTCACATATTTAAGTAGTTTAGCTAACTCCTTAGGATTCATTCTCAAGTATTCCATAGAAGAGATAGAAATGGAGGAAGATTTATTGAATTCCATAATGTCAAAGGTAGAAGTGTTGGCTACTAACTCTACCCTTGATGATATTTTAAAATTTGCACTCCTTTTTGAGTCACTATGCATGTGCTCTTTCCCTTTGGAGCCTATGGTAGTGGCATTGTCCCTTATGTAAGTCTTTTTATTTCTTTGATTCCTAGTCAAGATAGTGCAGGATGGATCTTGTGGTGTCACAAAATTGTCTCCTCCGCTTCCTATGTTAGATTCAAATTCAAGAAAATAGGTATCTAGATTTTCAACTTTGCCTCTTTTACACTTGACTAGTTTTTCTACACCAAGAGCATCTTTTTCCTGTTGAACACATCTTAATCAATTGCTACAAGTTTATCTATTGTGATCTATAGTCAAATGGAACAAACACAGAGTCTCTTTAGGTACTTCTTCAATTTGCAACCTTGGTTGAGGGGCTATTAGGAAAGGGGTTTTACCATGACCTAGGTGTATTTTTAATCTATTAACATCTTGATATGGGGATTGGTAAGGGAAACTAGTTCTATTTTGGTGTATTTTCAACATGGCCATGTAATTCATTAATCTTTTCATGAAAGGATCAGTAGGGGTAGAGGTAAAAGCAAGCCTAGAGGATTGTACTTCTCTTCTCCATTTACCAACAGTGATGAATGCATCTTCTAATTGAATTTCCAATCTTTGAGCAACAACCAATTCAATACCTATGTCATTTATAAGATGAAAAATTACATTAGGTAGGACTACATTTAGAAAGATTATCTTTTGATTTTCACCATTTGGCCTAGAGGTGGCGAGAATCCTCTAAATCAATCTATTGGATTTAGCTACAAATTCCCTCATGGGTTCATTTATTTCTTTCTTTAGTTGGCTTAGCTGAAGAAGCAAAGGAAAATCATTGTTAGGGGTTTTGAATCTACTTTCAAATATTGTCTTCATGTCTTTCCAACTAGCTATGAAATATTGGGGTAGGTGAATTAACTAATTGGCAGCCACATCTATGAGCATCCAAACAAATAACCTCATAGTTATTTCTTGAGTGGGAAAACTTATAAATCCACATGATATATGAAAGGAACTTATGTGATATTCTATAGAAATTTTTCCATCACCACAAAACTTGGTAAAAACTTCAATTGTACCTTTGGGCAATGCATCAAGATTAACTCCAAGGTTTAAATGACCTATATTTTGTCCCCCTGTTTGTTTGATAGCCATGTTGGGTAATATAAATTGTAGATGTTGGATGTTTAAATGAGATGGGAATAAGGCTTTTAGTGGAAGGAGATATTGTACCATAGGTGAGATAGGAGAATGTTTGGGAGGAGAATTGGGTCTACTACAAGATTTAGTTTTTGCTTTCCCAAAGTATTAAAGCTAGGAAGAAAACTCAAAAAATTTGAAGGCTAAAAATTTTCATCAAGAATTCCCTTTTCTATTTCTCCTCTTGTGTACCTTCTATCAGCCAGAACTACTTTTTATGTAGGAGCATCCTGGGTTGCACTACTATCCTGCATGCTTTCAATTTTTATCTTGATGCTGAAACTACATTTTCTAGTTTCTAGGTGCCTATTGAAAACCATGTAACTAATTTTACAAAATTAATTATGGTCTGAAAAATTCATGGATTCAAGAGGGGATAGATTATTATTTATTTTCTAGAGTGAAAGTTCTAACTCCTTATGAGCTAGGAGATATGGCAATTCTCTCGAAACATCAATTTTTGATAGTTCTACGTGACAATTTTCTTTGCTCATCTTTCAGAATAGATACACACTATTCCTTGATGAATCAAAATTTGTACACAAAAGGTTTTGTAGAAGACCTAGATGTCTACCCATAGTTCAAAGCAAAAGTTCTAACTAAACTAGGGCTAGGAGATATCACAATTTTTCTCAGACATCAATTTTAGGATAGTTAATTGCTGATGTAGGCTGACTTGTGTATTTAATTTAGGTTTGTTTTCATTTAATATTTATTGAGAGTTGACTTGTGGCTTCTCCATGTCCTAGAATGATCTGTAAGCCATTTTGGCTACTATTAATAGAGTGTTTAGGCTAGAAGCTAGTCAAGGGAAGAGTTTGAGAGGTAATTTTTGAAGAGGATTGCAGAGAAAAACTGGAAAGTGCAAATTTGTTGTTAATCTTTGTGTATGAATGTATTTTGTATCTAGCCATAACCTAGAAGGCCTTATAGTTGGACATGTATGTTGAATATTTAAAGAATCAATAAATTTTTTTTACTCTCATTCCTCCTTTGGGATGTAATTTGTGTTTGTTTCCATTGTGTTAACTCTTGCAGGGTGGTTCAGAGAGCTGGGTGTGCCCTTGGCCCTAGTTTTCCCTATCCATCCTTGTGTTGACTGGTATTAAAGATTTTGTTTCACCCTTGTGGTGATTAGATTGTGTATAAACTTGATTTAGATTTGGTTATAGGATAGAAAATCTATGGATCTAACCTATAACTTGAAAAAGGTTACAACCTTGTAGGAACCTGATTTGTAAAGATGGTTCATGGTAGAGGAAATGTTGATAATGCTATATAGGATCAATTGAGACAAATTGTAGCCAGGTTAGATGATGTCAAGATAGCCTAGAGGAGAGGAGCACATCTTGAGGATGTGAGTGATGATGAAGCAATAATACCAAAAAATAATCTAGAATGTGAAGAAGATCAAGATGAGCAAAGATTGTTGAGAGTGTTATCTGGGGAAAATTCAAACTCTATTATAGAAGTTTTTCATTATGATGGAAAATTGGATATGAATACTATGTTGGATTGGATCTTAGACATGGATAGGTTCATTGAGTATCAAAACACTCTTGGTAATAAGAAGGTGAAGATTACTTTTACTAGGCTAAAAGGTCATGCATCATTATGGTGGGAACATTTCCAAATTGATAGACAAAGGAGAGGAAAGGAGAAGATCAGAACTTGGCCAAAGATGGTGAACAAGATAAAGAACAAATTCCTTCCTACTGATTTCCAAGTTAGCTTGTTGAGAAAGATGCAAAATTTGAAGCAAAAAGACATTACTATGAAAGAGTATACCAAGGAATTCTATAGATTGGACATCAGATCTGGACATGTGAATGATGATGTTGAGAAAATTGCAAGGTACATAAATGGATTGAGATCTGGAATTCAAGATGAAATCATTTTTGCAAAATTGTAAAGTGTAGAAGAAGCATATCAATATGCCTTGAAAGTTGAAGAGATCTTGACAAAGAAGCACAAAAAAAGACAAAGAGGTAGAGGTGGTAGATTCTAGAGAGGCATGGATAGATCTTATGGAGAATGTAGTAGATTTGATAGTTCTATGCAGGATAAATGAAAATTTGAATGGGAGAAGAATGATAAAGACAAGATATAGTGGAAAGGTGGTAATTCATACCGAGGAGGTACTGGATCTTATCGAGGAAGAGGTAATTCTTATTCTAGAAGTAGTTTCTATGGTAATTGTTTTATATGTGGTAAAGAAGGGCATAGATCTTTTGAATGTAGATATTTTGAAAGTGGATAAAATAATAGAAATGTTATGATTTAAGAGGACATTGAAAGCTCACCAAGTGGACCTGTGCTTGGAGAAAATCTGATGGTGAGATGAACCTTATGTAATAAGGGTAGTGATGAGGAACCTATCCTTAGAAGAAGTATTTTCAAGACAAGATGTAACATGGCTAGAAAATATTGTAAGGTGATCATTGATAGTGGAAGTTCTAAAAATTTGGCATGAAAAGCACTAGTTACAAAGTTACAGGTGCAAAGGCTAAAACATCCCAAACCTTATCATGTTTCATTTATCAGAGATGAGCATAAGATATTGGTAAGTGAGCAATGCCTTGTGAAGTTCAAAATTGGACATTACTTTGATGAAGTCTTGTGTGATACTATGCCTATGGATTGTTGTCATATTTTGTTGGGTAGACCTTGGCAATATGATAGATATGTTGTGCATGATGGAAGATTGAATCAATATACTCTTTGGGTGAATGGGAAGAAACAAACATTGCTGCCTTTGATTGAAATTCTAGATGAAGTTAGTTGTACTACAATATAAGTTTGCATGGTTAATGGAAAGAAATTTGAAAAGGAAGTGGAGAAGAATCAAGTTTGTTTTTCTAAATTCCTAGAGGACCGAGTGTTGGTAGTAATAACAAAGTGATATCAGAAGCTATTAATGAAAGAGTACTAGAAGAAATTATAGAATTGTTGAATGAATACAAAGATATTGTTTCTAAGGATGTTCCTAATGGTTTACCACCAATAAGGAGTATAAGTCATTGTATGGATATGATTCTTGGAGCTAGTTTTCCAATCAAAGCACCATATAGATTGACACATATAGAGAATTAAGAACTTAATAGACAAGTGCATGGATTTCTGAAAAAGGGATTAATTAGAGAAAGTTTGAGTGCATGTGTTTTACCTGCTATATTAGCACCTAAAAAGAATGGAAAATAAAGAATGTGTACTAATTCCAAAGCTATTAACAAGATTACAATGAAATATAGGTTTCCTATGTCAAGGATGGATGACATAATGGAATGTTTGAGTGGAGCAAAGTATTTTACCAAGATTGATTTGAAAAGTGGCTATCATTAGATCAAAATTAGAGAAGGTGATGAATGGAAGCCTACTTTTAAGACAAAAGATGGTTTGTATGAATGGTTGGTTATGCCTTTTGGTTTGACTAATGCACCTAGTACTTTCATGAGGTTGATGAATGAATTTCTAAAAAGATTCTTGGGTAAGTTTATGATTGTTTATTTGGATGAAATTTTGATATTCAATAAGAATAAGGAAGAACATGAGCATATTAGACAAGTATTGCAGAGGTTGAAAGAGGAAAAGTTGCTAATTAATCTAAAAAAGTGTTTTTTATGTAAAAGGAGATTGTGTATTTGGGATTCTTAATTTCATCTAATGGATTGATGATGGATCCTAAGAAGGTTAAAGCAATTTTGGAATGGCCTAAACTTGAGAATGTGGGTGAGGTAAGGTCATTTCATGGTTTGGCTAGTTTTTATAGAAAGTTTATAATGAATTTTAGTTTTGTTTGTAATGCTATGACTAAGACAATGAGGGGAGATAGAAAGGAATTCAAGTGGACACTTGGAGCTGATAAAAGTTTTGAGACTTTAAAATAATAGATTTTTGAATTACCTATATTGGCTTTAGCTGATTTTAACAAAATATTTCATGTTGAATGTGATGCAAGTGGTAATGCAATAGGAGTTGTATTAAGTCAAGAAGGTAAGCCTATTACTTTCTTTAGTGAAAAGTTGAATGATGCTAAAAGGAAGTATTTTGTGTATGATCAAGAAGTTTATGCTATTGTCCAAGCATTGAAGAAGTGGAGACATTATTTGATTCCTAAGGAGTTTGTGTTGTATACTAACCATAAATCTTTACAATACTTGTGAAGTCAACAAAAATTTAATTAGAGGCATATAAAATGGGTTGAGTACTTGTAGAGTTTTACATTTTTGATCAAGCATAAGAGCAGAGTTACTAACAGAGTTGCTGATGCATTGAGTAGAAGACATTCTTTGTTGATTAAAATGAAGGTTGAAATTCTTGGTTTTGATGAAATGAAAGAGTTGTATGATGCTAATCCTAATTTTTTTGAGATGTGGAGAGAGTGTAGAGCACCGAATCTAATAGATCACATAAGTAAGTATGATGAGTATTTCATTCAAGAAAGTATGTTGTTCAAAGGTATTTAGTTGTGTATTCCTAGAAGTTCTATGAGGCTGAATCTGATTAAGGAAAAGCATAGTGGTGGATTAGCTAGACATTTTGGAATTGATAAGCTATTGAGTTTGTTGAAAGAGAAGTATTATTGGCCACAAATGTATAAGGATTCTCAAAAATTTGTAAAGAGTTGTGGATTTTGTTAATTTGCAAAAGAAGTGAGTCAAAATACTAGTTTGTATACACCTATTATTGTTCTTGAGAAACCTTGGAGTAATATTAGTATGGACTTTGTTCTTGCACTACCTAAGAGAGTGAAGGGATATGATTCCATATTTGTTGTAGTGGACAGATTTTCTAAGATGGTTCATTTCATACTATGTAAGAAGACATTAGATCTTGAGCATGTTGCTGAACTTTTCTTTAAAGAGATTGTTAGATTGCATGGATTACCAAGAGTTATTATTTCTAACAGAGACAATAAGTTTCTTGGTTATTTTTGGAAGACTTTGTGGAAGAAGATGGATACTAAGTTGAAGTTTAGTTCTACATTCCATCTGTAGATAAATGGTCAGACAGAGGTTGTGAATAGAACCTTGGGTAATTTTTTGAGATGTTTAGTTGGGAATAAGCCAAGTAATTGGGAGATGGTATTGGAACAAGCTGAATTTTTGTATAATTCTTCTATGAAAAGGAGTATAGGGAAGACACCTTTTGAGATTGTTAGTAGAATGAATCCTAGAAGAATATCAAATTTTAGAGATATTTGTGGTGAAGAAAAGAGAAGTACTATAGGAGAAGAATTTTTTGATTATATGAAATTTTTGCATAAGGAAGTGAAGTTAAGGTTAGAATAAAGAAATCAGAAGTATAAGGAGAATGTGGATCAATCTAGGAGGCATCATGATTTTCAAGTTGGTGTGATGAGCTGATGGTTCATCTGAAGAAAGGAAGATTCACAGTTGGAACATATAGTAAGTTGAAGATGAAGAAGTTTGGGTCTTGTAAATTCTTAAAGAAATTTGATAGTGGTAATGGTTATGAAGTTGAGTTACCTAATGACATGGATATATCTCATGCATTCAATGTTGCTGATTTATACAAGTATCATGAGTTAGATAATGAAGTTTCTATATCAAAGGATTATCCTAAGAAGTAGATTGAAGAATTTGAATAGATATTGGATCAGAGAGTTGGTAAGAGCATAAGGGGAAAATATTATTATGAATATCTGGTGAAGTGGAAGAACATACCTATGGAAGATGCTTCATGGATTCCACAATCTAAGTTGGATTCAACTTAGGTTGCAACATCTTCATGATTTAGGAGAATCATTTCTTCCAACCTTGGTTGTTTGATGCAGGAGCATCCTAGGTTGCACTACTATCCTGCATATTTTTAGTTTTTATCTTGATGCTGAAGCTGGGTTCTGTTGAAACTATAGTTTCTAGTTTCTGGGTTCCTATTGCAGACTATGTAACTAATTTTTCATAATCAATAAAGGGTTGAAAACTTTAGGGATTGAAGAGGGTCTAGATACTATCTATGTTCCAAAGTGTAAGTTCTAATTCCTTATGATCTAGGAGATATGGAAATTCTCTTAGAACATCGATAGTTTTCTAAGCTCAACTTTCAGAATAAATACACACTTTTCCTTGATGAATCAAACTTTGTACATAGAAGGATTTATAGAGGACCTAGATATCTACCTACAATTCAAAGAACAAATTCTAAATCAATTTAATCTAGGATATCAATTTTAGGATAGTTAATTGCTGATGCAGGCCAACTTGTGTATTCAATCTAGGTTTGTTTTTATTTAATATTTGTTGAGATCCAACTTGCGGCTTCTCCATGTTCTAGAATGATTTGTAAGTTGTTTTTGATAGTATAAATAGAGTGTTTAGACTAGGAGCTAGTCAAGGGAAGATTTTGGGAGGCTATTTTTGAACAGGATTGTAGAGCAGAACTGGAAAGTGAAAATTTGATGTTGATCTTTGTGTATGAATGTATTTTGTATCTAGTTGCAACCCAGAAGGCTTTATAGTTGGGCATGTATATTGAATCTTTGAATAATCAATGAAATTATTTTACTCTTCTTCCTCCTTTGGTTTCTATTCTTTTTTTTTTCTTCTATTGTGTTAACTCTTACAAGGTGGTTTGAAGAGTTGGGTGTGCCTTTGGCCCTAGTTTTCCCTATCCTTCCTTGTGTCAACTTTCCTCTTTCTCTAGTTTAGGGTCTTGGAGTGGCTTGAGAAAGTCTATCAACTAATGCCTCTTATTGAAATTCAACCACACCTCTCAAGATCTTGGCACAATCTTCTCCTCTTCCAAGGAGATTAAAAATCTGTTGAAATTGTAGATTATTTTGGCATAATTTCCAAGAAACTAAAGTTAAATTAGAAATGATGTCTTCCTCTATGTCTTCAAACCCTAAATTAGGCTACAAAATAAGGAAAATTTTATCATTTTGTATGACCATTGTTATTCATTACCACTTCAAATGGATTAGTCCTCTTCCTCTAAGGACTCCGCAATAGAGTCGTCAAAAATATGTTAGTAAACAAATCGTCTTTTCCTACAAAAGTCAATAATTCAATCTATGCCCAAGACCAAATATTCAATTATATTCACAAAAGTTGGGTAAAAATTATGTTAATAATTTTCCTCTAAATTTTCATAGGTACACCTCCCTTTACAAATAAATTATCAAGGAATTTGAAAGATCAAGGAAAACAAATTGTACACTTTTTCTAGAAAGTGTTTAATGGGCTCTCACATGCTCGTAGGTATGGAGGTGTTTATTTACAACTTCATAAATTTAAAAAGAAATAGAAAATATCATATTATTTGCACAATTGAACAATACTCAAACATGAAATTAAATTATAGAACAACTTAAGTTGATTTTCACAAATAAAGGACAAATACAAACATTAGGAGAAACAACAATAGATGTCATACAAGATTAACCATCACGGCACTCAAAGTAATGAAAAATTATTATGCTCAAACTCTATGTTTCAAAACACACAAAAATATGATAGATATATATTCAAAAAGGTTTCCCAAGCACAAAGTCATTAAGAGACATGTTTTTGCATATATCACTACTTTCTATCTATCACTATCTCCATCAAAAAGAAACTTTTATAGTACTAAACTTTCAGAGTATTTCTATGCAACTAAAAGTCAACCATATTCTTTCCTAATGATCCAACATTTTTAGTTTTTAACAAACATGAAAAGGCCTCGATCAAAACCCATGATTTTTGTTGAAAACAATTATAAACAAAGAAACCATTTTAAAAATAGTTCTAAAAATCAAAACACAAAGATAACCATTTGTAACTAAGCTGCCTTGCTAGGATTTTATCCATCCACCATGGTTTTCTTGACTAATTTCCATCTTATGAAGGCACTTGCAAATTATTGCATTGCATAGGAGAAGGGATTCTTCAAACTGAACAACTTCGATCTACAGGCATCTTTCTTTGACTTTAGCTCCCTGACTTAGCAAATTTTTCTTAGCATAAGGTCTTGTTAGTAACTATATTGTCATAGTTTTCAAAATTTTAATTTTTATTTTCAAACCACTTTGAACCTTAGTTAAATTGGTTTGGGTAGTTCAAAAATTCTAAAAGCTCAACCATATTCCAAGAAAAATTAGTGGTTTGATGTAAAGGACATAGGTATTTAGGGGATTCTACCCATAATGTGTGAATCTATAATTAGAACTTTAGGTTCTGATTCTTTGAGTTCAACAATTTGAAGAAAGTGCACAAGTGCAAAACAAGATTGTGGAGATGTGGTCTAGTTTAAAAATCCAATCTTGTTGTACCTTTGGTGATTCTATTCCACATTCAAGTTTCAAATTTCATTCAAAAGTCACAACATGCTGATTTAGGTGCTTAAGGATTTAGGATTTGCTAATTTTGAGTTCATGTGCTTCAGTTTGACATCTATCATTAAGGGAATGTGGTGACATTAACAAAGTTATGGTTAATTATGAAAATTAAATATGCACAATTTGGATGGAATGGATTTTGAGTTTCTGATACATTATTCAATTCAAGAATTCAAAGTGAATCTAAAAAGTGAATGTATCATCATACAAACACATTCACTTATATATCTAATGGAATCCTAGAGTTAAAAGACATACTAAGATGAAAAGGATATTTCATAAATCTGACCACAATAAGTCTGGTGAGCCTATGTATGTATGAGGAAGCCATATACTCAATGTGTATGGGTTAGGTATATGATATTTGTGCAAGTTATTTGAAAACACCATACACATCGACAAATAATCCAAAGGGACCGATGTATATATAGGAACAGAGGATGCCCACAGATGTATGGGTGCAATCTACCCAACATAATACCATAGAAAACCATTCAGTACACACAAGAATTTGGTGGTTTTCTAATATTGAGAATGTTAATGAGTAATCCATCAATGGGAAGCTTCTTGCAGGTTCTGAATCAAATGGTTGTGTCTTTAGCTAGGGCTTCCAGTCATTATCTTAATCTAATGGGCATAACAGAGACCCATCATCAGGTATGCTAGACTAAAAATACCATACGTTTCTCAAAATCACGTGATGATGTTTTTGGAAAAATGATTTAGAATGGAACATCTCCAAATGAACTGTACAATGCTATTTGTAAACAAGAGGTTGAAATTGTTTTAACTACACATCCAACATATATAATAAGATGGATATTGCAATACAAGCATGCGTGAATTGCACATCTTTTGGAATTTAATGACCAACTAGACCTAGGCCATGAAGAAAAAGAAATATTGATTAAAGATTTCATGAGGAAGATCACCTACTCATGATAGATAGATGAGTTAAAGCATCACAAGCCTACACCTGTGGAGGAAGAATAGGCTGGTTTGAATATTGTGTTGTGGGAACTAATCAAATAAATATGTCTAGAGTTTTGTCCATGATAGATTTTTTTAAGGCACAATGATAGAGGAATGCCGACACAAAGATATGAAAATGACTTGGTGCAAAGGAGAAGAGCATTTTAGAATGATCACAAGCACATAATGAGATGAGTCTAGCTAGGTCAAAGGCCAACTAGAGGGTATTATAACTATCTCAAAAAGTGTTTTAATCATAGAGCCCATGAACCCTCTCTTGCAACAGAAATTCTTTATCAAAATATATCAAGTACGAGCATGTAAAGTTGCATGTTTGATACAACATTTTGTTTTTATGAAAACCATGAATGTGAGTTGCTTTGACAAAATACCAACATATATCATGAGGAAATTGTCATGAAGGATGGTGAAATAAGATGTTTTATATCTACACTTCTACATTCAAACAACCAATAGAGACAGTAAGACTCACAAGCCAATTACATAAAAATTCTAGGTCTGCAACTTTTAAATGGTACAGGGATTTGAGTCATGAAGGCTCAGGTGCCTCTAGTAATAGAAGCCCATAAGCATGATACCCATTATGAGATATTTTCCTAAGTTATTGAAGCTACTAGTTTACATGGATTTCCTCATTTAGGGAATAAAACAATTGAGTATTGGTGATATATAGAAGTTATGATAAATTTAGTGGACTTGTATGTGAAGGCAACTCTAAAATGAATTTGCAAGCCTCATTTGTTTCTTTAGTTTTATGGTTATCTCTGTGTATAGGAGATTGGTGACTCTACATTACAAACCCATTGAATCTTTGATTTTGAAGTTTTAGTCTATATTATGGTTGTGGTTGTAACGCAACCATAGGGGGATCAGATTTGACCATTTTTCTTCTCCCAATATTCAGCCTTACCTAAAAGATCATGGGAATACCTTCCCAAGTTTCTTGGAGATAAAAGACTGTAGACACCTAAATCTGATTACAGTGCTTCGGTAATCTTATTTAGCTATCTCTAAAGGCATCATTAATTAAATTTCTATTTAATTAATCCTTTGCCATCCCCTAGCTGATTAATTTAATTAATCATCTATAGTCCTCATTGATAAATCAAATAACCTATTATTTATCAATTAAATCCTATTCTTCTATCTAATTCCAAAATCCCCATTTATTAAATAAATCTATTTGATAAATAAAACCCTCAAATCTAATAACCCCTAACTTATCCCTAAACCCTCTTTTTAGCCTAATCCGCCCCATCCACCCATACTAACCTAGCTTAGCCACTAACTCACTCACCCTTATGAATGCCATCCACTTGCAAATCTCTAACATCCCTAATCTAATCCTAAACCCAAGCCTAATCCACCCCCTAATGTTGTCACATTCCTTAAGCAAGCTTAAGACTTTCCTAAGCCAAGGAAAGTCAACAATCTCAACTCCCTCCAAAATATCCCAACCACCCAACAATGAATGCTCTTAAAAAAGTCATAAAGACTCTTACGAGCTCTTACAAGCCATAATGAAGGGTCTTTATGAAGATATTATCCCTTGAGCCTCCTTTGTTGACTCATCCATCCCCTTTCCTCCATCCACTCACTCTGTGACATGTGTCACTCCCTGATTGGTGGTAAACAAGCACAATCTATGTGCTCCCCTTTGAGTGCATCCTAGCCCTCTTTAAACTTTCATCTCTCCTTGCATCTTAGCCCTCCATCCCTCAAGCCCTTAGCCTATAAATTGAATCCCTTCCCAAGCCATTTCATCACAATCCTTGAGCTAAAGTTATAATGTCATTTTGAGAGCAAGTTTTACAACAAAGCCATCATCCACACCCAAATCCAAATCCTCCATTGAAGAAAATTTGAAGCTTGAGCATACATACCAATCTTTTACTTAGACTCATCCCTAAATCAAGTGACCATCCTCATTGGGAGAGCCATTCTATGGCTCATATTCTCATTTGAGGGTTTCACTTTGTCTCTCATATATGTTATGGTTTTTATGCTAGTTAATAATTTTGTTTTTGAATAGATTAGTATTACTTGCTAACATATTTCTCATATACATTTTGGCACGCCTGGTGGGACCCCAGTATGGGTCATTTAATCATCTATTTCTATCTATATATATATTTTTGCTAATAATCTAATGTTTCTTGTCGTTTGAGTGAGTTGTAGGGTTTAATCTTGTTCTTGCAGGTTAAAGGAAGCATTAGGGAGAAAAAACAAAGCTTCGAAAATCAAATTCCAAAATTTTTTTGAAGAAAATCTGCATGTTTTAAACCTAATTTTGCGCAGTGTCATCTCCATAGATCGGCATCTCCGACTGGACAACTATCATCTTTGAATTTGGAACTGTCATCTCCGAAGTGAATTCTGTCATCTGTGCAGATCAACGTCTCTGAGTTTTAGCATCTCCACTTAGCTTTTATCATTGTCTCTGCCTCTAACCATCATTTCCACCTAGCCATTTTCTTATTCAAAACACACTTTGTCATCTTCGCTGCCACCATCAATCAAACTATCGTCTCTGCTATCGCCAACAATCAAACTGTCATCTCCACAACCTAGGCTATCATCTCCGCCACTGCCAACTTAATCTATTGTCTCTGCCTCTTTCTCTGTTGTCTTCGTAGATTAGCATCTCCACAGATTAGTGTCTTCACAGTTTGGCATCTGCGCTTGATGAACTGTCATCTTCGCCTATCTCTGTTGCACTTCTGTTAAATTTTAAGCATTTAGACCATTTTAAGCATTTTTACGTCTAAGAAAAAGAGCAAAAAAAAGTTAAATTTTTTTTTCCCATAGTTAAGCTTTCATTTTGGAAGATTTTGGGTGACTAATCAATTTCTTTTTTTGTCTTATTGTAGGTTGGAGCAACTTTTTGGGTGACTAATCATGTTTTTTAGGTTTTTCATGAAATGAACTTGAATGGTTAAACACATTTTTCATTGAATGTATGTTGTTCAAAACACACTCTTGAATGCCATGGATTAAAAGCAATTTTCCTTGGAATGCATGCTTAAAACAAACAACTCAATCTTGAATGCAAAGATCAATTAACCATTGCAATATCAAACACTTCATTTGGAGCTTTTAAAATTGAACAAAACAAATCTCTTTTCCACATGCAATTTAGGAAAAGTTTGACTTTTGGACATTTAAGAAACTTCGTTAAGTTAAAAACAAATTTGCAAAGATCAATTTGAGTAGTTCCTTGGACTCACCTCTTTTCTAATCACCCATCAATTCAACCATTGGTTGCAATCTCAACGCCATTTATGAGGATGGGTCTACTTGAAAAAGGTGTTAAATGTTTCACAATCTAACTAACTCACTTGGTCTTTAAACGTTTGCTTTAACTTTATCAAAATTCTTAAATGACCAAAAATCTAGATTAAATTGATCACACTTCATTTGGGCACTAAATATGAACAACAATTGATGTGGAGGGCCTCCGGGTGCACGCTTGAAATCAAATCTCACACATCTTTGTTTTGGGCTTAAAAAAAAATGACACCAACTCTTGAATACCTTAAAAGAAATTAATCGATACTTGACGTAGAGGGCCTCCGGGCGCACGGGTTTACTTTTTTGTTGACCCTAACTCTTCTTCTTGTATTCATTCTTCGCTCAATTTTTCTTTGTTGGTGCATTTCAAAGTTGGAATTGAACATTGTCTCTTAAACATGAGTGCTTGCAAAGTCTAGATCAACACGCATTAGAGTCAGTTGGAAAAGGAACAAGCATGTTTTTAAGCCCAAGGTCATCCAAGTCTTCTCTCTCCTTGTTGTCTTTCAAGGCCATCTTGGGTGCATAAGATTAGGATCCAAAACCTTGTTTCTCTTTTTAGAAGGTCTGCTTGGGGATTTCATCACCCCTTGGGATGTCCTCAACTCCAGCGTTCCGGCAGAGTATAAAGATCGGGAGGTGAATCGAAAGACACCTCTCTTGGGATCAAGATTTTGTCACTCGGGCTAAACCTCAAGGAACTTTATACCCTTGAGAAGTGAAAGAGGAGAAGTGGGTTACTGCTCCTCTCGGCTGTGTGACATCTTTTTGGTTTCATCTACAAATTTGAGCCTCACGTACCTTGGGTATATCGAGGACTCCCTAGCTAAAACAACTGTCAGCCTTGTAGACAACCATCTAGAGTGTTAATGTGTTTGAAGTGACTGATTGAAACATTTGTAAAACATACACACTCCTCAATGCAAGTATCACATTCTAAGAATCAAAAACTTTTATCTGGTTGTTCCTATCTATTTCTTTATTTTTTATTTGTTGAATGAATGTTTGCCAAACTTGGTCAATCATAGCTTAGGACATACTTAGCGTAGTCACTGCCTATTCCAGAAGTTGAACAAGTTGAAGAAAAACAACCAAGATCTCTCAAAGCCAAGAAGATTCAAGAATTCATGTCAAAGCAACCCAAACCCAAACAAAAGTTTCACAAAGTTAAACTCAAGCCATCTTAGGCATACCAAGAACTTTCAGCCAAGAGAAAGGAACTAACACCAAGCCCTTGAATTGCCAAACTCCACAAAGTAGAGGACAAAGTTGCCGACGAAGCCTTTTAAGATGCCTGGTTAGATCACACCATCCAATTTAACCAACATCCAAGAGTTAACAATGCTTATGCCTTACCAACTAGGCATGACTTCTATGATTAGACCCCCTTGTTTCTCCACATCTTCTTGCATAAGCTTCACTTTTGCATTAGAGTCATCTTTGTAGGAAAGCCAACCATATTTAGTCTTCCCCTTAAGCATTTTAGGTCATCCATCTCATTTAGAACCAAACCATCTAGCCAGCAATCAAAACCTCACATCCAAGCCTTCAAAATTGTTGTCACCCTTCCAAAAGTTTGCCATTTCTAACATCTTCCAAATCCATCAATCTCACCAAGGTTATCCCTTTGATAGAGCTTTGTCTAGGGTAATCTAGCTTTGTCACTTGTCATCCCTCATCACCTTGAGCTAAAGGTTGGGATCCACAAGTGGTCAATCTCGTGTTCTTGCTAAAGGATCATTAGTCTATCCTTAAGTTGACACAATTACCACCAAGCTTGCACATAGGAAAGCAGACCTTTCGTGCTTTGGCAAACATATCTTTGAAGTTAGCATCCCTAACCCAATCCTCCTTAGGTTTTTTCATATAGCTTTGCCTTAACCTAGGAGATCATTTGCATAGAAAAGCCTTCCCCTTTTGCATCCATCAGCATTGTTGCATCTCATACCTAGGAAACATTCTGCATTTTTCATGCCACCTGTCACTCGCTTAGGCAAGAAGAAGAAGAAAACAATGGAGCCCTATCATTTGGATCCAATAGCATTGCTCCCCTTGAGCACTCAACCATCCTTCAGCCCAGAGAACACCATACCATCACCTACTGACATTGAATCTTTCATGAACCAACCAGAAAATGCAGTATTGGTGAATGCCATTATAGACAAAAACAAGGAAACAATCATGGCTAACTTTCGAAGGGACAACATTGGAGCCTTCGACTTTAGAAGACCTCCTCCCCTATCAGAGCCATCTCACCCATTGTTTGGACAACTGCCACCACCCATAGGCTCTTATGATTCAAATTGTCCTCAATATATGCCAAAAGAAGAGCCTCAACCCACCCCATATGATCCAATAGACCCAAACATACTAGCCTCCACTCAAGTTGAAATCTCCCTCCCACAAGCCAATCCAACCACCACCACTCCACCATTGGTCCATACCACTCCATTCCAAACCCCCTTTGGCCAAAACACCTCACCATTCACTCCCTTCACTATTGCTGCTACTGCTCCCCAACACAACCTTCCAAATCCACCTATCTCCCAAATCAGTGCTAGCATCTTTGGCCAACCTCAACAATACACAACAAGGATGCCACCCATGGGGCCAAGCAATCAACCCTTCATCACCCCCAGCTTTTTTACCTTAGCTCAGAACCCAATTCCATCATTTCTACTAGGTCCTTGGAGCTCAGTGCCATCAGCCACAAATCCACAAGCTACTATCCTCACTCCACAAAGCTATCAAACCCCACAAGCTACTACCAATGTTTTGCCAAGCTCTTAAGTGACCCAAGCTCCTGCCACCACTTTACCAAGCTTTCAAATCCATCCACCAAGCTACCAAACCCCATCAATTCCATTTCCAATCTTTCAATTCCCACCACCTCCACCACCAACTAATCCATTACCTCCTATTACCAACTATTTTTCTATGCCACTTCTAGGAGGAAATCCACCACCACCAACTACCAATTACTTGGCCTCCTTTGCCATGTAGACACCTTCCCAAATGGGGGCACAACCCACATATATTGGTCAAACTCCTCAAATCCATGGCCAAGTTCCACAAGCTCCCCGATCCTTTCCCCAAGCTTCACAACCATCTTATACCTTACCTCCACAAAGCAATCCATTTATCCAACAACTAGCCTACATCCCTCAATCCAAACCTCAAATCCAATATCAGCAGCAAGCCTCGCAACACATGCAAAAATATGTGCCACCTCCACCTCAGCAACCCATCATCCACCATTCAATTTCCCAAGCCATGTAAAATCCCTACCAACCCATACCTCAAAGCCATCCATATTCCATTGCCCCATCTAACACATACCTACCTCAGGGCACTCCTACATTGGGGGCACCCCAGCCATCACCCATTAATTCCGAATGGGAAGCCATGAAAATAGCTTTGAAGAACATCCAAGAGGGAAATAATCCAAAAACCTTCAAGTTTGAGAATGTGTGTACTTACCCATTTGGCAAAGCCATTACCATGACACCATTTCCTAAGCATTTTGAGACACCCAAATTTGACAAATTTAGAGGAAAAGGAGACCCTGTCACACAGATCAAAGAATTTTACATGCACTGCCAAGAAGTGGCATACAATGATGTCTTCCTCTTGCATCTCTTTACCAAAAGCTTGGCCAGACCAGCTCTTTAATGGTTCTATAGAATCCCCTATGGCACAATTAAAATTTTTGCTGAATTGTCTGAGGCATTTGTAGCCCAATATGCCCATCTTGTTGAAACAGAGCTATCAGTAGTTGATCTTGTCCACAATAAGCAAAAAGGTGGAGAAAGCCTTCCTAAATATCTACAAAGATGGAAAACCCTTACCACCTGCATATCTTGCACCTTGCCAGAGCGCCATTTGGTGAAAATGTTTATTGATAATGCCCATCCTAGCTTTGCTCACCACATGACCATGAACTATTTGAAGACCTATAAAGACATCAAAGAGAAAGGAATAATCCTTAAGCAAGGACTCATTAAAGATGGTGTAGTCAAGATTTACAAGGAAGCCAACCAAAATCAATCACATTGCAATGACAAGTCTAGGTATTGGAACAAAAACAAGCACGTTGCAATAGATGGCGTCACTGACACCAAACATGTGAATATTGTTGGTCCTTCCCAAAATTAGTCTAACCCACCATATCAACCAAACAATCAACAAGCTATCAACTACCAATAGCAGAATAACCACATCTATCAAAACCACAATCCAAGACCCAACTTTCAAAGGTCTAGCAATCAAGCTAATGCCTTCAATGTAGCTATAGGGAAAAAGCCTAGATTCCAACCTACACCTATAAATAATACACCCCTTGGTGAACCTTTGGATGTCATTTTTGAGAAATTAGTCAAGGAAAACCTCATCAAATTTCCTCCTACCCATAAAATTGACCCAAGCCAATCCAAAGCTGTATGGTACAAAGAACTTGAGTACTGCAAATTTCATAGGGTAAAAGGTCACACTACCCTCAGATGCATGAAACTGAAAGACTATGTGCAGGACCTCATTGATAAGAGGGAAATCACTGTTGGTGCCCAAACCTCTCCCAATGCAGGCTTACAAATCTATCAAAATGCTTTTCCTCCTCACAACAATAAAAATCTTGGAAAAGCACCTATCCAAACCAACAACAACAACACCAACAACCGTCAGCCAAACCAACAGCATGGGAAGAACAATGACCACACTTCATCCTATATAGACTATGGTAGCCTTATAGGTTGTATATCCGAGAAAGAGCCTTCTGTCAATGTTATCAATATCCAAGGAAAAAACAATGAGTGTGCAGTCACCACTTGAAGAGCGTGATTCAACATCACAGGCCCACCCATTTGACTAGCACCATCAGCTCCATCAAAAAGCCAATACAATATCTTGGAACACCTTGGGACCATGCCAGCCCAAATCTCCATTTTAGACCTTCTTCGCACTAGTCCTGTGTACAAGAACATCCTTGATTGTGCCGTTATAGAATCTCATGTCCCTTCAGTTATCAATGCTACTAATTTTTGTAATCTTGTTGGACACATATCCTCCTCATGTGCCCTATCTTTCAAACCCACTGACATACCTGTGGTCGAACCAGATCACACCCTTCCGCTTCGCATAGCCATCATGGTATCCAATTTTTTCATGAAAAGAGTAATGATAGATAATGGATCAGCCTTGAATATTTTCACCCTAAAATTCATAAAACAAGTTGGGTATACTAAGGCAGATATCATCAGTGAGGTTATCACCATCAAAGCTTATGACAACTTGGAAAGAACCACATAAGGAACTATTTTGTTGCCAATCAAGGTTGGGCCCATCATCCAAGAAACACTCTGCCATGTTATTGATCTAAACCTACCATTCAACATCCTCCTTGGTCACCCATGAATTCATGCCATGAAAGCCATTCCATCCACTTACAATCAGTGTGTCAAATTTCTGCATCAAGGCACTGAGGTAACCATCCATGCCAATCCAAAACCCTTTGCTTACTGCAATGCGGTTGAAGCTTCATATACAAATCATTTCCATGGAATTGATATTGGCACATCCATCGCCAGCTCATCCCACTCTTGTAATGACCTAGAAACCATCCTCGCCTCCACCCTATCTACTATGAAGATCAATAACAAAGGCTATGGAGAGTATAGTCTATCAGATGCATTTGTTGTTGGGGCACTCCCACTTGATCCACATACCCATGGACTACCAACATATCACAAATCTAAGGAGATTCCACATCCTTGATACAAATAGTTTGGCCCAACAATCTTTGTATCCTCAAAAATTCCTCTTCATGAGGAGCTCACTCCAAATATCAACAATTGGTTACATAAGGATGCACCTCAAAGAAATCAAGCACGCCTTGATCACTTTAGCCAAAAGTATCCCCAAGAACATAAGCTCATCACTGACAAATGGAACTATCAAGGTGGTGCTCTAGGACCAAAAGAAAAAGGCATGCAATGTCCCATCGACGCACACAAGTGGGAATCAAAGTCGGCTCTTAGCTTTGGCATACCACAACTGAGGGCACCAATACGGACGGTCACACTTTTTTGAACATTCACCATGACCTTGTTGAAATTGAAGACATTTTTGAGGAAAGTTAAAAGAGAGCCTATGATGATATCCTAGACCAAATCTCCCTCGGAGACTCTATTCTCCAAGAACTATCCATCGACCGCATTGACCTACCACTCGCGCATCCACAACTCATAGATTGGGACCAACCAAGTGTCATACACATTGATCAGTTCACATTAGAGGAAGAACTTCTGAGATTCATGGGAGTCGAAACTCCTCATAAACAAACAAAGCCAGATTCTGCCTATATCAACAAGCTAGATCCCAAGGGGTATTTTGGAGAAAATCCCCAACCTAGTTTCGATACACCCAAAACTAGAACTAAGGTGAATCTGAGACTAGCTAAGGTAGCAAAGAGAACCCCTCAAAAAGAACATCTAGAGCCAAAAGTAGAACATGAGGATTTAGCATTACCTCCTCAAGATAATTGACCAAAGATATCTTTTATTCTAATTGAGGATACTAGAGAAGTCAACATTGGTTCTGCAGAGATCCCCAGACTTATTCACATTGTTGCATCCCTATCACAAGACCAAGCTAACCTCCTCTTTGAGGTCTTAAGAGAGAACATTGGCCAATTTGCATGGTCATATCAAGATATTCCAAGACTTGATCCAAAGCTTGTAGTTCATCATCTTGTAGTTGATCCAAAGATCAAGCCTATCAGACAAAAGCTTAGAAAAATGCACCCCAAGGTGGCATTATTGGTCAAAGCTGAATTAGAAAGAATGTTAGCTGGTAAGGTTATCTCACCTATATACTACTCAGAGTGGATCTCTAACATGGTCCCTATCACTAAACCTTTCAGTGACATTAAAATCTGCATTGATTTCAGTGATCTTAACAAATCTTGTCCAAAAGATGATTTTCCTTTCCCAACATAGATATGATTGTAGACCTTATAGCTGGACATGAAATTCTATCCCTCATGGATGGATTTTCTGGGTATAATCAAATCAAGATTGCAGAAGAGGATCAACATAAGACAACATTTACTATCCCTTGGGGAACCTTTTGTTACAACATGATTCCTTTTGGCCTAAAGAATGCTGGGGCTACCTATCAAAGAGTTATGACAACCATCTTCCATGATCTTATCCATAGCATTTTGGAAGATTATGTGGATGATAACTTGGTCAAATCTCATACCTTCATGGATCATCTTGCTGACCTAGAGAAAGTCTTTGATAGGTTAGCCAAATATCATCTCATGTTGAATCCCAAGAAGTGTGTCTTTGGGGTCACATCTGGCAAGCTTCTAGGATTTATAGTTTCTAAATGAGGTATAGAGATCGACCCCAAGAAGGTCAAAGCTATCTTAGACATGCCTCCTCCCCAGACACTGCAACAGCTTTGTTCTCTTCAAGGAAAGCTTCAATTTGTTTGGCACTTCATCTCCTAGCTTGTAGATAAGTGTACTCCATTCTCACATTTACTAAAGAAGGATGAGAACTTCAAGTGGGATCCTTTATGTCAGTGTAGCTTTGAACATCTCAAGCAGTATCTCATCAATCCCCCTATCTTGGTTCCACCAGTTCCTGGTCATCCCCTAATTTTGTACATATCAGCAACACCTACTGCTCTAGGGGCACTTCTAGCATAGCTCGATGACTACAACAGAGAAAGAGCCATCTACTACATCAGTAGAACCCTAGTTGGTTATGAAATGAATTAAACTCCTATGGAAAAAGCTTGTTTGGCAGTTGTTTTCTCAACTCAAAAGCTTCGCCACCACATGCTAAGTCATACCATCCAACTAGTCTCCAAGATTGACCCTCTCAAGTATATGCTCTCCAGAACAGCACTTACAGGCCGTTTGGCCAAATGGGTTATGCTCCTTAGCGAATTTGACATCCAGTATGTGGATAGAAAGGTGATTAGGGCAAGCTATAGCATATCACCTAGCTGATGCACCTCTAATAGATGCATATCCTTTGATCACAGAATTTCCAGATGAGCATATCTGCCTAATTGAAGAACATCCCCCATGGAAGCTTTATTTTGATGGTTCATACACATCTCGTGGATCAGGGGTAGGAATATTGTTGGTCACACCTCAAGGAGATTACATTCCAATAGCTTTTAAGCTACAATTCCCTAGCACCAACAATATAGCTAAATATGAGGCTCTCATAGCAGGATTAAAGATAGCTGCAGAATGGAACATTGTTGAGTTACAAATCTTTGGTGATTCTCAGCTCATCATCAAGCAAGCCCTAAATGAATATAAAACCAAAGTTGAAAAGCTATTACCCTACAAAGAGCTAGTTGATCAGCTAACCCAACATTTTACAAAGCTTCAGTTTACACAAGTGCCTCGAATACAGAATAAAGCAGCAGATGCTATGGCTACTATCAACTTGCTCTTGGAAATTCCCCAAGCAACTACACAGTATGAGTTTTTAGTCGAGCAGCTCCTCACACCTACCTATGCAAATGATGACTCAAATCGTGTTTGTATCTTGGTTGGTCCCCAATCCCCTTGGTACCATGAGATTCATGCTTACCTTAACGATGGTATCATATCCCCGCACCTCACATGTACCCAATGCCAAAACTTCATTCAAAAATCATCCCATTATGTTATCATAGCCAATACCCTATATTGTCAGGGTTATCACGATACTCTCTCTCGATGTTTAGACCAAAACGAGGCCGCGATGGTGTTAAAAGAAGTACACTCTGGACTTTGCGGTGCCCACATGAGTGGTATTGTCCTAGCACAAAAAATCCTTAGAGCAGGCTACTATTGGCCTACCATTAAAGAAGACTCTTGTGACTTTGTCAGAAAGTGTCTCCCATGTCAACAGCATGCAAATCTTGTGCACGCTCCAGCACAGGATCTATAGCCTATTGCACCACCTTGGCCTTTTGCTTATTGGGGCCTTGATCTAGTTGGAACTATCACACCCTTCTCATCTAATGGACATAAATGGATAATAATAGCTACAGACTATTTTACTAAATGGGTGGAAGTAGTCCCCCTAGTCTCGGCTACAGGAGTTCAGGTCTCCAAGTTCATCTTGTACCACATTGTTTGCTGCTTCGGCATCCCATCCACCATCTTCAATGACCATGGAGGTAACTTTGAAAATATCAACATGGAAGAATTATGCACTTCCCTCCACATCCATCACCACTTTTCTAGCCCATATTTCCCACAAGGTAACGGCCAGGCAGAGGCAACTAACAAAACCCTCCTCAAAATCCTAAAGAAAGTTGTCAATGATTCTGGCCGTGATTGGCACCTACAAATAAATCCAGCCCTATGGACCTATCGAACCTCCTTTTATACATCCACAAGCACAACTCCATACTCCCTATTCTATGGTGCTAAAGTGGTACTGCCTATAGATGTTGAACTTCCCTCCTTGCGCATATCTTTGCAAGGGCAAATATTAGATGAAGAATACAGAGTAGCTCGGCTCACCTAGCTAGATCTCTTAGATGAGAAGTGACAACAAGCCTATGATCATCTCATAGTCCATCAAAATTGTCTCAAAAGGAATTTCAACAAGAAGGTGCTTCCACGAAACTTTCAGCTAGGTGACATGGTCCTCAAAGAAAACATGAAAGTCCAAACAGATTGAGAAAAGAAAGGCAAGTTTGAACCTACCTGGCTTGGTCCTTATGTTGTCACTACATCCTTTGGCTCTGGAGCCTATCAGCTATCTACACTAGAAGGAGAACTCTTGAATGATCCTACTAACATCATTCATCTCAAGAAGTTCTATGCTTGAAGATCCTTGGTATACTTAGCTTTTGAAAAATACAAAAAAAATAGTAAAGAGAAATAAGCATCCAATGGTGAAAACTTCACAATTCAAGTGCCTTGGATAGGTACCTTGGTGAAAACCTCGTAATTCAGGTGCCTTGTGTACTAAGACCAATCCATTATCTATCACTATCCTATCCCTCATCCATTCACCCACCATCCCATAAAATACCTGCTTGTTCCCTTGGTGTTCCAACCAAATATCCCAAAATCTAATGGAGCTTGTAAAATACATCTTGTACAGCTTGTAAATCCTGTAAAGCTTGTAAATCTTGTACCTCAGCTTGTAAATCTTGTACCTTAGCTTGTAAATCTTATACCTTAGCTTGTAAATCTTGATTCATCCCTTGTATCATACCTTGTATATCTAAATCTTGTCCAAAGCTTGTACCATATTCCAACTTGTAAATAATCTTGTATCCTAGCTTGTATCCTATCACATGCACACAAAGAATCCCATTTTTTGTAAGCTTTTCGCAAACCATCTACCTATCCACCTATCAACTATTGCAAACATCCCACCCTTCATAAACATTTCCATCTCACAAAACCCAAACATGAACACAACCTTGTACATTTGTAACATATCTTGGTCTATCAGCTTGTACATCCTCTTTAGCTTAGTACCATTGTATCTATCTAGCTTTCATGTTAGTTCCTCCTTGATCATCATCTTACACACATCGCACAACCCTTGGTTAGCTATTCTAATGCATCCTTTAGCTAGATCTCCTATCACCAAAGTATTATCCTTCTTAGTTCAGCTTGCCAGATGCATCATCGAGATTCATTAGCTTAGGTGCTCTCTGATAGATCTTTGTAGGATATAGCTTTCCTCATGTCTGATCTTGGTCTGTTAGTACTTCGTCCTACCCATCTTATTGGCAAACAGTTCTATTTTGGATTTTCACTTTCTTTTGATTTGGAATCTTTTGGTTTTGGGTCTTGAAGTATCTTTTCCAAGCAATCTCCTTGTTCCCTCCTTAAGGTTGCCACAATCTTCCATATCATGGTATACTGCAAATGGGACAATCTGAGCATAAGGTCTTGATCATGTCTTTTGCTTGTTTTTCTTTTCTACTTGTGGGTTACCAGTGTTAGTTCCACACTGCTTCCTCTAGGATTCATGTGTGATGCTGGAGCAATCCTTGCATGTTTTTTTTGAGTCAGTTCATCAATCCTCTGGACAGTTGGTGAAAAGGCCTTGATGTTCTTGGTAACCTTGGCAATTAAACAACAGTCCTATAGAAAATCTAGTGCTCAACTACATGGTAGTACTTTTCTTTGAAGTATCCCCTCGCTCAAAAAGCTTCAATGGTTTTCCTTCATCTCCATTATCCCCCATCCATATCCAACATCCATCTCTCCTATCCTAGTTTTGCAACCTTATCTCTTTGAATCAATCATCACTCTTAGCTTTAGGGATCCACAATCCTACTCTTAGGGATCCACCAATCCACTCAATCCACCAAGCCTCATCTTTCGAGATCCACAATCCTAGTCCTAGGGATCTTTGAAACCCATCTTCCGCCAATCTAACTCTTTGAAATCCTATTGCATCAGCTTTTGCCATCCCATCATCCATCTCCCTATCCTAGATTCTCTTTTATAGTGCTCTACTCCTTCATTCTCCCCCCAATCCTGAAAGTCTTAAGCTTGTTTCCTCTTGTGCATCTGATAGCCCTTTATCATTCTCCCGTAGTGATGGTTTGAGCTAATTTAGCCCCTTCTCTTAGCCAATCTGAGTCTCCTTGCTCATCTCGAATTCTTGTACTTTTCAAGAAGCCATTGAGCCTCACTTTCTCTTCTCGTCGCCTTCTTGAGGGGGCATCATCTAAGTCTAGTCTCTCCTCTTCTTATCCGAGACTGGGGCAACCTTGTTGCTAAAATATCTTCCTCGTGTCGTCTTCATTCAAACTTCTTTGAAATAGTGTTGTCTCAACACTATGTCAAAGAGGGGCAAAATGTAGACACCTAAATCTGATTACACTACTTCAGTAATCTTATTTAGCTATCTCTAAAGGCATCATTAATTAAATTCCTATTTAATTAATCCTTTTCCATCCCCTAGCTAATTAATTTAATTAATCATCTATAGTCCTAATTGATAAATAAAATAACCTATTATTTATCAATTAAATCCTATTCTTCTATCTAATTCCAAAATCCCCATTTATTAAATAAATCTATTTGATAAATAAAACTCTCAAATCTAATAACCCCTAACTTATCCCTAAACCTTCTTTTTAGCCTAATCCACCCCATCCACCCATACTAACCTAGCTTAGCCACTAACTCATCCACCCTCATGAATTTCGTCCACTTGCAAATCTCTAACATCCCTAATCTAATCCTAAACCCAAGCCTAATCCACCCTCTAATGTTGTCACATTCCTTAAGCAAGCTTAAGACTTTCCTAAGCCAAGGAAAGTCAACAATCTCAACTCCCTCCAAAATATCCCAACCACCCAATAATGAATGCTCTTACAAAAGCCATAAAGACTCTTACAAGCTCTTACAAGCCATAATGAAGGGTCTTTATGAAGATATTATCCCTCGAGCCTCCTTTGTTGACTCATCCATCCCCTTTCCTCCATCCACTCACCCTGTGACATGTGTCACTCCTGATTGGTGCTAAACAAGCACAATCCATGTGCTCCCCTTTGAGTGCATCCTAGCCCTCCTTAAGCTTTCATCTCTCCTTGCATCTTAGCCCTCCATCCCTTAAGCCCTTAGCCTATAAATTGAATCCCCTCCCAAGCCATTTCATCACAATCCTTGAGCTAAAGTTATAATGCCATTTTGAGAGAAAGTTTTACAACAAAGCCATCATCCACACCCAAATCCAAATCCTCCATTGAAGCAAATTTGAAGCTTGAGAATACATACCAATCTTTTACTTAGAATCATCCCTAAATCAATTGACCATCCTCATTGGGAGAGCGAGGGTTTCACTTTGTCTCTCATACATGTTATGGTTTTTATGCTAGTTAATGCTTTTGTTTTTGAATAGATTAGTATTACTTGCTAACATATTTCTCATATACAAAGACAACATCCAAATGACCACATCAAATAAGTTATAGTCACATGCAGGATTCTTGGTGTGCAAGAAGAGGATGTCTTTGTTAGATTTTTTGCTAGGAGCCTCATTGAAAATGCTACAAAATGGTTTCAAAACTTTTAGGATGGTTGTATCACTTGTTGGGATGACTTGAAAGAGAATTTTATTGAAAGATTCAAGTGTGTAGTTGATGTTGGTAAGATGTTATCAAATTTCTTGCAAATTTGAATAAAGGAGGATGAATCTATAAGAGATTTTATTGATAGATTTAATAAATGTGTTGGAAAGATTCCTCTAACATGCCAACCAACTAAAAATAATTAATTATGCATTTTTATTGTTGCAATGGAAACCAAAATTAAATTCTAGTTAAAGTATGAAAATGTGCAAAACCTAAGAGATGCTCAAAAGTAAGCAATTAAAATAGATGATGTTATTCTATTATGTGGAATGAAATGTAATATTAGTAGCCATTTCGCCACTAAAAAAGAGGTTGGTGATGATAAGATTAATAAAAATCTACCAATAGCTTCTTCATTCCAAGCATTTGATTCCTTTGCATTTGGAGCTTTTCCAGCCATTGACGTTATTCTAGTAAAATTGATAGATCAACTACATCAAGAAAGAATTTGTGGTGAAGAAATACAAGGCATCCCTTATCTTGATAAACATGTAAGAATTGAGGATAATTCATCTTTTGGTACTCAAGAAAGCAGCGGGAGTATGGTATGCTCACCTATAGATGTCATGGAAGATTTTAGCAAGGAACTATGTTCAAAGAATGATAGCCCTTCAAAGTCTTCTCCTATAAATGATTCTTGGTTATTTGAGGAAATTGAAGAAGGAATGGTTGGTAATTTCCAAGAGACTACAAATATACATGATGAAAATTATACAAGTGTGCCTAAGGTAAAACATAGTTTCAACATGGTACCCTTTATTTCTACAACTAATGATGTAGACATCTACTTTGTTGATCTTAAAGGTTGTCATCATGTGCTGATTGATGAGTTAGAAGCTAGGCCTCATATATTCTATGAGAAAGATGATATAGAAAGGCCATTTGAAGATGAAGAATTCTACAATGGGTTTTGCTTGTTTGGTATGGAATGTCAAGTTGCCAAAATTTTGTATACTATGAGCTTGATTTTCAGCATTGAAGAGAGCACCAGAAGGTAGTGATTTGGAGCTTCTCTATTAGGGCATGGTTTTCTATTGAAAAAAAGCTCCTACTTCTCCCAACCAGTAAATGGTTTCATGTGATCCCTTTTCTTTCTTCTAGAATCATGGTAGGTCCTTTTCCTACCTTTGTATATATTCTGTAAAAAAATTTGGTGTGCATAGTGTTAATTTGGAATAATGTGCAAGCTTCGTACTTGCTAGAAATTTTGGTGTGTTGGTTAGTTTTTTTTTCCATACTCCCCTATACCCTCTCTGTAAGTAGCTCATGGTCTTCTTTTCTTGTTGACTCTATCTACCCAATGGGTAAGGCACTTATCTTTTGCCAGAGACTGTTTGAATTCTCTGCTTTTGCAATAAAAAATAGTCCTACAATTAGAGCCCCTATTAGTAACTATATGGTCATAGTTTCCAAATTATTAATTTTCATTTTTGAACCACTTTGAACCTTAGTTCAAAGTAATTCAAAATGGTTCAATGGTTCAAGTAGTTCAACAATTCTAAAAGCTCAACCATATTCCAAGAAAAAGAATGGTTTGACGTGAAGGACATATGTATTTAGGGGATTCTTCCTAGAATGTGTGAAGCTATAATTAGAACTTTAGGTTTAGATTCTATGAGTTCAACAATTTGAAGAAAGTTAACAAGTGTAGAACAAGATTGTGGAGATGTGGTCTAGTTTGAAAATCTAATCTTGTTGTACCTCTGGTGATTCTATTCCACATCCAAGTTTTAGATCTCACTTAAAAGTCACAACATGCTAATTCAGGTGCTTAAGGATTTATGATTCTCTAATTTTGAGTTCATGTGCTTCAGTTTCACATCTATCATTGAGGGAATGTGGTGACATTAACAAAGTTATGGTGAATGATGAAGATTAAATATGTACAATTTGGATGGAATGGATTCTGAGCTTCTGATACATTATTCAATTCAAGAATTCAAAGTAAATCTAAAAAGTGAATGTATCATTAGACAAACACATTTACCTATATATCTAATGGAATCTTAGAGTTAAAATACAACCTAATATGAAAAGGAAATTTCATAAATATGACGACAATATGTCTAGTGAGCCTCTGTATGTATGAGGAAGCAATACACTCAATGTGTATGGGTCATGTATAATGATATTTGTGCAAGTTATTTGAAAACACCATACACATAAACAAAGAATTCAAAGGGCCCATTTTATGTCTAGGAATATGGGATGCGCACTGATGTATGAGTGCAATCTACCCAACATAATATTATTAGAAAATCATTCACTACACACAAGAATTTTGTGGTTTTCTAATATTGAGAACATTAATGAGTAATCCATCAATGAGAAGCTTCTTGCAAGTTCTGAATCAAATGGCCTTATCTTTAGCCAGGGCTTCCAGTCATTATCTCAATCTAATGGGCATAACAAAGACCCATCATTAGGTACGTCAGACTAAAAATACTGTACATTTGTCAAAATCATGTGATAATGTTTTTGGCAAAAATGATTCAGAATTGAACATCTCTAGATGAACTGTACGATGTTGTTTGTAAATAGGAGGTTGAAATTGTTTTAACTACACATCCAACATAAATAAATAGATGGATATTTCAATACAAGCATGTGCAAATTGCACATTTTTTGGAATTTAATGAATGGCCAAACTTGGGCCATGAAGAGACAAAGAAATGTTGATTGAATATTTCATGAGGAAGATCACCTACTTATGGTAGACTGATGAGTTAATGCATCACAAGCCTACCCCTATGGATCAAGCATAGGATGGTTTGAATATTGTGGTGCTAGGACTAATCAAAGAAATATGTAGGGAGTTTTGTGTGTGACAGATTTGTTTAAGGAAAAATGATAGAGGAATGCCGACATCAAGATACAAAAATGAATCGATGCAAAAGAGATGAGCATTTCAAAATGATCACAAGAACATAATGAGATGAGTCCAGTCAGGTCAAAGGCTGACTAAAGGGTGATATAATTGTCTCAGAAAGTGTTTTAATCATAGAGCCCATGGCCCCTCTCTTGCAACAAAAATTCTTTATCAGAATATATTGGGTACAAGCATGTAAAGTTGCATGTTTGATACAAGATTTTGTTTTTATGAAAACCATGAATGCAAGCTACTTTGATAGAATACTAACATATATCATGAGGCAATTTTCATGAAGGATGGTGAAATAAGATGTTGTATATCTACACTTCTACAGTCAAACAACCAACAAAGACAATAAGACTCGCATGCCAATTGCATAAAAACTCTAGGTCTATAACTTTTAAATGGTACATGGATTTGAGTGGTGAAGGTTTGGGTGCCTCTAGTAATAGAAGCCCATAAGCATGATACTACTCATGAGATATTTTCCTAAGTTATTCAAGCCAGAAATTCACATGGATTTCCTCATTTGGAGAATAAAATATTTGAGTATTGGTGATATATAGAAGTTATGCTAAATTTAGTGGACTTTTATGTGAAGGAAACTTTGAAATGAATTTGTAGGCCTCAATGGTGTTTTTGAGAAACTATGAGCTCAAGTTAGAAATAGAATCAAGGAATCATAATGGAGAAAGAGGATTAATTATATAGTGGCATGCTCTGTAAAATGTTTGACAGAGTGCAAATGATTATCTAATAAATAATCTACAAAGTTGGGGATTTGCTAATTTAAATATGAAGAGTTATTTGAACAGATGTGATGTGATGCCATGTGTATAGTAACTCGTGTCTCTACACAATTGCTAGTTTTATTAAAACATTGTATTCTCCCCTCAAACATTCTCTTACTTCCTTATGAACAGAATATTTGGAAATTTTAAAAAAAAGGAGTTTCTAAAAAAAGCTTTATTGGAGTATATTAAATAAGGGATATGAGGGAGATATTTAAGAGAGTTTTAAATAAACTCTACAAAAAAAGGAATACCAAGAATCTGTTATTAGAACTGACAGATGTCATCAGAAAGGGGAGGTTATAGGGATTGAAAGAGGATTTCTAGAATTCTATAAAAGGAGGAAGAGAAAACATAAATGGGGTTGAATTCTTTCTTGATTTCTCAAGAAGATGGAAAATGTGTTTCTTGATTTCGTCCTTTGTAATATGTTAGGGTAAATGGATTTTTTGTCATTTTTTGTTTATATTCTGGTAGTCATTTAGCTTTTTACATCTACTTTGTGTTTATAGGTAGATGTTTGTAAGTCTTTCGTGCTTTCCAGTTAAAAGCATGCATAATTAATTCATTGTATATCTTACATGGGGAGCTATACCCAATAAAATTTAGAGGAAGGTTATCAATCCAATAATAACCTATCTAACTGCTAGTGTTGATTTGTCTTCTCACTCGGGCATTTAGAGTTATATTTTCATGTATTTTCTTGGAGGACAATCTGTTCTCTAACAACTCCTTATTCAAGTATAACATCAATTTGATGTTAGCCATGGTGGTGAAGTCTCTAGAAGTAGAGGTATCACTATCTCTTATCCCATACATAGCATTGTTGAAACACTTGGTTAACACCTAAGAGTCCATGTTTTCAACAATGAACTATAAGATGCTTGTAGGATTAACAATCTACATGTCCTTCAGTAGCTCTTTATACATTTTGGCATCTTCAAGCTCTACTTCTCGCATCTCTACAATGGTTCCCTTGTAGATTGAATCTTTCTAACCCATATTTCTTTTAAAGATGAACAACATGCATGAGTCCATGAAATTCATGGGGTTTTCTCTCAGTCAATTCAACACACCATATTTTTCAACTTCGTGTACTTGAAATACAATGGCTTGGCATTGGGTTTGATCTTTCTCCTATACTAAAATGAGGTATTTGACCTCACCCAAAAATACTTCTCCCTCTGCATAAGTGGTAGTAAAATCTACGATAAATTTATTCCCCTCCTTCACCATGGATCCTACCCATTCATGCATTGCTTCTGAGAGTAATCTTCCATTCTAGATTTTCTTGACCAATTGTTGGCTATGGAATGAATTGGGATCAAAATTTTGTGGAGTCTGAATCAATGGAAAAGCACCCAAATTTATCAAAGAGAATATATACCCATTATAAAAAAATCATTAGGTTGTGGAAATGAGGCTTCATGTGATCCTTGGTGATTATTTTGCATAACCTTGAACAACATTTATAGTTTGTCTTTGTCCATTTTAAAGCCATCATGTTACAATACTTGTGTGGGTTCTCTTGGTATTCAACCAAAGACTAGTTGAGGCCAAAAGAAGCAAAGGTGCACTTAGGTTGATGCAAAAATGATGAGATAGTCTCCCTAGTAATGGGCAATACTGGCTCACCATTTTTATTCAAAATACTCTTAGTTCTTGTATCATAATGGTCAATGCACAACTAAAGAAATTTAGAGATTAAAAGAGTAGGAAGAAAGAAATAACTTTGAATAAACCACTCATCAGAACTTCTAAACAATTGTTAACTTCATTAGCTTGACCAAGAAAATTATCTTGTAGCTTCTCAACCCTGACTCCTTCTATATTAGTGTCATAAATGATAGGCCTTTTACATTCAAGACTAGAAGCATTCCCTAAAAAATGTAGAACATACCTCATTCTAAACAAAGGGAAAGAAAAAGCAGAACACTACTCTTTGTTTCTCAAAGTAACAACATAGAGGAAAAGACAAGATATGTCTTATATTCTCACCTGTAACTAGCTGAAAGGAAAACCAAAAAACTTCCCTTCTTCATTTATGCTCTACTTCTAATTCACCTTGGTGTAGGATAAAATAATCAAGTGGAAAATTGGTGTTTTAATGGCAAGAGAACATACTAGTGAAAGTGCTACCTCATAATGAGGTATTCATGGCAAGATTGTTACAACTTAATGTGCACACTTGAAACTATGACAAGACTCCTCCATTAAATGATCAACTCATAGGAATGTCCTTTCAATAATTACAAAATCTTGACATCTAATTTGGCCCTTAAAATGAAAGATTTTCCTTCTCATTAAGTATGATGACAACTCATCCTTTGCATCAAGCACTGATGAATCAAAGAGGACCCTTAATCATTAATCTGAAACCTTATTTAATATCTTAGGAACCACCAACTTTTAAGAATCATTAATATTTGTGTGAAAAAACCTCAATAGTAAACTACTTTGAACTACTTTGAACCAAGGTTCAAAGTGGTTCAAAATAAAGACTCACAAAGAGGCATCACAAGATCAACTCCGAAATACAAGGAATGATGACTTTTGAAAGAAGAAAATGTGAGGAACCTACTAATACATGATTTTGGGTTTAATAGAAAAACTATAAAATTACAATGGTGACTCAAAACTAGCACTAACAACACTAAAGATGCCCATAAATATTGTTGGAAATGGTTGAAAACATCATTGATTGAAGAATGATGGAGTTAGAAAAGAATGTTTTCAATCATTTTTTAGTCATTGATGTCAAACTTTCTAATTGCTGGAATGACAATTGCTTATATGACCTAAATACTATCACTTAGTTGATTGACAAGGAGGAGTTAACCAATAAGAGATAATTAGAGCACCTAGAGGAAAGGTTGAAGTTATGTTGTTGTAATGAAGTATAAGGATCAGCTAAGACATTGATAGAATAATGCATTGATAACATATTCTAAGATAAAGAGGATGGACACACTCAGATACACTAGAAGTGTAAGTTGTAACAAGGTCAATTGCAAAGCTTAACTAAGTTTATTAGTAAGTGCCATGAAAGCTAGTTTAAGTCGGGAAAATTTTTTAGTTGGAATCGAGAAAGTGCAAAATTTAGTGTGTACTAAGTAAAATTCAGCTGCCAAGTAAAGTTCAAGTGCTGAACATCAGTAAAAATGTAATGGATGCCAAGAAAAATTGTTCAGGTGTCGAGCATTAGTAAAAATGTAGTTGATGCAAAGTACCACAATATGTGCTAAGCACCAGTATTTCAATAGGGCTAAGTTTCTGCATTATTTGAAAAGTCAAGGATTCACTAGATTAGAGACAATAAGGTTGTTACATTGAATTTTGTGAACTAGTTGATGATAAGGATGATGAGATGGTGTCACAAAGTTTTATGCTAACTAATTTTAGGGAAATGCAAATGGATTTATCATGATGTTTCTAGAAGGAACAATTTGGAGGGAAAGTTACATCATTTCTTTCCAATCCAATTCAAGTTATGAGGGGGAAGAATTGAGTAGGAAAAGAACTACAAAACTTCTTTATAAGGAGTTAGAGGTCAAAGATCAAAGAAGGTGTGGAAGAATGTGGTTAAGAGTATTTGCAAGAGATAGATTGTTGAAAAGTGTCAAGGGAAAGGCACAGTGAAGGAAGAATAGAGCACAAAGACTCTAATTCAATCAAGTGACCACAAGGAGATGATTGCATTGGCATAATGAGAAGAAGATTCAAGGAGACAAAACTTGTAAGGGTGGAAAAGTTGTTTAAACTGTAAGAAAGGAAGAACCAAGCAAGATTGAAATGTTGAAGTGTGATCTCAGATTTACAAGGTTGAGTTTCAATTTATATCAGGTCAAAGCTTTCTAATACTCTCTAGCAATTGTATTAGATATTGATAGGTTAGCTTAACAACTAGGTGGTGAAGCCTTTTGAGAAGGTGATTGAAATTACTATGGAATTAGGTGGGCCTAACAGCCTTTTGTAAATCCTTTAATAGGGTGACATTCCAGGTTGAATGTTCTAAAGTCCTTTAACCAGGCACACTCCTAACAAGGTGTTGAAATCCTTTCATAGAGTCAGATTTAATAATGTGTTGTAGCCTTTAATAGGGAAGGCCTTTAATAGGGCATCACTTTAGATGGGTGAGAAAAGAAGGTAGCACATGTTACTGATGGTTTTTCCCAAATTGGGTTTTCACATAAATCTTTGTGTTATGTCTTGATTCTATGTGTTTCATTATTGCATATTGATTTACAATAACTTGCTAGGATAAAGGTTAAAAGATTGGATGAATGAGAATATGAATGGGCCTACTATAGATTAGTAGAAAGTTTGAATTTGACATATTGGACCCTAAATAACTAATTCAACCCCACCCCCCCACCCCCTCTCTCTTAGTTAGTCTAAATACTTTCAACAATTGGTATTAGAGCCATGAAGATGAAGATGTCCAAGAGAGATGTTCCCAAGCTCAATAGAGACAACTTTGCGGCATGGAAAAGTCTGATGAAATTGCATCTTGGATCAATAGGTGACTATGCAAAAACTTCAATTATAGCAGACCATGTAGACCCTGCAGGACCCCTCACTGCAGATGATTTAAGCAAAAAGAAGGAGCACAATTAGGCAATGTTGGAGATTTCCTTTGCACTCAGCTATGTTGAATATGATGACATCAAAGGATGTGATACTACACACAAGATGTGGATAGCCTTATCAACTATCTATGGAGGAGACCAAAATATTCAGAGAGCCAAAAGTGAAAGCCTTAGAGGAAAAGTTGATGACATGAAGATGGAAGAAGGAGAAAATGATGCTCAGTATGGTGCAAGAATGAAAGAAGTAGTAAGTGCAATAAAAATTTTGGGTGGTCAACTGGAAGAGTAGACTATTAGTAGTAAGTACCTGAGAACTCTGCTCCTTATCTATGCTATAAGAGTCTTATCCATCCAAGAGCTAAGGTGTGTACAAGGAAACACACTAACCTTTGAAGGTATAATTGGAAGACTGACTACATTTGAATTGTCCTACTTTGAAAACTACAAGCTAGACAATCTTGAATCTTCTTTCAAGGCCAAGATGATGGTGAAAGATACTGAGGAGGTGCAAGCAAAGAAGAAGAATGGAAAAGGAAAACATGTATCCAGTGATAGAAACACTAATGAAGATGATGTGGACTAATTGGAAGCATTGCTAGCCAGAAAATTTCATAGAGGTAAAGGAAAATTCAAAGGTAAGTTGCCTATTATTTATTTTAATTGCAATGAAGTTGGTCATACTACAGCAAGGTGTACACAAAAGAACAACCACAAAGAAGGAAGCAAGTACAAGAACAAGAGAGAAGATAGTAGTAGAGACTACAAAGACAAAGGCAAGAGATGCTACATTGTTGAAGAAGATTCTAATGAGAATGATGATGAAGTATTCTATGTGGCTATAAAGTATGAATTAGATGAAGATGAAGCAACAACCCTGGTAACCTACATAAAAAAAATGACAAGAGGATCATAGATAGTGGATGCTCTCATCACATTACTAGTGATAAAAGTAAGTTCATTAAGTTTACTCAATATGATGGTAATAGTGTTATATTTGGTAATGATGCACCATGTCTAATCAAAGGAAAGGGTAGCATTAAAATTACAAAGAAGATATCATGTGATAATGCATACTATGTTGAAGGCCTGAATTATAATTTGCTAAGTGTATCATAGTTAGGCAACATAAGATGCAAGGTAGAATTTGAAAATATAACTACCACGATCTATGATTCCCATGGAAGTCTAATAGGAAAGTGTGACTAGATTAGGAGTAATCTATTTTATTTGGATATGGAAGATACTTCTTGTCTTATGGTATAGCTTGATGATGTGTGGTTGTGGCATAAGAGGCTATGCCATGTAAAATTTGACAATCTAATCAACATCAGAAAAATGAATGAAGTCAGGGGATTACCAAAATTAAAGAAGCATGACAATACAACATGTAAACAATGTCAGTTAGGGAAAATGAAAAAGTCTAGCTTCAAAAGCAAGACCTATACTTATAAAGAAGTATTAGAGTTAGTTGATACTAACTTGTTTGGTCCAATTGAAGTGTAAAGCTACAAAGGAGATAGATACATAATGCTATTTGTGGATGACTACTCAAGAATGATGACAATCATGTTCTTGAAGAAAAAGTTTGATGCATTTCAAATGTTCAAATGGTACTTGGCTAGAGTTGAAAAGGAGACAAGAAAGAGCCTGAAGTAACTAATATCTAATAGAGAAGGTGAATTCACATCAAGAGAATTTGAAGAGTTCTGCAATGATAGAGGAATCAAAAGGTAGACATTAGAACCTAGGACTCCACCATAGAATGGTGTAGTAGAAAGAAGAAACAAATTAGTGATTGGCTGTGCTAGAACTTTGATGATGGAAAAGAATGTTGCACTCAAGTACTAGATAGAAGCTATAAGTACTGCAATCTACACCCTCAATAGAGTTCAAATCAAGAAAGGTAATCATGCAACACCTTTTGAGCTATGGTATGGTCATTCACCTAATGTTAAACATTTCAAAGTATTTGGATGTAAGTGCTACACACTTAAAGAGTACATGAATGGAAAGTTTGATGCCAAAAGTGATGAAGGCATATTTTTTGGTTATTCCACTAGAAGCAAAGCTTATAAGTGTTTAAATGTTAATACTAACAAAGTTGTGAAAAGTAAAAATGTGAAATTTGATGAGCTTGTAGAAGCTCAAAATGATGAATGCACAAAGAAAACATAAGAATACAAGTTCTTTGTATACTTCTATGAAGGTATGCCTAATGAAGGAGATGGTGAAAATCAAAATGGAAATCAACAACAAACTTAAGTATCTATCGAGTCATAGCCAGTGAATGCTAAGCTGCATTCAGATGCCAAGCCACAAAATGTAGGAAAAGCACATTCTGACTCTAAGATCAGCACACATGAAAGAGATGAAGATTTATCTAATAGAGATGTGCATAGTGACTTTGATGTTGAATGGACTAACATCAAAACAAGGATAGAACCAAGATTAACAAAGTATGTGCGTATACACCATCCTGTAGAATAGATCATTTGAAACAAAGAGGCTAGACCAATGACAAAAAATAGACTTAGAAGTGAAGCATGTCTACTCAGCAAAGTAGAACTTAGGACAGTGAGTGAAGCTCTACAAGATGATGATTGGTATAATGAAATGAAAGAAGAAATAGAGAGAATTAAGAAGAACAAGACTTGGACCTTAGTTCCAAAACATGTAGAAAAGAATGTGATTGGAACCAAGTGGGTGTTCAAAAACAAGTTAGATAAAAATTGTGAGATCACAAGAAATAAGGCTAGATTAGTTTGCAAAGGGTATGCACAAGAAGAAGGACTAGACTATGGGGAAACATTTGCCCCTGTTGCAAGAATGGAAGTAGTAAGGACCTTACTTACATATGCTTCTTATAAAGAATTCAAAGTCTACCAAATGGATGTAAAGTCTACATTTCTAAATGGTATACTAGAAGAAGAAGTCTACATAGAGCAACCAAAAGGTTTTGTTGATTAGAACAACATAGATAAGGTTTACAAACTACATAAAACTCTATATGGGTTGAAGCAAGCTCCCAAAGCTTGGTATGAGAGACTTCACAAATATTTGGTGAAGATAGGCTTTGAAAGAACTGATGACAACAACAATATGTACATCAAATCAGAAGAATGTAAGGACATCTTTATATTAGAAATTCTTGTAGTAGAAATATTTGTGGATGACATAATTTTTGGAGGAAAAGAAGAACTAAGCAAAGATTTTGCTGACAAGATGAAACATGATTTTGAAATGTCAATGTTTGGAGAAATAACATTCTTTTTTGGATTGCAAATACATCAATTGAAACATGGTATATTTGTGTCCCAATCAAATTATATCAAAGAGATACTCAAGGAATTTGGTCTAGAGGACTCCAAACCTATCAGCACATTAATGGAATCAAGGTACAAGCTATCCAAAAATGATGAATTTGCTAAAGTCAACTAGCCAATGTATAGGTCCATGATTGGAAAATAATAATATGTTGTACATAGAAGACCAGATATAACATTAACAGTTGGAATAGTGGCAAGATTCTTTGCTAATTCTAGAAAAAATCATCTAATTGCAATAAAAAGGATAATGAGATATCTTAAAGGGAAAAATGATTTTGGTTTGTACTACAAGAGGAGTGATAATTTTGATTTGAGTTCCTACACTGATGCTGATTGGGGAGGAAACATTGATGACAGAACAAGTACTAGTGGAGGAGCACTTTTCTTAAGAAAGAGACTAGTCACTTGGACTGGCAAGAAACAAAACTATACCTCATAGTCCATAGCGAAAGCTAAATATGTAGCAGTAGCCATTAATTGCACAAACATCGTATGGCTCAAACATCTATTGAAGGGAATGAAGGAGGAGATAACCAAGCTAGTGATACTATATTGTGATAACACAAGTTCTATAAACATATCCAAGAATCCAGTAATGCATGCAAAAACCAAGCACATTGTAATCAAATATCACTATGTCAGAGAACTGGTAGAAGATAAGAAAGTGAAGATGGAATACATTCATACCAAGGAACATATAGTTGATATCTTCACTAAACCATTACCTAAAGATGCTTATGAGTATCTTAGAGGTAAATTAGGGGTAAAGCCCCTAACCCAAGCTATTTAAGCAACATCAAAGTTGCATTGCATCAAAAGGAGTTGATCAATGAAATAACAAAAGTTGATGTAGAGGATGTTAACATGTACAAAAATTCAAAATTAGTCACAAACATGGTGACAGAGGGAGAAAATTGGAGATGCAAAGTTTATATTAGCATATTCAAGGATGCTAAATCTTTGGCATTTTTGTCAAAGAGGGAGATTTATGAGAAATTGATTAATAGAAGATCAGAGGGAGACATGAGAAACTTATCAACAACTAATAGAGGGAGTGATAATAGAAGAAGAAGATCAGACATACAAAGAAAGGATATAGTAGCTAAAAAGGTTGAAAGAACAAAATAATCAACTTGTATTAGTAAAAGAGAGAGATATGGAATAGATATGAAATGACAACATGTTTTATATTTGGCATACAAGTTTGATGGTAACTAAGTTGATCAACATAACTAATTGATCAGTTTAGTTTTCCATGAATGCCAAAGAGGGAGATTGTTGGAAATGATTGAGGGAGATTGTTGGAAATGATTGAAAAGATCATTGATTGAAGAATGATGGAGTTAGTAAAGAATTTTTTCAATCGTTGTTTTTTCATTGATGTCAAAATTGCTAATTACTGGAATGAAAATTTCTTATCTGATCCAAATACTATCACTTAGTTGATTGAAAAGGAAGAGTTAATCAATAAGAGGTAACTAGAGCACCTAGAGGAAAGGTTGAAGTTATGTTGTTGTAATGAAGTATAAGGATTAGCTAAGACATTGATAAAACAATGCATTGATAATATATTCTAAGATACAGAAGATGGACACACTTAGATACACTAGAAGTGTAAGTTGTAACAAGGTCAATTACAAAGCTTAACTAAGTTGATCAATAAGTGTTGAGCAAGCTAGTTTAAGATGAGAAAATTTTTAGTTGGAACCGAGCAAGTGCAAAATTTAGTGTGTACCAAGTAAAGTTTAGGTGCTAAGTAAAAGTCTTCAAGTGTTGATTAAAGTTCAAGTGCAGAGCATCAGTAAAAATGTAATGGATGTCAAGAAAAATTGTTCAGGTGCATCAATAAAAATGCAGTTGGTGCCAAGTAATGCAGTATGTGCCAAGCACCAGTATTTCAATAGTGCCAAGTTGTTGTATTATTTGAAAAGTCAAGGATTAGCTAGATCAGAGGTGATAAGGTTGTTACATTGAATTTTGTGAACCAGTTGATGATAAGGATGATGAGCTGGTGTCACAAAGTTTTATGCTAACTAATTTTAGGCGAATGCAAATGGATTTATCATAATGTTTCTAGAAGGAATAATTTGGAGGGAAAGTTACATCATTTCTTTCCAAGCCAATTCAAGTTATGAATGGCAAGAATTGAGCAAGAAATGAACTACAAAAATTCTTTATAAGGAGTTACAGGTTAGAGATCAAAGAAGGTGTGGAAGAATGTGGTTAAGAGTATGTGCAAGAGATAGATTGTTGAAAAGTGTCAAGGGCAAGACACAATAAAAGAAGAACATAGCACAGTGAATTTGATTCAATCAAGTGACCACAAGGAGATGATTGCATTGGCATAATGAGTAGAAGACTCAAGGAGAAAAAACTTGTAAGGGTGGACAAGTTGTCTGAACTGCAAGAAAGGAAAAGCCAAGCAAGATTGAAGAGCTGAAGTGTGATCTAAGATTTGCAAGGTTGAGTTGCAATTTATATTAGGTTAAAGCTTTCTAATACTCTCTAGCAATTGTATTAGATATTGAAATCCTATATTGATAGGTTAGCTTAACATCTAGGTGATGAAGCCTTTTGAGAAGGTGATTGAAAGTCCTATGGAATTAGGTGGGCCTAATAGCATTTAGTAAATCCTTTAATAGGGTGACATTCCAAGTTGCATGTTCTAAAGTCCTTTAACTAGGCATACTCCTAACAGGGTGTTCAAATCCTTTGACAGGGTCACATTTAATAGTGTGTTGTAGCCTTTAATAGGGCATCACTTTAGAAGGGTAAGAAAAGAAGGTAGCATGTTATTGGTGGTTTTTACCAAATTGGGTTTCCACATAAATCTCTATGTTATGTGTTGATTCTATGTGTTTCATTATTGCATATTGGTTTACAATAACTTGCTAGGATAAAGGTTAAAAGCTTGGATGAATGAGAATGTGAATGGGCCTACTATAGATTAGTAGAAAGTTTGAATTGGATGTATTGGACCTTGAATAACTAATTCACCATGCCAACCCCCCACCCACCCCACCCCCCCTCTCAGTTATTCTAAATAATTCCAACAAATATTATATAATTTAGCTTTATAGTATAAATTTCATTGTCTTGAAACTTGCTTAAAGATATTTTTAGAAAGTGAATATAGAGCTCCCATTTGATATTCCTTTACCATGTGTGTCAATGTAATTTCAATCAAGAAATTGTAATAAGTAAATAATTGCATGTTCTATCACAACATACATACTATCAATGTGATTGGACTTCATGTGGTAGGAAATAACTCCTTCAATGATGTTCCATTGCTCCAACATTGTGCTCTAGTTATATTTGGTTATCAATGCAAGATCCACATTAGATGTTGGGTTTTTCTCTTTGCATAAATTTTTTTAGACTACTCTCAATTACTAGAGAATGAAATCTTGTTTTGATAGCTTCTCTCTGAGATGAAAAACCTGATATTTCTAGTTATACTGAAAAATCCAGACTTATCCATATTTTTTTCTTGTGTTTCTCTATCTAGATCTACATGCTCATATTTCTCAGTGTTGACATTCACAAGAAACCTCTCCTATGTAAGTGTTTCCTATAGAAGGAACTGGAGAAACCTCCATAATTTTTGGATATTTCTATTTTCTACTTTATAAATCTATTAGTTTTTTTTTTTTTCACTTAATGATGTTGAGATTTTCCTATTTTTCTTTAGAAAAATTAATTTTTTTCATTGCTTTTGTTAATTAAAAAAATTTAAAAAATTAATTATTGAAAATGAATATAAATAATCTATGATAAAGTTTTTGTTCAATAGATTTTAATACTTTATTACTATTGGTTAGTCAATTTAGTCAAACAAGAAAATATGGAACTAAACAATTCCATAAATAATACTGCCTATGAAAAAAACTAATAATATCTATAAGCATTATTTCTTTCTCATTTTTATATTTGAAAAAAAGGGAAGGGGAAAGAGATTTCATCTATTTTGTTATTATTATGGGTGCATCTAATCTTCTCCATTCATTTTCCTTCTCACATCTATAACTAAGAGTTAATGCCAACTTGAATAATAAAGTAGACATTTCATGAGGTGCTAACAATGTCAAGATATTGACCAATGGGCATGAGATGGAAATTTCTCTCACTATGGAGGCTAGTATATATTTCATTTACTCACGATTATAGTTATGGTCTTTTATTTTGCAATGTGTTTGGATAAGTTGCTCATGAATATTCATTTTAAGGATAGTATAATAAATGATGACTCTTTTAGAAATATAAAGTTTTTATTATTTATATTAGATTGGTTTTGATATATGAGTGACAATACACTTAAGTCATTTACATGACAGAACTTAGTTCATGCCGAAAAAGTAATGTATGTCGAGCACAAGTTGTTAGATAGTATATGTCGAGTGAGAAATATAGTATGTGTCAAGTAACTAGCAAGTGTAGGGTCACTGCAGTGTTAAGAAGACAATTGATGCTGAGTGATTTAAATGTCAAGTTATCAATGGATGTTGAGTCATTCAAAGGCTAAGTTAAAAAATTGAAGATACAGTGGATGCCAAGCATTAGAGACTTCAAGTGCCAAGTAAAATAGTTTTGAATAGTTGTTTGTAATGGCACAAACCTCTATGTAAACCTTTTTTTAGTTGACTTAAGGATTTTTTTGCAATTCTAAATGATAAGAATGAATATATATTGAGGATTACTATGTAGTACATGCAACCAATTAGTTAAAGGGATGGATTAAGTGGAAAAGTGGGTGAATCACAATTTTTTATTCATACCTAACCCTAAGTCACCTAGATTTTCTTAAGGAAGGAAAACCCTAAACATCATATATGTGAAAAGAGAAGCTTGAATGTGCAAACAAAACATTCATGGTGGCTAAGGAGTTGTGAATTGATTTATAAATTGTAGAATTAGTTAGAGGAGAACAAAGGAAAGGAGTTAGAGGATAGAAGTGACACATTTGATCAGAGAAGATCAAGTACACATCATGAAAGAGGTGATCTATTATATAGCAGTAGAGTGCTAACCATAGGATATTTGTTCAGACATCCTAATAGGTGAATCAGTTAAATCTCTTAACATAGTAGTCCTAATAGGATATTGTAATTTTTTTTACAAAGTTCTTACTTCATTGTAAGTTTAAGTCCTTTAATTAGACACACTTCTAACAGGGTGTTGAAATCCTTTAATAAGGTAAGATCTAACAATATTGTAAGACTTTAATAGGTTACATCTTTCATAGGGTAGATCATAGTTTATGATCAAACATTGTAAACTTTATTGGATACACTTTACAACTATAGTAGTGAAGATTTGTGGGTGTCATCCCCACCCCAGTTTTACCTTCTCATTGGAGGTTTCTAGGTAACCAAATATCTTGTTTCATATATGTGTTGAATGTCATTTTCTTTCATTCTATTTAATTGAGTTGAAAATTTTATATGAATATTTCAGATTTTTTTTTATAATCAATCATTAGGATAATGGAGAGCTATATTAGAAGATTTTTTTCTAGCTTTTGTGTTCTATTTTTCTATTATCTTAACAATATATTATAAGATGTGATATAAAAATTCGTAATAATTTTAAGAAGAGTTCTTTTAGAGCTAGATTCCCTACCTTTGTAAAATTTGGAAAATAGATTTTTTCTATAGTTAAAACATGATATTCACTTCATTCCTTAAAGTGTTTAAATATTTATTTTAGGAGAAGTGTATATTGTGCCTTTCTCTTGCATATTCATGAAACATAATTAAGAATAGCTTGTATTTGATAAGAAACATAATCAATAATTGTTGTATATTTTTTATTATAATATTTTAAAAAAATTTACATGTTTTGGTCTCAGTTTGGTTTCTACAAGTGAGTTTCCACACACTTTAATCATTTACTTAGTTCATGTCGAACAAGTAGTACATGCTAAGCACAACATGTATATAATAGAGCATGTCGAGTCCACAGTGAGTGTTGAGCTTCTCATGTGTTGAGTGACTCAAGTGTTGAACAGATAGTGTATGTTGACTGATTCAAGAGTCGACAAAATAGTGAACGCCAAGTAATATATATGTCGAGCCAGAGTATAAAGAATAGTATATGTTGAGCATTAGATGTCAAGTAAGATAGTTTTGTCATAGTTGTTTGTAATGGCACAAAAAACTATGTAAACCATTTTTTAGCTGACTTAAGGATTGAATTATGAGATTTGGAGATAAGGATGAGTCTTTATTTGGAATCCCAATACATTTCATGCAGCTAATTAGAAAAATGGAAGGATTAAGTGAAAAATGGATGAATCACAACCATTGATTCATACCTAACCCTAAGTCATTGAAGTATTCTTAAGGAGGACAATCCATAAACTATCTATGATGTGAAGAAGAGAGAAGATGTTGCAAAGAGAGAAGCTTACATGAAAAAATAGAGCATTCATGGTGGCTATGGAGTTATGAATAGAGACTAAATCATAGAATCAGTTAAAGGAGAGTAAAGGAAAGGAATAGGATATAGTGGTAAAACATTTGATCAAGAAGGATCAATAATGCATTAGTATAGAGGTGATGTGTCATCAAGAAATCAAGTTCTAACTATAGGATCATTGCTAAATCATTCTAATAGGTGAATTAGTTAAATCTCTTAATAGAGTAGCACTAGCAGACTATAGTGAAATCCTTTAATAGGGTACTTACTTAATTGTGAGATGAATTCCTTTAACCAGGCACACTTATAACATGGTGTTGAAATCTTTTAACAAGGTAAGACCTAACAATATTTGTAAGCCTTTAATAGGGTAGACCTCTCATAGGGTAGATCATGTCTCATGATCAAAACATTGTAACCATCATTGGATACATTTTATTACTATAGTAGTGAAGATTTGTGGATGTCATTCCCACCCTAGTTTTACCTTCTCATTGGAGGGTTTCTAGGTAATCATATCTAGTGTTATATGTGTTTACTTGTTTTCATGTTTTAAATGTATATGCTTTACATGGTATTTCAATTTACTTAGTGAATGTTTGAGATAGATTTATGGTGAATGTTTTAAGGAACAACATGGTGAATTTTTTAAGGAACAAAGTTTAAAACCACTAATTCAGCCCCCCTCTAAGAATTTTACCTTTCCTATTATAATTCCTATAATTGGTATCAAAGCCTTGTTCTTGAAAGGAGAAGCTTTGCAACTTTAAGGAAAGGTCTTGAAAATGGAAGTCTACAAGTTGGGAAAGATCATTGAGAATTAGGGAATTGAAATACAACTCATTCTACATCAACTAGATGAAGTAAGGGAAAAGCTAAAGAAATATTTGAAGAGAAGGAAAGAAATTGCTATTGAGGAGAATGATAGACAATACATAGAGCTAGACACTACTAAGCTATTTGCTAATGGAAACTCCAATGAATTTGATGCAGAAATTGTAGATCTTATGGAAAAGAACAAAGACCAAGCTAAGGAAATAAGAAATCTCAAGTTAGAGCAAGAATCAAAAGTATTCTACTATGTGAGTTGACTAAATAGAAAAAGAAAGCTATGGAGGACAAAGCCATGATTGAAGATGAGAAAAGAGTTTTGAAAAATAAATTGGAAGATAAGTCATAAGAGTTAACCAAGATTTTTAACATGCAATTGGATACTCTAAGTGAAATGATGAATGCCAACTATGAATTAAATGTCAAGGACATTGAAACTACAGAATGAACAATTGAAGAGTGACCTAAATAGGGAAAAGGAATTTGCTAAAACTTTCAAGAAACCAAATTGATCCATCAAATACTTTGAGCAACTATTGAGATCTCCTAGATCCAATAATGTTACATATGAACTGGGATACACAAACAATAAAGAAGGAGAATCATCTAAAAATGCTAAAGAAAGGAACATGAAAGGTAAGAACTCTAAACCTACTTGTCATAATTGTGGTAAGAAAGGACATATTGATAATGTGTGTAGGAGAAAGACTATAAATTAGAATGTCAAGCATATGAGCATGGTTTATTGCCATAAGTGCAACAAAAAAGGACCATGCACACAAAAATATTTGAAGGATATCATTATAACTATCAAAAATATGGACACAGAGCTTTTGACTGTAGATCCAAACCCATGTGGTCATCAAACATGCAAACAAAGGTAAGGAACAATGGCAAATTTTATAATTGGGATTATAATACAAGATATAGTTGTCATTATTGTCACAAATATGGACATGTTCTTAAAGATTGTATTAGGACACATTTAGAGGTGACTACAAAAGGAGGTTGAGTCAAACCACATGTTTTAGCTATTTGAAGATTGGTGACATCAGTCATTATTGTCCAAAAAGGTCAAAGGCACCAAGTTGTGAATTTGATAAAGGCAAAGGCAAGGAAAATGTTGAGAATATTAGAAATGAGATGAATAAGACATGGAAGAAAAAGGATGGTTGCAACACATCAAATGGAGAATGGATCATTTCACCCAATGGGTCAGGTGATCAAACCTCATCAAATTAAGCAATTGAGAGGTATGTAGAACTGATATTTAAAAGTTATATCATACATCAATTCCAAGAGGACTTAGTACTGAAAAGGCTATATAAGCATGAATAGAGATGCAAAATGTTATTTAGAATCCAAGAAAAGTCTCCAAGTTTTTCATGTTACTATCGAGTATGAAATGTTTCCTATGACTGTTGAGTGGAATGCTAGAAGATGCCAAGCTAATAGATTGGATAAGTTGATACCAAGCCTATAATGGTTGCTAAATGATTAATATACTAATGGATGTTGAGTAAGCCTAAAATTAGTTTATGCTAAGCTTACAACTATGTAAGAACTCAACATTTTGTTGCAAGGTTTCAAAGGGTATTTGATCAATTTTTGACCCATTTTAAACCATTGAAAGATAAAGAAAGAGAAAGGAGAGTAGAAGGAATCAAAAAACTCATCCAAACTAGTTGCAAAAGATTTTAGAAGCAATTCTACATTATTTCATCAGATCTTACAAAAATATTTATCAAGTGTTGAGTTATACTATTTATATATTTGTAAACCCTAGTTTCACAAAATGGCATCCTTTTCAAAGAATGTAGAGGGAAAGGAAATTTTGAACATTCATTTGGTTAGTAATGAGGTCAAGCAACCAATATTCAAAGCAATACCTGATATTGCTTACAAACAAAGATCCCTCTAGTGCATTATTCATGATACCACCAAATGTTTTAATGGTGCAAGATGTCAGGAAGTGCTATAATTGTAGAATTGGAAGCATTGGTGATATGGAGATTAGGAAATCATACAATTTTTTTTTTGAGAATAGTGTATTAAGAGAATAGTACAAAATTATAGAAAAGAAAGGGTTAGCAGAAGCCCTAGATTTCCTGAATGTATTCCTAACAGAATGGATTAGGATAGCATTGAGTAGAATTCGTGATAACTCACTTTGGTTAGATAATGGACCCATAAAGATAACAAAAAGGATAATCCATAGGGTTACAGGTTATCTAACCCTAGATTGGCCTAAAAACCTAAGAAGTGACACAAAAGAATTTTTTGAGAAAAAACATTGGAATTGTATGAAATAAAAGGGGAATGACTATTAATACCATTATAGATCCCTTGATAGAGTTTTTAGTAAGGATTATTCTCATAAGTTTTATCAATCTAGTAGATTGAACATGGTGCTCTATATTGTATTAGATGTTGGATACAAAATTGTCAAGAAAGATCACACATATGATCTTGTAGAATTACAACTACAACAACTAGTTGAGAAACTAGGAGCAATAAGGAAGAAAAAGAGTGCAAAATGAAAGTTTGGTTTTGTTCTTATATGCACTTTCTTTTATGTACAAAACACTTATGCTACATTTGGCATAGTTGCATGGAAAACCAACAGGTTAGTGGCAGTACAGATTGGTGAATTTATTGAACAACTAGGAGAAACCTTTGAATCAGTTATGACCAACTATTTTGAGGACTTGAAGAAATAAATAAAAAAGAGATTGAGAATTCTAGTATCACTAGTAGAAAAGAATTATGATGATATCTTCTTTCTAGTGGATTCTGACTATACATTTTTCAAGCAGTGACACTAGGTAAGATGGCTAAGGCCACTTGGATATGAGATCAATGTAGATGAGACCTCTGCAAGTATAATAACTTTACTAGAAGAAGTTGAAAAAAATGCAAAAGCATTTGGAAACTATGAAATGGCCAAATCCAAAATCATCATGGAATTGAAAACTACCTCAGTTATTAGGAAGAAAGAGAAATTGTTGAAGAAGTTAAATGCTAAATTTGGTGAAGGTGTCAAGCAGGAAGAAGAAGAAGAAGATGATGATGAAGAGGAAGAAGACACCCAAGCACAACACCACTTGCACTTACTCAAGGAATGGAAGAAGACCACCTAGAGTAAGAGATTGAAGGTGCCAAGGGAGAAGAAGCTGAGGAAGAACCTACTCCTATAGAACAAAAGAAAAGGAAGGATAAGGCCCAAATAGTGACAAAAGAAAAGAAGGTAGCTAAGCTGAGTCAGCCCAAACCTTCTACACCTACTACAAGGGCTGGTGCACATGTTATAGCACAAAAGGCAAAAGAAGACAAAACCAATAGAGCAAAGAGGTGAAATGCAAAAAAGACCAAGAAGGAAGTACACTGCAAAAGAAGATTCTGATGAGGAGAAAACAAAATCAGATGACAACAACCAATTCAAAGTGGTAAGTCACAATCCTCTATCAGACTTATAAAATCTATGTGAAAATATTAAGAATAGTGCAGATTTATCAAGATTTTCACATGTTGAATTTGAAAAACTTGGTGAAGTTGAGAAAAATCAAGTGGAGAAAGCTATATATGCCATGATGGAAAAATTTAAGAAAGCCACACTAGAAATTGCCAACTCAATGCCAAAAATCTTATATGAGAGAGTTGAAAAAAAATGGCACTATTGCTTGAACTTGGAAAATCAAATAAGGGAGACCTCACTTGCACAAGAGCTTCCCAAACTTAGTAAGGTACAAATTGCTAAGGCCATGAAGAAATAAGTAGTTAGGTTTGTACCTAAATATAGAGCCTTTAGCATTTTGAAAAATCATATTGAAGATGTTGTTAAGAAGTCCACACAGATGTGGAAGTTAACTTATGGACTTTTTATAGTGAAGAAAGGTGAACAAGAGCATATAGAGGTGAAGGATGATGGAGAAGAGGATGACAATGAGAAAATGTTGAGGGTGAAACAAAAAAAAAAGAAGATGACAAGGCAATAGCTTAGATAGAGCACCAAGAGGAATAGAGTCTACAAGATATAACTACCTATTGTCAACCCCCATTATGAAACAACTATTGAAATAGTATCAGTTAAGGATGTGTTTGATGTCATAGTTTAGAACATCAATCCCCTTATAGAGGAAGATCTGAAGAAGATTTTTGATTAGACTACACTACAAGAAACATTATGTGATAATCTAGTACTGGTGAGTATGGATGAATTGCAGAAATCAGTGACTAATACAACAAGGGAAGAGGTGAAAACACCAGAACACCTACTATCACCTTTCAAGTCACAAATGTACAACCTTTGGATAAAGTAACTAAATCTATTTTTGAGAAGGTTGATACAACTACAAATGATATAGTGAATACCCAAGCCACTACAAGAGAACAAAGTGAAATAGGTTAGATAGACTTATCCACACCTACAATGCAAGTACAAGGTGCATCGCAAGACATTGTAGAAGTCAAGGATAAAACTAAAGAGACAAAATTGACACCAAAGGTGAAGGAGCATGTTTCCACTCAAGCCCTAGTAACACTACATGAATCTAGCACTCCTTCTACGCACATTCTTTAGAAGCTGAGTATAGATGCAACTCCACTGCACATCTTAGTGCCAAGTCTGAGCTCATCAAAGGCTAAAGAAGTCATACAATTTGGAGATGTGAGCCTTGATGAAGAAATTGTATTACCAAAATATGAGTATGACACAATAAAAATTGAGTAGATGGGCATATTACAAGATGCCCTAACAAGAAAGAAAAGATAAGAACTACTAAAAAAGGAGCACAAGAAGAAGCAAGCATTGTAAAACATCAAAGACATCTTTTTAGATGCATTTAGTTTGCTGACTCTAGATGAGACCAAGCCACTGATTGAACAATTAACAAAAATAGTGGCTAAGGTTAGTGATGTAGACCTAGACACAAAAACTAAATTGCTAAAATGGTCAAAAAAGAAATTCCAAAGTAATAATGAGAAAATATTAGGTGATATAGAACTAAAACAAGTTGCATTAGCAACTAAGATTAAGAGTGTGAAGAAGGTACTTGACAACATTTTATCACTATACACAAAAATGTACAATCTAACACTCTTCACACAAGAGACTAGAAGTCACAGTTTGAGTCTGGAAAGTAGATTAGTTCATCAAGTGCAAAATTGCCTAGGACACCAACTCAAAGTGAAAAACACTTTAGAACATTGTTATAAACCTAGAGTCAATTAGCTACACTAACAATAGAAGAAACCAATATAAGGGCTAAACTAACTAGCATCCAAGCAACATTGACCGCACATATGGAAATTTTGCACAAGCAATTAGGCTATGCTAAAACCCTCATGAAGAAAGATCCAAATATTTCAACATTAGATGGCCTAGTCCACCTTGTTGCTAAGCTAGCTATCCAAATTAAATACTTGGATGTAGCATGTGAAAATTGGGATGCAGCTCTCAAGAATATACTAAAGGTCCATAAAGCTTTTTTGTATAAACACATTATAAGTGTATAACCCATTTGACATAATTGTCAAAAAAGGGGGAGAAATAAATAGGGGATTTATCAAATTTTGAGGTACAAAGATATAAATCTTGGGGAGATAGAAAGAGATAGAGAGAAAAGAGGGAAATGAGCAAAGGGGGAGAAATAAAAAGAGGAAGATAGAGAGAAGAGAGTGAGAGAAAAGATAGAATAATATAAGAGGAATCAAGCACAAACAACATCAGTTTCAAAGAGGTGTACAAGAATTTTGAATACAAAATAGACCTATCAACTCAGGGGAAGTTATCATATTTTGAGGTACAAGTTGTTACAAAATTTTGAAAGTTTGAAGTTTTGTATATAAGCCGAAGAAGAGATATCTTATACTCATAAGGATAAGGATATTAATGCATGACAAAGTGTTTTTGACACTCCTGTCAAAGGGGGAGATTATTTGTCTCATATTGGTTTTGACAAGTGAGAGTCCACACACATTAGTCATCTACTTAGTTCATGCCAACTAAGTAGTACATGCTGAGCACAACATGTATATAATAGAGCATGTTGAGTCCACAGTGAGTGATGAGCCACTCTTGTGCTGAGACATTCAAGTGTTGAATAGATAGTGTATGCTGAGTGATTTAGGAGCCAAGAAAATAGTGAATGCCAAGTGATACAGATGTTGAGCCAGAGTATAAAGAATAATATATGCCAAGCATCAGATGCTAAGTAAGAAAGTTTTGCCATAGTTGTTTGTAATGGCACAAACAGCTACGTAAACCATTTTTGAGCTGATCTAAGGATTAAATTATGAGATTTGGAGATAAGAATGAATATTAATTTGGAATCCCAATGCATTGCATGTAGCCAATTAGAAAAAGGGAAGGATTATGTAGAAAAATGGATGAATCATAACCATCCATTCATACCTAAGCCTAAGTCACTAAGATCTTTTTAAGGAGGAAAAGCACTAAATTGTCTATGATGTGAAGAAGAGAGTGGGTGTTGTGAAGAGAGAAGCTTTAATGCAAAAGTAGGGAATTCATGGTGGCTAAGGAATTATGAATAGAGACTAAATTGTAGAATTAGTTAAAGGAGAACAAAGGAAAGGAATAGGATACGACAATGAGACATTTGATCAAGAAGGATCAAGAATACATTAGTATAGAGGTGATCTATCATTAGGAAATCAAGTGCTAACCACAAGATCATTCCTAAATTATTCTAATAGGTGAATCAGGTAAATCTCTTAATAGAGTAGTCCTAGCAGGGTGTAGTGAAATCCTTTAATATAGTACTTAATTGTGAGTTGAAGTTCTTTAACTAGGCACACTTCTAATAGGGTGTTGAAATCCTTTAACAGGGTAAGACCTAATAGTCTTTGTAAGCCTTTAATAGGGAAAACCTCTCATAGGGTAAATCATGTCTCATAATCAAAACATTGAAACCTTCATTGGATACACTTTATTATGGTAGTAGTGAAGATTTGTGGGTGTCATCTGCATCCCAATTTCACCTTCTTATTGGAGGCTTTCTAGGTAATCATATCTATTGTTATATGTGTTTACTTGTTTTCATGTTTTAGATGTACATGCTTTACATGGTATTTCAATTTACTTAGTTAAGTTTGAGATGGATGTGTGGTGAATGTTTTAAGAGACAAACTTCAAAACTACTAATTCACACCCCCGCCCCCGACCCTTTTCCCATTGTAATTCCAACAACATGTATTTTTGAGGTCTATTCTAAATGTAACATCTAACACATTAATTTTTATGTTTAAATTATATGCTAATATTTTATATTACCTTAAAAAAATTAAGTATAAATTACAATGTATGGATTATTTCAAAATTATATCAATATTTTAAAAATTTATAGGTAATTTGAAATTTTTTTTTACATTTAAAATTCAATCAATTCAAAAATTGAAAGAGAAAAATATGAAGATATACAATTAAAATAAAAAAAATGTCACTATGATGTTCATTAATAATGCATTTTTGTATTCTAAAACTATTTATTTATAATTTTTAAAAGATCTGAAATTGAGTTTGATGTACAAGTATTTAAATTTCCACTAGACATGTCAAGTGGTAATGTGGAAAAATGTACATAGTGGGCCATTTTGTGACAATCATTAATCACATTCTCATCCATAAATTTTTCATTTTCAAAACTCCTATAATATTAATAGAGAGATGAAATAGAGGGGAAGAGAAATATGGAGAAGATAGAGAGAGATAGAGAGTGGTATAGGGAGAGATAAAGATAAAGAGATCTAGAGTGGGGGCTAAATATAATAAATACACAGAGAGACATCAAGCATAGATAAATGCACATATGCAGATAGATATGAAGATAGGGAGAGATAAATATTGGGAGGAAAAAATTGGGGAGATGGATGGAGAGAGAAAGATATAGAGATTTACATAAAAGACAAAGACGAAGATATATGGTCCCCTAAATAGGGGAGATATATTAGGGGTAGAAAGGGATGGATAGATTACAAAAATAGAGATTCCTATAGAGGCAGATATTATTGGATAAATACAAATATGTAGATATTTAAAGGTGTATGTGAAATGGGGTGATGGAGAGATATGGGTGGAAAAAGAGACACAGATTTTTTGAAACATTGAGGGGGAGGTGGAATAGATATAGAGAGATCAATACAGAGTGAGGTGATGGGAAATGAATTTATAGATAAATAAAGATAGAATGATAGAAAAAAATAGTAATAGATCTTGGGAGATGCATAGGGAGAGATATATAGGAAGAGATTAAAAGCAATATAAACAATGTTATAGATTGTAAAAGAAATAATGAGATATAGAAAGGATGAGAGGGAGAGATTAAAAATGGGACAAATACTTAATTTATCATTTATACATCTACTATATAAGGTGTGATTACTACTTAATTAATAATTATAATAAATAAGCCTATTTGGATAATGCATAGACAATTGTAAACAAGTCTAGTTCTAAGTAAATGAAGTTCATCGTCATGACTCTTGCAAGTCATGGATGGATTCAAAATGGTTCTAATATAGTCAATCTTATTTATCCTAAAATCTCCACAATTCTTAGTTCCAAAAGGCCAAGGGCCATTGCCAAGAAAAATTCTTCTTCATTTACTTCTTCCCCACCAATGCATACTATTAGGGTATAGAATGGCTTAAACATCACACACTAATATTAATTCCTAGACCACAAGTGTTAAATAGTCAAAGTTAACTTTTTTTACAAGCCTAATTTCTCCATTAATGTGTGATTTTTAAGGTGGCCCTTGAGTGTATGTGATAAAGCTGAAAAATACACTGATGTTATCAATGGACTCTTCACCTGAGACATGTTAGCCTGGTTGTACTTTGACTTGAACTTGCAGAACCTATGTGACTCCAACTATCTATAGGGTACCAATGACATGGGAAAAGTCTACATGGAGAGGCCCAACTCCTAATTTTTGAAGGAGTGTGACATCAAGGGAAATTACCAAGGCCCAATACTCTGGATTACAAGGGGGGAATCTCATCAAGCTAAGCCCCCCTCTTTTGGAGATCGTGAAATGAAACAACTAGGTGGAGACTTTCTATGTGGCACCCTTGGTCAACTCTAGAACAAACATTGCCAACATGGTGGATTTCATTGCCCATTGCTAAATGGTTGAAGAAATGCACTAGATGTGACTTTTAAATTAATATAAAAATTAAAGAAAATGTCACATCTAGTGCAAATATTTTGCTAGATCTAGATGTCATTGATTTTACTCACCATGCCTCCTTAGAGCTAAATGAGTACTACATCATCTAGTACAAGTCTAGTACCTCTCTCACCACCATAGAGCTGTACATCTACTTTTTTTAAAGTAAAATGGTTGTAGTGCCTAGAACTCTTTCCAGATGTCTAATTTCAACATGCTAAGTGACAAGTTGTACGTGATGAGCATGCCTAATGTGCCCACCTAAGTGAAAACTAATGTTTTACTAAATATATAGGTCAAGAGTTCCATTATTTCCCAAATAATATATTGTTTCATTAATTTTTATTATCCTCATATATGTATTCAGATTTTCTATTTAAAGTTAGCCCAACTCCCATTGTTTAAATAGTGGGATTACATGATGCAATATCTATGCAACACACAAGGATAGTTTTAATGAGACGAAAAAAGGTGTTCATTTTCTATGATAAACCATTTACTGAAACACAATGTTTAAAAATTACATTTGTAATAAAAAATGAGCATACAAATTTTAAACAAACAAAGAAAATTAAAGACAAAAAAATCTAGCTGATCTTTTAGACCCCAACTGACTTATGTGAGCATGTTAAAAACCCTTTAGGGCTAGTTGTTTCACTTCAAATAAATATAATATTAGACCTTTTATCATCAATTTTTATTAAATTAAATTAGAAAAATTAGAAAAATGAGATTTTGGAAATAAAGTACAATAACTTTATAGTTCAAGGCACACATTAAACATAACTTGCTTTAATATCATAAGAAAGGTGGTGAGCAGGAAAAGCATAGGGGGAGGAATTTCAAATTCTAAGGGTTCCAGCAATGACCTTCCATCACCAAGATCTATGGATGGAAAATTTGAGGATAATGTTGATGGTGAAGAGAGTTGTCCTGGTGGTTCTCATTTTCTCTTGGTGGCCCAAGAGGACTCTATGGTTGGAAGAGTATTTCTTTGGAGGTTGTGTTGGGTGGCAGATTTTTCTCTTAGATCCTTGCAAATCTTAGGCTGATCTTCCTCTTGGATCATTTTTCTTGTTTTTTGATGACATTATTATGGGTTGGAGGAATGGTTTCCTCTTTGCTTACATGGAGAGAGTGAATGAGAGAAGTGAAACTAGGGTTCATGTGAGCACTAGTAAGGAATGAGATTTTGAGGAAGATGTCAACTACTCACTTCTTGTTTGGGTAGGTTTGTTAATAATTGGTAGCTTTAGTTGGATAAACTATAGTGTAAATATATATAAGTGTGAGATATAATATATATTAACTTATTAAATATATGAGATATTTATTTTTCAATATATTAATTACATTCTAATGAATAGACATGTCCTATGAAGAGACATGTCTATCCATACTTCATCCTATATTAGAGAGATGGCTGGCATTTGGAAAGTACATACCACAAATTATGGTAGTGCTATTACATTTGTAGAAAATTTGGAAAACACTAACATGGTATCGAAGCCAACTACAAATGTAAGAAATCTTTGTCTAATACATGAGGATTTTCTTAACTATCAAATGAAGATGATGAACAAACTAGTCATCCATGGAAATTGTATAGAACCCAAATTCCAATCACATCCTTCATTTCTTACATTATGATTCTTATTTGATGGTAAAATGTATGAAGTCTTTGTAAATAGAAACTAATGAAAATCTAATGGAATTCAAGAGAATATTATAATGTAGGAATCCCATCGAAGAAAAAATTAATTAGAAGTAGTATGCCATTTGCATGGATGATGTCTAAGGGTCATGAATTATCACATAATTGATGTTTAGAGATTATAGGCTTGACATTATTACCAAAGCTAGGTCACAATTGAGACCAGGTAGAAAATAACAATTGAGGGCCCATGTCATTTGGCTTGAACATGTGATCTTCTATTATAAGGTGATTGAAGGAAGTATAGACCCTTAAAATAAAATAGAAATCAAGGTAATAAAGAGAATAAATAATAAACCAACATGGATAGTGGACAAAAGAATGGGCTCTAAATTTATGTTTGAAATAGGATTCAAATACTTCAATGTTATTCATAAGCCAACCACCTATTAGAGGGTATTGCAAATATCATAACAAAAGACCATATTGTTATTGAGAATGTTAAAAAATTTTGCAAAAACATTATAGCTCGAAGATAAAAGAAATTTGTGACAAGAATTCCAAAGTAATATTCTTATGAATTCATAGAACAATAGTGAAGCATAAAAAAAATTGGTCTTGAGGAAGGGAGGAGCACAACAACCATGACGAGGAGGTATCACTGACATGACAAGGTAATTGGGATAATCAAACCTGATGCCAACAAAAGAACATTATTAGAGGTTAAGTGAAGTGCTCAATACACAAGCCAATTCTAAGGGCACATGGTTGGTAGTGTGGCCCAAGACTAAGATGGGAATGCTCTTTCTCTATTGTGGTGTAAGAAACCTTGACTTCTATTAGGTAAAGGATTATGTCTTGTGGATCTACAAATTCATTTCTATATAGATAGTGTGGATATTGGGAGAGACATTTTACAAATAAATAACCTTTTTAGTAATGTAAGAGTTCAAACTTTCATCAAAATTATTTTCTCTTAGGAAAACAAACCCAAATAGGAAAGATATGTTTGTGGTCTGGTTGAATTGTGTAGCTACTTGGGGTCTTGCAAATGTGGGTGAAATTTGGATTCACTATTGTGATGACCACTTGGAAAAAGCACTAGAGGGTCCAAAGAGGGTGCAGTTTGTAGAAAAGTTATATATTCATGTGTTCATTCAATAGTTGACATCTAAGAGTACTCATGCACCACTCCAAGGTCTCCTAATCCAATTTGCAGCATGAGTGAGGTGCATGGACCATTTGAAGAAGTAATCGCAAATATAAGATTAGGAGAGTGCATGAGGAAGTATAAAATATCCCAATTGGGGCACCAACAAATATCATTGACATCACAATTGCAAAGGAGGGAATGAAATAGGATAAATAGTTGGTCTTGATCACTATCTAACAAAGACTTATATGAATCAACCAAAACTATTAAAGAATGTGTGTTGATAGTTAAGGAGGAAAACATACCATTTCCAATACTCATATGTGACTAGGCATGAAGGTAGATATGGGATCAAAATATAAGAAAAAGTTAAAAGGGAAGTGGGTACTATGAGGATAAGAAGCATTAGGTTCCACACTATGTGTTTAAGGTGGAATGAAGGATGAAAATTGATTCATGCATTATATTTCCTAAATGGGTTCACCTTATGAAAGGAAATATTTGAAACAAAAGTAAGAAACTAGATGGAGTTCATATTCAAAGGGATATTTAGAGAGATCTAGCATCTTCAAAGAGGTCAAAATTTTGATCAACTCAAGCTTTAGATGGAGCATATAGGTTCAGTCAACTTGTGACAATCTCAATCATAGTGATTGAGAGGGAGTTTCATTGTTGAAGGTAAAACACTAATGAGGTAAACTTGATTTAATTTATTATTATACTATTGAATCATTCAATGCCTAATGGGCCCTGTGTAAATCATGATGAAGTGATGACTTCCAAATGACTATCTCTTGTATTGTTTGATGTTTGAAAATATTACAATAACTCACTTTTCAATCATTATAGACATTGTGCGATGGTTGAAACAAATAATGATAGATGATTTATGGCATGGTGGCTTAAGTTACTTAAATAGACCATGAAATTGTAGATTGTGATAGACATTGTGTGATGGCTGAAATAAATCACATTAGATTATGAATGTTCCTATGGTAAGTGCACATTACCTTGAAACAATATTTGAGATATGGTGAATATCATGAGACTTGATATTCTTGGTCAGGCCATATCTCTAATATCATATTGAGGTGATATCTAAAATTAGATATCATGTGCCAAGTGATTCCTTTATATCATGACTTAGGTGATATGTAAAACTAGGTATCACATGTTAAGTGGTTCCTCATATCACAAGTTAGGTAATATGTAAAACTAGGTATCATGTGTTAAGTGATTCCTTGTATCACAAGTTAGGTGATATGTAAAACTAGGTATAAGTGATTCCTCATATCATGAGTTAAGTGATATGTAAAACTAGGTATCACATGTTAGGTGATTCCTCGTATCAGGTGTTAGGTGATATGTAAAACTAGGTATTATATGTTAGATGATACTTAATATCACAACTTATGTGATCATAACATATGTAATCTGATTATGCCATTTATCTTCCCTAGCTAAGAGGGAGTGTTGATGTTTGTAGCATCAATCAGATGGCACATGAGTTGACATTCTAGGATCCATTATTTACATTGAGGTAATATGTTATTTTTTGATCTATAAGTAATATTGACAAATGAGTGTCAACACACTTAATCATCTTCACTATACATGCCAAGTATACAATGGAAGTTGAGCTAGAATTTCTTTATGTGCCGAGTCATAGATAGTGCCGAGCAAGCTATAGTTGCTGCTAAGCACAAAAAATTACAGTAGATTCCAAGTGACTCAAGATCTAATAGGAGCCAAGAAAAGTAGGAATTCAATAGGTGACAAGTGACATAGTAATCCTATACGAGCTGAGTAATTCAGGAATCAATAGAAGACGAGCAATGCAAAAAACTAATAGGTGCTGAGTAATGTAGAAAATACAATAGATGCTAAGCAATCCAGAATAGATGGTGCCAAGCATCAGTATTACTACATGTGTCGAGCAATGCAGGATCAACATAAAATTTTGTGCAATCACAAGCCAAGATGAAAAATGGTTATGCATGATTCATTGATAGGATAAAAGGATAAGATCAAATCCTCACAATCACCTATGTGATCATCATGCAACCAATCAAAAAATTGGAGATTACATGTAGCCAATGGGTGAATTTCAAGGGTTTGAGTGGGAACATTTTAATCAAGGATGCATGACAGACCACTAATCTTTGTAAGGGATTCTTCATGCCATTGAACAAAGAGAGGAGAAAGGAATCACGAGAAGAAGGAAAAGAAGAGCCTATTAAGGTCACTACAGAACATTGGTGTCAAAGATTTAGAGGAAAGGACAACATTTACACATATAGTTGATCAAAATAGAACAAGGAACACAATCAGAAAATTAGATGTAGAAGAGATTAGTTAATTGTAGAGCAGATCAAGTACCTGAGATTAGCATGTGAGATTGCATTAGATCAGGTGTATTATTCTAATACTCTCTCACAATTGTATTAGGAACTTGGAAATCCCATGGACTTGGGTAGGTTTAACAACCTTATGTAAATCCTTTAATAGGGTGGCATTCTAAGTTGAATGTTCTTAAGTCCTTTAACAAGGCACACTCCTAACAGGGTGTAGAAATCCTTTAGCAGGGTAACATTTAATAGTGTGTTGTAGCCTTTAACAGAGAAAACCATCAGAAGTGGTTGAAATCAATTGTTGTAGTAATTTTATGGGTATCATCCCCACCCCAATTTTATCTTCTTATTCCTGAAGGGTTTATGGGTTACCAAAATCTCAAGTGTTATGTGGTGATGCATGTTTGTTTCTCATGATTGTTTAATGTTTATATGCATGCATGCTAATTTTAGTTATATGTTATTCAGGGTTTAAAAGTGGTTAAAAGGCCAATAATTATGATTGACCACACCCCCCACCCCACCTCTCAAAAGCATACTTCCCATTAGGACATTCCAACAATTGGTATCAAAGCCGAGTTCTCTCAAGAAGAAGCCTAACAGCTTGGAGGAAAAGATTTGAAGATAGAAGTTTTCAAACTTGGAAAAATCATTGAGAACCATGTGATAGATGTGCATCTCGCTCTACACAAGGTAGAGGAAGCTAGAGAGGAATTAAGAAAATCCATAAAAAGAAGGAAGGAAATAGCTATAGCTGAAAATGATATTCACTACAAGGAGATTGACATCACACAAGTATTTTCCAAACAAGATTCCAAAGAATTTGATGCAACAATAGTAGAACTAATGGAGAAAAATAGAATTGAAGGAGAAGAGATAAGAACTCTTAAGATAGAGCATGAATCACAGGCCATGATGCTATGTGAAATCACTGAACAAAAGAAAAGAGCAGTTGAGGATAGAGTCATGATGGAAGATGACAAAAGAAATCTCGCAAATAGACTTGAAGAAAAATGTACTGAATTAACAAGGATCTCAAACATGCAGATGGATACACTTGCCCAACTGATGAATCTTCATCATGAACTCAATATGAAAGATATTGAGATCTCTACTTTGAGGATGCAAAATGAACAACTAAAGAATGAATTGAATAGATAAAAAGAAACAACAGAGAATCTCAACAAGTCAAGTGAAGCTATCAAGTACTTTGAACAGTTGCTAAAATCCCCAAGATCAGCCCATGATACATCAAGACTTGGACACAATAGCACTGAAGTCAAGGAATCATCAAAGAGTGATGAGCAAAGAAGTGACAAAGGTAAGGATTCTAAACCCACTTGTCATTACTGTAATAAAAGGGGGCATACTGCTAATGTTTGCAGGAGTAGAAGGATCAATAAGGCAAACACACCCAAAAGCAAGGGTTACTATCACAAGTGTAACATGCAAGGACATATGACACAAGACTGCAGGTCTAAAGTCACAAGGACACAAATATTTGATGGACACTACCATAATTGCAAGAAGTATGGACGCAAAGCCTTTGAATGCAGATCAAAGCCTATGTGGACACCAAATTAGCATGTAAGGAGGGACAACTATGTACACCATTACAATTGGGATTACAATACAAGGCAAAGTTATCACTATTGTCAAGAGTATGGACATATACCTCAGAACTACATAAGAAAACACTTCAAGGGGAACTATAAAAGATGGTTGAACCAAACTACTTGCTTCAATTTCTTGAAAATTGGGCATGTCAACAGGAATTGTCCAACAAAGGCCAAGGCACCCAAGACTGAAGTAAATAAGGACAAAGAAAAGGTTGATGTGGAACACATCAGAAAAGACATGAAGAAGACATGGCAGAAAAAGGATGGACCAAGTACATCCAATGGAAGGGTCACTTCACCCATGAGGTCAAGTGATCATATCTCATCCAACTAATCGCAAGATGAGCCTATGGGGTTGATACATATAAGGATGTATCATACATCAGCCCTAAACCACAATGAAGTACTGCAAGTATAAATTTTCATGAGATAAGATGCTAAGACAAAACTTTAATGATGATGCCAAGCTATCTTTGGTTTTCGAGTAAAAATTGCAGTGGTGGCCGAGTTACTAACAAAGTTAGTAGATGCTAAGTGAGAATAGTTGTCAAGTGGATGCCAAGTTGAAAAACCTTTAGAAGTCGACTGACAAGTGAAGGTACAAAAGTGCATTAAATGCAAGGTTTTTGAGATGTTTAAAGGTGGAAATCAATTCATTTTGAGTCAATCAAATGAAGAGTGATCACCAGGAGCATGATTGAGCGATTTCTCAAGCATTCAACCAACGATTCAACATCTACCCAAGAAATTTTAAGCATCTAACTAGGAATTTCCTTTAGGTGCCGATTTGTAGAGTTTGTGAATTTTTTTTTAAACGTTAAACCCTAGTTGAGTCAAAATGGCATCTAGTTCAATGTCGACCCAGAGGAAGGAAAGCCATGAAATTCAACTTGTTAGTAACGAGGTCAAACAACCTGAGTTTAGGCCCATACCAGAAGTTGCATATAAAAATGATCCTGCTGGTGCCCTATCTGCCATCCCTGAAAAAGTTGTTATGGTTCAAGATGTGAAAAAGTGTTACAACTACAAAATAGGAGACTTGGAAATCTTTAATGCCTTTTACAAACTCTGTGATAATGGTATATTGAAAGATGAGTTTTCTATCATAGAGAAGAAGGGTTTAACGAAAGCCCTAGTTTTTCCAATTGTATTCAAAACTGAATGGATATGCATAATACTTAGCAGAATCCATGATGGATCATTCTTGTTAGAGCAAGGACCACTCAAGATTACCAAGAAAATGGTTCATAGGGTCATAGGTTTTCCAAGCCTAGATCAACCAAAGACATTGAGAAGTGACAAAAAGGAAACAATTGAGAAGAACACAGGAGAAAAGTGGAATAATAGAGGCATGACCATAGAAACTATAACTGATCCATTTCTAGACTTTGCTACGAGGATCATATCACACAAATTTTATTAGTCTAACAAGTTGAATAGTGTACCCTACATAGCAGTGGATGTGGCATATAAGCTTGTAAAGAAAGACCACACCTATGACCTTGTAGAGCTCATGTTGCAACAAATTAATGAAAATCTTGGAGCTATTAGAAAGTCCAAGGGAACACAATGTAAATTTGGGTTAGTGTTAGTTTGCATGTTCTTTTATGTGATGAAGGAATTTTCTTCATTTGGCTCAGTCAACTGGAGTCAAAACAAAACAATTGTTGATCAAATAAATGATTTCATTGCACAAATAGGAGATAGCTTTGATGATCAAATGTCTATCTATTTTGATGATTTCAAGAATGCAATGAAGAAAAGAATGAGGATACTAGTTTCACTAGTAGAAAAGCATGTAAATGACATATGCTTTCTGGTTGACATTGATTTTACTTACATCCAAGTAGTCCTTCCAAGAGCAAGATGGCTTAGACCATTGGGATATGAGCTTGATGTTGACCAAGCTTCTACAGACATCACAACATTACTTATAGAGGAAATGGACCAAATTGCAAAGGTATTTGGGACATATGACACTATCAAATCAAGAGTGGTTACCGAACTCAAGACAACCATAGTAGTAAAGAAAAAGGAAAAGTTAGTGAAGAAAATAAAGAAGAAGTTTGGTGTTGGAGAAACAAGTGAAGTAGGAGAAGTAGAGGAGATTAATGATGATGAAGAGGAAGGTAATGAAGAGAAAGATGAAGACAAGCCAGAACAAGAAGACAAAGATAAGAGTGCCAAGGAAGAAGAAGCCAAGGAAGCACCCATCAAAGGCAAAGTCATCAAAAGGAAGGAAAAGACACCTCTTGCTCGTCAGCCCAAATCAAAGAAAACTACCACACCAACATCCAAGAAGCCAACAACTAGAGCTACAACAAGGGCCTCCACACAAAAAGAAAAAGAGGAAGCCACAAAGAAGAAACTAACCAAGAAGGCACAGGAAGATCCAAGGAAAAGAAAAAGATATGTGGCTCAACCTGATACTGATGAAGAAGATTAGTCTGAAAAAGTAAGTCATCCTCCTAAGTCTTCAGTTGATATATTATGTAAAAAGATTAGGAATGGAGACTTAAGTGATATGAAAAATATTAATTTCAATAAGTTCAGTAAAGAGGAACAAAATAGCATAGAAGAATCAGTCTATGCACTAATGGCATAGTTCAAGTATACACCTCTTGAACTTGATGAACAATTGTCAAAGGAATTGTCTAAAATTGTAGAGGACAGATGGCATTTCTATCTAATAATGGAGAAGGAGATGAGGGAATCAACCCTAGAAAGTATACTGTCTAATTTGACAAAGGAAAAAATAAGTAAAGTAGTCAAAAGGCATAACACTAGGTTTACACCTAAGTATAGGGTATTCTCCATTCTCCAAAACAAAACTGAAGAAGTTGTACAGAAAACCACCAGATCGTGGAAAAAATTGTATAAGAAAATTGAAGATGTATTTGAAGATGAATACAAAGAAGAATCTACTACTAAACTAGAGGAAATAAGGAAGAGGAGAGAAGAGAAGACAAAAGTAGAGAAAAAGGTTGAAGAGGAGGGAAGCAAAGATACTGATGGGCAGAAAAGTGTGCAAGACACACAACTTCCACCTCCTAGCCCTCCTCACTCTACTACCTTACTTGCAGAATTCATAAAGATTAAGGATGTTGTTGGCACCTCAAGTCAAAACATCAACCCATTAACTACAGAGGATCTCACTAAGATCCTTCACCAAACAACTCTTCAAGCACAATTGTGTACAAGTTCCATATTGGTTAGTGTAGATGATCTTCAAAAGTCAATAGATAAACTCAAAGAAGCCAAGGTGTCACCACAAGAACCACCTCAAATCACTCACACTACTAGAATTTCATTTCTACCACCTCCATCACCACCAAGCATAGCCATGCAAGCTCATCAAGAGCTGAGTGCTAAAACAAGAGAAGTCACAGGTATAACAGCACAGAGAGCAAGTACACTGCCAATAGAAGTGACACAAGAAGAAGAAGATAAGCAAGAAGAAGAGGATAACGAAGAAACACAAGATAAGGAGAAATTTGTAATACAAACTTTGGTTGAATTGCCAAAAATAGGTACTCTTACCAAACCTATTTAGCAATCAAATACTAACAAGTTGACCTTACAAGTTAGTACACCAAGCTCAAGTTCTACTAGGGTGGCTAGGACCATTCATTTTGGTATTCCTAAGCTTGATGAAGAAATCCAAATACCCTATTATGATTCAAGCACTCTAACTGAGGAAAAGATAAATGAAATATAGAGTGCATTAGATAAGAGAAGGAGGCAAGAGGCATTGAGGAAAGACTACAAATACAAGTAGGCAATGAATGAGATCAAAGATATATTCATGGATGCCTTCAGCCTACAACCTCTAGATTCAAGCAGGCCAATCCTTGAGCAACTATCTAATATAGTTGACCAAGTGAATAATGAAGACCATGATACAAATGTGAAACTCTTGGAATGGTCAGAAAAGATGTTTGTAGGCAAGGTCAACCAAAAGATAGCTAATAAAATTATTTTGGGATAGGTTGACCTAGCCAAGAAACTCGATAATGTAAAGATTGTATTAGGGAATATCTTTTCCCTTTATAGAAAATTGTGTGATTTTTCTAGGTTCACACAAGAAATAAATCAAAAAAATTTGAACCTTGAGAGAAACCTTAAGCTCTCTAGTATGCAACTACTCTCAAATCTTGCACAGAGTGAGAAGCATTTTACTCAAACACTTCACATTTAGAGGGAATTAGCTGCATTATCAGCAGAAGAGGCCACTATTAAAGAAAAGCTGATGCAAATACAATCCTCTATCACTCCTCACTTGGAGATATTACATAAGGGGAAAATGTATGCAGAAAAAATCCTAAATAAAGATCCAAATATTTTTGCTCATGAAGAACTTGTTGATCTAGCAACAGAGCTTGCAATCCAACACAAGTCATTGGATATTGCATTGAATAACTAGGATGCAACTCTCAAAATACTCCTTGAGGTAAACAAGATATTTTTGGCCAAGCATGACATTATTTTTTAGTACCCCTTTGACATAAAGTATCAAAAAGGGGGAGATAATGTAGAAAGGAGGAGATAATATAGATAATATATTAAGGGGGAGCACAATTGCCAAAATTTGAAAGCATGACATAATAAGGCATAATCAACTTAGGGGGAGACATAAGGTATATTTTTGTTCACTATATCTTTTTAAAATTTTGTAAGTGAAGAAAGGACACACAAGGATTGGATCATGAATGATCAGTAAGTGTTTTTGACACTCATATCAAAGGGGGAGATTGTTGATCTATACGTAAGATTGACAAATGAGTGTCAACACACTTAATCATCTTCACTATACATGTTGAGTATACAATGGAAGCTGAGCTAGAATTTCTTTATGTATCAAGTCATAGATAGTATCGAGAAAACTATAGTTTTTGTCAAGCACACCACATTACAGTAGATGCTGAGTGACTCAGGATCCAACAGGAGCTGAGCAAAGTAGGAATTCAATAGGTGTTGAGTGACATAGTAATCCTATATGAGCTGAGTAATTCAAGAATTAGTAGAAGCTGAGCATTACAGAAAACTAATAGGTGTTGAGTAATGCAGAAACTATAGTAGATGCTAAGCAATCTAGAATAGATGGTGTCGAGCTTTAGTATTACTTCATGTGCCGAGAAATGCAAGATCAACATAAAAGTTTTTGCAATCGCAAGCCAAGATGAAAAATGGTTATGCCTGACTCATTGACAGGATAAAAGGATAAGATCAAATCCTCACAATCACCTATGTGATCATCATGCAACCAATCAAAAAATTAGAGATTGCATGCAACCAATGGGTGAATTTCAAGGGTTTGAGGAGGAACATTTTAATCAAGGATGCATGACAGACCACTAATATTTATAAAGGAGTCTTGACGTTGTTGAAAAAAGAGAGGAGAAAGGAATTGTGAGAAGAAGGAAAAGCGGAGCCTATTAAGGTCACTGCAGAACATTGGTGTCAAAGATTTAGACGAAAGGACAACATTTACACATCTAGTTGATCAAAACAGAACAAGGAACACAATCAGTAGATTAGATCTAGCAGAGATCAGTTAATAGTAGAGTAGATCAAGTACTTGAGATCAGCATTAGAGATTTCATTAGATCAGGTGTATTATTCTAATACTCTCTCACAATTGTATTAGGAACTTGGAAATCCCATGGACTTGGGTAGGTTTAACAACCTTATGTAAATCCTTTAATAGGGTGGCATTCTAAGTTGAATGTTCTTAAGTCATTTAACAAGGCACACTCCTAACAAGGTGTAGAAATCCTTTAACAGGGTCACATTTAATAGTGTGTTGTAGCCTTTAATAGGGTAGGCCTTTAATAGGGCAAACCATCAAAAGTGGTTGAAATCAATTGCTGCAGTAATTTTGTGGGTATCATCCCCACCCCAGTTTTACCTTCTTATTCCTAGAGGGTTTCTAGGTTACGAAAATCTCAAGTGTTATGTGGTGATGCATGTTTGTTTCTCATGATTGGTTAATGTTTATATGCATGCATGCTACTTTTAGTTATATGTTATTAAGGGTTTACAAGTGGTTAAAAGGCCATACATCTAATTCACCCCCCCTCAGTAGTATACTTCCCATTAAGACATTCCAACATTATTCATATTGTGTATGAATCTTGTTTATCCTCTCTAAACTAAGAGGGAGTGTTAATAATTGGTAGCTTTAGTTGGATAAACGATAGTGCAAATATATAGATGTTAGGATTAACCATAGATAGAAATATCAATTACATGAAAATATAAACAATATCAAGAAATAATAAATCGCATATAAAATAACATAAGATACCAAGATTTAACATGGTTCACCCAAACCTTGGGTTATGTCCACCAAACAACGAGTCCAATATTATTACAATCTAGTTATTATAACCTAATTACAATCTGTAATCCCTTACAACTCAATACCACTACAAGAAATTTTTTTTGCATTACACATTATGAAAGATACGCAACCCTAAGATTTTTTATACAAGTATTTTTGACACATTAGGATTACAACATGTCGGGCATATGTCATCCATAAACTAACCTAGAATTAGTTGTTCTTATGAAGTATGTACAAAAATTCCATGATTTATGTACCCCAAAGAATTATAAAGAATGTCAAAAATACTTCCTTGATCAGCCACCAAAAACTATCAATCTCCCTCTTGGGGATGGATCAAGCTTCACACTAAACAACAATCTCCCACTTGGAGACTAATCTTGTAGCAATATTGTTACCACTTGGGGATCCCACTAGATCAAACCACCCTAGACTCAGTTATTCCTTTATTATGTTCAGTCAAGAATACCAACTGAAGCTCAAGAGGAGTTCATATTATTACTTGTCACTACCTTTGTAAACATATCTACTAGATTATCATCTATATGTATCTTGTCTAGCTTTAACTATTCATCATCCAAAATAGACCAAATGAAATGGTATTGGAATTGACTATGTTTTGTTTTTTATTGCAGAGAAGAATTCTTTGCAAGATGAATGACAATTTGAATATCTTTAAACAAATTATCATCCCTCTAAGGGTGAACCAATTCTTCCAAGAATAACTAAATCTATATCATCTCCTTGGCTACCTCTATATCAACAACATACTTTGCCTGTGTAGTGGATAAAGTGTTTACCTTCTGTAACCTAGAAACCCATCTCACTATTGTTCCACTAATAGTAAATACATAACCTATGGTACTCCTCCTAGTATCAATTTCTTTTGCCAAATATGAGTTAACATATCCCTGTAAATCAGTAGTAGAGCCCCCAAAGACTAGATGTTCCTCTCAAATATTTGAGAATCCATTTTACAACATTCCAATGCTCAAGCCCTAGATGACTAATAGACCTACTAACAAATACCATTGTATGTGCAATATTTGACCTTGACATACCATATCATAATCAAGCTTCCTACAGCTAAAACATAAGGTACCTTGGAAAACTTATCCTCCTCTTCTTGTGTGTTTGGACAATCTCCTTAGTCAACTTCAAATGACTAGGTAAAGGTGTGTAGATAGCTTTAGCATTCTCTATAGATAATTTTGCATACAACTGTCTAATTACGTGTTGTCTTTGATGTCACACAAATGTCATATTAGTTATCAATCAGTGTCTACTAAGCTTAGTTGGTCAACAAGATAATTTTTAGTGTCTAATGAGAATTCTTGGACATTACTTTGTGGAGATAGTGTCTACTAAGCTCACTCAAGCATTGAAGGAAAAGGAGGTAGAAAAAAGTGTTAACCAAGCTTTCATGGTTAACAAAGGAAATTTATTATTTATCAAGTTCACTCGATCTCCAAAGGATTTTGTAGGGTTTGTAGTGTAAATTGAACTTCTATTGGTCAACACAGGAAATCTTTTTAGGATCAATGTCTACCAAGTAGAGTCGGCCAATAAAGGATTTTGTTGATTTGAGAAAAAAAGTTTAATTGTTTCAAGTATTAATTCCAGCCAATGGAGGAAATAATTATTGGTGATTGTAACTATTAAATGAACTGACTTAATAATCTAAATGGTATATATGAAAGATCAAGTTGAGAATTCAAAGAATATGAGCAAGTATGCAAGTGTATTGATTGTTTAAGAAGGAAAGTGTAAGTGAACTTTGAAGGATGGTTAGATATCGTTGAGGAGAAGCAAAGTTATATTTGGTTAGGAAGGATCTAGTGAAGAAAAATAGAGATTTGTAGTCAGCAATTTAGTTGCATCTCATTTAGGTCATTTCATTGTTACTTTCTTATGATTGTAGTAGTGATTTCAAAATCTCTTAGTAGATTTGGTCTAACAGCCATTTGTAAATCCTCTAACAAGATGATAGTTCTATTGAATTTTTCTAAGACCTCTTGCAAGGCCACTCCTAACAAGGTGATTAAATCCTTTAACAAGGCCACACCTAACACTGTGTTTTATAACCTTTAATAGGGTTGGCTCCTAACAGGGCTCACTTCAAAAGAGTGAAAAATAGTAACTAGTTACATTGGTGGTTTTTCTCATATTGGGTTTCCACGTTAAATCTAGTGTCTCATGTGTTCATGTTTTTTTTTTATGCTTGGATGTTAATCACTATGAATGTTTAAAGTTAACATACACTGCATTTACTGAGTGACAACAGTAAATAGTTTTATCAAACATCTAAGGGATCTACAAAATTTTTTTGTGGTAAATGATTCACCCCCCCTCTTAGTTACTCCATCTATATTTCCAATAATTGGTATTAGAACTTTTGGTTCTTTTTGGAAGGATTTCAAAGACCTAAGCTAAAGATCAAGATGTCTTACAAGAGAGAAATTCCAAGGCTTAATAGAGATAACTTTTCAACATGGAAAAGACTTATGAGACTTCATCTAGTTTCAATTGGTGATTCAAGATACAAATATCTTGATGAAGAATATACTGCTCCTACTGGTACATTATCTGTTGGAGAAATTGTAGAGAAAAAAAACCATAACACCATGATGATAGACATTGCATAAGCTCTCAGCTATGAAGAATTTGATGAGATAAAATACTAAAAAAACACTTATGAAATGTCGAACAAGAAAAAGGAAATATATGGTGGTGATGACAATGTGAGGAGAGCCAATGCAGAAAGCCTAAGAGGACAATTTGATCAAATGAGAACGAGACAGGATGAAAACATTGCCAAATATGTTGAAAGGACCAAAGCAAGTGTTAGTTGAATTAGAGCTTCTGGAGGAGAAATCAAAGATGAAACTGTTATAAGTAAAATTCTCAGAACATTACTTCTTATTTATGCAATTAGAGTATCTATTGTTCAAGAAAGAAGGTGTGAGGCAAATCACAAGATAACTTTGGATGCCATAATGGGAAGATTGACAACTTTTGAGCTAGATAACTATGTCAATTATGTTCCACCTTCCAAAAATATTGAATCAGCATTTGAGGATAAACTTTCACTTAAGGAAAAAGGAAAAAAAATAAAGGACACTTAGCTAGAAGGTGAAGATGAATCTGAAGAAAGTTCTGACAGCAATCTTGAAGTTGTTGAAGCTCTAATTGCAAGGAAATATTCTAGAGGTAGAGGAAAATACAAAGGTAAAGTTCCCTTAATCTATTTTTTATGTGAAGAAATTGGTCATATTGCAGCTAGGTCCCCAAACAAGAAAAGCAAGGATGAGAAAAAGGTCACAAGTGCAATGGCAAGAAGGATTTCAAATCATTCAAGGATAAAGGTAATAAAACATGTTTTATGGCTAAAGACTCTAAGGATTCTGATAATAGTGAAGATGAAGTTGTTTAAATTGCTATAAAAGATGAATCTGATAATGAAGAAGATAAGATGGCACTTATCTCTCATGTGAGAAAAAATGATACATGGATCATAGCTAGTGGATGTTCACATCATATGATTGATGAAAAAATAAAGTTTGAACACTTTCAAGACTATGATGGTGGTAGTGTAAAGTTTGGAACCAATGAACCTTGTTGCACAAAAGGAAGAGGATGAATCTCATTAACCAAAGAACTTGTATGTGATAATGCATATTGGGTTGAAGTACTAAAACATAATCTATTGAGTGTGTCATAGCTAATCAATATTGGATTCAAGGTGGAATTAATGCATGGCAAAGCAAGACTACTAGAGCACAAAGGAAAATTGATTGGATCAGGCAAACAAACAAAAGATAACTTGTTTTATCTAGATCTTGGTGAGTGCTCATGTTTTATTGCTCAATTTGGAGAAATTTGGTTATGGCATAGAAGTATATGTCATGTAAATTTTGATAACATGGTGAAAATAAGAAAATTCAGGAAAGAAAGAGGCATTCCTAGTTTTAAGAAACCTGATGTTGATCTATGCAAGAATTGTCAGATTGCTAAAATGGAAAATACTAGATTTAAAAGTAAAAACTATTAGTCTGAAGATAGTTTGGAAATTGTGCATACTAATTTGTGTGGACCTATTGGAATTGAGAGCTATACTAGAGAAAAATTCTTTATTCTTTTTGTTGATGACTACTCTAGAATGATGATTGTTATGTATCTAAGAGAGAAGTCATAAGCATTTGAGAAGTTCAAATGGTACTTGACAAGAGTAGAAAAGGAAACATGGAAAAGATTGAAATGCTTGAGATCAAATAGAGGTGTTGAATTCATCTCCCATGAATTCAATAACTTTTGCATTGAAAGAGAAATCAAAAGATAAGTAGCAACACTTGGAACTCTTGAACATAATGGAATAACTAGAAGGAGGAACATATCTATCATAGATCATGCACCAGACTAGATTATTGGAGACAAATCAGAAGGTTCTATGACAAGAAGCAAGCTAAAAGGTACATGTTTACTTGCTGATTTTGAACCTATAAATGTCAAAGATGCATTCAAAAATGAAAGTTGGATTGAGGCTATGAATGAAGAAATAGAACAAATAGAGAAGAACAAAACTTGGACTCTTGTACCTAGTCCTAAAGATAAAAATGTGATTGGAACAAAATGGGTATTTAGGAATAAGTTGAATGAAGATGGTAAGGTATCAAGAAATAAAACTAGATTGGTATGTAAAGGATATTCTCAAGAAGAAGGCATAGATTATGGTGAGAATTTTTCTCCTATTGTAAGATTGGAAGGTGTTAGGACCTTACTTGCATATGTAGCACATAAAGGATTTAAGGTGTATCAGATGGATGTCAAATCTGCATTTCTCAATGGTATACTTGATGAAGAAGTATACATTGAGAAACTTGAAGGTTTTATTGATCCAAACAAAAGGGATATGGTCTAAAAGTTACAAAAAGCATTTTGTGGTCTGAAACAAGCCCCTAGAGCATGGTATGAGAGATTGCATAAGTTCTTTATTCAGATTGGTTTTCAGAGAACTAATGATAACAGTAGTTTGTACATCAAGGAAGGACCAGATAACAAGATTGTTTTGGCAAAAATATTTGTGGATGATACTTTTTTTTATAGAGAATGATGATCAATGCGATTTTTTTTATAGAGAAAATGAATAGGGAATTTGAAATTTCTATGTTTGGTGAGATTAAGTTCTTTGTTGCTCTTCAGATTCAATAGAGCAAGAATGATATCTTCATCACTCAGTCTAAGTATATCAAGGACATACTCAAGAATTTTGGTATGGAAGATTCAAAACTAGTTGGAACCCCCATGTGTATTGGGCTAAAGCTTACAAAAGATGATGATACAAAAGAGGTAGATCAAACCTTATATAGATTAATGATTGGAAAATTGTAGTATGTAGTTCATACAAGCCCTGATATTTCTTTTGCAATTGGTATAGTAGAAAGATTCTCAGAAAAACTCAAAGAAAATCATATGATGGCAATCAAAAGAATCTTGAGATACTTGAAAGGAACTAAAGATTATTACTTGTGGTATAAGCTCATAGGAAATTTGGACTTAAAAGTGTTTATTGATGCTGATTGGGTAGGGAACATTGATGATAGAAAGAGTACAAGTGGTGGAGCATTCTTTGTTGGAAAAAGGTTGGTATCTTGGACAAGTAAAAAGCAAAATTGCACATCCCAATCTACAAAAAAAGCAAGGTAAGTTGTTGCAGTAGTGAACTATTCTAATATATTTTGGTTTAAAATGTTGTTGGAAGGCATGAAGGTTGATATCAAAGAACTAGTTGTCATGTTTTGTGATAACACAAGTGCAATTAACATTTCAAAGAATCTAGTGATGCATTCCAAAACTAAGCACATTGCTATAAAATATCACTTTGTCAGAGAATTGGTGAAGGACAAGGAAATCAAATTGGAATATGTCCATATAAAAGAATAGATTGTAGACATATTCACCAAGCTATTACCTAAGGATGCATTCTTATATCTAAGAGGTAAATTAGGGGTCATTTCCCTATTTGAAGCTCATTAAAATAAAGTTTTAGTGATGCATCAATAGGAACCAAGTTGAAGATCTATCATTTGATGTAGCATAGTCAAGGGAACATTGCATATGAATTAGTACTCAAGGTACATTGATACTCATTTGGTATGTTCTATCTTTGGCATGTGTTGTCAAAGAGGGAGAGTTTACTATCATATCTTTCTAAGAAATTTGTTTGAGGGAGAGTTTGTTGTTTGAAGAAGAAGCTATGTAATTCCTTCATGGAGGGAGATCACTAAATTAGAGAAGCTTGAGGCATAAAATCTAAGAAGAAGAAAATTTTCTATTAGAGAAAGACTTGTTTTCAAATTTCATCATATGACATGTTGTGTTGCCATAAATGCGAAAGAGGGAGATTGTTGGATATAATTGTCTAATTTTGTGTTATCTTTGATGTCACAAAAATTTCATACTAGTTATCAGTCAGTGTTTACCGAGCTCATTTGGTCAACAAGATGATTTTCAATGTCTACTAAGCATTCCTGGACATTAGACTGCATAGACAATGTCTACCAAGCTCACTCGTGTGTTGGAGGAAAATGAGGTAGAAAGTAATGTCAGCCAAGCTTTCATGGTTAACAAAGGAAAGTTATTATTTATCAAGTTCACTCAGTCTCCAAAGGATTTTGCAGGGTTCATAGTGTTAACTAAGCTTCTATTGGTTAACAAAAGAAATCTTTTCAAGATCAATATCTACTAAGCAGGGTCGGCCAATGAAGGATTTTGTTGATTTGAGAAATAAAGTTTATTTTTTTGAAGTATTAATTCTATTCGAATGAGGTAATGATTATTGGTGATTGTAACTTGTAAATGAGCTGACCTAATAATCTAAATGTTATATATGAAAGGTTAAGTTGAGAATTGAAAGAACATTAGCGAGTATGCAAGTGTATTGATTGTTTAAGGAGGAAAGTGTGAGTGAACTTTGAAGGATGGTTAGATATCCTTGAGGAGCATCAAAGTTATATTTGATTAGGAAGGATCTAGTGAAGCAAAAAAAAGTTCTGTAATCAGCAATTTAGTTGCATCGCATTCAGGTCATTTCATTGTTACTTTCTTATCATTGTAGCAGTGATTCCAAAATCTCTTAGGAGAGTTGGCCTAACAGCCATTTGTAAATCCTCTAACAAGGTGACAATTCTATTAAATTTTTATAAAGACCTCTTGCAAGGCCACTCCTAATAGGGTGATTAAATCCTCTAACAAGGTCACACCTAATAGTGTGTTTTGTAACCTTTAACATGGTTGGCTCCTAACAAGGCTCACTTTAGAAGAGTGAAAAATAGTAACTAGTTACATTATTGATTTTTCTCATATTGGGTTTCCACGTTAAATCTTGTGTCTCATGTGTTCATGTTATTTCCTTTATGCTTGCATGTTAATCATTATGAATGTTTAAAGTTAACATACACTGCATTTACTGAGTTACAACATTTTAAGTATGTTTACCGAGTGACAACAGTAAATAGTTTATTAGTCATTTAAGGGATCTGTGGATTTTTTTTTGTGGTAAATAATTCACCCCCCCCCCCGCCCCACTCTCAGTTACTCCATCTATATTTCCAACAAAAGAAATGTTGTTTTTGGCGCTCAAAATTGCATGGTCAATTTTGAGCACCATTCAAAAATTGAGCCCTATAAACGCTTTTAATGCCTATGTACCCGAATGTCCATATGAGACCCCTAAGGTGTTTAATGCTTCTAGCACCTTTCATTCAGTATGCCTAAGTGTTTCATGAAGTTAAATTGAGTTTCTGAGTCATTTGGTGAAGTCCTGTTTCAAGCATTTGTCAAATTTGCAATTCTGCCCTAGTGTCAAACAACGAAAGGAGGCTGTGTTTTCCAATGAATATCTCAAACCCAAAAATGTGTCATAACTTTTCACTTTCAGATTATCTAGTTTCCATACCAGAGAACCTATGTTTCAAATTTTGAGTCATTTCAAGTCCGTTTGACTAGGTTTTGAATCCCTCAAAGTTGGTCAGTTATTGTTTTCACTCATTTGCACTTTGCACATAATTCTAGGAAGCCTATTTCACAGACTATAAATTTTGACCAATTGACCCAAATGATAAAACTCCTTTTACATCATATTCTAAGGGTCAAACGATTCATGCATTCTAGGTTTGAGCTTATGATGAATCTGTTTGATCAGCTTTCAAATGTGATTCCAAACATAATTTTTAAAGTTTTACTGGTGTCAACAAATGCAGATTGATCAGTACCCCTGTTCGGGATGTTATAACTTGAAATCCATGATAGGTGAAGTCAAATGGATTGTACCCCTATGTTTTCCTCTAAAAATACTCCAAGTGTGTTAGTTTGCAAGTCATGACGAATCCATATGCAAACTTTTCCAAGCCATTTCTATTCGCAAAAAATGCTTTCGGTCAGTGTTTCCAGTTTGCAAAATCCAAGTAGCCTACTTTGACTACTCGCCATTTGTGCCTTTTTATTCATCATGAGTCCAAATTGTAGATCCATAGTGTCCTTGTGACAGAGAACCAATGCCCCAGTTTTTGTTTTCCCATGTGCCCATTTACCTAGTTTTTCGATCCAAATCCAAACCCAGTTTATGGCTTTCTAACATGTTTGCTCGCAGGTAAATCTGAGAAGGCAACTTTGATAGTAAATATCTTTTGACTAGGAATTCTTCATGAGACGCGATTGGATAGTTTGCAAGAATGCAGAGCAGAGATTCAGTCCATCAGTTTTTAGGACTTGGTCAGTTGTTCGAGCTAGTTTTTAAGTGCAGTCAACGGACCTCCTGACGCCAATTTGATAAGTTTTCAAGAAAATGATAAAATGAGTTTTACTAATGGTTCATTGACCAAACTTGATTCTAATCAGTTCAAAATTATCAATAGATCAATTTGGTATTTCAGGTGTTTGGGAACAAAATTTTTTTTAGTCAGACCCACTTTGGGGCCCGACTAATTTCATCAGGAAAAAGTGAAGTGATATTTGAGGGTTGATTTTAATGTGATAATGATATATACAAGCATAATTAAGGCATTGGTTGAAGGGATTTTTCCTTGTAGATGGCCATAAAAAAATCCACATGTGTGTTAAGTTTAAAAGGGGGAGGCCACTTTTATTGCAACTTGTTGGCACTCATTCTTCCAAAGTCACAAAGATAGATGAGTCTAGAGGAGCCACTTGGATATAATAATTGAAGCATAGGAATTTTTCTAGTCTATGTTTGGGAATCCTCGGGCTCCACCTCGAAGATATAATAGAGGAACTAAGTGAAGCTTCTGAGATATGTCCGCCTGAAATCAAGATGGCACTGTTGGAAAATTGCTAAAAGACAAGGACCATTATGTGATATAGTATTGATTGCATTAGTTGACAGCTCATGTGAATTCTTAGATATCTCAGGTTCTAAAATCACAGATAGAGGCATGTTGAAGCTGTTTAGGCTTGCATTTATGGAAAGAGATGAATGTTTGGTTGCTAAAAGAACAAAGAACAGGAGACAAGCATTAGTAGCAAACATACTAATTAAACTCCATGCACAAGGTTAAAGAGAAGGGAGCAACCAGACGTGAGGACAGGGGATGCATGAGTCACAGCGGTCAAACACAAAGAAAGCCACCAAAGACATCAAGGGAGCCATTTGAAAGAAGGCCAACGCAGGGACCAGCATACATGAAGGCGCCTATCAAAGCTGAACCCCATGTAAAAAGGAAGCAAAACAAGAATTCCATATATTAAAGAATATATGAAAGGAAAGCTAGATCAAGTATTATTTCCAGACAAAGCCGATGCCTACACATTTCATGTAATGGGAGATCTACGACCCTGCACAAACAAATAGGAGAGAAATCATTTTAAGGAAGAACAGAGCCTTTACGTTTCAAAAAGAAGACGCTGCTAGTGAGAAGAAAGAGCTAGCTAAAATGTGTGCAGGCAATGAGAAGGAAACCCAACATTGACTGAGCCGCGGGTACAATAGAAAGATGCCAAACATTGCAAGAAACACAGTCAATAAATAAGAATCAACATTTTGAAAACAAATCTCCATTAGCAAAGGAAATTCACTAGCAAAGGGCAGAAGGCATAAAAAATATAAAAGCCGCCCTTGTAAACAAAGAAGATCTACACCATTAAAAGAGCATCCACATTCTAAATGATGGAAGTCACTGACAGAGTAGCATGCATAAAGAGGACCACACAGGCAGCAAGGAAAAGCCCATAGTTTTAAAGAACACGCCACCAGTCAGTCGAAGAGTAGGTATAACATTCAAGGAAATGACTTCATGCCCAACAAGAGAGGCCTCGCACTTGCGCCAAAGAAAAATAGAATACTCTAAATTGTAGAGTTCTGTGGCAGAGGGAAGAACAATAAAATTCTTAATCCCACATTTACTGTGGAATGGTTTAATATAGTTTTTAAATACAAATCTACACAAATGATAAGTGTCTTAAAAAGACACACGACCTTTAAAAGCTGAGCCATGCTTGTGGGGGTCGTAGGGTCTTAAGTGAAAGGTGTTTTGACTGGTACGATTCACAAGGAAACATATGAATGTAAGTTAAGTTTCAAGGTTATTCGATATTACGCTCAATGTAAAAGCGAAGGGTGATAAATATTTCATTACGACTATACATGAATTAAAGACCCCATAGGCCCGGGGAGCAATTTTTAAACATCTCCAGGGTTATGCTCATATCATGAGAGCGTAAAGGTCGTAGGAGCATAAAGGTGAATGCAAAAGCTTTACGAGGCTATGGGAGAAGCTTCAGTGTATAGTTGGGAAGCAAATAATGAAGGGGTCCCAATGCTACGGGATGGTTTAAAATATCAATGAAAAATATTAAAGTTGATTTCCGTAAAAGGGTAAAGGGTGAAAGGAAGCATATGAATGTAAGAGAAAATTTAGAAGCTTCTGGTGGTCCGAAAATGGAGTTCCCGTATGAGCGTAAAGGCAAGGTTGAGCGTGAGAACGTAAAGTAGAATTTGGAGGTCCCGAGGCTACAAGGAAGGAATTAGTTAATATTTAAATATTAATTAATTTAAAATATTTTAGATTGTTCAATCAATCAGAGTTAGACATGTTGTGATAACAAATTAAAGAGGAATCAGAGAAATTAAAAAAAAAACAAAGTGAAAAGTCAAAGTTTCAAATGCATGAATGTTTAAAATGAAAAATTCAAATAAATTTTAATTTTTCATATAGTTTAGACTATATGATATTTTAAATTTTTTGAATATTAAAGCTCTAATTTAGTCATGGAGGCCTATTTTTCAAGTGGCCATAACAAGGGTGATTTTTATCCAAAATAGGCAGTGCAGTATACCGTTGGAACCAGGAAGAAGTAAATTTTTTGAATTTGGGGTCAAATTTTGCATAGGTCTACACTGGTTCATTTTATAAGCAATTTTTTAATTCTCAGGGCCTCCTCAGTGCAATGAGCAGAATTCAGCATGGAGCATCAGGATCAGTTATAGGGCAGTTTTGAAGACCTTTTGGAATCTGAATATGAAGAAAATCAAGCTTAATCAATTTTCTTGCATTTTACAAGCCATTTTCAACTGATTTGTTACTTTTACTAAGTTCAATTTTACACCAAAATCAGTTATATTTTCATCATCAGATTTCTGAGATATTTGAGGCTTTTAGAGCCATAACTGAAAAGGATTTGATTCAGTAGTGGAGGGAAAAGATTTGAAGGATGTTTTAGCCTGTTGAGAAGGTTTTTCTAGATTGACAGATGTCAGTGGCAGATTTAGATCTAGGAATTAACTTCTCCTATATCTTTATGTTCTTTCTCTATTGTAAGGGTTCTAATTTTTTATGACTAGGAGACTATTCATGGTTCCAATCTTGAGTTCTCTCAGATCTGTGATACCATTTTTCTCAGTGATTCTTCCTATTATGAACAACATATTGCATTCCTTTTGAGGCATTTGTATTACATAGTCATTCTATGTGTATCTTTTGAGTTTTTGTATGCAGATGTTGTATTCTTTTCAATGAAATTAATACAAAGAGCCTCATCTTTTAGTTTCATTATGATTCTCATCTCCTACTGTTGTTATTTGCAATGTTCTATGTTTAAGAACTAAGAGCTTGAACCCAATTACATCCCCTTAAGGTTGTATATTAGAATATATTTGTTGTTGGAACAAAGCTCCAAGTAAATGCTTGTTTATATTGATAGGATTGTAGGTTACACCAGAAGGATATCACCATAAGTATGAGAGTTTTAATGAATATTGATGTCTATTTTCAAGTCAAACAGATAGACCATATACCTAAATATATGAGTATATTTTAGGTATCCATTTGTATGTGAAGATTTAGTTAGTGCCCAATGGATAAGGGACTGGTCAGCTTGAAGGATGCATGTTCATTGTTGTTGCATACCTGGTTATGCTGAGAGACCAAATCAAAATGAATATTATTTTCCCATTTTATGTTTTGAAGAACTATAAGTGTAGGTCATGGCTTATTTGTGGTTACTTTCCTTGGTTATGATTAGCTACTGTGATGAGGAGATTTACCAGCAAATTGAAGAAGAATATTGACCATATCTGCTATAGAGGGTAGTCTTGTAATGAAGTATCAAGATAAATTAGACAAATCCCTCAGGTTTTCCCACCTTGGCTTTGTAGAGCCTAAAGTGAAGTGAGTCCTGATATGACTCTATTAATTGGCCCAAAACTAAGATTTAGCCTTGCTGAATATAAGATTTAGCTAGTCCTTAGGTATGTTCCTAGTCTTTGTTTCTTGGTATCAGGTTTAAATCTACCTGGTATGTTCTTTACCAAAAAGAACACCAACAATTGTAACACCTTCACAATATAATTATCCTAAGATAATGTCAATCTCATGTTCTTCTTAGCTTTACAAATCTTCATTCCAAGGATTTGATTTTTTTCCCCCAAATTCTTTATAGAAAATGCATGTGCCAACTAGAATTTCAGCCCCTTAATGTGATCCATGTTTGACCTAGCTACAAGAAGATCATCAACATATAAACATAAAATAATGTAGATGTCATCATCCAACCTCTTAAAATAAAAAAAATTATTTGAATGACACCTACTATATCCATGCTCATGCATAAAACTGTCAAATTCTAGATATCATTGTTGAGGTGCTTGCTTCAAGCCATATAAATTTTTCTACAATCTGCATAGTAATTTCTCCTTACCTTTGACATCAAATCCTTACGGTTATTCCATATATAACTCTTCATCAAAATAACCATGAAGAAAGGTTGTTTTAACATCAAGCTACTCCAAATTCAAATCTTTAGTAGCCAGAATAATTAAAAGACTTCAAATAGAAGTCATTTTAACAATAAGAGAGAATATATCATCAAAATAAATGCCCTTTTTGTATGTAAATCCTTTTACAACTAACCTTCCTTTAAATTTTCTCTTACCTCCATCCTTTTCTTTCAACCTATAAACCCATTTATTCTATAAAGCCCATTTACTTGCAGGCAACTTGCATAAATCCCAAGTTTTATTTTCTATCAAGGAGTCCATTTCATCTACCGTTGTCAACTCCCACTAAATCTTAGTATCCACCTGCACAACTTCATTATAAAATTTACGTTCACTAGCATTTGTTAGTAACATAGAGTACAAAGGAGGAGAAAATCTTTCTAGAGAACTACTTAGCCTTGTTGACTATCTAACATTCATTGGGGTGTGTGGTATTCATTGTTGTAGATCATGAGGAATTGTTAGAACATCATCTTTTGGAGTATCATCCAAAACTACATAATCATATTCTTTCTTTTCACATTGATGCAATAGATCTTTGTACAACACTTTCTCATTGAATATGGCATCCCTGCTTCTTACAATTCTACAATTTTCAAAATCCCAAAGCCTATACCCAAGTTCATCAATGCCATATCTAAAAAATACACATTTCTTTGACTTAGCTTCCAACTTGGTCCTATTTTCAAAATCTATATGATAAAATGCTTCACAACCAAAGGTTTTGAGAAAAGAATAACTCACCTTCTTAGAACAACATAGCCTAAATGAGTAGAGGGGCATATATTAACCAAATATACAACAATATTGACACCTCTTATTGACATTAAGGCTAATTTGTCTAATAGTGACCCACACTTAGTCAATATACAATTGCTACCAAGCTTCAGAACCTATGTATAGTTTATGTTGAGTGTAGTAGTGTTTACTGAGTTGTTTAATACAAGTGATGGAAACTCTAGTGTTAACCAAGTTCCATAGTGTTAACTGAGTTCCATTGCATTAATCGAGTTCCATAGTGCTAAACAAGATTCACAGTGTTAACCATGTTCTCCAATTTCTATCAAGCTAATAGTGTTAGTGATATGAATCTAGTGTTGACCAAGCCATGAAGTGTCAACTGAGTGATTTAGTATATGCCAAGTTTCACAGTGTTCACCAAGTCACACAATGTTGACCGAGTTTAAGCTACTTAGAAGTGATAATTATGAATCGAGTCTCTTCATAAATTGAGTTCCAAATGATGCTAAGTGTTGACAATGGTTGCAGAGTATCAGATCATCACTTAGTTTTTCTTCAGAACCCAAGTTATAGTAGTTGGGCCAACTTTGTGGATTTTGGTGAAACTTGTATTTTAGCTGACTATAATAAGTTGTGATGTGGATTGGTATATATGTAATTCAATGTATCATATACAAATAAAAAGTATAAGTATATGATGAGAAGAAGTGTGAATTAAAGAAGGCTACAAGAAGTATAAGAGACAATAAAGTATTATCTATCACAATATGGTAATCATTACAATTGAAAAAATCTCACTAGAAAATCAAAGTTGCAAATCAGAGATTAGCCATCGGTTCATCCTAACAAGTGCATCAGTCAATTCCTTTAATAGGATAGACTTATAGTCTTTGATAAATATCTTTACCAAGTGCATACTTCATTATATGTTTTGTAAATCCTTTAAAAAGATAGACCTCACAGTCCTGATTGCTCCTAATAGGGCAGATCATTAGAAGTGATCAATTGTAAGCCTTAATAGGTCAACTTTACACTGTTGTACTAAAGCTTTTGGGTATCATCCCCATCCCATTTTTACTTTCTATTTGGAAGGTTTCTTGGTCACCATATCTTGTGTCAATTTTCTATGAATGTTTGTTTGCTTTTATTCTTTCATACATGCAATTAGTTTTATGGGTTCCTAATTCATCCCTTCCCTCTTAGTAACCTTTCCTACCTCATATTTCCAACAATTGGTATTAGATATTTTTGGTTCTCATATAAGAAGTTTAATAGCTTGATCAAAGATTAGAGGCAATAGAGGTATATAGTATAGATAAGGTTATTAAGAATGAAAAATTGGATCTTGAATTAGCCATTGGATAACTAAATAAAGAAAAGGAGAAACTCTCTCAATCATTGAAAAGAAGGAAAGATATTGCAGTACAAATGAATGAAAATATCTACACTAAAGAAAGAATTGAAGATATTTTTCCAAAAAGAAAAATGAAGTTGATGAAGCAATCAAAGAGCTATTAGAAAATAATTCCAATCTTCAAAAAGAAATTATAAAAGAAATCCAATTAGTAAGATTGTGTGAAGTCATAGAAGAAAAAGACAAAGTCAAAGAAGAGATAGAAAAAAATAACGATGAAACTTAACATCTATCCCTTCAGCAAACAAACTTCATTGATCAACTCATTAATGCCAATGAAGAACTCATGAATCAAAGTTCATAAAATGAAAGACTGTAGAATTATGTAAACAATGAAATCAAACCAAAGAAAGGATGTTGAAATATTAAGAAATCTTGAAACAACTAAATGAACAAAGTCAGTACAGATACAAAGGCAAAGCTAGAATAGGATACACAAAAGAAGGTGAATCATCCAAGAGAGGAACTCAAAATAATAAAAGACCTACTTGAAATCATTGTGGTAAGATAGGTCACACATCAAACAAATGTTAGAGTAATGGTAAAGAAAAATTCAATGGAAAATGTTATAGCTACAATAAGCATGGTCATAGAGCAAGTTAATGCAAGGAGAAACCTAAGTTTGATGGTAAATGTCAAAATTGTAAGAAGCAAGGACATAAATCTTCAGAGTGCAAAATCAAGATATTGAATCTAGTAGAACATATTTTGAAAGCAATATTTGGATGGGACTACAACATGTGGTGTAGGTGCCACTACTATGGTGAATTTGGGCACATTGGAGAAAATTGTGTAAAACATCATATGAGGAAAAAAGATACCACTAGAAGATGCTTTATTTGTAAGAACTTGGACATCTTGCCAAGAACTATATGAACATAGGAAGAATTAAAGATGAAAAGAAAGCTAAAGTTGACAATATTAGAAAGTAGATGAAGCAACAATGGATACCAAAAGCTAAAAAGAATGCAAGTTGGAGTCATGAAGAAAAATTCACTCAAGATTTGGGTGACTCAAGCATCTCAACTTGAATCCCTATGGGAATAACTAAAATTGAGACTCAGAATTAGACATCTCTAATTAGTTTTAGCTAGCAAGAAGAAGAGACCCATATCAACATTTAAGATACCCAAGGATCATTGAGTAGTCACAAAAATCATAGACCTTACCGAGATAGGTTAGGTCATAAGACCATACTGAGAAAGATTGAGAGACACTAAAATATCGCATGTGGATACTGAGAAATAATGATTTTGTTGAGATATGACTATCTACTAAGCATTAAAAGTAGAACTAAATGGAAGACAACCTATCAACAAGAAAATGAATGTACCCAGCATTAATGGTAATTGTAAAGAGGAAGTTTGTTAAAAGGAAGAAAGTGAATGCATTATTTCACCACAAATTTCCAGAGCTAGTTGAGAAGAGTAATTTCAGATCTTAATAACGATTTTAGTGTTTTTTGTTGAAGAAATTTAAAATTTTCCAAAATTCCTATCGAGCATGGCATCTTCTAGAAAAAATTCAAAAAGGGTTCTGAAGTGTTGGTTTGAAGAGTTGATTACAAGGCACCAAACTTAAAATTGAATCTAGAAATTATAGAAGCTCTAGACCCAATTAGTGCACAATCACAAATTCCACCCAAGGTATTGCTCATACATGATATCCATTCTTATTATAAATATTTTATTCAAGAACTGGGCACTCATGAGATGAATGAAGCATTGAATGAATTATGTGTGACTAGCATTCTAAAACTTGAGCATCAACATCTAGAAGCTAAGGGCTTAACGTATATTTCACATGTGTCAAGGAACTTTCAGCCAAAGAGGGTAAGATTTATCCTACGCTAATTTCACAATGGAAAGTTATGGTTAGATCAACCCATTTTAATCACAAGGAACATGATTCATAGAATTAATGGTCTTCCAGTGTTGGGCAAAGCCAAAGTGACCAAAATCCTAGCTCAGGTGCAACTAGAAAAGAAAACTCTTTCCAAGTGGGATGGAAGAGGAATGAAAATTAGAAATGTAACTGACATGAAACTAAAATTTGGCATTCATATCACTACTCATAAAATATGCAACTCCAGTTGACTCAATAGTGTGTCATGTGAAGCGATTGATCTGGTTCTCAAAGTAGTGAAGAATAATGTCATTCAACCCCTTTGAGTTGTTATTGAATTAGTTCAATAAGAACATGGATAGCATCATAGGTTCCAAGAAAAATAATTATAAGTTTGGTTCACTCTTGAGTTGTTTATTTTCTTTGTGCAAAAATTCTTCCCTTCTAAAGGATTAGTGGTATGGAGAAAAGATATCCCTGATCTATATCAAATAAATGAGTTAATAGTAGAAATGGGTGAAAAAATTGATAGCATCATGGTCACTAATTTAACACATTCAAAGAGAAGATACAAAGTAGATATAGGATACCTGTGAAGCTTGTAGAAGACTACAAGGATGATATCTATTTTATGGTAGATTGTGGCTGTTGTGATATCTTATTGGAAAGAATGCTTCTATGAGAGGGTGGGGGGGGGGGGGGGGGGGGTGGGGGGGTGGGGGGTGTGAATCAAAAGTACTAGCTTTTGACCTATTTTACATCCTTAATAACATATCTTTAAAATAAACATGCATGCATATAAACATTAAGCAATCATGAGAAACAAATATGCATCACCACATAACACTTGAGATTTTTGTAACCCAGAAACCCTTCAGGAATAAGAAGGTAAAACTAGGGTGGGGATGATACCCACAAAAATTAATGCAACAATAATGTTTAACCACTTCTGATGGTCTACCCTGTTAAAGGCCTGCCCTATTAAAGTCTTTACATTGTATCAATAGTGACCTAATTAGAGGATTTACAAACAGTTTACATGAAGTGCTACCTTGTTAAAGGATTTAATCACCTGTTTAAAGGATCTACAAAAAAGGTGTTAAGCTAACTTATCATCATAGGATTTCCTTTCTAATACAATGGCTAAAGAGTATTAGGTATAATAAACCTGATAGCTTACAATCCTTGATTGCTGAATACAGGAACTTGATCTACTTTCTTCTGATCTTGAATTTCTAAGATCTGATATTCATTTGTATCCCCTGCTTTTGTTCTAATTAACTGAATATTCTTCTATTCATCTCTTCCTCTAAGTCTTTTTATACTTCACTCTGAAAATAGTTTACCTTCCACAACTTTTTCCCTCTCTATACAATGACACTTAGTCTTCCTTATAAAGACATTCAAAGACTTAGGGTTAGATGTGGATCTATGATCCATATTGAATCTCTATTTTCACTTATTCCTTATACTTCTATCATTGGTTTCATGCCTTCTCCATTTTTCTTATTGGCTGCATGTAGATTGCATAGGAAATTTAAATGATTTGATCTTATCATTTAAATCTTTTGAGATTCATCATATGTCAGCCATGAAAATGGTTTACATCTAAGTTTATGAAGTTACAAACTCATATGCTAATTTTGAGTTACTCGGCACTTACTACTTCCTGATGCTCGACACCTTTTATAACTCGGCTCCTGTATCATTCCTATCTTGCTCAGCATTGTTTATGACTTAGTACCTAAATATTGCTCGGCACTTGGATCATACTCAACACCTGTAGTCACTTGGCGCTTGATCTTCACTCGGCACCTGAAGGTTACTTGGCACCTGAAGATCACTCAGCACTTGATGACTTTCCTGACTCAGTACAACCTATGACTTGGCATACATAGTGTACTCGGCTTTAATGTAGAACTGGTTAATTATGTTGGCACTCAAGTGTCAAAACCATTTTTAGACTAACAATCTCCCCCTTTGACATGAGTGCCAAAAACACTTAACTAAGCATTAAGCATTATTTATCTAATCTTATGAGTATGTTCATTGATCTTCTTGGTATATATACAGAGGTTTGAATGACTTTATCAAAATATTGTAACTTACAATATATACCTCAAAAATTATTATAACTCCCCCTGAGTTGATCATGCCTTGTCATGTCATGAATTCCGATGTCTTGTGCCATTATGCTCACAATATTCACAATATTATCTCCAATATTATCTCCCCCTTAGAACATTATCTCCCCCTTTTTGATATAGATGTCAAAGGGTCCTAAATAGTAATTCCATGCTTGGCCAAAAATGTCTTATTTACCTCAAGGAGTATTTGGAGAGCTACATCCTAGTTATTTAAGGCAATATCCAATGACTTTTGTTGGATTGCAAGCTCTGCTGCTAGATCAACTGGTCCTTTATGTGTAGAAATATTTGGATCCTTCTTTAGGATTGTTTCTGCATTTATTTTCTCCTTGTGTAATACTTCTAAGTGAGGAGTGATGCAGGCTTGAATTTTTATTAGCTTTTCTTTGATAGTGGCCTCTTCTGCTGATAATGTAGCTAATTCCCTCTGAGTATAAAGTGTTTGAGAAAATTTCTTTTCACTCTGTGCAGGATTTGAGGGTAGTTGCTTGCTGGAGAGCTTTAATTTATTTTCAAGGTTCAAAATTTTTGGATTTATTTCTTGTGTGAACCTAGAAAAATCACACAATTTTCTATAAAGGGAAAATATGTTTCGTAATACACTCTTTACATTTTCCAATTTCTTGGTTAGGTCAAACTGTCCCAAAATTATGTTTTTAGCTATTTTCTAGTTGAATTTTCTTACAAACTTCTTTTCTGACCATTCCATTAGTTTTACGTTAGTATCATGGTCTTCATTATTCACTTGGTCAACTATATTAGATAGTTGCTCAAGTATTGGCCTGTTTGCATCTGGAGGTTGAAGACTAAAAGCATCCATGAATACATATTTTATGTCATTCATTGCCTGCTTATATTTTTAGTCTTTCCTCATTGCCTCTTGCCTCCTTCTCTTATCCAATGCACTCTGTATTTCATTCATCTTTCCTCATTTAGAGTGCTTGAATCATTATAGGGTATTTTAATTTCTTCATCAAGCTCAGGAATACCATAATGAATGGTCCTAGCTACCCTAGTAGAACTTGAACTTGGTGTACTGACATGTAAGGTCATTGTTTCAGTACTCAACTTATGACTAGGTTTGGTGGGAGTTCTTGTTTTTGGTAATTCAACCAAATTTTGTATTGCAGACTCCTCTTTACCTTATGTTTCTTCTTTGTCCTCTTCTTCTTGCTTGGCTTCTTTTTGTGTTACTGCTATTGGAGGTGTACTCGTTATCTGAACTATTATCCCTGTGACTACCTCTGTTGTTGCACTCGGCTCCTGATGAGTTTGAGTGGCTAATATTGGTGGTGACGGAGGTGGTAGAAATGTAAGCCCAATAGTTTGAATGGTTTGAGGTGGTTCTTGTGGTAACACCTTGGCTTCTTTGAGGGTAAAAGCATAGATTTGCATCACTATTTGTGATACCAAAACCTATTTTGGTCAAATTTTATTTCTCTATCAAAACTCAATTTTTTTCAAAAAATAAAAATACTCTTTTATAGATCTTAGATTCAACATCATCATTATATAAAATTTTGAGTGTTTTGATTAGTTATAATATGTTATAATCTCAAAGTATTATAAGTCAATATTTCAACATTTCAGAAGATGCTCCCTCAAAAAATGAAAAAAAATAGTAAATCATATCAAAAAGATTTAAAAATTATATTTATCACTAGAGGAGAGAATCCTCTTCACGAATATGTAATTTTTTTTCAAGAAGGTTAGATTTGATAGGAAATTTTTGATGGGAGGAAAAAACTATTGGATTTTGATAAGGTCGAACTTGAGTACTTATAACAAAGAAAATATACATCAAAAATAATTATTTCTTCTTTTGTGCACTAGCTATTCATGTCATCTATAAGATATTTTCATATCAAAGCAGAAAAAGATGATTTGCATATACTTGTTTGATGGGAACTACACCCTATATTTTTTACAGTTAAAAAAGGGAATTCAAAATAAAATAAAATGAATAAATTTTTACTCAAAAAAATAATAAAAATTATAGGCATAAAGTTCATCCAATTCTACACATTTCATCAATTTACATCATCTTCATATTTTAAACACAAATACCATTTTTTTGTCACTAATGTTGAACTGTCACATTTTGATATCACATTTCTTTATAAAAGGTGACACAGGTTTGTGCTTTTACCCTTGAGTTTATCTACTGACTTTTGAAGATTATCCACACTAACCAATATAGGACTTGTACACAATTGTTCTTGTAGAGTTGTTTGGTCAAGGATCTTAGTAAGATTTGCTACAGTTAATGGATTGATGTTTTGACATGTGGTATCGACAACATCCTTAATTTTTATGATTTCTACAGGTGTGGTTGTAGAGTGAGGTGGGCTAGGAGGTGAAAGTTGTGTGTCTTGCACACTTTGTTGTTCATCAGTTCCTTTGTCTTCATCTTTTCCTTCCTCCTCTCTTTCTTTCTTGTTTTCCTCTTTTTAAACCTTTTTCTCTTCTTCTGTTTTCTCTTCTATCCTCTTCCTTCTTTCTTCAGGTTTAGCAACAACTTCCTCTTTGTATACCTCTTCAAGGACATCTTCAGTTGTCTTGTACAAGTTTTTCCAAACTCTTGTAGTTCTTTGCACAACTTCTTCAATTTTTTTTTGCAGGATGGAGAATGCCCTATATTTAGGTGTAAACCTTTTACTATGCCTTTTGACTGCTTGAGTTACCTATTCTTTTGTTAAATTAGGTAGTAGGTTCGCTAGGGTTGATTCCCTCATCTCTTTCTCCATCATTAGATAGAAATGCTATCTGTCTTCTATAGTTTTAGACAATTCCTTTGGCAATTGTCCATCTAGTTCAAGAGGTGTATACTTGAACTGTGCCATTAATGCATTGACTAATTCTTCTATGCTATTTTTTCCCTCTTTACTGAACTTATTAAAATCAATCTTTTTCATTTCACTTAAGTCTCCATTCCTAATCTTCTCACATAATATATCAACTGAAGATTTAGGAGGATGACTTACCCTTTCAGTTTGATCTTCTTCATCATTATTAGGTTGGGCCACATATCTTTTCCTTTTTCTTAGTTCTTCCTATGCCTTTGTGTTCTTCTTCTTTGTGGCTTCCTCTTTGGCCTTTTGGGTGGAGGCCCTTGTTGTAGCTCTGGTTGTTGGCTTCTTAGGCATTTTCACGGTAGCTTTCTTTGGTGAAGGCTAAGAAGCAGGAGGTGTCTTTGTCTTTCTTTTGTTGATTCTTCCCTTGATGGGTGCTTCCTTGGTTTCTGCTTCCTCAACACTCTCATCTTTCTCTTCACCTTGACTTTGAGGCAATTCAAGTGGCTCTTGTTCTGGCTCACCTTCTTCTTCTCCTTTACTAATCTCTTCTACTTCACCTACTACACTTAATTCTCCAATACCAAATTTCTTCTTTATCTGCTTTACTAGCTTGTCCTTCTTCTTGATTACTGTGGTTGTCTTGAGTTCTGTAACAACTCTTGATTTGATAGTGTCATATTTCCCAAATGCCTTTGCAAATTTTTCCATTTCCTTGGCAAGTAATGTTGTGATGGCTACAGAAGCTTGGTCAACATCAAGCTCATATCCCAATGGTCTAAGCCATCTTGTTCTTGGAAGGACTACTTGAATGTAAGTATAATCAATATCAACAAGAAAACATATGTCATTTATATGCTTTTCTACCAGTGAAATTGGTATTCTCATTCCTTTCTTCATTTAATTTTTGAAATCCTCAAAATAGATAGATATTTGATCATCAAAGCTATCTCCCATTTGTGCAATGAAATCATTAATTTGATCAACAATGGTTTTATTCTAACTCCAGTTGACTTTGCCAAATGAAGGGAATTCCTTGATTACATAGAAGAACATACAAACCAACACTAAACCAACTTTACACTGTGCTCCCTTGGACTTTTTAATAGCTCCAAGATTTTCATTGATCTGTTGCAACAAGAGCTCTGCAAGGTCATAGGTGTGGTCTTTCTTTACAAGCTTATGTGCTACATCTTCTGCTATGCATGGTACACTATTTAACCTGTTGGATTGATAAAACTTATGTGATATAATCCTTACAAAAAATTCTAGAAGGGGATCAATAATGGTATCTATGGTCATTCCTCTATTGTTCCATTTTGCACCTGTGTTTTTCTCAATTGTTTCCTTCTTTTCACTTCTCAATGTCTTTGGCCGATCTAGGGTTGGAAAACCTGTAACCCTATGAACCATTTTCTTAGTAATTTTGACTGGTCCTTGTTCTAACCAGAATGATCCATCATGGATTCTACTGAGTATTATGTGTATCCACTCATTTTTGAATATGATTGAAAAAACTAGGGCTTTGGTCAAACACTTCTTTTCTATGATAGAATACTCATCTTTCAGGATACCATTTTCATAGAGTTTGTCATAGAAATTAAAGATTTTCAAATCTCCTATGCCTCCTATTTTACAATTATAGCACTTTCGCACATCTTGAACCATAACAACTTTTTCAGTGATGGCGGATAGGGCACCAGCGAGATCATTTTTGTATGCAACCTCTGGTATAGGTCTAAACTCAAGTTGCTTAACTTTGTTGTTGACAAGTTGAATCTCATGGCTCATTTTCCCTTGAGTTATTTTTGAACTAGATACCATTTATATCTAAACTAAGGTTTTAACGATTAAAGGAAACTTCTTAAACTATAAAACTTGATACCTTAAGGAAATACCTAGATAAGTGCTTAGATCACTTGGGTAGATGCTAAATCATTGCAAAACACTGGTTGAAAGCTTGAAAATCCCTCAGACGTGCTCAAAGTAATTTCTCTTTGTTTGAATGGCTCAAGAATGAATCAATTTTTACTTTTAAGTGACAAAAGAAACTTTGCATTAAATGTATTTTAGTACCTACACTTTTCACTCAGTTTCCAAATGTTTTTCAACTCGACATCTACTCATTTTGTTAATAACTCAACATCCAAAGCAATTTCACTCGATATCCAAAGACAAATTGGAATCATCTTTCAAGTTTAGTCTTAGCGTCTTTTCTGTTGCAAATTTATACTTTGCAGTGCTTCTTCATGGTTTAGGGCTGATGTTTGATACTTTCTTATATATAAGCCCTATAGGCTTATTTTGTGATTAGTTAGATGAGAAATGATCACTTGACCTCATGGGTGAAGTGACCCTTTCAGAGGATGTACTCGATCCATCCTTTTTTTTCCATGTCTTCTTCATGTTTGTTCTTATGTGTTCCACATCAATCTTTTCTTTGCCCTTATTTACTTCAGTCTTGGGTGCCTTGGCCTTTGCTGGACAATTTCTACTTACATGTCCAGTTTTCAAACAATTGAAGCAAGTAGTCTGGTTCAGCCATCTTTTATAGTTCCCCTTGAAATATGTTCTTATGAAATTTTGGGGTATATGTCCATACTCTTGACAATAGTCACAACTGTACCTAGTGTTATAATCCCAATGATAGTGACCTTCATTCTCTTTTGCTAGTTGATTTTCTGTCCACATAGGCTTTGATCTGCATTCAAATGCCCTATGTCCATATTTCTTGCAATTATGACAATGTCCATTAAATCTTTGTGTCCTTGGGACTTTGGATCTACAATCTTGTGTCATATGTCCTTGCATGTTGCACTTGTGACTGGAATTCTTGCTCTTGATCCATCTACTCCTGCAAACATTAGTAGCATGTCCCCTTTTATTACAGTAATGACAAATGGGTTTAGAATCCTTACCTTGGTCACTTCTTTGCTCATCACTCTTTGATGATTCACCAAATTCAGTGCTATTGTATCCAAGTCCTAATGTATCATGGGTGGATCTTGGGGATTTCAGTAGCTATTCAAAGTACTTTATGGCTTTGCTCGACTTGTTGAGATTCTTTGCTATCTCTTTTTCTCTGTTGAATTCATTCTGCAATTGTTCATTCTGCATCCTCAAAGTAGAGATCTCAATATCTTTCATATTTAGTTCATGATGAAGATTCATCATTTGGGAAAGAGTATCCATCTATATGTTTGAGATCCTTTTTAATTCAGTACATTTTTCTTCCAGCCTATTTGCAAGATTCCTTTTGTCATCTTCCATCATGACTCTATCCTCGACTACTCTTTTCTTTTGTTCAGTGATTTCACATAACATTATGGCCCATGATTCATGTTCCATCTTGAGAGATCTTATCTCTTCTGCTTGAACTTTATTTTTCTCCATCAGTTCTGCTATTGCTGCATCAAAATCTTTAGTGTCTCCATTGGAGAACACTTGTGTGCTATCAATCTCCTTGTAGTGTATATCATTTTTAGCTATGGCTATCTCCTTTCTTCTTTTCAAAGATTTTCTTAATTCCACTCTAGCTTCTTCTACATTTTATAGAGCGAGATGCACATCTATCACCTGGTTCTCAATGATCTTTCCAAGTTTTAAAAATTCCATCTTTAGATCTTTTACTCCAAGCTTTTAGGCTCCTTTTTGAGAGAAAGTAGCTTTGATACCAATTGTTGTAATTTCTTATTTGAAAGAATGCTTCTGACAGGGGGTGAATAAGAAGTACTAGCTTTTGACCTATTTTACATCCTTAATAACTTATCTTTGAAATGAACATGCATGCATATAAAAATTAAGCAATCATGAGAAAAAAATATGCATCACCACATAACACTTCAGATTTTGGTAACCCAAAAACCCTTCAGTAATAAGAAAGTAAAACTGGGGTGGGGATGATACCCATGAAATTACTGTAGCAATAATGTTTAACCACTTCTGATTTAGCCCTATTAAAGGCTTTACATTGTATCAATAGTGACTAGGTTAGAGGATTTACAAACACTTTACATGAAGTGCTACCTTGTTAAAGGATTTAATCACCTATTTAAAGGATCTAAAAAATAGCTGTTAAGCTAACCTATCATCATTGGATTTCCTTTCTAATATAATGTCTAAAGAGTATTAGGTATAATCAACCTGATAGCTTACAATCCTTGATTGCTGAATATAAGCACTTGATCTGCTTTCTTCTAATCTTGATCCTCTAAGATCTAATATTCATTTGTATCCCCTGCTTTTGTTTTGATTAACTAAATATTCTTCTGCTGATCTCTTGCTCTAAGTTTTTTTATACTTCACTCTGAAAATATTTTACCTTCCACAACTTTGTCCCTCTCTATACAATGACACTTAATCTTCCTTATAAAGACATTCAAAGACTTAGGGTTAGATGTGGATCTACATGTTGGAAATGATTGAAAAGATCATGATGGAAATTGTTGGAATGATTATATGGAACTAGTAAAGTATGTTCTCAATCATTGTTTTGTCTTTGATGTCAAACTTGCTACTTGCAGGAATGACAATTGCTTTAGTGATCCAAATACTATTAATTAGTTGATTGACAAGGAGAAGGCAATCAATAAAGATGTGACTAGAACACCTAGAGAAAGGTTGAAGTTATGATGTTGTAATGAAGTACAAGGATCAGCTAAGTCATTGATGAAATAGTGTACTAATGACATACTCTAAGACACAGAGAAAGGGCACATTGAAACATATCAAAGATGTAAGGTTTTAGCTAATTCATTTGTAAAGCCCAACTAAGTTCATTAGAGAGAGGGAGTCGAGCAAGCTAGTAGGTGCCGAATAGATCCCTAGTTGAAGTTGAGCAAGTTCAACTTCATATGCCGAGTAAAATTAAATGCCGAGTAAAATCAAATGCAAGGTAAAATTAGATGCCATATAAAATTAGATGCTGAGTAAAATTAGATGCCGAGTAAAATTAAATGCTGAGTAGATACAAGTGCTGAGTAACACAGAGATGTAGAGCATCAGTAAAACAATAATGCCGAGTTGCTGCATTATTTCAAAAATTGAAGATTCGCCAGATCTAAGCCAACAAGGTGGCTATCTAGAAGTCTGTGAATTAAATGGAAGATAAAAATGATGAGCTGGTGGCACAGAACACCATGTAGAACACTTTTGGAGAATAAAACTGGAGTCTAGATGAAGTTTCTAGATAAGAGCAAGATATAGGGTAGATACATTGTATCCTACCTAATCCATTTGAAACCCTAAAATTGGAAAGGGAGAATTGAGCAGAAAAGGAAAACCAAATTTTTATTTAAAGAGTCATAAGGTCACAAAGCAAGGAGAGAAGGAGGAGGCCAAGCATGAAAGCATACCTGCTAAAGGAGGTGCTAAAGAGAAAGAAAGCACATTTACTCTGCTTCAACAGATGACCATAGATATGGATGCATTGGTATGATGAGTAAGAAGACTCAAGGAGACGAAGCTTGAGATGAAAAGTTGTTAGAGTTGAAGTGATTAAAGCCAAGCAAAAGGACTAAACTGAAGAGTGATCTAAAATTTGCAAAGTATGTTGTAAGTTGTATCAGATCAAAAAGACATTATTGTTACTTTCTAGCAATTGTAACAGATAGTTTAAATCCTATGGACTTAGGTTGGTTTAATAGCCATGTTGTAAATATTTTAATAGGGTGACATTCCAAGTGAATGTTCTAAAGTCCTTTGATCAAGCCCATTCCTAATAGTATGGTGAAATCCTCTAACAAGGTCACATTTACCAATGTGTTGTAAGCCTTTAACAGGGCAAGCTTTTAACAAGGCATCATTTTAGAAGAGTGAAAATCAAGTAGCATGTTACTGGTGGTTTTTCTCAAATTGGGTTTCCACGTAAATCATTGTGTCATGTGTTGATCTTGCATGTTTTATTCCTACATGTTGATTTTCTATAACTTGCTAAGATGATTGATTTAAGTTTAGATGGATGAAAAGTGTATGGATTCATCATAAGTAGTGAAAAAGTATTATTAGGGCATTTGGATAACTGATTCACACCCCCCCCCCCCCCCCCCCCCCCCTCCTAGTTATTCTAAAGAATTCTAACAATTGGTATCAGAGCTCAAACTGCTGATTAAGTTTAAAAGGGACTATAAGTAGAAAAGATCAAAATACCTAAAAGAGAAGTCCCCAAGCTCAACAAATACAACTTTGTTGTATGGAAAAGTTTGATGAAGCTACATCTTAGATCCATAGGAGACTATGCCCAAAATTCAATTGTTACTAAACATGTTGATCCAATTGGTACTCTTACTATAGAAGATTTGAAAAAAAAATAGGAACACAATCAGACAATGCTAGAGATTGCCTCTACACTCAACTATGCTGAATTTGATGATATCAAAGGATGTGACATTGCATTCAAAATGTGTAAAGCCCTATCAGAAATCTATGGAGGAGATCAGAATGTCCAAAGAGAAAAAAGAGAAAGCCTTAGAGGAAAATTTGATGATATGAAAATGGAGGAAAATGAGAATGCTGCTCAGTATGACCCAAGAATAAAGGAAGTGGTAAGTGCAATAAGATGTTTGAGTGGCCAATTGGATGAAGATACTATTAATAGTAAGTTCTTAAGAACCTTGCTCCCTATCTATGCTATTAGAGTATCAGTAATACAAGAATTAAGATGTGTACCAAGAAACAATCTAAGTTTTGAAGGTATAGTGGGTAGACTCACTGCATTTGAGCTATCTAACTCTAACAACTATAGACCTAAGAATGTTGAATCTTCTTTCAAGGCCAAGCTATCACTGAAAGATGCTGAACAGATGAAATTAAAGAAAGGAAGAAAAATGAAATATGTATCCAGCGATAGTAGCACTGATGAAGAAGATGCGGAACAATTGCAAGCATTGCTGGCTAGAAGATTTCACAAAGGGAAAGGAAAATTCAAAGGTAAGATGCCTATCATTTGTTTCAATTGCAATGAAGTAGGACATATTGCTGCAAGGTGTACATAGAAAAAGGATTATAAGGAAGGCAAAAAATACAAGCATAGAAGAGAGGATGATAAGAGAGATTACAAAGACAAAGGCAAGAAGTGTTATATTGTTGAAGAGAATTCTGATGATAATGATGATGAAGTTGTTTATGTAACCATGAAGGACCAATCTGATGAAGAAGAACCTACAACATTGGTAACATGTATGAACAAAAATGACAGATGGATCATAGATAGTGGATGCTCACATCACATGACAGGAGACAAAAGTAAGTTTGTTAACCTTACTCAGTATGATGGAAATAGTGTTAGATTTGGTAATGATGCTCCATGTCAAATAAAAGGAAAAAGTTCCATTAAGCTTATAGAAAAAATTTCATGTGATAATGCATACTATGTTGAAGGATTAAACTACAATTTGCTGAGTGTCTCACAGTTAGGCAATATAGGGTGCAAAGTAGAATTTGAAAACAAAACTACAAAAATCTATGATACTGATGGTAAACTGATAGGAAAAGAAGATCAAACAAGAAGCAATCTATTTTACCTTGATATGGATGATGTTTCTTATTTTGTTACAAAATTTGATGATGAATGGTTATGGCATAGAAGGCTATGTCATGTCAACTTTGACAATCTGGTCAATATCAGTAAAATGAAGAAAGTTAGAGGTTTACCAAAATTGAAGAAGCCTGATAATATCATGTGCAAACAATGTCAGCTAGTAAAGATGACAAAGTCAAGTTTCAAAAGAAAAAACTATACATCTAAAGAAGTACTTGAGTTAGTTCATACTAACTTATGTGGTCCAATGGAAGTACAAAGCTATAGAGGAGATAAGTACATAATGTTGTTTTTTGATGACTATTCTAGGATGACGACTATTATGTTCTTAAAACAAAAATCTGATGCTTTTCAAATGTTTAAGTGGTATGTGGCTATAGTTGAAAAGGAAATAGGAAAGAGCTTGAAATGCTTGAGATCAGATAGAGGTGGTGAATTCACATCAAATGAATTTGAGATATTTTGTAATGACAAAGGAATCAAAAGACAAATGTCAGCTCCTAGAACTCCCCCACAAAATGGAATTTCTAAAAGAAGAAATAGATTTGTGATTGACTATGCCAGAACATTAATGATGGAAAAGATTGTTGTTCTAAAATACTGGAGAGAAGCTATAAGTGTAGCTATCCATACACTGAACCGAGTACAAGTCAAGAAAGGTACAAATACAACACCGGTTGAATTATGGTATGGTCACTCACCCAATGTAAAACATTTCAAAGTGTTTGGTTGGAAATGCTTTATCCTTAAAGATGCTAGAAATGGAAAATTTGATGCAAAAAGTGATGAAGGCATATTTCTTGGTTACTCCACTAGAAGTAAGGCATACAAGTGTTTGAATACTAACACTAACAAAATTGTGGAAAGTGCAAATGTAAACATTAATGAACATATAGAAGTCCAAGCTTAAGAACCAAAGAAAATGGATGAATATAGAACCTTTGTGTATTCTTATGAAGGAATGACTATTAACGAGGATGTTGTCAATCAAATTGAAACTCAACAAAAAAAAATTAGTTTCAGCCAGATCACAACTAGTGAATGTCGAGTTGCATTTAGAAGTCAAGTTGTAGAATGAGGGAAATGCATAATCTAATACTGAAGTCAGTACACATGAAATAGAAGAAGAACAACCTAACAACTCAGTGCATAGTGACCATGAATCAAAAAGATCAAATATGGAAACAAGGACAGAACCAAGATTATCAAAATATGTAAAAAGACATCACCCTGTTGAATAGATAATTGGTGACAAAGATGCAAGACCAATGACAAGGAACAAACTAAGACATGAATCATGTATGATTAGCAAATTTGAACCTAAGACAGTATATGGTGCATTACAAGATGATGACTAGTATAAAGATATGGAAGAAGAGATTGTTACAATAAAGAAAAACAAAACCTGGAGTTTGGTTCCCATACCAGTTGACAAGAATGTGATTGGCACCAAGTGGGTATTCAGAAACAAGTAGATGAAAATGGTAAGATTACTAGAAACAAAGCTAGACTAGTATGCAAGGGTTATGCTCAAGAAGAAGGACTAGACTATGGGGAAACATTTGCCCCTGTTGCTAGAATGGAAGGAGTAAGAACTCTACTTGCATATGCTACATATAAAGATTTTAAAGTCTATCAGATGGATGTAAAGTCTGATTTTTTAAATGGTATACTAGAAGAAGAAGTCTACATTAAACAAGTAGAGGGATTTTTTGATGAGAACAACAGGGATATGGTTTGTAAATTACATAAAGCACTCTATGGTCTGAAACAAGCACCTAGAGCATTGTATGAGAGACTTCACAAGTATCTAATACAAATAGGATTTGAAAGAACTGATGATAACAACAACATGTACATCAAATCAGAAGAAGGTAAGGATATTATTGTATCTAAAATCTTTGTAGATGACATAGTGTTTGGAGGAAAGGAAGTACTTTGCAAAGGTTTTGCTAACAAAATGAAACATGAATTTGAGATGTCTATGTTTGGAGAAATCAAATTTTTTGTTGGATTGCAAGTGCATCAATTAAAACATGGCATATTTGTGACACAATCAAAGTATATCAAAAAGATACTCAAAAAGTTTGGATTGGAGGAGACCAAACCAGTCAGCACACCAATGGCAACAGGAAATAAGCTATCCAAAAATGATGAATCAATTGAAGTCAATCAAACAATGTACAAATCCATGATTGGAAAACTATAATATGTTGTACATAGCAGACCAGACATAGCATTAGTAGTTGAAATAGTGGCTAGATTCTCTGCTAATCCCAAAGAAAATCATCTCATAGCAGTAAAAAGAATAATGAGGTATCTTAAAGGAATTGATAACTTTGGTCTATATTACAAAAAGAATGGAAAATTTGAGCTCAATGCATATACAGATGCATATTGGGGAGGCAACATTGATGAAAAAAAAAGCACAAGTTTAGGTGAATTATTTTTAGGTAAAAGGATAGTTACTTGGACTAGCAAGAAACAAATATGCACATCCTAGTCTACTACAGAATTAGAATATGTGGCAGCAACAGTCAATTGTACAAACATTGTGTGGCTCACACATCTATTGAAAGGAATGAAAGACGAGGTAACAAAACCTGTGATATTGTAGTGTGATAATACAAGTGCTATAAAAATATCCAAAAATTCAGTAATGCATGCAAAAACCAAGCATATTGCAATAAAGTATCACTATGTCAGAGAATTGGTAGAAGACAAACAAGTAAAGTTGGAATACATTCACACAAAGGAACAAATTGCAAATATCTTCACTAAACCATTGCCCAAGGATGCTTATGAATATCTTAGAGGCAAGTTGGGGGTAATACCCCTAACTCAAGTAGTATAAGATAACAAGGATGCTGCCCTGCATCAACATGAACAAATCATTGAAATATCAGAAGAATGATGCAGAGGATGAAAATAGGAGCAGAAACTCCAAATCAGTCACACTCATGGTGATAGAGGGAGAAGACATCAAGAAGCTAAAGCTTTTATTGTACATAATAAAGATGCTACATCTTTGGCATTTATGTCAAAGAGGGAGAAATATATAGAAAACTGATCAATTCAAAGCCAGAAGGAGATATATATGAAAGAGGGAGATATATGAGATTAGTAGTAAGGATGCAACAGCCAAGAAAAGTAGTAGACAATGTATACAATCTTGATGGTAACTAAGTCGATCAATTGATCAGTTTGATTTGCCATCAATGCCAAAGAGGGAGATTGTTGGAAATGATTGAAAAGATCAAGAGGGAAATTGTTGGAATGATTATATGGAACTAGTAAAGTATGTTCTCAATCATTTTTTTCTCATTGATGTCAAATTTGCTACTTGCAGGAATGACAATTCCTTTAGTGATCCAAATACTATTAATTAGTTGATTGACAAGGAGAAGGCAATCAATAAAGATGTGACTAGAACACCTAGAGAAAGGTTGAAGTTATGATGTTGTAATGAAGTACAAGGATCAGCTAAGTCATTGATGAAATAGTGTATTGATGACATACTCTAAGAAACAGAGAAAGGGCACACTGAAACATATCAAAGATGTAAGGTTTTAGCTAAGTCATTTGTAAAGCCCAACTAAGTTCATTAGAGAGAAAGAGCCGAGCAAGCTAGTAGGTGCCGAACAGATTCCTAGTTGAAGTCGAGCAAGTTCAACTTTAGATGCTGAGTAAAATCAGATGCCGAGTAAAATTAGATGTCGAGTAAAATTAGATGCCGAGTAAAATTAGATGTCGAATAAAATTAGATGCCAAGTAAAATTAGATGCTAAGCAAAAATAGCTGCTGAGTAGATACAAGTGCTAAGTAACATAGAGATGCTGAGCATCAGTAAACCAATAATGCTGAGTTGTTGCATTATTTTGAAAATCAAAGATTCACCAAATCTAAGCCAAAAAGGTGGTTATCTAGAAGTCTGTGAATTAAATGGAAGATAAAAATGATGAGCTGGTGGCACAGAACACCATGTAGAACATTTTTGGAGAATACAAATGGAGTCTAGATGAAGTTTCTAGATAAGAGCAAGATATAGGGTAGATACATTGTATCCTACCTAATCCATTTGAAACCCTAAAATTGGAAAGGGAGAATTGAGTGAAAAAGGGAAACCAGATTTCTATTTAAGGAGTCATAAGGTCACAAAGCAAGGAGAGAAGGAGGAGATCAAGCATGAAAGCATAACTGCTGAAGGAGGTACTAAAGAGAAAGAAAGCACATTTACTCTGCTTTAACAGATGACCACAGATATGGATGCATTGGTATGATGAGTAAGAAGACTCAAGGAGACAAAGCTTGAGATGACAAGCTATTAGAGCTGAAGTGATTAAAGCCAAGCAAAAGGACTTAACTGAAGAGTGATCTGAAATCTACAAAGTATGTAGTAAGTTGTATCAGATCAAAAAGACATTATTGTTACCTTCTAGCAATTGTAACATATAGTTTAAATCCTATGGACTTAGGTTGGTTTAATAGCCATGTTGTAAATCCTTTAACAGGGTGACATTCCAAGTGAATGTTCTAAAGTCCTTTGATCAGGCCCATTCCTAACAGTATGGTGAAATCCTCTAACAAGGTCACATTTAATAGTGTTTTGTAAACCTTTAATAGGGCAAGCTTTTAACAGGACATCACTTTAGAAGAGTGAAAATCAAGTAGCATGTTAGTGGTGGTTTTTCCCAAATTGGGTTTCCACATAAATCACTGTGTCATCTGTTGATCTTGCATGTTTTATTCCTACATGTTGATTTGCTGTAACTTGCTAAGATGATTGATTTAAGTTTGGATGGATAAAAAGTGTATGGATTCATTATAAGTAGTTAAAAAGTATTATTAGGGCATTTGGACCTTGGATAACTGATTTACCCCCCCCCCCCCTCTTAGTTATTCTAAAGAATTCTAACACTACAATCCATATTGAATCTCTGTTTCCACTTATTCCTTATATTCTATCATTGGTTGCATGCCTTCTCCATTTTTCTTATTGGCTACATGTAGATTGCATAGGAAATTTAAATGATTTGATCTTATCACTTAAATCCTTTGAGATTTTTCATATGTCAGCCATGAAAATGGTTTACATCTGAGTTTTTGAAGTTACAAACTCATATGTTGATTCTGAGTTACTCGGCACTTACTGCTTCCTGATGCTCGGCACCTTCTTTAACTCGACTCCTGTATCATTTTTATCTTTCTTGACATTGTTTATGACTCGACACCTAAATATTTCTTGGCACCTGGATCATAGTCGGCACCTGTAGTCACTCGATACTTAATATTCACTCAGCACTTGAAGGCTGCTAAGCACCTGAAGATCACTCAACACCTGATGACTTTCCTGACTCAGCACAACCTATGACTCGGCATACATAGTGTACTTGAATTTAATGTAGAAAGTGGTTAAGTGTGTTGACACTCAAGTGTCAAAACTATTTTTAGACTAACAGTGGCAAGATATATATTTAGGTAGTCAGGCCTAGAATAGAATGGGTTAAACCTCTAGAGTATGAGGTTAACATAGATGAAACTAGAGATATCATTGAGGCTCTACTAAATGAGCCTATGGATCCTAGGGCACCATACTTTGGGACTTATGAAGAAGCCAAGGAAAGAATAGAACTTGAAATTAAGCTTCCTCAAGTAGTTGTCTAAGGAAGAAAGAGGATAAAAAAACTAAAACAAGAAAGTTCTACTCTCCTGCTAATAGAAGGAAAATGTGATGATGTGGAAGAAGATAATGTAAAGGATGAAGATGAAGAACCCAAATCTAAGGAAGAAGAGCCTATAAGAAGGAAAGGTAAGGTTATCATAACCAAACCTACTAAGCCATCCACTATTCTATTCATAAGGAGGGAACCAGAATCCAAGAATAAATTGAAGTTAGGTGAGGAGGATGCTAAGAAAATTATTTCAAAAAAGAATGCACCTAATTTTTAGGAAAAGTTAAAGGAATTGGAAGAAGGAACTGGCATGGCAAGTTTCAAATTGGTCAAATATTAATCAAGGAATGTAGATGAGAAAAGATAGATCTTAAAGACACTATTATGACCAAATTGGGAAAATGAAAGTATTCTCCTAATGAGCTTATGCAAGCAACCAAGCCTAGATGGGAGCATGCAAAGAAGACTACAAAAGATATCTTTGAGTAGACTTTGAGGCAACTGGTGTTGAGTCTTTGTGAAAAAGAGGTGAAATAATCTTTGAAGAAGAATGAATAGAAGTTCATTTTAAAGATGAACACTTATACGATACTTCTCAATAACATTGAATATATTGTGAAGATTGCTACATAAACATGGAAGAATATTTACAAGCTACATTAACCTAGTGATTTTATTGTTCATGTTAATGAGAAAGATGATGATGGTGATGAGGAAGAGGATGTGGAAATAATCGATGATGAAATAGATTATGTAAATTTGGATGATGGGGAGGAAGAACATGAAACTATAGGAGGAAATCTTCCAAAGATTCAAAGCATTGAGGAAAATGATGTGGAAAATATTACAACAATAGTAATGGATTTATTTCCTCATTCTCTAAGAAAAGCCTCATTGCAATCTAGCTCTGATAAATCTTCTACCAAGTTGGTTGTGACTATCATTGCAACACCATGCACCCAACCAAGCTCAAGACTTGTTCATCTAGGTATTCCATTAAGTGAAGTGGCCAACAGTTCATTTACCAAGTAGCAAGCACCTCCATCATCAAGTTTTATCATGTAGCAACTAGGTGTTTCTATTTTCATTACCATATCTACATTTTTTGCTAGCCCCTCTATTTTTACTATTGTTTTTATTCTACAGATAGCTAGTACAATGATAGTTGAGAACAAGTCTCAACTGAGAATTAAAATTTCAAATAAGGATAAGGGTAAAGAAGAAGATATTGATCTAGATGAGGATATAGTTATTCTAAATTGGGATATCTCTACTCTCACTACTAATGAAATGAAAATCATGGGAAAATTATTACAAAAGAGAGCTAAGAAAAAAAAGTGTAGAGAAGAGAAGAGAAAGAAAATCCAAGTGCTTGAAGATGTAAAGGACATATTTGTAAGTGCACTAAGTATTAAGTTTGATAGTACAAAACCTATTTTGGATCAATTAGAAGAAGTGGTCTAGAAATTCAATGAAGACTTAAATGAACATGATAAGTTGATACAAAGATCATAAATAAAATTTTGAGAAGAAGGTATTGGAAAAAGTGGCATAAAAAATTGCAATAAACCAAGTAAAATTTTCTACTACTCTCATTTCATTGGAGACATCTGTAAATAATGTCACTTCATTATTTTTTAAGTTGTGTGATACATCTATCTTCACACAAGAAATTAAAAATAAACTATCAAAGATAGATGAGGACATGAAGACAAGTGCACACTAGTTGTCACTTGACCTAGGCTATAGTTTTTCTCATTATTCAAAGATCAAATTTTTGACAAATTTGCAAGTGAAATTACTAAAGGAAAAGCTTGGATCAGGGCCACACTTGTAGAAATCCAAGGCATGATTCTTCCAAACATGAATGCATTGCAGAAACACATTGCACATGCTAAGACACTCATCCATGACAATAACTTCTTCATAGCTGATCACATGATGGATTTATCAATAGAAGTTCAGATTGCATTGCATGCAAACAAGGTGTTACAAGAAAATTGGGACATGACAATGACATTAATCCTAAAGGTACACTCTAAATTGTTGTCATAATTTGGCATTAACATATAATATAGACCTTTGGCATTTATGTCAAAAAAGGGGAGAAGTATAGATGAATGTGTATGTATGTATAAAGAGGGAGAAGTATATGTAAAGATATGTAAAGGATACACGATGGGAGAGTAGTACCCTAGGTATATGTATGGGAGAATAGTATTGTATTGAACATATAAGCAAAATAAATCCTTTACAAAAGCAATTTTGAAAATTTTGAAAAACAGAGTATGTTACCGAGCTGTAGTCACAAAATGGAGATAAAATAATATTTTGACTTATAATTTTGAGTATTTATTTTTGGATGATAAGTGTTTTTGTCACTAATGCCAAAGAAGAAGATTGTTGGCATTAGGGTCAATTTTTCTATTAGTGGTTCACACTTATTCAATAAATAATTACTACAAAGCTTCAAAACCCATGTACAGTTTATGTTGAGTGTAGTAGTTTTTACCAAGTTGTTTAGTGCAAGTAATGGAAACTTCAATGTTAACTGAGTTCCATAGTGTTAACCAAGCTCTATATTGTTACAAAGTTCCATAGTTCTAACCAAGCTTTATAGTGTTAACCATATTCTCCATTTTCTACTAAGCCAACAATGTTAGTGATGCAAATTTAGTGTTGACTAAGCCATGGAGTGTCAACCAAGTGATTCATTATATGCCAAGTTTCATAGTATTTATTGAGTCACGAAGTGTTGGCCGAGTTCAAGCTACTTGGAAATAATTAATATAAACTGAGCCTCTTTGTCAACCAAGTGCTAGGAAATCTCTATTGTTAATAGTAGTTTTCATGTATCAAAACATCACTAAGTTTGTATTCAGAACTTGAGTTATAGTAGTTGGGTTGACTTTGTAGATTTTGGTGAAACTTGTGGTGTAGCTAACTCTAGTAAGTTGTGATTTGGATTGGTATATATGTAATACATTTTATCATATCCAAATAATAAGTGTAAGTATATGATGACTAGAAGTTTGAATTAAAGAAGGCTACAAGAAGTATAAGGGACAACAAAGTATTATCTATCATAGTAAGGTGATCATTACAATTTAAGGAATCTCACTAGAAAATCAAAGTTGTAGATCATAGATCACCCACTGGTCCATCTTAACAAGTTCATCAATCAAATCCTTTAACAAGGTAGACTTAACAATCTTTGATAAATCTCTTTACTGAGTGCATACTTTAGTATATGTTTGTAAATCCTTTAACAAGGTGGACCTCATAGTCCTTATTGCTCCTATCAGGGAGGATCATTAGAAGTGATCAAGTGTAAGCCTTAATAGGCCAACTTTATACTAAAATACTAAATCTTGTGGGCATCATCTCCACCCTAGTTTTACTTTCTATTTGGAAGGTTTCTGGGTTGCCATATCTTGTGTCAAATTGCTACGAATGTTTATTTTCTTTCATTCTTTCATACATTCAATTAGATCAAAATATTATATGAAAGATTTATTAGTGAAATAAGATTAAGTTTTAATGGTTCCTGATTCACCACTCCTCTCTTAGTAACCTTTCCTACCTCATATTTCCAACACCTCCACCCACATGTTTAAGGGAAACCTTGCATGCAACCTCATGCTCCTTGCATGCTCCATTATAGTCTTGTTTATGTATTCAACCACTCCATTTTCTTATGCAATCTTTGGAATAGTTTTTTGTCTAAAAATACCATTAGTGGAGAAATAATATTAAAATTCATGACTAACTCACCACCATTATTATATTTAAGACATTTTAATTTCTCACTAGTCTCATTTTCAACCAAGCATTTCTGTTTCTTTTAAGTTTGAAATACATCAGATTTCTAAGGAAATAAATTTGTACTTTTCTAGTTTTATCATCAATAAATGTGACATAATAATGAAAAATACAAAGAGAAGATACGTAAGCTGGTCCCCATACATCTATATGCAAAAGTTCCAATCTCTCACTTTTCTTTTCCTTCCCACTCTTCACAAGACTCACTCTCTTTTATTTTCCATACACACAACTTTCATAGAAATTCATACTAACACATTTCAAAAATAGTAAAAATTTCTTTGAATGTAGTAATTTCATATCCTTCTCACTCATGTGCCCAAGTCTGTTGTGCCAAAGAATTGTTTCATAATCTACAAACAACTATTTTTTCTCCTTGCTCAACTACAACAACTATTCCTAAACATTTATTTTTCTTTGAAACAATCAAAGTAGAAGAAACAATATGACCTGTACAAATATATAAGGTTCCTATTTTCATACATTTTTCTCCTACAAGCGTACCTTTTGAAATGTTTCAATTTTTATCATTAAAATTAACTTAAAAGCCCTCATCATTGAGTTTCCCTACTGAGATTAAATTCCTATTCAGCCTTGGAACATATCTTACCACATGTAGTAGCTAATGATCTCCATTCAGCAATTTGTTATTAATTTTTCCCTTTCCAACAATCTAACATGGTTTACTATCCCTAAAATAAACAAGCCCAAAATCCACTTGGATATAATCAATAAAATAGCCTATATGGGTTGTAGCATGAAATGAAGCACCAAAATCTAAAATCCATGATTCATCAACACTTTCTAAATAAAGAAGTAAAACAACCTCTTTAGATTTGTTACTTACCACATTTTCCTCTTTGTTCCCTTCTGTTTTATCTCCTTCATTGTTCTTTTGAGTCCAACAATATTTCTTCTTATGCCATGGTTTACCATAGTACCAGTAATCTCTCAGTACTCTAGATTGAGACCTCTTTCCCTTTGACTTTGCTCTTGATTTCCCATTATTTCCAAAATGGTTTCCTCTCTTAGTCAAGATAACACCAATCACATCATCATATTTTAGGGTATTAGATCAAGAAATAGAATTACTCACAACCATTACCAAGCCATTCCATCTTTTAGGCAAAGAACACAAAATCAAGAGAGCCATGATTTCTTCATCAATATTAATACCCATAGAAGATAATTGACTAGTAATAGTTTTAAACTTATTTAAATGATTTGTAATAGATCCACCTTCTACCATCTTCATATTAAATAAATGCTTCATGAGAAATACCTTATTTGAAGAGGAGGCCTTTTCATACAATTTTATTGGGGTTTCCATCATCTTTTCTTTTATAGTGTTAAATGTCACCGAAGGTGCCAGGCATAACTGAATGCTTCCAAGTTCCTTTCTATCTAAAATCCCCTAGTCCTTATCTGTCATAGTTTCCTATTTTTTTTTTCTCATTCCAACAACTTCCATAAGTCCTTTTGATAAACATAGTCCTCCATTTTCATTTTCCATAATTGAAAGTTCTACCCATTAAACTTCTCCACATTCAACTTACCCTCATCTACCATTGTGACTAGTTAGAAAAATATCCTAGTAACATGAGGATTAGACATCCTTAAACAATGATGCATTGATGAAATTCATCATGTTTCTACTTAAAACATCATGCTAGACTCATTTATTATATCAATCTAAGAACGTAAACTTGAGCTAATGACTGTAAAGTTTATGATTTAGTTCTTCTCATTAGTCATCACTACTAAGCTAAAAGCAGTTTCTATAGGGAACTTATATTGGAAACTAAACTTATAGATTAATTCTATCTTGAAGGGAAAAAAATAACAGTAAATAAATAATGATCTGGAAATAAACCTATGTTGTAGGATACAGTCAATGGTTCTACTACCAGTGACTATAGAAACAATAATACTTAACAACTCAAATGAAAATTAACTAAATTCTACCTAAGCATGAACAAAGAATCCACCTTCCACATGGGCCCCCATAGAAGTGTGAATGAATTATAACTCAAATATTGAAGTGAATAACTATCATATATCTATTCAACAAAACATGGACACAATATAGAATATTAAGATGTTTATTGCTTGACTATAACATAAATTCCTCAGAAACAAAACATCTAACTCTTCTAGAAACAAAAGTTTGAGCTTATTTAAAATAAACTAGGAAAAATAGAATGCCTACAAACTAGGTCTTCCATTACATAGCATAACAACTTTTAGCTTCAAGAGTGACATCATCATTTATGCAAGACGATAAACCACATTCAATGATTTAGAAATATAAGAATGCTCGGCAAGAAATAGTCTTGAATTAAATTAACAACCACAAATTGATTAAAGGAGTGGAGCTATAAATGAACTTCTAAAATAGTCACCCACCTTGGAAGAACCACTCATCCTTTAGTCCACACTCCTTTTTTGACTTATTCCTTCTAGAAAAGGTTAACACAATAAAATCCAAAACACGAATCCAAGGCATAGATCATAATAAGTTTTTCCTATTTAAATGTAGCCTTGTCACATGACTACAAGAGGTCTACCCATTAAATTTTAGAGAAGAAATATACCAAACTTACCATGACATTGATTAATCAAGATATATATTCAGTATTGTCTTTAAGTTTCATAAGCATCAAATATACATATAGTTAAAACTTATAAACACAAAATATTGTATCATGTTCATGAAAAACCATATATATTCAAGTTTGAACTTCAAAAATCATAAACAAAACATCCCAAAAACTTGACTCATCACATTGCTCCCACTCAACTATGAGACTTTTCTACAAAGGATAACTAAAAAAAACCTTGCTTTGATACCACTTGTTAGGATTAACCATAGACATAAATATCAATTACATGAAAATATAAAAAATATTAGGAAATAATAAATCACATAGAAAAGAACACAAGACACCAAGATTTAGCATGGTTCACCTAAACCCTAGGATACTTTCACCAAATAGCAAGTCCAATATTATTATGATCCAGTGATTACAACCTAATTACAATCTGTAATCCCTTATAGCTCAATTTTGCATTACACATTATGAGAGATAGCTAACCCTACACCGTTTTATACAAGAATTTTTTTCACTTTAGGGTTACAACATGGCATCCATATAGTGACCATAAATTAACCTGGACAGAGATGTTCTTATGAAGCATGTACAACACTTCCCAGATTAGTCACCACAATGTATATATATATATATATACATATTATATATATACATATACATATATATACATATGTATATATATACATATATGTATATATATACATATGTATATATATATGTATATATATATACATATATATATATGTATATATATATATACACACACATATATATATAATACATAAGTGTGAGGCATTATATATATATATATATATATATAATATATGATATATGTATTTTTCATTATATTAATTACACTATAATAAATAGACATATCCCATGAAGAGACATGTCTATCCATACCTCATCCTATATTAGAGAGATGGTTCCCATTTGGAAAGTACATACCACAAACTATGGCAGTGCTATAACATTTGTAGTAGATCTGGAAAATACTAACAAGGTTCAATCGTTAAAGGCTCTCTATTTTCTATCAAATCTTTAGCTTTGGTGAATGAATCTAGGATTAAATTTGTCTTTTTTTTGTTTATAGAGGAGTGACCTTTTCCCTTATTTATGTATTCTAGCCATATGGTTGGGTTTGTAGGGTTTTTTTTGTGTCATATTTTTTATTACTATGGGGATTTTCTATATCTAGCTTATTTTCTTGCTTTTCTCTGGTTTGTTTCTAGAGAAGTAATGGTGCATAAATGCTTGGAAGGGTTTTTTTGCCTCTTTTCTCATCTGGAAAGTCCTTTTGTTCATGATTGGTGTGTTGGGTGGGAAACTAACTCAAATGGCTAGATAGGTGGTTGCTTCCCCTATCTAGTATCTCATGGTTGTTGTATGCTATTATAGTGGCATGGAAAGGCTTTTGGAGATGATCTTTCCTTTTTTTTCTTGGTTTGGTCTTGGCCCAACTTGTAGCAAGGGTGGGTTGTAGTTGTTCAATGATGTTGAATTTTCCTTGATTTGTTGCCACATCTCAAAAGAGGTCAACATGGTGATATTTTTAATAGTGTCAAGATTGTTGCCTCTTAATTCCCATATTTGGCTCCTCTAGACCCAAATAGGGAAGAATAATGAATGATCACAATGGGTTTTGTACATTTGGATAACTTCTTCTTTCAAAGTTGCTATGGAGGTGGATAAGTCCCCCATTGAGGTGGTGACTACTATTTTTAATTTGGAGGTAGTCATCTCTCCTAATGAGGTGGAGTTTCTACATGCATGCTCTCTTGGGCTTCTATTGGTGAGATTTTATGGGTTCTTTGCTATGAGAAGGTTGATGTTTGGTGGTTGCATGGTTTCTTTATGGGCTTGTTCATTTGGCTTATTGTTCCTATTAAGGTGGACCCCTTCACTATTGAGGTGAGAGGGAAGACTATAGTTGGTGTTAAAAATGACATCTAGGTTATTATTGTGTAAAAGAAGATATGTGTTAAGCTCTCCCTCTCCAAAGTTGTTTTAAGCTTTATTTTGTGGGTAGCTTCCTATTTGTTGTCAATTTCTTCTCCTTTGACTATAATGATAATATCTTTTAGTCTCTGCCCTCCCTATAACTAGGTAATTTTGGAAGTTTTAAAGGGCTCACTTTGGTCCCTCATTTCTACTTTTGGTTAAAGCTTGTAGCTTTTGTGGGAACTTGTCCCAAGATGATATTTGAGAATGTTGACCATATTTGGTGGCTTAGTCACTTCTAGACATTTTTTTACAGAGGTAAGACTAGTCACTATTAATGCATTGTTAATGAGCTATTAATTTGTTGTTAATGTTTTATTAGTATTTTGATTAATTGTGTCTAATGCAGCCTCTTATTGTTTTACGGGCTAGCACTCTCTTGCTCATCAAAATTTGTTTAAGTGATCAACATCCAATCATAATGTATAATCCAAGTATAACTAATTTTCTTTCAATAAATCAGATAGTTTTCAAGTTAAGTACATACTCCCATCAAATGTATCATTTTAATTTTTTTGTGCATTTTTAAAACACAAATAGAGAAAGTGGGAAGTCAAAAATTAGGCATTGTTTTCATCTTTCATTTCGAATATTTTTAAACTTAAAAGGTCACACCCCTTGAAATCCTTAGCAAATTTTTTTATAAATTGAGTTACAATATCAGCAAAATTCATAGCCCAAACTACACTATTGTGATCTTGGATCTTCAATTGCAGGTTTCATATGTAATTATAGTGAGAAATTTCCACCCCATGTCTAGTAAAAAATCATGTACCACTAAGATTTGGATGATTTTTTTTTTTAAACATTCTTGCCCATTAGAAATCAATGGGCATGTTAGATTTGAACAAATCATCTTGCCTAACAAACTTCACAATTGCTGTCATTTATTCCCCAAAAATTATTATTATTGTTAACTTACATTCTAAAAGATAAGATACTTATTCTAAATGGTAACCTACCCATTGTTGTATTGTGTCAATCAATAATTAGGGGGATGCAACAATATCAATTTTATATGTCTCTTCTCTAGATTTGAGGAATTCTACTTCAACGATTGTAGGGTTATTGTTAATTTTTTTTATGAAACAATACTTATAATCACATTAATTTTATATACAATTACATGCCCATTCCCTTGAGCAAGAACAACCACTCTTTTTTTAAGTGTAAAAATTTCAACTCATTGCCCTCTTCTTGGCAAGATAAAACCTAGAGACTTACATCAATATGCAATATAATATGTCCTCTAATTTTACAGCACCCTAAAAAACTTCTATATCATCTCTCCTACATAGAACAAACCTTTTTCTAACATAAAAAATAATCTCAATAATTCTAACAACAACATCACTCTCCATCATTATGATTTCCTTAAGTTCCTTAAACTAGGAGATGCTCTTCTTAATAGACATATTAGAATCACAATGCTTTAAAATAGATGACTCATCCAAAGTAATCTTTACACCAGGGTAAACTTTAAGAAAGTTGCCTCCAAAAAAAGGTATAAAATATTGGCGAATCTTTCATTATTTTGAAAAAACAAAATTATTTCTATGGGCGAATCTCTCAATTTTTTATTCTAAATATAATTAATATTGGTGATTATTTTTGAATCATAATCTTTTTTGTATAAAATATTGACGAATCTCAATAATAATAGGAAGTTCATTAATCACTATGGAATATTACAAATCAAAATTGAATATTTTTTTACCTCATGGAATATTATGAGAATCGTTACATATACTTTAAATCAATAGTGAAAAATAAATATTTGTGATATATCCCTAAAGTAATTAATAATTATGATAATTATCGGTCAGTTCAATTCAATTTCTCCAATAATATATTATATTTAGGTAACTCAAATATATTCATGTAACGAATATTGTGGCAAATATTGAAGTTTAAATTTTTTAATAAAATAAATTATTGAGTGATTTTAAATATTCTAGAACTTAATTTTATAAAACTATGGCAATTTAGGTTGTATCAAATCTTAAATTATTAGCCAAATTACTATCCAAAAAATTCTAAAATTAGCCAAATTACGAATATTAGCCACTAAATTATACCCTACTTTACACCACTATATAGTTGATTATGATGTTTGTTTTTATTGTTTACACTAACTTTAGAAACTTAATACACACAACTTAGCTTCCACTCTACCATAGTGTAACTCTGAAATATCATTAAAATAAACAATATAGATTTTGATGCCTTCATCATACATAAAATGAAAGGTAAAAACTTGTCTAGGGCTTCTATGTGACTTGGACCCATGCATCTTATTTTTGTCACTAACACATCCTTTCAGTGTCCATCTTTTATAGGGATTCAAATATTTTGTAGCATTGATTGATTCACCTAGAACTACTTACCTCAAACACATGAATACCAAACTTTTTTGCATGAGTAGATGGGCTACCAAATTCATTGAAATAAGTACTTTACTTTCCCAAACTAATTACAAGTGGAAGGGATGACATATAAACTAAAAATAATTGTTGCCATGTTCAATAGATGGATGCATAGTTAACATAGGTTACATATTATTCAAAATATAGATGCAAGAGCACTGCAAATATTAAATAGAAATATATTGAAACTTACCTAAATTTACTAGTGCTTCAACATTTTAAAATTGTCAAACAAATGACTTATCATAGTTGATTGTATCAAAAAAGAAGAGATAGTTATATTCTATTTGGAAATATGCCAACTTGCATACAGGTATCATCAGACAACACAATTTTGAGTCACTTTAAAACTTTCTATTAGTTATTAGTGCCTTCTAAAACATTTAACCTTTAACAATATGTTGCCCTCCTTATAACTAGTTTACATTTGCATTCATGTTCACTACCACATAAACTGAGATGAAAGTAGACATATCTAATCTAATTCATCATAAGCTCATTTAACACATCATCAAATCCACACACATATGCCATGATGATTTGGTAACGTAGAAAACCCTTAGTTAAAGGGAAAACTGTGTAGGGATGAAACCCACAAATCTTTCACTACTGCAGGGTATGTGTAGGATCATGGTGTGCCAAAAAGTGGTGATGTGAAAAAAATAGTGTTTGAAAACATCTAAAAGTGCTTCAAAATCCACTCTAACTTTTTTTCACCTATCCAGGTACCAAACCTGGAAAGTAAGGCCCAACCCTTATTGGATATCCAATTTAACGAGTACTTAAAAATATATAGTATGAAATATATATAAAGTAATATGAAATAATAAATTAGTTATTACATTATATAATTATATAATTATAAATATATATTATATTATTTATGAAGATTAATATTTTTATATTTTGAAAATTATTCACAAATATCAATATGAGTAAAATATAATATAATAGTATCATCTAATATAATAGTATAGTATAGTATAATATAATATACTATAATAGTAGACTATAATATAATGTAATAGTATAGTATAATATAATACATTACTAATATGTTATTTTTGACCCATGGGGTGTTTCAAAAAAGACAACCCGCAAGTTGACATGTCAAATATCAAATATCCGATATATGATATAATATCGAATACCTGATATCTGTCAATGTTTATAAATAAATAAAAGGACAACCCATAGGTTGTTTTCACAGGTTAATCTAGCGTTTAACAGCTTGGATACCGGGTTTGAAATTGGATACATGATATAAGGTAATTTTTTAATTATTATCAATTTTAATATAAATTTAATAAATTTTATCATGAATTTGTTAGTTTTAGTTGAATTTAGGGTTTTTTGGATAGAAATTGTTATATTATGTTTTGCAAATTAATAAGAATGGTTGATCAAAATGATGACACTGAGGAAAGGAATAATATTCCTCGTAACCCCCCACCAAATGATCCAGTGCCCTTGCAAAACTATTCACCAAATGATCCTTTACCTCCTCAAAACCCTCCTCGAATCAAAGATTTGATAATTTAAAATCTCACCTAATTGAGGAATTTGCAAAGAACATATAATAATGTATCGACATTGGCTTCTATGTTATCCACATTAAACACCATAGTGGATAACATTGAAACCCTTACCAACCAACAAAATGTCGCTCTTCCTTGGCGTGATGAAATGCATGAGATGTTTTATGATGGCTTAGACTATGATGAGGTTGTGGCCCTTAATATAACCAAAGAGGATTTGCATAGCCTTTTTGCGAACCCAAAAACTGGTATACCAGTCAATAAAAAAAAAACCCAAACGATCAATTAAATGGTGCACAAATGATGCCATACATGCAAAATTTTGGGATTGTTGGTGGATGGTTTTTTATATCCCTCCACATAGAAATTTAGAGGTGCCATTTTATTTCCTTAGAAAGTTATATGCAGAATTTATGTTGAAACTCAAAGTGAACTATTGGAGCATGAAGCCCAACATGTGTGTAGGACTAGGAGCTCCTCAGAACAGACCCTCTTCCTAGTAGAAGAAAGCTAGCAGTTTTTCCCGCCCTACTGATATCTCTGCCCTCCTCGAGTGTAGCATCCTAATATTATGGTAGAGGCTAGCTCTCAGATCATCAGAGACATTCATAGGCTGAGTAGCCTATTGATATCTCAGGCTAGGTTAGTCCTACCTCCCCATGTTGATGATGTTGGTGCCAGTTCATCATCGACTAGTTCATCACATGTTTGTGTGCCTCACACTTGCATTATGTGTAAGAATATTTTCCTAGGTCCCATAGGTGATCTTCCTAAGTATCATTTTGTATTAGACGAGGATACACTAGACACACATGTAGAGGCTACAGACCCTAATGCGAGAGAGGAGAGGAATGCAGAGGCATGGAATCCTTCTACATCGGTATGTGTATACATTTTTTTTGTTATGACATATGCAATTTAAAGTTAATTTTTACAATAGACTAATTTTAATTCTTAAGCCATACTAACTTATACATGTATGTGATCTTCATTCATGTTTAGTTGATGACTAAGGAGGAGCTCAGATAGATTGATGATGCCACACTCTCGGCCATTTCATTTGGCCTTGAGAAATGTATGGTACATTATGTTGTGTTCTCATTTTTTTTCTATTTGATATTGTAGCATATATGGTTGCTAATCTTTCTTTTATCTTATAGGTACCACCTGTCCCAGGGGGACAAAGTGTGGGGGGATGAGTGAGCACCCATTGACAAAGGAAAGGTAATTAGATTCTTTCTATTTGATTAAATATCGATGCATTCTTGTAAAATGTTTGTGGTAATGAAATTTAATTACATTCTTTATTGTATATAGGGCATGGCTACTATTGATGAGCCCATACAAATTTTGCATCATAGATGCTCAGGCATTTCCATTCGCACTGAGAGCCCCATTGTATGTATAAGTATCATTTATTTTTAATTTTCCTTATGTTCATAAATAAATTCAAAACTGATTTCCATGATATTAACAACTACTATTTTGTATCTTATAGGACCTCCTAGTGCACATGAGGTTCGATAGGAGAGTTATGTAGATTTGATGATGTAGCCACTATATCCTAAGGAGGAGCCTTCACTAGTAAGTTGTAGTTTGAATTCATGATTAAATATGTTATAAATTTAGCATGCTCTGAATTATAATGTTATAGCTTAAGTTGTAGATTCATTTGAAAAACATATTTAAACATACACAGCCCATAATCAGCAAAGTACAAGCATTGCCAAGGGCATACACGAGGACTCCTGACCGGCACAGGAGGTCGACAAGAGAGGTATTTAATATGAAATTTTAATAGTATAAATCTTGATTACAAAGAAGATCATTATGAATTTGAGTAATTCAATGCTAGATACAAAGAATCATATAAATTTAGTAGTCTAACTTTGGGTTTTCCTTTTTTGTTTATGTAGGAGGCATCCGATCCACCTAATGTAGTAAAGAGGCTACATTTTGATCATCCACCAGCACCCTAGGATAGTATAGTTATTGAAGGATGCATCATGAGATATTTTGAGATGTCATATGCCACATTGTTTACATAAATATTGATATTATACACATTATGATGGCATGGTCAGCCACATTTTGTATATGGATCTATGTATTTTGATATATATTTGTATACTTTGTCTATGGATACATGATCTTTGATACATATTTGTGTAATTTTTATATGGATACATGTATTTATATATATATATTTTTTGTCATTTATGTGCACAATGTTATACATATTAATTTAGTATCTAGTATTGTTCAATTTATCGTGGATCATTGTATTGTGCATGTTTATGGAATACCATTCATTTTGATTATGTTTGTTATATTAGATTCAAATGCAATAATTTGTGAATAACTTTTTGACAACCTTTATTATCAAATTTGGATGCAATTTTTAATTTGAAGTGCTATCATGACATAAACACGCTTGTTAACCTCCTACACAAGGTTCACATAACCCCAAATCTAATTTTAAACTCCACCTTCAACCTTGAAACTAAATCTTGGCTTCAAATCTAATCTCAACATAGATAAGGACTCCACTCCTCAACTGTGGATTCTATTCACAACCAAAAACTCATTCCTAAACTCATAATCTTTGATAACTGGCACTTCACTTTGTTACTATCCTCATACTACTACTTTTCAATTTCAACGTAACCTCAAAATATTCCAACTTAAGAGACTTGATTGGATCAAACCTTTTTAACTTGGTTCCCCAGTACCATATCCATATGAATAACATCTATACATTTCTCACATTGATCAGATTACCCATACTAATCCACTTAACAAAATTGGCTTCATTAATGCATGTTATCATTTCACACCTTATATAGGTGTTCCCAACCTTGTATGGTCGTGCTCAAACCCCTAACTAACTCTTTCCACTCATTTTCACTTTGTAAGAAAAATTTATGACTCTTTTCCTGTAGCATTTGATAGTTCATCAATAGCCCTCATGAGCTCTAAGTTATGGCCCTAAGAAGATCGACCTTGAAGTGTACTTAGAGCACCTTGGAGTCTCCTCAGTACGAGGTGGCTATGGAAAATGGATGGTCTCCATGGCTAGAACAAGGGTATCATTGGGGTTCACCCACCCATTCGGAGCTAATGGGCCTAATGATTCGATGCCAAGATCAGCGATTTCAAAGTTACTTTGTGGTGCACCTATAAACTGAGGCACACTGTGTATTTTGGCATCAAGCAAGATCATTGTGCCAAATACAAATGGAATGTGATCTCTCAAAAATGAGATAGGTTATTTTAGGCCTTGGCATCATTGTCCTGTAGCATTTAATAGTTCATTGATAGCCCTTACGAGCTCTGAGTTATGACCCTCAGAAGATTGACCTCGAAACACACTTAGAGCACCTTGGAGACTCCTTGATACGGGGTGGCCGCAGATGATGGAGGGTCTCTATGGCTGGAAAAAGGGTGTCACTAGGGTTCACCTACCCATTCAGAGCTAATTGTACTAAATATTTGATGCCAAGATTAGCAGTTTCAAAGTTATGCTATGGTGCACCTATGAACTAAGGCACACTACGAGTTTTGGCATTGAGTGAGATCATTGTACTAAATCCAAATAGAAGGTGATCTTTTGAAAATGAGATATGTTATCTTAGACCTTAGCATCACCATCCTGTAGCATTCAACAATTCATTGATAGCCCTTACAAGCTCTGAGTTAAGACCCTCAGAAGATTGACCTTGAAATGCACTTCAAGCACCTTGGAGACTCCTTGGTACGGGGTGGCCGCAAATAATAAAGGGTCTCCATGGTTGGAAAAAGGGTGTTACCAGGGTTCACTTACCCATCTAGAGCTAATGGTGCTAACAATTCGATGCCAAGATTAGTAGTTTCAAAGTTACACTGTAGTGCACCTATGAACTGAGGCACACTATGAGTTTTGGCATTTAGTGAGATCGCAATGTTGAATCCAAATGGAAGGTGATCTCTCAAAAATGAGATAGGTTATTTTAGGTCTGAGCATCACCATCTTGTAGCATTTGATAGTTCATTGATAGCCCTCATGAGCTCTGAGTTACATCCCTCGAAAGATCAACCTCAAAATGCACTTAGAGCACCTTGGAGACTCTATGATATGGGGTGGCCACAAATGATGGATGGTCTCCATGGATGGAAAAAGGGTGTCACTAGGGTTCACCCACCCATCTAGAGCTAATGACATTGATGATTCAATGCCAAGATCAATAGTTTCAAAGTTACACTGTGGTGCACTTATGAACTGAGGCACACTACAAGTTTTGGCATCAAGCAAGATCGATGTTCCGAATGAAAACAAAAGGTGATCTCTTGAAAATGGGATAGATTATTTTAGGCCTTAGTATCATCATCCTATAACATCTGATGATTCATCAATAGCCCTTACGAGCTCTAAGTTATGGCCCTTGAAAGATCAACCTCGAAAAACACTTAGAACACCTTGGAGACTCCTCAGTACGAGGTGGACACAGATGATGGATGATCTCTATGGCTAGAATAATGGTGTCACTAGTGTTCACCCACCCATCTAGAGCTAATGGCATTGATGATTCGATGCCAAGATCAATAGTTTCAAAGTTACACTGTGGTGCACCTATGAACTGAGGCACACTACGAGTTTTGGCATTTAGCGAGATCGATGTGCCAAATCCAAATGGAAGGTGATCTCTTTAAAATTACATAGGTTATTTTAGGCCTTAGATCATCATCCTATAGAATTTAATAGTTCATTGATAGCCCTCACGAGCTCTAAGTTATGGCCCTCAAAAGATTGACCTTGAAACACACTTAGAGAACCTTGGAGACTCCTCGGTATAGGGTGGCCGTAGATGATGGATGATATCTGTAGCCAAAACAAGGGTGTCACTAGGGTTCACCTACCAATCCAAAGCTAATGGCACTAAAAATTCAATGCCAAGATCATCAATTTCAAAGTTATGTTGTGGTGCACCTATGAACTGAGGCACACTGCGAGTTTTGGCATCGAGCGAAATCATTGTGCCGAATCCAAATAGAATGTGATCTCTTAAAAATGAGATAGATTATTTTAGGCTTCTACATCATCATCCTATAGCATTTGACTTTTTATTGATAGCCCTCATGAGCTTCAAATTTTGACCCTCGAAAGATTGACCTCGAAATGAACTTAGAGCACCTTGGAGTCTCCTCTGTATGAGGTGGCTGCGAATGATGGATGGTCTCCATAGCTAGAAAAAGGGTGTTAATTGGGTTCACCCACCCATCTAGAGCTAACGGTGTTAATGATTCGATGCCAAGATCAACGATTTCAAAGTTACGCTATGGTGCACCTATGAACTGAGGCACACTGCGAGTTTTGGCATTGAGTGAGATTGCTCTGCTAAATCCAAATGGAATGTGATCTCTCAAAAATGAGATAGATTATTTTAGGCCTTGGTATTTATATAATGTAGAATTTGATGTTTCATCGATATCCCTCACGATCTCCGAGTTACGATCCTTAGAAGATCGACCTCGAAATGTACTTAGAGCACCTTGGAGACTCCTCGGTACAGGGTGGCCGTGAACGATGGAGGCTCTTTGAGGCTAGAAAAAGAGTGTCACTAGGGTTCACCTGCCCATCTAGAGCTAATGGCACTGATGATTCAATGCCAAGATCAGTGGTTTCAAAGTTATGATGTGGCGATCCTTTAATGTCATAGAATGTTACTTTTATGCACTTTTACGGATGTGTATTTGGAAATTGAATAACTTTTGAAAAATGATTGATAGGGACTTCAAACCAAAACCAAAATCTTATAAATAAATAGTACCAACTTATCAATTCAAAAAGTTCACCCTTTAAACATTTGGTTCTATACTGCATGTGGAAAAACAAAAAAATGCACTGGAAACATCAAGTTCTTTATTGATTTAAGAGCAAGCACAATGTGTTTCTTCAATCTATCTCCTTCTTTGAATTCTTAGAGCCTATATAGGATATTTACAACTGATTCGACCAACTATGGATAGTTCTAGCCTTTAGGAGTTACATTTTGAAAATTTTGGAGGAGTTGATGAAATCCAACTCCACAGTCGCCAAGATCACCTACATGCAAATAGCTTGCTGAAGAGAAACCGAAAGAGCAAGAGCTTGAAGCAAACAATGCAAGAGAAAATATTTCACAATAGGAAAATGAAATTGCTATGTGAATGGATTGATTTACAATGAGAGAGAGACCGTTTAAAAAGGCCTCATGGAAGCTTGTAGAATAAGCTGGAAGGAGGTAGAGGACAAAAATGACAACTCAGCACATATCCACAAAAAGTGGAATATGCTAAAAAAGGAGCAAACTCCCGAGTTGTCAACAACTAACCACTACATGCATTGAATGCTAAATATTAAATAAATGCATTAACCTAAGTAAGCTTAAGTAATAGAATAAATAATTAATTATTAATTATTTACTCTAACACCCCCCCTTAAGTGCAACTTAGGGGAATGCCTTAAGCTCCTAAAACTAAGATGAAATGCATAATGGGTCCCGACAACGAGGCCATGTTAGGTACCCATGTACAATGCAACCTCTGTAAAACGGAGAAAGAGGGAAAACCCTGTGGGAAAAACCCTCCTCCAAAAAGAGGTAAAAAACAACATGCTAAAAAAAACATGAAGTGAAGGAAGGAAGGCCTCAACCAATCCCCCCAAGGACAACTTCCGCCAGAAATGTTTCAAGAGACTCTCTCAAAACCATAAGTACAACCAGCCCCCCCATGAGAATAGACACCAAGCCCCCCCCATAATGATGGAGCTCTTGTAGAAATGATCGAACCAATGAAACTCCAATTCAGAAGGAACAAAGGCACGTAACAAGGAAATCCCTGCATGAGAGGAGAAATTGGAAAGCCTAGCTGATGTCCAGAAGAGAATGTATGAGGAACCAAAAAGGAAATCCCCAAGGCAAGTGTGATGACATTGTCATGAATGTCCACTGAAGTATCTGCAACAAGTGTACCTGGAGTCTCAATAAATGAAGTTGGAAGATCAGATGGAGCAGAAGGAGAATCTTGTAGAGAGGAAAAGCCCTCAACTAGTTTTGGTGTGGCAATCAAAATAGGGATCTCAGGAACAATACAAATGTTCAAGTGTCCTGACTGCACCACACGATGCTCCTGCGAAAGTGAAGTAGTGTGCTCCAACAATGGAGATGGTGGACCAAAGTGTGAGAAAGAGTAGAGACGAGTGGAAGGATCAACTGCCCCTATAGCAATAAGTTCTCCTATAGCATGATCTCGAATGAAGACTAAATCAATAGTGAACTCAACTGTCTTCCCTGATCCACTGCATGTAATCTGAGAAATTGAGAGAAGGTTAGCAGACAAAGATGGAACATACAATACATCATTGAATATACCATCTTGGATGTGAACTGAACCTTTCCCACAGATTGGTAATGCAGTGTTATTCCCCATGAGAATGTGAGGAATAGGACAAGCCTCAAGAGTGGAGAAGACACCTTGAGAAGATGTCATATGGTGAGAAGCACCTGAATCCAGTATCCAAGGAACTTGTGAATGAGATGCAATGGAAGCCTGAAATGCATGACCCTTTCCAAGATCTGATGTAGATGTTGAAGAGGTGGAGGAAGACTGAAAAGAAGACCCTTGTGAGGTAGAAGAGGATGGAGAAGAAATAGTGCTCTTCTGAAGGAGAGCTTGTAAATCAGCAATCTATTTCTCATAGCCATCACATTTCTTCTGAAAACAATGTGCCTCATCATGAGATCCTTTTCCACAATAGGAATAGGTAGGAGTCTTAGTCTTCTTTTTCTCCTTCTTCTTAGAAGATGATGAACCAGTAGAAGAGGGATCAGATATCTTCTTTAACGTCTGCTTCTGTGTAAGTAATGCCTGTGCTTGTGAACCTGAAAGTGAATCCATCTGGGTAATCTTGGACTATTCACGGGTTAACTGATCACAAAATGTCTCAAAAGAAGGCATCCTATGTTGATCACCCAAGGCATCCATAGTGGAGTAGAAAGTGGAAGAGAAGATTTGATACTGTCCCTTTAACTTTGAGAGTATCAAAAAGATACACTGATCATCTGTTTTGTTCTTCCCACATCCTTGTAAAACTGCACGCAGGGATTTGAACTTCACTAGAAATTCCTCAATGGTGGGAAAGTTACTTGGTGACAACAAAGTCAATTCTGCATCCAACTGAAGTGCTCGGAACTCATTCACCTGTCCAAACAAAGTTTGAAATCTCTGCCAATAGGCCCGTGGAGTAGTCAAACCATCCAAGTGAAATAACAAGCTGTCTGAAATGTTGAGTGCAATAAGCCCCATGGCTTCATCCATCTTGTTCCTATGCTGTAGAATCTCAAAAGGTTGTTGGAGAATAGGCTGATGTTCATCCAGACAAGACCATAGACCTCTGGACATTAGAAGTCTAGGCATTTGTGCCTTCCACGTGTGATAGTTGTGTGGTGTGAGACAGGAAATAGAGGGATCCGCCATTGAGAGAAAGAAGACGAAAGTAGAAGGGTCTTAACTGAAGTAAATTATAGAAAAGAAAGACACCCCCCCACAATCATTAAAAAATATCTCCCAAATACCACAAAAAAACAACTAAGGAAAGCAAAAAAGTGGAAAGGAACCTAGATTTATTGATGCAGAATAAGAGGAAACAAAAGCCTCTACTTTGATGCCAAAAATGGAAGCTCAAATGAACTCAAAATTGTGTGAAAATAGTACCAATGTGTTCATCTCTGAGTCAGCTTTCCGATGCTTCTTTTGGATCAGAAAAAGACCTCCGTATGCTCAAGTTATAGCCAAAAAACTGACTGCTACTCCAAAAAAGCACTTGCTGGAAAATTACAGACACACGCATAAATTTGACGGCCGTATGCCCGTCACAAACCTATCGCCTGAAAAAAATCCATTTTCGGCAAGGTGATGTCAGACGCCATAAAAGTGACATCAGCCAACCAGAATATGACATTAGCAAATCTTTGTCAGGCGCCACGTGGCAGTCAATGAGTGGAAGCAGACAACGCCATGTGTCGCTTCGTGGTTGGATAGGCCACAGGGCGGCGAAGCGACAAAAAATGCTGGTGGCGTTGGTGCCCGGGAGGAAAACTGGCGGTGTCGCTGTCTGTGGTGGTGGAGGCAACTGCGCCCGGGCGGTGGGTGTTTAGGGTGGCGCCGCAGCGGGAGCCGCTAGCGGAGCGGCCTATCGGAGGTGCTTGAGTGGAGATCGGGTGGCCCCATGGTGGCGCGTTGGCGCTGCTGCGGCAGTGCTCAAAATTTTTTTAATAGTTTTTTGCACTATCGCGCATCCGTACGACGATACGGCCAGACCCTGAAACAAAAAATGGTTGCCCTCCGGAGCTCTGTCTCCAAAATTGAAAAAGTTTTATATGAATCCTGACTGCAAACGGCCTTCCGGATCCAATGGTGATGTCCGTTTGGGCTGAAAGTGCTCCAAAAATTTGTTCTACTCCTAATTTGAAAAAATTGTACAAACAAACTAGGGTTTGTGACTTCAAATCATGGCTTCAAAAAACCTTCAAACAAGAAGCAGCAGGGAGGCTCTGATACCATGGAGGAGTTGATGAAATCCAACTCCGCAGTCACCAAGATCACCTACATGCAAATAGCTTGCTGAAGAGAAACCGAAAGAGCAAGAGCTTGAAGCAAACAATGTAAGAGAAAATATTTCACAATAGGAAAATGAAATTGCTATGTGAATGGATTGATTTACAATGAGAGAGAGACCATTTAAAAAGGCCTCATGGAAGCTTGTAGAACAAGCTGGAAGGAGGTAGAGGACAAAAATGACAACTCAACACATATCCACAAAAAGTGGAATATGCTAAAAAAGGAGCAAACTCCCGAGTTGTCAACAACTAACCACTACATGCATTGAATGCTAAATATTAAATAAATGCATTAACCTAAGTAAGCTTAAGTAATAGAATAAATAATTAATTATTAATTATTTACTCTAACAAATTTGACATGAAAATTGTAAAAGTTGCTAAGCAACTTTTTGCAATTTTTGCACTAAGACAAGTTTTATGTAAAATTTGTTTGCAAATAGACTCTACAAACTCCTACGGACCCTACTAATGTTCTAAACACCTAGACTTGCCTAGAAAACATGGAATTTACAAAAAATCCACTTTATTGGACCAATTGATGCCCAAGGCTTATAGCTACACCATGGGGTCTTGTGTCCATTACAAATGTGGATGGTCATAGGGAGATCATTATATCTATTCCTAGACCTTATTACATCAAGAAAAGAAAAAATATTAGGTGCTCTGCACCAGTGTTCCACGTATTGATGTGATAAAAAAGTGCATGGAATAGTTAGTGATTGTGCATACCTCATGTATGCATTACTTGATTTATTTTTTGATGAGATGTGGTTGGTATGTGATTGATTAAAAAGCTTTCTTAGCATGAGCATTGTTGGATAACCAATCAATTTTCCTACTAATTCAAATGGGTCTTTCTAAGGGCTCAACATGTTTGGGTGATATTGAATCCACATAGAAATCACTAGATCTTCCAGAGATGCTACAGGGTGTGTGCAAAGGGACTAGCATCCTTTAATATTGTAGAATTTCATTTTTGTGCATTTTTGTGGATATGCATTTGGAAACATGTCATGCATTCTTGAAAATTCTTTTTATTAGATGTACTAGGTATGTGAATGATCAACAACCTTGTATTTCATTATTTTTATTGGACTAAGAACTAGTTTTCCTCTCAATTGGAAGGGTTGGCCTAAGGGTTCAACACTAATGGGTGATGTTGAACCACCTTGGTAATGACTAGTTCATTTGAGGAGGCTTGAGACTACATGCAAAGGGATTCTTGTCAATTTTACTCTTGTTTCAAGGGGTGGGCCTAAGAGCTTGACATGTTTTGGTGATGTTAAATCACCATATTAATGAATAGATCATTTGGAGATGCTAAAGAGTGTGTGCAAATGGACTATCATCCTTTAATGTCGTAGAATCTTATTTTTATGAACTTTTATGGATGTGGTGCACCTATGAACTTTTATTAACTATTCCCGCATGTTGATAACATAAGAGGAGATGAGGAGTATTGATAGACAACAAGAGTATTACATGCATAATGATGAGTATGATTACCAAGATCAACAAAAAATAGATTGGAAACACAAGAAGCATGGCAAATATCTTGCAATAGAGATAACTATAAAAGATGAACAGATGAGATTGCAATTTTCTCAATTTCAAGAGGTAAAGACCCAACCACCTTGTGTTCCTAGTCAATGAGCCAACCCATTAAAGTGGAGGCCCTCAAAAATGAATTTCCAAGCTCGAGGCATGTTGATCCTCTACAATATCCAAGTATACCTCCTATTTTTGAGATTCCAAGTTTTAGGGGTCATAGCCTTGCAAAAGAAATAGAACAACACCTATATGAGTTCCTACATGGTCAAATTATCAAACTAACATGGAGGCCTTCTTGGAACAACTATCCTAATTTTAAAATACCATTACCTTCTTTTTTTGAGCAGAATGAGGAAGATGTGATTCAAAACACATAATCACAATAAAAAATATGAATGAGATGGTAGCTAACCAAAGCTTAGAAGATTATTTTTATAATATTGCAAAAGTTTTTTGTGAGAACCTTGCTACTAAAAATTCAAAGTATATGCATTTTTCCTAATGATTCTAAGCATGAATGCAATATGGATCCATTTCTCAAGAGCATTCATCAAGTTGATAGTTGTTATAAACTTTGAGCTACTTTAACAAAAGGAGGGGACTCCTTGACCATGGATGATGTAGAGATAGCACAATGGAAGCAAGGATCAAGCCAAATCCTATACAACCTTCAAGGTTTTCACAAGGATTTAACAAAAGACTTGGTCTACTTCCTTAAATGGATACTCCTCCTAACAAACACTGAAAAAAGGTTTCTAGAATTACCTTCCACAAGTAAGACCCAAAACCACATGCACCCAATTCAATGCAAATATGAAAACCTCCCTCAAAATGTGCAAAATGAGGATTTTATTGTTCTAGGAAAAATGATTGATAGGTACTTCAAACCATAATCAAGATCTTCTAAATGAATAGTGCCAACTTATCAATGCAAAAAGTTCACCCTTCAACCATTTGGTTCTATACTGCACGTGATAAATCAGAAAAAAATGCACTAGAAACAACAAGTTTTTATTGATTTGAGAGCAAGTACAATGTGTTTTTTCAATCTATCTCCTTCTTTGGATGTTCAGACCCTTTATAGGCTATTTGAAGTTGATTAAACCAACTTATGGATAGTTGTAGCTATTAGGAGTTACATTTTGAAAACTTGACAAGAAAATTGCAAAATTTGTTAAGCAACTTTTTGCAATTTTTGCGCTAAGACAACTTTTATTGCAAATTTTCTTGTAAATGGATTCCACAAACTCCTAGGGACCCTACTAGTATTCTAAACACCTAGACTTCCTAGAAAACATAGAAATAACCAAAAATCCACTTTATTGGACCAATTAATGCCCAAGGCTTATAGTTGCACCATGGGGGCTTGTGTCCATTACAAAAGTGGATGGTCATAGGGAGATCATTAGATGTATCCATAGACCTTATAGGAGACAAGTTAATATTAGAGGGAAAATCAATTTGGTAAGCATTGTTGCCACACTTTTTGCCAATGGAGGAAGAGTTGGCATGGTTGTAATAATGCATGGTAAACATGATGAACCAATAAAAAGGAGAAACACTATAGAAACCAAAAAATCAAGCTTAAAGTTTGTGCTTTCAAGATGCTATGCAATTAGGTATTTTTCCTAGCTCAAGTCAAGAGAGGAGTCATCATTCAAACTAGCACTTGAACATGAAGATGATTATGGAGAGGATCAAATGTAACATGTTGATTCAATCCCAAATGTTGACAATATACAAGGATTTAACTTTGACAATATACAAGATCACATTATTAGAATAAAATAATGAGTAAAATATCCAATGGAAACCTCACATCATAAAAAATAAATGAAATGCATTGATAAGACTTGTACTAAAAAGCTTACACAATATTAGTATCATAAAATCACTTCTTGTTTCAATGCCTCATTGTGTATGAGTATTCAAACTTATTGACACCTTCCCCAAATTGGTTTTTAAGGAATCAAGTATTCTAATTGTTCATCTATATTTTCTAAATTTGTCTTATTTGATTAGCTTGATAAAAATGGTTTTAATAATCATTATGTCAGTTCTGTGTCAAATAAGAAAAAAGCCAAACTTGTAATAAGATATTCCCAAGCAATTATCTTTCATTGTCTCGTTGCTTCAATACTCATATAGTTATAAATGCTCTTAAAATTGTCTTTATAGCCTTGTATCACATGCAAATATGATTTGCAAGAACTTTTTCAATATCTTCCTCTTATAATTCCTTACAAAAAACCTACCAAAATACAAATTAGAATGTGTAACTAATTTAACTTGTGTTTTTCATTATTACAAAAACCATATACAAAAAAACTTCACATTTTACATCATAATACATCATAAATCTTAGGAATTCTCCCCAACACCCCTCCCCCCTCACTCTTCATGATGTACCTACATTCCAATATCATAAAAAATATTAGTAACTTATTGTATTAAACAAGATAATCATAGGTTCACTGAATCATTATGAAGGAAATAACATAAGAAGTAAATATACCTAGTTGAGTGTTCCAATAGGGTCCTCTCTTTATTTTAGTGTCTCCAATAGGGCTTAATGATCAGCATTAGTGATAGTAAAAAGTTCTTTTACTTTTGGTCTTCCTTGATGCTTCAACAACTTTACATTTGTTGCTATAATAAGACACAAATATATGAGAATTATTTTGTGCTTCTGATAGTCTTCAAATGCAAGAATTCCATTCCTTCTAAGCATGTATGTCTACAACCATGTTCTACCTACAACCACTGAACCAGTAGGATATGTGAATCCATCATCATCTATGATCGGTTGTGCAAGATTATTTTTACCTCTTACACAACATGCTAACCAATAATCATATTTCTCATCATTCCCCTATGGTGAAACCAATGCAAAGACATGTCCTAGTTGAAGAAGATCTAATAGATGGTTATGCTCAAGTGAACTTTCCATGTCATCATTTCTAATAGAGGGTATGATAGAAAATGGAGTAAGATAATGTAGAGCCCATGTGTCCACCCACTCACTTGACTCACAGTGATCCCAATCACACTAAAAACAACTAGGACAAAAGAAAGCTAGTTGTCATGTCCAAATGGTCCATGTACTAGAATCAGAGCTCCAGAATGAATGCATTTTTTATGAGTCTTCCACTATAGCTGAGTCTAATCTATCACCTATGGACCCTTCCTCAACCAACCAAAAGAACTTGCATACCACTGAATCAAGAGTCCCCCCCTATGATAATGCTAAACTACACCAATCAACAGTGCTACAAGCATCAAGAAGCTCTGCTGCTGAAATATTCAGTTGCTCCTTAACTAGAGCTCTCTCCACACATGCCCCTGCTCCATCATGTTCCCCTTTCCCATGGCTGGACTCAAAAAAACTCCAAATATGAGGCACCCCCCTCTCTATATGCATCTTACACAACCAATAAAACATGCAAGCATTCTTGAATTGACCTGTACAGTTATTTGACCAAATGATATGTCTATCCATAACAATTGCATTCTCCTATAATAAATCAAAATAATTCTCAAAACAATGTTGAACAATCTCATGAGAGTGAGATCTATCATCACTCATATAAAAATGATACTGTCTAAAGATCTTCTGATTATCTTCCACACTATTAGGGGCATGTCTATATGTAATGTGGAAAAAAATAGCAATCTAAATGGAATTGTAATACTAAGATTATGTCTAATTTTGAGGTTGCAATGTGTAGTTGTCAGAAAAATCAACAATTGATATAATAGTGCCAATGGGAAAGGTCTCCTTACATATTCTAAATTGTTGATCCAACCACTAAGACCTATGACTATGTCTTGCAAACTTGTAGAAAAGATTTGCCTTGAAATATGATATAAAACTAGCCACACTTATTTCTTTTCCAACCAATTCACACCTAGAGCCCTCACCCCCACTCTTCAATGTGTATTTCACCATTTCATATACCTTTTTTTACTATTGTCTTTCCAAGATCTTGTTCACACCCCTCATGGAAACATGTGTCAAACTTGGATATGCCACCACATTCTGAACACTTCTCATTTAAGAAAGCATTTCTATAAAAGTAACAACCATCAACTCTACAATATAAAAATTGATCCAGCAAGTCTCTTGATGATTTCAGAAGCCCACTAGCACCACAATTCTCCAACATTTCTTTACTATGCAAAGTAGAACGGATGGAGTATAATAGTTTATGGTGCATAGAAAACTCAACATGATATTTGCAACAACATGTATTTCAAATTTTAAGTGGCACACAATAAAATGGCTTCAAAGATTCAAAAGCCCTTTGTGATATATGAAGACTTGGATGACTCTATCTAAATTGTTTAAACAACATAGTTTGAGTTACCTCCAAATAGTGTTTAGGATGTGGCATGTGGTCTCTGATGTCAATTCTCAACTTTAACATGTCTTTAGCATTGGGTGATACTTGTGAGCTAGAGTGCCAAAATTGTGTAATTTCTTCCTTCACATCAATGGATAACTTCTTATCAAAATGTGGAAGTCTCCCACCAAATGCCCATGTTTCATTTTGAAGAGGATCATCAATTCTCTCTCATCGACTAAGTGCTCTTCTCAAAGTAGTACATTAGGTTCAAATCAATACAAGTTTGTCCCATATATTTACCCTTTCTCAAATGATGACTTACCAAAGAGGTTGTAATAACCCTTTGAGCAGCTCTATTATCCTTCTCCCTGTTATTTTTCCCAATGCTATTGAGAGCACTTAAAAGATTCTTCACAATAATGGATTTTTTTCCTAACTTTTTATTGACATGAATCTTCAATTTAGAAAGTACAGGTCTCATATTTTGCATCTTTAATAAGTGCATAAAAAGTTGGCATTGCTCCACCACTATCTTGTTGTTGAAAAACATCTTATATAGTCTTGAAGCCCATAACTGAATGGTTCTTTCTAACTTTTTCCCTTCCAAATTGGTAATAATCATTTCATCAATTTCAATTATCCATTTTGGTGTTCTAGAGCCTTCATGTCGATTATAATCAGGAGATATGTAAGGTTCATATGCATTAAATTGTCATATTCAGCATGGTCAATTATGCAATTTACATTATGAACTGGTAGCATTTCCTCCTTGAAATTTTTATTCTCTAAATTTTCAATTCTGGCATTATCATTTTCAATTGGTACATTTTCATTCCCCAATTGCACATATTCATTATTTGACTCTATGATTTCACCTTTGAGTAACTCATCATCAACTTGACTGACATTTAATAGACCTTGTCTTTTCCTTTGGTGTTCTATTTTGTCCCTTTCCCTATATGCCACAATGTCTTCATTAGATACCTTCTTTTTGTGTTTAACCTTTCGACGACTGCTGCTTCCCATTCAGATGACAATATTGGACACCTAGGGATATATTATCAAACTTTATTCAATTGTTTGGACCCCAAAATGTGAATTTTCCTAAAACCTATGAAAAACACCCATAGAAAGTGATGTTGTTAGGTCTGCAGTGATAGGGAATATTTTTGAAAAATTATGCCAGTAAAATTAGGTATTTGATTTTAAATCGGATATTTGATATTGGTCGGCACCAAAATATTGCAAGAAAAAATGAATTTATGAGTTATGACTAATCTATAAATATATAATCTATAATATATATTACTATTATTATTATATATTATTATTATGACCTATGTTATTAATATATAATAATATATTATGTTATTATTAATATAATCTATAAATAATATATATATACATTTTTATACTAAAATATTATTATTTTTACTATATTATTATATTTTTTACTATATTATTTGTATTTATTACTATAACAACATATAATAATTGTTTATTTGGGTTGAAAGGGGCCATTGAATGACCTATGACCCCTTTCCACACATTCCATGATGACATATGTCTGTAGGGGTCCTAGGACCCCTAGGGACATATTAGAATCATTTATATTGGTTGAAAAGGGCCATAGGATGACCTATGACCCCTTTCCACACATTCCATGATGACATATGTCTCTAGGGGTCCTAGGACCCCTAGGGACATATTATAATTGTTTATATGAGTTGAAAGGGGTCATAAGATGACCTATGACCCCTTTCAACACATTTTATTACAACATATGTCTCTAGGGACATATTACAATAATTTATATGGGTCAAAATGGGCCATAGGATGACCTATGACCCCTTTCGACACATTCCATGATGACATATGTCTCTAGGAGTCCTAGGACCCCTAAGGACATATTAGAATAATTTATATGGGTTGAAAGGGGTCATAGGATGACATATGACCCCTTTCGACACATTTTATTACAACATATGTCTCTAGGGGCCCTAGGACCCCTAAGAACATATTACAATAGTTCATATGGATCAGAAGGGGCCAAAGGATGACCTAAGACCCTTTTCGACATATTTTGTGATAACATATCTCTCTAGGGGTCCTAGGACCCTAGGGAGATATTACAATCATTTATATGGGTCGAAAGGGGCCATAGGATGACCTATGACGCATTTCAAGACATTCCATGATGACATATGTTGCTAGGGGTCCTAGGACCCCTAGTGACATATTATAATTGTTTATATGGATCGAATTTTGACACATTTTATTACAAAATATGTCTCTAGGGGCCCTAGGACCCCTAGGAACATATTACAATAATTTATATCGGTTGAAAAGGGCCATAGGATGACCTATGAACCTTTTGACACATTCCATAATGACATATGTCTTTAGGGGTCCTAGGACCCCTAGGGACATATTAGAATCATTTACATGGGTCAAAAGTGGCCATACGATGACCTATGACCCCTTTCAACACTTTTTATTATAACATATGCCTCGAGGGGCACTAGGAACCCTAGGGACATATTAAAATTATTTAAAGGGTCCATAGGATGACCTATGATCCCTTTTGACACATTCAACTATGACATATGTCTCTAGGGGTCGTAGGACCCCTAGAAACATATTATTATCATTTGTATGGGTTGAGAGGGTCCATAGGATGACCTATGACCCCTTTTGACACATTCCATGATGACATATGTCTCTAGGGGTCCTAGAACCCCTAGAGACATAATAGAATCATTTATATGGGTTGAAAGGGGCCAAAGGATGACCTATGGCCCCTTTTGACATAGTTCATAATGACATATGTCTCTAGGGGTCCTAGGACCCCGAGGGATATATAAGAATCATTTATATGGGTCGAAAGGGCCCATAAGATGACCTATGATGCCTTTTGACACATTTGATGATGACATATGTCTCTAACGATCCTAGTACCCTTAGGGACATATTACAATCATTTATATGGGTTAAAAGGGGTCATAACATGACCTATGACTCCTTTCAACACATTTTATTACAACATATGTCTCTAGGGGCCCTAGGACACCTAGGGACATATTACAATAATTTATATGGGTATAAACATGCCATAGGATGACCTATGACCACTTTTGACACATTTCATGATGAAATTTGTCTCCAGGGGTCCTAGTACCCCTAGAGATATATTAGAATCATTTATATGGATCAAAATCTACCATTTGATGACCTATGACCCCTTCCAACACATTCCATAATGACATATGTCTCTAGGTGTCCTAGGACCCCTAGGGACATATTATAATTGTTTATATGGGTCAAAAGGAGTCATAGGTCCTTTCGACACATTTTATTACAACATATGTCTCCAAGGGCCATAAAACGTCGAAGGACATATTACAATCATTTATATGGGTCGAAAGGGGCCATAGGATGACCAATGATCCTTTTCGACACTTTCCATGATGACATATGTCTCTAGGGGTCCTAGGACCCCTAGGGACATATTAAAATCATTTATATGGGTCAAAAGGGGCAATAGGATGACCTATGACCCTTTTTGACACAATTTATTATAACATATGTCTTGAAGGACCTTAGGACCCCTAGGGACATATTAAAATCATTTATATGGGTAGAAAGGGGCCATAGGATGACCTTTGACCCCTTTCAACACATTCCATGATGACATATGTCTTTAGGAGTCCTAGGACCCTTAGAGACATATTATAATTATTTATATGGGTCAAAAGGGGCCATAGGATGGCCTATGACCTCTTTTGACACATTCCATGATGACATGTCTCTAGGGGTCCTAGGACCCCTAGGGACATATTCAAATCATTTATATGGATCCAAAGGGGCCATAGAATGACCTATGGCCCCTTTTGACACATTCCATGACGATATATGTGTCTAGGGGTCCTAGGACCCCTAGGGATATATTAGAATTATTTATATGGGTCGAAAGGGGTCATAGGAGGACCTATGACCTCTTTCAACACATTTCACGATGACATATGCTGCTAGGCGTTGTAAGACCCCTAGGGACATATTAAATTTGTTTATATGGTTTGAAAGGGGTCATAAGATGACCTATTATCAATTTTGACACATTTTATTACAAGATATGTTGCTAGGGACCATAGGACCCCTCGGGACATATTACATTCATTTATATGGGTTGAAAGAGGCCATAGGATGACCTATGACCCCTTTCGACACATTCCATGATGACATATGTCTCTATGGGTCTTAGGACCCCTAGGGACATATTAGAATTGTTTATATGGTTCAAAAGTGGCCATAGGATGACCTATGACCCCTTTCAACACATTCCATGATGACATATGTCTCTAGGGTTCATAGGACCCCTAAAGACATATTACAATCATTTATATGGGTCAGAAGGGGCCATAGGATGACCTATGATCCCTTTCGACACATTTTATTACAACATGTCTCTAGGGGTCCTCGAACCCTTATGGACATATTATAATTTTTTATATGTGTCAAAAGGCATCATAGGATGACCTATGACCCCTTTCAATACATTTCATGATGACATATGTCTCTAGGGGTCCTAAAATCTCTAGAGACATATTAGAATCATTTATATGAGTTGAAAGGGGCCATAGAATGACTTATGACCCCTTTTGACACATTCCATGATGACATATTTCTCTAGGGGTCCTAAGACCCCTAAGAACATATTAAAATCATTTATTGGGTCAAAAACACATTCTATGATGAAATATGTTTCTAGGGGTCCTAGGGCCCCTAAGACATATTACAATTGTTTATATGGGTTGAAAGGGATCATAGAATGACCTATGACACATATCGACACATTTTATTCCAACATATGTTGCTAGAGACTCTAGAAACCCTAGGGACATATTAGAATAATTTATATGGGTTGAAAGGGGCCATAGGATGACCTATGACCCCTTTTGACACATTCAATGATGACATATGTCTCTTGGGGTCCTAAGACACCTAGGGACATATTAGAATCATTTATATGGGTTGAAAGGGGTCATAGGTCCTTTCGACACATTTCGTGACAACATATGTCTCTAGGGGTCCTAGGATCCCTACGGACATATTATAATTATTTATATGGGTCAAAAGGGGTCAAAGGATGACCTATGACCCCTTTTGATATATTTTATTACAAAATATGTCGCTAAGGGACCTAGGACCCCTAGGGACATATTACAATCATTTATATGGGTTAAAAGAGGTCATAGGATAACCTATGACCCCTTTTGACACATTTGATGATGACATATGTCGCTAGGGGTCTTAGGACCCCTAGGGACATATTAAAATCATTTATATGGTTTGAAAGGGGCCATAGGATGAGCTATGACCCCTTTCAACACATTCCATGATGACATATGTCTCTAGGGGTCCTAAGACCCCTAGGGACATATCATAATTGTTTATATGGGTCGAAAGGGGTCATAAGATGACCTCTGACCCCTTTTGACACATTTTATTACAACATATGTCGCTAGGGGCCCCATGACCCCTAGGAACATATTACAATCGTTTATATGGGTTGAAAGGGGCCATAGGATGACTTATGTCCCATTTCAACACATTCCATGATGACATATGTCTCTCGGGGTCCTAGGACCCCTAGGGACATATTATAATTATTTATATGGTTCAAAAGGGGCCATAGCTGACCTATGACCTCTTTCAAGACATTTTATTACCACATATGTCCATAGGGGTCATAAGACCCCTAGAGACATATTATAACTGTTAATATGGGTCGAAAGGGGTCATAAGATGACCTATGACCCCTTTCGACACATTCCATGATGACATATGTCTGTAGGGTTTGTGGGACCCCTAGGGACATATTATAATTGTTTATATGGGTCAAAAGGGGCCATAGGATGACCTATGACCTATTTCGACACATTCCATGATGACATATGTTTGTAGTGATCCTAAGACCCCTAGGGACATATTAGAATCATTTATATGGGTCGAAAGGGGTGATAGGATGACCTATGACCCCTTTCAACACATTCACCTTTCGACACATTCAATGAAAACAAACATCTCTAGGGGTCTTAAGACCCCTAGGGATAGTTTATAATCATTTATATGGGTTAAAAGGGGTCATAGGATGACCTGTGACCCCTTTCGATGCATTTTATTATAAAATATGTCTCTAGGGGCCCTAGGACTTCTAGGGATATATTATAATTGTTTATATTTATTGAAAGGTGTCATAGGATGACCTATGACCCCTTTTCACACATTCCATGATGACATATGTCTCTAGTGGTTATTATAATTGTTTATATGGGTCAAAAGGGGCCATAAGATGACCTATGTCCATAGGGGTCCTAGGACCCCTAGGGACGCATTTGGATGGTTCCACTATGTTGAGAGGGGTCATAGATTATAAAATCATAGGTTAACCTATGACCCCTCTTGATGCATTTAATGACAATATATATCTCTAGGACCCCTAGGACCCCTAGGGACCCATTGGGAATGCATCAAAAGGGGCCATAGGTTAACGTATGACCCCTTTTGATGCATCTTATTACAATATTATATTTAATAATAATATAATATTATATATTTTAATGTAATAATAATATATTATTAGATTATATAACAATAATAATTATATATGTTACTAAATTATAGATTTAATAATAATAATAATCATATATATTGTTATATATAATAATAGTCATATACTATTGCTATATATATTTAATAATGGGGTCGTCCTTCACACGCTTCCTCTTAGGGGTTGCATTTATGGTCTCAAAAACCTTACAGAATGGAGGAGAAGAAGGGCATAGTAGAGCCAAGCCATTTTCCTTCAAGCAAGTAGTGCAAAACAAAAGAATCATTCCTCAAGGGGCAATCTTCATCTCAAGTGTCGCACAAGAGGTTTCATCCACCAAAGGAGATGGAGGAAAGGTTTCTATTCCATCCACACTTGTCGTTAAGCTGAATTCATAGATGAATGAAGTTATTGAATTAGAGAAAGATAAGCTTTAGGATTGTACAATTTTCTTTACTATTGTTGATAGTTCTTGGGTTCCATCGAAGAATGTTTTGAATGATTGGTTTCACAAAGTTTGGGGGAAAAGCTAGGGTTTCATTTTACCTATTGTCGTATACTACAAAAAGGTCTTTTTATCCTCTTCTTTTGTGATAATAAAGCCCAGAAGGTGATTGTAGATAAACAATTTTGGAGGGTTGGTGCTTGTGAATTTAGGGCAATACCCTAGACCCTCAAAGTCACACATGATGAAGTTTTGGCATTGTCAAGCCCTAGATGAGTTACGCTAGTTAATCTCCCACCCTTTCGATTGATGCTCATTCCATAAGCACTGGAGCCCTTAGGCAAATTGCTTTGGATTGATCAGTTGAATGCCCTCATTCCTAACACTGATGTTCAAACTCTTATTTCACTCAAGCCTAGTGTTGACCTACTAGAGTCATTGTAATTTGACATTGATCCCACTCCAGTGTGTTGTCCGATTACCTTTTTGGGTAGTTTGGGTGGATGTTTTGTGTGGAAAAAAGGACACAGGAAACAAGAATACCCTATTATTCTTAAAAGAAATTCTATTAAGAAAATAGTAGTTCCTAAAAATGGCTCTGTTGAACCACCTCTTTCTAGCAACAAGACCTATGTTCCTTTAGTTAACATTTCTCCTCTAGAGAATTGGAACCAGAACCCTGAATTACTCTCTGCTACTCTTGATAAACTTAAAGGGAAATTTGAATTCCCCTTGAGAAGCCTTATACTATCCTTGCATTTGAGAAACCCCAAGAGATTTCTTCTATTGAGAATAATATTGGTTTTGGTCCAAATCTAAATAAACCCAAACTAGCTCACGAAACTAAAAATGCTCAGCAATTAGTAGTGGAGAGGATTAGAGAAAGAGCTAAGAATAACACAATTTCCTCTCATTCCATAAGCACTGGAGCCCTTAGGCAAATTGCTTTGGATTGATCAGTTGAATGCCCTCATTCCTAACATTGATGTTCAAACTCTTATTTCACTCAAGCCTAGTGTTGACCTACTAGAGTCATTGTAATTTGACATTGATCCCACTCCAGTGTGTTGTCTGATTACCTTTTTGGGTAGTTTGGGTGGATTTTTTGTGTGGAAAAAAGGACACAGGAAACAAGAATACCCTATTATTGTTAAAAGAAATTCTATTAAGAAAATAGTAGTTCCTAAAAATGGCTCTGTTGAACCACCTCTTTCTAGCAACAAGACCTATGTTCCTTTAGTTAACATTTCTCCTCTAGAGAATTGGAACCAGAACCCTGAATTACTCTCTGCTACTCTTGATAAACTTAAAGGGAAATTTGAATTCCCCTTGAGAAGCCTTATACTATCCTTGCATTTGAGAAACCCCAAGAGATTTCTTCTATTGAGAATAATATTGGTTTTGGTCCAAATCTAAATAAACCCAAACTAGCTCACGGAACTAAAAATGCTCAACAATTAGTAGTGGAGAGGATTAGAGAAAGAGCTAAGAATAAAACAATTTCCTCTCAACCCAAGTGGAGAACTTATTATATCCCAAAATCTCGTAACTCATCTCCCTCACTTGCTCCTCCTTTTGTTAGGGATATTTTCTCAGAACCTAACTCTGAGCCTATTCCCTCTAATGATGAGTGTAACAACTCTCTTTCATGTGGTGGATTGGGAGGGGACATATCTTCTTCTGAGATGTAGGATAAGTTGAATGATTACTCTGTGGTAGTAATTCCCCCCCCCCCCCCCCTCCTCTTCCACCACCTCCAGATATTTGGAAATATGAGAAGAAATGTGTTGTTGTTTCATCCATAAATGAAGGGGGGATAGAAATTGGAGAAGTGTTGAGAAACAATATTGGTGAAGTGGAAGAGGTGGAATCATTGCATGTGTTGATGCTAGCAAAGATGAGAAGTCAGAGGAGATCTTTGTATTTAATGTTGATATGTCTAATGTTGAAGATCCTAAGGGGCTAGGTCCCAAATTTGGTGCTTCCCCCTAGATTAAAAAAAAGAAGAGAGACAAACCCCCATTAATCATTGGGAATCCTAAACCTTTTAAGAAACATAAAGTAGGCATACCTGAATGCTTTAAAGGATTCAAGAAAACCATGGAAATAGACTAATCTTTTTTTATGGCCCTTAATTACATTTTTTGGAATGTTAGAGGATTAGAGGCCTTTGATAGGAAATATGTGTTGAAAAGGTTACTCAACTCTCATAGAGAGTTAGACTTTCTATTACTTCAAGAAGTCAAAGTTGTTGGATTTGACCTAGATATTCTCCTAAAATGCATATGGAGGGATGCCACTACAATTTCTACTAAACAACCAAGAGGTAAAGGAGGATCCTCTATTCTAATTAGTCTAAATTGGAAGGATAAAATGATAGGATGGGAGACATCTCTGTGTAATAGGGCAGTCTGGGTTAAACTGAAGTATAATGATTTACAATTTGGTATTTGCTCAATTTATGCCCCTAATGAGCATAATGGTAGAATTGAATTATGGAAGTGGCTAGCTGATCTAGACTCGATTCCATGGATTGTAGTAGGAGATTTTAATATGATTGAGAGAGCTCAAGAAAAATTTGGGGGCCTTAAATTTGAATGGAAAGGGAATGACCCATTATTTTGGTGTAGAATGATGAATAAGAAAAACCTTTTTGACTCTCTTGTAGGAATGAGACATGAATCCAAAGGAATTTGGTTCACATGGTCTAATTTTCAAAAAGGTGATAGAAGGATTTATTTGAGACTTGATAGATTCTATTTAAATAAGATGTGTTTTATTTGTAAACCTTAGTCTGACAACAATTGTATGAAAGTCATACCATACACACTATCAAATCATTATCCAATTATGGATTCCATCCAAATGATGGGAGAGCAATGCATTGAATCCCCTCCTAAAAAAAGTTTTTCTCTAAATACTTCCTTGCTGAAAGATGATGCTATCAAGGCAGCTATTAGAGTTATTGTTTGGTGTAATGAGAAGGTTGTTAGACATGAATCTTCCATTGAAAGATAGGAGCAAACCTCCAAGTCTTGGAAGGAAATGCTTAAGGCAGTAGGGAGGAAAAAGGCTAAGGTTGCTAGGAGAAAGTAAGTTGAGTTGGTTGAGTCTTTGTAGGAAGTAGAAGGAGAGATTCAATCCAACCCCCATTCAAAAGCCCTTCTAGATAAAGTCATTCTATGCAAGAACTCACTCAAAAACTTCAATTGTTTAAGACTAGAGGGGCCAAAATTAGAGCCAAGATTAATTAGATTAACCTTGGAGATAGATGGTCTAAATTCTTCTTCCAGACCTTGAAGAAGAAAGAGACAAGAGATAAGATTTGCAATATTAGAACTCAAGATTCAGTGGTTTCATCTCAGCAGAAGGTCCTAGAGGCCATCTCTTCCTTCTATAAGGAATTATTTACTTCCTCAGAACCTAACCCTTGCATGGAGGTTGCCAGGGCTAAGATTAGATCCATCATCCCTAAGAAAATTAAGGATGAAGAGGCTAAGGTTCTAGATGGGGGTTTATCAGTAGAGGAGATCAGAGTAGCTATTAGTAGAATGGCTAATGATAAGGCTCCAGGACTTGACAGGCTCCCAATTGAATTTTATGAAAATAATGTAGACTGGATAGTTCCCTATTTATTAAGTGTTTATGAAGAAGCCTTTGACAGAGGGTCTCTTGGCCCTAAACTGAATGCTAGTGTTATTAAACTCATTCTAAAGGAGGGTGATAGGTTGCTTATAAAGAATTGGAGGCCTATTACATTGCTGAATGTGGTTTATAAGATTCTTGCCAAAGTTCTAGGTATCAGAATTGAAAATATTCTTCCTAATGTCATCAACAACACTCAAACTAGTTTTGTCAAATTTAGGTATATTTTGGAGAATCTTATTAATGCTGGGAGGCCATAAATTGGGCTAATTTTTCAAGTCAAGATTGTGCCATGCTCCTTATAGATTATGAGAAAGCATATGACAAGATTGAGTGAGGTTTTTTCATGATGATGTAGGAGGCCCTTGGATTCCTAGTACATTATTGTAGAATGGTCTCTATTTTTCTATTTGGGGCCAAGGCTGCAGTGGAGATTAATGGGGTTAGATCTGAATTCTTTAGCCTTACAAGATCTATCAGGCAAGGATGTCCATTAGCTCAATCCTTATTTGTGATAGCTAGTGATTCTCTTTATTATCTTCTTCGAGATAGCTCTCTCTCTCCATGTGTTAGGGGAATTCTTCTCCCTAACAATCAAGAAGTTGCTAATGTATAGTTTGCAGATGATACATCAATACTCCTATAGTTAGAAGAAACTAATATTTACATATCTTATGGAGAAACTTGATACATTTTGTCTTGCCTTTGGTACTAAAATATCCATCTCAAAATCTATTATGTTGGGATGGACTAAAGAACCACCTATTTGGAGGAGTAAATTTGATCTAGCTTGGGGGGGGGGGGGGGGGGGGGGGTGGTCAGATCATCTATTAAGATACTTGGGCATCCCTTTCTTTGTAGAGCCTAATCTCAATTTGATGTGGTATTGGGCATTTGAAAGAATAAGTAGGAAATTAGCAAAATGGAATAGTAATCTACTATCTTTTCTTGGTAGATTTTTTCTAGAAGATTCTATCTTCTTATCCTATTTATTTTTCCTCCATGTGGTTATTCAATCAAGTGTAGATTAACTCTGTTCAGAAAATTATCAAGAATATTTTGTGTTCTGATGGAACTGGAGTGAAGAAAATAAATATTGTCTCTTGGGACTTGTGTACTAAGAGTAGGGTATGGGGAGGTTTGGGTCTCAAGGACCTTAAGTTTCAAATTGTAGCAATCTAAGGAGGTCCCACTATAGCAGATCTAGAGGATGGAAGATTTTTTTCTTTACAGACTCTCTCTCGATTGATGCTCCCCTGGTAGTGCAAGGATCCAATGTTTTTAATAGTATTTGGAGGGCCTAGAAATTTGTGGAAAGAAATCTATTTGGTGGAATCTAAGCCATGGGGCTAAAAAACTTGCTCTCCTCCAAGGGTGCTCAGCAAAAAAGTGGTCTGAACTTGGTATTTCTATTTTTGGAGATATCATCCTAGAAGATGGCTTTGTGGAATGGAATGGCTAGAAAACAAGTATCAGTTACCCAAATACCAGTGGAGAACATAATTTGTGCTTAGAGGAGCCTTATTTAACATTGGACCTATCAAAGGATGTTGTAATGTCTCATGCTATGATTTTCAATTACTTTGGCCTGATCATACCCCCCTTCATCTTGTAAAATCTAGATACCTTTACCAATTGTTAACAAGTAACAATGATATCTTTGTTCATGTGAATTCTAAATGGGGTGTTGAAATTGATAATCTAGAATGGATGAAATATTTCACCATGTTGTGGACACAACCTGTAGAACCCAAAATAACTTGTTTTCTGTGGAAGCTTTTTTTGCACAAACTCCCATTCAAAAGGCCAGGGGGGAGCCTAACATCTGTACTGTGTGTAAATAGCCAGAATCTATCATGCATGTATTTTTTGAATGCCTATTTGCTACTGAGATATAGAATCTATTTGGCCTATCTTTCAAAACTCATTTTGATGTTATTAATACAATCTCTAGAACTATCAACAACAACAAATATTGTAACTCTTTTTGGTCTTTTCTTTCTTTTGTTGTTTTATGATTCATTTGGAAATATCAAAATAATGATGTGTTCTTAGGGAAGGATAGAAATCTTATTGAGTCTCATAAGAGGCTCATATATTTTGACATTTCTATGCAAATCATAGTGATCCTGAAGGTGAAGGAAAGTAAATTTCTACAAGTACTAAGAGAAGGAATAGCTACCATGGAAAAAGAAGAGATTTCTTATGGGTACACATCAATAAAAGAAAAAGATGAATTTGAGTGCACTCTGAGAGAATTCATCCAATAGATCAAAATGGACAACATGCAGAAGGAACTTAAAAAGAAGGCTGAATATGACTACAGGGTGCTAGGATATAACTTTATTTCCCCTGATACCAATAATGAAGAAGAAGAAAATGAGGAGGATCTTCCTTGAACCAAAAAATAGTTTGATATTATTTTTGAACAAGCCAGTATAATGGCTAGTCATATATGTCTCGAGACTCTTATTATGTACTTCTATATGTTGTGGTTTTCTACATAAACTGATCTAATACTGTGATGTCCCCTTTTTTATTACTTGATATGAAATAGAAAAAATATATATTTAATAATAATATTTATCATATATATTACTATATTATATTTAGTTATAATAATAATAATAATATTTATAACTATATTTTATTTAATAATAATAATCATACATATTACTATAATATAATAATAATTATGATCATATATAATAATAATAGTTAATAATAATAATATCAATGTCCACCCTTCCCCAAAATAAATTTCCATCTAAAACACTCTAAAGTTTCCCTCTTAAATTTATTTCCTCTCAAATTTCCCTCCAAATTTCAATTGAAAAATCTGAGACCTGATCAGATACCTGATTTCAAATTGAGTATTCGATTTAAAATTAGATACCCGATTTGAATTTTGGTATCCAATTAGCCTTGGTATTTACCAAGCCTATTCGGTCAACCCAAAAAATGTGTTTGAGAAGGGTTTCATTGACACTCAGACTTCAAGTAGCCATTTGAAAATGTTATTTTCATCGAAATTGAATGAAATGAAAAGGGTTTTTTTATAACACTCTTGATATTCCATCAATATAATTTTTGTCAAATTATGAGTTCGATAAGTATTTATTAGTCAATTTTCAATGAAGATGATTATAAAGTGTTGATTGACATACTAGTTGAAAAATAACCATAACTTTCAAATGCTATAACATTTTTTAAGTCCAAAAGTTGCGTCACATTCTATGTTTCGCCTAGTATAAGAAAAAATAAAAATTAAATTTGGTAAATTTTTCTATTAGTTAAGGTGGTTAGACACGAGATTTTTTTTTCCAAGAAATTTTTAGTAGAAAATTCATATTTAATTTATTTTTTTGAATAAAAATACTCAAAAGTATGCATTACATCCAGGCATGAGTCTACTTTTTATATCTATAATTATATTTTAAAAAATTATCATTTGATTTTGATTAAGATGGTCAGACATACACCTACTTTTTATTTTTGCACTAAAATTTTTGAAGTACTGCATTAAAATCCAAACTTTTGACCAATCAATTATTTTTTTTGCTAGATAAGGGCTAGTAGTTTAGAAACTAAATTCAATTTCCTACAGATTATTTTCTTACAACTTTTTGATATAAAGTCTAGAACAACTTCAAACTTATGTGTCAAGTTGACATAACCTTGATTTGCTAGTTTATCACTGCCACTTAAGGCCATAGTTTGGTTGACCATGATCTTGCACATACCTTGTAGCAAGAGGTTTCTTTCTAGGGATTTAAAAAGTGTCACTTCTAGTGACTTACTCTACTAGGATTAATACAATAGGATATGTCAAAATTCACCTTTCTGAAGGAATTTTTATTAAGATATTTATAATACAAATTGTTAGGTCTCCCTTGTTAAAGGATATTGTAATTACAATTGTAAGAAAATAATAGTATAGTGACCTAATTGAAATGCAACTTACAATGATTATTTATATTTTCTTTATGTTCAACAATATATCACCTCCAGCGAATAATATATCCAATCCTTTCTTTTCTGATGCTCAGTAACTATGTTATGTACTAGATTTTGTACCTTTTCATTCCATCAACATAACCTTCTCAATTGACAATAACTTTTGATCTATATTCATCCTTATCATCTCATTTTCCTTCCTTTTATTTCATCCTTATCATCTCATTTTCCTTCCTTTTATTTCATCACTTTTTTATATCATCATTAATCAAATTTCTCTACCCAATAAATCTTTTGAAATATTCTCCTTGATCTTGAAAATATTTTTTCCTACTCGGTAGAATAGGATTATATTGATTTCATTGAATTCTTAAACTTTTATGTCCATCCTACATAACTTCATTAACTCCATATTCTAGTTCAGTTAAGATGTTGTAATGCCTGTCTCACTTGATTAAACCTTTAGTTAGTGTATGTATACCCACTCAATTTATATATCACTCAGTAATCATTGTGATCATCATTCAAACATTCTTCTATTTGTACTTCATAATAATACTATGCCTCAGTAGCTATGTTCACCAACCAACATCTTCAAAACTCACCAACCATACATTTTCACTAATGATAAAACTTAATACATATAGGAGTAACATTCTCCCCCTTTGGCATTACACGAAAAATCTCATCTATGCATACTCAAAAATGACTTAGTAAGAATTTTGCATGTCTCTTCAAAAATATGTACTCCTCCTCAGTATACCTTTTGTTTTACAAAACCTATTTCAAAACTATTTTTTTACACCATTTTTCTTTAACCTTATATCTCTCCATAAATATATCATCATATATAAATCATACTCTCCCTATAAACATAAATTTATATACAATCTCTCCTCTTTTACATATTCATATCTCCTCCTTTTTTGACAATAAGGCCAAAAAGTGAACTCAAAATTGAAAATTAGGTACAATATACTCACAACTTATCAATTAAATTGTCACAAGTGTTCTTTAGATTGGTCATAATTTTGTTACAAACATTCTTTAAAGATTTTAGTGTGGGTACCTTCATGCATAACTTTGCAAATGTATCTAGCATATGTTTGGTGACTAATAGATTGGGATTAGCATTTTGATCTTTGGATTTACTTGTTTGTTTTTGCATGACCTCAATGTGATGTAGTATCAAAGGCCATATTTCATTTAGTTATGCCCTTATCTTTTCTTCCTCTTGTTTTTAATTCACAATGAACCCATGTAAAGTGTTTCACTCTTGAATAGTGAGCTTGGAAAGAACTTGGTTAAGTTGTTAAGCCATCTGCACTTTTCTTAAGACCATCCTCAATTTTCCTTAGCTTGTCCTTAATATCCTTTGTGAAGTGGGGAATATCACATAATTGTTTAAATAATGTAAGTGTAAGTTTATGAGCTCTCCCAACTTGATTACCAATTTGGAAAGTTTCACTTTTTGGATAGAAATAGACTATCTAGCCTTCACCATAACCTTATGTTCAAACTTCTTCTCTGCACACTACAACAACTTTTCTTATTCATCCACATCAAGTGCATTCACCTTTCTCAATATAATACTAATTGTTATAATATGGGCACTTTCTCCTCCAAGGTAGTATTACGAAGAATTTCAAGTAAAGTATATTTCACATTAATTAACACTTATTTGGTCTTTATTTCCTACCCGAGCCTATCTTATACTACCTTCCTTGTGCACAGTTTGTCTTATTTTTCCAAAGCTTCTAGCTTAAGTGTGTGGGGATCACACTCAAGAATAAAAATCATTTCATCCAATGTAATTGGATTAATCCTTTTCTTTTTTTCTTCTTCTTGTCCTTTGAAGTGGTTGTGATTTTGCAGGGGATGATTTAGGTAGCATGGGAGCCTTATGTTCCTTATTTATCTTAGATGGAACATTGTCTTTCTTCTTTTCTAGATCATATGGTTTCTTCTTGAAAGATTCACTTTGAACATTTTTCTTGGGTGGAACTGGAGGATTTTCCTTGGTTGGATTCTCTTTTTCCATCTCCTTTCCACCTTGTGACACTCACTCAAGTTGAGCTAGTTGAACTTACTCCATTGTTCCCTCACTCAAAGTTCCTTGAGCATCTAGCCTACTATTTTTTCCAATAGAAGAATTAGATGATATGTTTTCATTTGATTCTCCTTTATTTTTTGGTGTTCCATCATTCCTACCAATTTTTTTCTCTATTTTGTATTCTCTTCTTCTTGATTGGCATTTCCTTGTTGCTTGGTTTCTTGAGTATTTGTAATATCTACATCTATGGTATTGTTAGTGGAAAAATAATTAAAAGAATCATTCACATCACTATTTACATTTTGTGTCTCAATATATGTAGTATGTGATTGATAGGCTTTAACTTTCTCAATCAGAAGTACATATCCTGATATATTTATAGTTATTGACTCAATGAATGGTTGATCCTAAGGATTTTTCTCAGTGGTGGCCATGACATATTTATATCTATTTACTCCCTCATCTAGATCTTCAATTATTACTTTGTTTCCTTTACCATATTAGGTACATCATCAAGATTATTTTGATCTAAGGTATTTTCTTACTCATCTTCTTTATTATCTAGTTCAAATGTTTGTATAGTTAGCTTGGTCTCTAACACCCTAACTATCTCCTTAGTGTCCCTTATGTTAAAGATTTGTTTCCATACTATTTTTCCATATTCATCGACTTCTCTAATTCTTTCAATCAACACCTTTAGTGCTCTTTTCTTATGTATGAATCATTTCTAATATTTTTGAATGGTCTCATGCATCTCTGGCATTAATAAGTTTGACATGGTAATTGCAAGTGAGCTCTCTCTCATTTTTCTTTTATTGTCCAATGCATACCTCCATATAGTAAAAATATTATTATATAAATATTCAAGTATCCTATTATAAAATTCAAGAGGAAGATATTTAAATTTGTACATCATGTAAATAATAGCATCTTCAAGTTTGAATTTTTCTTCATCATTCAATGCAAGGTTTTTGAAGTGCCTAAATGTAGCTAAGCCTCCAGTTTCTTTGATTGAATCAACAATGTCATCAAATATCTTAGGATTCTTACTCCTCACCACTATGAAATGGCTAAAATCATTTCATTGTGTTTTGTTACTATCTTATTTAACAACTAAGTTTCTTCTCCTCTTTTTTTGTTTTATAGAGGATGTTTGTCCATCCTACCTCTTCTCATAAGTTTTAGTCTGTGATTGCATTGGTTTGGAAATATTCACACCACCTCTCTTGAAATGTGGGGTAGAAAAAGGGTAACAACTCTAGGCCTGTACCTAGTAGTCTTCAGACTCTAAGTTATCCATGTATTTTATTTTTCCCTTCTTGGCCTAGGGTATTTCCACCTTAACTTATTTTCCTTCAACTTCATCCTCATCAACATCTTATTCATGTCACTCAGTTGATATTTCAACCAAATTCCATGTACCTTCACTAAGAATCCCTTCTAGGGTGTCAATCATCTTTCTTTCTTTTCTCTCTATCTTGGGGGCTAAGATATCTATCTTTATTCACTATCTGTCTTACTCATAAGCTCCAAATGGATTTTCCTTTCTATTTAGAAGTTTATTTAACATGGCTTTAGTATCTTGAGTATCTTGTTCAATTTTTATCTCACACTCCATAGGATCTAGCTAGGTTGTCCTTAGATCAACTACTTTGATCAAAGTAGTGTATGTGTCCACTAGAAATAAAATATAATCTCTTTACTTTTAAACCAATTGGGGAGGTATCTTAAACATCAGGTACATTCTCTCCTTAAACTCATTAAAATAACCATTCCTAAAACTTTCAAAGTTTTCACCTAAACTCTTGATATAATCATTGATTTTATTAATTACTAGCCTTTTCACATCCCAATGCACATTTCCAACAATAGGAAAGTAATTAAGAAAGTATAAGAACATACACAATAGTAAGGATCCATACTTTTAGGTTTTAGTCTTAGAGACTATAATTATCCTCATATTTTCCTCAAATCATTTAAGTCACAACTCAACTAGGTCTATCTTGAGACAATACTTCACAATCTTGTATGTGAGATAAACTACACCACATGGAAGACTATTGGGTCAAGTGGATTGATAGATCTTATAGACTACGTCATAGGTTCCAAACTATTTCTTAGGATCAAGGATGGTAGAAACCTTCAATAATCTTCCATCTCATAGTACACCAGTCTACTCTTTGATCTCCTTCTGTGGTGCGGCCCTTATGGCTTTCACCTTTTTGGTAACTAGATAGCCAACAACCATGTGAATGGCATCCTTGGTAGTTTTTATTGGTTGATCTAGCCATATTATTGTATTATGAACATGATTTAATACAACTTACATCAATTTAGTCTTAAAAACTAGGTCAAACCCTTTATCTTTAGGTGTTTATGCTTGTCTTTGATTTGACCATCCACGCACAATTAATTATAGGTTTTCTACAATGTATAATCTCCCATTTCTCCAATTTTGTAGCAAATGAATGCACAAGTTTCTTGAACTAGTAAAACCCTTGGGTGTATTAATGAAAAAGCTCAAGTCTCATTAATATGTGTGGTAACTTGAGGATATATCTTGTAATTGGGTTCCTCATAGTTCTTGTTTCTAATTAGCTTGACCTTTTTGTTGAAGTTGGTGAAATTTCAACTCCACAACTCCCAAGAACCATTGCATCTACCTAGTACATAGGAATACATGTCGAATATATATCTCACTCCATCAAACCAAGGAAGCATAAGAAAAAAAAAAAAGAAACCCCCTAATTTAGACAAGGGTGAGGTGACAAGAAACTAAAAAAGTGAGCCAAAAGAACTACATGTCAAGGAACCTCAGTCAAGGTGAACAAAAGAATACATATGTGTGTACTAAGTTGATAAATCTTAGACACATAATAAGGATAATTTCATGGATGGAATACTCACTAACATATGTGTGTACTAAGGTGATCAATTTCAAAGCTCATTCATTGGGCCCCATGTCCCTTCCCTCTTTGTGATGTTCTTTGGGATGTGTGCATTTTTTGAAGACCAACCTGAAGGCCTTTGCACTAACATCAATATTTGCTAGCCTCACCTTGGCTATATATGATATTTCAAGCCTCAAATCAGATCTTTAAAATCAAACAACCAATATTTCAAAGATCCACCAATTTCTCAATAAACCCCAAATCGGGTATGCCAGAAATAGGACCAAAAGCTTCACAGCTTCACCTATTATTAATAAATCTGAAAGTAGATTTTTTTAAAAAAAATTGAGTAGCATAACAGCCTATAAAATGGAATTTCCATATCTTTATAACATGCACACAATAGCTCCCAAACGGAGGACAAAATAATGCTCATCGAGCCCCCGAAAATAGCACAAAATAGCCTGAAATCACCACAAAAACTTAATAATTTATCATAGAAGTATAATCATATCCAAATAAATATATTCATCTCTATTTTAACATTTAAAAAGTTTGAAATACAGCAGCAACCCAAACTGATATGAAATACTCAACTAAAAACACCAAACTCTTACAAAAAATACACCCAAAAACCCACAAATCTGCACTGTTCAGCACAAAAGAAAACTCTGCACGAGCATGCACATCAAATGGCTTCAAAATCCCATCCTTAGCCTTCCTAGAAACCTAAAAACTCCTGTTCTTGGGTCTCCTTCTCCACAGGTTTGGCAGCCTTTGAAGAATAACAAAGAAATGAGCAAAAATCAAGTTCTGGAATCAGCCCAAAATGCTTGCAAACTCCTTAAAAGAGGGCATAACCCTAACTCATTTCCAAGAGGGGCTAATAAAAAATATTTTAATAATAATTTTCATTTATTATTCCATTAGCTTCCAAAGATTATCCCCTTTTTCTAAAACTTCACTTTTTTGGGCCTGCCTGCCTTAGAAAAGATTACTATTTTTAATTATTTGAAAAGGGGACATGACAAGTCCTCCACTTCCAAATATTGCTTGTCCTCAAGAAATGGTTGAACAATAAACCAATCAATCCACTTGGATCCCAAATGTAGTCATGAGCTATACTATTGTCAATTAACACAGGCTCCTACAATATCCTCTGCAATATAACCAAGAGGAATCCATAATCAAACTGACAATTATAGCTCAACCAAACTCTAAAATCACAACTTCCATAGTCAGAAACCTATGAGACACAAACTCTTAGAGCATCAAAACCCAAGTAAAGTGGATAGATCAAACTGCCAACATAGTAAATACCATCAATGCATCCCACTGGCCTATACGGAATGTCCAATCCAACTCTGCAACAATGGTGAACGCTCTCAAATGAAACTATACCAAGTATGAAGAATCCACACACTGTACAACTCCTACAGTCAACACAACTCTATAGATCATCAGCCCCTATCTCATAACCATAACTCCCATGCACCCTCGATGGTGAAAAGCCATTACAAGATAAATAGCAAGAATTGGAACCCAAACCAAATTTTCCTGCCATCAACTCCTCAACACAAGGATGAAATGCTAACTAATGTACATACCTTGCAATATAATGTTGATAAAAAAAACCAACCTTAGTCAACAACTCACCATGAACAAGTGATACAACCCACTATGACTGATCACCAGCTAAGTCAGGAGATGTCATAGCCAAAGGAGTAGAATCAATAACAACACCCGCTGAAGCATCACTTCAAAACTCCTGCTCTAAGTCATGTATTATCAAGCTATCAACTATAGAACCTATCATGATGTCATGCCCATCACAACTCTCATCTTGAGGCATCAAACTATCCCATAACTGATGATAAGCACTAGGAACCAAAGTACATCTCTGTATCATCATCTCATCAACATGGTCATCAAAGGTAAATTGATGAGCATACCTCACAATGTAATGCTGATAGAATGCACCAATCTCAGTCAGTGGCTCAAACTACAATCCAAATGTAACTAACTGCAATCGATCACTAACCAAGTTTGAATTGATTACTACCTCTAAAGACATCACCAAGGGAGTAGTATTACTAGTAGGAACCATGCCAACTATCGGCTCATCAACATCACACATGGCATTTGATACAACATCTCTAGTCTTTGTGCCATTAGTGCTAGAGGTCACCACCATGTCAGACATACCACAACAATCTTTTGTAGCACCCAACTCAACTAAACCTAACTCTAGTGGGGATGAACCCAATATGCCAATGTTAGTATCAAGGATGGATGCATCCCCATCTCCACTATCTTTGACAATATCGACCATGGACATCCTCAGATCATCAGACACCATAGCTTGTGACTATATAGAATCTAGTAAAAATTGTAGTTGCTCTAACTCCATGGTCACCTTAGCCAAACAAAATTGTGACTCCTTGAAAGCCAACTGTTTACTCTCAAGAATCTTAGAAGTCACCTCAAGCTGCTCAGTAAGCTCACTCACCTCATCTTCCTTGGCCAACAATGCATCATATGCTGTACTACCCCACTCCATAAGATAATCTCTATTGGCAACCAATTGCATATAAATCTATCTCAGAATCTAGATAGCCTCCCATAAAGAGTGGAACTCTGTCAAGGAAAGATAACTACCTCCCTGCTCATCAGTAGTAGGAGAAAACCATCCATAAACTGCTAACAGTTGACAAGCAGCATCAAAATGTTGGCAAGTGATAGTAATGTATCGCTCACTAACTCTTAACTAATTAGACACATGATGGCATTGGCTTGACTATCTCCTACAAACCTCCTCTAATGCATTGTCTAAAGGAGTATCCTCAAAGTTACTAGTCTCTAGAGTATTACCATCCATATCCTGTGAATCAACTCTAAAGCTCATATCAACATATGGAGTATCAAAAACTATAGCACTACTGTCCAACTCCTTTGTACCCAAGGAAACTAAGTCTTCAAAACTGCCCACTGCATCCTCATGGATGTCATCAATGCCAATATGATCCTAGGACTCATCTATACACACTGCCAAATATGAAAGATCATCAACACATTCCAGCAAGTATGGTTGACTGGATATATGAACAAAGCCCAACATCGGTGTATAAAAACTAATACCAACATTGAATAAGCTGCTAGCACAAGAAAAGACAACATAGTGCAATTTGCTAATCAAATCCATGATAGCACCCAAACAAACACTGCTACCAAAAAGTGTTAAAGATCTCTAGTCAACTGAATCCCAAATGCCAATATAACAATCTCGAGTCCATATCTATAAACTAGAATCAGTTGGTAACTCAAGAAAAATCCTCACTTGAGTAATATGACCAATACCAACTAACTCCACATACCTATCATGATGAGATAATTAAGTCACAATACTATCTTTATTCACTTTCAGCTGGCTGGACAAATCATGTGAAGTACTACCAACCTCAACCTCATGTGACGAAGCATCTAATTGTGCCTGGAACTCTTTCTTAGTAAAGTCATGAATGCTCAATGTCTGCTCATCTCTACCAGGTATCTCACCATCATGCACAACAACATCCTCATAATCATCATCTGAACCCACTACGATGTAGTCACTACCTGTTGTAACTATACCATCCTGAATACCTATGATATCACCCTCTAATGACCTGTATATAATTGTCTCAATTTGAGTATCAAGTTGACCATTAATATCAATTTGCATAATATCCTTTCTCACTACCTCCTGTGGCTGAGTAGAATCTGAGACCTCTACCTAGCTATAAGCTAGTTTCTCAAACTCCTCATGCAAGTTCTTGGTAATTGTTTCATCTGCCCTATGAGAAAATCTGCCAAATAGAAATCCAGTCAACTTATCCACCTTAGCTGGGTCAGACAACATGTAATTCATTATACGGTGGTGCTCAACCAACTGTTCAGACATGTCATGGCTTATTTTCCTAAGTTTATCTCGAATGTCTAAATAACCATCCTTTCTACTGTTCTGACTTTGGATATCAATTGTCCAAGATCGTGTCCTATGAGACCCTGTACTATACCTATCCATTCTAGATAAAGTAGAGTGTAACCCCAATAGGTTATAACTTCTTCAAACACCAAGAACTAACATGCAATTGATTATAAGTAGCATGCAACCATAGATTTTGACATGTAGCTGATTAGAAGCAACATGCAACCACCAAATTCACCAAGAACTAACATGAAAATGATTAGAAGTAGCATGCAACCATAGATTTTGACATGCAGCTGATTAGAAGCAACATGCAACCACCAAATTCACCAAGAACTAACATGAAAATGATTAGAAGTAGCATGCAACCATAAATTTTGACATGCAAGATTTGGGTAGTTGTTAAAACTGACATGCAAACTTCTACAAACCCTCAGGCTAACAAGATCATAGCTCTGATACCATTGAAATGTCCCCTTTCTGATTTTATATGATATTTCAAGCCTCAAATCAGATCTTTAAAATCAAACAACTAATATTTTTAAGATCCACCAATTTCTCAATAAACCCCAAATCGGGTATGCCAGAAATAGTACCAAAAGCTTCACAGCTTCACCTATTATTAATAAATTTGAAAGTGGACATTTTTACAAAAAATTGAGTAGTATAACAGCCTATAAAATGACATTTCCAGATTTTTATAACATGCACACAATAGCTCCCAAACGGAGGACAAAACAATGTTCATCGGGCTCTCGAAAATAGCACAAAATAGCCCAAAATCACCACAAAAACTTAATAATCTATCACAAAAGTATAATCATATCCAAATACATATATTTAGAAACCCAAACTGATATGAAATAATCAACTAAAAACACCAAACTCTTACAAAAAACACACCCAAAAACCCACAAATCTGCACTGTTCAGCACAAAGGCAAACTCTGCATGAGCATGCACATGGAATGGCTTCAAACTCCCATCCTTAGCCTTCCTGGAAACTTGCAAACTCCCGTTCTTGGATCTCCTTCTCCACAAGTTTGGTAGCCTTTGAAGAATAACAAAGAAATGAGCAAAAATCAAGTTATGGAATTAGCCCAAAATGCCTCCAAACTCCTTAAAAGATGGCATAACCCTAACTCACATCCAAGAGGGGCTAATAAAACATATTTTAATAATAATTTTCATTGATTAGTCCATTAGCTTCCAAAGATTATCCCCTTTTTTCAAAACTTCACCTTTTTGGGCCTGCTTGCCTTAGAAAAGATTATTATTTTTAATTATTTGAAAAGGGGACATGACACAGATGCTTCTTTTTTCATCCCTATCACATCCACCTTGGCTTGGTTTTGTAATCTTTCAAATTGATGCAAATTTGGAAGGTGAGCTAGGATGGGCCACGTGAGTAGATGCCTACACTTTTGAGAAGAGAGAATATTTTTCATCCACATGTTGTTTGATGGACATGTTTTTTAGAGAATGGCAAGTTGACTTCATCTCTTGGGTCCATGCCTTTTGTGTTGGATGTTATTTTGGATGATGGTTACACTTTTGCATGGATTTTTGATAATATTTTTGGCTCGTCCAATAGTAGTTTCCATGACTAAAGCATCCCCATTTCATGCACTTACAAAGCACATGTTCCCACCATTGGATTATAGTGTACGATTATTGGTGCAAAAGTATTTTTTTTATTGGTGGAGGCCCTGTGCTTTTGTGTTCAAGCATAGAACTAGTAGATCAAGGCCCAGTCAAATTTCATTTTCAACCACATGGTATAGGAGTACCTAGGCTTGTTCCTCAAAGTTGTTCAAATTTTGGCTTGTACTAACATTATCCAAGTCAGTGATTTTTTTTGACCTAAGAAGGTCTTTTTTGTGTGTTCCTAGGTGGATTATACTAAGATCAATCCAACCTAGTTGATTGTTTCTTTAAATATTGTTAGTGCTAGATTAGTCCTAAAGTGGGAAATGTAGGTCTAAAGATTTTGAGGCTTGGGAAAGGGTATAAATATTCCTAACATAGGTCCTAATATGTTTTTACATCATTCTAGGTCAATCTGATACCCTTAGCATGATTGTAGCAAAAAGTTATAAAAGTTGTCGAAATGTTGCTTGACAACATTTTAGAATTTTTAAAAATTGCATGACAACAAAAAACAAGATTGATTATCTTCAAGGAATCATCTTGCATTGAGAGTAAAGGTGTTTTTATAGATTTATTTATCCAAGTTAGTGTTGGATTTTTTAGATCTGATATATTCAAGAGTTTTTTGTTCAATAATCAAGTTGATTTGAGTTCATTAGAGTAGGTTTAGAATTTTTTTTGTAAATATATAGTTTGCTAGGATAGTTGTTGGCAGTTTTTAGTTTTATTTCTCTCTTATAGTTCTCTACCCTAAAAGTCATAATGGATCATAGAAATATATTAGGGAATCCATTAGAGGTGATGTGTGTGGAAGGAGGAGCTCTAAAACAAGGTTTAGCTATTTTTAACATCATGCCCTAGCTGAGATTAGCAAGCCTGACTAGGTGCATGACAGTGCAAATTCAATGTGTTGGTGTAGAGGAAAGAGTGAGGGCATTAAAAAAACTATTGTTTTAGGAACCTAGGGTTCTTATAGACACCTAGGAGTGATATTGGGACTAATCCAATCCATTAAGTTATATTTCCAAGTAGAAATAAAAAATCAGCACAATTGTAGCCCAATTAGCCCTATTAGCCCTATAATTTAGGAACCCATTGTATCGATGACTTAGGGACTAAAGACCATAAAAATCCTCAAGGTCTCTGAAAAGGGTATCTAAATATCTATTTTTTTTATGGGGTTATTTGGATTTTTTAAGAAAGAATGTGGAAAAATCGCACTAACTAGAGCTAATTGACCAATTAGGCCTATTAGGCCAAAACCAAACCAAATCCTAAAATCAATAGGAAAAACTTAGGCCCTATACAAATGGAGTTTTTTGGGAGTCAAGAAAGTGGTTTAGTGATTGAAACACCCCTTGCAACATTGGTGAAGATCATCTGATGAAATTGCCTTAGGAATCAACCAAGAAAGAGTGGAGGTTTAAGCATATTAATGATAGCTATCCCTCAAGGTGAAACACAAAATAACTCACTCAGAGTGTTGAGTTAGGGAAGTATTATATCAAATTTTTCAAGACTTGTGAGGCCCTAGAATTGAGCTTAGGGTCTAGAGGAGACTATGTCTAGAATAGCCTAGTAAGTAGTTGTACAAGGACACCTTGGAGAGTATCTATCACCACGCATGACTTATTTTGGCATCACCTTAATTTTTTGTTGATGGTGGTTTTCTCACTATTTTTATGCATGTTGATTAGGGAACTCTTCACCTTTTGGAATTTTTTATTAGCTAGTGTGGACTTTTCTTTTAGAAAAAACACATGATAGGTTTTTATGGCCACCTAAAGAAAAATAATTCTGGCTCCAACTTCCATTTTCCATGTAGAATATTTTTCTGGCATATTGTATTTTTTTAGGATTTTTTTCCTCTACAACCATTTGACCATCAAATTTGGGCTTTTTTTCCACTGATGTTAGCTCCATGTCAATGATTGTATTAGCACTCTTGTCACCCCTTCTAACTCTTTTTGGACCCACTTTCAATTTTTTCCTCATATCTTGAGCATGGAGACTTATTTTCTTACAAATGTGATATCACCAAAAATTTCATTTTGAGCCTATCACATGCTACAAGTAATTTTGAGTCTTGATGATTTTTAATGGTTTTTTTGCTATCAAAGTCAAGAGTTCTATTTTACACTCTAGGAGACATATCTGGAGCATATAATCTCCAGTTTGGGAATTCTTTATATCATTTGAAAGGTCTTTCAAAGATCTTTCTAGTGATGCTAATTATATTTCTAGATTCTTCTCTAGGAACATTCTAATCTTTTTGCATTTTTAGGTTTTGGTGGATATTTTGGTTATCTCAAGTTTGGGATCAATTTTGTTGCTACAAATGATTCATCATTGGTTATACTATATATTATTTCAGCCTTATATCTCTTTTGGTTTCTATAAGAATCATTTGTATGCAGTCTTGCAAACATTCTAAGATAAAGTACCATATTCCATCATTATTTTTGTTTCAATTATTTTGTCTTGTTTTGCCTTCTGATTCAAGCAATGCCATCTGAGGACACTCATACATATTATTGTATTCTTGAGATTCATCATATCTTTTACCTTATTGTACATACACTGCTCTAATTAATGTTCAATGTAGGGGGGGGTGGGGGTGGGCGAGGGGGGGGCAGGGTTCAAATTTTTCCCTTTATTTTCTTTATTTCTCCTCTTTACTAGAATTTTTTTGTCATTGGGTACCTCATAAGGCCTTGTTGTCGAAACCCAAATTTACTTTTAGTAGTAGTTTCTAGGTTTTTAGCCACTCCTAATTTTGTTTTAAAGGGAGATGTTATAGTAATAAATTATTTCCTTATTGATTAAATCATTTTGACTTGATTATTAAGTCACATATTATCTCTAATTTCTTAAGCTAAACTTTAGGCATGTAATAATTAATTATTTTATTAATCATTATCATACAACCTAGGTTTTACCTTTTAATATTTTGATCTCTTTTATAGGTGTAGATCCCTCTTTCTCATTCATTCATTCACTTTTGATTAATAAAAAATTCTTTTTTCTCATCAAGACTATCTCATCTATAGATTTGAGAATTCCAACCTCCATAGCTTTTTCTCCTCTCTTCCATAATAGGTGTTTGCATGAAGGTGTTTCTTGGGAGTTGTGAGTTTATTATTTAATTGTTTCTTATACCACCTTGGATTGATGGAGTGGGGTATGTATTCAATATTTTTTCCTATGTAATGGGTAGATGCAATGGTTCAGTACCTATGCATTTTGGTGAGATGGATCATTTATCATATAGGCAATTTTTTCATTCCTACTTTGGTTGTAGTCTTACAGGTTCGATTGATTATCTCCTTAGGCTTTGGTGTTTCATGTCATCCATATCTTCAATTTTAGTTGTTTTCCCTTTTGTCCCTCTTGATTCAAGTAGTGCCTTCTAAGAGAACTCATGCATCTTATAGTCTTCTCTACCTAGTTAGGCTCTATTGCAATGGAAATTTTGCAAATTAGTAGTTACTTTTGACATAGATTTGCAGCTTCTACATGCTTCAGTGGTGTTGTTAATGATCATTCTTTTTTCCCTATCTTCTAGGACATTCTCTAGTTTGAAGGCTTCCTTAGTCCTTCACTAGATCTTTTGATATTCTTTTCATCCCTTTTTGGAGAAAAGTTTTTCCCATGTGGTTTTTTCTATTTATCCTCTTTATAGAGATTTGGTTCTGATTGGGTACCTCATCAGGCATTTTTTTTAGGATCCAAATTTAATTTTAGTAGCATTTTTTAGGTTTTTAGCTACTCCCTAAGTTTATCTTAAGGAAAGGTGTTAAAGTAATTAGATATTTTCTAATTAACTCTATTGTACTTAAGCTAAACTTTAGGTATATAATAATAATTATTTTTATTAAATAGTATCATGCAACCTAGATTTTACCTTTTAGTTTTTTTATCACCATTATAAGTATAGATCCCTCTTTGTAACTCATTCATTCATTCAAATTTTGATTAATATAAATTTCTCATTTTTCTCATCAAAAATGTCTCATCTACAGATCTGGGAATTCCAGCCTACATAGTTTTTTCTCCTCTCTTATGTGGTAGGTGTGTGTATATAGATGATTCTTAGAGTTGCAGGGTTGCTCTTTTGTTTTTTCTTTTGCTTGCTTGGTTTGATTGAGTGAATTATGTATTCACTATTTGTTCCTATGTACTAGGAGGATGCAGTGGTTAGGTACCTACCCATTTTGGTGAGATGGGTCATTTACCATATAGGTACTATTTTTCATTCATACTTTGGTTGTGGTCTTCCATGTTTGATCGATCATCTCTTCAAGCTTTGATGTTTCATGCCATCTATGTCTTCAAGTCTAGTTGTTTTCCATTTTGTGCCTCTTGATTAGAGTGTTGATATGAGATTTTTTTCAAGTGAAGAACCTATAATGGAAAAACCATTATTTTATCAATGATGTCAAACCTGCTACCTACTAGTGAGACAATTATTTTTTGGTCTAAAAGCTATCATCTAGTTGATTGATGAAAAAGATTTGAAAAGAGGCGATAACAATAGCACCTAGAGAAAGATTGAGTTATTTGGTCTGTAAAAGAAGCACTAAGACTAAGTAAGACATTGATACTATAGTTTATTTTTTATCTACTTAAATTCTGAAATCAAGGATTACTCAAGTTAAGAATGGAAGAAGATCAAGTATGAAAAGTTTATGCTAAGCCTTACCAAGTAGTCTGTGAAATCCAAAAAGAAATCAGTGGAAGCCGAGTGAAAGTCAAAAGATGTCAAGAAAAATTGAAAATTAGTGCAAGGAGTCATTGTCAATATATGCCAAGTAAAGTTTAGTTGATGTCAAGCATTAGTAAACTTAAGTGTTCATTGAGAAAACTAGTGTTGACCAATTAGATGAATAGTATAGAAATGGAGTGACAACATATTGATGATGAGTGTTGGTATTCATATTAAATCAAAGATTTGATGAATCTGAGCCAACTATTTTGTTTTCTTGAATTGTGTGAAGCATGTGAAAGATAACTATGATGAGCTTGTGGCATAGAAGTCATAGTTAACCATTTTGTGGAGAATTCAAGGGAGATTGTAGAAGAGGTTTTGAATGGAAAACTAGGTAGATTCATTGTACCCTAACTAATCCTACCTAACCCTAAAATGGATGATTGCAGTTAAGAAAAAAAAGATCTTAATTCTTTTTTTATAGAGAACTAGTCATAAGAAAAGGTTGTTATGTGTGAGAATCTAAGGAAGACAAGGAGTCTAGGATATTTATTCATTCAGTGGCCAAATAGAAGAGACTCCATATGGCATGCAAAGAAAGAAGTCTTAAGAGTATGAATTCTTGAAAGTGTTGGCATTAAGTTAAGTTTTCCATTAGTGACAACACTTATTCGATTTTGTGTGGTTACCAAGCTCATCATTTAGTTTCCAGTGCTTACCAATCATTCCAGTGATAATAAGGTTTTGTAGTTTACACCGAGCATTTCAGAGGCTACCAAGTGAATACAAACAATGCGAAGTCCAACAGTTATCACCGAGTAGGTCAATTGTTACCAAGCTTCACAGTGTCTACAAAGCAATTAGTCTATATGATGAGAAGCCAATGTAAACCGAGTGATGGAAGAATAATGTTTACCAAGTGCAATATGGTAAACATAATATTCAGTATCTACCAAGTGACACTATATCTACTAAGTCTCCAATGGTCACCCAATTTGAAGCTAGATTATGTGATTAGTATGGACCAAGCCTCTACTTATACCAAGTGCATGATGATGTTGAGTAATGCAATGGACACTATGTATCAAAAGGTCACCAAGTTAGCTTATCGAACCTAAATTATCTTCTATTGGGCTGACTCAGTAATATTTTGTTTACTTGTGTTTTGGCTAACCTTTTATTTGTAAGAATTGGAATGGTATATATATGTAATGTATTGTATCATACCAATGTATCAATGTATCATTGAAATGAATGTATGAAGGAATGAATGAATGCATGTGAATGAGTATCAACAACAAGGTAAGGAATTCAGCAAGGTTAATATAGGAGTAGAAAATCTTTATCTATCTTTATCTAATCAAAAAATCAAGTTGTAAGTAAGATCCATTGTTTCATCCTAATAGGTGAATCAATTCTAAATCCTTTAACAAGGTAGACTTAACAGTCTTTGTATAAATCTCCTAATAGAGTGCATATTTCATTGTATGTTTGTAAATCCTCTAACAAGGTGGACCTAGTAGTCCTATTTGCTCTTAATAGGACAAATCACCAAACGTGGTCAATGTAAGCTTTAACATGCCAACTTTGTGCTATAGTAGTGAAGTTTTGTGGTTATCATCGCCACCCCATTTTTACTTTCTATTTGTAAGGTTTCTAGGTCACACAATTCTATGTTCCATGTATGATGACTGTTTATGTTTCAATTTCTTATGCATGCAGTAAAATAGATGAATTAATGGTGAATGATTTATATTGTTAAGTGTTGAATTAATGAAAAGTTTTGAATTTATTGATTCACCCCTCCCCTCTCGGTAACTTAGCAAGTCTTGATTATTTCCAACAATTGGTATCAGAGCTTTATGGTTCTTAGGATAAAGTTTAATAGCTTGAACAAAGATCAAAAGGAAAATGGAGATATTTAGACTTGACAAAGCAATTGAAAATGAGAAGCCAGATTTGGAGATGACCATAGTTCAAGTCAAAGAAGCAAAAGATAATCTTTCTCAATCCCTAAAAAGAAGGAAGGAACTTGCAAATTAGATGAACGACCTTAAGTATGTTGAAGAAAAGATTGAAGACTTTTTCCCTTCAAGCGTTTCAGATGAAGCAAACAATGCAATCAATGAACTCCTAGAAAAGAATGGATCATTGCAAGAAGAGGTAAGGAACCTTAAAAGAGAATAGGAAATTCAATCAATAAGAATATGTGAGCTTTTGGAATAGAGAAATAAGGCAAAAGAAGATTTGGATGAAGGAAATAATGAAGACCCAAATCAATCCCTTCAGCATGAAGACATTATTGATCAAATCACCAATGCAAATGAAGAAATGAGGATTCTCAAAGAAGAAAATGAAAGAATAAGGAATGACCTAAATTTTGAAAGAAAAATCATTAAAAGAACAAGGAATGAGCTGAGATCTGAAAAGAAAATCAATGAAAGATTGAAGAATGACCTAAATAATAAAAAACAATTCAATGAGAGAATGATGAAATCCCAAGTATACATGAATCAATTGAATCAACAAAATGAGAAAAATCTTCAAAGGCAAAAAGGTAAAGCAGGACTTGGATACAATGAGGAAGAAGGTAAATCTTCCAAGCAAGGTACTAAACAAAATAAAAAAACTCATTTACAATCATTGTGGGAAGATAGGTCACACATTAAACAAATGTTGAAGCAATGGAAAGGCAAAATACAATGGAAAGTGCTACAACTACAATCAGCATTGTCACAAGGCTAATGAATACAAGGAGAAACCAAAATTTAAAGGTAAATGTCACAAATGCAAGAAGCAAGGTCAAAAGGCATCTGAATTCACATCAAAACCATTCAATTTAACTGAACAATTTGTAAAGGCAATATTTGGTTGGGACTACAATACTTAGTGCAGATGTCATTATTGTGGAGAATATGGACACATTGGTATATATTGTGCAAGGCATCACTTAAGAAAGAGGGATACTACCACAATATGTTATACTTGCACTTAAGTTGGTCATATAGCTAAAAACTACATGAATATAGGCAAAGTTGATGATGAAAAGAAAGCAAGAGAAGATAACATCAAGAAATAGATGAGGCAATAATGGGTTCCTAAATCTACCGTGAAAAAAAGTTCAAATCATGGTAATGAAGTCACCCAAGAAGTGGGTGACTCCATTATCTCTAATTAAGTTCTTATGAAAGAATTGGAACTATATTCACAAAGGCATATCATAAACAGTTCCATTGAAAGGAAGAAAAAGATCCAATTAGTATTTTAGATAAAAAGGGATTGTAGGAATTCAGCTTTCACTGAGTTAGATCAGACTCTATCAAGAAAGGTTGGTTATAGAATCTATTGAGAAAGGTTGGGAGTAATAAATTTTTGGTTGATCACCAAGTTGCAAGATTTTACCAAGCTCAATTAGTGGATAAAAACCTGTCATGCACTATTCCATTATGACACCAAACATTAATGGAAATATTTCAACAAAAAGGGTAGAATTCGACTTCATTCTTCACCGTGACTTTAGCATACATAGAGTAGAGTGATTTTAAGAGATTCTAAGTGTTTTCAAGTGAATTTGTAGCAAGATCCTCAAATAAATTTCATATTTATTCAGCAGCGATGGCATTAGGAAGCAGTAGTAGCAAAAAAACCAAGAAGGGTTCTGAGATGTTGGTTAAAGGTGTGGAATGGAAGGCACCAAACTTCAAACTTGTTCTAGCTGTAGCAGAATCACTCGACCCACATGGAGCTCAATCTCAAATTCCTCCCAAGGTACTCCTAATTAATGACATTTACACTCATTTCAAATTCACTATGCAAGAATTAGGAACTCTTGAGATGGATAGTGCCCTAGCAAAAGTGTGTGTACATGGGTCTTTAAACCCAGAGTATAAACACCTAGAGACCAAAGGGTTAACTCAAATCCCACACTTGCCAAGGAATTTCCAAGATAATTGGATTAGATATATACTAAGCTGAGTTCACAATGGGAAATTATGGTTAGAGAAACCCATTTTGATCACCAAAAAGATGATTCATAAGATCACAGGTCTTCCTATGCTTAATAAAGCCAAATCCATCAAAACCCTAGGTTAGGAAGAATTGTAGAAGAAAACCCTACTTGAGTGGGATGGCAGAGGTTTAAAGATTAACAATGTTACTAATGTGGAGCTTAAGTTTGGCATACATATCATTGCACACAAGATTTACAACTCCATTCGATTAAATAGTGTGCCATGTGAGGCTATAGACTTAGCTTAAAAGGTTATAAAAAAAACATAGAATTTGATCTATCTAATTTACTATTGAAGTAATTGAACAAGAATGTGGATAGCATTAGGACTTCCAAAAACAACCCCTAAAAATTTGGTTCATTGCTAACATTTATTTTCTTTTATGTGTAAAAGTTTTTCCCCTCAAAAGGTTCTATTGTATGGAGGAAAGACATCCCAATTTTATATCAAATCAATGAATTCATAACAGAAATGGGTGAAAACTTTGAAAGAGTAATGGATAACTATTTTGAAGTGTTTAAGGAGAAGATGAAAAAAAAGTTCTTGATTCCCCCCAAGTTTGTGGAAGACTATAAAGATGATGTTTGTTTCATTGTTGATCATGATAGAGTGTATATATAGGCAGTTAGACCTAGAGTGGCATGGGTGGAACCTCTTCCATATGAGGTTAATATTGATGAAACTAGGGATATCATTGAAGCCCTAGTTAATGAACTAGTTGATCCAAAGCTTCCTACCTTTGGAACATATGATGAGGCCAAGAGAAGAATTGAACTGAGTATCAAGATTCCTCAAGCTCTTAGCAAAGGTAAGAAGAGGGCAAAAAAGTAAAAGACTACAGAAGGACCTCTTATGATTACTCAGGGTAAGGGAGAAGATGAGGAAGAGCCTGATGATGCAAAGGAAGAATCAGAAAAAGAGGAGGAGCTAGTTAGAAATAAAGGCAAGGCAGTCATCACCAAGCCTCCTAAACCCTATACTATTGTATTCGCCAGGAGATCCAAGAAGAAAGGTGCAAAAGATGATAGTGAAGTTGAGTTCTACCGACCTCCACCCACATATGAAGAAAGGCTAAAATACATAAGGGTTGGAGTAGGTATAAACAACTTCAAAGAGTTGAAGTATGAGACAAGGACTCCTACAAAGCAAAAGGTGATAGAGGATTTGATAATGGAGAAGCTAGGAACATGGAAGTTCTCTCCAAAACAATTTTCTCAACAAGTGCCTGCAGTATTACTTGATAAGATCAGAGTTAGATGGGACAACACCATCCAAACTATCAAACATATATTTGGACAAACTCTAAAATATTTGGTGCTCGGTTTGATAGAGGTAGAAGTGCAAAAGGCATTGAATAAACATGAAAATAGGATGATCCTTAAGTTCAATACATGCCTTATTTTGATGAAGAATGTGGAATTAGTTGTCAAGAATGCCATTGATGTTTGGAGAGATGTTTATCATCTACATAAGCCAATTGAGTATCTAGTGGAGATCAACGATGATGAAAGTGACAAGGATGAGGATGATGAAGAAGACAACATGCCTTCAGTCACAGTCATTGCTAAAGAAATGCAAGATTTGACAAAGGATGAAGAAGAAGAAAAGGAGGAAGAAGCTGAGGAGGATGACAAGTAGGAAGAAGAAGATCCAATGAGGATTTTTGTAGAGGCTATAACATCCCTTCCTTTCTCTCCACCAAAAACTACCATATCTTCAATGGAGACAACTTCAGCAAGCGTGATTGTGAGAACAATAGCTACATCAACAACTCAATCACCCTTGGCCACCTCCTAGCTCTAGGTATCATCAATGGAAGTATCTAACACTTCATCTACCAATTTGTAGACATCTTTTTCAACTACTGAATTAGCTACTTCATCAGTATCATCATGTATAGTAAGCACTACATCCAATTCTATTGTTTTGTCTACTATAGCATTGATTGCACTTGCTTTTGTTCCTGTAAGTTCTTCTACTATAAATACTTTAATAAGTATTCCTCCAGTTGTTACATCATTTTTGGGAAGCATTTTAATTTTGGATTCAGTTAGCACTCTTGTTAGTATTCCTTCAATTGGTCCTATTCCAATTTTCACTGCAAGCCCTACAATCTCAACTATTGTCTCTATTCCTAAGCTCAAGTTAGTAATGCTAGAAGTAGAACCCAAGAATCCTCTAAAAATTTTGATTACTAGCAAGGAAATTGAAGAAGATATAGAATTGGATAATGAGATTGATATTCCCAAGATAAACTTTAATACTGCCATAGTTGATGAAATGAGACTAGTTAGTCAAATACCAGAGAAGAAGGCAAGGCAGAAAAAGTTGAGAAGAGAGAGAGAGAGAGAGAGAGAGAGAGAGAGAGAGAGAGAGAGAGAGAGAGAGAGAGAGAGAGAGAGAGAGAAGGAATTCAAGATCATTGAAAGTGCAAAGACTATCATTATAGAGGCTATAGGTGTTGATGTGGATTCCACTCAACACATTTTGCTATAGTTAGAGGAGGTAGTGCATAAATTCAATGAAGATTCTACTGGGAAAGAGAAGCTTATTGAGAAGGCAAAAAATAAGTTTGATAATAAGGTGCTTGAGCACATTGCTCAGCACATAGAAATCAATCAGGTAGAATTATCCACAATTTTGGCAAACATTGAGAATTCTTTTGCTAATGTAATATCACTTTTTGCAAAGTTATGTGATGTTACCAAATTTACTAAGGAAATTAAGGAAAAAATGAATAAGATTGATCAAGATATGCAAGCCAATGCACAAAGGTTGTAGCTTGACCCTAGCTCAAGCTCAACTCATCACATCAAGGTGAGGTATCTTGTAGACATGTAGGTAGAATTTTTGAGAGAAGAGACAAGGATAAGATCCATATTGATAGACATACAAAACATGATCCTGCGAATCATGGACACAATGCCAAAACACATTGAACATTCAAAATCATTGGTCCAAGATAACAACTTCTCTATTGCAGATCAAATGATCCCACTTTTAGCTAAATTTTAGATAACTATCCACACATGCAAAATTTTGCAAGATAATTGGGATAAGATACTTGCTCTTATTCTCAAGGTACACTCCAAATTTCTCTCTCATTTTGGTGTCTCTATGTAAATAGCTTGTATAGCCCTTTGACATTATTGTCAAAAAGAGGGAGATAGTATAGAGAAAGGGGGAGATAGTATAGTGAAAGGGAGAGAGAATAGAGTAAAAGGGAGATAGAGTAGAAAAATAATATATTTTGTGTTTTGGTAAAGAAAAGAGAATAGAGATATGTGTACCAGATAAATAATGGAAAGACTATGTATACATGTCTGTGTATATACATAATGTCTTATGGGAAATATATGCAAATGTATACATAGAAAAGCTTTACAAAGATAAATTTTGAAAAATCAAAAAAATTAGTATGTCAGTATATGTACATAAGTTTTGTCTTATAAGTGTTTTTGTCACTAATGCCAAAGGGGGAGATTGTTGCCATTAAGTTAAGTTTTCCATTAGTGACAATAGCCATTAGTGACAACACTTATTTAATTCTATGTGGTTACTGAGGTCATCATTTAGTTTCCTGTGCTTACCGAGCATTCCAATGATAATCAGGTTTTATAGTTTACATTGAGCATTTCAGAAGCTACTGAGTGAATACAGACAATGTGAATTCCAACAATTATCATCAAGTAGTTCAATTTTTATTGAGCTTCACAGAGTCTACCGAGCAATTAGTCTGTGTGATGAGAAGACAGTGTAAACTGAGTGATGGAAGAATAATTTTTACCAAGTGTAGCAAGGTAAACATAGTATTCAGTATCTACCAAGTGACACTATATCTACCAAGTCTCCAATGGTCACTAAGTTCGAAACTATGTTGTGTGATTAGTATCGACTGAGCCTCTACTTCTACTAAGTGTATGACAATGCTGAGTAATGTAGTGGACACTAAGTATTAGAAGGTCACCATTGAGCTTACTAAACTTGAGTTGTCTTCTATTGGGCTGACTGAGTAATATTTTGTTTACTTGTGCTTTGACTGACCTTGTATTTGTAAGAATTGGAATTGTATATATATGTAATGTATTATAGCATACCAATGTATCAATGTATCATTGTAATGAATGTATGAAGGAATGAATGAATACATGTGAATGAGTATTAGCAGCAAGGTAAGGAATTCAACAAGGTCAACATAGGAGCAAAAAAGCTTTATCTATTACATAAAGTGATCTGCACATTAAGGATCTGATCATTAAATATAGTTGTAAGTAAGATCCATTGTTTCATCCTAACAGGTGAATCAGTTCTAAATCCTTTAACAAGGTAGACTTAACAGTCTTTATATAAATCTCCCAATAGAGTGCATACTTCATTGTATGTTTGTAAATCCTCTAACAATGTGGACCTAGTAGTCCTATTTGCTCCTAATAGGGTAGATCACCAAAAGTGGTCAATGTAAGCCTTAATAGGCCAACTTTATGTTGCAGTAGTGAAGTTTTGTGGGTATCAAACCTAGTTTTACTTTCTATTTGGAAGGTTTCTAGGTCACCAAATTTTGTGTTCCATATGTTATGAATATTTATCTTTTAGTTTCTTATGCATGCAGTAAAATAGATGAATCAATGGTGAAGGATTTACATTGTTAAGTGCTGAATTAATGAAAAGTTTTTAAGTTACTGATTTGCCCCTTCCCTCTCATTAACTTAGCAAGTCTTGATTATTTCCAATAGAAAGGTGAAAAAGATATCAAATCTAAAGTGTGTGAAAGCCAAGTAGAATGGAGGACTGAAAGAGAGATTTGTAATTTGCAAGTGAGTTGGAATTTGTTATTAGATCAAGCCTTACTATTACATTCTAATCATTGTATTAGTTTAGGGTAAATCCTTTGGACTAAAGTTGACCTAACAGTCATTTGTAAATCCTTTAATTAGTTGGCATTTTAATGGAATGGTCTAAAGTCCTCTAACAAGGCTCACTCCTAATAGGGTGATTGAAATGCTCTAACCATGTCACATTTAACAATGTGTATTGCAACCCTTAACAAGGCATCACTTCAGAAGACTGAGAATCAGTAGCATGTTACTAGTGTTTTTTCCCAAATTGGTTTTGCACATAAAATCATTATGTCAGATTTGTTATTGAATATGTTATGTTTCATGTTTGCATTTCTACAAAAAAATTTTGACCTAGGATGGTAACCTACAAAGTTTAAGATTTCTATGATCTAATGGATGCATGCATAATAAGGTTTCATAGATATGGGTCTATTAAGCATTGAAAATTTTTATTTGTACATATAGACTTTGGATAACTGATTCACCCCCCCTTAATTATTCTAAAGAATTTCAACAATTGGTATCAGAGTTTCATAGTGCATAAGAGGACTAGTTTGAAGGTACTCGAAGCAAAAGATCAAGATATCTAAAAGAGAGATACCCAAGCTCAATAAGGAGAACATCCCTACATGGAAATTTTTGATGAAGCTACACCTAGGAGGTCTTGGAGAGCATGAAAAATCTACCATCACCACTGAGCATGTCAACCCTACTATAAGCATAACTTTTGATTATCTAAAGAATAAGAAAGAACACAATTAGGAAATGTTAGAGAATGCCTTTGCACTAAGTCATTCTAAGTCTGATGAAATCAATATTTGTGATATTGCAAAGAAGACGTGGAATTCTCTTCACACTATCTTTGGAGGAGATGCAAATGTATTGAGAGCCAAATCTAAAACTCTTAGAGGTAAGTTCAATGATATAAGGATGAAAGAAGGTGAGAATGTTGCTCAATATTGCTCTAGAAGGTGAAATTGTTAGATACAATTATCCAATTTTGTGTTGTCTTTGATGTCACAAAAATGTCATAACAGTTATTTGTCAGTGTTTACCGAGCTTAGTTGGTCTATGAGATGATTTTTGGTGTCTACCAAGCATTCCTAGACATTACCTTGTGCAAAAAGTGTCTACTACATTCACTTGAGTGTCAAAGGATTTTATAACAAAAGACAATGTTAACTGAGCTCTCAAGGTTAGTAATGGAAAGTTAGTGTTTAGCAAGGTCACTCAGTAACCAAAGGATTTTGCATGGCTCATAGTGTTAACCAAGCTTCTAATGGTTAACTTAGGAAATCATTTCTACAACAGTGTTTACCAAGCAGGGTTGACCAATGAAGGAATTTTGTTAATTTGTCAATTAAGGCTTAATTGGTTTAAGTATTATTTCTATCCAATTGTGGTAATGATTATAGGTGATTTTAACTTATAATTGAGCTGACTTGATAATTTTAATGGTATATATTAAAGTTCAAGTTGAGAATTCAAAGTGTGATGTGAATGTGAAAATGAATGAATGAATGAGCGAGCATGCAAGTGGATTGATTGTTTGTGACTACAAATTTTGAAGGATGGTTAGATATCCTTGAGGAGTAGAAAAGATATATTCAATTAGGAAGGATCTAGTGAAGTAGAACAGAGATCTATAATCAACAATTTCAGTTGCATCTCATTCAGGTCATTTCATTGTTACTTTCTAATCATTGTAGCAGTAATTCCAAAATCTCTTAACAGAGTTGGTAGAACAACCATTTTGTAAATCCTCTAACAAGGTGGCAGTTTTATTGAATTGTTCTAAAGACATCTAACAAGGCCACTCCTAAAAAAGTGATCAAATCCTTTAACAGGGTTGGCTCCTAATAGGGCTCATTTTAGAAGAGTGAAAATTCGTAGCGAATTACATTGGTGGTTTTTCCCATATTGGGTTTCCACATGAAATCTAGTGTCTCATGTGTTCATGCTATTTTTTTTATGGTTTCAAGTTATTTTATGCATGTTAAGATCTATTAAAGTTAACATTCATTGCATTTATTGACTTACAACATTTTTATGAATGTTTATCGAGTGACAAAAGTAAGTGATTTATCAGACATCTAAGGGATCTAAGGATTTTTTTTTGTGGTAACTAATTCACACCAATTACTCCATCTATATTTCCAACAATTGGTATCAAAGATTTTGGTGCTTTTAGGAAGAGTTTCAAGAACCTAAGATAAAGATTAGGATGTCCTACAAGAGAGAAATTCCAAGCCTTAACAGGGACAACTTTTTAGCATGGCAGAGACTAATAAGACTTAATCTAGCCTCCATTGGTGATACAAGATTAAAATACCTTGATGCAAAATATGTAGAGCTTGATAGCACATTATCTGTCAATGAAATTTTTGAGAAGAAGACTCATAATAACATGATGATAGACATTGCATCTTCCCTAAGCTATGAAGAATTTGATGAAATCAAGGACTGCAAAATTGCTCATGCAATGTGGAACAAGCTAAAGGAAATCTATGGAGGTGATGACAATGTGAGGAGAGCCAAAGTAGAAAGCCTAAGAGGATAGTTTGATCAAATGAGAATGAGAGAGGATGAAAACATTGGCAAATATGATGAAAGGATCAAAGCAAGTGTTAATGCAATAAGAGCTTTTGGAGGAGAAATCAAAGAAGAAACTATAATAAGTAAATTTCTCATAACATTACTTCCTATTTATGCAATAAGAGTATCTACCATTCAAGAAAGAAGATGTGAAGAAAATCACAAGATAAATTTGGATGTCATAGTGGGAAGATTAACAACATTTGAATTAGATAATTTTGAAAATTATGTTTCAGCCTCAAAGAACATTGAATTTGCATTTGAAGCTACACTTTCACTCAAGGAGAAAGGCACGAATATTAAGGACATTTAGTTAGATAGTGAAGAAGAATCAGAAGAAAGTTCTGATAGTGATCTTCAAGTGGTTGAACCATTTCTTGCAAAGAAATATTCAAGAGCAAGAGGAAAATACAAAGGTAAAGTTTCACAAATCTATTTTTCATGTGAGGAAATAGGTCATATTGCAACTAGGTTCCCAAACAAGAAAAAGAACTTCAAAAGTCACAAATCTTTCAAGGACAAAGGTAAGAAGACATGCTTTATGGCTAAAGATTCTAAAGATTGAGATAGTAGTGAAGATGAAATTGTTTACATCACTATAAAGGATGAATCTGATAATGATGAAGAAGATGAGATGGCACTTATCTCTCATGTGAGAAAAAAATGATACATGGATTATATATAGTGGATGTTCACATCACATGACTAGTGAGAAAGAAAATTTTGAAAATTTTGAAGACTGTGATGGTGGTAGTGTAAGGTTTCAAAATAATGAACCTTGTTGTATAAAAGGGAGAGCCAAAATTTATTTAACCAAAGAACTTGTGTGTGATAATGCATATTGGGTTAAAGGACTGAAGCACAACTTGTTGAGTGTAGCATAGCTGATTAACATTGGATTCAAGATGGAATTCATGCATGGAAAAGAAAGACTACTAGATGACAAAGGAAAGCTGATTGGATCAAGAAAACAAAAAAAAGGTAACTTATTCTATCTTAATCTTTGTGAATGCTTATGATTTATTGCTCAAGTTGAAGAAAGTTGGTTATGGCAAAAATAAGCAAATTCAAGATAGTAAGAGGCATTCCTAATTTGAAGAAACTTGATGTTGGTCTATGCAAGAATTGTTAGATTGGTAAGATGGGGAAGACTGGTTTTAAAAGTAAAAACTATCAATTTGAAGATATTTTGGAAATTATGTATACTTATTTATGTGGATCCCTTGGAGTAGAAATTTATATTGGGGAAAAATTCTTTATTCTTTTTGTTGATGACTACTCTAGAATGATGACTGTTATGTACTTAAGAGAGAAGTCAGAGGCATTTGAGAAATTCAAATGGTATTTAGTAAGAGTTGAAAGGAAAAAAGGGAAAAGATTGAAATTTTTGAGATTAGAAAGAGGTGGTGAATTCATCTCCAATGAATTCAATATCATTTGCATTGAAAGAGGAATCAAAAGGTAGGTATTAGCTCCTGGAACTCTCGAGCAAACTGGAATAGCTGAAAGGAGGAATAGATCTATCATGGCTTGTGCAAGGACTTTAATGATTGAAAAGAAAATTGCTATTAGATACTAGAAAGAAGCTATCAGCACTACAATTCATACCTTAAACTGAGTATAGTTGAAGGACACATTCAAAACCCCTTATGAGTTATGGTATGGCTATAAACCTAATGTAAGCTATATTAAAGTATTTGGAAGTAAATGTTACATTTTGAAAGAATCTAGAAAAGGAAAATTCTACGCAAAAGGTAATGAAGGGATATTCTTAGGATATTCTTCCAAAAGAAAGGCATATAGATGTTTGAATTTGACTATTCACAAAGTTATAGAAAGTGCGCATGTATAAGTTGATGAGTTTGCATAAAAGATAGAGGAAGAAAGCAAGTAGAAACCTGAAGACTATAGGAGATTTGTTTCCATTGATACTTTCCTAGATACATTAGTCAAAAGAAAAACTATATCTACTGAGCCCAACATAGCTACCAAGTTGCAAGTTCAAATGGAGTCACAAGGACCCAAGTCTCAACTTGAAGCTATCAAGTCAATAGCTACTGAGCCAGAGCAACCAAAACTTGAAGTTGAAATTCAAGAAGATAAAAATGCAATTCATTCAAAAGACAAGGAAGTTATGTTAGCCAAAAATGTCAGGAGACATCATGCTCTAGATCATATTATTGGAGACAAATTAGAAGGTACCATGATAAGAAGTAAGTTAAAAGGTACACATTTACTTGTTGATTCTGAACCTAAAAATGTAAAAGATGCATTGGAAAATAAAAGTTGGGTTGAGGCTATGAATGAAGCGATAGAGCAAATAAAGAAGAACAAAACTTGGAGTCTCGTACCTAGGCCTAAAGACAAAAATGTGATTGGAACTAAATAGGTATTTAGAAATAAGTTGAATGAAGATGGATAGGTATCAAGGAACAAAGCTAGATTGGTATGCAAAGGATATTTTCAAGAAGAATGTGTAGATTATGGAGAGACTTTTGCTCCTATTGCAAGATTGGAGGGTGTAAGGACACTACTTGCATGTGCAAGACATAAAGGATTTAAAGTATATCAAATTGATGTCAAATATGCATTTCTCAATAGTTTTCTTGATGAAGAAGTCTACATTAAGCAATCTGAGGGCTTTATTGACCCAAACAAGAAGGACATGGTCTGCAAGTTACACAAAGCATTGTAAGGTCTGAAACAAGCTCCTAGAGCATGGTATGAAAGATTGCATAACTAACTTATTCAGATTAGTTTTCAAAGAACTAATGATAACAATAGTTTGTACATCAAACAAGGACTAGATAACAAGATTGTTTTGGCAGAAATCTTTGTGGATGATATTTTGTTTATAGGGAATGATGATCAATGTAAAGGATTCCCAAAGCAAATGAACAAAGAATTTGAAATGTCTATGTTTGCAGAGATTAAATTATGTTTTGGCCTTTAGATTTAGCAGAGCAAGAATGGTATTTACATCACTCATTCAAAGTATATCAAGGATATAATCAAGAAATTTGATATGGAGGACTCTAATCCAATTGGAAATCCTATGTGTATAGGACTAAAGCTTACAAAGAATGATGAATCAAAAAAGGTAGATCAGATCTTATATAGATCAATGATTGGAAAATTGCAATATGTTGTTCATATAAGGCTTGATATTGATTTAGTAGTTGGTATAGTAGCAAGATTATTAGCTAAACCTAGAGAAAATCACATGATGGCAGTAAAAAGGATTTTGAGATACTTGAAAGGATTTGAAGATTATGGATTATGGTATAAACTTGGAGGAAATCTAGATTTGAAAGTATTTACTGATGCTGATTGGGAAGGAAACATTGATGACAAAAATAGTACAAGTGGTGGTGCATTCTTGGCACAATATTGGTATCTTTGACAAGTAGAAAGAAAAATTGCACATCCCAATCTACAACAAAGGTAGAGTATGTTGCAGCAGCAGTGAACTGTTCTAACATTGTTTGGTTTAAGAAATTGTTGGAAGGCATGAAGGTAGAGATCAAAGAACTACTTGTCATGTTATTTGATAACACAAATGCAATTAACGTTTCAAAGAATCTAGTAATGCATTCCAAAACCAAGCATATTGCTATAAAGTATCACTTTGTTAGAGAATTGGTGCAGGACAAGGAAATCAGATTGGAATATGTCCATACAAAGGAAGAAATTGCTACCATATTCACAAAGCCACTACCAAAGGATGCATTCCTATATCTAAGAGGTAAGTTAGGGGTCATTCCCCTATATGAAGCTCACTAAAATAAAGTGTTAGTGATGCATCAACAGGTACTAAAATTGAAGATCTATCATACCTTTTTGACATTTGTTTGAAGATAAAGGTAAGTAAGATATTTTATTGCTATATCTTTCTAGAATTAGTCAGAGGGAGAATTTACCATCACAAAGGGAGACTCTTGTAGATAACTAAAGCCTAAGATATAAAATCTAAGAGGGAGGAACTTTCTGTTAAAGAAGTCTTGTTTTAAAATTTCATCATGCTATGACATGTTGTGTTGCCATCAATGCCAAAGAGGGAGATTGTTGGATACAATTATCCAATTGTGTGTTGTCTTTGATGTCACACAAATGTCATACTAGTTATCTATTAGTATTTATCAAGCTTAGTAGGTCTGCAAGATGATTTTCAGTGTCTACAAAGCATTCCTAGACATTACCTTGTGTAGATAGTGTATACCAAGTTCACTCAAGTGTCGAAAGATTTTATGATAGAAGATAGTGTTAATCGAGCTCTCAAGGTTAGCAAAGGAAAGTTAGTGTTTATCGAGTTCACTTAGTAATCAAAAGATTTTGCATGGTTCACTATGTTAATTGAGCTTTTGATGGTTAACTTAGGAAATCATTTTTGGAACAGTGTTTATTTAGTAGGATCAGCCAATGAAGGAATTTTGTTAATTTGTGAATTAAGGCTTGATTATTTTAAGTATTATTTCTTTCTGACTATGGTAATGATTATAAGTGATTGTAACTTATAATTGAGCTGACTTGATAATCTGAATGGTATATATGAAACATCAAGTTGAAAATTCAAATTGTGATATGAATGTGAAAATGAATGAATGAATGAGCGAGCATGCAAGTGGATTGATTATTTGTGAGAGAAAATTTTGAAGGATGGTTAGATATCCTTGAGGAGCAGCAAAGATATATTTGATCATGAAGGATATAGTGAAGTAGAACAGTGATCTATAATCAGCAATTTTAGTTGCATCTCATTTAGATAATTTCATTGTTACTTTCTAATCATTGTAGCAGTGATTCCAAAATCTCTTCATAGACTTGGTCTAGCAGCCATTTTGTAAATCCTCTAACAAGGTGATAGTTCTATTGAATTATTCTAAAGACCTCTAACAAGGCCACTCCTAATAGGGTGATCAAATCCTTTAATAGGGTCACATCTAATAGTGTGTTTTTGTAACCTTTAATAGGCTTGGCTCCTAACAAGGCTCACTTCATAAGAGTGAAAATTCATAGCTAGTTACATTGGTGGTTTTTCTCATATTGGATTTCCACGTTAAATCTAGTGTCTCATGTGTTCATGCTATTATTTTTATGGTTGCAAGTTATTTTATGCATGTTAAGATCTATTAAGGTTAACATTCATTGCATTTACTAAGTTACAACATTTTTATGAATGTTTATTGAGTGACAACACTAAGTGATTTATTAGACATCTAAGAGATCTATGGATTTTTTTTTGTGGTAACTAATTCACACCCCCCACCCATCTCAGCTACTCCATCTATATTTCCAACAAGGTTGACTACCTTTGAACTCTCTAATTTTGATAATTTCAAAATTGAGAATGTTGAATCTACTTTCAAAGCTAAACTATCATTAAAGGAACTTAAAGAGAAGAAGATTTCACAAAGGCTAGGGAAAATTTAAAGGTAAGTTAGCTTTATGTGTTTTAATTACAATGAGGTTGCTCATATTAATGCTAGATTTTCAGAGAAGAAGAAAAATAGAAGTGGAGACAAATAAAGAAGTAAAAGAGATGAGGACAACAAAGATTACAAAGACAAAGGCAAGAAGTCTTTCTACATTGCAGAAGAGGAAACTAGACATGGATCTAATGACCATGATGATGAAGTCGTGTATGTTGCAATGAAGGATGATTCTAATGAGGATGAGGCAATTGTTAGATAAAAATGTTAATTTAATTTCGCTTATTAAATTACCTTTTCTCCCTTCTTAAGATTTTTCTTTATGTATTTTTTAGCTTTCTCTATTTAATAATTAATTACTAATTGTTTAATAGCTTTCACCTTTAGGTTAACCTTTTTGGGTTTCGATCTCCTTTTGTAAGGACTAATCTCTTTGTTTTTCATTATCTCTTCTTGTCTTTTTCTTCTCTGTGATGGGTTTTCTACATCTAGGTATTCAAGGGCTTCATGGATTTGATTTCCATATTTGCTCAAATCCTTCATGGTATTAGAGCTCCCTTCATCATCACAACCTACCTTCCATTGCCCAACTGGCAGTGCAAGGTTGGATTTTTTTTTTTAAAATTAAAAAATATATATATATTTTAATGTATTTCTAGGGGGCCTGTCAATTTTTTCTCTATAACTCGAGCATACAAACATTTTTTTTCAATCTGAAAGATGTGTCAGAAAGATAATTCCAATATAGAGACATTAGTGTAGAAGGTTTTTGGTTTTGATGCTATTTGATTTCTTGTTTTCATAGTCAAATCTAGATGTTCATTTTTTCACTCTGGAGGGCATATCTTGAGCATTCTATCTCCATTTTTTAGAAATGTTATATTTTTGGAAAGCTGGTTCTGTCTACTTTTGAGAAATGCTATAATTTTTTTTCCAGATTATGCTCCATGATTTTTTAGTAATGTTTTTTTATGTTTTTGTACTGTGGTGGATATCTTGGGTGTTTCAAATTTGGGGATCATTTTCATGGCATGGGATCTCTTCTTTTGGGTTGTACTATCTATTGTATTAGCTTTTTGACCTTTTTGATCATTGGTGATATCATTTGTAAGAATTTTTATGGAAACACACTGAGATAATGTGCCATAGTCATCTGTATTCTTTTTTTAGTTGTTTTCCTTTATTTGCCTCCTGATTCGAGTAGTGTCATCTGAGGATACTCATATGGATTACTACATTCTTCAGATTCACTATGTTTTGTATCTTATTGTAAATGCACTACTCTAATAAAGTACCATGAGGGGGTTGATGTTTTCCTTTGTTTTCCATCCTCCTTTATCCAGTGAGTGTCCCTTCCATGACATTAGCCTCATGACATGTCTGAGATTGATCACCTTAGTACACACTTATGTACTCTTTCATGCATCTTGATTGTTGTTCCTTGATATGGAGTTTCTTTAGGCCCACTTTTTCAATTTTTTATAAACTCAACCTTGTCTACATTAGGGGGGTTCCTTTTGTTCCTCATGCTTCATTGGTTTGATTGATCAGCTCTTCAGGCTTTTTTGTTTCATTGCATCCACATTTTTTTATTTCATTCATTTGCCTTGTTTGCCTCTTGGTTCAATGCAAATTATAGTCTTCTCTACATGGTCAAGTTTTATTTCAGATGAGGTTCTATAGATTAGTAGTTTCTTTTTTGATAGAGTTTGCATCTTCTTTATGCTTTAGTGGTTTTGTTCATGATCAATCTTTGTTCCTAGTTTTTAGAATATTCCTCTAGTTGGACGCTTCTGTAGCCCTTCATCGGGTTTTTAGCAATCTCTTTTTGGAGTAGAGTTTTTCCCATTGATTTTTCTCTATTTCTCCATTTCATAGAGATTTTTTTGTGATTGGTTACCTCGTCAAGCCTTGTTTCCAAGACCCAAGTTTTCTTTTAGCATTGTAGTTTCCCTACTCTTTTTGCATTGTTTGTAATTGCATTGTTGCTCATATTAAGTGGGGATGTTAGAGAAAAAGGTTAATTTCATTTCATTTATTAAATTACCTTTTTTTCCCTTCTTAAGATTTCACTTTATGTGTTTTTTAGCTTTCTTTATTTAATAATTAATTACTAATTATTAAATAGCTTTCACCTTAAGGTTACCCTTTGTAACTTATTAAGTTTCCCTTTTTGAGTTTTGATCTCCTTTTATAAGGATTGATCTCTTTGTTTCATTGTCTCTTCTTTTCTTTTTCTTCTCTATGACAGTTTTTCTACATGTAGATATTCAAGGGCTTCATGGATTTGATTTTCATATTTGCTCAAATTCTTTAGCAACTACACTGGTTTCTTGTGTGAACAAGAGTGACAAGTGGATCATTGATAGTGGATGTTAACATCACATGACTAGAGATAAATGTAACTTTATTACTATGAATTATTATGATGGAAATATTGTAAGGTTTGGTAATGATGCACCATGTATGATAAAAGGAAAAGGATCCATCAAACTCACAAAAAATATCATGTGGGATAATTCTTATTAAGCTAAAGGACTTAACTATAATTTTTTGAGTGCGTTACAACTGAATAGTTCACGTTATAAAGTTGATTTTGAGAACATGATAGCTAAGATCTATGATACTGATGAGAAACTAATTGGGAAAGGTGATTAGACTAGAGGCAATATATTTTATCTTAATATGAATGATGCTAATTGTCTTGTAGAATTTGATGATGTATGGTTTTGGTAGAAGAGGTTATGTCATGTTAACTTTGATGATTTGGTCAGTATCAATAACATGAGAAGAGTCGGAGATTTTCCTAAATTGAAGAAGCTTGACAATATAATTTGCAAACAATGTTAGTTAGGCTAGATGACATAATCTAGTTTTAAAAGTAAGATTTGCACCTCTAAAGAAATTCTAGAGATTGTTCAAATGGACTTGTGTAGACCAATTAATGTGAAAAGCTACAAGAGTGAAAAGTACATTATCCTATTTGTTGATGATTGTTGTAGGATGATGAAAATTATGTTTTTGAAATAGAAATTTGATGCTTTCCAAATGTTTAAGTTGTACTCAACTAGAGTTGAAAAGTAAATAGGAAAAACCCTAAAAATTTTGAGATCTGAAAGAGGTGGAGAATTTACATCAAATGAGTTTGAGATGTTTTGTAATGATAGAGGAATCAAAAGATAGACATCTGGACCTAGGACCCCTCCACAAAATGGGATTTTTGAAAGGAGGAATAGATCTATAATGGACTATGCTAGGACATTAACTATGGAGAATAATGTTGGTTTGAAATACTATAGAGAGGCTATAAGTACAATTGTTTATACCTTGAATCGTGTGCAAGTCAAGAAAGGTGATCATTCAACATCTTTTGAATCACTAGTAGAATTTTGGTAAATAAATGACTACATGACTAGAACTTATAGTCACATGACTAAAAGTGACCAAATTGTAGTGATTTTTTCTAATTTAGAATTATAAGTGACTAAATAAATGACTAATCCAGTCATTAGGTAAAATCACAAGGTTAGATAAAGATAAGTGACTAAATAAATGATCAATTGAATGACTAAATAAGTGGTCACTAATAATTAGTCACCCAAAAAAATGACAAAATGAATGATCAATAATTTTTTTAATCATATTAATATATTATTTAAATTTTTATAACTTTTATTGTTGTTTGATAGAGTTTTTCTCTTATCAATACATCATTATGAATTTAGTTTCCTTAAATGTCCTCTTATTTGATATAGTTAAAATCTAGGCTCCAATAGACAATAGTGTGATATTTGATTTTCTAAAGATTAAAAAAATTAATTTTTAAAAATTTATGTAAAATAAAATATAAACTATTATTTAGGCAAGAGCCTATAACACAATGATAACTTGTCAGCCTCTCATATGGGAGGTCTTAGGTTCAAATCTATTTGAGCTTAACACACAATAATAATTAATCTCAACAAATAGTAATATCAAATTATTTGAAATAAATAATATATTATAACTACTTAAATGGTGGAAAATAAATGAAGAACATGAAAAAGTGAAAGCATTTCTGGATCTTGCATATAATAGGTAAAAATACAATAAAATGTATTTTTTTAAAAATCATATTTTAAAAAAAGTGCAATTGCTTTAAAATTAACTTTAATTAAATTATACTATTTTGTAATCAACATTCAAAACATTATAATGTATAGAAATGTTTCACATAATATGTTATAACAAATGAAGTATTATTAAAACTAACTTCGTATTCAAGTTTAAATATTGAACAAATTTATAAATTTATATACTAACCTATATGCTATATACTATTTTAGTATATTATCTTATATTATTATATTATAATATCAATTATAATAATTACATTACGATATGATTGTAATATTTTAAATTTTAATTATTCTTATTTAATTAATAGATTTTAATATTATTTATTGTCATTCTTTTTATTTTATTTTCTTTATATAAAAATGATGTTAATATCTATTATGATAAACATTCATCCAAAGTTCTACAATTTATTAATTAATTGAATTTTGAAGATGGTTCATATGTCAATTATGTGTTGTTTCTTTAAATTCATCATAGTCAAATTATATTGGATTATATTATAAGAAATACATATTTGCCTTCAACATACAAGAAAAAGAAGAAAGATAGACAATAATGATAATCTATTGATTTGTAAGATGAGGGAAATGTAATAAATAACAATAGAATGAAGGCACTTTCAAAATACATAATATAATGCAAAAGTAAGATAGATAGAGTGAATAGAGTAAATGTAACTTTTTGCATACTTTATTATATGTTTATTCCATTTAGTGTATCACATCTTTTATCTATTGTTGAATATATATTACCCACATATTTTCCTATTCTTGGAAGCATACATTTATTTACAATTATTATTATTTTATAGGTAAGTTTGCATCTACAAGCTTGTATAGAACCAATATAGTGATTAGCAACATTGACCATAGAATCAAAACAATATAAAAATGCACAAGATAATACCTAATTAAGATAGACAAGGAAATTGCAAATATGTGTGTATGAAATCCTATGTCTAAACTATTCACTATAGCACCTCTTGTCTATAGTTACAACACATATTTATTTTCTAAGAGTTGTGATAATATTTGTATTTTTCCATTTACAAGCTTGTATAAAAAAATAAAAACAATTGTAACTCAATAAACATTCTAAACAATATTCTCTTAACATTACAAGCTCCAATCTCTTTATGTTGTGCATATGTTCATTATTTCTTTAAATCTTTCACAAAAAAAAAAAGTTTTCTAAGTTTAAAAGATTCAAGACAAAAATGGTTACATGGAAAAGAATTAGACAATATTTTTATATGTTAGTTACAATATATCAATAGAGGCATAACCATACAAGTGCAAGTTAAAAATCAAAATATTATTGTTCTCTTTTTCAAACAAGTCAAACATACCATACCTAGAAAATTAAAGTTATAAACTCACTCGAACATTGGTTGAAAGGGCTTCCCTTCAATGATATTGAGGAAAATAATTGCACCTTTTCTTTTTGCAATTGGGGGAGTTCTTTCACTACATATTTGAATTTGTCTCACAAATCCATTGATCGGAATACTTTGATGCTAAAAGCTAAACTATTTCACTTGTGGTGGCAAATGCTTGGAGGATCAGACCCTTTATTTTTAAATTATGGAAACCTGATAAAAAAGCTCTAACTTTTTTTCTTAGAAGAGGAAACTATCCATCTCTAGGGTTTGTAGAAATGGAAAGAAGGCCAATGAATGCTCTTTGGGCACAGAGAGTGAAGGTATACTAAGGAATTATCTAATTAGGGTTTTAGTTTGTTAATGGCTAGTCATGATGATGAGCAGTTTCAAATGACATTATAGATGAGCCTGCAACAACCTCTGGAGATAAAGTGGAGTAATCCCAAGGAAAATATGCTATTCGTGCTTTGATGGAGGACCTTGAGAATAATGCTTAAGATTTTCACTGTGAACTTTGTGTATTAGTGACCTAGAAAATAATGCAGTCTATGGAAAAGAAAATAATAATGATTTCTCACATGCCTCAAGTGCAAATTGTATGTCCTAATATACACATGCAATAGTGGTGGGCATGGAAGACATAAACTAAAGGCCCATGATGATAGAGAAATCCTTTCCCCAACAAGTTTTCAGAGCAAAAAAAAGCCTCGATAATGAGAGCTAAGGTATATTTGTTTCGTAATTAGAAAAATTATATAGAATGCTCTTGGGGCCACAAGTTACCAAAGATGCCCCATCTCAATAGTGTAATCGGGGTTTCAAGTGCACTCTATTTTTTTAAGTTTTTGATGGCAATATTTTAAAATTTCTTGAAATCAATATAAAAAGCAAGAAAATTTGTGTTTTGTTATATCTTGTAATGCCCCCTCTAAATTGAAGCCTACTTATCATTAGACAATCATTATATTTTATATCACAAACTATTAGAAGAAGATATCTTGCAAACCTCTCTATGTATACAATTGTGTCAAATACCAGGAGTGGGCTACCCTGCTTGTCATCAACGAATTGAGAAGAGTTATCAAGAGAATGTAGGACAAATCTTATTACCATTCTGTACTCACATTTGTGAGATGATTTCTATCGACAGTCATTAGATTAGTGATTGCACTTGTGAGTGCAATGGGTATGCTAAAGTGTACCAGTGTTTTAGAGAGTAAAAATGGTAGCCATTTACAATTTTATTTGGGTAAGATGCAAACAAATTATGGAATTAGAATGTATGCCTTGAAGTGAGTGAAATATGGAAAACAACATTGTCATATCTTTGCAGCCATATTTGACAATTATAGGAAAAAAATTTGTCTAGTATAAATACAAAAGGTGCTCTGTCATGAATTTAGTATCTGGACATTGACAGTCAATTACTGGTTGTGGGCATTATTGGTGACATATACCCTATAGCAAACTCTTGTCTGTGGCTATCAAGATATGACTATTGAAGGAAGCATGCCTGGGTCTGAAGGAAGAATGATTTTTCCTCTGTTGGAGGGATTGTAGTGAATCATAGAGATACCCACATGCTTGCCTTTCTGCTTCATTCCTTCCATTGGCTAGATTTGCGAGATTCTCTATATGACCACTTTTGTGTTACCTCCAGAAGAGATAATGACTCAAGCAATGTAGGTCATACCATGTATACATCATAATATTGTTTCTGATTTAATTTGTATCAAAAATTTTGAATCAATATTTCAAAGTCCAATTGATGATGTATCTAATGATGGATAAATAGAATTTATGAACACTACAATTTAGCAACTGTACTGACTGTGCACTTGTCCTAATTGAGAAGTGAAACATATTACAGACAAGGGACATCGATAAAGTGTTATGGAATTCAAATATATCAATTTAGGGTAATTAGACTATTTCTTGATATTAATGGAAAGCTCAATTTCATGTAGAACATATAATGGACCCCTAACTAATGATGCACCCTTACTAATGTTGTATAACACTATAGTTCAAATACAATTAGGATCATCGAAATATCTCAAATTGGTTTTCTTGGTGGAGTTTTTGTATCTATAGAGCAGGTCATTGGAAATTGTTGGTAAATTATATTAGATGGGCTAAAATGGATCTTCAAACAAGGTAGATAGAATATGTTGAAGATCTAGAAAGTTTGCCACTCTGATTCTTGATATAGATGCAAGTCAAGGTAGGCTTATGGTACTCTTCATGCTCTCTTAAGTTGCCAATTTCATTCACATTTCTTAAACATCCATTTATACCATAGTTCCTTTCATTTTTTATTTTGTTGTTGATATTTTAGCTTTTATGGAATTTCATTTATCCTTATTGATAGTTTTCCAAAGTTAACAATAATTTTGATTTCTCTTTGCTTCCTCTAGTTTCTTCTTCTATACTACAGTTGTGCATTGGTATACTATCTGTATATTAGTCTCACATCCCTTGCATTTTTCCTTTGGCTTATGATATCTCCTCTTTGTTCTTCCTGTGAGAAACCCACATATTATGTTGATGTCCATTTTCCCATATACAACTAATGAAGAATAAACATCTTCTACTAGTGAACATGGCATTGGATCTTATCATTGATGGAGTGGAAAAGTTAAATTTTAACTACTGGTAAACTTCTTGAATTTTCAACTATGACACATTACCACAAAATGACTAAAAAGCCCAACTAGTACATGCATGGTGACATAATAGGGTACCTTCTCATAGATTGAAACTTGTACACAATAGAATATTCACTAACAATCTTCAGTCCTTTTAATTCTTATTCAGCCATAGGCTCTTTTTTAATTTCAAGTTTGAAAATAAATACAGAAAATTAATTATTTTATTTTTTTGATGTATAATTTACCTTGAGGATGTTTGGATTGAGCACATTAGGGCCCCTAGGAGAGAAAGAAACCATGAAAGGAGCAGAGTTGGTTCCTAGGACAATCTTTCCTGGAATAATATGTGCAAGAGGCTTTGTAGTAAAATTGATGTATGCTATCATTTCTATGTTATTAGAAATGATTGCAATCCATGGTAAAACATAAGTATCCACTAAGATTTCTGCTGCATTTGTGGGAAAATTACCAAGAATAACTGCAAGCTCCACCAACCCTGTTTACCTCTAGCCCTTTTCCTACATAGGTCCATTTCCTCTTAGGAAGAACACTATTGGATAAATAATGGGTGTAACTGTAGGAAGACTGTATACTTTAGAGAATACATGGAATGGAACACTCTGAATGGAAATAACATTTTCATAAAGAATCAACTATAGTCATACACGTGGTGTCTAAAATCATGGATTGGAATGAACAGTCTTGTGCATCTACTCCCCTAACAACCCCTTTTTCACCTTTAGAGATGCAAATATGAATCACTTAACAATATTATGATGAAAATAAAATGGATAAATTCAACCAAATATAAATTCATATATAAATAACACTTCGAGAATTAAAAGAAACCACTTAAATCAGTGGATACTTCAGACAAAAACTTAGAATGAAAACATTTTTGAATGCTTATAAATGACTCTAGAAAATTTAAAGAAGTTGGTGTGCCTAATTGGTTCAACCCTTGAAAATGCTAGTTCTTTGAACAAGAAAAAGGTGAGGTGTGCATTTGCACATTAACACAGTATAAACATACATGTCCCTAGAAACAATTTGAACATAAATATAGATTTTCAAAATAAATTAATATAGACACTCATTACATATAACAACCAGTGCACCAACATCCAATCATCTACCATCAATAAATAAGTGCCTCACACCATAAAAGGAAAAAAAAATTGATCACTATCATAAACTGATCACTCTAGTTAGATTATAAGACTGACAACCATCCTCTACTCCCAAGTTTGATTTTGAGTGATTCACCCATATATCTATAGGGTATAAAGGTGGGAGATAGAATAAGCCCAAACCTATTGTTCCTAAAAATAACAACACTTGAAAAGTTCTATCATTTTTGGAAATTGAAATGCTAGTTTTTTAGAGTCACATAGACCCAAATTTTCCTTTGCTTTCTAGTATGCCAGTTATCAAGTGTAAATGTTGTAGTACAGGACTGTCCAAGGGAGTAAATGATGACTCATTGGAATATTGTGGTAACCATGGTTGTTGCGATGATAGTTGTTCCAAGATTTGGTGATGAAGATATATTTTGGAATTTTGGCCATTAGCACATGTTCAAAAGAATGGAGAAACCCATTGCAGTGACATCTAGTGTAGGGATTTATGCATTTGTAGCTTGTCCATGTGTTTGAGATTTTCTCACAAACATAGAAAAGTGAGGTGGATTCATGATGCTGAGAAAGGGTAGATTAGAATGTCAAAGAATGATAATTAGACATAACAAATTAAATCATATGTCAATGAAATTGAAGATCTAAAGAGGTGAAAACACAATAATAGTTGAATGAAGATTGAAGAACAATGACAGTGCAAACAATAATTTACATGATAATAGGCATCTAGGAGAGAGGAGAAATTGTGAAGATAACCTTTAAAGCTGAAATCATAAGACATGGAGCAGCTTTTGTTAAAGAAAATACTCTAAAAAAGAATGAAACCTTCAAGAGGGCCTACATAAAGGGTAATAATCAATCCCTAGTGCTTCATAAGGCATTGCCTAGGTTGTTCAATCTACAAATCAAAGGAACATCGTGGGAAAAAAGATCAAAGAGTAAGGCTAAATAAAAACAATAGTTTAATTGTAAGAAATGAGAGATAAATAACATCTTCAATGCAAAAATGAAGGAAAGTGTTCCATGGAGCTAGAAGAATGCAACACACCAAAGAGAGATAATGCTAATTTGTAGGCTTTAGCTTTAGTGCACACATGACATGTGTATCATAATTTGGCAACTCAAATTCATGGATATTTATTTTAGACTGGAATTATACAATCAATTCTTCCCATGGAACTAAACCTGGCTAATAAGTCATATTGTACAACCAAATAAGGGTACTACTCTACCTTCAATCATATATTTTCAAGGGAAAACCCATCACTCTAGCATACGAAGAGTACATATGCCATAATAGCTTAGAGCATGTATTTAATCTTCTAACAAGTTTTATTATGGGGTAATAACCACACTTTTGGTTGGTGTTTATTGTATGCCTTCAACAAGTGGAAAAACTATCAATAGGAGAGAGTCACATTTCAAGAAAAAGAGAAAGATCTTATAATCTAACAAGGAAAACCATCTTGAGGGAAGGAATTCAAAATTATTAATTTACCTCAATTTCTACACATCAAAATTGGAACACTATTTCTAGTAGATAATAAAATACAAACATATATTGAGTAAGTAATCAGAATAATCATATTTTTTGGATTTTTTTTGAAATAGCAATACAATTAAAAATCATTATTTCTTGCTATACATCTATAGATTACTCTTAAAAGTTTTGACGATTCAGATCTTTATAGCTTTGAATGATGATCTTCTTCCATATGATAATCACTTCAAGCTTTATCTTCTTAAAAATACTGCAGTTGAATAAAATTAGCACTTTTCCTTTTGTCAAAATTTCCTTGGTTGTGCTTCATAATGCTATTGTAATTACTTATACTTGCATCATGACCTTGATGAAGTAACCATGTTATGCATTTTGAAATTTACTTGAATGTTCCATCATAAAAACTTTGCTATCACTATTCTTTGAAAATTATAAATATGGAAGGCCTTTCTTATTCTTGCTGAAAATATAGTTGGATACTGTGAGGGTATTTCCTATACATATGTTCTTCAGTTGGGATCAAAATATTTATTGCTAATGCTCTTTTCCATGAGAAATTGTCTACTCTATTTTCATTTTCAGTCATAGTAGTACTCTATTTTCATTTTTAGTAATAGTAGTATTCATAACTAGCAACATTTTTTGATTAATGTATAGCTTGTATCAGCTACAACTTCTCTTTCATTTGTAGTGGCTTTGTAATCTTATTTTACATATAATTTCTAACTTTTATTTGAATGAGACTATGTTCCTATTGTAGATGTAATTTTCTTTAATTGTGGCTTCTTTGGTGACTCATAATAGTGATAATGGTTTCTTCAATTTTTTTTGTAATGATACATTGTGGGAGAATAACTAGATTTTCACATTGCCTTTAATATTTTAGCTTCTCTTGTTTTCTTAAATGTTTCAAATTCAAATACTAGATAGAATCACATCATTTCCTTGGATTGTTTGGAAGATATATCTCAAATCTTTTTTTATTTTACTATAATAAAATTTGATCATCTGTGCACTTTGTGGGATATGCCCTGTTGGCTATCATTGGCTTCACTTGTTCTATCCATACAATAAACAAATATTGCACCTTATGTATTCACTATTTCCTTCATAATTTAAATCCTTTCTTGATATAGTTTGTAAACAAGAGAAGCTCGTGTTCTGGCAGTCTTTTCTTGAACCAAGAGTGCATACCGAGTTTCAACCTTTTCAAGTTTTTTGTCTATAATTATGCCAATACAACTTGCTAGGAAAGAAGTAATATTCATAACTTTTTCTCAGCTTTACAAGATTTAAAACATTTTAAATATATAGCAATGACCATTTCATACTTTGGAGGTGAGAACATTAGAATAACATTAACATTAATACCAAGAGAAGTAACTTTCTTGATAGAAGGAAATCATTCTACTATTGCAAGAGTCTAAACCCATAGTTACTTAAAAATGATTATTATATTTCTTTTGAACTCAAAACCCCTCTATTTTGTGTATAGCTCATGTATTTTCCTTACAACTTTTATTCACGTATCCTTTTAACTGTCTTATTCATGTCTCTTGTAGCTTACCTTGGAACAATACATTGATCTTTGTAACCTCCTTTCCTTGGTTGTATGAATTCTCTACCAGTGGTGCCTTTATCAACTTGATCTTTACATTTCTTTTTAAACTCCTCCAAACAACCAAAGTTCATAGAATCTAGAAAGTGCATAACCATGAAAATTATATCCAATTTATTTCTACCAATGTTGAAATCCATAGCTCCATACTTTGGTTTTATCCTTCTTTTTAAACCATCAAAGCTCTTTCTTGAATTTGCATTGTATTGTTGTGGCTGCTCTCTAAAACTTTAGCTATCTTGAGAAAGAAACCTATGTCATGCTAAATACATATGTATAATTGTTCTAAACATGTAGTCATTTCATCTTTGTTTAGTTTTGATGCCTTGCATGGATTGGGAAGCTAGACAGAAAAATCATATAGTCACCATTATGATAACACTTATTTGTCATGCCTTTTACTTCTTGTAGCCTGTATGCCGAATAATCTGAATAGTAGCATAAAAATATTGCTTCATGGCTAAAAGATGGTTGATATGGTTCTTCTCTATAATTGTTTTTTTGTACAATTTCATATCTCTTTTCCCCAAATTGCTGCATTTTTTCATTTCTCAAAAATCATATTTGCACATAAAGAAAATTTAATAGAAATTTGTGATTCTATCCCTTCTTTTCTTTCTTGATTTTATTTCCATATATTTGAATGTAAGGATCTAAAGCATGGAATTCACTTAATTAAGGAAGATTTTGGATGAAGAAATGAGACTCCATTGCTCAATCATCAATAACTGAATGCTTTCTTTTGACTCTTTGCAGGTTCTTGGATGATGTGGGATCCAGATTTCACTACCCAACAAATTCAACCATATTCCATAACCATGCAAGGGGAATCTCAATCTACCTCTCCTTTAATGACTTGTTTTCCTTTCTTTCAATGCTTTTCATTTAGATATACACCTAGTTTAGTAGTATATCCACTGCAAGTGTGGATCTGAAAGTAAACTATTTGTATTTCTTGTACTTGTACATAAAGGTGTATTTAAGTATCATTGTATAAAAGGAAAATATTGTAACCTTATGTTAAGAGTACTTCCTTGTTCTTCTTCAATTAATTAAATCTTGAGATATTTTTGTAAACAATTTAGCATATATTTGTAATCTCTTTCTTTATGAATAAAAGAAATTATATTTTTCTACCATGGGTTACACTTTTGTTTCCTCTTTTCTATACTATAATAGCTCAGTGCACAAGATAAAGTATTCAAAAAAAAATAGACATGTTGACAGATGCTTAGGGTCATGTACTACAACAAAAATTTATAGTTCATAAGGTAGGCATGCTCAATTAAAGAAACAAAATAAATACAGAGGCTAGAAAAAATAAGGTAGAATCTCCTATTTCTTGAGCAATCATACATTTCTCAAACTTCCCTAAAACAAGAGATTTCAAAAAGATTAAGCATCTAATATTAAGAGAGTTACTTTTTTGTGACTAAAATTAATCTACAACTAAAAGAAATCCATTTAACAACAGAAAATGACAACACATTAACTTTATAACATTTGTAAATTAAACAACTTTAGTTGAGACTATGTGAAAAGCCTAAAGAAAGTTTAATATAGTCCTTTCCAAATTTACATGCCCATGTTTAAAAGGTTGTGCTCTTGAGTGTGGGCAGTGGCATTTGACACCAATGGTGTTTGTGCTTTCATGCACCTATTAGACCTATTCTTGTAGGATGGAGAGAGGGTAGAGAAAGGGTGAAAGTTCCAAGGAATGGAATGTTTGTGTGCAGTCACATTTAGGAACTTGCCACTTTCAAGTCACTACTTTCTATCTTTAAGAATGTTGTAGTTAAATTATGGGTGTGTGTGATTCTAGATGTGCATGACAATCTGTCAAGGAGCTCTAAGAATGGTTTTGTATATGTTTTTCTTGGTGATAATAAGAGATCAATGAACGATAGACTAGAGGCAAAAATACATGGTTCCTATAAATAGATCTATTGGTTGTCAATTGATCATTAAAAAAAAGGAAGGCTCAGGGATGGTGAAGGAGTAGAGTGTAAAAAAGAAAGATCAACTTGTCCAAGGGTACTAGCATGCTGCACTAGTGTCCATCATGGGATTTCTTGTGACATCTTTACACCATTGTAGCATTGCAAATGCCCCTTTGCAATTAGCTATGGCTACATACATTTGTGTCCAACCCAAATATTTTTCCTAACTTCAACCTTTGTGGGATTGAACCTTCAAGACAATTTTGTAATATTCATAATATATAATGAGGATATTGAAGTTTGAGCACATAAAAGCTAGTCTACTATAATGTTGAACAAGGTAGATGATAAAGAGAGAGATTGCCTATTTTTAATGGTAGTTCATAAACATATTTAAGAAATCAAAGTGCTTTACTATATATTATGGTATGAAATGTAAAATATTTTAAGGTATTTGAAAGAAAGTGCTACATTCTTAATGATTTCAAGAATGGTAAATTATATTCTAAAAGTGAAGAAGGTATATTCCTTGGCTATTCCACAAGAAGTAAATCTTATAAGTGTTTAAATACCAACACTAACAAAGTTGTGGAAATTTTGAATGTGAAGTTTGATGAATATACAAAGGTATATGTAGCTAAACTTATGAAGGAACTAGAGGAGTACAAATATTTTGTGTACTTTTATGAAGGTATGCCTACTGATGAAGATGTTGTAAACCAAGTTTCCAATTAATAGGAAGTTTTAGTGATTGTTAAGTCACATACAATGAATGTTGAGTTGCAATCAGGAACAAAGTTACAGTCAGGAGTCATGTTGTAGAGAAAAGATGAGGTACATTATGATTCTAAGATAAGTTTACATGAAAGAGATGTTGAGTTTCCTAATAGATAAGTGCATTATGATTTAGAAATTGATAGACCTAATGAGGAAAGTAGAGTAGAATTAACATTTTCAAAATATGTCAAAAGACATCACCCTGTTGAACAAATTATTGGAGACAAAAATTCTGGACCAATGACAAGAAATAGGCTAAGAAGTGATACATGTTTTTTGAGCATGCATGAACCTAAGATAATTAAATATGCCTTAGAGAATGTGTACTAGAGTAAATCCATGAAAGAAGAGATTTAGTAGATTGAGAAGAACAAGACATGGACACTAGCTCCTAGACTAGAGGAAAAGAATGTGATTGGAACCAAGTGGCTATATAGAAACAAGTTAGATAAAAATGGTGAATTCACAAGGAATAAAGAAAGATTAGTTTGCAAGGGGTATGCATAAGAAGAAGGAATAGACTACAAAGAAACATTTTCCCCTATTGCAAGATTGGAAGGAGTAAGAACTCTACTTTCTTACTCTACATATAAAGGTTTCAAAGTTTATCAAATGGATGTGAAGTCATCATTTATGAATGACATATTAGAAGTAGAGGTTTATATAGTACATCTAGAAGTATTTGTTGATGCTAACAACAAGAAAATGTTATGTAGACTACACAAATATTTATATGGTTTAAAGCAATCCCTAAGAGCATGGTATGAAAGACTTCACAATTATCTTGTGAAGATTAGATTTGAGAGGACTTATGGTAACAAAAAATTTTATTTGAAACAAAAGGAGGTAAAGGTATTTCACTAGCTGAATTTTTTGTTAATGATATCATATTTGGAGGTCAAGATGGATTATGTAAGGCATTTGTAAATGAAATGAAGAAAGAATTTGAGATGTCCATGTTTGGAGATATCAAGTTCTTTGTTTCTTTACAAGTATATCAAATGAAATATGGTATATACATCACTCAGTCTAAATATGTGAACAAAATATTGAAACATTTTGGATTAGAAGATCCCAAACCAATTAGTACACCTATGGTGACAAGGAAAAAGTTGTCAAAGAATGATGATTCAACTAATATGAATCAAGCATTGTATAGGTCTATGATTGGAAAATTACCGTATGTAGTATATAATAGACATAACATTGCATTATCTATTGGGATTGTTGCAAAATTCTCTACTAATCCTAAGGAGAATCATTTGATGGTTGTTAAGAGAATGATGAGATATCTTAAAGAAATAGAAGACTATGGTCTATACTACAAGAATAATAAAAAATTTGAGTTGAGAGCCTACACTGATGTTAATTGGGATAGAAAAATTGATGATAGAAAGATCATAAGTGGTGGAGAATTCTTCTTTGGAAAGAGATTGGTCACCTAGACTAGCAAGAAATAAAATTGCATATCTCAATCTACTACCAAAGTTGAATATGTGGGTGTTGTAGTAAACTATACAAACATTGTATGAATCAAACAACTACTCAAAGGTATGAAGAATGAAATCACAGATCTTGTGGTACATTATTGTGATAATACAAGTGTTATAAATATATCATAGAACCCTTTGATGCACACAAAGTTTAAGTACATTAAAATAAGCATCATTACTTGAGAGAGTTAGTTCAAGACAAAGAAGTGAGGATGGAATATGTGAATACAAAAGAGCAGATACTGGTATCTTCACTAAAGCTTTACCTAAGGATGCTCATGAGTATCTAAGAGATAAACTAGGGGTGATACCCCTATCAAAAGCTACTTAAGAAGTATACGTAGTGCCTTGCCCCAACAGAGCTTAATGTTGTATCTTATAACTTGATGTAGTGGATATTACTTTAGGAGTTGCCTAAAGTAATGAAGGGACTGAATTAGAAGATTTAAAATCACATGTAAGGTGATAGAGGGAGAATCTAAAATTGATTATATATGTATATAGAGATGACAAGTTTTTGCAATTATTTTTAAAGAGGGAGAAATAACCAAAATGACCTATTGAGGAAGAAATGACTAAGAGCAATACATCTACCTAGTAAGAGGGAGAAAATACTAAGGTAGATATAAGTCAGAGGGAGAAAATTTAGAAAAGAAACTTGACAAAGTTCACATTACCCTACATAGAGGAAGGACATGTACAACATTGATAGAGGGAGAAATTTCAAATTTATTTTCTTTTTGGTATTGGTTTGCCATCAATGCCAAAGAGGGAGATTGTCCATATGAGATTGTTTTGAAGTGAAGAATATGTAATGGAGTTCAATAATTATTTTTTCAATGATGTCTAACCTGCTACCTATTGGTGAGAAAATTCCTTTTTTGGTTTGAAAGCTTTCATTTAGTTAATTGATGAAGAGGATTTGAAAAGAGGACATAATAATAGCACCTACAAAAAGGTTGAGTTATTTGGTATGTAAAAGAAGAACTAAGACCAAGTAAGACATTGATACTATATTTTATTTTTTATCTACTTAAAGTATGAAATGAAAGATTACTCAAGGTAAGACTAGAAGAAGATCAAGTATGAAAAATGTCAGCCAAACCTTGCCAAGTAGTCAGTACAAGCCAAGCAGAAATTGGTGGAAACTAAGTGAAAATCAAGAGACAAGAAAAGATGAAAATTAGTGCAAGCCCAGTGATTGTTAGTACATGTTGGGTAGTAAACTAGTGTTGAACAAGTAAAAGAATAGTATAGAAGCTGAGTGACAACATATTGATGTCAGGTATCAATATTCATGTTAAATCAAAGATTTGATGAGTTAGAGTTGACTAATTTATTTTCTTGAATTTTGTGAAGCATGTGACAGATAACTATGATGAGTTGGTATCACAGAATTCAACATAAACCATTTTGTGGTGAATTTAAGAAAGATTGTTGAAAAAACTTCTAGAACTAAATAGAAAAGTGTGTAGATTCATTGTATCCTATCTAATCCTACCTGACCCTAAAATGGATTATTATGGTTAAGAGAAAAAAGATCTTAATTATCTATTTATAGAGAGAGTTGGTAAGAAACAAATGTTTTCATGTGTGAGAACCTAAGGAAGACAAGGAGTCTAGGGTATTGATTCATTTAGGGGCTGAACAAAAGAGAATACAATTCGCATGCAAAGCAAGAATGCTTAAGATTGTAAATTCTTGAAGGATGAACAAGCTATTAGAGATGAAATGTGTGAAAGCTAAGTAGAATGGAGGACTAAAATATAGATCTATAATATGAAAGTGAGTTATAATTTGTTATCAGATCAAGCCTTACTATTACTTTCTAATCATTGTATTGGTCTAGGATGAATCCTTTGGATTAAGTTTGACCTCATAGTTATTTGTAAATCCTTTAACTTAGCGACATTCTAATGGAATGGTCAAAATTCTTCTAACAAGGCTCACTCCTAATAGGGTGATCAAAATCCTCTAACTAGGTTACATTTAATAGTGTGTATTGTAACCTTGGGTTGGCCTTTTATAGGGCATCACTTCAGAAGAGTGTGAATTAGTAGAATGTTATTGGTGGTTTTTCCCAAATTGGGTTTTTTACATAAAATCCTTGTGTCAAGTGTGGTACTGAATCTTTTATGTTTCATGTTTACATTTCTACAAAGTTGTTTTGACCTAGGATGGCAACCTACAAAGTTTAAGATTTGTATAATCTAATGGATGCATTGATAATAAGGTTTCATAGATATAGGTCTACTAAGAATTGATAATTTTTATTTGTACATGTAGACCTTGGATAACTAATTCACTCCCCTCTCAGTTATTTTAAAGAACTTCAACATAGTGTAGTGTCTTCTAAGAGCACTCATGCATATTTCTACCATGCATGGTTAGGTTCTATTGTAGTAGAGGTTTTGCATATCAGTATTTATTTTTGACAGAGCTTTGTAGCTTCTACATGCTTCAATGGCATTATTTTTGATCATCATTTTTTTCCTATCTTCCAGAACCTTCTCTAGTTTGGAGGCTCCTTCAATCCTTCACTAGTTCTTTCAACACTGTTTCAATCTCTTTTTCAAGTAGGGTTTTTACCATTTGGTTTTTTATATTTCTCCACTTTATAGAGATTTATTTTTGTTTGGTTTCCTCATCAAGCCTTGCTACTAGGACCCAAATTTACTTTCAGTAGTAGTTTCTAGGTTTTTACCTACTCCATAAGTTTATCTTAAGGGGGGGTGGTGTGGGATGTTAGAGTAATTGGATATTTTTAAGTTAACTATGTTCTAACTAAGCTAAATTTTAGGCATATAATAATTAATTCTTTTATTGATTATTATCATGCAGCTAAGTTTTACAATTTAGGGTTTTTATCTCTTTTATAAGGATTGGTCTCTCTTTGTAATTTAGTCATTCTTTCATTCACTTTTGATTAATAGAAATATATCTTTTTTCTCACCAATAATGTCTATCTATGGATATGAGAATTACATCCTCCTTATCTTTTCCCCCTCTCTTTTATGATAGGTGATTGCATCTAGGTGATTATTGGATGTTTTGGGGTTTTTTTTTTTGTGTTTCTTATGCTTCCTTGGTTTGATGGAGTCAGTCATGTATTCAGTATTTGTTCCTATGTACTAGGTGGGAGTAGTGGTTGGGTACATATGAATTTTAGTTAATTGGATCATTAAGTATATAAAGACTTTTCTTTTCATTCCTACTTTCATTGTAGTCTTCCATGATTGATTGATTAGCTCTTTAGACTTTGATGTTTAATGTTATATGTATCTTCTACTCCAATTGTTTTCCTTTTGTGCCTCCTAATTTGAGTAGTGTCTTCTAAGAAAAATCATGCATATTATAATCTTCTCTACCTAGTCATGTTCTATTATAGTGGAGGTTATTCATATTAGGATTTACTTTTGACATAGCTTTGAAACTTCTACATGCTTTAGTGATGTTCATCTTGATCACATTTTTGTTCCTATCTGCAAGGGTATTCTTTAGTTTCGAGGATTCTTTAGTCCTTCACTAGTTCTTTAAACATTATTTTCATCTCTTTTTGGAGTAGGTTTTTTCCCATGTGGTTTTCTCTATTTTTCCTCTTTATAAAGATTTAGTTATGATTGGGCACCTCATCTAGCATTGTTGTCAAAACCCAAATTTACTTTTGGTAGTAGTTTCTAGGTTATTAGCTACTCCCTAAGTTTATCTTAAGGGGGGTGTTAGAGTAATTAGATATTTTCTAATTAACTCTATTCTACTTAAGCTAAACTTTAGGTATATAATAGTTAATTATTTTATTAATTATTATCATGCAACCTAGGTTTTACCTTTTAGGGTTTTGATCTCCTTTAAAAGGATAGATGCCTATTTGTAACTCATTCATTCATTCATTCACTCACTTTTGATAAATAGAGAAATTTTCTCATCAAGAATATCTCATCTATGGATTCGAGAATTCAAGTCTCCATAGCCTTTTCTCCTCTCTTCTATGGTAGGTGTTTGCATGCATGTGATTCTTGGGAGTTGTGGGGTTTTTCTTCTATTGTTTCTTCTGATTCCTTGGTTTGATGGAGTGACTTGTGTATTTATTATTTGTTCCTATTTACTAGGCAAGTATAGTGGCTAGGTACATATGCATTTCAATGGGATGAATCATTTACCATATAGAAATTTTTCTTTTGATTCATACTTTGGTTATAATATTCCATGTTTGATTGATCACCTCTTCATATTTGAAATTTCATACCATCTATATCTTTATGTTCAATTAATTACCCTTTTGTGCCTCTTGATTTGAGTAGTGTCTTCTAATAGAACTCATGCAGATTATAGTCTTCTCTATCTAGTTAGGATCTATTGTAGTAGAGGTTCTTTAAATCTACAGTTACTTTTGATAGAGCTTTGCAACTTCTACATGCTTTAGTGGTGTTCTTCATGATCATATTTTTCTTCCTATCTTCTGAGACATTCTCTAGCTAAAAGGCTTCTCTAGTCTTTCATTAGTTTTTTCAGCATTCTTTCTATCTCTTTTTGGAGTAGAAGTTTTCCCCATGTGGTATTCTCTATTTCTCCTCTTTAGAGATTTAGTTGTGATTGGGCACCTCATTAAGCCTTTTTGTCAGAACCTAGATTTACTTTCAATAGTACTTTCTACATTTTTAACAACACCCTAAGTTTATCTTAAGGGGGGTGTTAGAGTAATTAGATATTTTATAATTAATCTATTCTACTTAAGCCAAACTTTAATAATATAATAATTAATTATTATCATGCAACTAGGTTTTACATTTTCGCGGTTTGATCTCCTTTATAAGGATAGATCCTTCTTTGTAATTCATTCATTCACTTTTGATTAATATAAATATCTCTATTTACTCATCAATAATGTCTCATTTGTGTATCTAGGAATTCCAAACTCAATAGCTTCTTTTCCTCTCTTTTGTGGTTGGTGTTTGCATGTAAGTAATTGTTGAGAGTTGTGGGGTTTTTTTTGTTTATTATGATTTCTTGGTTTGACAGAGTGAACTATGTATTCATTATTTGTTCTTATATACTATGTTGAGTACCTATGTATTTTAGTGAGATGGATCATTTATTATTTAGATACTTTTCTTTTTCTATTACTTTGGTTGTAGTCTTCCATGTTTGATTGATCAACTCTTTAGGCTTAGGTATTTCATGTCAATTGTATCTTTATGTCTAGTTGTTTTCCTTTTTGTGCTTTTTGATTTGAGTAGTGTCTTCTAAGAAAACTCATGCATATTATAGTCTTTTCTACTTGGTCATTGTCTATTGCAGTGGAGGTTCTTCATATGAGGAGTTACTTTTGATAGAGCTTTACATCTTCTACATGCTTTAGTTGTATTCTTATTCATCATATTTTACTTTGTATCTTCTAGGACATTCTTTAGTTTTGAGGCTTCTTCATTCCTTCACTAGTTCTTTTAGCATTATTTTCATCTCTTTTTAGTGTAGGATTTTTCCCATGTGTTTTCTATATTTTTCATCTTTACAAAGAAATTGTTATGATTGGGTACCTTTGTCAGAATTCTTTATAATAATTGAGAGGGGGGTGAATCAGTTATCCAAGGTCAAGATGTACAAATTAAACTTTTCAATCCTTAGTATACCCATATCCATAAAACCTTATTATGCATGCATTAGATCATACAATACTTAAACTTTGTAGGTTAATATCCTAGGTCAAAGCAATTTTGTAGAAATGTAAACATGAAACATAACAGATTCAATAACAATTTGACACAAGAATTTTACATAGAAACCCAATTTGGGAAAGGCCACCAGTAAGATGATACTAATTCTCACTCTTTTGAAGTGATGCCCTATGAAAGTCTAACCCTGTTAATGGTTACAATACAAACTATTAAATGTGACCTAGTTAAAGGATTTCAATCACCCTGTTAGGAATGAACCTTGTTAGAGGACTTTATATCATTCCATTAGAATTTCACCCAGTTAAAGGATTTACAAATGATTGTTAGGTCAACTTTAATCCATAGGATTTACCCTAGACTAATATAGTGATTAGAAACTAACAATAAGACTTGATCTAATAACAAATTACAGCTCACTTGTAGATTACAATTCTTTTTTTAGTCCTCCATTCTACTTGGCTTTCACACACTTCAACTCTGATAGCTTGTTCACTCTTCAAGCATTCATTCTCTTAAGACTTTTTTTTTCATGGAAATTGTAGTCTCTTCTATTTGGCCACTAAATGAAGCAATACCCTAGACTCCTCATCTTCCTTAGGTTCTTGCACATGACAACCTTTTCTTCTAACCAGTTCTTTCTATAAATAGAGATTTAAGATCTTTTGTTGCTTAACCACAATCATCCATTTTAGTGTTAGGTAGGATTAGGTAGGATACAATTAATCTACATTGAATCTATTATTTTTTTCATTTAGTTGGGTTAAGTAGGATTAAGTAGGATACAATGAATCTACCCATTTTTCCATTTAGTTCCTCTAGAAATCTTTGAAAATATTCCTTGAATTTTCCACAAAATGGTTTACCTTGAATTCTATGCCATTATCTCATTATATTTATTTTTCACATGCTTCACACATTTCAAGCAAAAAATAGTTGGCTCAAATTTGTCAAATCTTTGATTTAACATGAATGCTAGCACTTGCCATCAATATGATAGCACTAGACTTCTATACTATTCTTTCACTTGATCAACACTAGTCTACTTAGTGAATACTAAATTTTACTAATGCTTGGCATCAAAAAAGCTTTACTCAATACATACTTACAATTACTCAACTTACACTGATTTTCATCTTTTCTCGACACCTCTTGTTTTTCATTCGGCTTCATCTAATATCTACTTGGCTTGCATTGATTTCTAGGACAACGCTTAGCATACACTTTTTATACTTAATCTTCTTCTAGTCTTAACTTTGTAATACCCCAAAATTTGCACATTTCCATGATAATCAATTCTAGTCTATCTAGTCATTCCCAAGTCCTATTTCACTAGGTAATTCTAATTTTGATATCGCTACTTGACCTAAGTGTTAGATGTAGAAAACCCTAATCTGCATTAATTACACTCTTTATTTAATTCCTAAAGTATTGACTTAGATTAGCTACATTAAACCTATTGATTAAATCTAATTTAATTATAAGTTTTCATACTTTAATTAAATTAGATTACTTCTTTAGCTAATAATACAAAGGAATTAAATCTATTTAATTTAATAATGTCCTCATTTTAATTATTCAATTAATTAAAGTTTATACATTTATGAGGTCATATTTCACTTTATTAAATTAAATAATGTCTCCAAATCTTCTCTTCAATTTTGAAACAAAAACTTTGAGTGAACTATCTCTTGAACTAGAATTAACATAGTTAACTTGTTCTCACACTCATGTGAAACTCAGTTAACTCTTCATCACACGCAGATCTGAAATAGTCAACTCCATATGGACAAGGAAGTTTCAATTTCAACCAAATCTCATCTTCAATCCAAATCATTTATTCTAGTTAATCTTGAGCGTCAATCAATCCTAGAATTCTATTTAAGGATTTTTTAATTCCTCATTACAAAGGTTGAATATTTTGTGTATCAAATTTATGTTGGAATGTCCACTCATTGTTTTCATATTTCCATAGTTTTCTTACTTTCTAGTATATTAATATAATGCATACATATAGATTAAATGCTCTTTCTTATTCCTAGACTAATACTTGCACTTCATATAGATTAGTTGCATTTTCATATAGTTGAAGTAAAATCCTTCGTACTAGGGGTCTAGTTGCCTGCTTCTCATTTTTAGAGAAAAGGCAGAATCATTCCAGTTAGAAGGAAATAGGTCACACTATTGGATTACTAAAATGAACAATTCAATGTTTATTTTGGGATGATCTATTAGGTAATGACCATGTTGAAGTGTATGTGAGGATCTGAGGCCCACATTTCACATACACATTTCTAGCACCCACTGTGGGGCTAAGAAATCAAGTTTTTTGGCCTCAATTAATTCATTTTTTACATTTTTAATGATTTTTTCACGTTCGTCCATACAATTTTCTAGATTTTTGTGCAAGAAATCTCATTTTTACATGAAGAACTAAAGATTTCACCTCTTTTAATACACTTCCTTGCATGAAAAATTGCATAATTATGTTGTTTCTCATGTGGTGCACCATTTTCTCCTATGACCCTTTTCATGATTTCACAGAAAAAATTTCAATAGCACATGCAAAATACAGTTTTATAGAATTTAGTTCATCTTTATGATTAACTAATAGTGTTTTTATGAAACATTTTCATTTAGATTTCCAATTTTTTTGCAACTTAATAGTAGTTTACAAGATGCTTGACAAAGACATCTTATCAAAAATATTTGAAGCACATACTCACTATGTGATTACATGATGCTTGTCAAATATCACATGTTGAAGACTTATTTTAAACCCACCTAAATGTCGTGTCTTCTTTATTGCTTTTCACACATAGTATAAATAGGGCTTGTGAACTTCATAGGGTGCAAAACAAGAGAATAGGGGAGTATGCTCTATACTACTTGGAAGTGATGCCCAAGAGTAAATTAGAAACTTAGAAGCCTCTAAAAGATGGTACCCAAGGGAGGAAAGCAAGTTAGTGGTTCCCCTATAGGAGTCTTTTCTATGAAGGGATGATGATTTCATTTTAGGGAATCAAAATTTTGAGGAAGAACAAATTGGGATTGATTTCTTGTGTGTTTGGGCAAGGTGATAAGGTAGAGGAGTATGCTCTTTCCCCTTAAGGGAAATCAAAAACTTTGAATCTTAGATCCAAACCACCAATATGAGTCAACCCTTAGAGGGCCTGCCAGAGCAATCCATCCTCCTAGAATGACCCAAGTGAGCACACTCTTTTGATTGGAGATTCCAACACATTATAATAAAAAATCTTTGTAGAGCGAAAGACTCCAAAGCCATTTTAATTTCTTCCTCTTGATTTATAATATTGCATATCAAGAGGAGGCTCTATTTGTTGTACTAGTTGACATTGGCCCTAGTCTTGTTCATCAAGTGTGCATACTTTTAGATGTTGGTGTCAGCTTCTAGTCTCAAATTCACTTGTGAAGCCACTGGGGATTAATATGAATAGAATCCAAGTAAAAACTTTTTAGTTAGTTGCTACTTGGTTCACCTCCTAAAGGGGGTATAATCTTTGTGCAAGGATGGGGAAGAATCTCTCCTATAGATTACTCACCGTAGGCATGTAGCTGGGTGTTGAAAGGTGGTATACATGTTTTACCCCTACTACAAGGGTGTTCATTGAATTTACATGTTATTGAGCCCTTGGAATACACCAAAAACATGGGCACCCTCTAGTGGGTGACATGGTTGTGTGAGGTGCATTTATGCATATAAGTTGTGGGACAAAGGTTTTTCTTTCTCTACCATTTTTGGTTATAGGGATAAAGTGTGTTTATTATTGAGTCTTTAAATTGGTCTAAATCTATGAAACAAACTGAAGGTCAAGAGTCCCTCATCCCTCTGAGTTTCTTTTTCCTTGGTTGGATTGTTTGTGACTACTATTTGCTTCCTGTGTCTATTTGGAAAAAAATTATCTATTTGGAAACACAGTGTTATCCAAAACTTGAAAATAATTTTGCTACCTATTTGAATCTATAAACACAATCAACAATATGTCCAAAACTATCTAAAACTTGTAAAATCTCTTCAAAATTTTGTCTAGTCAGCATTTCTTCCTGTAGTCCTTTGCAAATCTCTACACAAGATCTTGTGAAAACTACCTTTTTATGTCATAATCTTGTCCATTTGTCAACTCCTCACATGACTCTATGTAAGTCCTTGTGCAAGAAAACTGGTCCAAAATTGTTGTTTTGAATCTCTGTATCCTTCCTTATAATTCCTTGCATGGTTCCTTGTGAATCTTCACATGGGGTTTTGTCTTGAAAGTTGTCAAACTATTTTATCAAAGATATCTATACTCTAATTCTAGTCTGTACTTGCAAAATTTTACCTCTTTTTTTTTCTGCAAATAGTGTCAAATAGTGGCTTCTTGCTTAGCTAAAAACTTGTGACCTACACACAAACTAGTCTTGTTTCTTGTCTATCTTGTCCTTTTCCTCTCATGTTTTTCATACTTTGTATCATTATATTCATAATCTTTGGTTATTCTAGCCATTACTCAAACAACTGATACCTTAGTACACATCACTCTTATCTTGCTTTTTGAGATTACATTCTATTGTGGTCCTTGTCTAGGATTCTTCTTTTTGTCCTTTTTTATGACTTTGGGAACAAGAAGTAGAAACATGTTTTATCCCCTTAGATAAGGTAGAGCTAGAGGTCAGAATCATAGTAGAGGTCACTTTCAGTTTATACATGGTCCATGTCTAGTTCATCTAGTGAGGAGTCTTCACAATCTCCTTCACTTATTAGATCACCTTGAGTTTAGAGAATGTTATTGGTGCAGGAGAATGTACATAAAGATTTTTTTAATTTCATTTCCACATATAATATTTTGATCACGCATTAGGATGGATCATGTTATTCATGTTTGATAGGTTGTGTTCATGTCATCTAGTCTTTTAATTGCATTTAGTTATAATAAAGGCCTATTGTATAAGGCACTTACATGATTTGGCACACCTATAGGCCATCATGTTCAAGTTATCAACTAGCCTATAAGCATGTAATTAGTTCATTTAATTCAATATTAGGATCACCTAAGTGTTTCATAGGGGTCACATAAATAGAAATTCATGGTAGTTTAATATTGCTTGCATAATACAAAGTTGCACTTTTAAAACTAGAAAAATCTAGAAATTTTAGAAGTATAAGAGTCTTTTAAATACACAAGAACCCAAAAGGCCAAGATTCACATTTATATATGCTTTTTTTTTGAATTATATGATAGGGAAAATGTATGAATAGCGAAAAGGGATTTTTTGGACAAGTTTGGATACAGAAACAAGAGAGATTTTCTAATTTTTTGAAATAATATTTGTCGATGTTTGGTTCAAATTTGTAAATGCAACCTAGTTAAGATCTAAAACTTATATGGTTGGATACATATTCAAATTATCTTTCCAATGAATCTAGTTTAAGGTTCTAACTCTTCTGTATGAGGGAGAAAATTGAAATTTATTGAACAATGGCTAAAATTTGAGGTATTGTTCTTCACATTTTTTTTCTTGTTTTGAGCTTTGTCACATGTTTTTGTGGAAGGATAAGGGTTTGAATACTTTATAAATATTTAGATGGTTGGGATATCTTTCAAATGAATCATATTTGAATTCTTGAGATGCTAAGATGTGTGAGATATGATAAAATCTTTGATAGAAGGTTTGAATTTGCTTAAAAACCAAGGATTTTACAAAGAAATTTGTTGTTTTTGATATCTCTACATCATTTTTGGTAACAGAGCTTGGGGAAAGCTCCTAAAACAATTGGGTTTTATGTTAGAACTAAAGTTTGAAGTTGAGCTATCAAACATGGTCACCAATGCTGAATTGGCAAAGAAGATGCAAGAACACAAGAACACCAATAAGTGTTTATTTGATGAACTTGAGAAGTTGAAGGGCTAGATGGAGAAAAGAGCAATGTTTTCCTTAGAGCAAGAGGAATAAGGGGAAGAATAAAATTCCCCTGAGTAGGAGGTGGTTAAATTTCTTGTAGACCAAAGATACTTCATAGAAGCCCTTGAAAGAGTTGGCAAGAAGGATACCAAAGGTGACCTACCCATATTTTTAGGCAAGATGGATGTTGATGTTGTTGTGGATTGGATAGAATCCTTGAACAACCACTTTTAATGTGAAAATGTAATATAAAAATATAAGGTAAATATTTCCAAGTCAAAGTTGAAGGGAACACCCCTCACTTGGTGGAATTTCACCCAAAGAGAAAGGATCAAAGAAGGCAAGAACATGATAAATTCATGGGGTAGGATGGGTGCCAAGGTAAGAGAAACTTACCTACCTGAGGATTATGAAATCCAACTAAATAGAAGAAGAAAAATTTTAAGAAAAAAAGAGCTAGGTGTCATAGCCTATATTGAAGAATTCCAAAAATTGAGCCTAAAGGAAAAACAAAGTGAATGTGAAAGTGTAAAAGTTGCTAGATACCTCAATGGATTGAGGTTAAACATTCAAGAAGAACTTAATATGTTGTGTGTTGATACAATTCAAAAATGTTATCAATTGGAATTGAAGGTGGAAGCCAAATTCAAGAGAAGACAAGAGAAAAATAGCAAAGGAAGAGGAAGAAACCAAAGGGGAAGAAGAAACTTCCTAAGAAGAGGAAAAATTCATGAAGATCATAAGGAGATAAAGCAAAAAATCAATCAAAGTGAAGGAAATTTCAGAGGACGAAGAGGCAATTCAAGAGGTAGGTTTTGTGGTAGAAGGGAAAGTCCAATAACTTGCTTCAATTGCAATAAGGAGGGACATTATGCATCTAGGTGCCCAGATAGAACTAGTTCAAGTTCACAAGGTGAAAGAAGAACACATTTGGTACAAGATGATGAATACCAAGATAAGGATATGGCTGATTTAGGTAGTGTACTTGAAAAAGGAGAAAATTTGATGATAAGAAGAACACTTTTGAAGGTGCCTACTACCATGGAGCCATCACAAAGAAAAACTATCTTTTACGACTACTTGCAAATTAGGAGGTAAGGTATGCAAAATCATTATTGAATTGAGATCTACTAAAGATTTAGTTTCTCTTGAGATGGTTCAAAAGTTAAAACTTAAGAGATTACCTTATCCTTTTCCCTATAAGGTTTCATGGCTAACAAGGGGTCAAAAAACTCTTGTAAATGAGAAAGCATGGGTTGATTTTTAGACTAGAAAGTATAAGGATAGAATTTTGTTTGATATAGTTGACATGGATGCATGCCACATATTGTTTGGTAGACTTTAGAAATATTATTTGTAGGCACAAAACGATGGAAAACTTAATGTATACACCATCAAAAAGGATGGAAAGGTGATTAGATTGATTCCATTTTTCGATCATGAAGAAGTGTAAGAGAATAAAGAGAGGGGAGCCAAAATTATGATGGTTTATTAGATGGAGTTCTTACAAGACATTAAGGATGAACCTAAGCCTTTTTTTCTTTTGATACTTAAACCACAAACACAAGGATCAAATGACAAGAAGAAGGCTAAAACAAAGAAGGCAATTCCTAGTGAAGTGAAAGCACTTTTGGATAAGTATGAAGGTTTGATTTTAGAAGGTATGCCAAAGTCTTTACCACATATAAGATACATTGGTCATTGTATTGATTTCATTCATGTATCTACTTTACCAAAAAAGGCTGCATAGAAGATGACACCTCAAAAAAATGAGGAGATTGCTAGACAAGTAAAGGAGTTGCTAGATTCTAGTTTAATTGCAAAAAGTTTAAGTCTATGCATTGTGATTGATGTTTTGGCACCCAAGAAGGAGGTAACATGGAGGTTGTGCACTGATTCATGAGCCATTAATAATATTACAATCAAATATAGGTTTACAATGCCAAGAATTGAAGATTTGCTTGATTGGTTGGGAGGTGCAAAGTATTTCTCCAAGATTGACTTAAAGAGTGGGTACCATCAAATAAGAATAAGGGTTGGAGATGAGTTGAAGAAAATTCTCAAAACCAATGATGGATTGTATGTGTGGAAGGTAATACCATTTGGACTCTCTCATGCTTCTAGCACCTTTATGAGACTTATGAATGAAGTGCTCAAAGACTTCAATGGTAAGTTCATCATAGTATGTTTGGATGACATATTAATTTTCAGCAAGACAAAGGAAGAACACCTAATGCACATTAACATGGTTTTGAGAAGACTTGACAAGGAGAAGTTGGTGATAAACTTGAACAAGTGTTTGTTCATGCAAGAGGAGCTGACGTATCTCGGTTTTGTGATCTCCCAAGGTAGCTTGAAGATGGATAAAGATAAGTGTTATACTATCTTGGCCACCTCCTTTGGAGATGTTAGAATCTTTCATAGTCTTGCTACATTTTATAGAAAATTCATAAGAAATTTCAGCCATATATGTGCTCCTATGCTAGATACTATTAAAGGTGGAAGGAAGTATAAGTTTGCATGGAGTCAATTAAAAAATGAAGCTTTTGAATTTCTTAAGAAAAAGATTAGTGAGCAGCCAATTATTTCTTTATCTAATTTTAACAAAGTTTTCCAAGTAGAATGTGATGCTACAAAGGTTGCTATAGGGGTTATTCTTAGTCAAGAAGAAAAACCAGTGGCTTTCTCAAGGGAAAAGATAAATGAAGCCAAGAAGAAATACTCTTCATATGACTTAGAAATGTATGCTTTGGTTCAAGCTATAAAAATTTTGAGACATTACTTGTTACCAAAGGAGTTTTTTGTGTATATAGATAACTAAGTACTTAGTTTTTTGAATAGCCAAGACAAGCTAAGTCATAGGCATATGAAATGGGTGGAGTCTTTGTAGGCCTATACCTTTACCATCAAGCATAAGAAGGGTATAGAAAACAAGGTTATTGATTCTCTTAGTAGAAGGAACATTACTATCTCCAAATTGAGCTAGAAAGTGTGTGAATTAAAGCATTAAAGGACATTTACATAGTAGATCTAGATTTTGGTGAAATCTAAAAGGTATATATGGAGTTTGGTGATAGATACCATCTTAATTTTTTGATACAAAGCAAACTTCTTTTCAAAGTAGGGAAAATATGTGTACCTAGGTGCTCTATGAGGTCAAATATTATAAAAGAGAAACATAGTGGAACAATGGGTGGACACTTTGGTTTGGATAAAAATTAGAACTAGTTAGGAGGTATCACTATTGGCCTAAACTTTAGACAAGTGTTAGAAATTTTTTGAAAACATGTATGATTTGTCAAAGAGCCAAAGGGAGGACTACAAATGTAGGGCTCTATCAACCTTTTCCAATACCATCTAGGCCAAGGGAAAGCATAACAATATATTTTGTAATGGGAATGCCAAGAACACAAAGAGGGCATGATAGTGTGTTTGTTGTTTTGGATAGGTTCAGCAAGATGGATCACTTCTTACCGTGTAAATCAACCAATGATGCTTCCCATATAGCAGATCTCTTTTTCAAAGAAGTCATAAGGATTCATGGATTGCCTCTCAACATAGTTTTAGATAGGGACATGAAGTTTGTGGGACACTTTTGGGGGACTCTATGAAGAAAATTTGGAACCAATTTATCATTCTCATCATCTTATCACCCTCAAACTAATGGTAAAAAAAAGGTAGTTAATAGAAGATTGGGAAATTTGTTGAGATCATTCATAAGGAAACATGGAGAAAAGTGGGATGCAATCATACCCCAAGATGAATTTTCATATAATGAATCCATCAATAGGAGTACAAGAAAGTCACTATTTCAAGTTGTGTATGGAATTCATCCTAGAAGGATCTTGGAGTTAAGAGATATGAATTCACAAGAATAAGTTAGTGCACAAGGAGAGGTGTTTTCTATAGCCATAAAAGAGATACATGATGAAGTCAAAGCACAACTCCAAAAAACCTCTAAAAAGTATAAGAAGCATGCAAATAAAAAAAGGAGACACTTATAGTTTGAAGTTGGAGACTTAGTGTGGGCTAATCTCAAGAAGGAGAGGCTACCAAAAGGTAAACATACCAAGATCATGTTGAGAAAACTAGGTCCTTGCCAAATAGTGAACAAGTTTGGAACCAATGCTTATGAGATTCAGTTGCCACCTAATATTGGAATCTCTCCCATCTTCAAAATAGTAGATCTCACATCATTCAAAGTAGACAATGAAGGAGTTGATATAGGGCAGATTGTTGATGTAGAAGACATTAAAGATCTACCATTGAAGGAGGCACCAAAGTAGTGAAGAAGAAAAGAGGAAAGGATTACAAGAAGTACTTGGTAAAAATTAGAGGCTATTCTAATGTAAATGCTATGTGGATGACAAAGGAAGACATAAAGAAGAAGGGTACCACTCTACAAGAGCTCATCTCAAGTGGGTTTGAGATAAATTTGCTAGGGTGTATGGTGTAGGAGCACCTACATAAAGATTTTTTAAATTTTTTTTCCACATATGCATATTTCCATCATGCATTAGGATAGATCATGTCATTCATGTTTGATAGGTTGTGTTCATGTCATCTAGTCTTTTAATTGCATTTAGTTATAATAAAGGCTTATTATGTAAGGCACTTACATGATTTGGCACACCTATGAGCCATCATGTTCAAGTTGTCAACTATCCTATAAGCATGTATTTAATTCATTTAATTCAATATAAGGATGATCTAAGTGTTTCATAGGGGCCACACAAATAGAAATGCATGGTAGTTTAATATTGCTTGCATAATACAAAGTTGCACTTTTAAAACTAGGAAATTATAGAAATTTTAGAAGCATAAGAGTTGTTTAAATACATGAGAACTAAAAATTCCAAGAGTCACATTTATATATGCTTTGTTGATCGAATTATATCATAGGGAAAATGTTTGAACAGTGAAAAAGGGTTTTTTTGACAAGTTTGGATATAGAAACAAGAGAGATTTTTTATTTTTGAAAAAATGTTTGATGTTGTCTAGTTCCTATTTGTATATTAAACTTGGTTAAGGTCAAAAAATTATATGGTTATATAGATATTCAAATTATCTTTCCAATGAATCTAGTTGGAGGTTCTAACTCTTCCATATGAGGGAGAACCTGAAATTTACTAAACAGTGATTAAAATTCTAGGTATTGTTCTTCACATTTTTTCTTGTTTCTAGATTTGTCACATGTTTGTGTGGAAGAATAAGGGTTTTAATCCTTCATAAATTCTTAGGGGGTTGGAATATATTTCAAATGAATCATATTTGAAGTCTTGAGATGCTAGGATGTGTGAGATATGATAAAATCTTTGATAGAAGGCCTAAATTTGCTTGAAAACCAAGGGTTTCACAAAGAAATTTGTTGTTTTTGATATCTCTACATCAGTTCTCCATAAACTTACAAAAAACTATGAACCCCTTGTATCAAGAGGATCCTAAAACTAGAAAATTTCATACATCTACAAACAATACAGTTGAATTCTTATTTAGACAACCTTTCCAAACAAAACACACTAGAACTTATCACATTCCTACAATGGCTGATCAAGAACCTGGACAATGATAACATTGTAGAGACTGAGATCAACATAGGAATGAATGACATAAGGAACCTCTCTTTATTGATGATAATGAAGAAGAGGTAGAAATACTTCCTAAACATGTCAAAAAATGTCATAAGGGCCAAAAATTCCAAAAATTCCAAAAGGTCATGGAAATCTTGCTTAACAAAGAGAAAGAGAAATACTTTCTCAAAATTTCCCAAGAGGGAACCAAGCTACGTCATCACTTTGATGTTGAAACTATCTTTACATTTGAAGAGGAAACTGAAACTTGAAAATTGAAAAAACAACTAAAAATGATGCAAGAACAATTAGCCCAAATGATGCATGATAAAGACAAACCCACAAATACATACACCTTAGACACTCTTTGTCCATTTTATTTTGACAAGAGTATAGACATGCCTCCTTTTTTGAGAGGATTTGGGTTACCTAAGTGGGATAAATATTTTGTAACTACCAATCCCCAAGATCACTTGCAATAATTTTGTACCTTATCTATTGAATTTATGCATAATTAGACATATCTCATGCATCTAATCTCAAGAAGTCTAGGTGGTCAGGCTATAGAGTGGTTTTCAGACTTTCCTATGGGTATCAAAAAATTCAATGAGATTGCTAACTTGTTTGTTCAACAATACTCTCACAACATACAACACCCAATTAAAATTTGAGACTTGTGCAACCTTAAATAGAAATTTGGGGAACCTTTCCTCACAATCCTTTAGAGATGGAGATAACTTTACACCAAATACTCCTAAAAAAATCCAAAAATGAAGAAACTTGATATCTTAATGGATAATCTCCTACCTGATTTTGGGTGTAGAGTTCAAATTCAAGGTCCACGTACCTTCAATTACATGGTCACACAAGCTATCTGGATAGAGCAATTCATGGTCATGAAGGTGAGCTAACCCTTTAGAAGGACAATAAACAAGGGTTAACCTATAATAAAGAAAAATGCAAGTATGTGAACAAAAATTTAGATGTTGTGCATGATGGAATTGTTGACAACATTACTCCTAAACTTGCTAAGGTGGCTTTCAATCTTATAGATAATCTCAAAGCATCCAAGAATGTTGAGAAACCTCCTTCTAACAACAAGACATCAAGAAACAAACCAAGGAACTCATATTGGGCTACACGCCCTAAATGAGAATTTACACCTCTTGGTGAACCTTTGGACATGGTCCACAAGACCTTTTTACAAAAAAAAATCATTTCTCCATTGGACAAATCTCATCCTCATGATCTACAACCACAACCACCATGGTGGAATGAAACCACATTTTACAAATATCACCAAAACAAAGGTCACAAAACTAGCAATTGTATCAACTTGTGTCACAAAGTCCAAGACCTAATTGATGATGGTGACATTTTTGTGGATGTACATAACATGAACTCAAATCACAAGGCTTCAAGGAGCCATACCCTTGTAGACACCTAAATCCTTTAGAAAATAAAGTATTTTTATTTTCTGAAAAAATTCCTAATGACATCATCATTTATTAATTAATTAATTATTTAATTAATTAATTTATTTTTATGCCATTAAATCCCTTTATCTTAATTAAAAATATTTAATTAAAGAATTCCTCCCAAAAATGTTTAAATCTTATTTAAACATTATTTCCTTATTTATTAATTATTTAATTAATAAATTGACCAAAAAACCCAAAATAAATAAATTTTTTTTTTTTGCCCAAAACTTGGCCAATTTCCTTAAGACCACTAACCTCTTCCAAAATCTTCTAATCCTTCTTTAATTTTGATTAAAGGCTAATCCCATCATTTCCTACCCCTAATCCCAACTCAAAATATTTAATTAAGATTAAATATTAATCCTCATGTTTATTAAAAAAGTTTTAATAAATATCTCCTCAACCCAAACCCTTGAAATAAATAAAATTTTATTTATTTCTTAAAAATCTAATTTATCCTCATCTTAAGAAGTTCTAGACTCTTCTAGAAAGTCTTCATCCTCATCCTAGGAAGTTCTAGACTATTCTAGAAAGTCTTTATCCTCATCCAAAGTCTAGACTCTTCTAGAAGATGTCTTTAAACCTAATCCTAATCCCCTCCTGACCTTGTCACATTCCCTAAACATGGGTTAAGACTTACTAACCGAAGCCAAAGTTAACAAATATCTCCTCTTTCACCCACCCTCATTAAATGCCATCCACTTGCTTATCCCTAAGCTAATACTAAACCATCCTAATCCATCCTCTAATCATTTGCACAATCCTAAGCAAGCTTAAAACCTTCCTAATCAAGCCCAAGTCAAAATTCCTCTCATCTCCCACAAAATATCCCAACCATAAAACTTTATGAAGCCCACTAGGCCATAAATGACTCTTCCAAGCCCTTTCATTGCTCTTACAAGCCATTATGAGGGTGTTTATGAAGATTTTATCCCTTGAGCCTCCTTTGTTGACTCATCCTTCCCCTTTCCTCCATCCTCTCACTCTGTGACATGTGTCACTCCCTGATTGGCTATAAGAAAGCACAATCCATGTGCTCTCCTCTTATGCAATCTGAGCCCTCCATGAGCTTTTCCCCATCCTTGCATCTTATCCCTCAATCCCTCAAGCCTCTTGCCTATAAATTGGATCCTTCCCCTTTGCAAAAGAGTGCAATCTATGAAGTAAAGTCATAATGCCATTTCAAGAAGCCATTTTTACATCAAAACCATACACTCACACCCAAATTCCAACTCCATTTGAAGCCCTTTTTGAAGCATAAGCTTGAGCATGTTGGCATCATGATACATTTTTGTCATTAGTTACAACACTTATTGGATTCTGAATGCTTACCGAGCTCTCACCGGACATTCTTTTGTAAGCCAAGCTTTACCTAGTTCTCAGTGTTTACGGAGTGATCGAGGTGAACAAAGAAGTCAGTGTTTACCGAGTGATCGAGGTGAACAAAGCAGCCAGTGTTTACCGAGTGTTCGAGGTAAAGAAAGGAATCAGTTTTGACCGAGTGAAGATGTACTTAGTATTGACTAAGAACTTCGTGATAACCGAGCTCCTGAGGTTATCAAGGAAATTAATTTTATCGAGCTCAGACGGTTATCAAGGAAACTAACTATCACCGAGTCACAAGGTTCTATCGAGTGTTTCCTTTGATCACCGAGCTACAGTTTAGATAGAAGTGTTCACCGAGTGACATCTCTTCTACCGAGTCTCCAGTGGTTACCGAGTTCAGAACTACTCGAAGTGTTTAGTATGGATCGTGCCTTCACTTCTACCGAGTGCATGACGATGCCGAGTAATGCAGTGGACGCCGAGTATCAGAAGGACACCGAGTCAGTTCAGTGAACCCGAGTTTTTACCTTGGGCCGACTTTGTATAGAGATTTGCACTTGTTGTTTTGGCTGACCTTGCATGTATTGTTTATTTGGATGGTATATATATGCAATGTATTGTATCATTCAAATGTAATGGTAATGAATGAAAATGTGAAAGTGTGAAAGAAATACATGTGAGCGAAAGTATGTGTGCTGAGTTGTGAAGGTATTCAGCAAGGTCAAGTTTTGGAGCAGAAAAGTTTTATCTATCACATCAAGGTGAATCAGAGCATAGGGGATCTTATCAGCAATCAGTTGTAATTAGATCCACTGTTTCATTCTAACAGGTGAATCAGTTTTTGTAAATCCTTTAACAAGGTAGACTTAAAAGTCTTTTGTAAATCTCCTAACAGAGTGCATACTTTATTGTATGTTTGTAAATCCTCTAACAAGGTGGATGTAGCAATCCTTTGTGCTCCTAATAGGGCAGATCACCAGAAGTGGTCATTGTAAGCCTTAACCGGCCAACTTCATACTGCAGTAATGAAGCTTTGTAGGTTTCATCCCCACCCTAGTTTTACTTTCTATTTGGAAGGTTTCTGGGTCACCAAATCTGTGTGTTCAAGTGTTGCAAATGATTTTGTTTCATGCTTACAGTAGGTTACTTGGATGAATGTTGAATATATCAGTATGCAGTTTTATTGTTTGAAATTTTAAAAGTTACTAATTCACCCCTCCCCTCTCAGTAACTTGTCATATCTTGAATATTTTCAACAATTGGTATCAGAGCAATAAGGTTCTCAAGATAAAAGTTTCATAGCTTGAGCAAAGATCAAGGACAATGGAGATATTCAGACTTGACAAATCTATTGAGAATGAAAAGCTAGATCTAAAAATGGCCATGGCTCAACTCAATGAAGCAAAAGAGCATCTTTCACAATCCTTGAAAAGAAGAAAAGAACTTACAAGGCAAATGAATGACCATCAGTATGTTGAAGAAAATATTGAAGATCTCTCACCATCAAGTAGTTCAGATGAAGCTGACAAAGCAATCAAAGAACTTTTAGAAAAGAATGGATCTCTGTAGGAAGAAGTAAGAAAGCTCAAAAGGGAACAAGAAATCCAGTCCATCAGGCTATGTGAAATCTTGGAGCAAAGGAACAAGGCAGCTGAAGACTTAGAGGTAAGGAATAATCAATCCTCTCAGCTTGAAAATCTTGTAACTCAATTATCTAATGCAAATGAAGAAATTATGAATCTAAGATCTGAGAATGAGAATTTGAGAAATGACTTAATTACTGAAAGGCAAATCAATGCAAGCTTACAAAGTGATCTAATCTCTGAAAACCAAGTCAATGAGAGAATGGTAAAATCTCAAAAGGACATGGATCAATTGAATCTGCAAAATGAAGAAAACTTTCATAAACAAAATGGTAAAGCAGGCCTTGGATACAAGGAAGAAGGTGAATCCTCCAAACAGGGTACTCAAAAGAATCAAAGACCTACTTGCAGCCACTGTGGTAAGTTAGGTCATACATCTAACAGATGTTGGAGCAATGGAAAAGGAAAATTTAATGGAAAGTGCTACAATTGCAATCAGCATGGACACAAAGCCAATGAATGCAAAGAGAAACCAAAATTTGAAGGTAAATGTCACAAATGCCAAAAGCAAGGTCATAAGGCATCACAATGCAAATCCAAATCATTTAATCCAGTTGAACAACTTGTCAAAGTAATATTTGGTTGGGACTACAACACTTGGTGCAGATGTCATTATTGTGGAGAATATGGTCATACTGGCATAAATTGTGCAAGGCATCACCTAAGAAAAAGGGATACCACTGTAAGATGTTATACATGTACAGAACTTGGTCATATATCTAAAAACTTCATGAACATAAAGAAAGTTGAGGATGAGAAGAAAATCAAAGTAGACAATATTCAGAAGCAAATGAAGCAGCAATGGATTCCTAAGTCTACCGAGCCAGATAATTCAAGTGATGGAATGGTCACTCAAGAAGTGAGTGACTCTACCATTTCCAATTAAGACTCATCAGGATAAGACCAGGACTGTATCTACAAAGCAATATCCTAAGCAGTCCTAGAATGAAAATATGATCAAATCAGTATTTTAGATACATCAGGATCATGGTTGGTACATGACCTTACCGAGCTCAGTCGGGTGCAATAAGGCTTCTTTCACCAAGTTGCACTTACCGAGCATGGTTGGTTCTTCTCTTACCGAGTTAAGGTCGGTTTAACCTATTTTCTTTTGGTCATCGAGTTGCAAAGTTTAAGCCGAGCTAGTTGATGACAGTCTGTCGATTGCAGCTACCTCCGTACTAAACATTAATGGCAAATTTTTCATCAAAAGGGCAGATTTTGACCTCATTTTTCACCGCGAATTCGAGATTTACACAAAAAAAAAAAAGGCTTTCAAGCGAGTTCAAGCGATTTGAAGAGATTTTCCAGCGAAGTATTCTTATGAAACCTTTTCACTCACCGAGCAATAATGGCATCCGCAAGCACCAGCAGCAGCAAGGTGAAGAAGGGTTCCGAAATGCTTGTGAAGGGAACAGAATGGAAGGCACCTACGTTCAAGCTCGTTCCTGCCATCGCTGAATCGCTCGATCCCAATGGAGCTCAATCATAGATTCCACCCAAGGTACTCCTCGTGAATGACATTCGCACTCATTTTAAGTGTGCTATTCAAGAAATAGTGACATTGGACATGGATAATGCCCTAGCGGAGTTATGTGTAAATGGTTCTCTCAAAATTGAGCACAAGCATTTGGAAACTAAAGGTTTGACTCACATCGCGCATATGCCTAGAAACTTCCAAACCAAATGGATTAGGTATATCTTGAGTCGAGTGCATAATGGTCAGTTGTGGTTGGAACAACCCGTTTTGATAACCAAGAAGATGATTCACAAAATCACGGGTCTCCCGATGCTCAGCAAAGCCAAAACCACCAAAACCCTAGGATGGGATGAGTTACAAAGGCAAACCCTAGCTGAGTGGGACGGTAGAGGTTTGAAGGTTAACACTGTAACAGATCCGAAACTAAGATTTGGCATACATATTATTGCATATAAGTTATATAGTTCCAGCAGGTTAAATAGTGTACCGTGTGAAGCTGTGGATTTGGCCCTGAAAATTGTAAAGAAGAATCTTGAGTTTGATCTATCAGAAGTAATGTTGAAGCAGTTAAACAAGAACATGGACAGTATAAGGACATCGAAGAATAACCCCTGTAAATTTGGATCTCTGTTAATATGTTTACTATTTTATGTACAAAAAATCTTTCCATCAAAGGGAACCGTAGAATGGAGAAAAAATGTGCCAATTTTGTATCAGATTAAAGAGTTTATAGCAGAGATGGGAGAAAATTTTGATAGTATCATGGATAACTATTTTGAAGACTTTAAGGAGAGGATGAATAACTGATTCAAAATTCCTCCTAGGCTTGTTGAAGAATATAAAGATGACGTATGTTTTATGGTTGACTGTGACAAGGTGTACATACAGGCAGTTAGACCCCGAGTTGCATGGGTGAAACCTCTTCCATATGAGGTAAATATTGAAACAAGGGATATCATTGAAGCACTGGTAAATGAGCCAGTAGACCCAAGGCAACAGATTTTTGGTACTTATGATGAAGCAAAGACCAGAATTGAACTGGAAATCAAAATTCCACAGGCCATCAACAAAGGTAAGAGGAAAGTGGCCAAACTGAAAACTGCAATGGGTCCTCTTATGCTCACCGAGGGAAAAGGTGAAGATAAAGAAAGTGAAGAAGAAGAAGAAGGAGAAGAAGAATCAGAAGAAGAGCAATCAGCAAAGAAGAAAGGAAAGGTAATCATTACCAAGCCCAAGAAGTAGCCTACTGCAGTATTTACTCGGAGGACAAGAAAAGGTATTCAGGAACCTGTATTGGTCAAGCCTGCACCTACATTCGAGCAAAGGCTCAAATCATTGGAAGAAGGAGTTGGCATCACAAATTTCAAGGCATTGAAATTTGAGACAAGGACTGATGCAGAGAAAATACAGATTGAGGAACTGGTACTTAACAAAATGGGAAAATGGAAATACTCCCCAGACCAGATTGCTCCTCATATCTCTAAAGAACTATTGGAGAGAGTACAGTCAAGATGGGAGTTAGCCACCAAGATGGTAAAATATATATATGAGCTATCCCTGAAGAATCTTCGGCCTAGTCTCACTGGAGTAGAGGTAAAATCTGAATTGAAAACCTATGAAGGTAAAATGATGATCAGATTCCACACTTGTTTGATTTTGATCAAAGATATAGAGCATGTTGTAAATGATGCTACAAACATGTGGAAAAACATCTATCATCTGCATAAGCCCAGTGTAGACCCAGTAGAAATAAAGGATGATGACAGCAGCAGCAGCAGTGATGAATCAGATAGCGCTCCATCCATCACAGTTACACCAAGAGAGTTGCATGCAATGATGGAAGAGAAAGAGGAAGAAGACAAAGAGGAAGAAGCTGAAGAGGAAGATAAGGAGGATGATCCGGTAAAAATTGCAGCAGCAGTTATTGCATCCCTTCCTCACTCCCCAGCTAAACCTGTGACATCATCAAGGTTGGAGTCAGCTTCAGCAGGTTCATCTACACCAGATTTACCATCTACACCTGTCATATCTCAGCTCCAGGTATCATCAGTGGAAGTGACTACCACTTCATCTACCGAGCTACATCCCTCTTCGTCCACCGAGCTGCACCCCTCTTCATCTACCGAGTTGGCCTCCTCGACTCCATCATCATCAGTTGGTATTGCTGTGAGTTCTCCAATTTTGACTATTCCAATTTGTTCTACAATTTTGTCGCCATCTACTTCAGGCATAGTGAGCTTAGATACTATATTACCGAGTGTATCACCATTTTTGGCTAGTACTCAAATTTTTGACCCTGTACATACTCCTATTGACACTCAACCCTCAAGCATCCTAGTTTTTACTGCTAGTCCTTTTGTCTCTACTGTTGTGTCTATTCCAAAGGTCAAACCAGTCATCTCAGAAGTCAAACAAAAGCAACCATTAAGACTTATGATCATTGGAAAGGAAATTCCTGAAGACATTGACTTGGACATAGAGATAGTAATTCCAAAGATTGACTTTGATAATGCTACCATTGAAGAAATGAGGTATGCTAGTCAACTTATTGAGAAAAAGGCTACTTAGATGCAGTTAAGATCGGAAAGGGATAAGGAATACAGGATAATTGAGGATGCCCGGAACATAATTACTGAGGCTATAGGTGTTGATGTTGATACTTCTCAACACATTTTGATTCAATTGGAAGAGGCAGTTAATAAATTCAATGAAGATGCCTCTGGACAAGAAAAGTTGATTGAGCGTGCAGCAAAGAAATTTGATAATAAGGTGTTGGGGCACATTGCCCAGAACATTGCAATAAATCAGGTTGCATTAACCTCAGTTTTGGCAGATATGGAAAATTCTTTTAATAATGTAACATCTCTTTTTGCTAAGCTTTGTGATGTTACCGAGTACACTAAGGGAATAAGAGAGAAACTAAATAAAATTGATGAGGATCTAAAGGTGAGCACACAGAACTTGAAGCTTGACCCCAGTTCAAGCTCATCTCATCACCTCAGGATCAAATTTTTTTCAGAGAAGCAGGCAGAGCTGTTGAGAGAAGAGGCAAGGATCCGATCTACATTGATAGATATCAAAAACATGATCCTTCCCATCATGGATTCAATGTAGAAGCACATTGCACATTCAAAGACATTAATCCATGATAATAACTTCTCCATTGCAGACTATGTGATTGAACTTTCAGCTAAAGTTCAAGTAGCTCTTTCCACCTGCAAAATTTTGCAAGAGAATTGGGATAAGATTCTCCAACTTATTCTTCAGGTACATTCAGATTTCATCTCTCATTTTGGTGTTTCTATATAAGTATATATATTCTTTTATTCTTTGGCATTATTGTCAAAAAGGGGGAGATTATTGTTGGATATGTATACTATGGGTGAATAAGTGTTTTCGGAGAAATTGTACAAAGGAAGAGATATACAGCTCATGTAAATACTGTATGTACATTCTATGGGGGAGTTGTATATAATGAAGCTATGTATATTCAGAATCAGTCATCAGCATGTTAGATAAATTTTGTCTCATAAGTGTTTTTGTCACTAATGCCAAAGGGGGAGATTGTTGGCATTATGATACATTTTTGTCATTAGTTACAACACTTATTGGATTCTGAATGCTTACCGAGCTCTCACCGGACATTCCTTTGTAAGCCAAGCTTTACCTAGTTCTCAGTGTTTACCGAGTGATCGAGGTGAACAAAGAAGTCAGTGTTTACCGAGTGATCGAGGTGAACAAAGCAGCCAGTGTTTACCGAGTGTTCGAGGTAAAGAAAGGAATCAGTTTTGACCCAGTGAAGATGTACTTAGTATTGATCGAGAACTTCGTGATAACTGAGCTCCTGAGGTTATCAAGGAAATTAATTTTATCGAGCTCAGACGGTTATCAAGGAAACTAACTATCACCGAGTCACAAGGTTCTATCGAGTGTTTCCTTTGATCACCGAGCTACAGTTTAGATAGAAGTGTTCACCGAGTGACATCTCTTCTACCGAGTCTCCAGTGGTTACCGAGTTTAGAACTACTCGAAGTGTTTAGTATGGACCATGCCTTCACTTCTACAGAGTGCATGATGATGCCGAGTAACGCAGTGGATGCCGAGTATTAGAAGGACACCGAGTCAGTTCAGTGAACCCGAGTTTTTACCTTGGGCCGACTTTGTATAGAGATTTGCACTTGTTATTTTGGCCGACCTTGCATGTATTGTTTATTTGGATGGTATATATATGCAATGTATTTTATCATTCAAATGTAATGGTAATGAATGAAAATGTGAAAGTGTGAAAGAAATACATGTGAGTGAAAGTATGTGTGCTGAGTTGTGAAGGTATTCAGCAAGGTCAAGTTTTGGAGCAGAAAAGTTTTATCTATCACATCAAGGTGAATCAGAGCATAGCGGATCTCATCAGCAATTAGTTGTAATCAGATCCACTATTTCATTCTAACAGGTGAATCAGTTTTTGTAAATCCTTTAACAAGGTAGACTTAAAAGTCTTTTGTAAATCTCCTAACAGAGTGCATACTTTATTGTATGTTTGTAAATCCTCTAACAAGGTGGATCTAGCAATCCTTTGTGCTCCTAATAGGGCAGATCACCAGAAGTGGTCATTGTAAGCCTTAACCGGCCAACTTCATACCACAGTAACGAAGCTTTGTGGGTTTCATCCCCACCCCAGTTTTACTTTCTATTTGGAAGGTTTCTGGGTCACCAAATCTGTGTGTTCAAGTGTTGCAAATGATTTTGTTTCATACTTACAGTAGGTTACATGGATGAATGGTGAATATATCAGTATGCAGTTTTATTGTTTGAAATTTTAAAAGTTACTGATTCACCCCTCCCCTCTCAGTAAGTTGTCATATCTTGAATATTTCCAACAGAGCAAACATCCTATCTATTTAGACAAAGCTACTCAACAAGAGATCTTCTTATTGAGAGAGCCCATTAATGGCTCATATTCTCAATTGAGAGCTCATCTTAGTCTATCTTGAAGTTTATGAATTTTGTTTAGTTTGTAGAAGCTTTATTTAAATTTGGTTTCTATTAGCATACTTACATTGTTCATATACATTTTGGCATGCCCAGTGGGACCCCGCATGGGTCATCTTCATTAGCTTTTTTAGTCAAGTTTTGTATGTCATTTGCTAATTTTGGCTAATTTTGCTTATTTTTTTGATTGGTAGGATTGTATAAATTGGTTTTGTAGGTCCACATGAGCATGAAGAAGACAAAGGAACTCATAGTCTATCTCATAGTGCTTGCAATTTTTTCAAGCTTATAGGTGGACAAAGCACTTGGGATTCTTCTTCTTCTTCTTGTCTATATTCTTCTTATTCCATCTACTTCTTCTTCTTGTGGCAAATCTTGGCCATTTTTTTTTTAAGGAAGCAAAATCATACACGCTTCTTTTTAGTGCTTAAAATGAATGCCCAAATCATACTTAAATATATTAAAAACTAAAAATTTGCAAAAAAAAATAAAAAATCTTTTAACAAGTGAAACTAAACCAAACCAATCATTTGCATCCTTGCAACATCAAGGTTTTAGATGCATTCATGCAAAGTTAGGAACACTTCACTTTTGGAAATTTAAAAAGAACTTCAAGTTTCCATTTCAAAAGGTTCAAAATCAACACTAAGTGCACACTAAAATCTAAATCAAACTCAAAGCATCAATCAAGGATAAAATGAACCTCATTTGCAAATATTTTAAAGTTCTTTTAAAAATCTTATGAAAACTAAGAGTCCTAAATGGTTTCCAAAATTGTCCTAAAAGCTTTGTTATTTGTTTGAAACAAATGTCTTGTTGTTTTGAATGTTTCTTAGGTTTTTCATGCATCAAAACAATCTAGGAATATCATTTTTGGGCTTAAAACATGCAAACTAGAACACAAAATCTTGAATAAAAACCAAAGTCCAAAGAAGTCATTTTCACTTTTGAATCCAAAACAATCTTGACTGATCTAAGGTTAAAAAAAAGCACTTAAAATTCCTAAAACAACACACAAAATCTCAATCTTGAATGCTCAAAAGAAAAAACTTGAATATTTAATCACTTGTCTTTGAATGCATGTTGCTAAAATCACTCTTGAGTGCCATGGATTAAAATCAAGTTTTTTAATTTTTATGAATGCATGATTAAAACAACAAATCCAATCTTGAATGCAAAAGGTCAATTAATTATTACAATATCTCACACTTCATCTTTTGGAGCATAAAAAGAATCTACATTTTAAAAACTTTCTAAGTTATAAAAACAAATAAAGACACTTTGAGTGAATTTGTTGTTGGACTCACCCTCTTTAATCACCCATCATTCTAACCATTGGTTGCAATATCAGTGTCATATATGGGAATGGGTCTACCTAAGAAGGTGTTAAGTGCCCCACAAAAATCAAACTCCATTCACTTGAGTTTTTATTAGTTTTTCTAAGTTAGAACATTTTTTGAATGAACATTAGTCTTGCTAACACTTCATTTGGGCATAAAAATTGAACAAATCTTGATGTGGAGGGCCTCTGGGCGTGCACTTGAAATCGATCTTTACACACATCTTTACTTTGGGCTTAAAACAAACTCACACTCAATCTTGAATGCCTTAAAGAAAAATCAATCGATACTTCATGTGGAGGGCCTCCAGGCACGTGAGTTTACTTTTGTTGACCCTAAATCTTTTTGGTGTATTCATTCTTCGACTAATTTTACCTTTTTTAACACTTCAAGTTGGAATTGAAAATTTCCATCCTAAACATGTGTGTTTTCAAGGTCTAGATCAGAAAAACTTTTAAGCGTCAGTTGGAAAAGAATTCTGTCTTTTAGCTCAAGATCATCCAAGTCTTCTCTCCCCTTGTCATCTTTCAAGGCCATCTTGGGTGCATAAGATTAGGATCCAAAATATTTTTTAAATTTTAGGAGGCCTGCTTGGAGATTTTATCATCCCTTGGGATGACCTCAACTCCAACATTCTGATGGAGTATAAAGATCGGGAGGTGAATCCAAAGACACCTCTCTTGGGATCAAGATTTTGTCACTCAGGCTAATCCAAAGACACCTCTCTTGGGATCAAGATTTTGTCACTCAGGCTAAGCCTCAAGGAACTTTATACCCTTGAGAAGTGAAAGAGGAGAAGTGGGTTATCGCTCCTCTCGATTGTGTAACATCTTTTTGTTTTCATCTATAGATTTGGGCCTCACATACCTTGGGAATATTGAGGACTCCCTAGCTAAACCAACTGTCAGCCTTACAGACAACCATCTAAGGTGTTAATGTGTTTGAAGTGACTAATTAAAACATTTGTAAAATATACACACTCCTTGGCACAAGTATCACATTCTAAGAATCAAAAACTTCTATCTGGTTGTTCCTATCTATTGCTTGATTTTTTACTTGTTGAATGAATGTTTGCCAAACTTGGTCAATCCTAGCTTAGGGCATACTTAGTATAGTCACTGCCTATTCCAAAAGTTGAACAAGTTGAAGCAAAACAACCAAAATCTCTCTTAGCCAAGAAGATTCAAGAATTTATGTCAGAACAACCCAAACCCAAATAGAAGTTTCACAAAGCCAAACTCAAGCCATCTTAGGCATACCAAAAAATTGCAGCTAAGAAAAAGGAAGTAACACCAAGCCCTTGAATTGCCAAACTCCACAAAGTAGAAGACAAAGCTGATGATGAAGCCCTTCAAGATTCCTGGTTAGATCATACTATCAAATTTAGCAAGCATCTAGGAGTTAACCCTGCTTATGCCTTACCAACTAGGCATGATTTCTATGATTAAGCCCCCTTGTTCCTCCACATCTTCTTGCATAAGCTCCACTTTAGAGTCATCCTTGTAGGTAAGCCAACCACCCTTAGTCATCCTCTTAAGAATTTTAGCTCACCCATCTCATTTAGATATTTTCCTTAGAACCAAAACAATCCCCTCAAACCTAGCTAGCATCCCAAAAGCCTAAACTTCACATCCAAGCCTTCAAAATTGCTGTCACCTTGCCAAAAGTCTATCATTCCTACCATCTTGAAAATCCACCAGCCTTGCCAAGGTTATCCCTTTGAAAAAGCTTTGTCTAGGGTAATCTAGCTTTGTCACTTGTCATCCCTCATCACCTTGAGCTAAAGGTTGAGATCCACAAGTGGTTAATCTCGTGTTCTTCCTAAAGGATCATTAGTCTATCCTTAAGTTGACACAATAACCACCAAGATTGCACATAGAAAAGTAGATCTTTCATGATTTGGCGAAACATCTTTGAAGTTAGAATCCCCAACCCAATCCTTCTTAGGTTTGTCATATAGCTTTGCCTCAACCTAGGAAATCATTTGAATAGAAAAGCCTTCCCCCTTTGCATCCATCAACATTATTGCATCTCATCCCTAGGAACATTTTCATGCCACCCATCACTCACTTAGCCAAGAAGAAGAAGGAAACAATGGAGCCCTATCATTTGGATCAAATAGCATCACTCCCCTTGAGCACTCAACCATCCTTCAACCTAGAGAACACTATACCATCACCTACTAATATTGAAGCTTTCATGAACCAACCAAGAAATGCAGTATTGGTGAATGCCATTATAGACAAGAACAAAGAAACAATCATGGCTAACTTTCAAAGGGACAATATAGGAGCCTTTGACTTTGAAAGACCTCCTCCCTTATCAAATCTATCTCACCCATTGTTTGGGCAGCTGCCACCACCCATAGGCTCTTATGATTTAGATTATCCTCAATATGTGCCAAAAGAAGAGCCTCAAGCCAATCCTTTTGATCCAACAGACCCAAACATAGCATCCTCCACCCAAGTTGAAATCTCCATTCTGCAAGCCAATCTAGCCACCACCACTCCACCCTTGGTTCATACCTCGCCACTCCAAACTATCTTTGCCCAAAACACCTCACCATTAACTCCCTTCACTATTGCTGCTATTGCTCTCCAACCCAGCCTTCCAAATCTGCCCATTTCCCAAATTAGTGCTAGCATCTTTGGCCAACCTCAGCAATATACAATAGGGATGCCACCCATGGGGCCAAGTAATCAACCTTTCATCACCCCCAGCTTGTTTACCTCAGCTCAGAACACAATTCCATCATTTCCACTAGGTCCTTGGAGCTCAGTGCCATCAACCACAAATCCACAAGCTACTACCCTCACTCCGCAAAGTTATCAAACCCCACAAGCTACTACTAATGTTCTACCAAGCTCTCAAGTGACCCAAGCTCCTACTACCACTCTACCAAGCTTTCAAATCCAACCACCAAGCTATCAAACCCCATCAGCTCCATTCCCAAGCTTTTAATTCCCACCACCTCCACCACCAACTAATCCATTACCTCCTATTACCAACTATTTTTCTATACCACTTCTAGGAGGTAATCCACCACCCCCGCCAGCCACCAATTATTTGAAGATACCTTCCCAAATGGGGGCACAACTCACATATATTGGTCAATCTCATCAAATCCAAAGTCACGTTCATTCCACAAGCTCCTAGATTCTTTCCCCAAGTTTCACAACCATCTTTACCTTACCTCCACAAAGAAATCCATTTATCCCATAGCTAGCTTATGTTCCTCAATCCCAACCTCAAATCCAATATCAGTAGCAAGCCTCGCAACACATACAGCAATATGTGCCACCTCCACCTCAGCAACCCATCATCCACCATTCAGTTGCCCAAGCAATGTACAATCCCTATCAAAAATTCCCCCAAAGCCATCCCTATTCAGTAGCCCCATCTAGCACATACCAACCGTAGAGTGCTCCTACATTGGGCGCACCCCAACCATCATCCATCAATTTAGAATGGGAAGAAATGAAGATAGCTCTGAAAGCCATCCAAGAAGGGAATGATCCAAAGAAATTCAAGTTTGAGATTGTGTGTCTTTATCCATTTGATAGAGCCATTACTATGACTCCATTTCCCAAACACTTTGAGATACCCAAGTTTGAAAAATTCAGAGGAAAAGGAGACCCTATCACACATATCAAAAAATTTTACATGCACTGCCAAGAAGTGGCATACGATGACGTCTTCCTCTTGCATCTCTTTCCCAAAGGCTTGGTCAGACCAGCTCTTGAATGGTTTTATAGAATCACATATGGCACAATTAAAAACTTTGCTGAATTGTCTGAGGCATTTGTAGCCCAAAATGCCCATGTTGTTGAAATAGAGCTCTCAGCAGTTGATCTTGTCCACACTAAGAAAAAAGGTGGAGAAAGCCTTCTCGAATATCTACAAAGATGGCAAACCCTTACCACCCACATATCTTACACCTTGCCAGAATGCCATTTGGTGAAAATGTTTATTGATAATGCCCATCCCAGCTTGGCTCACCACATGACCATGAACTGTTTGCAGACCTACAAAGATATCAAATAAAAAGGAATGATCCTTGAGCAAGGACTCATTAAAGATGGTGTGGTCAAGATTTACAAGGAAGCCAACCAAAATTAATCACATTCCAATGACAAGTCTAGGTATTGGAACAAAAACAAGCACGTTGCAACAGACGGCATCACTGACACTAGACATGTGAATATTGTTGGTCCTTCCCAAAATCAGCCCAACCCACCTTATCAACCAAGCAATCAACAAGCTATCAACTACCAACACCAAAATCACCAAAGCTATCAAGGCCACAATCCAAGACCCAACTTTCAAGGGTCTAGTAATCAAGCTAATGCCATCAATGTAGCTATAGGACAAAAGCCCAAGTTCGAACCTGCACCTAGAAATTATATACCCCTTGGTGAGCCATTGGATGTCATTTTTGAAAAATTGACTAAGGAAAACCTCATCAAATTTCCTCCTACCTAGAAAATTGACCCAGGCCAATCAAAAGCTACATGGTACAAAGACAATGAGTACTGCAAATTTCATAGGGTAAAAGGTCACACCACCCTCAGATGCATGAAACTGAAAGATTATGTGTGGGACCTCATTAATCAGAAAGAAATCATTTTTGGTGCCCAAACCTCTCCCAATGCATGCTTATAGATTTATCAAAATGCTTTTCCTCCTCACAACAACCAAAATCCTAGAAAAGCACCTATCTAAACCAACAACAACAACACCAACAACCACCAGCCAAACCAATACCATGGGAAGAACAATGACCACACTTCATCCTATATAGACTATGGTAGCCTCATAGGTTGTATATCCGAGAAAGAGCCTTCTGTCAATGTTATCAATATCCAAGGACTAAAAAATGAGTGTTCAGTCACCACTCAAAGAGTGCGATTTAACATTGCAGGCCCACCAGATTCACCAGCACCATCAGCTCCATCAAAAATTTAGTACAATATCTTGGAACACCTTGGGAACATGCCAACCCAAATCTCCATTTTAGACCTTCTTCGCACCAATCCTCTATACAAAAACATCCTTGATAGTGCTCTTATAGAAACTCATGTCCCTTCAGATATCAACACTACTAATTTTCATAATCTTGTTGGACACCTATCCTCCTCATGTGCCCTATCATTCAAACCCACCGACATACCCGTGGTTGAGCCAGATCACACCCTTCTGCTTCGCATAGCCATCATGGTATCCAAATTTTTCATAAAAAGAGTAATGATAGATAATGGATCAGCCTTGAATATTTGCACCCTAAAATTCATAAAACAAGCTAGGTATACTAAGGCAGATATCATCAGTGAGGTTATCACCATCAAAGCTTATAACAACTTGGAAAGAACCACAGAAGGAACTATTTTGCTGCCAATCAAGGTTGGGCTAGTCATCCAAGAAACACTATGCCATGTTATTGATCTAAACCTACCATTTAACATCCTCCTTGGTCATCCATGGATTCATGCCATGAAAGCCATTCCATCCACTTACCATCAGTCCATCAAATTTCTACATCAAGGCACTGAGGTAACCATCCATGCCGATCCAAAACCCTTTGCTTACTACAATGCAGTTGAAGCTTCATATACAAACCATTTCCCTGGAATTGATATCGGCACAGCCATCGCTAGCTTATCCCACACTTGTAATGACCTAGAAACCATCCTCGCCTCCACCCTATCTACCGTAAAGATCAATAAAAAAGGCTGTGGAAAGTATACTCTATCAAATGCATTTATTGTCGGGGCACTCCCACTTGATCCACATGCCCATGGATGACTGGCATATCACAAAGCTAAGAAGATTCCACATCCTTGATACAAATAGTTTAGCCCAACAACCTTTATATCCTCGAAAGTCCCTCTTCATGAGGAGCTCACTCTAGATGTCAACAATTGGTTACATAAGGATGCACCTCCAAGAAATCAAGCACACCTTGATCACTTTAGCCAGAATTATCCCCAAGAACATAAGCTCATCACTGGCAAATGGAACTATCAAGGTGGTGGTCTAGGACCAAAGGAAAGAGGCATGTAGTGCCTCATCGAAGCACACAAGTGGCAATCAAAGTTAGGTCTTGGCAATGGCATACCCACTGTGTATGTGAAAATGCAGCCTATGCTAACACACTCACTTCAACACGGTCCTTATTTGCAAATTCATCACGGAATGAACATTGAATTGTTCATCCAAAATTTGCCCTGCAAAGTGACTTGTTGCCTTCTATCTAAAGGGATTTTGCCTATTAATATCCTTAGAATCAAGGTGCAGGCAAGTAGACCCTCTAAGAATGAAGGATTTGACAATGGAATTAAGCTAAGAATGAGTATATAGATTAATCTAAAAAAATGAAAGATGCAATGTAATCTAAGAACAAATGAAGCAAACTAGATTAAGCATATGCATGATTAAACTAAAATGAGATTAAACTAAGAATGAGAATGTATGCAAGAAATGTAAGTAAACATGAGCATGAATTTCAACAGCAATTCGATAGCAAATCAATTCATCCTCCTAAAATGAAGAGATGAGGGTCTCTTAAATAGAGTCTCCTAGAATCCATCAACGGTCAGGATTGAAGATGAGTTTCAGTCATAAAGAGAGATTCCCAAATTAAAAGGAGTTAACAAAACTAATTTGAGTAAAATAAGGAGTTAACTAATTTAATTTGAGTAGAAAAAGGAGTTAACTGAGTTAACTCATTTTTGATCAATAGTGAACTGGAAATTCCCCTTTTTTGATTTGAAGAGAGATTTTGTTGAGATATTTAATTTAATAAAATGAAATATGCTCTCATAATTACTTTTTCTATTTAATTAAATAATCTTTAATTAATTAGAGACACTTTTGTTTAATTAAATAACTTCATTTAATTAATTGGGAATGGCTTCCCATTTAATTAAATAACTTTGTTTAATTATTTAGAAGTACTCCATTTAATTAAATAATTTCTTTTAATTAATTAGAAATACCTTTCCCATTTAATTAAATAATTACATTTAATTAATTAAGATAGGCGTATTTATTAAATTAAATAAATTTAATTCCATAGTACATTAGCCTTAGGATATAATTTAATTTAATTAAACTATAAAATACTTTAATAATTAAATTAAATATTAATCAATAAGTTTAATGTGACTAATATGAGTAAATACTATAGGAATTAAATAATAAGCATGATGAATGTAGATTTAGGTTTTCTGTATCTGAGAATTAAGTCAAGTAGTGAATAGCAGAATGAGAATTGCCTATTAGAATAGGACTTTGAAATTATCAGGAATAGACTAGAATTGGTATAATGGCAATTAGCCAATTTTGGGGTATTACATTTTGCCCCTCTTTGAATGAATGTGTGAGCAGCACGTTGTATTCAAAGATAATCAAAAAGCATGATGCGAACATGAGATTGGTTTCGAAGGTGATGATATGGAGACCAATTGATAATATTTTTAAGGACTATCTCTAGAACAGAGCTTAATCCTAAGGAATCCAAGCAAAGCACTTAGATACCTAAGATTGATAGAATTTAAAAGACTACCTCCAGAACGAAGTGTAATCTTTAAGGATCTAGACAGAACGTCTAGATACCTAAAATTGATAAGCATTTAAAAAGTTTCTTCACAACGAAGTTTAACCTTTAAGGATCCAAATAGAACACCTGGCTACCCGAGAGTGATAGAGCATTTAGAAGACTATCTCCAGAACAGAGCTTAATCTTCAAGGATCTAGATAGAACACCTAGACACCTAGAATTGAAAGCATTTAGAAGATTATCTCCAGAATAGAGCTTAATCTTCAAGGATCCAGATAGAACACCTAGATACCTAGAATTGAAAGCATTTAGAAGATTATCTCTAGCATGAAGCTTAACCTTCAAGGATCCAGATAGAACACCTAGATACCCAAAATTGATAAAATAAAGATAACAAGGTTCAATCACGAGTTGTAGAATCATCCTCAAAATGAGGCTTGATCCTCAGGAGAAGGGGTTTAGACTATCCCAATACCTGTCTATCGAACTCTGAGAAGAGTTGTTATAAGGTTGATCAATTGATGAAAAGATAAGATAGATGGCAGAGATGCCAGATAGAAGGGAACAATATGCCCCAAGTGATGTGATGCCCCAAGTGACTAGGACATAAGATGGGAACTAGATGCCCTAAGTAATAAGTATTTAATGATGTAATTATCCTACCCCCTCGGGAGAGAAATTGAAAGATGAAACACCAGAAATATGATGGAAGCAGTATATCATGTCAACAGAATCTAGAAGAGATCAGAATGATCTAAAGATTGGGTTGATTTGAAATGATTGTGAAGTTTCAATGAGTTTGACCAAAAGTTGACCAAAGTCAGCCACAATTGACATAAGTTGACTATTTTCAAAATGAATTTTGAAAATATGGAGAATGTAAAGTTGAAAGGATTCCAAGAATCATAAAGTAATAGAAAGATTTGGGCTGCACAAGTGTTCGATCACGTTGGTCCCCAAAATTTTAAAATGCATTTTTAAGGATCTTAGGTGTGTCAGATTTCAAATTTGATCTCAAAAATGGATCCAGAATGGTCCAATTAGCCAGGGGTGCAATTTTTGTGCAAATCTGAGCATTTTGAAAAATTTGGTCAACACCTATATAAGGGCTCAAAGAGTCATTTTCAATTCATTTGTGCTTTTTGTCTTGTAGTGATTTTGAGCTCTGATAGAGACATGGCAGTGAACATGAGATATCATTGTTTTGAGAACTCTAGATGACACAGCCAACCAGCAGACTATGGACCACTGGTGAGTCATCGATCTTCCATCTTCGTACTTTCATTTTCATGCATTTTGAGTTCATTTATGCACATTTTTAGCATGTTTTAGGATGTACAATTCTTTCTCCGCACGAGACCGATCTCTTCTCGTGCGAAGATCTTCTTTCTTTGTGCGAATAAATAGGATGCACTATTTCTTCGTGCGTGGCTGGAATATCTTCGCATGAGGTAATTTTGGTTTTGCGCGAAGGTGGAGATTCTTCACGCGAGGAAATTCGTGTTTCACGCGAGAACCTCTTTTCTGACGCGAGAAGATCTATCTTCGTGCAAGGAGATCTCTTTTTTCATGCGAAGGCTAGATTCTTCTCATGAAGAAGAACTATTTTGCATGAAACTATATGTCTTCACGTGAGATTTCACAATCTCGCACAAAATTCTATGCCAGTTTTGTGATTTTCGCATTTAGAAATTATATTTTATTTCATTTTGATGCTTCGATTTGACTTGATACTGATCATTTGTTTGTCATTTTTTTGTTGTTGTGCATGCAAGAGCTCTTCAGAGACATATCATTTAGATCTCATTATCTGCCTTATGGAGAGTTATTGCAGAGTTTGGATGACATAGATTGGGCACACATTACCCAATTGGGTTTTTCTTCACTATGCTGGATTTCAGCCGTGATGGTGAATCATGGTTTACTGACTGCATTGGTAGAGCATATCCATTCGGAGACGAACACATTTTATTTGCTGATGGGTGAGATGACGATTTCCCCAGAGGATATTTGGAGGATACTGAGGATCCCATTTCATGGTGCTCGAGTCATCTATGATACAGTGCCTCGATTAGGGATAGAGGCACTTTCCATTGTATTCGGGAGAGAGCTACCGAGAGGCAGAGCCATCAGCTGGGATGAGCTGATGCATACTTATGGACCCACACATAGGTTGGCATCAATGTTGGGTATTTTCTTGAGCTTCTTCCTATGTCTTGATAGGGGACAGCATAGATTGGAGTGTGGATGGGGTGTCATGCTCCATAGGATGGTTGAGGCACCCGAGATCTTTGGGTGGGGTCAGTGCATGTTGGCCCATCATTTTCATGAGATGCATGAGGTCATCTTCCATGAGAAGAAGACCATGGTAGCAGGTTGTTTATGTGCTACAGATCTGGGCCTGGGAGCATCTCCCTATATGTAGGCCAATTTTTAAGGATTCTCGGGAGCCCATGGAGCCCTACATCTATAGATATCAAGGGCATATTACCTAGGCCCACCTGGGTAAGACTGAGTAGTGGCAGACTCATCTTGATGACCTGGTGTCTATTATATGGTGACCCTGGAGAGAGACAGAGGACTAGGATGATGCCCCAAGAGAGTTACCCTGAATTTTTAGTTCTCGACCACTGGCCGACAGGACGACATCAGTCATAGAGAGATTTGTCATCTCACGGGTGTGGCAACAGTATGGCCAAACACAAGACATTTTAGCTGAGTACTATGCATATGCCAGGGTGCAGAAGGATATAGAGTGGGGATGGCCTCCACGGATGGATCCAAGATGATCCATGATAGATATCCACAGCTTAGTTGTAGTTCAGTGGGACTACCTGCTAGAGGTAGTAGATGCCGGGATGACGCCTGCATATCAGGCATTTTTGATGAGCCATCTGTTCCCACACTTCACGGATCCACTAGGGATGGTAGGGAAGGTAGAGGGACAAAGATAGGTGCCCTAGCAGTAGCAAGCACAGCTACAAATGCCACCATAGGTCTAGCATTGGGTACAACAGATACCTATTCCTCCACGTCAGATGGGATCAGACCCAAGTGCTAGGGGTAGTGGGGCAGGACATAGTCGGCGGAGGAGGTAGAGGACAGAGGAGCAAGCCCCTCAGCAAGAGGTCCCACAGCAGGTGCCTCCATAGCCACAGGTACCTCTACCAGAGATCATTGATGAGGATATGCCGGATCAGCTGAAAAGTGGGGTACAGGATGCGGTATGGTAGTACCGAGAGCAAGTTCGTGTGGCCTCCTGACAGTTGGGAGAGTTGCAGATTGCATTGGCAATCAGGGATGCGTAGCTAGTATAGTGATAGTGAGAGATAGATCATCAGAGAGAGTGCGTGGAGGCTACAGAGCATAGCCTAGAGCTGGCACAGGATGAGATCTGCTTCTAGTCTTCTTGAGTTGCATATTATGCTGCATACACCAGCACCGTACTTGATGAGGCATTGCAGGTGCAGCAATTATGCACAAGAGTTTGGAGGTGCACAACCTCCTGTCAGACCAGATATGCCACCACCACCTCTGCCACCTGCTGCCCCTGCTCCTCCTACTCCTCCTGGAGGCGAGAGTTCAGGACAGAGTTAGATGCTCCGTGCCTAATTTTTGATTTTGATCTCTGGCTATGTATCGATTGGTGTGCCAGCACAACATGTATCATTTTTGATCGATTACACTCGAGTAGCACCCATTTTTGTACTGACCCATTCTTTGATATATATATATATATATATATATATACAAGATTTTGAGCCAAGTATTCCTGTGTACATGTCATTGTCTATTTTGTTTTGCTCTGATGTACATGAGATGTATGTTTAGATAGAACGCATATGTATGAGCTGACATCTGACGTAGTGTTGTGTTTTTTTTTTGATAGTCACAGGTATTCCATTGAGGAGCGAGAATCGACAAACCAAACACTTGTGTAGCCATGGAAGAATCTGATGCATGTGGAGTATGAATAGGATTACCATCGAATTACATGCTAATGCAAATGAAGTATGCAAGACTATGTTAAATTCAACCCTAGGTCTGGTTACCATGCCTCAATGATTTATCATCATTGGATATAAAATAAAGCTTGTATGTTATACAATTTCTACTGACATTGCAATCATGAAAATATGAATATAACATACGTTATTGGGATGTCAGGATTAAATGTAAGCATTTGAGGCACAAGAAGCTAGAATGACAAGAACATTTGTCCCTTTTAATGTAGCAAGTTAACATAAGCATCAAAGCATGAATGCTAGGATGACCTGAATGTTGCTTGCATGACAGGCACACCAAAGACACGGGAGATTCCTCTTATGCTAAGTATTCAGTATTCATTTTGTCTGCAACGACCTTTGCATTTGTAACCTGAGACAGAAGTGTGCTAGATATACTCGCAGTGACTCGTACGTTTACTTAATAGGATGAGTATCAATATTTACTATAGCATGAAGAGTTCACTCCAACAAACAAGGAGAAGAACCAATGTCATTGACGTATCTATATAAAAGGAGTCAAGGTACACACGGCCATCCAATACAAGATGGAGGCTCTTATAGTGGGCACCCCTCTTATAGGAATAGATCAACTTATTAGAACTAAACCGCAAACAAAAAGCAAAGAAAAAGATCATGCCCCCAGTCATTACCTCTCTAGTCAAAGATGACATCATCAAGTTACTCGAGGAGATATGATAAAGCAAAACAAAGCAAACAAAGAAAATGCTTAGCATATCCAAACAAGTATATCATTGAGTTTAATGTTTTCAAGATTGATGTCAAGTGTCAATGTCCAGAATATGTAAGAAAGAAATCTTTTCAGTAGGCTGACAACAGTAGGCAGACACAATTAGAATGACTGGTGACTGAGGTCAAAGAGGAATCTTCACAATGAAGAACCTAAGAAGGACTAAGCGACAGTAGACAGACACAGCTAGGACGACTGGTGACTGATGCAAAAGAGATCTTCCATAAAAGAATCTTGAGACATGACCTGAGAAATGGTAGGCAGACACAGCTGAAACAACTGGTGACTATTGCAAAAGAGATTCTATGAGGAGAATCTCAAAAAGAGTGACACTGGCAACCGTAGGCAGACACAGTCAGAATGACTGGTGACTGTTGCGTAGGAGATTCTATGAGGAGAATCTTGAAAAGAGTGACACTGGTGACAGTAGGCAGATGCAGTCAGAATGACTGGTGACTGTCACATAGGACATTCTATGAGGAGAATCTCGAAAAGAGTGACACTGGCGACAGTAGGCAGATGCAGTCAGAATTATTGGTGACTATCGGGTAGGAGATTCTATGACGAGAATCTCGAAAAGAGTGACACTGGCGATATTAGATAGACATAGTCAGAACGACTGGTGACTATCGCTTAGGAGATTCTATGAGGAGAATCTCAAAAAGTAACACTGGTGATAGTAGGCAGACATAGTCAGAACGACTGGTGACTGTCGCATAGGTGATTCTATGAGGAGAATCTTGAAAAGAGTGACATTGGCGACAGTAGGTAGACACAGTCAGAATGACTAGTGATTGTCACGTAGGAGATTCTATGAGGATAATCTTGAAAAGAGTGACACTGGCGATAGTAGGTAGACACAGTCAGAATGACTGGTGACTGTCACATATGATATTCTATGAGGAGAATCTTGAAAAGAGTGACACTGGCGATAGTACGCAGACACAGTCAGAACGACTGGTGACTGTCGCATAGGAGATTCTATGCGAAGAATATCGAAAAAGAGTGACACTAAGGGGGGAATGCCCCTGAGCTATGACAAGACTCAATCCATGGATACATGAGCAGGAAAAGTAGGAAAGCGAAAGCATGAAACTAACTAACAAGAGGTGCCTATTTACTAGGTTTTCACCTTCTTGAATTTTCCTTTTCCTTTTCCTTTTTGTTTTATTTTCTTTTTCTTTTTTCTTTTTTTTTTTTATAGATTTTTTTTTTTTTTTTGGTATTACGAAGGCACCTATTGCTAGGTTTTTACCAGGGTAACAACTTTTTCAGGACTTTTTCTTATTTTTAGGATTTTTTTCAGGACATTTAGATATGTACAGAGAGCTTGCTGAGATTGAATCAACTGTAAAACTGCTTTAGGTGGAGAGCATTCATAGGCTCTTTAAGCACTTCTTTTGTTGTGGAAAGCTGATAGGCGCCAAATCCATATACTATAGTAATGATGTAAGGACCTAGCCAGTTTGGTTCAAACTTTCCCTTTTGCATTCGTTGTTGTTGATTCTTAGGATTTTCTCTTAGGACGAGATCACCCAGCTAGAAGTCACGTGGCCTTATTCTCCTATTGTAGCTTTGTGCCATTCTTTTTTTATATGCTCGTAGATGATCACAGGTCACTTGTTGTCATTCATCCAACAACACAAGCTCTTGAAGCCAGGCTATCCTATAGTCATCATCTGTGATAAGACCTTTCATAGAGATTCTCAAGGTAGGAATCTCGACCTCTATCGGAAGCACAGCATCTGCCCCATATACCAATGCAAAAGGAGTCGTGCTTGATGGAGTTCTAATCATTGTTCTATATGCCCATAGGGCTGGATTGATCTGGAGATGCCAGTCTCACCCTGACTTATTGACTGTGTGATGAAGAATTTTGAGGATCGCCTTATTGGATGCCTTAGCTTGGCCATTACCCTGGGGGTAATAAATGGAAGACCAATGTTGTGTAATTTTGAATTTCTTGCATAGTTCCTTAAGGTCTTTATTTTTGAATTGTCCTCCATTATCAGTAATGATTGAGGATGGTATACCATATCTACAGATGATATAGGTTGTGATAAAAAGCACTACAATTTTGTCACCAGCAATTGTGAGAGGGATTGCCTCTACCCATTTTGTGAAATAATCTACAGCGGTGATAATAAACTTATGTCCATTAGAAGAGGTTGGGTGAATCTGTCCCACCAAGTCAAAGGCCCATTGTTGAAATGGCCATGTTGTAGTAGAGGGAATCAACTCTCTAGCTGGAGCGTGAATGAGATTCTCGTGTAGTTGACACTTTTTGCAGGACCTAGCATATTTAATAGCTTCTTGCTCCATTTTAGGCCAGTAGTAACCAGCATGAAGGAGTTTGTGAGCTAGTGTTAGGCCATTGGAATGAGATCTACAAATGCCTTCATAAACATCAATTAGTGCACGTTTGGACTCGTTAGGTTCTAAACACCTGAGGAGTGTTCCATCAAGACCTCTCCTATACAGATCGTCAGCAATAATGACATAATGTGAAGCATTACAAATTAGGTAACGTTTCTCATTTCGGGTCAGACCTTACGAAATGGTTTGATTACGAAGGTAGGAATAGATGTGATGGTAGCAAGATGATTCTTGTCCTATAATAGAATAGATCATCTGGGAATTAGGTGTGTCATAGGCTAGGTAGTGTAACGCTTCTACCAAGAACTCATGTCGGAGATCATTTTCTGGCATTTGTAGAAGGGAGGCCAGAGTGGCCATGGCATCAGCCGCTTTATTATCTGCGCGTGGAACCTATTGGAAGGTGATGTGTGCAAAATATTTTGTCAAGTCATCAAACATGTGTTTGTAAGGAATTAGTTTTTCATCCTTTGTTTGATACACATCATTTACTTGGTTGATGACAAGCTGAGAGTCACCGAAGATATCCAACTTTCTACTCTCCATTCAGCTACAATTTTCATACCATTTATCAAAGCTTCATACTCAACAATGTTATTTGTACAAGGAAACATAATCTTGTATGCTTTGGGAAATGAGTATTTCTATGGTGTGATGAAAAGTAATCCAGCACCTGATCCTTATTGTGTGAAGGATCCATCGAAGAACATAACCCATGTATGGTGAGTGAGTGTTAGAATAGAATCATCTGGAAAATCAATGTTTATTGGTAGAAGACTCTATATGGGTGCCTCAGCCAGCTGGTCTGCAATTGCCTGTCCCTTTATAGCTTTGCGTTCAACATATTGGATGTCAAACTCACTTAGTATCATGACCCATTTAGCCAATCTTCCTATGAGAGCTGCCTTACTGAGAAAATACTTTAATGGATCTATTTTAGCCACAAGCCATGTAGTGTGGGCAAGAATGTAGTGTCTCAACTTTTGGGAAGCAAAGACAACTACCAAGCAAGCTTTCTCAATAATACTATAGTTTTTCTCATAAGAGACCAATGTTCGGCTCAAGTAATAAATAGCTCTTTCTTTGTTATCATTGTCTTCCTAAGCCAACAGAATTCCCAAAGATTTTCAGTGGCTGAAATGTATAAAAGCAAAGGCTTCCCATGGATAGGAGGCATCAGGATTGGTGGATTGACAAGATATTGTTTAATCTGTGTTAATCTTTGCTCACAATCCTAGTTCCAATTGAATTTCACACCCTTATGTAAGGTCTTTGTGAAGGGTTGTGATTTATCTGCCAATTGTGAAATAAATCTGTGAATAGATTGAAGCCTTCCCTGTAGTCCTCTCATCTAACTGATGTTTCGAGGTGGTGGCATGTCCATTATTGTTTGTAATTTTTCTAGATCTACTTCAATTACCTTTGCAGAAACAACATATCCTAATAGTTTTCCTGATGTGACACCGAATGCACATTTCTTAGGATTGAGCCGAAGACTAAAATTTTTCATACGATCTAGGATTGATCCCAAATCTTGCAAATGAGTATTGCATTTAGCGCTTTTGACCAAAGTATCATCAACATAGTCCTCCATAGTTCTATGCATCATGTCATGGAAAATTGTAGTAACAGCCCGCTGATACATAGCTCCAGCATTCTTTAAACCAAATGGCATCACATTCCAACAAAAGGTTCCCCATGCACATGTGAAAGTTGTTTTCTCTTGATCTTCTGGCACAATTTTTATCTGATTGTATCCAGAAAAACCATCCATAAGTGAGTACATCTCATAACCATCTCTCATGTCCATGATCATATCAATATTAGGGAGCAGAAAATCATCTTTAGGACATGCCAAGTTAAGATCATGGAAGTCTGTACAAACTCTGATAGACTTATCATGCTTGGACACAGGGACAATATTGGATATCCATTCAGCATAATCAATTGCATGAATGAAACCAGCCTTCAGAAGTTTCTCCAATTTGGCTTTGACTAGTATTGCAACATGAGGATGCATTTTTTGAAGCTTCTGTTTAACTAGTTTTATGCCTGGTGTTATGGACAAGTGATGCATAATAAGATCAAGATCTAATCCTGGCATGTTAGAATTTGTCTAGGCAAAATTTGTTTTCTTTCCCTTGAAAAAGGAAATGAATTGTTCCTTTTCTTCATTTGACAATGACTAAGCCAGATGTATCACATGAGGATGTTCTTTTGTGCCCAGGTTAATCACCTGTGTTGGCTCTATTAACACTGATGATCTCTCTTGAAAGTGACTGGGAAGGACATCAAATATCTCATCCGCAAGCGCCTCAGAGAGGTTTTCACCCTTGGATACATCTTTTGTTTTTACTTTTTTGGATCCGACACTACCACAATGTGGTTTTCACCATTGGACCTCTTGCATTTTTTCTTTCTAATTATGTGACTGAGATATTTGATGTCGGCCTTGTATATGAGCAATGTTAGTATGCTAATAGAAACCAAATTTAAATAAAGCTTCTACAAACTAAACAAAATTCATAAACTTCAAGATAGACTAAGATGAGATCTCAATTGAGAATATGAGCCATTAATGGGCTCTCTCAATGAGAAGCTCTCTTGTTGAGTGGCTTTATCTAAATGGATAGGATGTATGCTCAATATGCTTCCAAAGGCTTCAATGGATGATTGTGGATTTTTGGTGTGGATAAATGGCTTTAGTATGGATTTGGCTCTCAAAATAGCATTATAACTTTACTTCATGGATTGTGTTATTTTGCAAAGGGGAAGGATCCAATTTATAGGCAAGAGGCTTGAGGGATTGAGGGCTAAGATGCAAGGATGGGAAAAAGCTTATGGAAGGCTCAGATTGCATGAGAGGAGAGCACATGGATTGTGCTTCCTTATAGCCAATCAAGGAGTGACACATGTCACATGGTGAGAGGATGGAGGAAAGGGGAATGATGAGTCAACAAAAGAGGCTCAAGGGATAAAATCTTCATAAAGACCCTCATAATGACTTGTAAGAGCAATAAAAGGGCTTGTAAGAGTCATTTATGACCTAGTGGACTTCATAAAGTTTTATGGTTGAGATATTTTGAGGGTGATGAGAGAAAATTCGACTTGGACTTGATTAGGAAGGTTTTAAGCTTGCTTAGGCTTGTGCAAATGATTAGAGGATGGATTAGGATGGTTTAGGATTAGCTTAGGGATAGGCAAGTGGATGGCATTTAATGAGGGTGGGTGAAGGAGGAGATATTTGTTAGCTTTGGCTTGGGTTAGTAAGTCTTAACCCATGTTTAGGGAATGTGACAAGGTTAGGAGGGGATTAGGATTAGGTTTAAAGACATCTTCTAGAAGAGTCTAGATTTTGGAGGAGGATAAAGACTTTCTAGAATAGTCTAGAATTTCCTAGGATGAGGATGAAGACTTTCTAGAAGAGTCTAGAACTTCTTAGGATGAGGATAAATTAGATTTTTAAGAAATAAATAAAGTTTTATTTATTTCAAGGGTTTGGATTGAGGAGATATTTATTAAAACTTTTTTAATAAACATGAGGATTAATATTTAATCTTAATTAAATATTTTGAGTTGGGATTAGGGGTAGGAAATGATGGGATTAGCCTTTAATCGAAATTAAAGAAGGATTAGAAGATTTTGGAAGAGGTTATTGGTCATAAGGAAATTGGCCAAGTTTTGGGCAAAAAATAATTTTTTTATTTATTTTAGGATTTTTGGTCAATTTATTAATTAAATAATTAATAAATAAGGAAATAATGTTTAAATAAAATTTAAACATTTTTGGGAGGGATTCCTTAATTAAATATTTTTAATTAAGATAAAGGGATTTAATGGCATAAAAATTAATTAATTAATTAATTAATTAATTAATTAATAAATGATGATGTCATCAAGACTTTTTCAGAAAATAAAAATACTTTATTTTCTAAAGGTTTTTAGGTGTCTACATTTTGCCCCTCTTTGATGTGATGCCGCAAGTGGCATGGCATCAAAGATAAGAAAATAAGATGCCCAAGGCTAGAGCAGAAGAGGAGAGAATGGACTGTGAGATGCCCCCTCAAGAAGGTAGCGAGGAGAGAAAGCGAGGCTCGATGCCTTCTTGAAAAGTACAAAAATTCGAGATGAGCAAGGAGACTCAGATTGGCAAAGAGAAGGGGCTGAATTAGCGCAAACTCTCACTATGGGAGAATGATAAAGGAGAATCAGATGCACAAGAGGAAGCAAGCTTAAGACCTTAGGGAAGGTGGAGGATGAAGGAGCGGAGCGCTATAAAAAGGAATCCAGGATAGGGAGATGGATGAGGGGATTATAAAGCTGATGCAATAGGATTTCAAAGAGTCAGATTGGTGGAAGATGGGTTTTGGAGATCCCTAGGACTAGGATTGTGGATCTCGAAAGATGAGGCTTGGTGAATTGATTTGGATTGGTGGATCCCTAAGACTAGGATTGTGGATCCCTAAAGCTAAGAGTGATGAGTGATTCAAAGAGATACTGATGCATAAGCTGGGGTAGGAGAGATGGATGCTGGATATGGATGGGGGATAATGGAGATGAAGGAAAACCATTGAAGCTTTTTGAGTGGGGGGATACTTCAAAGAGAAGTACCACCATGTAGTTGAGCACTAGATTTAATATAGGACTATTGGTTAATTGCCAAGGTTACCAAGAACATCAAGGCCTTTTCACTAATCGTCCAAAGGACTGACGAACTGACTCAAAACAAACACGCAAGGATTGCCCCAGCATCACACATGAATCCTAGAGGAAGTAGTGTGGAAACGACACTAGAGAACCCACAAGCAGAAAAGAAAAACAAACGAAAGACCTGATCAAGACCTTACGCTCTAATTGCCCCATTCACAGCATACCATGATATGGAAGATCGTGGCAACCTTGAGGAGGGAACAAGGAGATTGCTTGGAAAAGATATTTCAAGACCCAATAGGGAAGAGTCCAAATCAAAAGAAAGTGAAAATCCAAAAGAGAACCATTTGCCAACGAGATGGGTAGGACGAGGTACTAACGGACCAAGATCAGACATGAGGAAAGCTATATCCTGCAAGGACCTATCGGAGAGCACCTAAGCTGGTGGATTTGGATGAGTGATGCGTCTGGCAAGCTGAACTAAGAAGGATAACACTTTGGTGATAGGAAATCTAGCTAAAGGATGCATTGGAATAGCTAACCAAGGGTTGTGCGATGTGTGCAAGATGCTAATCAAGGAGGAACGAACACGAAAGCTGGATAGATACAATGGTACCAAGCTAAAGAGGATGTACAAGCTGACAGACCAAGATATTTACAAGTGAGCTAATCAAGATATGGTACAAGCTAACGGACCAAGATAGTTACAAGCAAGCAAAAGCTCAGGATGATAGGATAGCGGGATGGTTCGATATTGTGCAAGATGCGAAAGCTAAGGGTGGGGTGATAGAAAAAGATATGAATTTGGCAGGATGCATCCAATGATGATGAGAGATTTTGTGACCAAGGATAGCTAGAGGAGTAGGATGAGATGGTTGGATAGGATGGTAGATAGCTAGGATTATGATGGATATAAAGAGATGACATTGGTTTTGCATGAGGATAGCCTAAAGCTAGATACCAATGACAAGGGAGGATGGACAAGACAAGATCTCTAAGGAATATAGTGCCCCCAATCAGAAGATAACATGTGGAAGGAGGTCTTATGATGGATGTGATAGGATTGAAGCTAGGATGGAAAAAGCTAAAGGGGCTAGGGAGATGGATGATAGCTGAGATGATTGGCTAAAGCTGCATAAGATTAGTGGATGGTGTGAGATGGAAGCTGGAGGATGGAGGATAGGTGGATAGATTGGAAGATGGAGTTGGATGTCAAGAGATGACCAAAAGCATGAGGGTGATAGGCTAAGCTGGGGATGGCGAGATTATGCATGACGCTTGTTTGCCAAGTTTTCATCATGGTACTTGTCCAAGGTACTTGAATTGCCAAGTTTTCACCAGTGGACGCTTTATTTTTCTTTTCTTTTTTTGACTTTTTGACTTTGGACTTAGCTGGAATGATTTTGGCTTTCTTCAGCTATTTTGACTTTTTTGGGATTTTTCACTGGCTATTGGAATGTTCAATTTTGTTGCTAGCTGTTGGTACACTGGATGTGTGATTTATGTAATAGATCGGATTAGATGGGATTGAAGGTAGGATATGGAGGGATGAAAATGCTGGAAAGGAGCATGAGATGGGGATGCTTGCAAGAGAAACATTGGCACATGTTGGAACGGGTGTGAAAAGAGCATATGGGGGATAGATGGTAGATGCGGGTATGATGGAGGATTTGTGGAAGCGTGCTTGGGGATATAGGCACCCAAGATGGAATTAGGAGATGGGGGACATGAGTCACTAGATGGGGGATTAGCAATGGTGGATGCCATTATGCATTGGGTTTCAACTTTTTTCTTGGGGATCCACATGATTTTGGATTTTCTTTTCATAGGCTTTTGCATTGTTTTGCATTCTTTGATTGGATTTTGCCTTTTTGGAGTATGTCTTTTAGAATAGACATATGATTGCCTAGGATGTGGATTTTTAGCCTTATGCATTTTGAAGTTGGCATTTACATTGTTGTGGTAAGCTTTGGGAAGATGGTTAGGAGAAGCTTTGTGAGATGGAAAGGATATGAAAGAGCATGTAGGGGGATGATGATGGACGATGTGCCCTGATATGTGCCTTTGTTGATCTTGCATAGGAATGGATGGAATAGGATTTTTATGATGGCTAATAGGAGGATGGAGGATGGTAGATTTTGGGACATAGGGACCCAAAATGGATTTAGCGGATGAAGGGGGGATATGGTAGGTTGTTTTGGGTTGCAAAGATGGTGGAGGGGGGATGACATAAGATTTCCTGAAGGAGTGATGGGAGGCTGGCATGTTGGGCTTGGAGATAGGCTTGGTTTGGGGGTGTGGTGTACCAACACCTTTAGATGGTGAGCCTTTGGATACATATCCAAGACCATGAAATCCTAGATTTTTTTGTGCAATAATAGGCTCTCTGATTCCTTGCTCTTGTGGTCCTAAACCTTGACCTTGATAATGCCATCGATTGAGCATTTGAACAAGCTGAGGAAACTTTTTGCTTGCAGAAAATGGTAGAAGTGATTTATTAGGTGTATTGCAATGGGGAGATACTGTTCTTAATTCTTCTGCTGAGAGAGGGCCACCGTGGATGAATGTAAGTGAACCAAGAGGGTAGATTATAGATGGTGGAATAGCTTGGATAGGTGGTAAGATGGAAGCATGGAGCGGGGGAGATGGAAGGATAGGATCTTGATGTAGCTGGTGGGATGATAAGATATCTTGTAGTGGAGGAGATATGGCTTGAGGTTTTGGAGATGGAGGAGACGGTGACTGCACTATGGATGGAAGACATGGTACGATGATATCTTCATTTATGCTTTAGGGGATGTCAACATTCTTTTGGGCAGGATCTTGATAGGATTGGTTTGGAGTGGATGGTGCGATAGGAGGTGAAGGGATGGATTCTTCAAAGGCAGCGGATGGATAGATGGGGGATTCAGTAGTGGAGATGGGTGAGTAGAAGATGGATGCATAAGGGTCATTACGAGAGATTTGGGAAATGCTTGGAGGCGATGTGGATAGGATTTGGAGGGATTTGACAGGTGGTGGGATTTTGATTCTTGCGGGAAGTGGAAGGATTTTAAGCAATTTGATGGATGGTATGGGGATGATAGCTATGGGAGATGGAGGTGATATTATAGATGGGGAAGCTTCATTACTGACTACTTCACATGGTTGGATTAGATGACATGGCTTATTGACTGTTGGAGGCAACTTTTCTTGTATTTCCTCTAGGGGATTCCTTGGAGACTCGTGTGTCGAAGGTGGAGGTGGATTGACAGGAATAGCTAGTGTGATGGGGGTGGAAGATTGGAAACTTGGTTGATGGGGTGATGGAGGGGAAGCTGGAATATCAGATGGCATGACTAGATAGTTTGGAATAACTCTTGGATTTTGGGGGATGCTTGGGGGAATGTTTCTAAGGCTTTCAATATACCCGTCATAGTCAACAAGATTTTCATCATCATTGGAATAGGAGGTGGTGGGAGCAAGGACAATATGACCAAACACATCATGATAGGATTGGTACTTCATGCTTTGATGATGAGTTTGATGGGGATGGGGTCTTGCGTATGGATGAACACGAAAGCTCATGGTTGGATTTGAGTTAAGCATAGATTTTGGATTGGCTGATGAAAGATTTCCTAGGGAGAGTCAAAGTTGTATGACAGACCTAAGGAGGATTGGCTAGAGATTTTTGGCTTTCCTTTGGATGGAAGACTTCAAGGGCATGCTATCAAAAAGTGAGAGTTTTGCTTTCCTATGCGCTGGATTGGTGGAGATTGTGTCAACTTAAGGATAGACTAATGATCCTATGGGCATGACACGAGATTGACCACTTGTGGATCCCAACCTTTAGCTCAAGGTGATGAGGGATAACAAGTGACAAAGCTAGATTAACCTAGACAAAGCTCTGTCAAAGGGATAACCTTGGTGAGGCTGGTGGATTGGTCGGATTGATTGGATAGCAAACTCTGGCAGAGTAACAACAGCTCTTTAAAGGCTTGGGTGATTTTGGATTGGGTTGCTAGCTGGCTAGGGGGATGATTTGGATGGACTTTGGATTTGGGATTGTTCTAAGGAAAAGAACTAGATAGATTCGGTTGTAGCGGGGGAGCTTGGATGATTTTCTGATAAGGCAGTGACTACGCTAAGTATGCCTTGAGTTGGGAGATTTTAGCTTTTTTGGGATTTTGACCAATGTTGGCAAACATTCATTCAAAAGCTATGAACAAACAAGTAGAAATTTTTTTTGGAGCAAGCACATCAAACACACCAACATCCTAGGAAGCTTTCTACAAGGATGAAATTTGGTTTAGCTAGGGAGTCCTCTATATACACAAGGTACGTGAGGCCCAAATCCGTAGATGAAACCAAAAAGATGTCACACAGCCGAGAGGAGCGGTAACCCACTTCTCCTCTTTCACTTCTCAAGGGTATAAAGTTCCTTCAGGCTTAGCCCGAGTGACAAAATCTTGATTCCAAGAGAGGTGTCTTTGGATTCACCTCCCGATTTTTATACTCCGCCGAAACTCTGGAGTTGAGGTCGTCCCAAGGGGTGATGAAATCCCCAAGCAGGCCTCCTAAAAAGTGTAAAACAAGATCACATACATGATCTTGGGCTTTAAAAGACACGCGTTCATTCCAATTGATGATTTAAATTTTTTAAGCTATGATTGAAGACACTTGTGATTATGGCATACAATGTTCATTCCAGTTTGACAGCATCATTAGCATAATGAAAGTTGAGAGATTGTCAACATAAGAAATGCGAGCGCCATGGAAAATGCGTCAAAACCATGCGATGTTCATTGATTTTTAGGCATTCAAGATTGAGTGTGAGTTTATTTTAAGCCCAAAACAAAGATGTGTGAAACTCGATTGCCCAAGTACGTGCTCAGAGGCCCTCCACGTCAAGATTTGTCCAATTTTTATGCCCAAATGAAGTGTGAGCGAGATTAATGCACATTCAAAGAATTTTCTAACTTAGAAAAACCACTAAAGACCCAAGTGAGTGGAGTTTGATCTTTGTGGAGCACTTAACACCCTCTTAGGTAGACCCATCCCCATAGATGGCGCTGAGATTGCAACCAATGGTTAAATTGATGGGTGATTAAAGAGGGTGAGTCCAACTACAAACTTACTCAAAGCGTCTTTATTAGTTTCTATAACTTAGAAGATTTCAAAAATGTGGATTCTTTTTATGCTCCAAAAGATGATTATTTGATCTATGGCATTCAAGATTGGATTTTTTGTTTTAATCATGCATTCGTAAAAAAACAAACTTTGATTTTAGTCCATGGCACTCAAGAGTGATTTTAGCAACATGCATTCAAAGACAACTGATTAAACATTCAAGTTTTTTCCTTTGAGCATTCAAGATTGAAATTTTGTGTGTTGTTTTAAGAACTTTGAAGTGCTTTGTTTTAACCTTAGATCATTCAAGATTGTTTTTGGACTCAAAAGTGAAAATGACTCTTTGGACTTTGCTTTTCATTCAAGATTTTGTGTTCTAGTTTGCATGTTTTAAGCCCAAAAATGATATTCCTAGATTGTTTTAATACATAAAAAACCTAAGAAACATTCAAGATTTTGCAACAAGACATTTGTTTGGAACAAATAACAAAAGTTTTAGGACTCTTAGTTTTCATGAGATTTTTTAAAGAACTTTAAAATATTTTCAAATGAGGTTCATTTTATCCTTGATTGATGCTTTGAGTTTGATTTAGATTTTAGTGTGCACTTAGTGTTGATTTTGAACCTTTTGAAATGGAAACTTGAAGTTCTTTTTAAATTCCCAAAAATGAAGTGTTCCTAACTTTGCATGAATGCATCTAAAACCTTGATGTTTCAAGGATGCAAATGATTGAATTGGTTTAGGTTCACTTGTTAAAAGATTTTTTTTTTTTGGCAAATTTTTAGTTTTTAATGGATTTAAGTATAATTTGGGGGTTCATTTTAAGCACTAAAAAGAAGTGTGTATGATTTTGCTTCCTTAAAAAAAAAATTCCAAGATCTCCCACAAGAAGAAGAAGAAGTAGTAGATGGAATAAGAAGAATATAGACAAGAAGAGGAAGAAGAATTCCAAGTTCTTTGTCCACCTATAAGCTTGAAAAATCTGCAAACACTATGAGATATACTATGAGTTCCTTTGTCTTCTTCATGCTCATTTGGACCTACAAAACCAATTTATACAATCCTACCAATCACAAAAACAAGAAAAATTAGCCAAAATCAGCAAATGACATACAAAACTTGACTAAAAAAGCTAATGAAGATGACCCATGCGGGGTCCCACCGAGCGTGCCAAAATGTATATGAGCAATGTTAGTATGCTAATAGAAACCAAATTTAAATAAAGCTTCTACAAACTAAACAAAATTCATAAAATTCAAGATAGACTAAGATGAGATCTCAATTGAGAATATGAGCCATTAATGGGCTCTCTCAATGAGAAGCTCTCTTGTTGAGTGGCTTTATCTAAATGGATAGGATGTATGCTCAATATGCTTCCAAAGGCTTCAATGGATGATTGTGGATTTTTGGTGTGGATAAATGGCTTTAGTATGGATTTGGATCTCAAAATAGCATTATAACTTTACTTCATGGATTCTGTTATTTTGCAAAGGGGAAGGATCCAATTTATAGGCAAGAGGCTTGAGGGATTGAGGGCTAAGATGCAAGGATGGGAAAAAGCTTATGGAAGGCTCAGATTGCATGAGAGGAGAGCACATGGATTGTGCTTCCTTATAGCCAATCAAGGAGTGACACATGTCACATGGTGAGAGGATGGAAAAAAGGGGAATGATGAGTCAACAAAAGAGGCTCAAGGGATAAAATCTTCATAAAGACCCTCATAATGACTTGTAAGAGCAATAAAAGGGCTTGTAAGAGTCATTTATGACCTAGTGGACTTCATAAAGTTTTATGGTTGAGATATTTTGAGGGTGATGAGAGAAAATTCGACTTGGACTTGATTAGGAAGGTTTTAAGCTTGCTTAGGCTTGTGCAAATGATTAGAGGATGGATTAGGATGGTTTAGGATTAGCTTAGGGATAGGCAAGTGGATGGCATTTAATGAGGGTGGGTGAAGGAGGAGATATTTGTTAGCTTTGGCTTGGGTTAGTAAGTCTTAACCCATGTTTAGGGAATGTGACAAGGTTAGGAGGGGATTAGGATTAGGTTTAAAGACATCTTCTAGAAGAGTCTAGATTTTGGAGGAGGATAAAGACTTTCTAGAATAGTCTAGAATTTCCTAGGATGAGGATGAAGACTTTCTAGAAGAGTCTAGAACTTCTTAGGATGAGGATAAATTAGATTTTTAAGAAATAAATAAAGTTTTATTTATTTCAAGGGTTTGGATTGAGGAGATATTTATTAAAACTTTTTTAATAAACATGAGGATTAATATTTAATCTTAATTAAATATTTTGAGTTGGGATTAGGGGTAGGAAATGATGGGATTAGCCTTTAATTGAAATTAAAGAAGGATTAGAAGATTTTGGAAGAGGTTATTGGTCATAAGGAAATTGGCCAAGTTTTGGGCAAAAAATAATTTTTTTATTTATTTTAGGATTTTTGGTCAATTTATTAATTAAATAATTAATAAATAAGGAAATAATGTTTAAATAAAATTTAAACATTTTTGGGAGGGATTCCTTAATTAAATATTTTTAATTAAGATAAAGGGATTTAATGGCATAAAAATTAATTAATTAATTAATTAAATAATTAATTAATAAATGATGATGTCATCAAGACTTTTTCAGAAAATAAAAATACTTTATTTTCTAAAGGTTTTTAGGTGTCTACAGGCCTCAGTCATGTTGACGCTCTGCTCATTGGTGGAAGATGTTATAAGTTCAATAGCATTTAGGTAACAGGAAAGAGTATAGTCATTCTGGAACGTGGGGACTTCGTTAGATGCATTGGGGTTCCAGTCTATAAGCTCGAGATGTGTGAGTGAGAGAGTAGTGGCTGGTTCAATTGCGTTCACAATATAGTCATTAAATGCGTGGACCAGTAATTTGAGACCTACAACGACCTCACCCATAGGTGTATTCAAATGTCTCAGAGTATGAACATTAGTAATTGACGACTCTAGGACACTAGTTGGATCAGACCCCAGTGACCTATCCCTAGACGTTTCACTCACTTTGATTTGATTTTCATAGACATGCACTTGGTCAATGTCTTTATCGATAGTCACTTCTGAAATATTTTCAAATTCATATTCATGAGAATTGGTGCTGCATGGTGAGAGACTATAGAACTCCCCAACAGTGATAGGGGCATACTCTCCTTTAGCCTCTAGATTCTTACACAAATACTCAATATGGCATGACTGACTAGATTCCCCCTTTTCTAAATGATACTTGAGTTGCTCAGTATTGTCCTTAGAAGAGTCACTAGTATCATCCACAGTGCTAACACGTGGCACGAAGTCATCTGGCTCAACAAATAATTTAGCAAGATCATAAGGAATAGGATGAGGGTAAGAATCCTCATCATCAGATTCTTCCTCTCGAGTACCTGATTCAGATTGTGACTCATTTTCAGATGAACTCTCAGGTATGAGTATGAATTTATTGGATCCCAAATGGAAAGGGACCTTCTTGAACCCTAGGCCAGTTGTGTCACTATTGCTTCGAGCTGTTGTTTTGACAGGATCTATTAAACCATTGTTATTGCACCCAATAGGGCTAGTTCCCTTGTAGCCAAAATGCTTCATAAGCTTAAGACCAGGTCCATACTTCTTAGGAGTGATTTCTCAAGATTTTTCTATTAGGTCTACTGAAGACTCTTCTTTGTAAAGCCATGCAGCAATAGCTCTATTTTTGATTTCATCTTCTAAGGGAACTATAGCTTTGACAAAAGAGCCATTAAACTTGGTCTGAGGTGTCAACATGAATGGCTTCCTTGCTATTGAGGGTCTCCCAAAATGTCAAGGGGACTCTAGAATTGATGTTAATGATAAAACTGGTTCCATGTGGTACTCTCTCATACCTGTTTCTTTCAATTTAAATGACTGCTCAATTTGTTTCAGCTTATTGTTGTGACAATCAGTAGACTCACGGTTAGCAGGGACGAAAGAATTAGTAGCTTTGAGCATATTGCAAGTGTAGCTAGTAGTTGCAGGAATAGTAACTTTAGAGCCATGAAATGAGAATTTAATGCATTGGTGGTATGTAGATGGCACAACACGCATCTCATGTATCCATGGTTGTCCAAACAGAATGTTGTAGGCTAAGGGAATGTCAAGCACCTGACCGACAGGACCAATGTGAATTGGTAAAGTCACAAGACCTAGTGACTTTCATTCTACTTCATCATATGATTTAATAGTGATCTTTCATCGATGATCAACAGAGTCCTCAGAATAATCCAATTTTCTAAGCAGAGCCGCAGAAACAATATTTAGGCCAGCACCATTGTCAATGAGTACCCGACGAACACATGTTTGGTGGATCATAACCTCAATGTGTAGAGGTTGATTGTGTGGGTGATTCAGTGAGTTGTCATCCTCCTCGGAGAAGGTCATAAGATGAGGTGAGGTTAGGTGACCTACCATGGATTGAAATCGTTCAAGATCAAGATCTTGAGGAACGTTTTCCTCAGTGAGGGCTTTGTCCAGAATTTGCCTATGAGCAGGCAAGATTTTAAGCAGCTCAAATATAGAAATGTGAGCATTGGTTCATTTCAATTGATCTAGAACACTATAACTGGTTGCAATCAATTTTGTTGTGTGTTTTGCATCTTTACTAGATGGACCAGTAAGGGCTTTGTCCTTGTGTTGTTCAAGATTTGAAGTAGGAGGTGTAGGGCCTTTGAGCACCACTTTTGCATGAGAGTGAGTAACAGCATGAGCACAGTGTTGCGAAGATGCATTATCCATGTTATTGGAAGTAGGGCCTTTCAAGACAAATGGTGTCTTGGATTTATCGATATCTTGCTTCCCCTTTATGGTAATAATGTCACAGTATTCAGAATCTACAGGTTCAACCATGTGAATGATATTGTCATCAGTGGAATACGTATAGTTGACCTTATTGTAGGGTTCTATTTTCAAAGTCTCTCCTTTTTCATAAGTTGGGAAAGGCTCTTTGAACGCCTTGTGGTCCGAGTTTTTGTTATGTCCATCTACCACAAGTTCACCAGCATCAATTATGTCTTGGACTTTTTGACGTAAGTTTATATAGTTGATGGTTTTATGTCCCTTGTTTTGGTGATACTCACAAAATGAGGTCTCATTCCACCATGGTGGACGTGGTTGTGGATCATAGGGACGAGGGTTATCCATTGGTGAGATAAGCTTGTGTTGTAGCAATGTTTTGTAAACCACATCCAAAGGTTCTCCTAAAGGCATATACTCTCGCTTGGGTTGTGCTACCCATGAGTTTCTCAATTTGTTCCTAGATGTTTTATTGTCATGAGGAGGCTTCTCAACACTTTTGGCCACTTTGAAGCAGTCTATGGGATTAAATGCTACTTTAGCAGGTTTTGGTGTGACATTATCAACAACCCCATCATGTACAATTTCTCAGTTCTTGTTGACATGTTTGGTTTTATCCCTATTGGAAGTGGAACCTTGTTTTGAGTCTCTCTGAAGAGTGAGCTCACCTTTCTTGACCATAAATTCTTTGATACAGATAGCCTATGTAATCATGTCTTCAAAGGTATGTGGACCTTGTAGTTGGACTCTATGCCTAAAATCAAGTAAGAGGTTATCAGTGAAAATGTCGAGCTTCTCCGTTTCTGGGATTTTATGGGAGTACTTAGTATAAAGTTGTCTCCACCGTTTGAGGAAAGTGAGAAAAGGCTCACCAACCTTCTGTTTAAGGTTGCATAGATCTCGAATATTTATAGGATGTTGAATGTTATGAGAATATTGCTGAACAAATGAATTAGCAATTTCATCAAACATCTTGATACCAAGAGGTAAATGTGAGAACCACTCCAAAGCTTGACCACCTAGGCTTCTAGGGAATAAACGCTTGAGGTACATTTGATTGTGTATAAACTCCATAGAAAAAGCACCAAATTCTTGCAAGTGATCTTGGGGATTAGTAGTACCAAAGTATTTATCATATTTGGGTAGTTCTACACCTCTTGGGAAAGGCAGCATGTTTATACCTTTGTCAAATGGAAATGAACAAAGAGTGTCCAATGTGTATGTCTTTTTGGGTTTCTCTTTGTCATGCATCATCTGAGCCAATTGGTCTTGTATAATTTTCAGTTGTTTTTGGAGTTTAGTGGTCTCAGTTTCTTCTTCACGTGTGATAATGTGATAATGGTCTCCATATCAAAATGTGTGGGCAGTTTAGCTCCCTCTTGGGCAAGTTTGAGAAAGTACTTTTATTTCTCTTCATTGATTAGGATTCCCATGACCTTTTGAAATTTTTTGTCTCTTTGACATATTGCTATGTGTTCAGGAAGGATTTCCACCTCTTCTTGTTCTTCATCAATGTCATTTTCTTTCTCTTTCTCCTTGTCATCCCTAGGTTGTTCTTGATATCGACTATGGCTACCCCGTTCAGGTTCACGATTAGTCATTATGGGAACTTGTTCAGTTGCCGCACATTGTGTTTCAAAAGGGTCTATGGAGAAAGGGTCATACATATTGTTTGAGAATGCAGGACTCCTACCTATCTCAGTATCCTTTTGGTAAAAAGGATTCCTAATTTTTTGCAAATTGGAAAATGTTCGTTGAACTTGAGATGACCTTGCAGGTGAGGAAGACTATGAAGAAGCCTCACTAGCCAAACTAGATATAGATTTCCTAGTGAAAGGTAAGCTACCTCTGCCATGATTACAACTCCTAGCATGACCATGTCTAATGTTATCAGGATAAAACATGTTGCCACTTCTAGTTGTGACAGTCATAGGCAAGGACAAGAAGCTAGAACCTGGACAAAGACTATACTAAAACTGAGTCTCAAAAAGGACAAGATAGTAGCAAGAATGATGTTCACTAAGGCACAAATGGTCTGATTTAAAGGCTAGAATAGCCAGAGATTATGACCACTACGGCACAAAGTATGACAAGCATTAAGATGAGGACCAAGATTACATATGAGATGAGACTAGTCAAGGTATAAGACACAAGTTTTAGTTAAGCAAAGTGTTGCTATTCCAAGACTGTTTACAAATAGAGAGAAATAAACGGATGCAAAAAAGGATAGCATGTAGGCTATAGATAGCTAGAACAGACCCAGATTGTAAATGCTGATACAAAATCTCGCGCGAAAAACCTTTACGAGTCACGCGAAGAAGTTTTACGGGCCAAGCGAAGATGTTTCTGTCTCGTACGAAGATCAATAATAGTTTTTAATTTTGCGCGAGAATGTTTCTGGATCACGCGAAGATGCACAACAGAACTTTAATTTCACTCGAGGGAAAAAATGGCTTCGCGCGAGAGCAAAATGATTTCACGCGAGAGCCAAATGATTTTGCGCGAGACCAAAAGATTTCGCGCGAAAGGACAAAATAGTTTCACAACAACAACTAATTTTGACAAAATTTTTGATCGATCCAATAACCAGGCAGATAAACAGGCATGTAGAATAGCAAGCAAGTGATTTCAAGAACGTCTGACAATAATGAGCAAGGGCAAAAGCAACCTTGCGCATGGACAATCAAGTGAGTTAGTTTGTGCTAATCCCTAAGAGAGCTATTTTTGTACATTTTCAAAGAGTTTTGCAATCATTGCACACATTTCTAGAAAACAAAATTTGGCTTCTCTAAGGTATTTAATAATGGTTTGACTTTGCAACTTTTATGGCTCACAGGGTGACCTCCAATCCCGGCGCACTGAGGTTTTGACATAGTCTGAGAACTTAATCTTCAAGAGCTTCTAGGGAGATCTGACAACCCACAATGAACCACACCTGTGGAGATTTCTTCCACAAGGACATTTATATAGTGGTTTTCACTACCATGGCAAAAATGGCTATTACTGCTTGAGGTTCCGTCATCACAATTTTCCTTGTAGAGGGATTGTCTACTACGGTTAACCCTCTCTAAAGGTGACCGACTCACAATAATATATCACAAGGGGACTTAGCTTCCAGATTCAAGGTTTTGACACCTTTTCACCTTTAGCCCAATCAAAACAAATAGATTAATTTGACATGCTAGACTAAGATTATCTCTTAAAGATCTATGATATCATCTTCCTGTGATCTATCAACCTCTCCATAGAAAGGATGCCTTAATCAACAAGTCAAAGATTCATCTATCTACGAGATGCTCAAAGTATCCTCCCCACCCATAAGGAATCCTTCTTAGAGAGGAGTTTCACTAGGAACCCACTCCCTCAAGATCCATGAATAGTGTTCATTGGGGCTTAATTACTATGTGTGTACAGATGTTAATTCCTGAAAGCAAATCTATCTAAAAGTAATCAAAAAGCACAAGGTGGTACACTTAACACTTTAACTAATGTCAGGTGAGTCCAAAGATGTGGAACATTTAACCCTCACACAAGCCAAAACGAGTCCACAAATCAGAAATTAGTGAGTTCTAAAAAGCACAAAAGGGTTTCCTAGTGGAGCCTTTAATGCTTATGTCTTGTAGACCCCTCCCCTATTTAACGTGGTGCTGAGCTTGCAACCACAGGGTGGAATGAGGGGTCGGCGGATTAGTGAGTCCAATAACCCAAGATGGCTAATAAGATCTATCACTAAAGACTAAGCCTGCTAAATGAATACTAACAGAGATCAAACCCTAGTATGAGTTTATGCATGTGTTGCAAAATGGAAATACAGAACGAAACACACAAGCTCAACATGAAAGATGTTTGTTTTAGATCCAAATGAAATGTTATCAGCTGATGAAGATTACCTAGTGATCCTCACAACGCGCTTAGTAGATTTTTACCTATTTCTGACAACTTTAGCATGCTTTTTCCATTGTTCCACAAACCACTGCTATGCTGTTCAAAAAAATAAAAAAACAAAGAAACACTAGAAACCACGAATAGTCAGCAGAAAAATTAGACAAAATGCAAATCAATGCAAAAAAATTTCCTCTGTCAGTAGAGTTTCACGTGAAATTCTTGACAGTCTGCACGAAGAAGTTTTACGGCCTGTGGGAAATCAAATTCAGCTCGCATGAAATTAAATTTGGCTCACGCAAAATTAAACTCGGCTTGTGCGAAATTAAAATTGGCTCGTGCGAAGAAATAGGTCTTGTGCGAAGCTTCGCATGCCAAAAAGATTTCTTGTGCGATGCGAAAAGAATCTTCGCGCAAAGATTCTAGATCCTGACGCAAAAATGAACAGTTTCACGCGAAGATTCCCAAATCTGTACAGAACAGTATGGACAAAGAACAAAAAAATGATTTAAAAAATATAGAAAGAGGCCAGAAAAATTGATTTTTGGGCCCCACGGTGAGCGCCAGAAATGTGTATGTGAAAATGCGGCCTATGCTAACACACGCACTTCAACACAGTCCTTATTTGCGGATTCATCGCGGAATGAACATTGAATTGTTCATCCAAAATTTTCCCTACAAAGTGACCTGTTGCCTTCTATCTAAAGAGATTTTGCCTATTAATATCCTCAAAATTGAGGTGCAGGCAACTAGACCCTCTAAGAACAAAGGATTTGACAATGGAATTAAGCTAAGAATGAGTATATAGATTAATCTAAAAAAATGAAAGATGCAATGTAATCTAAGAACAAATGAAGCAAACTAGATTAAGCATATGCATGATTAAACTAAAATGAGATCAAACTAAGAATGAGAATGTATGCAAGAAATGTAAGTAAACATGAGCATGAATTTCAACAGCAATTGGATAGCAAATCAATTCATCCTCCTAAAATGAAGAGATGAGGGTCTCTTAAATAGAGTCTCCTGGAATCCATCAACGGTTGAGATCGATTCAAATCAACGGTCAGGATTGAAGATGAGTTACAGTCATAAAGGGAGATTCCCAAATTAAAGGGAGTTAACAGACTTAATTTGAGTAAAATAAGGAGTTAACTATTTTAATTTGAGTAGAAAAAGGAGTGAACTGAGTTGACTCATTTTTTATCAATAGTGAACTAGAAATTCCCTTTTTTTGATCTGAAGAGAGATTTTGTTGAGATATTTAATTTAATAAAATGAAATATGCTCTCATAATTACTTTTTCTATTTAATTAAATAATCTTTAATTAATTAGAGACACTTTTGTTTAATTAAATAACTTCATTTAATTAATTGGGAATGGCTTCCCATTTAATTAAATAATTACATTTAATTAATTAAGATAGGCGCATTTATTAAATTAAATAAATTTAATTCCATAGTAAATTAACCTTAGGATATAATTTAATTTAATTAAAGTATAAATACTTTAATAATTAAATTAAATATTAATCAATAAGTTTAATGTGACGAATATGAGTAAATACTATAGGAATTAAATAATAAGCATGACGAATGTAGATTTAGGTTTTCTGCATCTGACAATTAAGTCAAGTAGCGAATAGCAGAATGAGAATTGCCTATTAGAATAGGACTTTGAAATTATCAGGAATAGACTAGAATTGGTATAATGGCAATGAGCCAATTTTGGGGTATTACACCCACAACTGGGGGCACAAATGAGAATGATCACACTTTTTCAAACATTCATTGTGACCTTGTCAAAATCAAAGACATTCCTGAGGAAGTTGAAAAGAGAGCCTACGCTGATATCCCAGACCAAATCTTCCTCGAAGACTCTGTTCTCCAGGAACTATCCATCCATTTCATTGACTTGCCACTCGCCCATCCACAACTCATAGATTGGGACCAACCAAGCATCATACACATTGATGAGTTCACATTAGAGGAAGCACTTCTAAGATTCATGGGAGCCAAAAATCCTCATAAGCAAACAAAGCCAGATTCTGCCTATATCTATAATCTAGATCCCAAGGGGTATTTTGGAGAAAATCCCCAACCTAGTTCTGATATACCCAAAACTAGAAGTAAGGTGAATCTGGGACTAGCTAAGGCAACGAAGAGAACCCCTCAGTAAGAAAATCTAGAGTCACAAGCAAAACATGAGGATTTAGCATTGCCTCCTCAAGATAATTGACCAAAGGTGTCTTCTATTCTAATTGAGGATACTAGAGAAGTCAACATCAGTTCTTCAAAGATCCCCAAACTTGTTCACATTGTTGCATCCCTATCACAAGACCAAGCTGACCTCCTCTTTGAGGTCTTAAGAGAGAACATTGGCTGATTTGCATGGTCATATCAGGACATGCCAGGACTTGATCCAAAGCTTTTTGTTCATCATCTTGCAGTCGATCCAAATATCAAGCTTGTCAGACAAAAGCTTAGAAAAATGCACCCCTAGGTGGCATTACTGGTCAAAGCTAAATTAGAAAGAATGTTAGCTGCTAAGGTTATCCAACCTATCGACTACTCAAAATGGACTCCAACATGGTCCCTGTCACTAAGCCTTCTGGTGACATCAAAATCTGCACTGATTTTAGAGATCTTAAGAAAGCTTGTCCAAAAGATGATTTTCCCTTACCCAATATAGATATGATTGTAGACCTTATAGCTGGACATAAAATTTTGTCCCTCATGGATGGATTTTCTGGGTATAATCAAATCAAGATTGCAAAAGAGGATTAGCATAAGACATCATTCACTACCCCTTAGGGAACCTTTTGCTACAACATGATGCCTTTTGGCCTAAAGAATGCTGGGGCTACCTATCAAAGAGCTATGACAGCCATTTTCCATGATCTTATGCATAGCATTTTGGAGGATTATGTGGATGATATCTTGGTTAAATCTCACACCTTCATGGATCATCTTGCTTACCTAGAGAAAGTCTTTGATAGGTTAGCCAAATATCATCTCATGCTGAATCCCAAGAAATGCGTCTTTGGGGTCACATCTGGCAAGCTTCTAGGCTTTATAGTTTCTAAACGAGGTATAGAGATTGACCCCAAGAAGGTCAAGGCTATCTTAGACATGCCTCCTCCCCAGACACTATGATAGCTTTGCACTCTTTGGGGAAAGCTTCAATCCATTTGATGCTTCATCTCCCAACTTGCAGATAAGGGTACGCCATTTGCACATTTATTGAAGAAGGATGAAAACTTCAAGTGGGATCTCATATGTCAATGTAGCTTCGATCATCTCAAGCACTATCTCATCAATCCCCCTATCTTGGTTCCACCAGTTCCTGATCGTCCCTTGATCTTGTACATATCAGCAATGCCTACTACTCTAGGGGCACTTCTAGCATAGCTTGATGACTATGGCAGAGAAAGAGCCATCTACTACATTAGTAGAACCCTAGTTGGTTATGAACTCAATTATACTCCTATGGAAAAAGCTTGTTTGGCAATTTTTTTCTCAACTCAAAAGCTTTGCCACTACATGCTAAGTCATACCATCCAACTAGTCTCCAAGATCGACCCTCTCAAGTATATGCTCTCCAGAATAGCACTTACAGGCCATTTGGCCAAATGGGTTATGCTCCTTAGCGAATTTGACATCCAGTATGTGGACACAAAGGCAATCAAAGGGCAAGCTATAGCAAATCACCTAGCTAATGCACCTCTAGTAGATACATATCCTTTGATCATAGAAATTATAGATGAGCATATCTATCTAATTGAAGAATAGCCCCCATGGAAACTTTATTTTGATGGCTCATATACATCTTATGGATTAGGGGTAGGAATATTGTTGGTCACACCTCAAGGAGATTACATTCGAAAAGCCTTCAAGCTACAATTCCCTAACACCAACAATACAGCTAAATATGAGGCTCTCATAGCAGGATTAAAGATAGCTGTAGAATGGAACATCACTGAGTTACAAATCTTTGGCGATTCTCAGCTCATCATCAAGCAAGCCCTAAATGAATATCAAACCAAAGATGAAAAGCTATTACCCTACAAAGAGCTAGTTGATTAGCTAACCTAGCATTTTATAGAGCTTTAGTTTACACAAGTGCCTTGAATGCAGAACAAAGTAGTAGACACTGTGGCTACTATTGGCTCGCTCTTGGAAATTCCCCAAGCAATTAAACAGTATGAGTTTTTAGTCGAGCAACTCCTCACACCTGCCTATGCGAATGATGACTCAAACTATGTTTGTATCTTGGTTGGTCCCTAATCCCCTTGGTACCATGAGATTCATGATTACCTTAAAGATGGTATCATCTCCCCTCACCTCACACATACCCAATGCCAAAACCTCATCCGAAAATCAACTCGCTATGTTATCATAGCCAATACCCCATATCGTCAGGGTTATCATGATACTCTCTCTCAATGTTTAGATGAAAATGAGGCCGCAATGGCGTTAAAATAAGTACACTTTGGACTTTGTGGTGCCCACATGAGTGGTATTGTCTTCATGCGACAAATCCTTAGAGCAGGCTACTAGTGGCCTACCATTGAAGAAGACTCCTGTGACTTTGTCATAAAGTGTCTCCCATGTCAACAGCACACAAATCTTGTGCACACTCTAGCACAGGATCTATAGCCTATTGCACCACCTTGGCCTTTTGCTTGTTTGGGCCTTGATCTAGTTGGAACTATCACACCTCTCTCATCTAATGGACATAAATGGATAATAATAGCTACAAACTATTTCACTAAATGGGTGGAAGCAGTCCCCCTAGTCTCAGCTACAGGAGTTCAGGTCTCCAAGTTCATCTTGTACCACATTGTTTGCCACTTTGGCATCCCATCCACCATCTTCACCGACCATGAATGTAACTTTGAAAATCTCAACATGGAAGAATTGTGTACTTCCCTCCACATCCATCACCACTTTTCTAGCCCATATTTCTCACAAGGTAACGGCCAGGCAGAGGCAACTAATAAAACCCTCCTCAAAATCCTAAAGAAAGTTGTCAATGATTCTAGCCGTGATTGGCACCTACATATTAATCCTGACCTATGGGCTTATCAAACTTCCTTCCGTACATCCATAGGCACAACTCCATACTCCCTAGTCTATGGTGTCAAAGCGATACCACCTATAGAGGTTGAACTTCCCTCCTTATGCATATCTTTGCAAGGGAAAATATCAGATGAAGAATACAGAGTAGCTAGACTCACCCAGCTAGATCTTTTAGATGAGAAGCGACAACAAGCCTATGATCATCTCATGGTCTACCAAACTCATCTCAAAAGGAATTTCAACAAGAAGGTACTTCCATGACACTTTTGGTTGGGTGACATGGTCCTCAAAGAAAACATGAAAGTACAAGCAGATCGAGAAAAGAAAGATAAGTTTGAACCTACATGGCTTGGTCCTTATGTTGTCACTGCCTCCTTTGGCTCTGGAGCCTATCAGCTATCTACACTAAAAGGAGAACTCTTGAATGATCCTACTAACATAATTTATCTCAAGAAGTTCTATGCTTGAAGATCCTTGGTATACCCAGCTTTTGAAAATACAAAAAAAATAAAGTAAAGAGAAATAAGCATCCAATGGTGAAAACTTGGCAATTCAAGTGCCTTGGATAGGTACCTTGGTGAAGACCTGGTAATTCAAGCACCTTGTGTACTAAGACTAATCCATTATCTATCACTATCCTATCCCTCATCCATCCACTCACCATCCCATAAAACACCTGCTTGTTCCCTTGGTGTTCCAACCAAATGTCCAACATCTAATGAAGCTTGTAAATACCTCCTGTACAGCTTGTAAATATTGTACCTTAGCTTGTAAATCTTGTACCCTAGCTTGTAAATCTTGTATCATAGCTTGTATATCCAAATCTTTTCCAAAGCTTGTACCATATTCCAACTTGTATTATATGCCAAATCGTGTATCCTAGCTTGTATCCTATCACATGCACACAAAGAATCCCATTTTCCTTAAGCTTTTTGCAAACCATCTACCTATCTGCCTATCAACTATTGTAGACATCCCACCCTTCATGAACATTTCCATCTCACAAAAATGAAAACATGAACAACCTTGTACATTTGTAACATATCTTGGTCTGTTAGCTTGTACATCCTCTTTAGCTTAGTACCATTGTATCTATCCAGCTTTTGTGTCAGTTCCTCCTTGATCAACATCTTGCACACATCACACAACCCTTGGTTAGCTATTCCAATGCATCCTTTAGCTAGATCTCCTATCACCAAAGTTTTATCCTTCTTAGTTCAGCTTTCCAGATACATCACTCATCCAAAATCCATTAGCTTAGGTGCTCTCTGATAGATCCTTGTAGGATATAGCTTTCCACATGTCTGATCTTGGTTCATTAGTACCTCATCCTACCCATCTCATTGGCAAACAGTTCTCTTTTGGATTTTCTCTTTCTTTTGATTTGGAATCATCCCTTTTGGGTCTTGAAGTATGTCTTCCAAGCAATCTCCTTATTCCCTCCTCAAGGTTGCCATGATCTTCCATATCATGGTATATTGTGAATGGGGCAATCTGAGCATAAGGTCTTGATCAGGTATTTTGTTTTGTTTTCTTTTCTGCTTGTGGGTTACCCAATGTCGGTTCCATGCTGCTTCCTCTGGGATTCATGTGTGATGCTAGGGAAATCCTTGCATGTTTATTTTGAGTCAGTCCATTAGTCCTCTATACAGTTGGTGAAAAGGCATTGATGTTCTTGGTAACTTTGGCAATTAACCAACAATCCTATAGAAAATCTAGTGCTCAACTACATGGTGGTACTTCTCTTTGAAGTATCCCCCTGCTCAAAAAAGCTTCAATGGTTTCCCTTCATCTTCATTATCCCCCATCCATATCTAGCATCTGTCTCTCCTACCCTAGCTTATGCATTAGTATCTCTTTGAATCAATCTTCACTTTTAGCTTGAGGGATCCACAATCCTAGTCTTAGGGATCCACCAATCCAATCAATCCACCAAGCCTCATCTTTCAAGCTCCACAATTCTAGTCCTAGGGATCTCTGAAACCCATCTTCTACCAATCTGACTCTTTGAAGTCCTGTTGCATCAGCTTTATCATCCCATCATCCACCTCCTTGTCCTAGATTCCTTTTTATAGCGCTCTGCTCCTTCATCCTCTGCAATCCATGAGATCTTAAGCTTGCTTCCTCTTGTGCCTCTGATTCTCCCTTTATCATTCTCCCGTAGTGAGAGTTTGAGCTAACTAAACCTCTTCTCTTAAGCCAATTTGAGTCTCCTTGCTCATCTCTGACTCTTGTACTTTTCAAGAAGTCGTCAAGCCTCGCTTTCTCTCCCCGCTGCCTTCTTGAGGGGGCATCTCGTAATCCATTCTCTCCTCTTCTGCTCTAGCCTTGGGCATCTTATTTTCTTATCTTTGATGCCATGCCACTTGCAGCATCACATCAAAGAGGTGCAAAATGTAGACACCTAAATCCTTTAGAAAATAAGTATTTTTATTTTCTAAAAAAATTCCTAATGACATCATCATTTATTAATTAATTAATTATTTTATTTATTTATTTATTTTTATGCCATTAAATCCCTTTATCTTAATTAAAAATATTTAATTAAGGAATCCCTCCCAAAAATGTTTAAATCTTATTTAAACATTATTTCCTTATTTATTAATTATTTAATTAATAAATTGACCAAAAAACCCAAAATAAATAAAAAATTTATTTTTTGCCCAAAACTTGGCCAATTTCCTTAAGACCACTAACCTCTTCCAAAATCTTCTAATCCTTCTTTAATTTTGATTAAAGGCTAATGCCATCATTTCCTACCCCTAATCCCAACTCAAAATATTTAATTAAGATTAAATATTAATCCTCATGTTTATTAGAAAAGTTTTAATAAATATCTCCTCAACCCAAACCCTTGAAATAAATAAAACTTTATTTATTTCCTAAAAATCTAATTTATCTTCATCTTAAGAAGTTCTAGACTCTTCTAGAAAGTCTTCATCCTCATCCTAAGAAGTTCTAGACTATTCGAGAAAGTCTTTATCCTCATCCAAAGTCTAGACTCTTCTAGAAGATGTCTTTAAACCTAATCTTAATCCCCTCCTAACCTTGTCACATTCCCTAAACATGGGTTAAGACTTACTAACCGAAGCCAAAGTTAACAAATATTTCCTCCTTCACCCACCCTCATTAAATTCCATCCACTTTCCTATCCCTAAGCTAATCCTAAACCATCATAATCCATCCTCTAATCATTTGCACAATCCTAAGCAAGGTTAAAACCTTCCTAATCAAGCCCAAGTCAAAATTCCTCTCATCTCCCACAAAATATCCCAACCATAAAACTTTATGAAGCCTACTAGGTCGTAAATGACTCTTCCAAGCCCTTTCATTGCTCTTACAAACCATTATGAGGGTCTTTATGAAGATTTTATCCCTTGAGCCTCCTTTGTTGACTCATCCTTCCCCTTTTCTCCATCCTCTCACCCTGTGACATGTGTCACTCCCTAATTGGCTGTAAGGAAGCACAATCCATGTGCTCTCCTCTCATGCAATTTGAGCCCTCCGTGAGCTTTTCCCCATCCTTGCATCTTAGCCCTCAATCCTTCAAGCCTCTTGCCTATAAATTGGATCCTTCCCCTTTGCAAAAGAACACAATCCATGAAGTAAATTCATAATGCCATTTTAAGAAGCCCTTTTACATCAAAACCATACACTCGCACCCAAATTCCAACTCCATTTGAAGCCCTTTTTGAAGCATAAGCTTGAGCATACATCCTATCTATTTAGACAAATCCACTCAACAAGAGAGCTTCTCATTGAGAGAGCCCATTAATGGCTCATATTCTCAATTGAGATCTCATCTTAGTCTATCTTGAAGTTTATGAATTTTGTTTAGTTTGTAGAAGCTTTATTTAAATTTGGTTTCTATTAGCATACTAACATTGCTCATATACAACCCTCACTATGAAAAAGGAGAAAACTCAAATTAGAAACCTAATAACAAGGTCAACTATACATACTCTAATGATGACAATGTGATCAACAAGGTTGAACCTATGGATTTTAGATATTGTGACATTATCATCATCAAGGGAAAACAAGACAAAACTAAGCCTAAGACACCATTTGTCTAACAATGAATCATCATAAACTTGTGCCAACATTGTTATGCATTCTCTTGCCAAGTTACTATTCAAAGGCCCTAAAACTTCTACTCCTGACTTAGAACAACCCAAAGACAAACCTCTTCATGGTCCATTTGTAAAAGGAACAAAACTCATGACAACTTCTTCGGCTACTAGCTACAGTATCCTCAATCAGTTACAATGAACAAATGTTCAAAACATGATCTTGGAACTACTCAAAATCTTTCTTGCTCATTGGTAGATTCTTGAAAAAACCCTTGCTAAGGCAAATGTCCCCCAAGATCTCTATTTTGAGATGTTCCAATCTATGGTAGGTCATATGACCTCACCTTACTATATGTCCTTCTGTAAGGAGGACAACAATTCACTAAGTCATCCACATAATTGACCTCTACACATTGAGGTCACGATACATAAGAAACCTATCCAAAATGTGCTTATCAATAATGGAGCTAGCTTAAATATTATCTCTGCTATTTTGCCTATTAAATTGGACTATTTTGAATAGTCCATTAACCCTCATCACAAGATAACTATCATAGTGTATGATGAAGTCGATCACAAATCCTTGGGTCTTGTTGTATTGCCTCTTTGAGTTGGTCCTGTCGAAATGGATGCCACTTTTCAAGTCTTGGACATTCCCTTAGCATACAATAGTCTTCCAAGAAGACTATGGATACATGAGATGTGAGCTATGCCTTCCACTTATCATCAATGCGTAAAGTTCCCATTTTACGGCTCTGAATTCACCATTCCTACAAGTACTAGCTATACATGTAGCATGATAAAATCTGCTGAAAAATTCATGCCTACTAACAGGGAGTCTATAGATCATCATGATATTAAGTTGAAGAAAATTGAACAGTCACTTAACCTGAAAGAAACTAGGTTGGGTGAATATCACATAGAACTAGTTTTGTCTCTAACATCTCTTCTTGAATATCCCCATCATTATGGAAGACCATTTGAAGTGAAGAGACCTTTTGTGTTGACACCTCAAACCAAGTATAATGGTACATTTGTTAAATCTACTATCCCTCTTGAGGAGGAAAGTGAAAACAGAGTTATTGCTACATGGATGTACAAATAGGAAACTCCAATTGACCTCATAGAATAGTCTCATGAAATTACTCCTAAAAAGTATGGTCTATGTCTTAAACTCATGAAATGCTTTGGCTACAAGGGAATTGGTCCTATTGGATGCAAAAAAAAATGGTTTCATTGATCATCTCAAAGTGATAGCTAGGAGGAATTGAGATACATATGGTCTATGTTTCAAGAATATTCCCTTCCATCTAGGGATTAATAAGTTTATACCAGAACCTAAGATTTCATTTGAAAGTGAGTCACAAGTTGAGTCTAATGACCATGAAGACAATGCTAGTGATAAGGATTCTTATCCTTATCCCATTCCTAATGATCTTGTTAAATTCTTTGTTGAACCAGATGATTTTGTGCTACATGTTAGCACGATGGATAGTGATAGTGTTTCTTCTAATTATACTACTAATTCACAACATACCCAACAAGAACAAGGAGAGTCTAGTTGTTGGCTCTTGATTTAACAGTGTTTGAATAACCAAGTATGCAAGGCAAGAATATTTCTATGGGTAGCTATCTCCAATAATGGACACACTTCACCAAGAACCTAGGCCAGCTATAAGGCTATACCCCTTCTGCACTTCAGGCTCTGCAAAACCTAGGCAGGTGAACCTATAGATTCCTTATATGATACCAGTTATCAAAGCATACACTGAATCTAATGTAAAGCAAATAAAAACCCCTAAATCTTCTATACTTAACCAGGAATCACAAGCATGAAATAGCTAAGAATATAACTCATGAAACTGGCAAGCTAAGTGTGGGTTAAAATTGAATAGCTTTCAACATAAAAGGGAAAAGTGATTTAATTATTTTGATGACAACAAGACCCAAGTATGAGCAATAGAACTTAATGATCCTTTCTCTGACCAGTGCCTTATCCATTGGGAAATTACATGAATTATAACCATACATCTTTTGGAAATCTGTGACATAATTCCTACATCAAGATCCTTGATCTATCCTTCACTTTGTGAATAGACACCTGCTACAGAATGAATCTCATACTCAGAACATCCTACCATGAAATCTGCAAACCCTATGACAAACACCAAGCAATTACATGGCTCTTTGTTCCATAAGCAAGACATTTTAATCACATACATTTCAAAACAAAATGCAACCCAATTCATGCTCTTTGATCACAAATTAGAAGAAATAACAGAGCCATAATTAGGAGACAAGACTCAGACTGAACTTCAAACCTTTGCTGCTCTTTATTTACTTTCCTTGAAACCAAATACTTGAAATGTACAGAAAATAACTCATAAATCACCTAATAGACCAGAACTATCTACATAAAACATAAAATGTTGTTCAATACCATAGAGAAATGTTGGGTGTGTGGCTTTCACAGCCTGAGCAAAGCTCCAAGAACTAGAAATTAGAAAACCAACCAACAACCTTTCTTCAGAGGAGAAGAAAGAATAAATATGGAGAAGGTAATTCCTGGATTCAATTTGCAATTGACAGTTGTCACTTTGGAAATCCTTCCCTAGAAGAACAAAAGCTTCTTTCTAACTTCTCTCTATAACTGCATATCAGATCCTTTTCATTCTACCTCTCAAAGGCATCAAAATATCTCAAAATCTAATGATGAGAAAAGTAATTGATTTTGGTGTAAAAATGAACTCGGGCAAAAGTAACAAATCAGTTGAAATGGTCTTGAGAAGACAAGAAAACAATCCCAAGTTGATTTTCTTTACTTTCATATTGCAATAGACCTTTAAAACTATCCTCTAACCAATTCTGATCATCAATGAAGAACTCAGCCTATTCTGTCGCCAATGTCCCAAATTTCACAAAATGACCTATAGCATGAACTAGTGAATACCTGTGCAAAATCTGACTCCAGAAATGGAAAATTCAGCTCTTCTCAGTTTTGACGGTACATTGGAGTGCACATTTTAGTTAAAAATCGAGCGTCTGACAGCCCTTTGAAAAATACTCCTCTGGTAGGGAACTTAGTGTGCAACTGAAAATTTTAATTTTTCAAAAAATTTAAAACATACCAAAGTTCAAAACTTTATAAAATATGCCCCTTTTGATTTAAAAGAGTCTGACGTGCACCTTTATCAAAAATAATAATAAAATATTATTATTTATAATTCCTCAATATTGCCTTGACCCTTTGAATCCAAGGTCAACCTCTAGTTGATTGACTGCCATGTGGCAATATTTGATTGGCCTACATGGTTTGCATCATCCACCATGTTTCATCTTCTCGCCACTTCACTATGGTTAACCAGTGAGTAACTTCAATTAGCAAGATAATGAGAATCGTTGGATGTGCCATGTGGCATGATCTCGTTCAACTGTCTGGATCTTGCCACATCACCTCCTGCTCCCTACCACTTTTCACGATCTGATTCACTGACAGCACTGCAATGGGACCCATGTAACATTTTGGATCTCACTGGATTTTTATCATTTTCCAACGACCTCGCTACTTCACTAGCCAGCGTTGCCAAGATTTTGTAGCGAGCGAGGTAGAGACTAGCCAGATTTCCTACCTTTTTCGATCACCTAATTTTGCTAATGTCATCAAATTTTATTTGCATGCCCATTCAAAATTATGCTTTGGACCCTGCTAACATCACCACATAGCTATCTGGCACCCGCGTGCTATCTGGCACCCGCGTGCATCATGGCTTCCAAAAGCCTCTTTCTTAATTCATTATACATAGCACACAAGATATTATTTAAAGACTTTAAAAGTCTTACCCATGGGCAATGTGGGATAAAGATACACTGCAGCTTTCCCTTTTACTTGCATGGAGTCTGCTCTATTCATGATTTGCATGAGCTGGATACTATAGCCTTTTCCTTGCATGCTATGTTTTCTCATTGCCCCTACCCTTGCTACTCACGTGGCCTAGGTCTTTCTTTTCTTGAATGTGTGGGAGCTCTTTTATCTACCACGGCTCCTGTCCCTTTCTAATTTCCATTCCCAATTCTTTTCTCTCAGTAGCTCGGCCTTCCTTCAAGCGATTCAGTGTGGAAAGAAGAAAATCCTAAAGCTTTGGATAGTCAACAATGCACAGCCATGTAAGTTTTATAAGATCAGGAATTCGTTGCAAAACTATACATCCATATACAGATAGCCTGACGAGTGTTGTATCTCCTTCATTTGAATCTGTTGATTATATCCTTTGGCATGTTGCCTGCCTCCAATGCTTGAGATGTTTCTTCTCTACTTGCAAACAATGGTGTGGGTTTTTTTTTTTTTTTTAATGGTTACATGTCACGCAATGTTGGAAGCTCCTTTTCTTTTGCGTGCTACAAGTTCTTTGAATTAAATTGTAGCCTACTGTTACAACCAGCAACTTTCCTTTTAAACATTCCATGGACATCTTTGTGCTTTGACATATTCTGACTACTACAAAAATGTGAGCAATTTTTGGCATTCTCACTTGCAGGAAACATTTTCCTTTTATGCTATATTCCTTGCTTGGTCAACTTTGATTGCTATGGATGGAATCATTTTTGTGTGTTGTCCTTCTAACATTGGCGTGTTGCTTTTTGGCTTGAAATGCCCCTGCCTGTGTGGGCTCTTTTCCCTTGCTTTGTTAAAACATGATTTACTGTTGCTCGCGCCTATGAACTCTTGCTTTATATTTAAAAAAATCATCCAGTAGAAAGGGCTTCTTATTGTATACATTAAATGTTTATTTATCATAAACATTAGCATGTTTTTTAAAGAAAAATATTTATCCAAATGATTTATTATTCTTAAAACATATAATGTGTTGTTTAAATAATAAGTTCTTAAAACTTTCTAGCATTAGAAAATTTCTTCAAAATCCCATCAACATATATTGTGCCTTAAAATGAAAATGCCATTTCCTCAAAGCATTTCATACCATACCATATGAGAGCTCAATCACCACCTATTTCTCTCTGTTGCAGATGTAGCAAAATAGGAAGAGGATTGTAGTTCATTCTCATAATATCTTTTTTAATCTACAAACTGGAGACTTGTGACTGGCAAGAAAACACTTTTTCTGAATGAGACATTTGCCATGACCAATTTTAGTCAATTTTGCAAATTGTGAATTTGCATTTGGAGACTCGCCAAGTGGCCTTAAAAATTGATTCAATCAGGTAACCAGGCCATGAAAATTGGCATGAGTGTTCAATCCTACACACTCTATCATACTGCAAATTCTTAGCCCATGAAAAATTCTCAGTTGAAAGATTTTAATCACCGAACATCCTTACTTCAAATATCCTGTAGGCAAACAATGTTAGAAAACATAAATTGGGCTCGAGTTCACCATTATAAATTGTGGTTATTGATCACTTGGGCTCCTAAAAACCTGCATATAGGTTCTTTTCCATGAGGAGAATGTAATTCTATAGTTTAGGCTCATGACGAATCATAGAATGTATTTGGAAAATTTTTAAATATAGGTACTTGGAAATTTTAACTGGCAAATGTGTCAAAAAGTGATTTTTGGCAAATGTACAGACATATGAAAGTATGCAAATGGACTTGTCATGACTTGGGAACTAGCATACTTCAAGGATTTTTAGGAGACAACACAATGATATAATCCATTTAGGTTCACCAATCACAGGATCAAAGTTATAACATGTCGAATAGGGGTACGGATCAATCTGAATAGCTTAGCCATAACAAAACAATGTAAACTAGGTTTTTAATCATGTTAGTAGACTGATCAAATGGATTTTTCATGATCTCAAAATTGGAACATATGAAGTTTTTGACCCCTAGAACATGATACAAAAGGAATTTTCTTACTCGTGTCAACTGGTCAAAAGTTATAATCAGTCGAACAGGGCTTCCCAGAATTGTGAACTACACAAATGTACAAAATAGTCAATGACCAACTTTGAGGGGTTCAAAACCTAGGCAAATAGATTCAAAATGAATTGAAAATTGAAACATAGGTTCTCTGCTATGGAAACTAAACACTCCCATAGTATCTAGTCATGACACATTCTTGGGTAAAAGATATTCAAATGCAAATTGAGCCTCTGGTCACTATTTGACATGGGCAGAATTGCAAAATTTGACACTAGCTCAAAATGGGACTTCATAGAATGATTCAGGATGGAAAAATAACATTGTGGATCACATGTATATGTCAAATGAAAGGTTTTAAGCCACTCAAACACCATCTAGGCCTCAAACTAACAATCAACTACATATGCATAAAAAGGCACTTTAGGGCATGATTCTTCAAGATTAACAATATGTGACTCAAAATTGACCATGCAATTTTTAGTCCCAACACTAGTCATGCTTTAAACATTGAGTATCTTTGTTAAAATCTAGAGGATGAAGGAGAGTTTTTCCCTATCACTATTTGGAAATTTTACAATTTATCACCATGTAGTATAGATTCTTGAAAATATGAATTTGACTCTCTCTCAAAAGAAATTATAGACAAAGACAAAGATCAAGTTCATGTCTATGAAAACCTCCTTGAAGTAGGTGAAGTGTCTAGGGTAGGTTGGATGAGTATTATCCATCTAGTTTCATCGAGTCTTTTATTAATGATGTTGGAACTAAGACGCATTTGAACACACTTGCAAATGAACCTTCTCTAGGTCTCAAATTTCTTGTCCAAGCATTTGATGATTATGTTGTGAATGCTATTGAACCGAAAAATTCTCCTTCACTCACCTATCCTTATCTCATAGACTAGAATTCTAATACATCTAGTGAAGTCCCTACATTCCAGAATGACTACGCTCTTGCTTATTACTTAAACACTGTCAAACTATAACATCTTCCACCAGTGAAAAAAGAATCAACATGACTGAAGTTGACATCAAATATCTCAGTCATACAATTAAAAATAAAAATAAAAAAGGTTTGATGGTGAGAACCACATTGTGCTAGTGTCAAAACCTTAAAATGTTTTTTCTTATTTTAAAGACATATCCAAGGGTGAAAATTGTTGATATAATAGGTGTTGCATACATTGCATAATATTGTTATATTTTATTATTTTTTATTTTATCATGTAATGTTCCACCTAGATGGACATGCAACATGTAAAGATTCCCATAGAATATTCTTGATGAGTTGTATTGTAACATTGTGATAATATTTCATGTAATTATTTAATATTGGGAAAAAGAATTAAATGCCCAATATTAAATGTGGGGTCATTAGGTTAGGTATAAGCACATGGCTTTAGCACACGGTTTATGTAATACCACTCAGTGGTTTTGTGGGACTTGCTACTATATAAGCAGCCACAAGGGTAGTTGTTGTAGAGAGAGTGAGAGTGAGAAAGGCAAGAGTTGAGCAAGACAAGGCTTGACAGGTTAGCCAAGAGAGCATTTGTGAAGGTTGGAAGTATGGCATGGGATGTGTGGATTCATGCTTGTTCACATAGTTTGCTCGATTGTGGGTATGGCCATGAAGGCTTCCATGGTTGTATGGCAATGGTATTTTTGTGGAATAATACATAGTGATGGATGCTTTTGGAGGCTGGGTTTTTCCCTCAATGAGGGTTTCCCAGGGTATATCTTGTGTCACATTTTTGTGGATATGTTATCTATTCTCTTGCATGTGGATTTTTAATTCTATATTTATTTCAGATCTATTATGGGTTATGTGGAAATGTTTATATTCTTTATTGCCAAGTTTCATTACAAGTGGTATCGGAGCTATGGTTTTATTATTGTAACCCTAGATTGAATCCATGGGAATGCATGAGAGGATAAAAGAAAAGGGCAAGATATATGAATGATTTATTGCAGATTTGAGGGTTTTGGGTTTGCTGTTATGATGGGATGTTAAAATATTTGGGCATGTAAAATTGTTGGAGAAAATGATTTTTCAAATGTTTCATTTAAAATAAGGGTTTTGGGGGGGGTAGCTTGCAAAAATGACCTCCTGGGTAAAAACAGACCTCACCATTGGATCTGGGTTGACATTTACATAAATTTTGATATATAATATGCCCTAGTTTGGCTATGTTAAGAGGAAATAAAAGATTTTTTTGGTTTCAGCCCGTGATGGCTGTCAAATTTAATCACGTCGAAATTTTTGTCACTGAAAAAAATTTAAAATGAAAAATTGTACTGAAAATGGTAAAAAAAATGTCATAGTAAAATGGTCATAACTTTCTCTTAGAATATCGGATTTCAGAGTTCTTATAGGTGTTCAAAAGCTAATTCAGAGCACTACAACATGGTATAGGTTTGGTTCTGTGATTTTGAGATTTTGTTAAGTTTTAAGAGCCCTAAAGTCAGATGTTATTTATTTTGAGCACGAATTAGGGCATAACTTGGGCATACGGAGTAAGATTTTGGACTTCGAGTAGTCAACGGAAAGCTCTTGAAAAGCTCTACATATTGGTTCAGATTTGGTGTAGGTTTGGCATGATTTATTTGGTGATATATTGATCTGAATAGTTTATAGATATATTTTGACTATGGTAACATTGTGAGTTTATGACATTGGAGATTTAAGATTTGATGTCATTGTATACTCAGTTCATATTTTAGATTGGTCTCATGATGATATGGTTATCAGTGTTTGATTTGGATATATATGATGACTTGTTGGATCTACGAGTTGTGCAGTGTTGTAAGTGGTCTATACATATAAGTTACATTTATAGCTTGGTTATGGGTTGTCTTTGCCCATTGATCTTTCATTATTGATGCATATTCAGATTGGTGGCTTGGATTTGGGTTGTCTATGCCCTAAGTCACATGATTTGCTGATTTTATTCTTCATGTAGAAGGGATAAGATGTTGTTACTAGGTATAGTCATGGTGGAGGATTGTGGTTGACTGTGCTGATAGGTTGGACACTTTGAGAGATAGATGCTCGGTTCATGGATGTGATAATGGTGTCATGGATTTTGGCATGACATAATTGGATATACAGGTACATCCTTGATGTTTATTAGCTTGGATTTTTTGATTCAGTTATGGTGGTATATCTTCTTGGTTGAGGATCATAGTTATTTGGTTTCTTTTGAGGAGCTCATGATGTGCACTTTGAGTTCTTTGATGGTTTGATGCCTTGGATGATTCTCATGGTTAGAGGATGAATTTTTTTTTCATCATGATGTCATGGATAGCTTGGATACATGGTTTAGTGGGAGCTTGTGGCAGTGGTGGGGTGACAGTGCAAGATTAGTTCTTGGTTTGGTTTGGATCTTCATGTAGGAGATGGATTTTATGATGCCATCGCTGACTTGGTACCATAGTTGAGTGGGAGTTTTTGGCATTGATATATTTATTGAGTGTTTGCAGATGTTGGAGGTTTGTCTTAGATCTTGTTGCTGCAGAAGCATCTTTGACATTTGCATGGTGCACTTGTTATCTTCATGGTGTGTGAAGATGGTTAGATCTTGAGGACTCATGGAGTTCTTCATTATCTTCATGGTGTGTGGAGATGGTTCTTCCTAGTATGTGGAGATGGTTTTTCTTCATAGTGTGTGGAGATGGTTACATTTTGAGGACTCATAGGGTTCTTTGTAAAGGTATGGTTTATTCTTTTATTTGGCATGTTATCCTTGGTGTGAGGATGGTTTCATTATTATGTCATGGTATACTCTTGATACGCATTTAGAGTTGTGACATGCTATAGTTTGTTCATGTAGAGCATGTTATCTCTTTGGTTGAGATGGTTAGATCATGTTTTCATGTTTATGTTCCTGAGGCCATGGTTGGAACTTTGACATTGATCTTGGTTTAGGTTCTTGGTATTGAGTACATTGATCGTAAGCTGGATACTTCATGATATTGCTATGTTGCATTTGGAGTTGGCATAGATTGATTGGTTACAGGTGCTCATGGATACTTAGAGATGGTGGTGATGCTGATTTCTCTTGGATTAGAGAAGTATTTGTTGGGATAGTTGATGGTTTCAGCAGGAAGTCCGAGGGGCAGTCACCTGATATGGACTTGAGAGAGGATTGTTCTTATATGAGTCTTGGTTGGAGACTTGGGTATCTTGATGAGCATTCTCATTCCCCACTCTTGGTCTACTTGGTGGTTTGCTACTTGAGAGGTATAGCCCATTGTTTCTCTCAGTTGCATTATATTTATACTTTTCTTTCATCGATATGGATCTTGAGCTATGGTACATGAGTTAGTTCTGGAGGGTTCATTTCAAAGATGGTTTAGCATTGGTTATCTCCATGTCCATATGTTGTTATGCTGGTTGAGTTTGGGAGATGGTTTTATATTGGGCATATCCCTTGGATTTAGGAATGGTTTATTGAGTTTGCTCTTCTTGTGAGAGGCTTACATCCATGATTAGTTATATGGTATGGTTTGGGTATTGTTGAGGCTTCTTGTTGGGGTTTTATGGAGGAGATCATACTTGCATAGTTTACATCTAGAGGTGTGTGTAGAAGGACATGATACAGGTTATGATTTGCATGGTTTCTCTAGTCTTGGTTATCTTCTTGGATGTTTGTTTTTGCCTACATTGGATTTGAGATTGGTTGGAGATTGTGATCACTGGTTTGTGCTCATGCATGTCATGTGAGAGATGACATGGTTATTTCTTTCTCTTTCCTCTGTTGGTTGTGGAGAATTTGGGAGACTATTGGAGACTTGTTATGAGAGTTTTTCTTGCAAGATATTGGTTTATGTATTGTGGATGTCCTTGATACTACATGGATTCACTTCTTTGAGATGTGTTGAGTGGATTGGTTATAAATTTGACATTATCTTTTGTAGTGGGAGCTTCTTGGTATATATGTGGCAGGTATTTCTCTTGAGACTTGTGATTGCAGGTTATAGATTGGATATGTTGGTGATGTGAGATTCTCTTGTTATACCTTTGGAGGTATGGATAGTTGGATGGGTTTGGCACTTGCTGTGGGTGCTATTTCAGCTATGGATATATTTTAACAACTACAGATACATGTGATTACCTTTGGATCAAGTTATTTATGCTTGGAATTTTAGTTGGTACAGGATTTTATGATCTTCTAATGTGACAAGTTGGGTGGCTTTCTCTTTGGATGGCTTCTATATATGTCTAGTGGCAGTGGCATAATAGGACGTGAGATCATTCATGTTTGAGATGTTTGATAATTTGATTTTTTTGTGGGTACCAGGATGGAGCACTTGGTGTATTTTGATCCATGATGGTGGATGTGCTAGGAGGGATTGTTCCCTTGTTCATTTATGTGGCTATGGATTGACCCTATGCAATGTATACAACAAGTGGGAGATTATTGAAATAATGGGTGTTACACACATTGCATAATATTGTTATATTTTATTATTTTTTATTTTATCATGTAATGTTCCACTTAGATGGACGTGCAACATGTAAATATTCCCATAGAATATTCTTGATGAGTCGTATTGTAACATTGTGATAATATTTCATGTAATTATAATTAAATGCCCAATATTAAATGTGGGGTCAGTAGGTTAGGTAGCGCATGGTTTTAGCACAAGGTTTATGTAATACCACTTAGTGGTTTTGTGGGACTTGCTACTATATAAGCAGCCACAAGGGTAGTTGCTGTAGAGAGAGTGAGAGTGAGAAAGGCAAGAGTCGAGTAGGACAAGGCTTGACAGGTTAGCCAAGGGAGCATTTGTGAAGGTTGGAAGCATGGCATGGGATGTGTGGATTCATGCTTGTTCACATAGTTTGCTTGGTTGTGGCTATGGCCATGAAGGCTTCCATGGTTGTATGGCAATGGTATTTTTGTTGAATAATACATAGTGATGGATGCTTTTGGAAGCTTGGTTTTTCCCTCAATGAGGGTTTCCCAGGGTATATCTTGTGTCACATTTTTGTGGGTATGTTATCTATTCTCTTGCATTTGGATTTTTAATTCTGTATTTATTTCAGATCTATTATGGGTTATGTGGAAATGGTTATATTCTTTATTACCAAGTTTCATTACAAAAACCTCTTTGAGGCACCTGCAGATGATATATTTGATGCACTTCCTAGTCATTTTCAAGAAAGATCATCAGTGTTGATAGATCCAAGACTACAAATCAATTTGGGAAAAGAAAAATGTAATCACATGATACATCTTGCATATTTTCTATCTCCAGAAGAAAATGAGGAATTCATTTCATTCTTCCAAGGGAAAAAGGTAAACTTTGCATAGACATATTCAGATATGCCAGCATTAGATCCTAATCTCATAATGCATCGCATGTGTATTGCACCAGGAGTTAAACCATTAAAACAAAAACTTAGAAAAATACATCCTCATGTTGCATTGCTTGTCAAAGCTAAACTAGAAAAGTTTTTGAAAGATGGTTTCATCTGAGCTATTGATTATAGTAAATGGATATCAAACATTGTTCTAGTCTCCAAGCATGACAAATCTATCAGAGTTTGTATAAATTTTTGAGATTTGAACATAGCATGTCTGAAAGATGACTTTCCACTCCCTGACATTTATATGATAGTGGACATGATAGAGGGATATGAAATGTACTCACTTATGGACATATTTTCTAGATATAATTAAATCAAAATTGCACCAAAAAATTAGGAAAAGACTATTTTTACTTGTGCATGGTGAAGCTTCTATTGGAATGTAATGCCCTTTGGCTTGAAAAATGTTGGTGCTACATATTAGAGGATAGTTAATATAATTTTTCATGACATGGCACGTAAAAAAATGGAGGACTATGTTGATGATACCTTAGTTATGAGCCAAAATACAATACTCACCTTCAAGACTTGGGACTTATTCTAGATCACATGGAGAAATTCAGCCTAAGACTTAATCCTAAGAAATGTACATTTGGTGTAACATCTAGGAAACTACTTGGGTACATTGTATCTGCAAAAGGAATTGAGTTTCATCCATAGAAAGTTCAAAAAATCATGGACATGCCTCCACCTAGTAATATCAATCAGATGGGGGGCTTACAAGGAAGACTTTGATCCATTCATAGATGCATCTCATAGCTAGTGGATAGGTCACAACCTTTTACCAAGACTTTGCACAACGGTATGAAATACAACTAAAGCCAAGAATGTGATCAGAGCTTAACACAAATAAAGAAATATCTTGCTAATCCACTAACCTTGATGCCTCCTATCTATGGGAAGCCTCTCATTTTATACATCTCAATAACAAAGATATCTCTTAGCATCATGCTGGCTCAAGAAGACAATTATAATAAGGAAAGAGCTATCTACTATCTGATTCATATGATGATTTCTTATCAAATGAATTATAACATCATTGAGAAGGCTTTCTTGGTAGTTGTCTTCACTTCCCAAAAGTTGAGACACTACATGCTTGCCCATACTAGGTGATTGGTTGCTAAAATTGACCCACTCAAGTACTTACTTAGCAAGGCGGCTCTAACAGGAAGGTTGGAAAAGTAGGTTATGATACTAAGTGAGTTTGACATTCAATATGTTGAATGAAATTCTATCAAAGGATAAGAGATTGTGTGTCAGTTAGTAGAAGCACCAATCTAGAGTCTTCTTCCACTCAACATTGATTTCCTTGATGAACCAATTCTAACGATTAGACATCAAACTTGGATGATGTTCTTTGATGGTTCCTTCACATGATAGGGATTAGGTGTTGAACTCTTGTTCATCACAACATAGTGTTACTCATTGCCTAAGGTTTGCAAGATTATGTTTCCTTGAATAAATAATATCTCAAAGTATGAAGCTCTTATTAATGGCATGAAGATTGTAGGTGAATGAAGAGTGGATCAATTGAACATCTTTGGAGACTCATAGCTTATAATCAACCAAGTCAACAATGTATATCATACAAAGGATGAGAAATTGATTCCTTATAAATGTATAGTGGATGACTTGAAGAAATACTTTTCTCATATCACTTTTCAATAGATTCCTCAAGTAGATAACAAAGTGATTGATGCCATGGATACTCTTGCTTCCTTGTTATAGATGCCAAAAAATGATCTTCGACACGAGTTCAAGTGGAATCTAGAAAAGATAAGATAGTCCTAATCTATAAATATGTTCCATGTCAGCATCATCAAGTTGATGCAACAAAGCACTATATGATGGGTAATGGGACCTAAATTTGATATTGGCAAAGGTAACCTGCACACATGAACACAATACACACACAATCAATCTGAGCTAATGAATAAGATGAAGGAAAGCACAAAATTGCAACAACATATCAAATTTTGAATTTTTCAACTTGCATTTAACACCATAATTTTGCACAAACATACAAGTTCTTGCATGGGATTCCAAATCTTCGTATGAGGAGACGCTTTCTCCTGTAAAGAATGACCAAATTGTAAGTTAAAAAAACCTAAAATTAGGGGTTTTTTTTAACAAAAGATGGGTATCCTCTGCAAAAAAAATCCACAAAGCCATGTGATGAAGTATAATGTTGGTACTTCTTCATGTGAATAGGGGATTGGGCTTGTGTGAGGAGAGACATCCTCGCATGAGAGTCAACACAAAAAACATTGAAAATGCCCTAAAACATGCTAAATCACCTCAAAATGCATAAAATTGAAAGTACAAAGCAAAATTATCGACTACTTATTAGAGGTCTAGACTCTGTCGGTCAATTGTGTCATTGGGATTGCTCAAATTGATGTCTCTAGATTGGGACCATCATTTTCTCCTCAGAGCTCTCTTCTCCACAAAAGATAAAAGCACAAATGATTTGAAAATGACCCTTTAGGCCCTTATATAGCTTTTGACCTAATTCTTTAAAGTTATTTAATATGCCCAAATTTCACGCCCTAACTAATTTGACTACTCTGAATCCTTTTTTGGGATCAAGTTCAAAATCTGACTTAAACAACTCAAAAATGCATTTTAAAATTTTGGGACTGACACAATTGAACACTTGTGCAGTCCACTTTTCTGATACTTTGTGAATCTTTGTGAATCCTTTCAAATCACATTTCTTGACATTTTTCAAAATTTCTAGAAAAAGTCGACTTAAGTCAACTCTATCAACTATGGTCAAGCTTGGTCTTTTAGACCTCAAAATAATTTCAAATTGACTTCAAAATTTCTTCTAATCATTCTGATCTCTTCTATATTCTTTCTAACCTTGGATTTCTTTAGTATCTTTCACTTGACTGCTCTACATCACTATTCTATGTGTCATCTTTCCATTTCACTCTTGAGCAGGCAGGATGATTACATCATTGAATCTAAATTTCAACTCAATCTGAGTCTTATGTCCTCATCACTCAGGGCATCTCATCACTTGAGGCATCTTGTTCCCTTCTATCTATCATCTATGTCATCTATCTTATCTTTTGATCAACTAATCACATCTTATAACATTTTTGGTTAGAGTTTAATAGATAAGTATCAGGATAATCTAAACCCTAACTCTTGAGGATCAAGCCTTATTCTAGGGATGATTCTACAACTGATGATTGGATCTTATTATCTTCTATGGACTAGTATTCAAGTGTTCTATCTAGATTTTGGGGGATTAAGCTCTGTTTTGGAGATAATTTGAAATTCTTGCTAAGGATTAACCCTCATTATGGAGATAATCTGAATTTCTGCTAAGAATTAATCCTTGTTCTAGGGATAATTCTAAGAATCATGATTAAATCTTGTCATCTTTTAATGGATGAGTATTAGGATAGGATAAACCCTGATTCCTAATTATTGAGTCTCATTTTGGGAACAATTCTATGGAATTTGACAATCTTTGTGCTATCAATCTCGGTATCTAGGTGTTCTATTCGGATCCTCTAAGGTTAAGCTTCATTCTAGAGATAACCTTTAAAATCTTATCAATCTTGGTATCTAGGTGTTCTATCTGAATCCACTAAGGTTAAGCTTCATTCTGGAGATAACCTTTAAAAGCTTATCAATTTTAGTATCTAGGTGTTCTATTTGGATCCCCTAAGCTTAAGCTTCATTCTGGAGATAACCTTTAAAAGTTTATCAATCTCACAATCTAGGTGTTCTATCTGGTTTCCCTAAGGTTAAGCTTCATTCTGAAGATAACCTTAAAAAGCTTATCAATTGGTCTTTGTATCATAACTTTCAAAACAAATCTCATTTCTTGATCTATGCTTCATACTTCTGATTTTTTTGAATCAAATGTGTTGCTCACAAGTTCATTCAAAGAGGGGCAAATGTAATACCCCAAAATTGGCAGATTGCCATGATAACCAATTCTAGTCTATTAAATCATTTCTAAGTCCTATTTCACTAGACAATTCTAATTTTGATACTCACTACTTGACCTAAGTGTCAAATGTAGAAAACCTTAATCTACATTAATCACACTCTTTATTTAATTCCTAAAGTATTGACTCAAATTAGCTACATTAAACCTATTGATTAAATTTAATTTAATTATAAGTGTTCATACTTTAATTAAATTAGATTACTTCTTTACCTAATAATAAAAAGGAATTAAATCTATTTAATTTAATAATGTCCTCATTTTAATTATTGAATTTACTTATTCAATTAATTAAAGTTTACACATTTATGAGGTCATATTTAACTTTGTTTTGAAATGGAAACTTTGAGTAAACTATCTCTAGAATTGGAATTAACATAGTTAACTTGATCTCACATTCATGTGAAACTTAGCTAACTCTTCATCACACTCAATTCTGAGACAATCAACTACATCTACACAAGGAAGTTTCCATTTTAACTAAATCTCATCTTCAATCTTGATCATTCATTCCAATTGGTCTTGACCTTTGATCAATCCTACAATTCTACTTAAGGAGCTTTCAATTCCTCATTATAGAGGATTAATATTTTGTGTATCAAATTTCTATCAAAATATCTACTCATTGTGCTCATATTTCCATAGATTTCTTACTTTCTAGTATATAAATATATTTAGCATAATATAATGCATACATATAGATTAAATGCTCTTTATTATTCCTATATTAATACTTGCACTTCATATAGGTTAATTGCATTTTCATATGGTTCAAGTAAAATTCTTCATACTAGAGGTCTAGTTGCCCACTTCTCATTTTGAGAGAAAAGGAAAAGTCCTTCTAGTTAGAAGGCAACTGGTCACATTGTTGAATTACTCAAATGAACAATTCAATGTTTATTCTGAGATGATCTCTCAGGTAATGACCGTGTTGAAGTGTATAAGAGGATCTAAGGCCCACATTTCATATATACAATCTTGAGTAATCTTTCACTTCAAAATTTAACTAGATAAACAATTCACTATAGTATCAATGTCTTGCTTGGTCTTAGTGCTTATTTTACATACCAAATAACTCAACCTTTCTCAAGGTGTTATTGTTATCTCCTCTATTCAAATCATCTTCATCAATCAACTAAATGATAGCTTTTAGACCAAAAATAAATTGTCTAACCAATAGGTAGCAGGTTTTACATCACTCACAAAGTAATATTTTTTTCCATTATAGGTTAGTCACTTCAAAACAATCTCATATCAACAATCTCCCTCTTTGACATTGATGACAAACCAATACTAACAACAATACCAAAAGGAAAATAAATCTTTGAAATTTCTCCCTCTATCAATGTAGTATATGTCCTTCATATGTGTAGGGTAATGTAAGATTTGTCAAGTTCCTTTACTATTTACTAAATCTTCCCCCTTTGACTTATATCTTCCTCAATACTTTCTCCCTCTTACTAGATAGATGTATATTCTTCAATATTATATCTCTCTCTTCGGCAACAATGACAAAGACTTTTCATATCTATATGTAGATATAATCAATTTCATATTCTCCATCTATCACCTTTCATGTGACTATAAGTCTTCTAAGTCAATTCCTTCATTGCTTTAGGTAGCTCCTAAAATAATATCTACTACATCAAGTTGTAAGATATAGAATTTAGCTCAAATGATGTAGGGCACTACTCATACTTATAAGTAGCTTTGGATAGGGATATCACCCCTAGTTTACCTCTTAGATACTCATGAGAATCCTTATGTAAAGCTCTACTTCTTGTGGACTAGCCAAGGAATATACCTTCTTCACTTTTAGCATCTAATTTACCTTTCATAAAATCTTTAAGAATGTAGTACTTTCTTCCAAATACCTCAAAATATATTACATTGGGTGAATATCCATATCATAATTCAAAAAAGGCATTGAATAAATAAATTTCTTGACTTGCACATGGTTCAAGGTATAGATAGATTTGATTATGTAAAAATAGGTTTTAAAGGACCCAAAACCTTTAATAAAGTATCAAAGAAGTACCACCAATAAGTTTACAAATAAAGGCCTCTAAGAAAAAATAAACATCCACAAAAATAGGATGCCAAAATACATCTATGCAATAAAAAGAGAATAAGGGGAAAAAAAAAGATAGCACCTGAAAAGCTACAAATTTTTCAACAGGTCAGTAGCTTGACCTGCCAGAATGTTCATATTTTCTGCAAAAGTCTTCATTTCATCCATCTTTTTTGCTCCCACCCCTTCAACCTTCTTTGAATTGGTCCTTGTGTGATTGCTCAATCCCTAGTCCTCAATCATAACATAGGAATTAGGACCTTTACTCTGATCCATCTTGTTTAGCAAGGTATTTCTGTAAATTCTCCACCTCTTTTAGATCTTAGGTATTTCAAGGTTTTGTACATCTCCTTTTCAACTCTAGCTAAGTACCACGTAAACATTTTGAAAGCACCATATGTTTGTTTCAGAAACATAACTTTTATCATCTTATAATAATAATCAACAAATTGGATAATGTACTTGTCACCATTGTAGCTTTGCACATTAATTGGTCCACACAATTCAATATGAATAATCACAAGAATTTCTTTAGAGGTGTCAGTCTTACTTTTAAAACTAGATTTTTTATCTTTCCTAATTGCCATTGTTTACAAATTATATTATCAAGTTTCTTCAGTTTAGGTAAACCTCTAACTCTTTTCATGTTATTGATACTGACCAGGTTATCAAAATTAACATGACATAACCTCTTGTGCCATATCAACACATCATCAAATTCTACAACAAGACAAGTAGCATCACTCATATCAAGATAAAATAGATTACCTTTAGTTTGATCACCTTTTCCAATTAGTTTCCCTTCAGTATCATAGGTCTTAGCTATCTTGTTCTCAAACTCAACCTTGCAACCTAAACTATTCAATTGTGACACACTCAAAAAATTATAGTTAAGCCCTTCAACATAATAATCATTGTCACACATGATATTTTATGTGAGTTTGATAGATCCTTTTCCTTTTATCAAATAGGGTGCATCATTACCAAATCTTACACTATTTTCATCATAATAATTGAGTCTAATGAACTTACTTTTTTCTCCAGTCATGTGATGTGAGCACCCATTATCAATGATCCATATGTCACTCTTTTTTACATAAGACACCAATGCAATTGCCCCATCCTCATCAACATCATCATTCATTGCAACATACACCACTTCATTATCATGGTCATCAAATCCATCTCTAGTTGCCTCTTCCACAATGTAGAAAGATTTCTTTCCTTTTTCTTTCTAATCTTTGTTGTCCTCGTCTCTTTTACTTCTATATTTGTCTCCACTTCTATTGTTCTTCTTCTCTCAACATCTAGCAGAAATATGACCAACCTAATTACAATTAAAATATATGATAGTCAACTTACCTTTAAATTTTCCTTTTCCTCTATGAAATCTCCTTGATAGAAATGCTTCAAGTTGTTATACATCCTCCTCATTTGTATCACTATCACTAGAAACATATTTTACCTTTTTCTTCTTCTCTTTAAGTTCCTTAAATGATAGTTTAGCTTTCAAAGAAGATTTAACATTCTTATATATGAAGTTTTTTGAATTAGAGAGCTCAAAATTAGTGAGCCTACCTATCAAACCTTCAAGATTCAAATTAGAACCTAGATCTTAAGTCTTGTGTGGTATAAACTCTAATAGCATAAATGGGCAGCATTTTTCTCAATACTTTTCTTAATATAGTATCATCATCAATTTTACTAGTAGCTCCTCTTATAGAATTAACAACATATTTTATTCTAGAGAAATATTGAACAACATTCTCACCTTCTTGCATTCTCAAATAATTTCAGATTTGTCTCTTAGAATATTTTCATCTCCTTCATAAATGATGTGAAGAGAATCAAACATCTTCTTTTCAATATCACAACCCTTAATATCATTGAACTTGGAATAGCTTATGGTAGAGGCAATCTCCAACATTACTTGGTTGTGTTATTTCTTTCTTTTTTAGATCATCCACAGTTAGGGCTCCAACAAGATTGACATGCTCAATGGTGATGGTAGATTGTATATGGTCTTAAAGACCTCCTAGGTGTAGCTTCATCAGACTTTTCCATGCAAGTAAGTTCTCCTTATTAAGATAAGGTACCTCTCTTTTTGAAATCTTGATCTTTTTCTTCTAGTACCTTCAAACTAGTCCTTTCAAGCACTATGGCACTCTAATACCAATTATTGGAATTCTTTATAATAACTGGGAGGGGGGGTGTGAATCAGTTATCCAACGTCAAGATGTACAAATAAAACTTTTCAATGCTTAGTAGACCCATATCCATAAAACCTTATTATGCATGCATTAGATCATACAATACCTAAACTTTGTAGGCTACTATCCTAGGTCAAAATAATTTTATAGAAATGTAAATAGGAAACATAACATATTCAATAACACATTTGACACAATGATTTTATGTGGAAACCCAATTTGGGAAAAAAATGCTAGTAACATGCTACTAATTCTCACTCTTTTGAAGTGATGCCCTATGAAAGGTCAACCTTATTAAAGGTTATAATACACACTATTAAATGTGATCTAGTTAAAGGACTTCAAGCACCTTGGTAAGAGTGAGCTTTTTTAGAGGACTTTAAACCATTCCATTAGAATGTCACCTAGTTAAAGTATTTTAAAATGACTATTAAGTCAAATTAATCCAAAGAATTTACACTAGACTGATACAATGATTGGAAAGTAACAGTAAGGCTTCATCTAATAAAAAATTACAACTCACTTGCAAATCATAGATCTTTGTTTTAGTCCTCCATTCTACTTGGATTTTACACACTTCATCTCTGATAGCTTGTTCACCCTTCAAGCATTAATACTCTTAAGCCTTCTTGCTTTGCATGCCAATTATAGTCTCTTTTATTCGGCCACTGAATGAAGCAATACCCTATAATCCTTGTCTTCCTTAGGTTCTTGCACATGAAAACTTTTTCTTTTGACCATCTCTATCCATAAATAGATATTTAAGATCTTTTTCTTCTTAACTACAATCATCCATTTTAGGGTTAGTTAGGATTAGGCAGGATACAATGAATCTACCCACTCTTCCATTCAATTCCTCTATAAAAAATTTCTACAATCTTCCCTCAATTTTCCACAAAATGGTTTACCTTAAATTTTATGCCAATAACTCATCATAGTTATCTTCCACATATTTCACACAATTCATCAAAATAAAATAGTTGGCTTAGATTTGTCAAATCTTCAATTTAACATGAATACTAGCATTAAGCATCAATATGTTGTCATTCGGCTTCTATATTGTGCTTTCACTAGGTCAACACTAGTTTACTTGGTGAACACTAAAGTTTACTAATTCTTAGAATCAACTAAACTTTAAACGACATATACTGAAAACCACTCTGCCCGCACTGATTTCATCTTTTCTCAGTACCTCTTGTTTTTCACTCAACTTTTGCTAATTTTTTCTTGGCTTGCACTAACTTCTCAACAATGCTTGACAGCCACTTTTCATACTTGATCTTCTTCTAGTATTAACTTGAGTAATCTTTCAATTCATACTTTGAGTAGATAAACAATCACTATAGTATCAATTTTCTACTTGGTCGTAGTGGTTCTTTTACATGCCAAATAATTTAGATTTTCTCTAGGTGCTATTATTATCTCATCTTTTCAAATCCTCTTCATCAATCAAGTAAATGATAGTTTTTAGACCAAAAAGCAATTGTCTCACTAGTAGGCAGTAGCATTGACATCATTAAAAAAATAATGATTGTTCCATTACAAGTTCTTCAACTCAAAAAAATCTCATACCAACAACCTCAATAGGCATTGTTGTCAAAACCCAAATTTACTTTCAATAGTAGTTTCTAGGTTATTAGCTACTCCTTAAGTTTATCTTAAGGGGGATGTTAGAGTAATTAGATATTTTCTAATTAGCTCTATTCTATTTAATCTAAACTTTTTATGCATATAATAATTAATTCTTTTATTAATTATTATCATGCAACTAAGTTTTACATTTTAGGGTTTTGATCTCCTTTATAAGGATAGATCCTTCTTTGTAATTCACTCATTCTTTCATTCACTTTTGATTAATAACAATTTATCTTTTTACTCATCAAGAATGTCTCATCGATGGTTTTGATAATTACATCGTCCATAGATTTTGCTTCTATCTTCTATAACATGTATTTGCATGTAGGTGATAATTGGGAGTTGTGGTGTTGTTATTTTGTTGTTTCTTATATTTCCTTGGTTTGACATAGTGAGTTGCATATTCAAATTTGTTCCTATGTACTACGTGAATGTAGTGGCTTGGTAAATAAACATTTCATTGAGATGAATCATTTACCATATAGGCACTTTTCTTTTCATTCCTACTTTGGTTGTAGTCTTCCATGCTTGATTGATTATCTCTTTAGGCTTTGGTGTTCCATGCCATCTATATCTTCTAGTTTAGTTGTTTTCCTTTTTGTTCCTCTTGATTTGAGTAGTGTCTTCTAAGAGAACTCATGCATATTATAGTCTTTTCTATGTGGTTATGTTTTATTTTAGTGGAGGTTCTTCATATTAAGAGTTACTTTTGATAGGGCTTTGCAACTTCTACATGCTTTAGTGGTATTTTTCTTGATCATATCTTTGTTCCTATCTTCTAGGATATGCAATAGGTTTAAGACTCTTTATTCCTTCACTAGTTCTTTCAGCATTATTTTCATCTCTTTTTGGAGTAGGGTTTTTCCCATATGGTTTTCTATGTTTCTCCTCCTTATAGAGGTTTGGTTGTGATTGGTATCTCATCAAGCATTGTTGTCGAAACCCAAATTTACGTTCAGTAGTAGTTTCTAGGTTATTAGCTACTCCCTAAGCTTATCTTAAGGGGGGTGTTAGAGTAGTTATATATTTTCTAATTAACTCTATTCTACTAAAACAAAAATTTAGACATATAAAATTGATTATTTTATTAATTTTTATCATGTAACCTAGGTTTTTCCTTTTAGAGTTTTGATCTCCTTTGTAAGGATTGATCCCTCTTTGTAATTCATTCACTTTTGGTTAATAGAGAAATTTTCTCATCAAGAATATATCATTTGTGGATCTAAGAATTCTAGCCTCAATAGCTTTTTCTCCTCTATTTTGTAATAGGTGTCTTCATGCATGTGATTGTTATGATTTGTGGGCTTTTTCTTCTATCGTTTCTTATAATTTCTTGGTTTGATGGAGTGAACCATGTATTTAGTATATGTTCCTATGTACTAGGTAGATGTAGTGGTTGGGTAACTGTGCATTTCAATTAGATGGATCATTTACCATATAGACACTTTTCTTTTTGTTCCTACTTTGGTTGTAGTATTCCATTTTTTATTGATCATCTCTTTATTCTTTGGTATTTCACGTCATCTGTATCTTTGAGTTCAATTATTTTTCTTTTTGTACCTCTTATTTTGAGTAGTGTCTTCAAAGAGAACTCATGCAGATTATAGTTTTCTCTACCTAGTCAGGATCTATTGCAGTTGAGGTTCTCTAAATCAGCATTTATTTCTAATAGAGTTTTGCAACTTCTACATGCTTTAGTGATGTTCTTCATGATAATCTTTTTATTCCTATCTTCTAGTACATTCTCTAGTTTGGAGGCTTCTTCGATCCTTCACTAGTTCTTTTAACATTCTTTCCATCTCTTTTTGGAGTACGGTTTTACCCATGTGGTGTTCTCTATTTCTCCTCTTTACAAAGATTTGGTTGTGATTGGGTACCTCATTAGGCCTTGTTTTCAAGACCCAAATTTACTTTCAATAGTAGTTTTTAGGTTTTAAGCTATTCCCTAAGTTTACCTTAAGGGGCGGTGTTAGAGTATTAAAAGATTTCTTTATTAAATTAAATCATTTTGATCTAATTATTAAGTCACTTATTATGTCTAGTTTCTCAAGTTAAAATTTAGGCATATAATAATTAATTCTTTTATTAATTATTATCATGTAGCATAGGTTTTACCTTTTAGGGTTTTGATCTCCTTTTATAAGGATTGATCTCTCTTTGCAATCTTATTCATTCAATATAATTTGTAATTCTTTTTTGCACATTAAGAATGTCTCATCTTTTGTTGATCTTTGAATTCAAGACTCCATAGTTTTTGCTCCTCTCTTTCTATTACAAGTGTTTACATGTAGAGATTCTTGGGAGTTGTGGGGTTGAGCTTTTATCAACTTCAATATGGTACCATAACTTTAAAATTTAATGCCCCTATTCTTTTCATTAGAGATTTGGCTTGTTGGATGCAATTATCCAATTGTGTGTTGTCTTTGATGTTACACAAATTTCATATTAGTTGTACATATCAGTTGTCAATTATAGTTTTTGTTGTCTACCGAGCACTCCTGGAGATTAATTTGTGAAGACTGTGTCTGTAATGTCCCTTTTTGGACATTAGGGTTAAAATCTCTTGACTGCATAAGAATTTCATATTTTATTCTCACATTCACTTTTTACTCCTATAAGTTTTCATAATAAACCATATGATGCCTTCTCAAAAGTGGATATTTGATATATATAGATTGTATTTCATAGGGACATGCCCTTCCAATAATGTTAATTATATTATATTAATAATAGTAATTATATAATTATAATTATATTATATTAATAATAGTAATTATATAATTATATTAATTATATTAATTATATATGATTACATTATAATAGTATATGATTATATATTATATATGAATCATTTTAATTAAATATTATTTTAATATATATAACAAAGATATAATATAATATGCTATTTTTCATACAGATATATATTAATTATCTATGACATATAAATATCCAATTAAATATATAATAATATTCATATATGTGAATGTGTGTGTGTGTGTGTGTGTGTGTGTGTGTGTGTGTGTGTGTGTGTGTGTGTGTGTGTGTGTGTGTGTGTGTGTAATTAATATATATAACAATTGATACTTGTATCTTAGTATTACTATAATATTTCATATAAATTATCAATTATTGATATTATATTCTTTATGTATAATATTTATTAGTAGTTAATTTATATACTGAAATGGGGATATCATAGTCCTCTCCTCTCAAATTTGCTTGTCCTCAAGCAAAATCATTCACACACAAACTATTTCATAGATACAAAACATACATTCAAAGATCAGAAAGATTTATTAAATATAAATGAATGAAAACATGAAGCATACACTATGTAGACAAATGAAGACACGATGCAAACAGATGAAGACACAAAGCAAACATGATGCAAACACACAATACACACATTATGCATTTCTTTAGTTGTGAACCTGCAACCAAAAAATAATTAGTACACATTATATATAAATCAATCTCCTAACAAGGTGTTTATAGTCTCAATTTTAGTGTCTTGTCAATCAAAAGTATAGTCCATTTATTAACTCATCATTTTCTGAATATGGAAGGAGAAACTATAATAGTGGGCTTCACCATTCTCCCTTATTATTGGTATCTCTCTCTAATCATCATTTCCAAGATGGTGCTCTTGTATGATGTACCTTGGGGTATTTGCTCCACCATAGGCCTTAACCAGTACTCATAGGCTTTATCCGGTACCTCGAGTGGTGTCACCTAGCCCATTCCACAACAAGTCTTATCTCATCATTGGAGAATTGTGATCTTAAGGTGACTATATTAATTATTTTTCAATAAGAAGTCTTTTAAAGCATAATCTTTAAAATATTAGATACTTAATCTTATCATTCAATTATAGGAGAAACCATAATGGGGTGCCCTATTACCTAAATTAGTGGGCCTCACCATTCTCCCTCATTATCATTACCTCTCTCCGATCATTCTTCCCAAGAAGGTGCCTTTGTATGATGTACCCTAAGATATTCACTCCACCATAGGCCTTACCTGGTACCCGTAGGCTTTATCCAATACCCCGAGTGGTGTCACCTAGCCCATTCCACCGCAGGCCTTATCTCATCTTGCAAAATAATGAGCTTAAATAATTTAATCAATTTAACAAAATTATTTGTGATAATGAATGAAAACTAATCTCATTTAAAATTCAATGTTAGAATTTTGAAAACTTAATATATCTTATTCCCTAATTGTTTGATTAACTTGGTCAATTAATCTCACTTCAATTATAAGAATGAATAATAGATATTTGAATGTTCAATATTCATCAAAAGTACTAATAATAGTATTTCATGAAAATATACAAAGAAAATAAATAAATTACCTCATTACCCATATGTGTTGAGGTGGTAATTTAGGAGTATGAAGTAGTCTTCATATCCTCTTTTCACATTAAAATGCCATATCCTTTATTGACCTGACATCATCACATGGAGTGTGTTGGATGTTGAAATGCATTGGACATATTTCTACGTGTCATTCCTCTAATATCTTTCCTTGATATAATTTCTTTGGTTCTATTAAATTACCTATGTCTCAACTATCATAAACTAAAGTCCTCTTAGTTGCAATTAAAAGAATGCATAGCACATAATCGATCTTTTGGGAAGCACACTTTTGATAAAATTTTCACCATCAAATTTTGCACAAAGGCATTTTTTTATAAAAGTTTTGTTGGTGTAAATAGTGTTGGTTTTTTGTATCATTGATGTCAACATGTTCTACCCATGTTTTGTCTAATATATAAGTGCTTAAATTTACCAATTTTTTAATATGCCATTAGTTGTCATTGTTGGTTGAGGAATCTAGGTTGTCTTATGTATTTTCAGTCAATTACATGTTAATTTTGTCATCTGCATGCCAAGTGTGAAGGATCAATCCTGAGTGTACAGTACTGCTGTGTACAAACATTCTGAATGCAAAAACAAGCAAGTGTCAAATTGTGCTCAATTAGATGACTCATTTGAAACTATCATGACAGAGTTCTTTGGCAAGTTTAACAAATTTTAAAGAGCACCTCCAAACTACTCCTCTTCAGACTGAACCATGAGCAGAAGAATTTTTATTATAGCTATTTCTTTTTTAGTCTCTATCACTTCATGGATGTTGTTGGATAGTATTGATAACAAAAAACAAAAAATAGTTCTATGGGAGTTATGCTGGGTGGAGTGAGCCCAAGAAGGTGAATGGAAAATTCTTTGGTATGGATCGTCTCTGAAAATGAATCGAGCATCTCTATTCTTTTAGCATCAAATTGAGTGTATCTATAGAAAATAGTAGATACAAGTGGCATAATCATTGTGGACACATCTATGAGGAGTGCTCAATCGTTTCTCTTTGAAGGAAATGCTTCTGTTAACTTGTAGTTTGAGATGTGGCATGTCAAGCGTAGCAGCACATAATATCGACTACTAATGAGAGAAAAACCCTTCCTAATCACTCTTTATCTAGTATAGCTTAGTTCTAGATAATCTCAGCCACGTAACAGACATTGTTCTGAATACATTTGATCCTCTTTCACTTGTTTGGCCTGCCCTAGGTCTGTATAGCTCCTCCAAATAGGTTTCATGCTTCACACAAAGGTTCCTAGCAGATCTAGTAGTCCCAGACTTATAGAAATTGCAGAATATTACCAATATTATAGTCCATAAAAATTTAAGCTTCAGTCACTTACTCTTATTTCCAATCAATCCTTTCATGCATATTGTTCCACAAGTTGGCAGGAACAATGCTCTGATACCACTTGTAATGTCCCCTTTTGGGACATTAGGGTTAAAAACACTTGACTGCATAAGAATGTCATATTTTATTCTCCCATTCACTTTTTACTCCTATAAGTTTTCATAATAAACCATCTGATGCCTTCTCAAAAGTTGATATTCGATATATATAGATTATATTTCATAGGGACATGCCCTTCCAATAATGGTAATTATATCATATTAATAATAGTAATTATATAATTATATTAATTATATATTTATTTATTATTAAGCTTTGATTATATTAATTAATATCATTATATTAATAATATATTAATATTAATTATATATGATTACATTATAATAGTATATGATTATATATATTATATATGAATCATTTTAATTAAATATTATTTTAATATATAATAAAGATATAATATAATATGCTATTTGTCATACAGATATATATTAATTATCTATGACATATAAATATCCAATTAAATATATAATAATATTCATATATATATTGTAGTGCCTACCCTCATTCACATCTTTTCTAGACTTATTGTTGCTATTATTATCAGACTTTGATGGACTAGTATTATGTTGATGGATTAGTGGTATTGTTTTGAGACTATCAGACATTATGTTATGGATTCAGTGGTTATATGATGAGATCATTTCGACTTTACATTTCATGCATACATGATTATCATTATATTGTTTTCAGCTATTGTTGATGATTAGTTGGATGGTTATTATCTTATGTGTTTTATTATGGATACTTACCCCATACTTGCATGTGTATGGTGTGTGTGTTTTCTTATTGTATGGCATTTCTGATGTGGTTAAGGAAGGGAGTCATAGTCACCTGCATAGTCAGGATCTACACGATGCACCACTTCCTGCCATTGTCTGTTTAGCTTAGCATTATATATATTGTATGTACATGCATGGTTTTTCTGCAGGTTGTAGGTACCGGGTATCAACTTCTCTGAATTGCCATGATGAGCGTACCCTATTATACTATCTCAATGATAAGAGAAGGGAGATAAATTCTCAAGTCCAAATTCCAAACCCTTAAGCCAATTTTCCTAGTGAGGTAGGACAAGTATCTGGATATTTTACCCACCGAATGTGTCGGATGACATGATTCGTGATTTTTAACCCTTTAGACTGATTTTGAGTGATTTGCTCTATGATGGATTTTTATATTTTATCTTGGAGGTCTATGGTGAATTTTCTATTAATTAAGTCTTAATAAATAGATTTAATTAATTAATTAATTATTTGAGAAAATTAATATAAAATATCATGTTATTTGATATTTTGATTATAATTAATTAAATGTGAATTATTGAGGAAAAATGAATTAAATAAAAGAAAATTAGAAATTAAAATTAATAATAATTATAAAATAATAATAAAGTAATAAATAAATAATAATAATAAAAGATATAAAAATTAAAATAAAAGTTCTAAATATTTAAATAGAAATTATTTAAAAAGTAAATTCGAATTATAAGCTTGCTTGGGAGTTAATGCATTTTTCTATTTTTCAAGTGTCAACAACACGAAGGTTAGTGTATCAATTAAGCACATGGTGTCTACAACCCTATGGCTCATCAAAAAGGTTGGAAAGGACCCATGCTTAGTTGGTGACACCTTCTAACTATTTTTAGAAGCACTCTAGATGTTTCCTGAGAGCTCTTTATATTCAGGTATTCCTAGAAGCTTAGACATAGCATTTTGGAGTGCAATTGGAGCATTGGAAGACTCAAGAACTTTGAAGAAGGGAGGAGCTTGCTCTACGGATTTTTTGAGGAAGATCAATTTAGCATCAGAATCCGGGTAGATCTTGTGATTTTACTTATACTATTTTCGCATCATGCATTCCCTGTCTTCTTCGTGTCTTCCATATGTCTTTTGAATTTATATATATATTATGTATATATATGTTCATATTTTTAAATTTGCATTTATATATATATATATATATATATATATATATACATATATATATATATACATATATACATATACATATATACATATATATATATATATGTATATATATATGTATATATATATGTATATATGTATATATATATACATATGTATATATATATTTAATTGCAGAACGGAATAACAAATCGTGATAGAGTTTCATGTTAATAATATTTCATATCGCATAGAAACGTTTTTATAAAAAGTTTATTGAATAATTGTGTTAATATTTAAAGGGGCGGATGGACCGTTTTCCCCACCCCTGTCAACACCATTATGACACTACAGTATCGTAGGGTACTGCGTGATCGCAGTGTACCTATTATTTGTAGAGTACTTGCGACCCGCAGTGTACTTGCGATCCGCAAGTCCTTTATGCATTGACGATACTATTAACTTACCGCTCGGTTTGCGTTTTATTTAAAACATTTTTTTTTTATATTAAAAGTAGACATTGTTAAATGTAATTTCATATGTTATTTGAATATGAATTTCGACCTTTCAATATTGCATTATTAAATGTTATTATTATATATATATATATATATATATATATGTATGTATGTATGTATGTATGTATGTATGTATGTATGTATGTATGTATGTATGTATGTATGTATGTATGTATGTATGTATGTATGTATGTATAATTAATTATAAAAGATTATTATGAAGATTTGAAATAATGGATCTCTCTTTTAATAATCTAAAATATTAATATTAAGCTTGACAATTATGAAGAGATATTAATAATTAATTTAATTAAACTCAATTTAATTAAGATTAATTATCGAAGTTTTAGGATTGATATTATTGAATTCATTAGAATTGCTAATTGATTATTGAAATTTGATAGAGGTCAATTTTCAAACAATGTTTTTATAAACAAACTATTATTAGATCAAATAGAAAATTGAATCTAATTGTTTGAAAGAAACTTTGATCTATGGGTTAGGATAAACATGAAAATTTCTCCACTTGACAATCAAATTGGGAAACGTAAATTGAGACTTTTGCATTTAAGTTGTAAACTTGGAAAAACCAAAATATGTGTTTGCATTGTGTATTCTTTATGCTATTGTTTTGGGTTTTGGGTTGACTCATGTTGACCAGTATAGGACGTCTACCAGAGGCTTGGGGGTTATGTGATTGTGATGTCATGATGATGTTTTAATCTCGATCTTTATAAACCCAACCATGGTTATGTGATGGAATGCTCTATGTATTGGATGTGATTACTAATTGTTATAGTTGAGATTCTTATGTATAAGACACTTGACTTAACCATTATTTTGGTCATCGATTAGTTAACCTTGGTTATTTTCTAGTCGCCATGATGGGACAAAAATGTAGATTTATTCTTGATGATGTCATGATGTGACATGTTTGACTCAACCATTTTTGGAGTCTTCGATCAGTATGATTGAGATATATATTTTGGTTATTGAGAGCCATTGGATACATTGATTATCAGTGATACTTTAGTTGCCAATAGAGAGCTATTGTGTTCATGATTTTCAATGGATGTTTGCTCATGGGGAATTGATGCTTTTATGCATATTTGATGATTTTATTATGGATTATCTTTTGTGATTTTGAGATTTATGATTCCATGAGCATTAGGGTAGGATATCTACATGTAGTGATGGGAAGTGGCTTACAATGGGGGTCGAGGCCCTAAGAGGCTGCCAGGGTAATTCATTGTAAGTTGGATTAATAAGTGATAACATTCACACCTAATACTAATCGAATGAACCTAAAAAGATAAGATTTTTTTTCTCGCCCATGCCTTGAGCTCTTGTATAGGCTAGGATGGGAGTAGTGAGATGCATGGTTGTGACCTTGCATTCCGTAGTATGCCTCATCAGTATGAGAGGATACTAGTGGCCATATGAAATCAGTATGGAACTGTGGAGTTTAGCTAACTGCCAGAGTAACTTGTACGTGATAATTGCGATGACACTTTCCCGCTTGCATAGTAGGTTCCTACATGTCATTGTGTACCTCTAGGAATAGATGTCAGATTTTGTGTTTAGAACCTTTGAGTTAGTATACTTTTAGGATTCCTGGACTTATGGAGATTTGTGCTATGTGATTTTGATAGCCTGTTTGGGACTTGAGATTATCTCCTTAGCACGATGGGAGTGGACCACTTATGTACCACGCGGTCAAGTGGTAGTGTATTTTCCACTCTTATCATTTTGAGATTCATTGAGAGATCGTGGTTGATGCGTCCTTCATGATGATGGTGGATATGTATCCTTTTTAATTGATGATCAGCATATGTTAGATGATGTTATCTTATGCTTTTATTTCTATGCTAGATTACTTTCTACATATGATGTTGTATATGTTAGGAGTGACATTCCTACTATGTAATACCGATGATCTCTTCAATGATTTGGAATGTTATGCATGGAGGGATGGCTAGGATCCATGATGGTCTAATGATGCTATTAATGGTTGAGAGGAACCATGCACTTAGATTATTATGTTTGATCTTTATGATGGATGTATATGACTTCTATGATGATGTATCATGTGATTATCTTTACTTTGATGTATCCAAGATTAGAATAGGAAGATGTACCTTATTCTATGTATGTGTATTCTTTTGAGCTTGTCATACCCTGTGACATGTACAGTGGATGATTGAGTATTTGAAATGTAATGAATAAACATTGTACTTATCATTATTATTTCATGTGGATGTTGTACCAGATAGATTCATGTATGTTAAATGTTTTTAGATGTAAACCAACGTTAAGGGATCTTAAAGAATGTAATCTATTAAGTATGTTATGTTTACTTTTAGATGGACATTACTATTTGCTTCCATTATTGTGCATAAGATATATGTGGTATTTACTTTCATGTAAAAAAAAAATGATACTAAACTTAGTGAAGTTCTAGGTTAATTCTTTGCATCCCTTGGTAGGGCATTACATTTGGTATCAAAGCCTGAGTTTCTACATTGGGAGCTCTGGGTATTTTGGAACAACTGGAACTTTGAACTATTAAGTGTATCTGTTCAACTTGAAACTAGGTGAACTGAAACAAAAATTGAACTGTTATTTGAATATTTTTCATACTTCAACACTTAGTTTCAAAACTGGAAATTTTAACTTAAACCTAAACATAGAACTGAACTTAGTACCTTGTACTGTTGTAGGATGGTATCTGGGACTAGTTCTTCTATTAGAGGTCATGGTAGAGGCTGAGGTAGAGGCCATGGTCATGGCAGAGCTATAAGTGTCCATGAGTCTACCCATGAGGGATTGGCTCATGTAGAGAGAAGGGAAGAGCAATCTAGTAGTGAGTAGGAAGAGAGCCGTAGAGAGGATCACGCTGAGTCCGAAGAGGTCAGTTTGAGACAGATGATGTAGACTATTCTAGAACGTCTACCTCCTATTCAATAATAGCTTAAAGTGAATTAGATAGAACAAGAGCATAGACCCAGATCTAGAAGTCCTCAGAAGGATCGTCAGAGGTCCATTCTGTCCACTCAGATGAAGGATCTTTCAAGATCCAAGGTTAAGCCTTTCAATGGGTAAGTTTTTGGTTATGTGGCCGAGTAGTGGCTTATTTCCCTCGACAGAATTTTTTCTATGCGGGAGTTCGACAGCAATGTTAAGGCAAGATTTGTGATCACCAATCTAGAGAATTTTGGGGCCACTTGGTGGATGATAGAGGAGAAGAAGTTGGGAATCGATATGAGCAGTGTTACATGGGAGTTATTCCTAAACAATTTTCGTGAATGATTCCTACCAGAGGAATGGAAGCAACAAAGGGCTGATGAATTTCATAATATTAGATAGTACACTTTATCAGTGACCAAGTATGAGCATAAGTTTTATGAGCTCGTATCTTTTTCAGGGTTCAGTGGAAATTCAGCTCAATTGACACAACATTTTATTAGGGGTTTAAATAATTGTATTATTGGGGGAGTTAATGTATTTGAGCCAAAAACCCTCAAGGATGCAGTGCATCGAGCTATCCTTGTTGAGAAAAGTGTCAACCTTGGTTAAGGTAGTTTTGTAGGAGCACCAACAACATCAGGATCTAAAAGCAACTACAATTCAGGTGGTAACAAGAAGTTTTCTTTCTCTAAGGGGAAATAGTATCAGCAACAGTCTCAGCAGACAGAGCAATAGAAGGGCTCAAATTCTCAAGCTCAAGGTGGCGGCAAAGGTTCTAACACCAAGAACAATCGCAATGCTCAACACAATAAACAGAATCAGTCCAATCAGCCAGCTTAGAGTAGCAGGTCTTTTGTGAGAAGGAACAGTCATCAGCAAACAAATGTACCACCTATGGGAAGAGGTTCTGGCAGAAATATGAAATGTTTTTCATGTGGTCAGATTGGAAATTATGCAGCTCAATGTCCTCAGTGAACACCTCAATTTTTAGGACCTAGAACTACCGTTTCAGAGCCTACAGTTGGCGATGCAGTAGAGCTCATAGAGTATTTGTAGCAGTTGATCAGCGTCAGGCAAATCATCAGGGAACAGTGGTTGAGACCACAGGTGCTATTAGAGGTATATCTCTTGTAGTATTGTTTGATTCAAGAGCTAAAAATTCATTTATTTCACCGTCAATAGTTTCTAAGTGTAAGCTAGATGCGGTGAAGCAAGATCATGGTTGGCAAGTGGAACTAGCCTCAGGCATTAAGGTCTCCACAGATTTTGTAGTTCATAAGTGTGGGCTTAGCTTAGGAAGCTTTGATATGGTAGTGGATCTTCGAGTCATACCCCTTGGTTCCTATGATGTGGTTCTAGGCATGGACTGGCTTAGATCTAATAGAGCCAGTATAGATTGTAGGAAGAAGATTATTACGTGTCAAGATGTCCAAGGGAATGATGTGAAAATAGTTGGGATACGGAGGCATATATCTCTGCGGATGATTTTTGCTATGTAATTGAAGAAAAGTTTCCATAAAGGATGTCAAATATTTTTTGTTATGGTAAATGATCTTGATGAGGAAGATTCCATGAGGAAGACTTTGGATCACCCGATTTTGCAGGAGTACGTAGATGTTTTTCCAAGTGAGGTTCCAGGCATGCCTCCAAAGAGGGACATTGACTTTACTGTTGATCTGATTCCTAGGGAGGAGCCTATCTCTAAAGATCCTTATCGCATGACTACATAGGAATTGGGCGAGCTACATCTTCAGCTAGAGGAACTTCTGGCCAAAGGGAGCATTCAACCTAGTGTATCACCATGGGGAGCTCCAGTGCTCTTTGTGAAGAAGAAAGATGGTTCTTTGTGCCTTTGTATTGACTACAGACGGGTTAATAAGGTGACTATTAAGAATAGGTATCCTTTACCTAGGATTGATGACTTATTCAATCAGGTCAAGGGAGCTATAGTATTCTCCAAGATTGATCTTAAGTTAGGATACCACCAGCTTCGCATTAAGGAAGCAAATATTCACAAGACCGCTTTTCAAACATGCTATGGGCATTATGAGTTCATAGTGGTACCTTTTGGGTTGACTAATGCTCCATCAATTTTCATGAGTTTGATGAATGGTGTGTTCTGATCTTATTTGGACAGGTTTGTACTCATGTTTCTTGATGACATATTGATATATTCCAAGACTCAGAAGGAGCATGAGGAACACCTGCGGTTGGTTTTGCAGTGTTTGAGGGACAACCAGCTTTATGCTAATGCAGCTAAGTGTGAATTCTTCAAATCAAAGATTCAGTATTTAGGGCATGTTATTTTAGGTGATGCTATTTCAGTGGATCCTGCAAAGATTCAGGCGATAATAGAATGGCCTACACCAACTAATGTGTTAGAAATTCATAGCTTCATGGGTTTAGCTGGTTATTATCGTAGATTTATCCAGAACTTCTCTAGGATAGCACATCCTATCACTTCTCTTCAAAGGAAAGGAAAGAAGTTTGTATGGATAGAGAAATGTGAGGAAGCTTTTCAAAGGATTATTGATCAAAGGATTATAGAAAATTTTGAGATTTGGAATTTATATATATATTGTGTATATATATGTTCATATTTTTAAATCTGCATATATATATATACTATACATATATATATGCATTATTTATACATATATTGTGATACAAAATTTGTATATATACATATACATATATATATACATATGTATAAATATATTTAATTGAAGAACCAAATAACAAATCGTGATAGAGTTTCATGTTAATAATATTTCATATCGCATAGAAACATTTTTCTAAAAAATGTTATTGAATAATTGCGTTAGTATTTAAAGGGGCAGATGGACCATTTTCCCCACCCCTATCGACACCATTATGACATTGTGATATTGCAGGGTACTGTGTGATCACAGTATACCTACGGTTTGCAGAGTACCTGCGACCTATAGCATACCTACGATCTGCAAGTCCTTTATGTGTCGACAGTACTATTAACTCACCGCTCAGTTTGCATTTTATTTAAAACATTTTTTTTTGTTATTAAAAGTAGACATTGTTAAATGTAATTTCATATGTTATTTGAGTATGAATTTTGACCTTTCAATATTGCATTATTAAATGTTATTATATATATATATATATATATATATATATATATTTATATTTATATTTTATTATTATTAATGTATGTATATATATATAAATATATATATATATACGTATGTAAGTATGTATGTATATATAATTAATTATAAAAGATTATTATGAAGATTTGAAATAATGGATCTCTCTTTTAATAATCTAAAATATTAATATTAAGCTTGACAATTATGAAGAGATATTAATAATTAATTTAATTAAACTCAGTTTAATTAAGATTAATTATCGAAGTTTTAGGATTGATATTATTGAATTCATTAGAATTGCTAATTGATTATTGAAATTTGATAGAGGTCAATTTTCAAACAATGGTTTTATAAACAAACTATTATTAGATCAAATAGAAAATTGAGTCTAATTGTTTGAAAGAAACTTTTATCTATGGGTTAGGATAAACATGAAAATTTCTCCACTTGACAATCAAATTGGGAAACATAAATTGAGACTTTTGCATTTAAGTTTTAAACTTGGCAAAACCAAAATATGTGTTTGCATTGTGTATTATTTATGCTATTGTTTTGGGTTTTGGGTTGACTAATGTTGACCAGTATAGGACATCTACCAGAGGCTTGGGGGTTATGTGATTATGATGTCATGATGATGTTTAATCTCGATCTTTATAAACCCAACCATGGTTATGTAATAGAATGCTCTATGTATTGGATGTGATTACTGATTGTTATAGTTGAGATTCTTATGTATGAGACACTTGACTTAACCATTATTTTGGTCATCGATCAGTTAACCTTGGTTATTTTCTAGTCGCCATGATGGGATTGAAATGTAGATTTATTCTTGATGATGTCATGATGTGACATGTTTGACTCAACCATTTTTGGAGTATTCGATCAGTATGATTGAGATATATATTTTGGTTATTGAGAGCCATTGGATACATTGATTATCAGTGATACTTCAGTTGCCAATAGAGAGTTGTTGTGTTCATGATTTTCTATGGATGTTTTCTCATGGGGAATCGATGCTTTTATGAATATTTGACGATTTTATTATGGATTATCTTTTTTGATTTTGAGATTTATGATTCCATGAGCATTAGGGTAGGATATCTGCATGTAGTGATGGGAAGTGGCTTACAATGGGGGCCAGGGCCCTAAGAGGCTGTCGAGGTAATTCATTGTAAGTTGGATTAATAAGTGATAACATTCACACCTAATACTAATTGAATGAACCTAAAAAGATAAGAGTTTTTTTCTCGCCCATGCCTTGAGTGCTTGTACAGGCTAGGATGGGAGTAGTGAGACGCATGGTTGTGACCTTGCATTTCGTAGTATGCTTCGTCAGTATGAGAGGATACTAGTAGCTGCATGAAATTAATATAGACCCGCAGAGTTTAGCTAACTACCAAGGTAACTTGTACGTGATAATTGCGATGACACTTTCCCACTTGCATAGTAGGTTCCTACATGTCATTGTGTGCCTCTGGGAATAGATGTCAAATTTTGTGTTTGGAACCTTTGAGTTAGTATACTTATAGGATTCCTGGACTTATGGTGATTTGTGCTATGTGATTTTGATAGCCTATTTAGGACTTGAGATTATCTCCTTTGCACGGTGGGATTGGACCACTTAGGTACCATGCATTTAGGTGGTAGTGTATTTTCCACTCTTATCATTTTGAGATTCATTGAGACATCGTGGTTGATGCGTCCTTCATGATGATGGTAGATATGTATCTTTTTTAATTGATGATTAGCATATGTTAGATGATGTTATCTTATGCTTTTATTTGCATGCTAGATTACTTTCTACATATGATGTTGTATATGTTAGGAGTGACATTCCTACTATGTAATACTGATGATCTCTTTAGTGATTTGGAATGTTACACATGGATGGATGGCTAGGATCCACGATGGTCTAATGATGCTATTAACAGTTGGGAGGAACCATGCACTTAGATTATTATGTTTGATCTTTATGATGGATGTATATGACTTCTATGATGATGTATCATGTGATTATCTTTACTTTGATGTATCAAAGATTAGAATAGGAAGATGTACCTTATTCTATGTATGTGTATTCTTTTGAGTTTGTCATACCCTATGACATGTACAGTGGATGATTGAGTATTTGAAATGTAATGAATAAACATTGTACTTATCATTATTATTTCATGTGGATGTTGTACCAGATAGATTCATGTATGTTACATTTTTTTAGATGTAAACCAACATTAAGGGATCTTAAAGAATGTAATCTATTATGTTATGTTTACTTTTAGATGGACATTACTATTTGCTTCCGTTATTGTGCATAAGATATATGTGGTATTTACTTTCATGTAAAAAAAAATGCTACTAAACTTAGTGAAGCTCTAGGTTAATTCTTTGGATCCCTTGGCGGGGCATTACATTTGGTATCAGAGCCCAAGTTTCTACATTGGGAGCTCTGGGTATTTTGGAACAACTAGAACTTTGAACTATTAAGTGTATCTGTTCAACTTGAAACTAGGTGAACTAAAATAGAACTTGAACTATTACTTGAATATTTTTCATAATTCAACACTTAGTTACAAAACTAGAAATTTTAACTTAAACCTAAACATAGAACTGAACTTAGTACCTTGTACTGTTGTAGGATGGTATTTGGGACTAGGTCTTCTATTAGAGGTCATGGTGGAGGCCGAGGTAGAGGCCTTGGTCATGGCAGAGCTATCAGTGTCCATGAGTTTTCCCATGAGGAATCAACTCATGTAGAGAGCAGGGAAGAGCACTCTAGTAGGAAGCAGGAAGAGAGCCATAGAGAGGATCAAGCTAAGTCTGAAGAGGTCAGTTTGAGACAGATGATGCAGACTATTCTAGAATGTCTAACTCATGTTCAAGAATAGCCTAAAGTGCATCAGACAGAACAAGAGCATAGACCCAGATCTAGAAGTTCTCAGAAGGATCGTCAGAGGTCCATTGTATCCACTTAGATGAAGGATCTCTCAAGATCCAAGGTTAAGCCTTTCAATGGGAAAAGTTTTGGTTATGTGGCTGAGCAGTGGCTTATTTACCTCGACCAAATTTTTGCCATGCAGGAGTTTGATAGCAATGTTAAGGCAAGATTTGTGATCACTAATCTAGAGAATTTTGGGGCCACTTGATGGACGATAGAGGAGAAGAAGTTGGGAATCGATATGAGTAGTGTTACAAGGGAGTTATTCCTAGAGAGTTTTCGTGAACGATTCCTACTAGAGGAATAGAAGTAGCAAAGGGCTGATGAATTTCATAATCTTAGATGGTACACTTTGTCAGTGCCCGAGTATGAGCGTAAGTTTTATGAGCTTATGTCTTTTTTAGGGTTCACTGAAAATTCAGCTTAGTTGACACAACATTTTATTAGGGGTTTGAATAACCATATTATTGGGGGAGTTAAGGTATTTGAGCCAAAAACCCTCAAGGATGTGGTGCATTGAGCTATCCTTGTTGAGCAAAGTGTCAACCTTGGTCAAGGTGGTTTTGTAGAGCACCAGTAGCATCAAGATCTAAAAGCAACTACAATTCAGGTGGTAACAAGAAGTTTTCTTTCTCTAAGGGAAAACAGTATTAGCAGCAGTCTCAGTAGACACAGCAACAGAAGGGCTCAAATTTTCAAGCTCAAGGTGGTGGCAAAGTTTCTAACACCAAGAAAAACCACAATTCTCAACGCAATAAACATAATCAGTCCAATTAGTCGACTCAGAGTAGCTGGTCTTTTGTGAGCAAGAATAGTCGTCAGCAATCAAATGTACCACCTATGGGAAGAGGTTCTGGCAAAAATATGAAATGTTTTTCATGTGGTCAGATTGGACATTATACAGCTCAGTGTCCTCAGCAAGCACCTCAATTTTTAGGACCTAGACCTACCATTTCAGAGCTTACAGTTGGTGATGGAGGTAGAACTCATAGAGTCTTTGCAGCAGTTGATCAGCATCAGGCAGATCATCAGGCAATAATGGTTGAGACCACAGGTGCTATTAGAGGTATATCTCTTGCAGTATTGTTTGATTCAAGAGCTGCAAATTCATTTATTTCATCATCTATAGTTTCTAAGTGTAAGCTCGATGCGGTGAAGCAAGATCGTGGTTGGCAAGTGGAACTAGCCTCAAGCATTAAGGTCTCCACAGATTTTGTAGTTCATAAGTGTGGGCTTAGCTTAGGAAGCTTTGATATGGTAGTGGATCTTTGAGTCATACCCCTTGATTCCTATGATGTATTTCTAGGCAAGGACTAGCTTGGATCTCATAGAGCCAGTATAGATTGTAGGAAGAATATTATTATGTGCCAAGATGACCAAGTGAATGATGTGTAGATAGTTGGGATACCGAGGCATATATCTTTGCGAATGATTTCTGCTATGCAATTGAACCGATGTTTTTGTAAGGGATGTCAGATATTTTTTGTTATGGTAAATGATCTTGATGAGGAAGATTCCATGAGGAACACTTTGGATCACCCGATTTTGCGAGAGTATTCAGATGTTTTTCCAAGTGAGGTTCTAGGCATGCCTCCAAAGAGGGACATTGACTTTAGTATTGATCTAATTCCTGGAATGGAGCCTATCTCTAAAGCTCCTTATCGCATGACTACATAGGAATTGGGTGGGCTACATCTTCAGATAGAGGAACTTTTGGCCAAAGGGAGCATTCAACCTAGTGTATCACCATGGGGAGCTCCAGTGCTCTTTGTGAAGAAGAAAGACGGTTCTTTGTGCCTTTATATTGACTACAGATAGGTTAATAAGGTGACTATTAAGAACAAGTATCCTTTACCTAGGATTGATGACTTATTCAATCAGATCAAGGGAGCTATAGTATTCTCCAAGATTGATCTTAAGTCAGGATACCGCCAGCGTCACATTTAGGAAGAAAATCTTCATAAGACCGCTTTTCGAATGTGCTATGGGCATTATGAGTTCACAGTGGTACCTTTTGGGTTGACTAATGCTCCATTGATTTTCATGATTTTGATCAATGGTGTGTTCTGATCTTATTTGGATAGTTTTGTACTCGTGTTTCTTGATGACATATTGATATATTCTAAGACTCAAAAGGAGCATGAGGAACACCTGCAGTTGGTTTTGCAATGTTTGAGGGACAATCAGCTTTATGCCAATGAACCTAAGTGTGAATTCTTCAAATTGAAGATTCAGTATTTAGGGCATGTTATTTCAGGTGATGGTATTTTAGTGGATCTTGCAAAGATTCAGGCGATAATAGAATGGCCTACATCGACTAATGTGTCAAAATTTTGTAGCTTCATGGGTTTAGCTGGTTATTATCGTAGATTTATCCAAAACTTCTCTAGGATAGCACATCCTATGACTTCTCTTCAAAGGAAAGGAAAGAAGTTCATATGGATAGAGAAATGTGAGGAATCTTTTCAAAAGCTCAAAGAGCTTTTGACAAGTGCACCGATTCTAGTTGTACTTGATCCAGAAGGTGATTTTATGGTATGTACAGATGCTTCTCTAGAAGGGATTGGGGCAGTGTTGATGTAGAATGGATGGGTGAATACGAATGAATCACACAAGCTCAAGGATCATGAGTTAAATTACCCTACGCATGATCTTGAGTTAGCATCAATAGTTCATGCTTTGACAAGATGGAGACATTTCTTGTTGGGGCATAGATTTGAGCTACATAGCGATCATCATAGTCTTCAATACATTTTCACACAGCCTAATTTAAATGATCACCAGAGGTGATGGATGGAGTTTCTATGCAAGTATGATTTTGACGTTAAGTACATTCAGGGTAAGGAGAATGTGGTGGTGGATGCTTTGAGTTGCAGGAGACATGTGGTATCATCGATGACCTTTGGTGTGGATTTGAGGAGTCGGATTCTTCATGCACTTCCTACAGATTCCTGGTATCAGGAAGTGTGCAGAGAGATTGATTCAAGAAAATCTTTGAAAGGTAAGTTTGTAGGTTACGTTCAAGAATCAGATGGTCTTTTGAGACATTTGGGGAGGATTTATGTGCCATTTTTGGATGAGCTTCACACATTGATACTGGTAGAAGCCCATCGTACACCTTACTTAGAACATCCAGGTGTCAAGAAGATGCATGCTGATTTGAGACATTTGTTCTTTTGGTCTGTGATGAAGTGAGATATTGCTGATTTTGTGGCTAGGTGCCTTGAGTGTCAGAGAGTTAAGGTAGAACATCAGCACTTGGCTGGACTTTTGTAGCCTAATCTCATTCCTTCTTGGAAGTGGGATATCATCTCCATGGATTTCATTGTAGGATTACCTATGACTATTTGTCGTCATAATGCTATCATGGTCACCGTTGATCGATTGACTAAGGTGGCACATTTTTCACCGATTAGGTCTTCCTACATAGTAGCTTCTATAGCTAATGTCTTTATGCATGATATTGTGAGGTTACATGGTATTCCTAGAAAGATCATTTCTAATAGGGATCCTGTATTCACATCTGCATTCTGGACATCGCTGCAGCATGAGATTGGAGTGCAGTTAAACTTCAATTCGGCATATCATCTGGAGACTGATGGTCAAACAGAGAGGGTGAATCAGGTTTTAGAGGATATGTTTCGGATGTATCTGATGGATAGGCAAACACATTGGGAGGATTATCTCTACCTAGTGGAGTTTTCTTACAACAATAGGTACCATAGTTCTATTGGTATGGCACCATTTTAGGCATTATACGGACGTCCTTGTCGTACACCATTGAGTTGGGACAGTCTTGAGGATCGCATCCTATTGGGTCCTAAGATGCTTCATGATATGGAGCAACAGGTAGTGTGTATCCATGAGCACTTGACTATGGCATAGGATAGGCAAAAGAAATATGTTGATGCTCATAGGACTGATAAGCAATTTTTTGTGGGTGATAAGGTTTTCTTGAGAGTGCGACCGTGAAAGAGTCCAATCCAATACGAAAAGGGTTCTAAGCTAGTACCTCGCTTTGTGGGACCATTCGAGATTCTAGAGAGGATTGGCCCGGTTGCTTACTGCCTTGCTCTACCGCCCAGCCTAGCTCACATTCATGATGTTTTCCATGTTTCAGTACTTCGGCAGTATATTCTTGATATTGTACATGTTCTTGATTGGAATGCATTGCAGGTAGAGGACAGGCAGCTGGCTTTGGAGCCAGTTCATATTCTGGAACAGTGGGGGTTGACCCTCAAGGGTCAAACCATCGAGAAGGTAAGGGTCCAATGGGACCCTACTGATGATTCTTCAGCTACTTGCGAGGATGTAGCTAGATTGTAGGAGTTATATCCCTACTTGTTTGTAGGCTTCCAGGAGTAAGCCTAACCCAAGGGGGGGTGGATGTAGTGCCTACCCTCGTTCACATCTTTTCTAGACTTATTGTTGCCATTATTATTAGACTTTGATGGACTAGTATTATGTTGATGGATTAGTGGTATTGTTTTGAGACTATCAGACATTATGTTATGGATTCAGTGGTTATATGATGAGATCATTTAGACTTTACATTTCATGCATACATGATGAACATTATATTATTTTCAGCTATTGTTGATGATTAGTTGGATGGTTATTATCTTATGTGTTTTATTATGGATACTTACCCCATACTTGCATGTGTATGGTGTGTGTGTTTTCTTATTGTATGGCATTTCTGATTTGGTTAAGGAAGGGAGTCGTAGTCACCTGCATAGTCGGGATCTACAAGATGCACCACTTCTTGCCATTATTTGTTTAGCTTAGCATTATATATATTGTATGTACATGCATGGTTTTTTTATAGGTTGCAGGTACCGGGTATCGACTTCCCTGAATTGCTAGGATGAGCGTACCCTATTATACTATCTCAATGATAAGAGAAGGGAGATAAATTCTCAAGTCCAAATTCCAAACCCTTAAGCCAATTGTCCTAGTGAGGTAGGACAAGTATCTGGATATTTTACCCACCGAATGTGTCGGATGACATGATTCGTGATTTTTAACCCTTTAGACTGATTTTGAGTGATTTTCTCTATGATGGGTTTTCATATTTTATCTTGCAGGTCTATGGTGAATTTTCTATTAATTAAGTCTTAATAAATAGATTTAATTAATTAATTAATTATTTGAGAAAATTAATACAAAATATCATGTTATTTGATATTTTGATTATAATTAATTAAATGTGAATTATTGAGGAAAATTGAATTAAATAAAAGAAAATTAGAAATTAAAATTAATAATAATTATAAAATAATAATAAAGTAATAAATAAATAATAATAATAAAAGATATAAAAATTAAAATAAAAGTTATAAATATCTAAATAGAAATTATATGAAAAGTAAATTGGAGTAATAAGCTTGCATGGGAGTTAACGCACTTGTCTATTTCTCAAGTGTCAACAAGATGGAGGTTAGTGCATCAATTAAGCACATGGTGTCTACAACCCTATGGCTCATCAAAAAGGTTGGAAAGGACCCATGCTTAGTTGGTGACACCTTCTAGCTGTTTCTAGAAGCACTCTAGATGTTTCCTAAGAGCTCTTTATATTCAGGTATTCCTAGAAGCTTAGACATAGCGTTTTGGAGTGTAATTGGAGCATTGGAGGACTCAAGAACTTTGAAGAAGGGAGGAGCTTGCTCTATAGATTTTTTGAGGAAGATCGAATTAGCATCAGAATCTGGGTAGATTCTTGTGATTTTACTTATGCTATTTTTGCATCATACATTCCCTGTCTTCTTCGTGTCTTCCATATGTCTTCTAAGAATTTTTCCTATTTTAATTGTATGTATTCTCTATATGGGTAGTTTAATTTATTTGAGAATTCTATATGCTTAGATCTGGAATGAACACGAGACTAGGGTTTAAATTTGTAGCCAAAACCATCAGATGATTTAATGGATAAAATTTGAGATCAAAGGATTATAGAAAATTCTGAGAATTGGAATTTATATATATATTGTGTATATATATGTTCATATTTTTAAATCTTCATATATATATATATATATATATATATATATATATATATATATATATATATATATATATATATATATACTATACATATATATATGCATTATTTATACATATACTGTGATACAAAATTTGTATATATACATATACATATATATATATATACATATGTATATATATATATATTTAATTGAAGAACCGAATAACAAATCGCGATAGAGTTTCATGTTAATAATATTTCATATCGCATAGAAACGTTTTTATAAAAAATGTTATTGAATAATCGCGTTAATATTTAAAGGTGCAGATGGACCATTTTACCCACCCCTGTCGACACCATTATGACACTGCAGTATCGCAAGGTACTGTGTGATCGTAGTGTACCTACAGTTTGCAGAGTACTTGTGACCCGCAGCGTACCTACAATTTGCAGGTCCTTTATGCACTGACGGTACTATTAACTCACTACTCAGTTTGCATTTAATTTTTTAAAAAAAAATTGTTATTAAAAGTAGACATTGTTAAATGTAATTTCATATGTTATTTGAGTATGAATTTCGACCTTTCAATATTGCATTATTAAATGTTATTCTATATATATATATATATATTTATTTTATTTTATTTATGTATGTATGTATGTATGTATGTATATATATATATATATATATATATATATATATATATATATATATATATATATATATATATATATACGTATGTAAGTATGTATGTATATATAATTAATTATAAAAGATTATTATGAAGATTTGAAATAATGGATCTCTCTTTTAATAATCTAAAATATTAATATTAAGCTTGACAATTATGAAGAGATATTAATAATTAATTTAATTAAACTCAGTTTAATTAAGATTAATTATCGAAGTTTTAGGATTGATATTATTGAATTCATTAGAATTGCTAATTGATTATTGAAATTTGATAGAGGTCAATTTTCAAACAATGGTTTTATAAACAAACTATTATTAGATCAAATAGAAAATTGAGTCTAATTGTTTGAAAGAAACTTTTATCTATGGGTTAGGATAAACATGAAAATTTCTCCACTTGACAATCAAATTGGGAAACGTAAATTGAGACTTTTGCATTTAAGTTGTAAACTTGGCAAAACCAAAATATGTGTTTGCATTGTGTATTATTTATGCTATTGTTTTGGGTTTTGGGTTGACTAATGTTGACCAGTATAGGACATCTACCAGAGGCTTGGGGGTTATGTGATTATGATGTCATGATGATGTTTAATCTCGATCTTTATAAACCCAACCATGGTTATGTAATAGAATGCTCTATGTATTGGATGTGATTACTGATTGTTATAGTTGAGATTCTTATGTATGAGACACTTGACTTAACCATTATTTTGGTCATCGATCAGTTAACCTTGGTTATTTTCTAGTCGCCATGATGGGATTGAAATGTAGATTTATTCTTGATGATGTCATGATGTGACATGTTTGACTCAACCATTTTTGGAGTCTTCAATCAATATGATTGAGATATATATTTTGGTTATTGAGAGCCATTGGATACTTTGATTATCAGTGGTACTTCAGTTGCCAATAGAGAGTTGTTGTGTTCATGATTTTCTATGGATGTTTTCTCATGGGGAATTGATGCTTTTATGCATATTTGATGATTTTATTATGGATTATCTTTTTTGATTTTGAGATTTATGATTCCATGAGCATTAGGGTAGGATATCTTCATGTAGTGATGGGAAGTGGCTTACAATGGGGGCCAAGGCCCTAAGAGGCTGCCAGGGTAACTCATTGTAAGTTGGATTAATAAGTGATAACATTCACACCTAATACTAACTAAATGAACCTAAAAAGATAAGAGTTTTGTTCTCACTCATGCCTTGAGTGCTTGTACAGGCTAGGATGGGAGTAGTGAGATGCATGGTTGCGACCTTGCATTCTGTAGTATGCCTCATCAGTATGAGATGATACTAGTGGCTGCATGAAATCAGTATGGACCTGTGGAGTTTAGCTAACTGCCAGGGTAACTTGTACGTGATAATTGCGATGACACTTTCCCGCTTGCATAGTAGGTTCCTACATGTCATTGTGTGCCTCTGGGAATAGATGTCAAATTTTGTGTTTGGAACCTTTGAGTTAGTATACTTTTAGGATTCCTCGACTTATGGAGATTTGTGCTATGTGATTTTGATAACCTATTTGGGACTTGAGATTATCTCCTTAGCACAGTGGGAGTGGACCACTTAGGTACCACGCGGTCGGGTGGTAGTTTATTTTCCACTCTTATCATTTTGAGATTCATTGAGACATCGTGGTTGATGCGTCCTTCATGATGATGGTGGATATGTATCCTTTTTTATTGATGATTAGCATATGTTAGATGATGTTATCATATGATTTTATTTGCATGCTAGATTACTTTCTACATATGATGTTGTATATGTTAGGAGTGACATTCCTACTATGTAATACCAATGATCTCTTCAGTGATTTGGAATGTTACGCACGGAGGGATGGCCAGGATCCACGATGGTCTAATGATGCTATTAATGGTTGGGAGGAACCATGCACTTAGATTATTATGTTTGATCTTTATGATGGATGTATATGACTTTTATGATGATGTATCATGTTATTATCTTTACTTTGATGTATCAAGGATTAGAATAGGAAGATGTACCTTATTCTATGTATGTGTATTCTTTTGAGCTTGTCATACCCTGTGACATGTACAGTGGATGATTGAGTATTTGAAATGTAATGAATAAACATTGTACTTATCATTATTATTTCGTGTGGATGTTGTACCAAATAGATTCATGTATGTTAGATATTTTTAGATGTAAACCAACATTAAGGGATCTTAAAGAATGTAATCTATTATGTATGTTATGTTTACTTTTAGATGGACATTACTATTTGCTTCTGTTATTGTGCATAAGATATATGTGGTATTTACTTTCATGTAAAAAAAAAATGCTACTAAACTTAGTGAAGCTCTAGGTTAATTCTTTGGATCCCTTGGTGGGGCATTATATATATATATATATATATATATATATATATATATGTATGTATGTATGTATGTATGTATGTATGTATGTATGTATGTATGTATGTATGTATGTATGTATGTATAATTAATATATATAACAATTGATATTTGTATCTTAGTATTACTATAAAATTTTATATAGATTATTGATTATTGATATTATATTCATTATGTATAATACTTATTAGTAGTTAATTTATATACTGAAATGGGGATATCACAGTGTCTACCAAGCTCACTCGAGCGTTGAAGGAAATTATGGCAGGAAATAGTGTTAACCGAGTTCTCATGGTTACTAAAGTAAAATTGATCAGAGTTAATGTGAACCAATTTCACTTAGTTGCCAAAGGATTTTGCAAGTTTGTAATGTTAATTGAGCATCTATTAGTTAACATAGGGAATCAGTTTAGGACCACTGTTTACCAAGCTAGGTCAGCCAGTGAAGGATTTTTGTTAATTTGGGATATGAAGTTTAATTATTTCATGTATTAATTCCAGCCAACTAGGAAAATGATTATTGGTCATTGTAATTTTTATTGAGCCAACTTGACAATCTGAACTATATAAATATAAAGTCAAGTTGTGATTTTCAATGTATGCAAGTGTGTTGATTGATTGAGAAGGAACGCGTGAGCAAACTTGAAGGATGATCATATATCTTTGTGGAGTAGCAAAGTAATATTCGATCAGGAAGGATCTAGTGTGGAGCAAAACATAGATCTATAATTAGAAATTGAGTTGCATCAAATTCAAGTCATCTCATTGTTACTCTCTAACCATTGTAGCAGTGATTAGAAATCTCTTAATAGAGATGGTTTAACAGCCATTTATAAATCCTCTAACAAGGTGACAATTTCTTTGACTTGTTTTCAAAAATTTTCACAACGGCACTCCTTACAGGGTGATTAAATTCTCTAACAAGGTCACACCTAATAGTGTGTTTTGTAACCTTTAACTAGGTTGGCTCCTAACAGGACTCACTTTAGAAGAGTGAAAAATAGTAACTAGTTACATTGGTGGTTTTTCCCATATTGGATTTCCACGTTAAATTTGGTGTCTCTTGTGTTCATTTTTTTTCTCTCATGTTTGCAAGTTATTTCTATTGATGTTAGATCTACTAAAGTTAGACATACTCTGCATTTACCAAGTTGCAACATTTTTTGTATGTTTACTAAGTGATAGAAGTGATTAGTTTTATCAGACATCTAAGGGATCTAAGGATTTTTTTTATGATAACTAATTCATCCCCCCTCTCAGTTACTCCATCTATATTTCTAACAATTAGTATCAGAGCTTTTAGTGCTTGCAGGAAAGGTTTCAAGGACCTAAGCTAAAGATTAGGATGTTTTACAAGAGAGAAATTCCAAATCTTAACAGAGATAACTTTTTAGCATGGTAGGGACTTATGAGACTTCATCTAGCTTCCATTGGTGATTTAGGATGCAAATGTCTTGATGAAGAATATAAAGCTCCTACTGGCACATTATCTATTGGAGATATTGTAGAGAAAAAGAACCATAACACCATGATGATAGACATTACATTAGCTCTTACCTATGAAGAATTTGATGAGATCAAGGATTGCAAAAATACTTTTGAAATTTGGAACAAGATAAAATAAATCTATAGTGGTGATGAAAATATGATGAGAGCCAAAGCAAAAAGCCTTAGAGGATAGTTTGATTAGATGGAAATGAGAGAAGATGAAAATATTACCAAATATGTGAAAAGAGTCAAAGCCAATGTTAGTGCAATCAGAGCTTCTGGAGGAGATATCAAGGATGAAACTATTATAAGTAAAGTTCTCAGAACATTACTCCCTATTTATGCAATTAGAGTATTTCTTATTCAAGAAAGAAGGTGTGAGGAAAATCATTAGATAAATTTGGATGCCATAGTGGGAAGATTGACAACTTTTGAGCTAGACAACTATAACAATTATGTTCCAGCTTCCAATAATATTGAATCTGCATTTGAGGCCAAACTTTCTCTTAATGAGAAAGGAAATAAAATAAAGGACATTTAGTTAGAAAGTGAAGAAGAATTAGAAGAGAGTTCGGATAGTGATCTTGAATTTTTTGAAGCATTTCTTGCAAGGAAATATTCTAGAGGTAGAGGAAAATACAAAGGTAAAGCTCCCTTAATCTATTTTTCATGTGAAGAAATTGGTCATATTATTTCTAGGTATCCAAACAAAGAAAGCAAAGATGAGAAGAAAAGTCACAAGTTCAATGGTAAGAAGGATTTCAAAAATCATAAATCATTCAAGGACAAAGGTAAGAAAACTTAGTTTATGGCTAAAGAGTGTGATAATAGTGAAGATGAGATAGTTAACATTGTTGTAAAAGATGAATCTGATGATGAAGGAGATAAGATGGAACTTATCTCTCATGTGAGTAAAAATGATACATGGATCATAGATAGTGGTTATCACATCACATGACTAGAGACAAGACAAATTTTGAACACTTTGAAGACTATGATGGTGGCAGTGTAAGATTTGGAAACAATGAACCTTGTTGCATAAAAGGAAGAGGCATAATTTCATTAACCCAAGAACTTGTATGTGACAATGCCTATTGGGTTGAAGGACTAAAGCATAATATTTTGAGTTTGGCATAGCTAATCAACATTGGATTCAAGATAGAATTAATGCAAGGCAAGGCTAGACTATTGGATGATGAAGAAAAACATATTGGATCAGGCAAACAAACTAAAAGTAATCTATTTTATCTCAATCTTGGTGATTGCTCATGTTTTATTGTTCAAGTTGAAGGAAGTTTGTTATGGCATAGAAGGTTATGTCATGTAAATTTTGATAACCTGGTAAAGATAAGAAAATTCAAGAAAGTAAGAGGTGTTCCTAGTTTGAAGAAAATAGATGTTGGTTTGTGCAAGAACTATCAAATTGGAAAAGTGGGACAGACTGGTTTTAAAAGAAAAAAATATCAAACTAAAGATATCATAGAAATTGTGCATACTAATTTATGTGGACCTATTGGAGTAGAAAACTATAATGGAGAAAAATATTTTATTCTTTTTGTCGATAACTACTCTAGGATGATGACTATTGTGTATTTAAGAGAGAAGTTAGAAGAATTTGAGAAATTTAAATGGTATTTAGAAAGAGTAGAGAAAGAAAAAAAGAAAAGACTAAAATTCTTAAGATCAAAAAGAGGTGGTGAATTCATCTCCAGTAATTTAACAACTTTTGCATTGAAAGAGGAATCAAAAGATAGGCATCAGCCCCTAGAACTCCTGAGCAGAATGGAATAGATAAAAGGAGAAACATATCTATCATGGACTATAAAAGGAACCTAATGATTGAAAAGAACATTGCTATCAAATACTGGAAGGAATCTATCAGCACTACAGTTCATACTTTGAATCAAGGTCAGTTGAAGAAAGATTCAGACAAGACTCCCTATGAATTGTGCTATGGCTACAGACCAATGTAAGTTACCTAAAAGTATTTTGAAGCAAATGTTACATCTTGAAAGAATCTAGAAAAGGAAAGATGGATGTAAAATGTGATGAAGGAATATTCTTAGGATATTCTTGCAAAAGTAAGGCATATAGATGTTTAAATCTGTCCACTCATAAAACCATAGAAAGTGTACATGTGAGAATTGATAAGTTTGTAGAAAATATTGAAGAAGAAAGCAAGAAGGAACCAGAATATTACAGGAGATTTTTTTACATAGAACCTGATACATTGCTAGACACATCTATCAATAAGTAGACTTCATCTAGTGAGCCTAGTATAATTACTAAGTTGCAAGAAGTTCCAACTAAGTCATAAGGACCCAAGTCACATTTTGAAGTGACCAAGCCAATGCCTATCGAGTTTGAGCAACCAAAGCCTGAAGTTGAAATTCAAAATCAAGATAGCGGAATTTTTTCAAAAGGCAAAGAACCTGTATTGGCCAAGTATGTTAGAAGGCATCATGCACCTATTGGTGATAAATCAAAAGGTACTATGAGAAGAAGTAAGCTAAAAAGTACATTTCTACTTGCTGATTTTGAACCTAGAAGTGTTAAAGATGCATTAGAAAATGAAAATTGGATTGAGGCTATGAATGATGAAATACAAAAGATAGAAAAGAACAAAACTTGGACTCTTATACCTAGGCCTAAAGATAAAATTGTGATTGGAACAAAATGGGTATTTAGAAATAAGTTAAATGAAGATGGACAAGTATCAAGAAAAAAGGCAAGACTAGTGTGTAAAGAATATTCTCAAGAAGAAGGAATTGATTATGGTGAGACCTTTGCTCCTGTTGAAAGATTAGAAGGTGTCAAGACCCTACTTGCATATGCAGCACATAAAGGATTTAAGGTATATCAGATGGATGTTAAATCTACATATCTCAATTGTATTCTTGATGAAGAAGTCTACATTGAACAACCAAAAGGCTTTGTTGATCCAAATAAGAAGGACATAGTTTGCAAGTTGCACAAAGATTTATATGGTCTAAAACAAGCTCCTAAAGCATGGTATGAGAGGTTGCACAACTATCTTCTAGTAATGCATTCCAAAACCAAGCATATTGCTATTAAATATCATTTTGTTAGAGAACTAGTATAGGACAAAGAAATTAGACTGGAATATATCCATACAAAAGGACAGAATACAGACATATTTACCAAGCCATTACCTAAGGATGCATTTTTTTTTATCTAAGAGGTAAGTTAGGGGTCATTCCCCTATCTGAAGCTCACTAAATAAAGTTTTAGTGATGCATCAAAAGGAACCTAGTTGAAGATCTATTGGTTGATGCAGCATAGTCTAGATAGTATTACATATGAATTAGTACTCAAGGTACATTGATATTCACTTGGTATGTGTTGTCAAAGAGGGAGAGTTTACTCTCATATCTATTTGAATTTTTTTTGAAGAGTACAACTATCTAATTCCTTCATAGAGGGAGAGTACTACATATAAAAGAAGTTTGTGGTGTAAAATCAAAAGGGAGAAACTTTCTATCAAAGAAAGTCTTATTCATAAATTTCATTGTGGTATGACATGTTGTGTTGCCATAAATGACAAAGAGGGAGATTGTTGGATAAATTATCCAATTGTGTGTTGTCTTTGATGTTACACAAATGTCATATCAATTGTATATATCAGTTATCAGTAATAGTTTTTATCGTCTACCGAGCACTCCTAGAGATTACTCTACGAAGACTGTGTCTACCGAGCTCACTCAAGCATCAAAGGAAATGCTGACAGGAAATAGTATTAGTCAATTTATCATGGTTAATTAAGGAAAGTTGATCAGAGTCAGCGTGAACTGAGTTCACTCAATTGCCAAAGGATTTTGCAAGTTTGCATTGTTAACCAAGAATCTGTTAGTTGACATAGGGAATCAGTTAAAGACTAGTGTTTATCAAGCTAGGTTGGCCAGTGAAGGATTTTTGTTAATTTGAAATATGAAGTTTAATTATTTCAAGTATTAATTCTAGCTGACTAGGAAAATGATTATTGGTCATTATAATTTGCATTGAGCTGACTTGACAATTTGAACTATATAAATATAAAGTCAAGTTGTGATTTTCAATGTATGCAAATGTATTGATTGATTGAGAAGGAAAGTGTGAGTGAACTTGAAGGATGACTATATATCCTTGTGGAGTAGAAAAGTAATATTTGGTCAAGAAGGATCTAGTGTGGAGCAGAATAGAGATCTATAATCAGCAATTCAGTTGCATCAAATTCAGGTCATCCCATTGTCACTCTCTCTAACTATTGTAGTAGTGATTGGAATGTTAGAATTGCTTTATAATAACTAAGAAGGGGGGGGGGGGGGGGGGGGTTGGGAGAGGGGTGGGTGAATCAATTATTCAAGGTCCAGATGTCTCTTTCAAACTTTTCACTGAGTGTGATAAATCCATTCAATCATTCATTCATGCAAACTTTAACTTGTCTAATTAGCAAGTTACTACAAATCAACATGCAAGTATAACACATAGGAAATCAACACATGACACAGTAATTTATGTGGAAACCCAATTTGAGAAAAACCACTAGTAACATACTACTCAATTCTCACCCTTTTGAAGTGATGCCCTATGAAAGGCTTGCGTTGTTAAAGGCTTACAACACACACTATTAAATGTGACCTTGTTAGAGGATTTAACCACCCTATTAGAAGTGGGCTTGGTAAAAGGACTTTAGAACATCCACTTAGAATGTCAACCTATTAAAAGATTTACAAATGGTTGTTAGGCCAACCTAATTCCATGGGATTTTTAGATCTAATACAATTGCTAGAGAGTATTAAAAAATCTTGACCTGACTACAACATAAAACTTATCTTGCAGATCTTAGATCACTTCTCTGCTCATATACTTGCCTCACCTTCTATCTCTACAACTCTTAACTGCTTGCCTTTTCTTTCAAACCTTTTCTTTTTGAGTCTCCATACTCAATGTACCAATGTAATCATCTCTTCATGACCACTTGTAGAAGAAGAGCCTATGTGCTCTTCCTTCTCCTTCTTGATACTCTTTCAATTACTCTACATATTTTACACTTCTACAACAATAGTATCAATAGCTCCTTGCTTCTTGGTTTATGACTTCTTAAATAGAAGTCTTGTAGTTTCTTTTCCTGCTCAATTCTTCCATTTTTCAATTTCAATTCACATGGATTAGGTAGGATACATTGTATCTAACCCCTATTTTTTCCCTCTAGAAACTTCTTGAATAATCCTTTAGAATTCACCCAAAAATGGTTTACATAAGATTCTATATCAACAACTCATCATCCTTGTCTTCCAACTAGTTCACAAAATTCAATGCAACCACTATGTTAGCTCAGATTTGGAAAATCTTCATCATTTGAAATAATGTAGTAGCTCAGCACTATTGAAATACTAGTACTCGGCACATACTATGTTACTCAGCATCAACTATTTTTTTCTTGATGCTCAGCACCTAAAGATCACTAGGCACTAACTAAAAATTTTCCTAATGTTTGGCACTTGATCTTTTACTTGGCACTTGAAGATCACTTGGAACTAACTAAAAATGTCTATTACTTGGCTTCTATTAAGAATTTTCTCAACTTCAACTAATTTTTTTGGCACCTTCTGATGACCTAAGTTAAAGCTTTGCATTCAACCTTGTTACAAATTCTTCTTCCAATGTATCTAAGTGTGACCAACCTCTATATCTTTGACTATGTCATCAATACATTACTTAACCATTGTCTTAACTGATCCTTACACTTCATTACAATATCATAACTCAACATTTCCTTTAGGTGCTCTTGTTACATCTTGTTGATCAAATCCTCTTCATCAATCAACTAAGTGATAGTGCATAAATCTTATAAGTGAATATCATCCCTACAGATAGCAAGTTTGACATCAATGGAAAAATAATGATTGAAATTTTTTTTTTACAACAATCTCCCTCTTTGATCTTAAAAACAATGAGCTTTTAAATCAGATTTCAAACAATCTCCCTCTTTGGCATTGATGGCAAACCAAATTGATCAACCATCAGACTAAACTATTCCACCAAAAAAAAACTTACTAGGTTAGAACAGTAAGTCAAATGCCAAAAACTAATTTGTAACATCACATCTCCTACTACTATTTTGATTGATTCATTTCACTTCTCCCTCTTTACTGTTGTATCCTTTATCTTTATCTTTCTTCATCTTCTGCTATTCTGATCAACATTTGAAATCTCCCTCTACTTATTTCATCCTTTATCTGTAATAGTCTTATTGATCAATTGTTCACTTCTCACTCTTTGAAAACAATGCCAAAAATGTATTAGCATCTTTAATATGTAGATGTAGCTTTTATAGATTTAGTCAATCTCTCCCTCTATCACCTTGCTTGTGACTGATTTGAAATTTTAAGCACTTCTATTACTTTAAGCATGGAACCCAAAGTAAACATCCTCTGCATCAATGTGTAAAATCTTCAACATTCAGCTTATTTGATGGAGGGAATTCTTGCTTTTTCTTTAAGTAGCTTTAGCTAGGGGTATCACCCCTAACTTACCTCTAAGATACTCAAAAGCATCTTTAGGTTGGGCTTTTGTGAAGATATCAGCAATTTTTTCCTTTAAGCTAACATATTCCATCTTCACTTGTTTATCGTACACTAGCTCTCTTACATAGTGATACTTAATTGCAATATGTTTGGTTTTACCATGCATTATTGGATTCTTTGATATATTGATAGCACTTGTATTATTACAATAAAGTGTCACGGGCTTAATTACCTCTTCCTTCATAACTTGCAACAAATGTTTGATCCACACAATATTAGTGTAGTTTATAGCAGCTACCACATATTTAGCTTTAGTAGTAGACTGTGAGGTATAGCTTTTTTTTTGCTTGTCCATGTAATCAACCTCTTTCCTAAGAAAAGTGCTCCTCAAATGGTGCTTTTAATATCATCAATGTTACCTCCCCAATCTACATCAGTATATCATTCTTTTTGTAGTACAAACCAAAGTCGTCAGTTCCTTTCAAGTATCTCAATATTTTCTTTACTACCATTAAGTGGTTTTCTCTTAGATTGGCAGAAAATCAAGCCACTATTCTCACAACTAATGCAATGTCTAGTCTACTATGTACAACATATTGTAGCTTTCCAATCATTGACCTATACAATGTCTAATTTACTTCAGTAGACTCATCATTCTTGGATAGCTTATGTCCAGTTGTCATTTGTGTGTTGACTGGTTTTGAGTCTTCTAGCCCAACTATTTTGAGTACTTCCTTGATGTATTTGAATTGAGTCACAAATATGACATGCTTCAATTGATGTACTTGTAATCCAACAAAGAATTTGATTTCTCCAAACACTGACATCTCAAATTCATGCATCATTTGGTTTGCAAAATCTTTTCATAAAAAATCTTTTCCTCCAAATATTATGTCATCAACAAAGATTTCTAAAATCAAAATGTTTGTTCTTTCAAATCCTATTTTTATAAGATATTTGTGCAACCTTTCATACCATGCTCTTGGTTCTTGCTTCAGTCCATAAAGTGCTTTGTGTAGTTTGCAAACCATGTTCTTGTTCTTCTCATCAACAAACCCCTCTGGTTGTTCTATGTAGACTTCCTCTTCTAATATACCATTCAAAAAAGCTGACTTCACATCCATCTAGTAAACTTTGAAACCTTTATATGCAACATATGCAAGTAATGTTCTTACTACCTCCATTCTTACAATAGGAGAAAATGTCTCTCCATAATCTAGTCCTTCTTCTTGTGCATAGCCTTTGCAAACTAGTCTAGCTTTATTTCTTGTTATTTCACCATTCTCATCAAGTTTCTTTTTGAACACCCACTTGGTACCAATCACATTCTTATGAACTGCTCTGGTGACTAGAGAACAAGTTTTATTTTTCTCAATCTGATCTATCTCTTCTTTCATGGCCTTATACTAGTCATCATCTTGCAGTGCATCTTTGACTATTTTGGGTTCAACCTTACTTAGTAGACATGATTCATTTTTGGGTCTATTCATTGTCATTGGTCTAGCATCCTTATCACCAATGATTTGATCTGCATGGTGATGTCTTCTTACATACTTAGCTAACCTAGGTTCATGAATCTTATAAGTGAATATCATAGTGCATGAATCTTATAAGTGAATATCAACTAAGTGATAGTGCATGAATCTTATAAGCGAATATCAATTAAGTGATAGTGCATGAATCTTATAAGCGAATATCATCCCTACATATAGTAGGTTTGACATCAATGGCAAAATAATGATTGAAAATAATCTCCCTCTTTGATCTTCAACAACAATGAGCTTTTCAATCAGATTTCCAACATGGAAATCTCTTAACAGAGTTGGTTTAATAGCCATTTGTAAATCCTCTAACAAGGTGACAATTCCTTTGAATTGTTTTCAAGACCTCTCACAAGGCCACTCCTTACAGAGTGATGAAATTCTCTAACAAGGTCACACCTAACAATGTGTTTTGTAACCTTTTAACCAAGTTGGCTCATAATAGGGCTCACTTCATAAGAGTGAAAATAGTAACTTGTTATATTGGTGGTTTTTCCCATATTGAGTTTCCACGTTAAATCTAGTGTCTCTTGTATTCATTTCTTTTCTCTCATGTTTGTAAGTTATTTCTATTGATGTTAGATCTGCTAAAGTTAGACATACTCTGCATTTACCAAGTTACAACATTTTTCGTATGTTTATCGAGTGACAACAATGATTAGTTTTATTAAACATCTAAGGGATCTATTGATTTATTTTGGTGGTAACTTATTCACCCCCCCCCCCCCCCCCCCCTCAGTTACTCCATCTATATTTCCAACATGGCTTTAGTTTTCAAATCTATTATTTTTCAGAGGCTTTTTGTATTGCATATGGTTGTCAACTTTTTTGGGTGCAATTTTGGCCCAAACAAACTTTACCATTGGATTCGTAGCACCCAAGAATCCCTATTTCCATATAAAAAAATTACAATTTGGACACAATTACATTTTGAGGCAACAAAATTGCCCCCAGATCTAGGTACACTTCTTGAGGTGACAAATTTTTTTTTTTATTACACCTTTGTGCTCTTCCTTCTCCTTCTTGGCACTCTTTCAATTACTTTACAGATTTTACACTTCTGTAGCAATAGTATCAGCAGCTCCTTGCTTCTTTGTTTATGACTTCTTAAATAGAAGTCTTGGAGTTCCTTTTCCTGCTCAATTCTTCCATTTTTCAATTTTAGTTCACATGGATTAGGTAGGATACATTGTATCTAACCCATATATTGTTTCCTCTGGAAACTTCTTGAATAATCCTTTAGAATTCACCCAAAAATGGTTTCTATAAGATTCTATTCCAACAACTCATCATCCTTATCTTCCAACTTATTCACAAAATTCAATGCAACCATTATGTCAACTCAGATTTGGAAAATCTTCATCGTTTTAAATAATGTAGTAGCTTAGCACTATTGAAATACTAGTGCTTGGCACATACGATGTTACTCGGCATCAACTATGTTTTTTCTAATGCTCGGCACCTAAAGATCACTTGGCACTAACTGAAATTTTTTTTTATGCTCGAAACCTAATCTTTTACTCAGCGCTAACTAAAAATATCTGTTACTTGGCTTCTATTAAGAATTTTCTTAGCTTCAACTAATTTTCTTGGCACTTTTTGATGATCAAAGCTAAAGCTTTGCAGTCAACCTTGTTACAACTTCTTCTTCCAATGTATCTAAGTATGACCAACCTCTATATCTTTGAGTATGTCATCAATACATTACTTAACCATTGTCTTAACTGATCCTTGCACTTCATTAATATATTATAACTCAACCTTTCCTTTAGGTGCTCTTGTTACATCTTGTTGATCAAATCCTCTTCATCAATCAACTAAGTGATAGTACATGAATCTTATAAGTGAATATCATCTCTACATATAGTAGGTTTGACATCAATGACAAAACAATGATTGAAAACAATATTTTACAACAATCTCCCTCTTTGATCTCCAACAACAATGAGCTTTTCAATCAGATTTTGAACAATCTCCCTCTTTAGCATTGATGGCAAACCAAACTGATCAACCATCAGACTAAACTATTTGACCAAAATAAACCTAATAGGTTAGAACAGTAAGTCAAATGCCAAAAATTAAGTTGTAACATCACATCTCCTACTACTATTCTGATTGATTCATTTCACTTCTCCCTCTTTGTTGTTGTATCTTTCATCTTTATCTTTCTTCATCTTCTATTGTTCTGATCAACCTCTGAAATCTCCCTCTACTTCTTTCATCCTTTATCTTTAATAGTCTTATTGATCAGTTGTTCACTTTTTTGTCTTTGACAACAATGTCAAAGACGTATTAGCATCTTTAATATGTAGATGTAGCTTTTATAGATTTAGTCAGTCTCTTTCTCTATCACCTTGCTTGTGACTAATTTGAAATTTTCAGCTCTTCTATTACTTTAGGCATGGATCCCAAAGTAAATATCCTCCACATCAATGTGTAAAATCTTCAACATTTAGCTTATTTGATGCAAGGCATTCTTGCTTTTTCTTTAAGTAGCTTTAGCTAGGGGTATCACCCCTAACTTACCTCTAAGATACTCAAAAGCATCTTTAGGTATGGCTTTTGTGAAGATATCAGCAATCTATTCCTTTGAGCTAACATATTCCATCTTTACTTGTTTATCTTCCACTAGCTCTCTTATATAGTGATACTTAATTGCAATATGCTTTGTTTTAGCATGCATTACTGGATTCTCTGATATATTGATAGCACTTGTATTATCACAATAAAGTGTCATAGGCTCAATTATTTCTTCCTTCATACCTTGCAGCAAATGTTTGATCCACACAATGTTAGTGCAGTTTATATCAGCTACCAAATATTTAGCTTTAGCAGTAGACTGTGAGGTGTAGCTTTGTTTTTTGCTTGTCCATGTAATTAACATCTTTCCCAAGAAAAGTGCTCCTCCATTGGTGCTTTTTCTATCATCAATGTTACCTCCCCAATTTGCATCAGTATCGGCTCTCAGTTCAAATTTTTCATTCTTTTTTGTAGTACAAACCAAAGTCCTCAGTTCCTTTCAGGTATCTCAATATTCTCTTTACTACCATAAAGTGGTTTTCTCTTGGATTGGCAAAAAATCTAGCAGCTATTCTGGCAGCTAACGTAATGTCTGGTCTACTATGTACAACATGTTGCAACTTTTCAATCATTGACATATACAATGTCTGATTTACTTCAGTAGACTCATCATTCTTGGATAGCTTATGTCTAGTTGTCATTGGTGTGCAGACTAGTTTTGAGTCTTCTAGCCCAAACATTTTGAGTACTTCCTTGATGTATTTGGATTGAGTCACAAATATTCCATGCTTCAACTGATGTTCTTGTAATCCAACAAAGAATTTGATTTCTCCAAACATTGACATCTCAAATTCATGCTTCATTTGGTTTGCAAAATCTTTGCATAAAACATCTTTTCCTCCAAATATTATGTCATCAACAAAGATTTTTGAAATCAAAATGTCTTTACTTTCCTTAGATTTGATTTACAAATTGCTATTTTCATCTGTTCTTTCAAATCCTATTTTTATAAGATATTTATGCAACCTTTCATACCATGCTCTTAGCACTTGCTTCAGTTCATAAAGTGCTTTGTGTAGTTTGCAGACCATGTTCTTGTTCTTCTCATCAACAAACCCCTCTGGTTGTTCTATATAGACTTCCTCTTGTAGTATACCATTCAGAAAAGCTGACTTCATGTCCATCTGGTAAAATTTGAAACCTTTATATGCAGCATATGCAAGTAATGTTCTTACTCCTTCCATTCTTGAAATAGGAGCAAATGTCTCTCCATAATCCAGTCCTTCTTCTTGCGCATAGCCTTTGCAAACTAGTCTGGCTTTGTTTCTTTTTATTTCACCATTCTCATCAAATTTTTTTCTAAACACCCACTTGGTACCAATCACATTCTTATCAACTATTCTAGGGACTAGAGACCAAGTTTTGTTTTTCTCAATCTAATCTATCTCTTCTTTCATGGCCTTATACCAGTCATCATCTTGTAGTGCATCTTTGATTGTTTTGGGTTCAATCTTGCTCAATAGACATGATTCATTTTTTAGTATATTCCTCATCATTGGTCTAGCATCCTTATCACCAATAATTTGACTTGCATGGTGATGTCTTCTTAGATACTTAGCTAATCTGGGTTCATGAATCTTATAAGTGAATATCATAGTGCATGAATCTTATAAGCAAATATCAACTAAGTGATAGTGCATGAATCTTATAAGTGAATATCAATTAAGTGATAGTGCATGAATCTTATAAGCAAATATCATCCCTACATATAGAAGGTTTGACATCAATGGAAAAATAATGATTGAAAACAATCTTTTACAACAATCTCCCTCTTTGATCTACAACAACAATAAGCTTTTCAATCAGATTTTCAACATGGAAATCTTTTAACAGAGTTGGTTTAACAGCCATTTGTAAATCCTCTAACAAGGTGACAATTCCTTTGAATTTTTTTCAAGACCTCTCACAAGGCCACTCCTTACAAGCTAATGAAATCCTCTAACAATGTCACACCTAACAATGTGTTTTGTAACCTTTTAACCAAGTTGGTGCCTAACAGGGCTCACTTTAGAAGAGTGAAAAATAGTAACTTGTTATATTGGTGGTTTTTTGCATATTGGGTTTCCACATTAAATCTGGTGTCGCTTGTATTCATTTCTTTTCTCTCATGTTTGTAAGTTATTTCTATTGATGTTAGATCTACTAAAGTTAGACATACTCTGCATTTACCAAGTTACAACATTTTTTGTATCTTTATTGAGTGACAATAATGATTAGTTTTATTAGACATCTAAGGGATCTATTGATTTATTTTTGTGGTAACTGATTCACCCCCCCTCTCAGTTACTCCATCTATATTTCCAACATGGCTTTAGTTTTCAAAGCTATTATTTTTTAGAGGCTTTTTGTATTGCATCTGGTTGTCAACTTTTTTTGGTGCAATTTTGGCCCAAACGAACCTCACCATTGGATTTGTAGCACCCAAGAATCCCTATTTCCATATAAAAAAATTCCAATTTGGACACAATTACAGTTTGAGGCAACAAAATTGCCCCCAGATCTGGGTACACTTCTTGAGGTGACAATTTATTTTTTTATTAAAAAATATAAATTAAAAAAAAAACAATATCAAAATACTTTATTTTTTTGAAAATTTGTAAGTCTTTTTAGTAAAAAGTGCATGCTTTTTTAAGCCTTTCAAAAACAATTTTAAAGCCTTTGTAAAAGGATGTTGCATCATCCTATCAAATTGTTAACATCAATAGTACAAGTACAACTACAGCCATAGGAAATGACATTAGCAATTATCAAGCTAAAATTTGATGATCATTTAACCGTCATTTCTTTGATTTTTTTTGTCCTAAAGATCAATTGATAAATGTTTTGTCATATCTTGGTCATATAGAGGTATTTTTTGATCAATCTCACATCAAAGACAAAAAAAATTTGAGCCTGTCATGATTATACATGTTATTTGGACTTTTGATTCTATTTGGTTGCATGTTTTATAGTCAAATCCAAGGTTTCTTCACTTTGGGAGACATATCTTGAACATATGATATCTGATTTGGAAATTCTTTACAATATCATTGGCAAATACTTCTAGTTCTTTTCTAGTGATGATAGTTTTTTTTTCCAAATTTGTCTTCAATCATATTCTATTTTATTTTTTATATTTTTGGATTTTGGTGGATATCTTTTTGGTTTTGGGTTTGAGGATTGATTTTGTTGCTTCAAATGATTTGTTAGGGGTTGTACTATCTCCTGTAGCAATCGTATGCCTCTTCTAATATTTGTAGACATCATTTGTATGCATTATTGAAAATACACTAAGATAAAATGTTATATTGCATATGTATTTTCATTTCAATTGATTTACCTTGTTATGCCTTCTAATTCGACCAGTATCATTTGAGGACACTCATGTAGATTATTGTATTCTTCAGATACAACATATCTTGTGCCTCATTGTACATCCACTACTCTGATTAAAGTTCCATGGGGAGGGGGGTGGGGAGTTTGTGATTTTTCATTATTTTCCATCTTCCTTTGTGAGTATTTCATCTATGATAGTACCCTCATAACATGTCTTAGATTGATCACCTCAGTACACACATGCATTTTTTTATGCATCTTAATCAAGGTTCCTTTACATGAAATTCTTTTGGCCCACTTTTCTAGTTTCCTATCACCTCACTCTTGTTTGCAATCGGGGGGTTGATTTTCTTCTATTTCTTATGCTCTCTTGGTTTGATGGAGTGTTCCACATATTTAGTATTTATTCCTATGTACTAGGTGGACATATTAGTTGGGTATCTATTCATTTCGGTGAGATGGATCATTTACCATATAGACACTCTTCTTTTCATTCCTACTTTAGTTGCAACCTTCCATGTTTTATTGATTAGCTCTTTAGGCTTTGGTTTTTTATGCCATTTGTATCTTTGAGTTCATTTGTTTTCCTTGTTTGCCTCTCGATTCAAGTAGTGTCTTCTCAAAGAACTCATGCATATTATAGTCTTCTCTACTTGGTTAGATTATATTTTAGTAGAGGATCTTTAGATCAATAGTTACTTTTGATAGAGATTTGCAGCTTCTACATACTTTAGTGGTGTTTTTCATGATCATCCATTTGTTCCTATCCTCTAGGACATTCCTAGTTTGGAGGCTTCTTCAATCCTTCACTAGTTCTTTCAGAATTCTTTCCATCTCTTCTTGGAGTAGGGTTTTTCCCATGTGGTTTTCTCTATTTCTCCTCTTTTCAAATATTTAGTTGTGTTTGGGTACATCCTTAGGCTTTGTTATTGAGACAAAAATCTACTTTTGGTAGAAGTTTCTAGGTTTTTAGCTACTCCCTAAATTTATCTTAAGGGAGGGTGTTAGAGTAATTAGATATTTTCTAATTAACTCTATTATACTTAAGCTAAATTTTAGATGTCTAATAATTTATTTATTTATTAATTATTTATCATATAACCTAGGTTTTATCTTTTTGGGTTTTAATCTCCTTTGTAAGGATGATCTCTCTTTGTAATCTTACTCATTCAATAGAATTTGTGATTCTTTTTTACACATCAAGAATGTCTCATCTTGTGTGGATCTTTGAAATTGATCCTCCATAGTTTTTTCTCCTTTATTTCTATGAAAGTTGTTAGCATACAGTGATTCTTAGGAGGTTTTGGGTTGATCTTTCATCAACTTCAAAACTTTTAAATCATTGAAGTCTTAGCAGTTGTAGAGCTAGATACATAGTTAAAATTTGCAAAATTAGGGTTTCAACAATTGTAGATAGAACTAGCTATGTTTTCTTTTATTTTTCACCAAATCCATTTGCACAACAATAATCTCTGATAAATTCACTCTATTTAGCTCAAAAATTAACAATGCTCGACAACATCTTAAATTCGCACAAATTCACTCTATAGACTCATGAATGTAAGGTGAGAAATGAAGTCTCTAAGCCCATATTTTTGGGTAAAGTTACTTTTTTGGTTAGGTAGGGCATAATAAATGCTTCATAGTAAAAATTATATTTATCTACCAACTAACAAATTCTACTTTGGTCTCCATACAATACTAAGTCAAGAAATGTTTTACTAACCAACTTGATTTACTCATAGTTAATACCAAATACTTTACTTTCTTAGTTATCTCTTAGCTTTTACAGAATACCATGCTCAGTAAAACTCACCAACTTCACTATTTTCTACATTCACATGAGTTATCCTAATGCATCTTTCAATATGCTAATATGGACTTCATTTCAAGATTATAAGGAACTAATGTAAGATATAGAAATTTTAATATTGTTCTCATACCTTCTTGTATAGTTTAGTTGGTAGTAGTGGATTCATCTAATCTATTGGATGAGGTTTCATTGATTGATACATTTAATATTCCATTTTCTTCAATTTTCCTTTTCCACCATTTTCCCATCAGATCATGAATCTCATCAACATCAACCTTTCCTTTTTCTTTTATATCATCTTCATTTGGTGATGATGCTTGATATATACAGTCTCTGCTTAAGTGACCAACCTTGTGATAATGAAGACATGTCATACCAATATTTCTCCAATTGCCAAATATTTTTCAAAAGTTTAATCGCATACCGATAGCTACAATATAACCATATCTTCCACGTGTGCAATTATTCTTGTGTTGTCATCCTAATTGATAGTGGTACCTTATTTTCTCAGTACCCAATTGGACTTTTTCTATGATCTATAATCTTGTCACTTGTGTCCTACTTATTTGATGTGTAATAATAACTATCAAACTCATTTTTTTAAGGTGATTAACTAAAGTTTTATCTACATTCATATGATTGATGAGAAAACTTATTTCAATTATAACAATAACCATCAAATATGACCTTTCTTTTGTAAACATTTTTCATATGTCTGGTTCTTCCACAATGATAACATGTATGCTTCTTTGGATTTAGATTTTCATACATATTCCTTTGTTCAAATTTCTTTTATGACTATCCTTTCTCAATTGTAGAATTCTTGATAAAGCCTATTCTATTGATATATCGTGGTCTTCTCTATTCAATTAACTACTCATCCAATTTACTTATGTTTTCTTCTTATCTTTCAATATTTCGTAATTTGTGTCTTTCTTAGAAATTTAGTTCACTCTTCAATTTTTCATTTTTTTGATCTCAACTCAACAATTTCTACCATCTTATTTCCAATCTCATTATTTTCACCAAGTAGATGGTTTACCAAATCATAGTGGTTTTGAGTTATCGTTGTTATATAATCATCATTTTCATCCAATCTTGCACTTATCAGCCTCTTGTCATCTTCAACCATTCTTTTCCCATTCTATGCTTGCCTCTTTTGTTCCAAGATCTCACACATCCTCACTAAGTGAGTTTCTTATTATTTATTCAATGATTTCATCTTCTTAGTTACAAGTTCTTACTTCTCCATCAGATCTGATATAGTAGCTTTGGATTTATTAAACATATCTTGATCAGATATTTTCTCAATAACTTCTTCTTGATATGTAGTATCATTCATTTGATGTACTAATTTGTTCCTTCTATTCAATGACTTCTTTATCTTTTCTCTCATTTTGAATTGATCTGACCTAACAAAATCCTTAGTTCCAAATGTTGATTCTCAATCATCTTATCAAGCATATACATTTCCATCTCTTGTATCTTTACTCTGGAGTGGCAAATCTCCTTAACAAGATAACTAGTTTTGATACCAATTCTTAGAATTTTAGGGAAAGGAAATGTGATTGGGGGTGGGTAGGTGGTGGGGAGTGAATTAGTACCATCTAAAACATTAAAATTTTATGTTTCCCTCTGTATAAATGATTTGCATTTGTATGTATGTTCATAACCACATGAATTGAAATGAAAATAAATATATCTACTTTAACATAATCTTATTTAACACATCATCAAATCCACTCACATATGAGATAATGACTTGGTAATGTGGAAAACCTTGATTAGAGGGAAAACTATTGATGCAAGGGCATCCGAGGGTCAAGGCTGTTGGCTCAAATGTGGGTTTTGGTTGAGATTTACTTCCAAGGGTCATAACTTTTGACTTAGATGTGGGTTTTGGCTGAAATTTTACATGTAGTTGCAGTAAAAGGAGTTATTCAGATTTCTGATTGAGCTCAACTTGATTTGTGGCACATTTTTTTAGGAGTCTAAAAGCTCATCTTGACCTCTAAAATTAGCTTTTAGTGTTTTTTCCCATTTTTTTACAATTTTGTTTTTCTAATAAATCTAAAATCCTATCTTTGATTTTGTTGATTAGTTGGAAATTTGTCTTACCTTAGTTGGGGATTTTTCCTAGGAAAAATTAGGATTCATATGATAAGTTTTAAAATTTACCAAAAATTAGAAATTTTTGTTTTTCCCAAAAATTTTCCAAATATGGTAATTTTCAGAATTGTAACAAGTAGCTATTTGTTTTCATGGTAGAGGTAGAGTAGAGTTGCAAAATTTTTAATGAAGAATAATAGTATTTTGAAACATTTTCTTTGTGTCAAATTCTAAATTATTCTTTAATGATATTAGGTTTACATCATTTGGTATCAAAGTAGTAAGATGGTTGGGAGAGGAAGAGGAAGAGGAAGAGGAGGCCGCATGCAAATGTAGAGATTGGTACTAGACATGAAAAGGGAGATTGAACAACTCAATGAGTGGCTAAGTAATCAAGAAATACAAAGAGGAAATGAATCTAATGAAGAGGGACAAAATGAAGACAAGAGACTGGGTGAAATGAGCTATGAAGATAGAGCTCTTAGGGCTTTAGAAGGAAGGAGTGAAGCAATAAAAATTGATGTTTTAGACTATGCTAGTTGTCTTAAGCTAGAAGAACTAATAGACTAGCTGAATGAGATGGGAAATTTTTTTGAATGGAAGCCCATGACAGCAGAAAAGAAGATGAAGTTTGCATGCACAAAACTAAAAGGACATGCAATGATATGGTGGGATCACCTCCAAAAGGAATGAGTTAGAAATGGTAAGGAGAATATTAAGACATGGATCAAGATGGAGAAGAAGCTGAGAGAAAAATTCTTACCCATGGATTATTCACAACCCTCCTTCATAGATTCCAAAATTTGAAGCAAAACTTGTCTTTAGTGCAAGACTATACAAATGAGTTCTACAATCTATCCATGCACATAGAACATCAAATAAAATAATGAGTAGATGGCTACTAGATATGTTAATGGCTTGAAATTCTCTATTCAAGGTGAACTGAGCATGCATCATGTTAATAGTATGGAGGAAGCCTACCAATTAGCTCTTAAGGCTGAAGAAAAGTAGAATAGGTAATATAACCAAAGGAATAGAGGTGGTTGAAGGGGTACATCAAATCCATTTTAGGAAGGTTCTAATAATGGTCGAGGAGAGAATTCTCAAGGCTTTGAAAAAATTATAGATGCTAGGCAGGATCCTCCAAATCAAGAAAGAGGAAGGGGGTTATAATGTGGTCGAGGCTACAAAAGTGGAAGAGGCTAGGAAAACTAGAGAAGGCCTTTTACCTATTTTAGGTTTAGAGAAGAAGGCCACAAGGCTTTTGAGTTTTCCAATTTCAACATGCAAGATAGAAACCAAGGAGGGCCATCTAGAGTGAACCTAGCCTAGGCTGACAATGAATTTGAATAAGAAGTACCTCCAGATATGGGAGAAAGTCTCATGATGAGAAGGACAATGATTATTCCAGCTAGGGAGGATGTAGAGGAGAAGGGAATTGACAATTCATGGCTCAAGATGAACATATTTTAGACAAGGTGTACCTCGGGGGGAAAGTTATGTCAAGTAAGTATTGATGGAGACAGTTTTGAGAATATGGTTTGTAAAGAAATGGTAGATAAACTAAATATGCAGTGTGAAAAGAACCCTCTTCCTTATCAGATTGCATGGTTTAAAAAGGGAAGTGAACTCATAGTAGATAAGAGATTCCTTGTTAAATTTTCCATAAGGAAGGTCTACAAGGATGAGCTATGGTATGATGTGATTCTGATGGATGCATGCCATGTCCTCTTGGGTTGTCCCTAGCAATACGATCGAAAGGTTGTTCATAATGGGGAAAAGAATACTTACACATTCTGGAAGGATGGATCTAAGGTAGTCTTATTACCTCTCAAAGGTGATGGAAATATTGAAAGTATGAGGTTTGAAAAGGAACTTTTCAAGGAGATGAAAGTGATAGGGTGTTGTTATGCATTGGTAGTACAAAAGGGGAAAGAGGAAGACTTGACTATACCACCAAAAGCAACTACTATGTTGGAAGAATATTCAAATGTCATTCTAGATCAGCTACCTAATGGACTTCCCCCAAAATAGGATATCTAACATCATAATGATCTTATTCTAGGGGCAAGTCTCCCTAATCAAGCAACATATAGAATGAGTCCTACCCAGCATGTAGAACTAGACAAACAAGTAAGTGAGCTCATACAAAAGTGCTTAGTATAAGAAAGCATGAGCCCCTATGTTGTCCCAACATTATTAACTCCAAAGAAAGATGGAACATGGAAGATGTGCACAGACAGTTGAGCCATCAATAGAATAACCATCAGGTATCATTTTGCTATCCCTTGTTTAGATGATATGCTAGATGTTCTTGCTGGAGCAAAGTATTTCTCTAAGATTGATCTACAAAGTGGATACCATCAGATCTACATCTAAGAGGGGGATGAGTGGAAAATAGCTTTCAAAACTAGGTATAGTTTGTATGAATGGAAGGTTATGCCTTTTGGTTTATCCAATGCACCTAGTACTTTTATGAGACTCTTGAACACTGTGTTGCATCCCTACATTGGTAAGTTTGTAATAGTTTATTTTGATGATATACTAATTTTTAGTAAGGGAAGGTAAGAACATATACAACACTTGAGGATAATATTAGGAGTATTGAGGAGAGAAAATCGTTATGCTAATTTAAAGAAGTGTAGGTTCATGCAAGAAAGCTTGGCTTTTCTAGGATTTGTCATTTTTGCAGATGATGTCAAGATGGATCTAGAGAAAGTTTGAACCATTCTTGAATGGCTTAGTTCATGTAGTATCACCAAGGTGAGAATTTTCCGTGGCTTGGCTACTTTCTATAGAAAGTTCATTTGTAATTTTAGCAACATTGTAGCACTTGTGATAGATTGCACTAAGGCTCAAGAGTTCTCATGGGCCAAAGAGGCTAAAGAGAGTTTCCAATAACTAAAGAAGGTCACTAAAGCTCTAGTACTAGCACTACTAGATTTTGACAAAGTGTTTGAAGTGGACTATGATGCCTCACATGTGGGCATCAGTGTTGTACTTAGCCAAGAAGGTAAACCCATTTCCTTTTTTAGTGAAAATTTGAATGATGTGTGGAAGAAATATTCTACATATGATATAGAATTCTATGCAATTATGCAAGCTTTCAGGCACTGGAAGCATTATCTAGTACCCAAAGAATTTGTGTTATTTACAAAACATATTGTTCTAAAATACTTGAACATGCAAAATAAATTAAACACTAGACATGCAAAGTGGGTCTCTTTCCTACAAGGGTATACCTTTGTTCTACAACATAAATCAGGGAAACATAATCAAGTTATAGATGCCTTAACCAGGTGACTTGTTCTTCTAAATATCATAGAAATAGAGATGGTTGGCTTTGATGCAATCAAAGACTTGTATGAATCTAATAGAGACTTTTGGGAAGTTTTTGACTAGTTGAAGAATTAGTACCTAAACATTTAGACACTATTCAAGGTGATTATCTAATGCAAGATGGTTATTTATTCAAGGAAAACAACTATGTGTTCCTATAGGCTCAATATAGGAAAATATTATTCAAGAATTTCATAGTAGTGGTATGGCTGGGCATTTTGGGAAGTATAAAACAATAGTTTTGGTGGCAGATAAGTACTATTGGCCAAAGATCAAGCTAGATATCACCAGGTTTATGGAGAGGTGTTGAGTTTTTCAAGTAGCCAAAGGGCACTCCCAGAACACTGGATTGTACATGCCATTACCAATACCAATTAAACCATATACAGACTTGAGTATGGATTTTGTATTGGGATTGCCACATATAGAGTGAGGTAATGACTTTATTTTTGTAGTTGTGGATAGATTCTAAAAAATGGTTCATTTCCTTGCCTATAAGAAAACTAGTGATGCTACTAGGGTGGTTGAGTTATTCTTTTCTAAGATAGATCATATTGCATGGGATTCTAAAAATAATCACCTGTGACCGAGATACTAAGTTCTTGAGTCATTTTTAGTGGACATTATGGAAGAAAATGGGAAAAAAATTATAGTTCAGTAGTGCTTACCATCCACAAATAGATGGACAAATAGAAGTTGTCAATCGTAGTTTGGGTAATATGTTGTGATGTATTGTTCGAGAGAAGCCCAAACAATGGGATTTGGTATTGCTTTAATCAAAATTTTCTTATAATAGCTCAGTGAACAGGTCAACTGGTAAGTCACCATTTCAAGTTGTTTATGGGCATAACCTTCAAGGTGTTCTCAATTTGGTGTATCTTCCTTTGGGTGACAAAGATAGTGATGATGGAGAATCCTTTATAGAGTAGTTCAACCAATTTCAAGAAAATGTAAGACAAAAGTTGCAAGACAAAAATGAGCGTACAAAGCTTCTATAGATGCTACTCGTAGGTATCAGGTTTTTAATGTAGGGGACCTAGTGATGGTTTATCTTAGAAAGGAGAGGTTTCCTACTGGGACTTATCATAAATTGAAATATAAGAAAATTGGTCCTTGCAAGATTTTGAAGAAGATTAATGATAATGCATATGAAGTATAGCTCCCAAGTGGTCTTGATATATCTCCTATGCTTAATATTTCTAATTTGTATACTTTCCATGGTGATCATACCTCTATTGAAAAAGAGGATGAGATAGACTAGACACACACCATACTCATCAAAAAAAGAGAAAAGGTTGCATAGATTCTAGACAAGAAGACTATTTAGACTCGCCAGGGTGACTTCAACCAAGATCTCATGCAGTGGGAAGGTTTGGCACTAATAAATAGCACTTGGATTACAGAATGAGAGTTGCAGAAGCTGGATGAGCCTAAAAGGAAGCAGTTTGAGGACTAAAACTAGTAGGAGCTTCATTCTTTTGAAGTAGGGGAGAATGATGCAAGGGCATCCAAAGGTCAAGGTTGTTGACTCAAATGTGGGTTTTGGTTGAGATTTACTTTGAAGGGTCATAACTTTTGACTCAAATGTGGGTTTTGGATAAAATTTTATAGGTAGTTGTAGTAGAAGGAGTTATTTGGATTTTCAATCAAGCTCTACTCGAAAAGTGGCCATTTTGAAATTTTTTTAGGAGCCTGAAAACTCATCTTAACCTCCAAAATTGGCTTTTAGTGTTTTTTTTTTTTTTTTTTTTTTTTTTTTAAATTTTTTTTACAATTTTGTTTTTGTAATAAATTTGAAATTGTATCTTTAATTTCATTGATTAGTTGGCAATTTGTCTTGCCTTAGTTGGGGGCTTTTCCTAGGAAAAATCAAGATTCATAGGATAAGTTATAAAACTTACCAAAAATTTAAAAAATTTCTATTTTTCCCAAAAATCTACCAAATATGGTAATTTTCATAATTGTAATAAGTACCTATTTGTTTTCATGGTAGAGGTAGAGTAGAGTTGCAAAAATTTTAATGAAGAATAACGGTATTCTGAAATGTTTTCTTTGTGTCAAATTATGAATTATTCTTTAATGATATTAGGGTTACATCAACTATAGTGGGGATGACACCCACAAATCCTTCACTACTACAGCAAGAGGTTTCCTATTGGGGCTTATAAAAGTGTTAATTCTAGTGACATACTCTTCTAGGAGTACCCTAATGTAATCTCTTAAAATTCACCTTTCTCAATTATTTTGCAACATTGAAAAATGTGCACTTGGTTAAGAGATTTATAATATAGACTATTAGGTCTACCTTGTTAAAGGATTTTTCTATACAATGGTAAGAAAGTAACAATAGTGACCTAATTAAAATGAAACTTACTTTTCTAATTTAGTCTTCTTTATTCTCAATAATATATCACCTCTAGTGACTGATATATCTGTTGGCGCTCAAAAGTGCCTTCCCGATTTTGAGCACCATTGGAAAAATCAAGCCCTTAAATGCTTTTAAAATGCATATGTTCCTGGTTGTACTCGGCTGTCCAGTTGAGACCCCTAAGGTGTTTAATGCTTCTAGCACCTTTCATTCAGCATGCTTAAGCATCTCGTGAAGTTAAATTGAGTTTCTGAGTCATTTGGCAAAGTTATGTTTTGAGCTAGTATCAATTTTGCATTTTCACCTGAGTGTCAAACAGCGACAAGAGGCTTTGTTTGTAAATGAATATCTCACACCTAAAAATGTTTTGTGATTCACCACTTTGGGAGTATCTAATATCCATACCTGAGAACCTATGTTTCAGATTTTGAGTCATTTTGAGTCCGTTTGAATAGGTTTTGAATCCCTCAAAGTTGGTCAGTTACTGTTTTCATGCTTTTGCACTTTACACCTAATTCTGAGAAGGCCTATTTGACGTGCTATAACTTTGACCTAGTTGACTAAAATGCTAAATTTCCTTTTTTGTTGTATCATAAACATTAGAGACTTGTTATGTTTCAGTTTTTGAGCCTTGACGAATCCATTTGATCAATTTTCAAATGCGATTCCATATGGAATTTCTAAAGTTCTACTGGTGTCAGCAAGCACAGATTTGTTAGGACCCTTGTTCGTAGCATTATAACTTGAAATCTCTGATAGATGAGATCAAATGGATTGTACCACTATGTTTTTCTCTAAAAATACTACAAGTATGCTAGTTTTCAAATCTTGACAAATCTGTTTGCACACTTTTCCAAAGTCTTTCTGTTTGTAAAAATCGCTTTTCTGTCATTCTTTCCAGTCCTGCAAATTCAGGTAGCCTACTTTGAACGTCCACCATTTGCGTCCAGTTATTTTTCATGAGCCCAAATCGCATTTTCATACTGTCCTCATGACAGAGAATGAGTGCCCCAGTTTTTGTTTCCCCATATGCTCATTTGCCTAGTTTTTGAAGCCGATTCTTAACCCAATTTAGTGTTTTCTGACATAATTGTCTGCCGATAATTCTGAAGAGGCAACTTTGAAGGCAAATATCTTTTGACTCCAAATTCATCATGAAACGAGATTTGACAGGGTGAAAGTATGTGGAACAAAGATTTAGTGTGCCAATTTTTAGAGTCCAGTCAGGTGTTTGGATCAGTTTTTAACTCCAGACAACAAACCTCTTGGCACAAATTTTGACAAGTTGGAAAAATGTGATAAAGTGAGTTTTACTTGATTAATTGGCGGTCGAACTTAATTCAAATTAGTTTGAGATGTTCAATAGGTCATTTTGAGAATTCAATTGTTTGGAAATGAAATTTTTTTAACTAGACCCACTTTGGGGCCCGGCTAAATTTATCGAACCATTGAATTAAAGAAAACATACAAACTTCTCAGCTCCAGTCATTTGCTATTTGGTGTTCATGCTTCCTGGATATATCTTCATTCAAGTCATTCCTCTTGAAATTAATTGGGCATCTGAAACATATTTTAGCCAACTTGCAGAGAAAGCCACAGACAATAAGAGGAGACCAAAGCATCAATCAATGCTAAAGCCATTATGAGAGGAGCAAATTTGAGTCTTTGTTCTACGAATCTCTTTGATTAAGAAAATCCACATCTTTAATACAAGTGAGGGCTCTGCGGTATTTCCAAAGCAATATCCAAAGTGATAGACCCAGTTAATAGAAGGAGGTCGGCTAATAAAATAGGCATGATCCATATACAAGCTGCAGGGGATTGATTAAAGACCACAATAAAAGTGGAGTGCCCATGCAGATAGAAGAAGATGGCCACCTATCAAAATAGATCATGCATTCAAAATGGGGTCGGCAGGGAAGTGTTTTCAGTCAACGTCATTCAAAATAGAGAAGAGAAATGAAGTGCTAAAAACAAAGGCAAGTGTCACACCTTGTCACAAGACAAACTAAGCAAGAAGCCACGCAACAACACAGACAATGCTAGCAAAAGGTGTCCCTACCAGTCAAAGTGCGAGCTTTAAGAATCCGCAGTTAAATAAGTCGCTGCAAGCATGGCTGCTAGCCAATAAGGAAAGGCCACAGGAAGTAAAAAATGCAGCCTGCAGAAAGAGGAAGGAGCCTCACATTTCAAGCGGAAGATGGCACGTTGAGAAGATGCTTTTGCATGATCAGCGAGGAATCTGTATTAAAAGAGATTCAACGTAAATGAAGCACACAGGTCAAAGGACATGATTGAAGAAGAAGCCGTAGGTGTTGGAAAAACAAAAGGAGACCAAAACTATGAAGTTGCAGACAAAGGATTAGAAGCCATGCCATTTTAAAGGGAAACAAAGCTGTTTTAAGAAATAAGAGGAGAGTTAATGCCTTTCAGTCTCACGAATACACCCTGCCCATTCAAAAGAATAGGATCCACGGCATTTGAAATGGAGAGCCTCGGCACAAGAGAAGCCACCCATAAAAAAGGCCCACAGTCATGTAAGGAGGCGGTGTATATAGCAAAACTGTCGTTACATGCAGCCGGATACAGGAGACACCCACGCTGGAAATAGGAGTAGCCTAGGCCATAGAAAGCCATGGTGGTTAAAAATAGAGGTCATGTATTAAAAGAAACAACTAGAGTCACATGTAAAGAGAACAGGGGAGCTGAAGGTAACATAGGCGGCATGTGAGGATATCACACCTTGACAATTAAGAGGAGAGTCACAAAATTTGGAAGCTGTTTCAGAGGCCCACACTGGAGGTTAGGAGCGGCAGCAACATGTGAAAAGCGCAGAGGTTGCTTAATCCCACATTGACTGCGGGGGAAAATTTTAAGGTTTTTAAGTACAATTTCACACCCGTTATTAAATATCTTTAATACAAATGACTCTGGCAAGCTGCTCACCAATGCATGAGGGCCCCACTGGAAGCCGACCTAGCCATGGTAGTTGAGTTGATGACGTTAGCAAGTGGACATAACAACATAAAATTTTAAACAAAAATGCAATCAAAAAATGATGATGTCAGCATCCTAGGCGATCAAAAAAGGTAGAAAATACGGCTAGTCGCTACCTTGCTAGCCAAAAAATCTTGGCGACTCTGGCTAGTGAAGTAGCAAGGTTGCTGAAAAAACATAAAAAAATTGGCAAGATCCAAAATGTTGTGTGGGTTCCATGTTAGTGTCGTCAGCGAATCAGGTCATGACCAGTGGCAGTGAGCAAGAGGGGATGTGTCATGTTCAGAGCAGTTGAACAAGATCATGCCACATGGCACATCCAGCGGTCGTCGCTTACTCGTCAAGTGGAAGATGCACAAAAATTAGCATGGAAAAGTAGCGAGGAGATGACATGTGGCGGATGATGCAGATCAGGTGTCCAATCAGAGTGCGCCATGTGGCATTGGTCAAACCTAGAGTTGACTCAAATTTGGAAGGGCTAGGAAAAATAAAATGATTTTAAAATTTTCATTTTAAAATTATTTTGCCAACAAACTGACGTGACATGCAGGGTCTTTTAAATTGAAATTTTTATTTCCTAAAGTTTAAACTTTAAACTTTTTGAAATTATTTTAAATACAGACCTGAACAATCTTAACCCGAGGAGTGTTTTTCAAATCAAGATTCTGGGCATTTTTGGAAGGCAAAGTATGCCTTATCATATATCGTCGGAATTATGAAAGTCTGAATTTTTTGATTCTGAGATTAGTTTTTGCATAGGTATCAGTCAGTTTGAGCTACACGAGGTTTTCCATTAGGTACCTGAATCGCAACTATATTCAAACCAGGAAGTTCAGTTTTTATTTTTTGTCAAGATAATGACCTGGATATGCATAAAAGATGGTAATAATGTAGTTGGGGTTGAATTGGTTACATTAAAATCAGTAAAAACTCATAATTTCACCAGAATTGCATAAGGTTTAAGATATTTTAGATGCAAAAGAATTTCATCATTAGGCTGAGATATTTCAAAGTAGTTGCAATGTAATAATGAAACAAAAAATCAAATCAGATGGGATGAAAGAAGAAAGAGGTTACTCAGTTGCACAGGATTGAATTTCAAGTGGACACTTGTCGTCTTTAGAACAGATTCGGGAATTCTTTCTCTTCTATATCATTCTTTCTTTCTATCATTTAGGGGTTCTAGTTTCTAAAAAAAAATTTCATTGCTGTGATACCATTAGGGATTCCATTTTTTACACTGTGAGACCATTGGTTCCAGTATTTTGACATGTTTCCATGACTGTGACACCATTTTCTTCAGCAGAATTCTCATGTGAACAGTAGTTGTAGAGATAATATAGATAGTTCTAAGATATTAGGTTGTTTCATGTTTTAATTTTATGCATATGAATGTATAGTTTCAAGGAAATGAATACATATGAGCAACAATTTCACTAGTTTTTTTTTGGTTCTTTTCTCCTGTCTCAGCAATCTGCAAGTCTTATGTGGTTTTGGAACAAAGATTTGAGACCCATTTGCATCCCTTTCAGGTTGTATTTTTGATGTATTTTACTATTGGACCAAAGGGCCAAGTAAATGCTCGATATGTTTGAACAAGGTTACTGGTTATTTGAGAAGGATGTTTTGTGAGAATGAGACCTAAATAAACACTGATATCTAAATCACAAGGTGGTTGGATAGATCTGATGTCTGGGTATATGAGATACGTCCTGATGTCATAGATGTATGTTTTGAATTCATGGAATTTCCCAATGGATTAGGCTCTGATCAGTTATAGGATCACTGGTTATACTGTTGCATTTTTGAGGTTTTGTTGAATCAACATCTTTAATCAAATGAATTTCCCTTTAATGTTGAAGAGCTATAAACAGAATGCCCTCAATTAGCTTACGAATTTCATTGTTTTGCATCTAGCTACTGCAGATATATGTTATTTCATAAGTTATTAGGAGAAATAAGGGTTTTATCTGCTTCATAATAGATTCAGTGTATACTTTGACAACTAGTACCATATAAGGAATCTATAGGTTCACCTGCCAAGGTTTTGTAGAGCCTGAAGTGCAGAAGGAGTATAGCCTTATAGTTGGCCTAGTGTCTGAATGGATGTGTTGATAATGGGAGTTAGCTGCCCCTAGATGCATTTTGTTCTCATCAAGGTAATTGGAAATGGGTAACATTTTCAAACACCAAAAATATCCAATCCTACTCAATAACTGTGCTCTCTAGTACATTCTTCACCTTCTCATTCCATCAATATAATATTCTCAACTGAAAAAAAATTTAAAAAATAAAAAAATAAAAATTTTGTTCTTTTCTACATAGGTCCCTATATAGAAAAAAATTTTCCTTTTCGATGCATGACCTAATTAGGGTTTAGGAAACTTCTAGTTTTTTCATCTAAACAAGATCTACCATCTATATTAATCCTTATCATCTTACTTGCCTCCCTTTTATTTGATTAGTTTGTACTCTACCTTGGGATCATCATTAATCAAATTTCGCTTACTAGTAAATATTTTTAGATATTCTCATTGATCTTGAAAATACATTTCCTTGCTCAGTAGAATGAATACATTGATTTCATTGAATTATCAAGCTCTTATGTCCATCTTGTATAACTTGGTAAGCTCCATATTCTATCTTAGTTAAGATGTTGTAATTTAGTACTAACTTGACTTGGTAATTCTTGTCTCTCTTAGTTAAATCTTCACTTGGTGTACCTTTCCCTACTCAATATATGTCACTTGGTAACCATTCATATCATCATTCACACATTTGTCTCTATGTACTTAGTAACAATACTATGGCTTGGTAGTTATATTTACCGACCAATATCTTCAATACTCACTGACCATTCTTTTTCACTAATGACAACACCTAATGCATATAGGAGTAACATTAGCACTATTTGATAGTTAAAGAAATTGGCATCTGCTCACTTCCATGGGGTTTATTACTTCTTAAAATTTATTTAAGCATTGCCTAATACAAAAAAATCCTCAATTTGACTATTTAAAATAAATAAATTCTCATTCCATTTACATATTATGACTTCCTTCTAAACACTTATTTAAATTGTTAATTAAAATCCAAACTAATCTACTTCCCAAATAATCACAAATTCATAGATTGGTTATGATTGAACATCAAATGTAATGATGTACAAATAAGAGAATGCAATATTTGTAACCCCTTCTTGGAAAAAGTCCTTAAAGATCCTCCCACACCTTTTGTATTTCCCCAACTCTCTTTTTTATCAATTAACCATGCCAATCAACAAAATTATTGTCCAAGAAAATATAACAGACATCAAGGAAAAAAATATCTTATATCTTGATGCAAGATTGGTAGATGAGATGAGAGATATCCAAACATCTAAAATCTTTCCATGAGTACACATGAAAGTAAAATATAGAATTGCAAAAAAGAGGCAATGGAATTCATAGATTTAATGATTAATCAAATAGCTAACATGATCAAATATATGTAAATATATCCATTATGCTCAGTTGTAAGGCCTTTTGGGTTATGGCCAACACAAAGAATATCAAGTACAGAGCTCAAAGCTTGTCTTCTTCTTATTCCATCTATCTTCATACTACTTTTGTCTATCCTCTATCTTGTTTTCCTACAACAAATCTAAGTCTCTATATAGCTAGATAGACCAAAAGTTAGCCACTCAAGAAATTAATTATAATATAGGTCATGTCTTGGAGGTCTAAAAAATAGCTCAAGTAATGAACATAAATTGTTCATGCACTCTTAAACATAGGTCCATGCATGATAAAGGAGTTAGCTACCAACTATGCAAGATGCTACGTCATCATAGAAACCTATTCTAAAGATAAATAATGTGCCTCACAGAATGAAAATTGCAAGAAATAGCAACTACAGAAATCAGCATAGAACCCAAAGAAAAGGATTGTCAACTTCTATGCTCTTAGCATAAGGATCTAAAATATGTCCACAATAAGATATTAACCACACATAGCTCAAAACTCCAAGAAGTAATGACTACATCATGAATAGAAGACTAGTATAGAAAATAATAAATATATTCGGTTGATGCAATATTTCTCATTGAACCAAGATGCTCTTGCATCTAATGCCTAGGGAAAGTAAAGAAATCATGTCCACATCAAGAAATCTTGATGTCTTGAGCGATGAAACTTATCTTCTATTATCCATGAACTATCTTCAACTGGTTTATTTTTTTGCTAAACAAGGTATTACATTTAGTTATTTCCTATGGTGCTCTTTCTTACTCTTCTTTCCAAAACCTTCTCAATATTGTCAGTATTATTCTTGGGATAATGTTGGTTATCATTTAATTCCCCATCTGAGTCAAAATACTAAAAGATGTTTGAAATGTTTAATATAGGTGAAATATCCATGTCTTTAGACAATTCAATATCAAAAGCATTTCCACTATCAAACTTTCTTAGAACCTTACAAACACCAAATTTCTTCATCTTTAGCTTACTATAGGTGCCAACTAGAAATCTATTTTTCTTCAAATAAACCATCACTTTATTTCCACCATTAATCTAGACTTTTTTTTTTTTCCAAGATTACTATCCTCCAAATTCTTGTTTACTTCCTCATGTAGATTCTTCATGAAATCTACATATTCCTCTTCTTCAACACTTTCTCCATCTCATCATTCAAATCTCTTAATTCAGTAGTTCCTTTATGATTCAATCCATTAACAATCTCAAAAGGTGTATTCTTGGTACTTCTATTCACAAAATTTTTATATGCAAACTCTACTTGTGATAAAATCAATTCCCAATTAGAAAGCTTATCTCCAACCAAACATCTCATTAATTTACCCAAACTTCAATTCAAAAATTTAGTTTGTCCATCTATCTACAAATGAAATGTAGAACTAAACTTTAGCTTTGTATTCAACTTCTTCTAGAGTGTCCACCTAAAATAACTAGTAAATTTAGTATCTCTATCTAAAACAATAGTCCTAGGAAATCTATATAATATCACTACTTCCTTAAAGAATTACTTAGCCACAGGTATTTTATTAGATGTCTTCTTACAAGGTATTAAATAAACCAATTTTTAAAATATAACAACTACTACTAGAATTGAATCATTATGTCTTTAAGTTCTAGGAAAACTTGGAACAAAATCCTTACTGATATCTTCCTAATGCTTATTTGGTACAAGAAATGGTGAATACAATCCCAGATTCTAACTAGTTCCCTTTATTGTTTGACAAATTCTACAACTTCCAACCATTTTATGTACATCCCTATAAATTTGAGACCAATAATACCTATCAGAAATCAATTTTACTATTTATTCAAAACCAAAGTGTCTAGCAAGTCCTCCACTATGCTTCTCCTTCATGATGTTATCTCTCATAGATCATCTAGGTATGCATAATTGAATGCCTTTGAAAAGCATGCCTTGCTAAAAGAAATAACTATTCCACTTATCTTTCTCACTTGTCATTTGATTCTTAAAATCTTTCTAAGGCTCTATACAATGAGGATTAGTTTAATACAAATGTTTCAAATTATTGATTTTTTGAGGATCTATTGTGAATGTACTAAGCACTATAAAATTGTTTGGTATGTGTATTTCAATTGTAGTCACCTCTTATATTTATATGAGAGTGAGAGAATGGATATTTCCCTTCATGGGACATGTTTGTTTATTGTTATAGTTAGAATATATTAGTTATATATTATATATTATAAATATTCAATATCTCTTAATATAAATATTATTTAAGTAAATATATACACACAAACACACATATCTTGATTTAATTTTGTTGGAATATACAAATGGGAAGATTACTTTTGAGGGCGGGGTGAATCAGAAGTAACACACTTTAACCATAAAAACTTTTAGTTAAAATTAATTGCATGATTGTAAACATATCAAATAAACATAAAGTAAGGACATACATCAAAACACATAACACCATATTTTGGTCAACCAAAACCCCTCCAAAATGAGAAGGTAAAACCTGGGTGGGGATGACACCCACAAACTATCACTACAGCAATATATGTTTGATCACTTCCAATGGTCTTCCCTATGAGAGGCCTACCCTATTAAAGGATTTACACTTTGTTAAAAGTGACCTATTCAAAGGATTTACAAACACTTAATTGAAGTGTTACCCTATCAAAGGATTTATCACCTTATTAAAGGTTATACAACATAGTTGTTAAGCTAACCTATCAACATAGGATTTTCATTCCTTATACAATGTCTATAGAGTATTAGATTGAATTGACCTAATGGCTTACAATCCTTTATTTCTAATTTTAGGCTCTTGATATACTCACTTTGTTCTGATCCTTTTTGATCTGATATCTATGTGAAACTCTGATGCTCTATTCTGATCAACTAAATTCTACAATGCTGATCAATTCTCTAAGTCTTGACAGCCCTGCTACAATTCACTTTCTTCAACAACTCAACAACTATTAATCATGGGATTTTTACCTCCTTATAAAGGCTTTGAAGACTTAGGGTTAGGTTTGAATCCATAAACTTCTTTTTCCCACTTAAATCCTTACACTTTTTCTATTGGTTGCATGCATTCTCCATTTTATTTATTAGTTGCATGTATATTACATACATAATGCAAAAGATTTGATATTATCTTTAAAATCTTTTGTGATTCATCAAAAAATGGTTTACATCTAATTTTATAAAGGCACAAACTCATATGTTGATTCTGTGTTACTCGGCACATACTAATTGCTAATGCTTGGCAAATATAGGATTTTTTGGCTCACTTGGTTCCTATAGTGATTATGTCTTGCTTGGCATCTATTCACTGCTAGGCACCAATTGTGACTCGACACATATACTACACTCGGCACCTGAAGTCACTTGGCACATGTATCTTTCTTAGCACTTAAAGTTCAGTTGACACCTATTTGATTTTTGGCTTGACACATATTGTAGCTCGACATGTATAGTGTACTCAGCTTTAACTTGAAAATTGGTTAAGTGTGTTGACACTCAATTGCCAAAACCAATTTGAGACTAACAATCTTCCCCTTTGACATGAGTGTCAAAAACACTTAACTAGACATTATGTATTTGATCTCTATGAGTATATTATGCATCCTTTTTAGAATATGTACAAAACTTCAAAAATTTGTTCAAAATTTTGTAAAGACTATATACCTTCAAAAACTTGTAACTCCCCGTGAGCTGATGTGCCACTTCTTTATCCAAAATCTTATACTCTTTATGTTGAATCTGTCTCATGCTGATACTTCTTTGCCTTGTCATGTTGTGCCTTAACTAACCTATTCTATCTACTCTATTTTTTCATGTTCTACACTTGTAATTTTATTCAATCTCCCCCTTTACATCATGTCTCCCTCTTTTGGCTATCATAGGGTATGTACTATCTTCCCCTTTTGATTTATTCTTGCCAAAAAGAATGCAATTATCTACCCCTTAGTTTTATTCTCCTCCTTTTTTGACACTTATGTCAAATAATCCTAGGAATGAATTGAATACTTAGCCAAAAAAAAATTATTTACCTCCAAATTTATCTTCAAAGTAGCATCCCAATTATATAATGTAGTTTCTAGAGATTTGAGCTGGATAGTTGTCTCTACGACAAGGTGATTAAAGCCATCTAATGTTGAAATATTTGGATCTTTTTATAAGACATTTTTAGCATAGGTTGGTTCCTTGTGGAGTACTTCTATGTGGGGAGTGATAGAAGACTGAATCTTTACAAGTTTGGCCTTAATATTTTCCTCTTCTACTATGAATATAGCTAATTCCCTCTATGTGTGAAGCAATGTTGCAAAATGCTTCTCACTATGAGCTGGATCTTTAGGTAGTTGTGAGCTAGATACCTTTAGGTTCCCTTCCAAACTCAGTATCCTATGATTGGTTTCTTGTGTGAAGTATGAGGATTCACACAATTTTGAGTACAATAAGAAGATATTCTCAAGTATTGTCTTGACCTTCTCAATCTTCTTCGCCAATTCCACTTGAGTTAGTGCTATCTCACTGGATATCTTATCATTAACCTTCATTTGAATTTTTTTCTCAAACAATTCTAATAGTTTAACATTTCTATCTAGGTCTTTGTTTTGTACATAGTCCACTATATTGGATAGTTGCTCCATAATGGGCTTAGTTTCATCAAGTACTTGCAGGCTGAAGGTATCAAGAAATGTATCTTCAATCTCAACTAATGCTTCTTTTTCCCTATACTCATTTTTGAGTATTTCCTATTTCTGCCTCCTCTCTAGTGCCTCTTGCACTTCATAAATCTATTCCAAATTCATTTTTCTTGAGTCATAAATTGGTATGACTATTTCTTCATCAAGTTCAGGGTCTCCATAATGAAGTACCCTTGTCATCTTAGTAGAGCTTGAGCCTGGTGCTAAAGTTTTTAATGCTACTATATCAGTGCTCAACTATTTTGTAGGAGTCCCTGTTGTAGGAAAATTGACCAATGACTATATCACCTCTTATTCCTTCTCCTTGGGGGATTTCTCCTCTTCCTTTTCATCTTCTCTTCTACCTTGATCAATGATGGTGACCTAAGGAGGTGCACCTTGAGTTTGTGCTATAGGATTAGATGCATCTATCTATCTTGTATTCTCCTTATCCTTCTCCTTGGCAGTAGTAGTGACTATCACTAATGAAACAAACAAAGCATTTGCATCTTGTGTTTGTTGCTCTTTTTCTCTTTCACTAGTAGTTGTAGGAGTTTGTGAAGGTGGTTCTTGTGTGTTCACCTTCTCCTTTGTGATTTCAGCTACTACTTTTTGTAGCTCTTCTACACTCACCATGACAAGGTCTAAACATAACTATGATTGCAAATTTGTTTGGTGAAGTATCCTTTTGAGATCCTCTGCAGTCAAAGGGTTAGTAACGATCCTGCTACTACTGATCAGTTCTTGCCTTATCACCCTCCTCTATTTCCTTCACCTCCTCTTTTTCTTTCTCTTTCTCTTATTCTTCTTTTTCCTTTTTCTCTCCCTCTTCTTCCTTTTTCTCCTCTTCTTCATCATTTCTTCCCTTAGAGGGATCTTCTTGTCCTTCTCTAATAGTTTTAAATCCATATATAACTTTCCACATGAGTGTGGACTTTTGGAAACATCTTCAATATTATTTTGCAAAATTTTGAATGCCCTGTATTTGGGTGCAAATTTGCTCCCATGTTTCTTATTCACCTTTGTAATTTGACCTTTTGTCAACTTAGGCATCACACGAGCTAATGTGGATTCCCTAATCTCTTTCTTTATGTTCAAACAATAGTGCCACTTGTTCTCAACTATGGAGTATAGCTCTTTTTGCATTGTATTGTCCAACTCAAGAGGGGTGGTCTTGAATTTTCCCATCATGGTATAGATGGATCCTTCTACCATGTTTTGTTGCTCCCTTGACAACTTATTGAATTCAATGCCCTTAAGGTTTGACAGATCTGCATTATCCTTGACATTATCACAAATAATTTCTAAGTCAGATTTAGGTGTATGGCTTACCACTCTAAATTGACTTTTTTCATCAAACTTTGTCTTCTCTTCATCAGATTCAAGACGTGCCACATACTTCCTCCTCTGTTTCTTCTTTTCAGGACCATCTTGCTCTATGTCTTTCTTCTTTTCTTTCTCTTTCACTACCTTAGTAGTATCCCTTATGTCTATACTAGTGGTAGGCTTTGATGGGCTTGGCTTGGTGCCTTATTTTTGGCTTTGGTCTAAGGAACACGTGGCTTTTGTACTTTTCTTTTCTTTGGCTCTACCCTTGGTGCTTCCTGCTCGGCATCTTCTTCTACATCTTCTCCCATTCCTTGATTCAAGGCTAATGGCACCTTCCCCCTATTCATCTTCATCTTCATCACCCTCATCATCTTCTTCTGCATCCCCTACTTTTTTTGCCCCTTCTCCAAATTTAGCTTTTAGCTTCTTCACCAATCTATCCTTCCTTTTGATGGTGGAAGCAGTTTTCAGTTCCATGTCTACTTTGGACCTCACCACATCATAGGTTCCAAAATGTGGAGCACTCTTATCTATGTCTTCTACAAGTAAAGTTGTGATTGTTGTAGATGCCTCATCTATGTTTATCTCATGGCCAAGGCGTCTCAACCATCTAATCCTTGGTATGGCTGCTTGTATATAAATGTAATCTATATCAACAAGGAAACAAACATCATTCACATGTTGTTCAACTAATGCAATAGGAATCCTTAGTCTCTATTTCATGGTCTTTTTGAATCCTCAAAATAGCTAGTCATAAGTGCTTCAAAATTTGTTCCCATTTGCTCAATATACTCATTCACTTGGGAGACCACTAACCTATTTGTCTTCTAGCTAACTTTCCCAAAGGATGGAAAATCATTTTGTACATAGAAGAATATGAATACCAAAATTGCACCAAATTTACATTGTGCACCCTTGCTTCTCCTTATTGCTCCTAAGTTTTCATTAATTTTTTGCAGTTGTAGTTCTGCAAGATCATAGGTATGATCCTTCTTAACTAGCTTATATCCCACATCCACTACAATACATGGAACATTGTTAATTCTACTAGATTGATAGAATTTATGTGAAATGACTCTAACAAAAAATTTAATAAGGGGATCCTGGATGGTATCTATGTGCATCCCTCTTTTGTTCCATTTTTCTCTAGTGTTTTTCTCAATTACCTCTTTGGAGTCACTTCTTAGGGTCTTTGGTTGATCTAGGGTTGGGTACCTTGTAACTCTATGCACAATTCTCTTTGAAATTTTCACTAGGTCATCTTCTAACCATAGTCTCCCATTGTGAATCCTACTCAACACTAGTCTTATCCATTCTATTTTGAAGACAGTGAGAAATTTGAGTGCATGGGTCAAACCCTTAGTTTCAACAATTTTATATTCATCTTTCAAGACTCCATTTACACACAACTTATCAAAGGCTTCCCTAATTTCCATATCTCCAGTGGCTCCTATCTTACAATTATAGCATGTTATAACATCCTAAACCATGACAGGTTTGGGTGGAATGATGGATAGGGCACCAGCTAGGTCATTTTTGTATGCACCTTCTGGGATAGGACAAAAATTCAGTTGCTTAACCTAGTTGGACACTAATTGAACCTCAAATGGTTCTTTCTCCTAATTTTTCCTTAATCTAGATGCCATTTCTTCTTTCTAGGGTTTGAATTTAAAAAAAAATAGAAATTGCGTAACTCAACACTAGTATAAATACCTTTAGATAAATGAAATTGTGCTTATTCACGATTTAAATCTGCTCAAATGCGGGTTTCTTTGCTTGGGATTCACTCTACTCTCTTCTTCATCTTCCCTATTTGATCACAATGAAGAAAAATGAGTGAAAATGTGATTATATACCCTATTTTTGCAACATTTGATGCTTAATGCGATTATAGTTATTCACTCAACTTCTTATACATTTTTGCATTACTCGACTTCCATTGATTTTCAACCACTTGATATCTACTGAAGTTTCCATTACTTGGCATCAACTAAAATTTTCATTAGCTCAACGTCCACTACTAATTCAGCTATAAATAACAACTTTGCATCTTAAGGCAACTCAACAACACTTGTGAAAACTTTTTTTTTATCTTTGCATCCTTACTTATGCTGATTTCTCCTTTGCAGTACTTTCTTGTCTTGGAACTAATGTATGATTTTTTTTGTATATCAGTCTCATTCACCTTCTCTTACTTAGTTGGATGAAGTGTTTCCACTTGACCTTTTAGGTGAAGTGATCTCTCCATTGGATGTGCTACCTCCTCTTCTCTTCCATGTTCTATTCATCTCTCCTCTGATGTGTTCAACATCAACTTTTGCTTTTCCTTTGATGAACTCAGAGTTGGGTGCCTCGGACTTGGTTGGACAATTTTTTTTGATATGTCCTATCTTTAGACAACTAAAGCATGTGGTTTGACTCAACCATCTATCATAGTTGCCACTGAAATGTGTTCTTATGCAATTCTCAGGAATGTGCCCATACTCTTGACAATAGTGACAACTCTACCTAGTATTGTAGTCCCAATTCTAGTGGTCTCCATGGATTTTGGTCTTTGGTGGTGGTTTTGTGTCCAAATAGGCTTTGATCTAAACTCAAAAGATATATGACCATAATTCTTGCAATTATAGCAATAAACCTCAAATCTTGGTGTCCTTATAGTTTTGGTCCTGTAATCTTGTGCCTAGTGTCCTTGCTTATTGCATTTGTGACAGTGACCCTTGTTCTTGGGTTTGTCCTATTGATTGGCCTTCTTACTCCTATGCACATTAGAGGTATGTCCCTTTTTACCATAGAAATGACAAGTAGGTTTAGTGTTCTTACTTTTGTCACCTCTTTCCTCTGCACTCTTTGATGACTCTCCTTCTTCAGTTCTGATGAATCCTAGTCTTGAAGTGTCATTTCTAGATCTTGGTGATTTAAGCAGTTGTTCGAAGTGCTTGATGGCTTCATTATATTTTTTGAAGATTTTTTCAATCTCCTTTTCTCTTCTCAAATCATTTTACAACTGTTCATTTTGCATTTTCAGTGTGGAGATCTCAATGTCCTTGACATTTAGCTCATGTTGAGTATTCATCATTTGGCTTAAGGTGTCTAGCTGCATGTTGGAAACTCTTGCAAGCTCTATTGACTTCTCTTCCAACCTATTGGCAAGATTTCTCTTGTCATCTTCAAACATAGCCTTATCTTCAATGGCTCTTTTCTTCTATTCAGTTATCTCACACAACATCATAGCTTGTGACTCTTGCTCAATTTTGAGAGATTTGATCTCTTCTACTTGAGCTCTATTCATCTCCATCAAATCTACTATTTCTACATCAAACTCTTGGGTATCTCCATTTGCAAAAACTTTTGTGGTGTCAATCTCCTTGTACTATTTGTTATTTTCAGCTATGGAAATCTCTCTTCTTCTCTTTAAGGATTTCCTCAACTCTTCTTTGGCTTCTTCCAAGTTGTGTAGAGCAAGGTGTATGTCAACAATCTAGTTCTCTATGACCTTCCCAAGTTTCTAGACTTCCATCTTTAGATCTTTTCTCTAAGTTGTAAGGCTTCTCCTTATGAGATCTTTGCTCTGATAACAATTGTTGGAATATACAAATGGGAAGATTATTTCTAGGGGGGGAGTGACTCAGAAGTAACACACTTTAACCATAAAAATTTTTACCTAAAATTAATTGATTGCATGTAAACATATTAAATAAACATAAAGTAAGGACATGCATGGAAACACATAACACTAGATTTTGGTCACCCAGAAACCCTCCAAAATGAGAAGGTAAAACTGGGGTGGGGATGATACCCACAAATTATCACTACAGCAATATATGCTTGACCACTTCTAATGGTCTTCCCTATGAGAGGCCTACCCTATTAAAGGCTTTACACTCTATTAAAAGTGATCTACTAAAAGAATTTACAAACACTTACTTGAAGTGTTACTCCGTAAAAGGATTTATCACATTGTTAAAGGTTCTACAACATAGTTGTTAAGCTAACCTATCAACATAGGATTTTCATTCCTAATATAATTGCTAGAGAGTATTAGACTGAATTGACTTGGTGGCTTATAATCCTTTATTGCTGATTTTAGGCTCTTGATCTACTCACTCTGTTCTAATCCTTTCCGATTTGATATCTATGAAAAACTCTAAAGCTCTATTCTAATCAACTAAATTTGTTGGAAATGATTGAAATAATTATAAGAAAAGTTGAGGGAGATTGTTGGAATAAAATATGGAACTAGTAAAGAATGTCCTCAATCATTGTTTTGTCATTGATGTCAAACTTGCTACTTGCAGGGATGACAATTGCTTTAGTGATCCAAATACTATCAATTAGTTGATTGTCAAGGTGGAGGCAATTAATAAGATGTAACTAAAATACCTAGAGAAAGGTTGAAGTTATGATGTTGGAATGAAGTACAAGGATCAACTAAGCCATTGATGAAAGAATGTATTTGATGACATACTACAAAGAATGGGCACACTAAAACATATCAAAGATTTAAGGTTTTAACTAAGTCTTTTGTGAAGCCCAAACTAAGTTCATTAGAGAGAAGGAGTTGGGCAAGCTAAGTAAGAGCCAAGCAAGTTCTATTTAATGCCGAGTAAACTTCAGATGCCGAGTGGTGCTAAGTAGAATCAAGTGCCGAGTAAGTTCAAAGTGTTGAGTAAGTTCAAGTGCCGAGTAAGTTCAAGTGCCGAGTAAGTTCAAGTGCCGAGTAAGTTCAAAGTGCCACGTAAGTTCAAAGTGTCGAGTAAGTTCAAGTGCCGAGCAAGTTCAAGTGTTGAGCTGGTATAGGTGCCGAGTAGCACAAAGGTGCCGAGCACCAGTAACTCAATAATGCCGAGTTGCTGCATTATTTAAGAAATCGAAGATTTGCCAGATCTAAGCTGACAAGGTTGTTACCTAGAAATTTGTGAATTAAAAGGATGATAAGGATGATGAGTTGGTGGCACAGAACACCATGTAGAACATTTTTAAGATACAACTGGCGAAGTTTCAAGAAGAAAACAAGATATGGGGTAGATACATTGTATCCTACCTAATCAATTTTGAAACCCTAAAATTGAAGAGGGAGAATTGAGCGATAAAGAAAAATTAGACTTCTATATAAGAAGACATAAATTAATAAGAGAAAGAGAGTGAGAGGGGATAGAAGAAAAGGAGACAGTGGTCAAGCATAAAAGCATGAAATGCTGAAGAATGTGTCTAGGAGAAGATAGCACAAAAATTCTATTTGTATAGATGACCACAAAGATGATTGCATTGGTAGAATGAGTGAGAAGACTCAAGGAGACGAAGCTTGAGAGGAAGACAAGCAGTCAGAGCTAAAGAGATTAAAGCCAAGCATAAGGATTGAACTGAAAGTTTGATCTGAAATCTACAAAGTATGTTGTAAGTTATATCAGATCAAAAGACCATTATTGTTACTTTCTAGCAATTGTAACTATAAGTCTAAATCCTATGGACTTAGGTTGGTTTAACAACCATTAGAAAAATCCTTTAACAGGGTGACATTCCAAGTGAATGTTCTAAAGACCTTTAACCAGGCCCATTCCTAACAATTTGGTGAAATCCTCTAACAAGGTCACATTTAACAGTGTGTTGTAAGCCTTTAACAAGGTAGGCTTTTAATAGGGCATCACTTTAGAAGAGTGAGAATCAAGTAGCATGTTACTGGTGGTTTTTCCCAAATTGGGTTTCCACGTAAATCATTGTGTCATGTGTTGATCTTGAATTTTTTATCTTTGCATGTTGATTTACTGTAACTTGCTTATATGATTGATTTAAGTATGGATTCATTAAAAATAGTAAAAAGGTATTAATAGGGCATTTGGACCTTGAATAACTGATTCACCCCCCCTCTCAGTTATTCTAACAATTGGTATCAGAGCCTGACTGCTGATTCAGTTTAAAGGGACTACTAGCAGAAAAGATCAAAATGCCAAAAAGAGAAGTTTCCAAGCTCAACAAAGACAACTTTGTTGCATGGAAAAGTTTGATGAAGCTACATCTTGGATCCGTAGGAGATTATGCCCAAAATTCAATTGTCACTAAACATGTAGATCCAATAGGTGCACCTACTGTAGAAGACATGAAAAACAAACAAGAACACAATTAGACAATGCTGGAAATTGCATTTGCACTCAGCTATGTTGAATTTGATGATATCAAAGGATGTGACACTACATTCAAAATGTGGAAAGCACTATCATACATTTATGGAGGAGATCAGAATGTACAAAGAGTAAAAAGAGAAAGTCTCAGAGGAAAGTTTGACAACATGAAAATGGAGGAAAATGAGAATGCTGCTCAGTATGGTGCAAGAATAAAGGAAGTGGTAAGTACAATAAGATGCCTGAATGGTCAACTGGATGAGGATACTGTTAATAGTAAGTTCTTAAGAACCTTGCTCCCTATCTATGCTATTAGAGTATCAGCAATACAAGAACTAAGATGCATACCAGGAAATAATCTACGCTTTGAAGGTATAATAGGTAGACTCAAAGCATTTGAGTTATCTAACTTTGACAACTTCAAACCTAAAAATGTTGAATCTTCTTTTAAGGAAAAGTTATCACTGAAAGATGTTGAAAAGGTAAAATAAAAGAAAGGAAGAAAAATGAAGTATGTATCTAGTGACAGTAGCACTAATGAGGAAGATGTGGAACAATTAGAAGCATTGCTCGATAGAAGATTTCACAGGGGCAAAGGAAAATTCAAAGGTAAGATGCCTATCATCTATTTCAATTGCAATGAAGTAGGTCATATTGCTGCAAGATGTCCACAGAAAAAGGATTCCAAGGAAAGCAATAAATACAAGAACAGAAGAGATGATGACAAAAGAGATTACAAAGAAAAAGGTAAGAAGTGTTATATTGTTGAAGAAAATTCTGATGACAATGATGATGAAGTTGTTTATGTAGCCATGAAGGACCAATCTGATGAAGAAGAAGCCACAACATTGGTGACATGTATAAACAAGAATGACAGATGGATCATAGACAGTGGATGCTCACATCACATGACAGGAGACAAAAGTAAGTTTGTCAACTTTACTTAGTATGATGGAAATAGTGTTAGATTTGGTAATGATACTCCATGTCAAATCAAAGGAAAAGGTTCCATTAAGCTCATAGAACAGATTTCATGTGATAATGCATACTATGTCGAAGGATTAAACTACAATTTACTGAGTGTCTCACAGTTAGGCAATATAGGTTGCAAAGTGGAATTTGGAAACAAAACTGCAAAAATCTATGGTACTGATGGTAAACTAATAGGAAAAGGAGATCAAACAAAGAGTAATTTGTTTTACCTTGATATGGATGATGCTTCTTGTCTATTTGCAAAATTTGATGATGAATGGTTATGGCATAGAAGATTATGTCATGTCAATTTTGATAATCTAGCCAACATCAGTAAAATGAAGAAAGTTAGAGGTCTACCAAAACTGAAAAAGCCTGATAATATCATGTGCAAACAATGTCAGCTGGGAAAGATGGAAAAATCAAGTTTCAAAAGCAAGAACTATACATCTAAAGAGATACTTGAGTTGGTCCACACTGACTTATGTGGCCCAATGGAAATACAAAGCTACAGAGGAGATAAATACATAATGCTATTTGTTGATGACTATTCTAGGATGATGACTATTATGTTCTTAAAAAAAAAATTTGATGCTTTTCAAATGTTTAGATGGTATGTGGCCAGAGTTGAAAAGGAAACTGGGAAAAGCCTGAAATGCCTAAGATCAGATAGAGGTGGTGAATTTACATCAAAAGAATTTTAGATATTCTGTAATGACAATGGAATCAAAAGACAAATGTCAACTCCTAGAACTCCCCCACAGAATGGAATTGCTAAGAGAAGAAATAGATATGTGATTGACTATGCCAGAACATTGATGATGGAAAAGAATGTTGCTCTAAAATACTGGAGAGAAGCTATAAGTGTAGCTGTTCATACACTGAACCGAGTACAAGTCAAGAAAGGTACAAATACAACACCTTTTGAATTATGGTATGGTTACTCACCCAATGTAAAACATTTCAAAGTGTTTGGTTGCAAATGTTTTATCCTAAAGGATACTCGAAATGAAAAATTTGATGCAAAAAGTGATGAAGGTATATTTCTTGGTTACTCCACTAGAAGTAAGGCATATAAGTGTTTGAATGTTAACACTAACAAAATTGTGGAAAGTGCAAATGTAAATTTTGATGAGCACACAGAAGTCCAAGCTAAAGAACTAAAGAAAATGGAAGAATATAGAACCTTTGTATATTCTTATGAAGGAATGACTGCTGATGAAGATGATGACAATCAAATTGAAAACCAACAACAAGTGTCAGTTTCAGCTGATTCACAACCAGTGAATGTCGAGTTGCATTCAGAAGCCGATTTACAAAATGAAGAAAATGTATAATCTAATTTTGAAGACAGTACACATAATGAAGAACAACCTAACAATGAAGTGCATAGTGATCCTGAATCCGAAAGATCAAACTTGGAAACAAGAACAGAGCCAAGATTATCCAAATATGTAAAAAGACATCACCCTGTTGAACAGATAATTGGTGACAAATATGCAAGACCAATGACAAGGAATAGACTAAGACATTAATCATGTCTGATCAGAAAATCTGAACCCAAGATAGTATATGGTGCATTATAGGATGATGACTGGTATAAAGCTATGGAAGAAGAAATTAATCAAATAAGGAAAAACAAAACCTGGAGTTTGGTTCCCAGACCAACTGACAAAAATGTGATTGGTACCAAATGGGTATTCATTAAAAAACTAGATGAGAATGGTGAGATTACCATAAATAAAGCCAAATTAGTATGCAAGGGTCATGCTCAAGAAGAAGGAATAGATTATGGAGAAACATTCACTCCTGTTGCTAGAATGGAAGGAGTAAGAACTTTACTTGCATATTTTGCCTAAAACGATTTCAAAGTCTATTAGATGGATGTAAAATCTGCCTTCTTAAATGGTATACTAGAAGAAGAAGTCTGCATTGAACAACCAGAAGGATTTGTTGATGAGAACAACAGGGATATGGTGTGTAAGCTCCATAAAGCACTCTATGGTTTGAAACAAGCACCTAGAGTATGGTATGAAAGACTTCACAAGTATCTAGTGCAAATTGGATTTGAAAGAACTGATGATAATAGCAACATGTACATCAAAGCTGAAGAAGGTAAAGACATTATTGTATCTAAAATTTTTGTGGATGACATAGTATTTGGTGGTAAGGAAGTATTTTGCAAAGACTTTCCTGACAGAATGAAACATGAATTTGAAATGTCTATGTTTCGAGAAATCAATTTTTTTATTGGATTGCAAGTACACCAACTTAAACATGGAATATTTATTACACAATCAAAGTACATCAAAGAAATTCTTAAAATGTTTGGATTAGAGGAATCCAAACCAGTAAGCACACCAATGGCCACAGGAAATAAGCTATCCAAAAATGATGAGTCAACTGAAGTCAATCAAACAATGTACAGATCCATGATTGGAAACCTACAATATGTTGTGCATAGTAGACCAGACATAGCATTAGCAGTTGGAATAGTGGCTAGGTTTTTGCTAATCCTAAAGAAAATCATCTAATAGTAGTAAAAAGAATAATGAGATATCTTAAAGGGACTGATGATTTTGGTCTATACTACAAAAAGAATGGAAAATTTGAACTCAATGCATATACAGATGCAGACTGGGGAGGAAACATTGATGACAGAAAAAGTACAAGTGGAGGTGCATTATTTCTAGGCAAAAGACTAGTTACCTGGACTAGCAAGAAACAAACATGTATATCCCAATCCACTGCAGAATTAGAATATGTGGCAGCTACAGTCAATTGTACAAACATTGTATGGCTCACACATCTATTGAATGGAATGAAAAAAGAAGTAACAAAACCGGTGATATTGTATTGTGATAATACAAGTGCTATAAACATATCCAAAAATCTAGTGATGCATGCAAAAACTAAGCATATCGCAATCAAGTATCATTATGTTAAAGAATTGGTAGAAGAAAAACAAGTGAAGTTGGAATACATTCACACAAAGGAACAAATTGCAGATATCTTCGCCAAACCATTGCCCAAGGATGCCTATGAATATCTTAGAGGCAAATTGGGGGTCATACCCCTAACCCAAGCAGTTTAAGGCAACAAGGAAGCTGCCTTGCATCAACAAGAATAAATCATTGAAATATTAATAGGTTGATGCAAAGGATGACAGCAAGTACAAAAACTCCAAATCAGTCACAAGCATGGTGACAGAGGGAGAAAATCAACAAAAAGCCAAAGCTTATATTTTGTATGATAAAAATGCTACATCTTTGGCATTTATGTCAAAGAGGGAGAAATATGTAGGGAAACTGTTCAATGCAAAGAAAGAGGGAGATATATGAGATCAGTAGTGAAATACAGCAAGACAATGTATACAATCTTGGTGGTAACTAAATTGATTACTTGGTCAGTTTGGTTTGCCATCAATGCCAAAGAGGGAGATTGTTGGAAATGATTGAAATAATTATAAGAAAAGTTGAGGGAGATTGTTGGAATAAAATATGGAACAAGTAAAGAATGTCCTCAATCATTGTTTTGTCATTGATGTCAAACTTGCTACTTGCAGGGATGACAATTGCTTTAGTGATCCAAATACTATCAATTAGTTGATTGTCAAGGTGGAGGCAATTAATAAGATGTAACTAAAATACCTAGAGAAAGGTTGAAGTGATGATGTTGGAATGAAGTACAAGGATCAGCTAAGCCATTGATGAACGAATGTATTTGATGACATACTACAAAGAATGGGCACAGTGAAACATATCAAAGATTTAAGGTTTTAACTAAGTCTTTTGTGAAGCTCAAACTAAGTTCATTAGAGAGAAGGAGTTGGGCAAGCTAAGTAAGAGCCGAGCAAGTTCTAGTTAATGCCGAGTAAACTTCAGATGCTGAGTGGTGCCGAGTAGAATCAAGTGCCGAGTAAGTTCAAAGTGCCGAGTAAGTTCAAGTGCCGAGTAAGTTCAAGTGCCAAGTAAGTTCAAAGTGCCGTGTAAGTTCAAAGTGGCGAGTAAGTTCAAGTGTTGAGCAAGTTCAAGTGCCGAGCTGGTATAGGTGCTGAGTAACACAGAGGTGCCAAGCACCAGTAACTCAATAATGCTAAGTTGTTGCATTATTTAGGAAATCAAAGATTCAACAGATCTAAGCCGACAAGGTTGTTACCTAGAAATCTGTGAATTAAAAGGAAGATAAGAATGATGATTTGGTGGCACAGAACACCATGTAGAACATTTTTAAGATACAACTGGCAAAGTTTCAAGAAGAAAACAAGATATGGGGTAGATACATTGTATCCTACCTAATCAATTTTGAAACCCTAAAATTGAAGAGGGAGAATTGAGAGGTAAAGAAAAATTAGACTTCTATATAAGAAGACATAAATTAATAAGAGAAAGAGATTGAGATGGGATAGAATAAAAGGAGATAGTGGTCAAGCATAAAAGCATGAAATGCTAAAGAATGTGCCTAGGAGAAGATAGCACAGAAATTCTATTTGTATAGATGACCACAAAGATGATTGCATTGGCAGAATGAGTGAGAAGACTCAAGGAGACGAAGCTTGAGAGAAGACAAGCAGTCAGAGCTAAAGAGATTAAAGCCAAGCATAAGGATTGAACTGAAAGTGTGATCTGAAATCTGCAAAGTATGTTGTAAGTTATATCAGATTGAAAGACCATTATTGTTACTTTCTAGCAATTGTAACTGTAAGTCTAAATCCTCTAGACTTAGGTTGGTTTAATAGCTATTAGAAAAATCCTTTAACAGGGTGACATTCCAAGTGAATGTTCTAAAGACCTTTAACCAGGCCCATTCCTAACAGTTTGGTGAAATCCTCTAGCAAGGTCACATTTAACAGTGTGTTTTAAGCCTTTAATAGGGTAGGTTTTTAATAGGGCATCACTTCAGAAGAGTGAGAATCAAGTAGCATGTTACTGGTGGTTTTTCCCAAATTGGGTTTCCACATAAATCATTGTGTCATGTGTTGATCTTGAATTTTTTATCTTTGCATGTTGATTTACTGTAACTTTCTTATATGATTGATTTAAGTATGGATTCATTAAAAATAGTAAAAAGGTATTAATAGGGCATTTGGACCTTGAATAACTGATTCCCCCCCCCCCCCTCTCAGTTATTCTAAAGAATTCTAACAAAATTCTGCAATGTTGATCAATTCTCTAAGTCTTGACACCCCTACTGTAATTCACTTTCTTCAACAACTCAAAAAGGCTGTGAAAACTTAGGGTTAGGTTTGAATCCATGAACTTCTTTTTCCTGCTCAAATCCTTACACTTTTCCTATTGGTTTCCTACATTCTCTATTTTACTAATTTGTTGCATCCAAATTACATAGATAATGCAAAAGATTTGATTTTATCTTTAAAATCCTTCATGATTCATCAAAAAATGGTTTAAATCTGATTTTGTGAAGGCATAAACTCATATGTTTATTCTATGTTACTTGACACACTAATTGTTGATGCTCGACACATATAGGATTTTTGGCTCACTCGACTCCTATAATAACTTTTTCTTGCTCGGCATCTATTCACTACTTGGCACCAATTGTTACTCAACACATATACTACACTCGACACCTGAAGTCACTTGGCACATCTATCTTGCTTGGCACCTAAAGTTCACTTGGAACCTATTGGATTTCTAGCTCGGCACATATTGTAGCATAGCATGTATAGTGTACTTGGCTTCAACTAGAAAATTGGTTGAGTGTGTTGACACTCAATTGTCAAAATCAATCTAAGACCAACAAATTTGTCTAAGAAAAGCTAGAAAACATCAACACTCACTCTTAGCTAGGAAGGATAAACACATGACCATATATTAACTCAATGTAATATAAGAATATCTTTGATCAAAAGATATTCAACATCTTGATATCAAGAGTATTAGTCTACCAAAATATCAACAAATGATATTTTTCAAATACACAAATAAGGTTTGACATCGCATTTGCTATTGTGAGACAGATCTCCAAGAATATCAACCTTTGATATCCACCAAGTATTCAAAAATGATATCACATATGTTATCATGAGTATTGGTGTCCCTAAATACATGATATTCACCAATTACTCAAAAAAAATTGAAATCACATATAATATCATGAGCATTGGCCTTCCAAATTATCAATGATATTCACCAAATATTCTTTGAGTAATGACCTTCTAGGAAACATCAAGTTGTGTGATATTTATCAAGTACTCTATGAGTAATGCCCTTCTAAAAAACACATAATACTCACCAAGTACTCTTTGTAATGGCCTTCTAAAATATCAATATGCATAACATTCACCATGTACTCAAAAAATGTTTACATGGTATATGCACATGTATTCTCATAATTATTATCATGTAAACATCCACTATGCAAAGTATAATCTATCATCATCTACATAGACATTGTAATATATCCATCATAATAGAAAATTAAGTTATTGTAAGATCCTAACCTTTCAACAAATTCTACAAATATGACTGACATCATTTGGAATTCATCAAATTCTTGATGATGTACGTAGGGGGGAGGCTAATTAAAATCACATTTTCATGAGGTATATTCATGAATCATAGTCCTATTAACTGCTACAATTTACTAGTCAATATAGAATCCATCTCAACATGTTTTACTCCCTCTAAATAAATATAACTGAGATCATTGAAGGCTGAATAAATCATATCCTCTATCTTCTCCCTCTCTTTCAAGGTTTCTTGTAGTGAAATTTTAGACTCTCTTTGAATCTCAATCTCAATATCTCTTTTATTACAAGAACATTTTGAAGGAAAATATAAATTCAAATACCTTATATATAAATATAAATAAGAGAGACTATAATGAATAGATAATTGTAATACTTAAGGAAAATAAATACTTATCTATGCATCCTTTATATGAGTTTCTTCAATTTTATTTCAAATAGTAGTTTCACTTTTCCACAATCTTTTAATTATATCTTTTATATCCAATTCATAAGAGGATGAACTTTTCAAATCCAAAGGTTATGATTTTTCATAAACAAATTAACCCTTTCTATTAAATTTGTTCCATATTATCTTGATTCTTGTATTTAACATTTTCTTATCCTAACATTTATTCATATCTAGATTTTTTGAGTATCATCTTTAGAAAGTTTCAATGTATAACATGGTTGGTTTAACTTTCATCATGTTAAGTCTTTTGAGTGTTATAAACTCTCTATACTCTAAAACATAAGGAGTAATCTGATACTCTTTTTCCATGATTAGTTAATTTTGAATATTGGTCAAAATTCAACACAGGAATAAAGATGCCTCAAAAATTATTTAATTATAAAGCCCTAAGTTGTAATTTAATTTTATAGACCACATCACATCCAATTTGAATCCATGTTAAACCACCCAATGTATAGTTTCATAATACAAGGGCCTTAGGTGGGAAGAAAGATGGAGAGAACATTTTAATGGCCAAAATGGACTCACGATCCCTCTTTGTATACTCCTAACTCTTGCAGTTAATGATTTCCCTTTCAAATTCTATAGTTGGAAATAAATTGGTCCACCTTTGTTATTGTAAAGTTGACTCTACCATATGGCATTGATTATTATAATGTCATGTACTTTATTTCACTATACACTATAGTAGTACTATATTATATAATTAATGGTGTGATGGTTATTTATTCTCATATAGATAATATCTACAAACAAGAATAGAACTATACAATATATCACACTAGATAATTATATGCAGCTGTGTACTAACTTTCTCTCTACATCTAGGTTACATGTGATTTGTGCACAATTGTAAATGAAAACTCTATCAAATGTGATTGGTAGTAACCATCTACTTCTGTATGATTATTTTCCTAATACTCATGTAGACTACAATCCCACCTTTGATAATGTATGTATATTTACACCTAAAACAACTTTGACCTTCTAGTTGTACTCCATTGTAAATTCCATGTGGTTGTAGAATTAATTTTGTCATGACTTAATAAAGGTTTTCCTCTATCTATTGCTTCTTATAAACATTGCTGGATCATGTACATATATTTTTTAACTCTTGAGTCTTGGTCATACTTGATATCCTTATGGCCTTCACTATCCTCCTCCATCATTGATTACATCTTATATCTCCTTTTTTTTTTAATGCCAAAATTGGTAGAAATTCTTACTAAATCTTCACCCCAAGTGACATCTTTTTGTATTGTACATTTGTAGTTTGGCTCTAATACCATGTTAGTTTTCTAAGGACTCACTGCAAATGTTATACTAAGTAGTGCCATAAATTTGGTATGTGTTTTCCAATTGCATCCACCTCTTATATTTATATGAGAGAGGGATAATGGACATGTCATGTTTGGTCATTAACATAATTAAAATATCTTAGTTATATATTATATATTATAAATATAAATATTATATATGTATATGCATATATAAGTCTATATATTTCATATATATACATATCTTTATGTAATTTATCTAAGTAAAGCTACAAAACATTAACACAGATCAGCAAAACCAAGTCCTTCTACTCTCATTTATGTCAACAAAATCCTTCTTCTTCTCAAAGAATCAACAACTTTATTTGTCTGTCAACTCTTATGTTTCAACACAAAGGAAAAATTCTACAAGTACTCTACCCACTTCATTTGTCTCTAATTCAACTTATTATGACTTCACAAATACTGCAAAGCTTTATGGTTAGTGTACAACAAAAAATCTGTAGGCATCAAATAATGTCTCAACTCTTCAAAAATTGAATAGTAGCATAGAATTCCTAATCATAAATTAAATATATTTTCTTAAAATCATTCAAATTCTCACTATGGAAAGCTACAATTCTTTGTTTTTGACTCAAAATATCTCCAATGGCACTTCCACTAGCATTACAATCAACTTGAAAAAAATTATTGAAATCAAAACATGAAAGTGTAGGTAATTATGCTACCATTTTTATCAATGTTTCAAAGCCCTTATGTGATCGATGTGTCTACTTGAAATCCTTTTTATCTCCTCTCATAGTTTCATTCATGGCATTATATACTAAACTAAAATATTTGATGAACTTCCTATAGAAACTCACCAATCCATGAAAGGATCCAACTTCTCCAACATTATCAAGTGTAGGCCAAGAAAAAATGACTTTCACCTTTTCAGGATCCATCTTCAAACCATAAGATGAAATTACAAAAATAAGGTACACAATTTCTTCATTGATAATAGAATATTTATTCAAATTAATCAGTAACTTTTCTTCCTTCAACCTCTACAATACTCGTCTAATATTCTCAATGTGTTCTTCCTTAGTCTTACTTAATATTAGGATTTCATCAAGGTACACAATAACAAACTTACACAAGATTTTATTCAAAACATCATTCATCAACCTCATGAAAGTACTAGGTGCATTAGTTGAACCAAAAGGCATAACCAACCACTCATACAAGATTTCATTAGTCTTAAAAATAGTTTTCCATTCATCTCCTTCTCTAATTCTAATCTCATGATAGCTACTTTTCAAAGTCATGCTTTATGAATTACTTTTCTCCACTTTAATCCATTATGTCATCCATCTTAGAAAGGAAAATCTATACTTCACTATTATTTTGTTTATAGCTCTAGAATTAATGCACATTCTCCATTCTTCTTAGGTGCCAATACAACAAGTACAACACAAGGACTCAAACCTTTTCTAATCAGACCATTTTCAACAAATTAATGCACTTGTCTATTCAATTAAGCATTTTCAGGAGGTATGAGCCTATGTGATGTTTTATTAGGAAAACTAGCTCAAAGTATCAAATCCATACAATGACTAATACTTATCACAGGAGGTAAACCATCATGTACATTATTAGAAATAATATCTTGAGATTTATCCCAAAGAGATAAATTCTCAAGTGCATGCTCAAGTTAATATTGTTTCTAAGTCTTCCTAGGAATCTAAGGAAAAAACATTTTTCTTCTTTATATCTTCAACAAACTAATTTCCTTCAACCAAACATACTCTTATATTGGTACAATGGTTCTTATCAGGTTTCTCTATCAAAGGAAACAAAACTTGATTCTTCCCATCAACTAATATACCATCATGCAAAGTTTATCTATCATACTGCCAAGGTCTACCCAATAAAATATGACAACAATTCATAGGCATAATATCGCACACTTCATCATAATAATTTCTGATTTAGAATTTAACAAGGCTTTGCTCACTTACTAGTAACTTATTCTCCTTCAAGATCCAAGAAACATGATAAGGATTAGGATGTCTCAAACTCTAAAATTGCAACTTGTTAAACAAATCCTCTAATGCCAAATTATTTTAACACCCACTACCAATGAATAATTTGAAATATTTTTTAGCTATCTTACACTTAATCTTGAAGAAAATCCTTCTAAAAAAATTCTTCATCATTTTCCTCATTCCATAATATTCTTATTAACATTAGTTTCTCACCATGCCCAAGTTCACTAAGTGATCCAATGACTTCTTCACAATCCAAGGTACTTCTGTTGCTATCTCCAATATTCTTACCATAATTAATACATTCGAAGACTCTATTTCTTAATACCATTATCACTACACTAAAAAAAAGTGCATTTAAAATAACACCTTTATTCTCTCTTACCACCATTGTTATTCTTAGAGTAACTAGTATAGATACCTCTTTTACCAGAGGATTTTTTTTTTTTCAATTTGGTCTTTCCTTTATCTTGGATTACATTGTTAGATCTACTACTTTCTCCTTAAGTTCTACCTATGCTTCTTTGAAAACTTCCACCTATTCCTCTTTGTCTTTAATTATGTTTATTTTCTAATATTTCATCTTTTAAGGCATAGTGATATCCTTCTTCTACATTTTCCATTATAACATAGGCAATCTCTTCTTGAATTGATGTCCTCTAGCCATTTAGGTATCTAGCCACCCTCTCAACTTCATCATCCTTATGTCTAGATCTAATATCCAATTTGTAGAATCTCACTATGTTTTTTTAATAGTCATGTCCTTCCATTTCAAATATTGCATTCTTATCAAAAAATTAACCTACTAATCCACAGGAAGAAACTTCTTCTTCATCTTTCCAATCATCTTAGCCTAAGTCTTGATCTTTTATTATCCTCTTTTATGTCTTTCAATCTTTAAATTATTCCACCAAAGTGAAGTGTGACCCTTCAACTTTTTGACTACTATCTCAACCTTCTTATTATTGAGGGTACTTTCATACTCAATATTTATATATCTTAGAGATCCCATCTAGTGTAGCACTAGTCTCAATTATTCCATCATAGCAAGAAACTTCAAAAGTAGGTCTAGATTTTTCCCTAGAAAAAACTCTCATAATCCTTTTCTTGTGTTGTTCTACCTCAAGTTTAGGATTAGGTATTGCTTCTTCATCATCACTATTATCCTCAAGATGTACACCTCTTCTCTAGGCTATCTCAATAGCTTTTAGTCTCACTCCAATCTACCTCAACATATCCATGTTATCATTATCTACACTTCCTCTACTTCAAACCATCTTGACAATAGTTTGTACAAGATTGTAACCTTCTTCAACTTATAGTTCATACTCTAGATCTTCCATCCCACAACCAATCTAATTAAGGTTCTCCATGATCAAAAAACTCACAAGGAAAGAAATCTTGCTCTAATACCACGTAACCCAAGGCTGATAGATGAGAGGAGGGATATTCAAACACCAAACAACTTTCCAAGAGTACACACATAAATAAAATACAAATTTGTAGAAAAGAGATAATGGAATTCTTAAATTTACTAATTGATTAGATAGCTAGCATGATAAAATACATATAACGACATCTAATATGCCTAGCTGTGAGGCCTTCTGGGTTGTGGCCAATACAAAAAACATCAAGTATAGAGCTCAATCTTCTTCTTCTTTCATCTATCTTCCTACTACTTTCCTTTATCCTCTAACTTTTTTTCCTACAAAAAATACAAATCTTTATATAGCTAGCTAGACCACAAGTCATCTAGTTAAGAAATTAATTACAATATAGGTCATGTCTTGGAAGTGTAAACTATAAATCAAGCAATGGGTATCAATTGTTCACATGCTCTTAAAGATAGGTCTAGACATGATCAAAGAGTTGGCTCACAAACATGGAAGATGTCATGTCTTCATAGAAAACTATGCCAAAGTAAATAATTTTCCCTAATGGATGAAAAGTGGAGGAAATAGAAGATGAAGAAATTGACACAAAACCCAAAGAAAATGACTCATCATCTTTTATGCTCTTACTAGTAAGGATCTAAAGTAGGTCCACAACAAGATGCTAACTATACACAACTCAAAACTCCAATCAACAATGGCTACTTCACAAATAAAATATTGGTACAGAAAAAAAAAAAGATTTTTTTTTTTGTTGATGTAGGATTTCTCATTGACGCAAGATGCTCCTACATCATAGCTACATTATTCCCCTATTCCTAGAACCATTGGACAACATTGCATTAGGTGTACAACCTAATACTGATGAAGACACAACTTGAGACACAAATGAACACAACAAAAAGAAAAATGTTATTACCTAAACTAAGAAATTAGTAAATTCATTACGGTTTGAAAACAACCAACTATATGCACTATGGGTGACCATAGTGTCATATTCTGGAAGAAAATCCCTTCTCACAGTACCTTTTAACAAAATCCTCAAAAAGTCCCTTTTCACTACAATGATGGGCTTTAAATATGCTATTTTAGGTTTAGTGCCAAGAATGAAATTTACATTATGAAATTTAGCAGTCAAATACCAAAATAGAGGATTCAAAATTTAAAGTAAGTGTGAAAATCAAAGGTTCCAGAAAAAGTAGTCAAACATTCAAGAAGCATAACATTTGATCTAGGACTCTAATTGACAATTTCTTTACACTATTAGAAATATCTTTGAGTTCTCTATACTGTTATGGATGGCCTATGGTTGTTTCCCATATTTTTGAGTTATATGAGGTATTTTAATGCTTCAAATCTGATTTCAAAGAGTTTCTAAGAGTTCTTCAAACAACTTAAAATTGTTATAACTTTCAAACAATAAAATATTTTAACCATATTATTTTTCTTGAGTGATTTATATTTTAATTACCACCTTCCCTTGAATTCAAACTCTCAAATTCTTCATAATTGTGACCTTTCTACAAATAGTGCATTTCCCTATATTTTCACCTATGCCTAAAAGACTAACCCGAAAAAGTAGTAGTGGAAATATCAGAGTGGGAATCTCTATTTTGCTTAAATGGATATCTAAAAAAAAAAAAACATAAAAAAAAACTATAACTAGAAATATTTTTGGGTGATACATGATTCCTCTAACACAACTAGATTCTCATGCATGAGACACCTAGGGTAATTTTAGAAGTGACCTTGATACATCATAGTTGGTTGTGAAAGACCCAAAAAATTGACTTCCACCTTGGATAAAGTGGGTTGAGTCTTCCATGGTTCAAGCTTTTCAATTCACTAGGAATGTCACATACTACCTATTTCTAGTACTCCTTCTCATGTGACTATCTAGGATTTTTTCAATCTCCTCCTTCTCAGAGGTAGGAAGTGGACATTTTTCAAGTACCATTTCTTGCACTATACCACCTTTAGAATACTCTATTAAACTTACAATGTTAAAAACTAGATAATGTGGATTCAATCTAGAAACTCTACCTCATATGCATTCCTTGGATTATGTTTCTTTAAAATCTTGTAGGGACCAATTTTATTCATTTTTATCTTATTATGGGTGCCTACTAGAATATTTTATTTTCTCAATTACATCATAAACTCATCTCCAACTTGGAACTCCTTAGGTCTCCTCTTTATATTTTCCTTGGTCTTATACTACATGTTCATTCTAGTGATATACTTGTGTGCTTCCTCATGTATCTTATTGATTTAGTAAAATCCTCTACCTTAGCACTAGTCCTACCTCTTTGATTGATCTTCCTTAATTCTACTGTAGTCCTTAGAGTACTCTCATACATGATTTGAAATGGTGACCTATCAATACTTCTTGTTCATAAAATTATTAAAAGAAAAAAATTCCTATGGTAGAATCAAGTCCCATCTATTTTTTTTCCTACTAAGAACCTTAGTAGGCTATTATGACTTGTTTCCTCTACTTTAGTTTGTTGATCAATTTTTCAAGTCTAAAACTATGCTCTTTGGAAGACCACGTAGCCTTGCCACCCCTCTAAAGAATAAATCAAAAATATGGACCCCATCATGTGTCTTGTGAAAAGGAATAAAATGATCCATTTTGAAAATATATCAACCATCACAATTATTGAATCATTGCCTCTTTGTGCCCTTGATAAACCAAGAATGAAAGCCTTACTTATATATTCCTAGGGCCTTGATGGAATGATAAATGGCTTGTTGGGTCTTATTTTTTAACTAACTCCTCTAGATATCTCAATACTTGGTAGCTCCCTACAAATTTATTTACATCATGTGACAATTAAGGCCAAAAATAATGCTCATTGACAATGGAAACAATCTATTTTTTACCAAAGTATCATTATCTCTTTGATAAAATTATCCCTTATAGAGCTCCTTAGAATGAAAAATGAGTGAATAAAATACCATCTTGGATCATGTAGCCTAGCCATTTTGTCTTATCTAGAGTCACAAGTTCCTTGCAAGCCAACCAAGCCTCAGCAAGATCATGATCCTCAGGTATAGAGTCTTGAGTTATTAAACCTAACCACCTCAATTTACATTGTTATCAATAATGTTTGTCTCCTACTTAAGTCATTTGCAATCCTATTAGATCATCCACTTCCATGCTTCAATGCAAATGCATATCTCTATAATAAATCTACCCATTTCAAGTTTCTCTAATTCAACTTAGCCTAGCTATTTAGGTATTGCAATTCTTGATGATCAATATACAAAAAAAATTGTAAATAGACAATGCCTCCATGCCTAAATTGTTACACAGACATCACCATCATAAACTAAGTACTTCTTCTTTGTGTAATCTAATATACAATAGACTTAGCTTCTTGGATCAATACATCTCCAATGGAACTCCCACTGGCATTACAATCCACCTCGAACACATTTTTTTGAAATCAAGGAGTACTAACATAGGTTTCTTTGTCATCTTATTCTTCAACAATTAAAAACTTCTTGCATCACCTGCAGTCTATTTGACTTATTTTTTATCTTCCCCCACACCCCCCCCCCATTTTCTTAGTTAGGGGTGCATAGACACTATTGAATTTTTTAATGAACCTCTTTTTATAGAAACTAGCCAAACCATGGAAAGACCTTACCTCAATAGAAGACCTTGGGGTAGGTTATCCTAGGATGACCTTTACCTTTTTTTAGTCCATTTTGAGACCATTAGGTGAGACAATTAACCTCAACAAAACTAACTCCCATTTTACAAAGCTACACTTCTTTAGATTAATAAACTTTCTCTTCCCTTATCTTCTCTAAGATTGTATGGATTTGCATTAAATTCTCATCTAGTGCCTTAATAAAAATTAAAATATAATTTAAATAAACAATAACAAATTTTCCTATAAATTTCTTAGTACCTCATTCATCAACCTCATGAAGGTGATTAGTGCATTTTCTAGTCCAAAGGGCATACTAACCACTCATAAACACCTTCTTTATTCTTGAATATAGTCTTCCATTCATCACCCTCTCTTATTTGAATCTAGTGATACCCACTATTGAAGTCTATCTTCATAAGTATTGAGCTCCAGTCAAGAATCCCATAATATCATCCATACTTGGTAGGGGAAATCTATATTCAGTTATCTTTCTTTTTGGTATGAATTCCTTATGGAGATTGTTAGTGTAAGTGGGAGATGACTAAATTCTTATGTTTCAAATTCATGACTTGGTTTTCCATTGATGTCAACCTATCATCTTTCTAGATAGTTTAGTCAAAGTTACAAAGATAATTTTATTCAATAGGGCTTTTGATTTCTAAGTTACATTCAACGAGGTTAATTGTATGGTTTTGAATTTTAATAGATGCTATGCCTATGTTTGTGGAAAGATTTTGAGAGAGAGAATTTTTTTGGGGACTAGTTAACATAAGAAATTGTATGTTGTTTTTCGTATTGTATCTTTTTTTAGAGTTAAAGAATATTTACTAGGATTAGATTTTGGTTAGACACATGTTTGTGATGCTAAGTTCAAGATGGAAGAATTTGGTTTGCAATTTGTGAAGACTTGTGAAGGATAACATGTGGGTTATTCCTTGGAGGCCTACTATGTTATATTATTGATGTAACTTGTATTGTAGAATATGGAACTTCAATGTCATATCTTATGGTAGTCCTATATTATTCATTTTACATTAGGGAAGCCCCAAGTTTGACTCAATTAGTTATAATGCTAGTCATATGTTGTTGTGATATAATGATATGTGAGCTTTGAATGCAAATTTATGAAGGTAAGAGAAATGGTTGATGTTTAGGATAATTTGTGGACTTCAAATGAAATGTATTGGTAAGATAAGTTTTTATTTTAGTTAGTTTGTTGCTCTTGGATAAGTTATCCTAAATTTTTTAGTGAGAATAGTTATGAAGTAATTTAGATAGTGGGTTCAATTGACCTTTTATCAGCTCCTAATAGGGTTGAAACATCTCCTAATAGGGTTGGAAACTTCTGAAAAAGATTAAAGGTCTCCTAATAGGAACTCATATGTATTTATTATATTTATTTGACTCCTAATAGTATCACATCCTTTCATAAGGAACTTTTATATTAGTACATCATCTTGTAGGAATCATTACCATTGGGTTTTTCCTCTAATCAAGGGTTTTCATAGTTAACATATCTTACATCACTTTGTGTGGTTATCATCTTGTAGGGTTTATATCTTTTGGTTACATGTTTTAGTTTTGTTAAAGTTGATAAAGAATATTGGAACTAGTACAATAGGTGCTTCATATAAACTCAAGCTCTCCCAAATAAAACCCTTCCTAAGAAATTATTGAACTTGTTTAATCAACTCCTTAGTCTCAGTAGGAGTCAGCCTAGAGAATTTTTATTAGGAAAACTGGCTCCAGGGATTAATTCTATTTGATGGCTTACTTACCTTATTGGTGGTAACCCCTTAGGGATATTATCTGATATGATATTCTAAAATTCAATCAAAATACCTAAAACATCTACTAAAACTTGACTAAGTACCATCTTTATCAACTTGGAAATCAAAGCATAACATAGGTGTTCATGTTTTGTGTTATCCACAAATTTTCTCTCATAAACAAGAAATACCCTAGGACTATTGCATGTCTTTTCTTCTTCTTTCATTAGTGGTTTTAACTTACAATGAACTCCATCTTTTGTTAGAGAATAGATTTTTGTATGACCATCATGTATAGCACATTAATCTTATTTCCATTGCCTTCCAACAACATATAAAATGCATCCATAGGTTCAATGTACACAATACCTCATCATTGTATCTTCCAATCTTGAACTTCACCAACAACTATTCATTGACCTTGACCTTGTGGACATCCTGCAACCAAGAAATCTAGTATATGTGTGGGTGTATCTCTCCCTTGAACTTTAACTTTATGATCATATTCCCTAATAGAAAATTGGTAGTGCTCCCACTATCAATAATCACAATAAAACATTTATCCTCAAACTTGTACCTAGTGTGAAATAGGTTATTCCTCTGATAAAAATCATTCTCTCTAATATAGGGTTCTTCTAATAGTGAGGGTTTCTCCCCTCTTAGAATCATTTGAATTCTTATAGTTGGCTTCTTCATCTTCATTTGTAAATCTTTCTTGGCCTTCAACTCTCTTATTTTTAGTTCCTTGGTGTTGATGACATTCATAGGCTTGATGCCCTTCTTCACCATAATGAAAACAATTTCCTCTAAAAATACCTCTCCCTAGCACTTGTTTAAGACTTCCTCTTCCTCTTCCTCTTTGGTCTCCTTGATTTTGATTACATGAGAAATTGAAACACTTATTCCTCTGATTTTGATTGGTACCAACTTTCTCATTTTTCCTCTACTCCTTATTTCAACTTCCAAAGGACCTACCACTACCCCTTCCTCTTTTTCCTTTCCCTCATTTCTTTCCTCCAAACCTATTTTTTATCTTCTCCTCATCTCTCATATTAAATTTTTATTCTTATTCAATGATTTTCATTCCATCCAAACTTATATCCACTTGAATGCTTGGCTTTAACCTATTAAGGCAATCAAAAACCTTCTCCTTTTTACCCTCTACATGGTCAGTCCTGATGAAGACTTGGTAGAACTCTTCTATTGATAAGTAGAAGATTTTTTCCATAGCAAGTCAAATTATGATATTACTATCATGATTTAACTATGTATTTGTTAGTCAAACTCATTTACCCATGTTTTATGAGTAGTGATTCACACAAATCCATCTCTAGTGAGAATAAATGGAACACTTAGCACTCATTGGATTTAGGTGATGCTCACAAAGGTGAAGCATTGGAACTTTCTAGGAGGTCACCCATCCCAGACCACTCTATCTTGAGTGTGCTTGAGTATGGTGTTTCCTCCATGGTTAAACCCACTTTTCTTCTAACCTAATTTTCAAAACCCTCACCAAAACCATTCATTAGAAATTTCCTTAATCTCATCAATTGATAAGTAAGATATATTTTCCACAGCAAGTCAAATTTTGATATTGCTTTTAGGATTTAGCTCTAGATATTTTTAGTTAAACTCATTCACACATGTTTAATGAGTAGTGATCCACACAAATCCATCTCTTATGAGAGTAAATGGAACACTTAGAGCTCATTAGATCTAGGTTATTTTCACAAAGGTGAAGCATTGATACTTCCCAAGAGGTCACCCATCCCAGTACTACTCCATCTTGAGCTCACTTAGCTACAAAGTTTCCTCCATGGCTAAACCCACTCTTCTGGAAACTCCATTTGCAAAAGCTTCACCAATTCTTGTGCCTTATGAACCATTTATTATAAATATCCTTAATCTCATCAATTGATAAGTTAGAGATATTTTCCATAACAAATCAAATTATGATATTAATATTAGGATTTAACTGTGTAATTTTTTAGCAAAACTCATTAACCCATGTTTTATGAGTAGTGATTCACATGAACCTATCCCTCATGAGAATAAATATAACACTTGGCACTCATTAGATCTAGGTTATGCTCATAGAGGTGAAGCGTTGAGACTTTCTGAGAGGTCACCCATCCCAGTATTACTCCAACTTGAGCATGCTCAACTACATAGTTTCCTCCATGGTTTAAAAATTCATGGTTAAGAACACTCAAGATGGAGTAGTACTGGGATGGGTGACTTGTAGGGAAATCTCAGTACTTCACCTCTGTGATCATCACCTAGATCCAATGAGTGCTAAGTGTTCCATTTTTTCTCATTAGAGATGGATTTGTGTGAATCACTACTAATAAAACATGGGTCAATGAGTTTGGCCAAAAAAATACATAGTTAAATCCTGATAGCAATATCATAATTTGACTTGTTGTGTAAATTATCTTTGACTTATCATTGATGAGATTAAGGATATTTCTAATGAATGATTCATAAGGAACAACACTTGGTGAAGGTTTTATAAATAAGGTTCCAAGAAGAGTGGATTTAACCATGGATGAAACTCCCTAGTTAAGTGTGCTCAATTTGGAGTAGTGTTGGGATGGGTGACCTCCTGGGAAGTCTAAGTGCTTCACCTCTATAAGCATTACCTAGATCTAATGAGTGATAAGTGTTCCATTTATTCTCATGATAGGTGGATTTTTATGGATCACTACTCATAAAACATGGTTCAAGGAGTTTTACTAAAATACTATACATTTAAATCCTAATAGCAATATCACAAATTGACTTGCTATAGAAAATACATCTTACTTATCAATTAATGAGCTTAAGCATATTTCTAATGAATGGTTCATAAGGTAAAACACTTGGTTAAGGTTTCATAAATATGGTTGCAAGAAGACTGAGTTTAACCATGGAGGAAAATTTTTAGTTAAGCACGCTCAAGGTGGAGTAGTATTAGGATGGATGACCTCCCTGGAAGTCCTAATGCTTCACCTTTGTGAGCATTGCCTAGATGTAATGAGTGCTAAGTGTTCCATTTATTCTCATGAGAGATAGATTCACGTTAATCGCTACTCATAAAACATGGTTTAATGAGTTTGACTAAAAAATTATATAGGTAAATCTTGATAGCAATATCACATAACTCTTCTATATTTTCTTTGATTTTATTTCTTTCCTACTTCAGCTCTTGCATCTTCTTGAACAAATCAAGATCATAGTCAGCCAAAATGAACTATTTTTTTAATTTTTCCACCATCTAATTCAATATTTTTATCTTCTCCTTGCCTCTTTGATTCCTCTCCAACTAAACCTCCTACAACCAAATTTTAGCATGACCCTTCAATTTGGTCTTGATGAATTTGACCCTCTTAGGATCTTCTACATATTCAAATTCAAAATATTGCTCCATACCATTGATCAAATTGATTAACTCATTAGGATTAAGGTTTCAAAGAAATGTGGAATTTTTAATTTTTGACCTTTTTCTAATTCTAGAAATAACCTTCAAAACCCCATTAGCCCTTGGATCCTTATACGCATCTTGAACATCTTCAACTTGACCCTCTTCTTCATATTCTTTCTCACTTTTTTCTCTTTCCTGAATATAAGTCCCTCTTTGTATTTGTTCTTGCAAGGCTTCCACTTTCCTCCAAAGGGCTCCAAACTCCTCTTCTATAACACCTCCAACTCTTCCAGCACCGTTCCTTCATCAAAGGATTTTCACACTTATCTCACAACCAAAAACCAAAATCGTAGTGTAAACTACCTCACAATTGGCAATCTATCTACACACTCAGGAGTTGTAGCTCAAATACCAGTTGATGAAAGAACAACACCAAACACAAATAAAAAAATATAAAATGATATTTATATTATTTGAAATAAGAATTTCTTACATGTATTATAGTCTAAATAAACCTAACTTTATGCCTTGATGGCTACAATACTATCATATTCTAGAGAAAACCCCTTCTTAGAGTACCTTCTCCCAAAAATATCCAATGATAACTTTTTCACTATAGTGATGGACCTTAACTAGCCTAATTTAGAGTTAGGATAACTAATAAAATTTACATTATCAAATATGGTAGTTAGGAAACAAAAAAGAGGACCAAAATTTAAATTCAAAGTCAATGCAAAATAGAAGGTTCCACTAAAAGTAGCCCAACTTGAGGGAAGCGTAACTTTAATTTAGCATTTTGATTGATGAACTATTTACATAGTCAAAATTATCTTTGAGTTATCTACATCTTTATTGCCCACCTATGATCATCCCCATTTTGGTGTCGTACAAGGCCATATAGTGCCCCAAATCTTACTCTAAAGAGTTTCTAGGAGGTCTTCAAATAACTTAAAACTATAATAACTTTCAAATGGTGAAGCATTTTGACTTGATTCTTTTTCTAGAGTTAATGAAATTTAAATTACTACCCTCCCCTTGTGGGACTAAGCTAATTGATCATGGATAATGGTGAGAATAGAACTCAAGTATTGAGTAAGTATTTATCATTATTGATTTGTCATCTCATTAATAATAAGAGTTCAAGCTTTGAAAGTGTAACCTCTGATAGACTAGCATGCTAGTCTCAACAGAAGAATAAAGAAAGATATGGAAGATTTATTTTCATGGCCCAATGACCATAGATGTTATAGAATAAGAGAAGGTAAGACAAATTGTTTTGATACAAGTATGATAAATGTGTTTCAATCATTGTGTTTTCACTAATGTCAAACCTACTAGTTTTTGGTAAGATAATTTCTTATATGATTTAAGTACTATCATTTATTTGATTGATGAAGAGGATTTGATAAAATAAGGTAACAATAGCACCAAGATGAAAGGTTGAGTTATGATATGAAAAGTATTACAAGAATCAATTAAGGAAATGATATTATAGTGCATTGATAATCTACTTAAGGTTGTAAAGGTTTGGATACACTAGTTAAGTTCAGAAGAACAATTTAAATGAAGTTTGTGTACCAAGCTTAATATTCTAGATAGTAGGTGCTGAGAAAAGTTACTGCAAGCTAAGTAGAAAATCATTTGGAGCCAAGAAAAGTCAATTTCAATGTAAGCTAAGTGGAACAATGTAATCCAAGTAAAGATTAGTTGATACCGAGCACCAATAAACTTTAATTCATGCTGAGTGATTTGATAGAGGATGCCAAAAAACATAGTATGTGTGAGTTTCAGAAGCCAGTTAGTACTGAGTGTCAGCATTATGAGAAAGATAAAGAATTTGATGAATCTAAGCTAACAAGTTTGATTTCTTGGATTGTGTGAACCATGTGGAAGATAAGGTTGATGAGTGAGTGGCAAAGAATTTATGGTGAACTATTTTGAGGCAAATTCAAAGAGGATTAAAGGAGAAGTTTCTTGAAGGGAATGAAATGAAATGAGGGGAAGATTCATTGAATCCTACATGATATAAGCTAACTCTAAAATGGACGATGGAGGATGAACAACAAAAGATCTTAATTCTCTATTTATATAGATGGCTAGTCAAAATAAAAGGTTGTCATGTGCAAGAACATATGGAAGACAAGGAATGTAGGGTATTGCTTCATTCAGTGACCTAAGAGAAGAGACTACATTGGCAAGTAAAGAAATAAGGCTTAAGGCTATTGATGCTTAAAGGATGAACAAACAATAAGAGTTGAAGAGTGAGAAAGTCAAGCAGAATGGAGGATTGAAATAGAGATCTGTAATCTACAAGTGTGTTGTAAATTGTTATCAAATAAAGCCTTATTGTTACTCTCTAATCATTGTATCAACATATGATAAATCCTTTAGATTAGGGTTGATTTAACAGTCATTTTCAAATCCTTTAACTGTGACATTTGAAGTGAACGATCTAAAGTCCTCTAAAGAGGCTCACTCCTAACAAGGTGATTAAAATCCTTTAACCACGTCACATTTAACATTATGCATTATAACTTTTAATAGGGTTGACCTTTCACAAGGCATCAATTCAGAAGAGTGAGAATGAGTAACATGTTACTGATGGTTTTTCCTATATTGGGTTTCCACATTAAATCATTGTGTCAAATGTGTTACTAAATTTTTTGTGTTTCATTTTTATATTTATGCAAATTGATTTGGCAATAACCTATAAGTTTAAGTGATTGCATAACCTAATGGATGCATGCATGATGAAATTTTTTTATGGATAAGGGTTCACTAAGCTATGAAAAGTTTCAATTATACATCTAGACCTTGGATAAATGATTCAACCCCACCCAACCCCCCCCCCCCCCCCCCCCCCCCCCCAATTTTTCTAAAGAATTCCAACAATTGATATTAGAGCCATCTACTTAAGAGGACTAGTTTGAAGGTACTAGAAGAAAAAAGATCAAGATGTCAAAAAGATAAGTGAGTTAACCCACAATAACAGGTTCCACTTTTGTGGGACAAAGAAAAAAAATTGCAAAATTTGAAAATCAAATATGCCATATGTTCAGGTGAACCTAGTAAATATGTTCATGCAAACATATTTTACAAATATGTTCACCTTTATATAGGTATGATCACGCAAACATTTCTAATAAATAGGTTCGCGCAAACACATTAAATATAGAATTTTGGCTTTTAAAGACCACTTTTACAATTCATTGCTCATTTTTATGACGTTGATTGTTTGACTTAGAGCTTGGAGCGAACATCCCTTATTAGTTAGCATTCCTCGTTATTCTCCTCTAGATTCTCATCTTCGCACTATTTCAAGTATGTCTATATATTATTATTTGAATGTTTTTATGGTTTTTTATGTTTTCAAAGCATATTTTAATGCTAATTTAATATTTTTATTATTTATTTATGTTAAACTTAATTTTATTAATTTAACATTTATAATTTTTTTGTATATGTTAGTTATATATTAGATAAATAATAATATAACATAGAAAATAAATTTAGAAAAAAAACTAGTATTAAATTAGTTAAATATTAGAAAAATAATAGTTTAGAATATTAGAAAAACATTAGAAAATATTAAAAAATGTTAATCTAGAATATCAGAACATTAGAAAAAACATTACATTCAAATATTAGTTTTTATTAGAAAAACATTCAAGAAAACATTACATTTAAATATATATATTTTTTATCGATATATTACATTTAAATATTAGAAAAACATAAGAAAATATTTTTTTTAAATTAGTTTGGAAAATATTAGAAAACTATGAGAAAATATTAGGATTTAAACATTAGAAAATATTAGAAAAAATGCTAGAAAATATTTTTTTAAACGTTAGTCTTGAAAATTAGAAAATATTAGAAAAATATTTTTTTTTAAAGTGCAGAATATTAGAAAATAAAATTTAGAAAAATATTAGTTTTATTAGGAAAACATTAGAAAAAAATTACATTTTTAAATATTAGAAAAACATTAGAAAATATATTTGAAAATATTAGTTTAAAAAATACTAGAAAACTATAAGAAGATGTTAGAAAAAAGATTAGAAAATATTAGAAAATTATTAGAAAAAGACATTAGCTAATATAGGAAAATATTTTTAAAAATATTAGTCTTGAAAATTAGAAAATATTAGAAAAATATTATAACAGTGTAGAATTATTAGAAAAACAAATTACTAAGTGAAATATTAAAAAAATGTTAATTTCTTGTACAATATTAGAAAAATAAATTAGTAAATTAAACATTATGAAATATTAGTATTTAACATTAAAGAAAATAAAATAGTATATATAACATTAGAAAATATTAGAAAAAAAACATTTATATTAGAAAAAAAATTATAAAATATTTGGAAAAAAAAAAACATTACAAAATATTTGAAAAAACATTAAACTTGAATTATTAGAAAAACATTAGAAAAAATGAAAAAAATAAATTAGTGTAGAAAATTTAAAAAAATTAGAATGAGGTAGATCTCCATAACCCTAAAACTAACTATAACCCTAAAAGATAACACTAACCATAACCCTAACCCTAACTCTAACTCTAAACCTAATTTCTAACCCTAACTTGAAAACTCTTTAGCTCTAATCTTTAACCCTACAGTTCTGTAACTGAAATGAGGTAATGTACAATGCTAGGTATCTAACCGTAACCCTAATCTAATCTAAATTAAATTTACAGGAAACCCTTAGATCTCTAACTCAAACCCTAAGCTAAATTAAACCCTAATCATGAACCCTAATCTAACTAAAAACCTTAATCTAAGATCGTACTTGTCTCAAAATCAAACCATGTAACCAGAACCTAATCTAGTGCAAACCCTTTAATCTTTAAATGAAAGCTCCCTATATATATATATATATATATATCAAAGGGTCTAGAATCTAACTCAAACACTAATCTAGAAGGTAACAATCTAGAAATCAAACCCTAACCAAACATTAACTCAAAGGTCACAAGTAGTCATGGTGGATCCACACTTTGAGAGTAGCCATGGTAGATTTCATGTTAGGGACTCCATTGTTGGTCTCATATTGGTTTTGACAATTGAGTGTCAACTCACTTAACCAATTTTCAAGTTGAAGCCGAGTACACTATACATGTTGAGCTACAGTATGTGTCGAGCTAGAAATCTAATAGGTGTCGAGTGAACTTCAGGTGCTAAGCAAGATACATGTACTGAGTGACTTCAAGTGCCAAGTAAATTGTATGTGACGAGTCACTATAAGTCTCAAGCAGTGAATGGATGTTGAGAAAGCTAGATTACTATAGTAGTTGAGCAAGCCAGAAATCCTATATGTGTTGAGCATCAGCATATAGTGTGTGTCGAGTAACACAGAATCATCATATGAGTTTGTGCCTTCACAAAATTAGATGTAAACTACTTTCAAGGCTAATCATTAATGATTGTAGAGATAAGATTGAATCTTTTACATTACCTATGTAATCAGCATGCAGCCAATAAGAAAAATGGAGAATGCATACAACCAATAGGAAAAGTATAAGGATTTGAGCAGGAAAACAAGTTCATGGATTCAAATCTAACCCTAAGACTTCAAAATCTTTATAAGAAGGTAAAGACCCCATGATTTAAATTTGTTGAGTGGATGAAAAGCTAAAGAGAGAAAATTATAGAATAGAGCAATAGCAGGGGTATCAAGACTTTGAGAATTGATCAACATTGCATAATACATTTGGTCAAAATAGAGCACAAGGGTTATGCATAGACATCAGATCACTGAGGATCAAAAAAGAGAGAGAAGATCAAGAGCCTAAACTGAGCAATAAAATATTGTAAGCTATCAAGTAAATTCAATCTAATACTCTTTAGCAATTGTATTAGGAAGGAAAATCCTATATTGATAGGTTATCTTAATAGCTATGTTGTAGAACCTTTAACAAGGTGACAAATCCTTTAATAGGGTAACACTTCAAGTGTTTGTAAATCCTTTGAACAGGTCACTTTTGACAAAATGTAAAGCCTTTAATAGGCCAAGCCTCTCAAAGGGTAAACCATTGGAAGTGGTCAAACAATATTATTGCGGTGATAATTTGTGGGTATCATCCCCACCCCAGTTATACCTTCTCATTTTAGAGGGTTTTTGGGTGACCAAAATTTGGTGTTATGTGTCTTGATGCATGTCTTTACTTTATGTTTTTCTAATATGTTTACATGCATGCAATTTATTTTCAGTTAAAAAAATTTATGGTTAAATTGTGTTACTTCTTATTCACCCCCACTCTCAGAAGTAATCTTCCCATTTGTGCATTCCAACAATTGGTATCAAAGCAAGTTTCTCACAAGGAGAAGACTTATAGCTTAGAGAAAAGATCTAAAGATGGAAGTCTACAAACTTGGGAAGGTCATAGAGAACCAAGTGATTAACATACAGCTCTTTCTATATAGCTTGGAGGTAGCCAGAGAAGAGTTGTGAATATCCTTAAAGAGAAGAAAGGATATTGCCATAGCTGAAAATGACACATAGTACAAGGAGATTGACATGAAAAAAGTGTTTTCTAATGGAGATACCCAAGAGTTTGATGTAGAAATAGTAGACTTAATGGAGAAGACTAGAGCTCAAGTAGAAGAGATAAGGTCTCTCAAAATTGAGCAAAAGTCACAAGCTATGATGCTTTGTGAAATAACTAAACAGAATAAAAGAGCCATTGAAGATAGGGATATGATCAAAGATGATAAGAGAAACCTTACCAATAGACTAGAGGAGAAGTCAATAGAACTAGCAAGATTTTCTAACATTCAGCTAAACACCCTTAGCCAAGTGATGAATGCTCATCATGAGCTAAATGTCAAGGACATTGAGATCTCCACACTAAAAATGCAAAATGAACAATTGTAGAATGATTTGAGAAGAGAAAAGGAGATAGAAAAAAGATTCAAAAAATCAAGTGAAGCCATCATGCACTTTGAACTACTACTAAAATCACCAAGATCCAACAATGACACTTTTAGACTAGGTTTCAAGAGCACTGAAGAAGGAGAGTCATCAAAGAGTGCAAAGGAAAGAAGTGACACCGGTAAGAACACTAAACCCACTTGTCATTTCTATGGCAAAAAGGGACACACCTCTAATGTATGCAAGGGTAAGAAGGCCAATCAGTAGGACAAACCCAAGAACAAGGGTCACCGTCACAAATGTAATAAGCAAGGACACTAGAGACAAGATTGCAGGACCAAAACTTTAAGGACACCAAGATTTGAAGGTCATTGCTACAATTGCAAGAATAATGGTCAAAGAGATTTTGCGTGCAAATCAAAGCCTATGTGGACACCAAACCAACCAGTAAAGACTAAAAGCCAGGGAAATCACTACAATTGGGACTACAATACTAGGCAGAGTTGTCACTATTGTCAAGAGTATGGGTACATTCCTAAGAATTTCATAAGAACACATTTTAGTGGCAACTATAATAGATAGTTGAGTCAAACCACATGCTTTATTTTTCTAAAGATAGGACACATCAACAAGCTTTGTCCAACCAAGTCTAAGGCACCCAACCCTAAGTTCAACAAAGGTAAAGCAAAGGTTGATGTTGAACACATTAGAGGAGAGATGAATAGAATATGGAAAAGAAGAGATGGAGGCAGTACATCTAGTGAAGGGATCACTGAGGTCAAGTGGTCACACTTCATCCAACTAAGCAAGAGAAGGTGTGTGGGACTGATATACAAAGATATACCATACACTAGTTCCAAAACAAACAAGTACTACAAAGGAGAAATCAACATTAGTGAAGATGTAGAAGTTAAAACTTCAAGTTCTTGTAAGTGTTTTCGAGTTGCCCTTAGATGCTGAGTAAAGTTCTAGTGCATGCCGAGTAGTTAGTGGTGACTGAGTTGGTAGTGGATGTTGATCTAATCTTAGTTGATTCCAAATAAGGGAAACTTCAATGGATGTAGAGTAATTTTGGAATGCTTAAGGAGATGAGTGAATAGTTGTAATCACATTAAGCATTAAATGCAGCCAAAATAGGGTATATGATCATGTTTCTCACTCATTTTTCTTTATTGTGATCAAAGAGTGAAGAAGAAGAAGAGAGCAGAGCAATTTCTAAGTAGACAAACTAGCATTTGAGCAGATTTCAACCTTGATTCAACACAGTTACATCAATCTAAAGGTATTTATTCAAGTGCTGAGTTATGTAGTCTCTATTTTTCTTCGAATTCAAACCATAGAAAGGCATAATGGAATCTAGCTCACAAAAAACTCAGGATAAAGATCTATTTGAGGTTCAACTAATCTCTAACCAGGTTAAGCAACCAAATTTTTTCCCTATCTTAGAAGTTGCATACAAAAATGACCCAGTCGGTGCCCTATCCATCATTCTGCCCAAAATTGTCATGGTTCAGGATGTTAAAATGTGCTACAATTATAAGATAGGAGCCTTAGGAGATATGGAAATTGGAGAAGCATATGACAATCTATGTGTAGATGGAGCCCTAAAGGCCAAGTTCAAAATTGTTGAAACCAAGGGTTTGACCCGTTGTCTCGAATTCTCCATAGTTTTCAAGACTGAATGGATTAGGCTAGTGCTTAGTAGGATTCATGATGGGACCATTTGGTTAGAATATGTCCCAACACAAATTTCCAAAAGAATTGTGCACAAAATCATAGGGTACCCAATCCTAGATCGGCCAAAGACCCTTAGGAGTGACTCCAAAGAGGTAATTGAATAGAATACTGGAGAAAAATGGAATAAACAAGTGATGAACATAGATACCATCAAGGATCCCCTCATAAAATTTGTTTTTAGAGTCATCTCACATAAATTTTATCAATGTAGTAGACTTAAAGGCATTATATGCATTGCAGTTGATGTTGGATACAAACTAGTTAAGAAAGATCACACTTATGATCTTGCAAAGCTGCAATTACAAAAAATTAATGAGAATTTAGGAGCAATAAGGAGAAACAAGGGTGCATAGTTCAAATTTGGCACAATTTTGGTTTGTATTTTATTCTATGTGCAAAATGAGTTTCCATCTTTTGGAAAAGTTAGCTAGAAAACCAATAGGTCAGTGGTCTCTCAAGTGAATGAATGCATTGAGTAGATGGGAGCTAATTTTGAAACCCTTATGACTAGCTATTTTGAATACTTCAAGAAAACCATGAAGCAGAGGTTAAGGATTCTGATTTCTTTAGTTGAACACCATGTAAATGATGTATGTTTTCTTGTAGATATTGACTACACATATATGCAAGCAATTATTCCAAGAATCAGATGGTTAAGACCTCTAGGGTATGAGATTAACATAGATGAGGCATCAACAGCTAGAACTGCACTACTAGTAGAAGAGATTGATAAAAGTGCACCACATTTTGGAACATACTATGTGGTGAGGTCCAAAGTTGATATGGAATTAAAGATAGCCTATGTGATAAAGAGAAAGGATAAATTGGTTAAGAAACTTAAAGTCAAATTTGGAGAAGGGGTTGTAGAAGCTAAGGAGGAAGAAGATGATGAAAATGATGAAGATAAAGATGAACAAGGAAAGGCCCATTACAATTGATACAAGGCTTGGGGGAAGATGCAGAAGAAGAGGAAGGTTTCAAGAAAGAAGCACCCAAGGCTGAGCCAAAGAAGAGAAATGCACAAAAATAGCTAGCTGCTCAACCCAAGACAAAGAAGAAAGCAACAAAGCCGAGCCTAGCCAAGCCAACTACAAGGGTAGATACCAGGGCAACTACATAGGTAGTGAAAGAACATGGGAAAAAAAGACAAAAAAGAAAGGAGGGCCTTGAAACCAAATAAAAGAAGAAAATATGTTGCACCTCCTGAATCAAACAAAGAAAAGATAGAGTATGATGAAAAATAATTTAGATTGGTAAGACATTTTACCAAATCTAAATTGGAAAATGTTTGCAATAACATTAGAGATAATGCAGATTTATCATGTTTAAAGACCATTGATTTTAATAAATTTTCAAGGGAAGAAAAAAACATAGTGGAAGAGTCTATCTACACTATGATGGCTAAGTTCAAGACCACCCAACTTGAACTAGACAATGCAATGCCTAAGGAGTTAAGCTCTATTGTAGAGAATAAATGGCATTACTGCCCCAATATGGAAAAGGAGATTAGGGAGTCAACACTAGCTCGAGTTATGCTAGAATTGAAAAAAGGCCAAATCAAAAAGGCCAACAAGAAGTATGGAGCTAGATTTTCTCCTAAATACAAAGCATTTCAAATTTTGCAAAATCAAATTGAAGATGTTGTGCAAAAATCCACTCTTATGTGGAAGGTTATTTATGGATTGAAAATAGTGAAGGAATGAGAAGAAGATCCTTTTGAAGGAAGAAATGATGAAGAGAAGGAAAAGGAAGATGAGGAAATGGAACAAGAGGAGAAAGAAAAAGAAGAAGAGGAGAAAGAAAAAGAGGAAGAAGTTGCGAAAGAAAAAGAAGAGGAAACAATGGAGAAAATGCAACAAGGTGAAGAGGCAACAATTGAAGAGTAGTAGGAAGAATAGAGCATCCAAGACACCCAAATGCCACCACCAAGTCCTCCACATGTCACTCATGTGCCTGCAAAAATAGTAAATATGAAGGATGTTCTTGACACTTTAGGTCAGAACATCAATTTTTTGACTGCAAAGGATCTAAAAAAAATCCTTCACCAAAAAACAATGCAATCATAACTATGTACAAACCTTGTTTTGGTAAGTGTAGAGGAGCTACAAAAGGTAGTAGCTGAAATAACAAAGGAGAAGGTGAACACAGAAGAACAACCTTCACAAACTCCTTCATCTACTAAATAACAACCAAAAGAGCAACAAACATAAGATGCACTTGCTTTGGTTGATTCATCAGTGATAGTCACCTCTACTACTGAGGAGAAGGACAAGGAGAATATAGGAGAAAAAAACCTCTCTAATCCTATAGCACAAACACAAGGTGTACCTCCTCAAATCACCATCATTGATCAAGGAAGAAAAGAAAAGGACAAGGAAGAGGATAAATCCCCAAAGGAGAAGGAAAAAGAGTCAATTCAAACATTGGTCAATCTACCTACAATAGGGACTCCTACAAAATAGCTAAGCACTAACCTAGTACCATTGAAAATATCAACATCAGGCTCAAGTTCTACAAAAGGTGACAAGGGTACTTCATTATGGAGACCCTAAATTGGATGAGGAGATGGTCATACTGAGCTATAACTCAAGAATGGTGAACTTGGAACAACTCTATAAAGTGCATGAGGCACTAGAGAAGAGGTAGAAGTAGGAGATACTTAGAAATGAGTATAGACAAAGATAATCACTTTTGGAAATCAAAGACATATTTCTTGATGCCTTTAGCCTACAAGTACCTAATGAAGCCAAACCCATTATGGAAAAATTGTCCAACATAGTGAACCAGGCACATAATCAAGACCTAGATACCAATGTTAAACTATTAGAAAGGTTTGAGAGGAAATTCCAGATAAAGGTCAATGAAAAGATATCCAATGAAATAGAACTAACACAAGTGGAACTCACAAAGAAAATTGAAAATGTCAAGATAGTACTTGAGAACATTTTCTCATTGTACTCCAAATTTTGTGATTCATCATATTTCACCCAGGAAACAAGTCAGAGAATACTAAGCTTGGAAGGTAATCTAAAGGTTTCTAGCTCTCAGCTACCTAAAGATCTAGATCAGAGTGAGAAGCACTTTTCAACATTGCTTCACACACAGAGGGAATTAGTTGTATTAATAGCAGATGAGGCAAACATAAAGGCCAAACTTGTATAGATACAGTTAGACATTACTCCCCACATGGAGGTACTTCATAAGGAATAAGCCTATGGTAAGAATTTCTTATAGAAAGATCCAAATATTTCAACTTTATAAGGTCTTTTTCACCTTGCAGTAGAGATAGCCATCCAACTCAAAGCCCTACAAATTGCATTAGACAATTGAGATGCTGCTCTAAAGATCATTTTGGAGGTGAATCAAACATTTTTGGCTAAGTATTCAATTAATCCCTAGGACCCTTTGACATAAGTGTCAAAAGGGGGAGATTAATAACTAAGGGGGAGAATAAAGGGAGAAGAAAAAATGGGGAAATATATTGTTACATTCTTTCATTCTTTTGAGAAGAATAAATCAAAAAGGGAAGATTGTACATACCCTATGATAGCCAAAAAGGAGGAGTTATGATAAAAGGGGGAGAGTGAGTAAAATTTCAAGTGTAGAATAGGTAAAAATAGAGTAATTCAGTTAAGGGTCAACAAGGCAAGGCAAAGATATGTCAACATGTGACAGAGCCAGCATAAAGTGTATCCAATTTTTTGGATAAAGAAGTGGCACATTGGCTCAAGGGGATTTACAAGATTTTGCGGTATATTATCTCATACCAAATTTTGAGCAATTTTTTGAAGTTTTTTACATATGCCGAACACAAAATACTATACTCATAAAATTAGATGTATAATTCTTAGTTAAGTGTTTTTGACACTCATGTCAAAGGGGAAGATTTTTGGTCTCATATTGGTTTTGACAATTAAGTGTCAACACACTTAACCAATTTTCAAGTTGAAGCTGAGTACACTATACATGTCGAGCTATAGTATGTGTCAAGCCAAAAATTTGATAGGTGTTGAGTGAACTTTAGGTGCCAAGCAAGATACATGTGTCAAGTGACTTCAGGTGCCAAGTAAACTGTATGTGCAGAGTCACTATAAGTGTTGAGTAGTGAATGGATGCTGAGAAAGCCAGAGTTACTATAGGAGTCAAGCAAGCCAAAAATCATATATATGCCAACCATCAATAATTAGTGTGTGCCAAGTAACACATAATCAACATATGAGTTTGTGCCTTCACAAACTCAGATGAAAACCATTTTCAAGGTGAATCATAAAGGATTTTAGAGATAAGATCGAATATTTTATATTACCTATGTAATCAGCATGTAGCCAATAAGAAAAATGGAGAATGCATGCAACCAATAGGAAAAGTATAAGGATTTGAGCAAGAAAACAAGTTCATGGATTCAAACCTAACCCTAAGTCTTTGAAACCTTTATAAGAAGGTAAAGACCCCATGATTTAGAGTTCAAAGCTAAAGAGAGTGAATTATAGAATAGAGCAATAGCAGGGGTGTCAAGACTTTGAGAATTGATCAGCATTACAGAATACAATTGGTCAGAATAGAGCATAAGGGTTATGCACAGACATCAAATCACTAAGGATCAGAACAAAGAGAGAAAATCAAGAGCCTAAACTTAGCAATAAAATATTTTAAGTTATCAAGTCAATTCAATCTAATACTCTCTAGCAATTGTATTAGGAAGGAAAATCCTATATTGATAGGTTAGATTAATAGCTATGTTGTAGAACCTTTAACAAGGTGACAAATCCTTTAACAAGGTAAAACTTCAAGTAAGTGTTTGTAAATCCTTTGAATAGGTCACTTTTGATAGATTGTAAAGCCTTTAACAAGGTAGGCCTCTCATACGGTAGACCATTGGAAGTGGTCAAACAATATTATTGTAGTGATAATTTATGGGTGTCATACCCACCCCAATTTTACCTTCTCATTTTGGAGGGTTTCTGGGCAACCAAAATTTGGTGTTATGTGTCTTGATGCATGTCTTTACTTTATTTTTTTCTAATATGTTTACATGCATGCAATTTATTTTTAGTTGAAAGTTGTTATGGTTAAATTGTGTTACTTTTGATTCACCCCACCTCTCAGAAGTAATCTTCCCATTTGTACATTCCAACATCCATGACTTAGTACTTGTGTGTATTCACCATTTATGAGTATCCATGTTGAATGTCATGATGAGATGATGATATCGCATGTTGAGTGATTTCTTTGAGAAATTGTGTTCATTTGCAATTCAATTCATGAGATGGACCCACCCTTTAGAAGTAGTCATAGTGGATATCATTATTTAACTCTAATGTTGAGAAGGATTTCCTCTAGGTAGCTAAGAGGGAGTGTTAATATTATAATTATGGTCATAATCAATAGGCATACATAGTTAAGATAAATATCTAATTGGTCTATCACCCTTAAATGTATCTATATTGGCAATTTATATTATTTGATTTTGATGGTGTAAATAAGTATTTACTTATTACACTTACTTAAGTTTTACTTAGGTTAATGCATTATTTAATTATTTTGCATTATTTAATTATTATTTTAGGTGGGACACTTAGGAGTTTGTGAAATCTCATTGAGTTATGCAACTCTAATTATGCACATGGTGTCTACAACATAGGAGTATGCATCATTCACTGAGTTGTCATGTTGACAACACAATTATCCATACCCCTTATTTAGCACATGTTGTCTACACCACTGATTTGTGTGCTACACCATTGTAGGCTTATCCTCACATCATCACACTTAATCCCATGCTCAATGGAGGATAATCCATATTTGGTGGACATGTGTCTAGTTGTATGACATGTCATAATTCTAACTTCTATGCATTCTAGAAACTCTCCTGAGGCCTTTATATTCAGGCACTCCTAGTGTACTCTTGAATCCACTTATTGAATGAATATCATCATTATGATCATAATCTGTCTATTTTGGTCTACTATGTGCATGTGTTGAGTTCTTTAGTTCTTGGGTGAATTTTGGCCTAAGCCAAATTCTTACATGGTATCAGAGCTTAGGGAGATTCTCATCACGAAGCCGTTCGTGACCGTTCATGCTTCAGCACCTCGACATGAATCTAAAGGATCTACAAAAATTGGGAGCGTCTAGAGCTAGATTTGACCTCACCATTGCATCCAAAGCATTGATTTGGTGAATATTGACTATAAATTTGCCTATCTTTGGCTAAAGTTGATCATGAGGGAAAAAAATTTGTAAACCGGCACCCGAAGGCAGCAATTTGCAATTGGGTATGATCGTTTTATTGATCTAATTATTATTTTTTCAAATCTAAATATTTATTTTCATCTCTATATTAATTTTTTGGATTTGGTATTTTCAAAATTTTTTTAATTTCCCTAGTAGAGAAAAAAATTTGATCGAACCGCACAGTGACACCCCGACTCGGCTCTATGATTTTAGTTGGTAGAATTATTATATTTTGCAAGGAGTATTATTATTGCAGGATTTATTTAGTATCGGAAGGCCCCTATACTTCCTCTCATAACCTCTACAAAACAACACACAGGTCATACCTGAACCACAATCTAGTAGCGGCCCTGACTCCCGATGAGCTCACAAATTCTGGCTACCTCCACCAGTGGTTCAACTTTGCTCTCATTTGTGAGCGCTTTTTTTTAAAAAAGTGCTTCATGCGCCATCCTATCCAATGTGGGATTAATACCCATGACTCTAGTGCCATTAAACCAATTTTAGCCAACTTTGCAATGCATTCTGGCATTGCGTAGTGAATTTGGTGGCGCTCAAACACCCTGCTACGTGGCATGATTTCACACACCCATGCAGTTCCAGTGCAGACCTCTCATTCTACCATGCGAACATCAACTATACTACCGAACAGTTAGACTGATCCTGTCAGCGCTGACTCATCAAGTATGCCAACAGGGAGCCCCATCAGCAACTTTGTCAACATTAACACATAAGCAGCATAGTCAACATCCATGCCATCTAACACGCTAGCTCTTTCGTACTGACCGTACAGTATGGACATCTGTATCATCTGTCATGTCATCAGATGGCAAAAAAAATTTTAACGTCATCTAGTTCGTGATCCTAAGTTTGATGCTCATCTGGATGTCAAAACAAGCCACATTACAACTACTGTGATGGTCGTATGACCGTCAAATTTAACATCACATTTCGCTGATGCAACCCCTCTCTAGATTCATTTTCAATTTTGTAGTCTGACTTCAAGAGGCCATAACTCGAGCATCCAGACTCCAAATAATGTGCAATTTTTAAAAACATTGGGTAAAATTTTCTAAATTTTTCAGTGGTGCAGCTATTTTCTTGTGTTGGTGCATGAATTGTTCAGAATTTGCATTTTTTGGCGATTGTACCTAGATAATCCTACACATCAAACACTCTGTACGGGCACATCTAGAGTCAGAAACAGGTTTCATTTTTTTTTAAAGTGCATTTTTTTTGTCTACTTTCCAGATCTAGCATCAGGTTATAGGGTTGTGTGGAAAAAATTGTCACTTTCAGCAATAGGGCCTTTATTTGCTTTGTAATGCTTCAAAATTGTAGCACATTATAAAGTTTCAGATTTGTACTCCATTAAGAAGTTGTAACAAGAAAAATTAGAAGTCCACAAAGGCCAAAATTGGCAAGTGGCCCATTGTAATAGATCTACTGATAAAGTGCCCAAAGCATCTATTTTGGGGGGGTTTCTTGATTTAGTGAAAAGGGGGGGTGTTCTTGGTGTTGTGTTCTCTCTTTTTTGCAATTTTTTTTCATTTTTTTCATTATGGGCAACTTTAAGTTTCCTAAATTAACTCCTCATAACTATGTTTCATGGTCAATCAAAATGTTGTATCACTTAATGCATAATGGAGTTTCACAATTTGTAGATGGTACTCTTCCTAAACCAACAGGTGATAATGTATCAACAACTGAAATTTCAAATTGGGTGGCTATGGATAGAAAAGCCCTAGGTGATATATGTTTGGGGGTAGATGATAAAATCATGTATCAAGTCAAGAAATGTACTACATCCAAGGAAGCTTGGGATACCCTCGAAATCCTATATGGTAAAGTGTTTGAAGAGGATGTGTTCAAAATTGGAGATGAGCTTGTATCCTTAGATCCTAAGTTGTATGACTCAATACAGGACTTCATCATCAAGGTGAATGAATTGAGGACAAAGCTTACTAATTGTGGGAGTTCTATCAAAGATGACACTCTGATCTATCTCATCCATAACAAGCTGCCATCAAAATATTCCACATTTGTATCTTCTTTTAACACCTCAAAGACTACCTTAGGATCTACCTATAAGAAAGTTACTTTTGATGAATATGCTAAAATTTTGGATGATGAAGAAAAGAAGTTGAAATCAATGGGGATTCTCAAATCACCTCAATCCAAAGCATTGGTGGCCAATGAGGGTTCTCAACATTCAGCTGGATAGTCTTCAAGTAAAGGAAAGGGTAAGAAGAAATGGAAGAAGGACAAATCTGAGGATGTAGAAAAGACAAAACCTCAATCCAATCAATAAGGCAAGTCCTCCAATTCCAACGAGAAAGGGGACAATAATAAGGAGAAGAAGAAGTGTGCTTATTGCAAAAAATCGGGTCATGAAGAGCATGAGTGTTATCTCAAAAAGATTGATGAGTTAACCAACATCATGAAGAAACATAATGTTCCATTCCATAATGCTTATAAGGATAAAGGATTGTCTTCAAATTCAAAGGGCAAAGGGCAAGCATTCATGGCAAATGCAAACTCTTCAAAGGAATGGATATTTGACTCGAGTGCCTCGTATCACATGGATTCTTCAAAGGAGGATTTTTCTTCAATGAAGCAGTCCAAGGTACTACACATCTTCATGGGGAATGATAGAAAAATGGAAGTTGAAGGAAAAGGAAATGTGTAAATGGAAAATGGAGAGTTTCAAAATGTTCTCTATGTTCCAAATCTAAGTTCGAATCTCCTATCAATCTACCAAATCACTCACCTAGGAGATGGACATAGAGTTGAGTTCCTTCCAGACTCAGTAAAAGTGCACAGTCTTAAAGATGATTCCTTGGTTGTAGTGGACAAAGTGAATGATCACAAGAGTTTGTACTCTTTCTCTCATTTTCTACCCAAGTCTCCTTAAAAGGCCTTGTTATCACAATCTAATTCAAACATGCAATTATGGCATGAGCGGTATGGTCATCTTGACTTCTGCTATCTTTAGCAACTTTGCACATACCAAATGGTGAAAGGTCTACCTCAAATCAACTTTTCTAAGGGTGAGTGTTCAAAAGATTCAGTGGATATGCATCCAGAGGAGAAGTTACAAAGAGGGAAGTCCTCTAGAGCAATGAGTGTTCTTCAAATGGTTCACATGGTATTAGCAAGTCCTTTTGCATTAAGACAGGGTTGCTACATACTTACCTTTATTGATGACTTTTCAAGGTTCACTTGGGTCTACTTTTTGCATAGTAAGAATGAAGTGTTGGACAAGTTTCTAGACTTCAAGGCTCATGTAGAATAGAAATCCAAGAAAGCCATCAAAGTACTTAGCATGGATAGAACAAAAGACTTAAGCACTTTTGCAAATATGAGGGAATTGATCTTTAGACTCCTTCAGCATTCAGTTTGCATAAGATAGATGTTTTACCTTTGAGGATTAGAACTCTTAATTCTATGGAAAGTTTCATGATTCATGCCAAGTCTCTAGATCCATCATTAGAAGTTGAAGCAATCTCCAATACCACTCACATTCTTAATCGTTCTCCTCATCCAACCTTAGATGGCAAAACTCCTTTGAGGCATGGTGTAGCAGAAAACCTATTGTGACACACTTCAGAGTCTTCGGTTGTCCTACATGGGCAAAGAGATCTTCTAGGAGATGCAAGGCACAATCATCTTGGCCTTTTACCTTCATTGGTTATGAAGAAAGTGTGAAGGCATATAGACTTCTAGATCCTGAGACACATCATATTTTTGTGGAGAAGGATGTACATTTTGAGGAAAGTTCACCAAGCTTGTCCTCTACTCCTCTTCATAGATCATAGTGGAAACTGATAGTGACACCAGTGATAGTGCTTCAACAACTTTATATATGTGGGGTTCTATTGATAGTTACAATGAGAAGTCACTTCATTAGTTCAGTTCACATGCATACATCGCCACAATGATAGGTCCAGCACAACAGGGTACATCCAGTCTTCCAAATACAGGTTCAGTGATAGATTTGGGGGATAGTATTCATGATCTGCCTCTTCTTCTTGATGCAAAATTACCTTCTTTAGTTGCCACGAGGGTTCCAAACTCTCTTGTTCATTCTCTACATGATCGATCCTCACATGTTGAAGTGATTATGGATACTTATGATTAGCAGTTGCAGTAGGATTCTTCATCAGTTGTAGAGATGGACAGCTCTTTGGGACAAGTTCTTTAGCCAATTGAGCAATTTTTAGAGACATCACTTATCCATGGGATTCTTTCCACACACAGCTCAAGCATCTCATTTTTACCCTTGGCATTGTTTCTTCCTAAGGGGAGGAACACCATTCTACAGTCTTGGATCAGCTTCTTCATCGGAGTAGTCACTGTTTAGTATTCTTCTTTGGGGGGGAGCCCATCCTGTCTCTCTACTTCTTTTCATCATTCTCTTCTATATATATTGGATGTATGTCATAATGGGGGGTCTTGATTACTCCATCCACCCATGCATCCCTATTTATCTCTCTTTTTGGGGGAGGGCTTTTCCCATGAGGTTTTCCCTCTTTCCCCACTTTATGGGAGATTGCATATCATTATGTACATGGGTGCCTAACATGGCCTAGTAGCTAGGACCCATCTTGCATTTCATCCTAGCTTTTGTAAGCTTAAGGGCATTCCCCTAAGTTGCACTTAAGGGGTGATGTTGGTGTAAATAAGTATTTACTTATTACACTTACTTAAGTTTTACATAGGTTAATGCATTATTTAATTATTTTGCATTATTTAATTATTATTTTAGGTGAGACACTTAGGAGTTTGTGAAATCTCATTGAGTTACACAACTCTAATTATGCACATGTTGTCTACACCACTAATTTGTGTACTACACCATTGTAAGCTTATCCTCACATCATTGCACTTAATCCCATGCTCAATGGAGGATAATCCATATCTGGTGGACATGTGCCTGGTTGTATGACATATCATGATGCTAACTTCTATGCATTCTAGAAGCTCTCCTAAGGGCTTTATATTCAGGCACTCCTAGTGTACTCTTGAATCCATTTATTGAATGAATATCATCATTCTGATCATACTCTGTCTATTTTGGTCTACTGTGTGCTTGTGTTAAGTTCTGTAGTTCTTGGGTGAATTTTTGCCTAAGCCAAATTCTTACAGATTTATATATAAGATGGAAAATATAATAAGTTGTGTAAAGTCAAAAAAGGATAGAGGCTACCAAAAAGGATGTAGGCTACCTTCTTGAATAATGATGGGTTCTTCCATAGAGGTTTGACCATTGGGGAAATGAGACCTCTCTTATATATAACATGTACGTGATCTTAGTCATTGCAAAGATTATTAGAGATAAGTTCAAATCAATATAATATATATTGGCATTATAAGGAGATGAAGTCACTAGTAGATTGATACAGTCAAATCATTCATTACTATGATACTTCTCTTAAGGAAATCAATATGTAGTGCCTACCCTCGTTCACATCTTTTCTAGACATATTGTTGCTATTATTATCAGACTAGCTTTATGTTGATGGATTAGTGGTATTGTTTTGAGATTATCAGACATTATGTTATGGATTCAGTGGTTATGTGATGAGATCATTTAGACTTTACATTTCATGCATACATGATGATCATTATATTGTTTTCAGCTATTGTTGATGATTAGTTGATGGTTATTATCTCATGTGTTTTATTATGGATACTTACCCCATACTTGTATGTGTATAGTGTCTGTGTTTTCTTATTGTATGGCATTTCTGATGTGGTTAAGGAAGGGAGTCATAGTCACCTGCTTAGTCGGGATCTACACGATGCACCACTTTTTGCCATTATCTGTTTAGCTTAGCATTATATATATTGTATGTACATGCATGGTTTTTCTTAAGGTTGCAGGTACCGGGTATCGACTTCCCTGAATTGCTAGAATGAACGTACCCTATTATACTATCTCAATGATAAGAGAAGGGAGATAAATTCTCAAGTCCAAATCCCAAACCCTTAAGCCAATTGTCCTAGTGAGGTAGAACAAGTATCTGGATATTTTACCCACCGAATGTGTTGGATGACATGATTCATGATTTTTAACCCTTTAGACTGATTTTTTGTGAATTGCTCTATGATTGGTTTTCATATTTTATCTTGGAGGTCTATGGTGAATTTTTTATTAATTAAGTCTTAATAAATAGATTTAATTAATAAATTAATTATCTGAGAAAATTAATATAAAATATCATGTTATTTGATATTTTGATTATAATTAATTGAATGGGAATTAATTGAGGAAAAAGAATTAAATAAAAGAAAATTAGAAATTAAAATTAATAATAATTATAAAATAATAATAAAGTAAAATAATAAATAATAATAATAAAAGTTATAAAAATTAAAATAAAAGTTATAAAGATTAAAATGGAAGTTATAAATATTTAAATAGAAATTATATAAAAAGTGAATTGGAGTTATAAGCTTGCATGGGAGTTAATGCACTTTTCTATTTCTCAAGTGTCAACAACACGGGGGTTAGTGCATCAATTAAGCACATGGTGTCTACAACCCTATGGCTCATCTTGAAGGTTGAAAAAGACCCATGCTTAGTTGGTGACACCTTCCAACTATTTCTAAAAGCATTCTAGATGTTTCCTGAAAGCTCTTTATATTCAGGCATTCATAGAGGCTTAGACATAGCAGTTGGAGTGCAAATTGAAGCATTGGAGGACTCGAGAACTCTGAAGAAGGGAGGAGCTTGCTCTGCGGGTTTCTGAGGAAGAGTGAATTAGCATCAGAATCCGAGTAGATTTTTGTGATTTTTACTTATGCTATTTCCACAGCATTCATTCCCTGTCTTCTTCATGTCTTCCATATGTCTTCTTTCTAAAGAATTTCATAATTTATTGTGCATTCTCAATATGGCTAGATTAATTTATTTGAGAATTTTCATATGCATGGATCTAAAAAGAACACGGGGCTAGGATTGAGATTCATAGTCAAACCCATTAGATTAATTATTAAAAATTTTGGGAGATCAAAGGTTAATGGGGGAATTTTGAAAAATTGAAGTTGTATTGATATATTGTCAATTTGCTTATACTTACATATATATATATATATATATATATGCTCATATATTGTGATATTATTAATTCTACATATATTTGTATATATATAAATATATATATATATATATACCTTTATAGATATATATACATATATATGTATATATAATATATATTTGTTTAAAAATTGGATAACATACCCGTGGGCGAAAACATTTTAAGAAACGTTTTAAACCAAATCGCAAATGCGATTTAAAAATAATAATAAACATTATAAACATTGAGTCGGGGGGGACGAGACTCACACCCCCCACTGCGGTCACAGTGTACCATCGTCACAGGTACTACAATAGTAGTGGTATGCAGTACTACTGACGTCGCAGGCCCTACGACCGCAGGATCCTGTGTACCAACAGTCATATTATATAAATGTGTGTTGTTTAAAAAAAAAAATTTTGCCATATTCGATTTTAATTTTGGCATTAATCAAATTTCATTAATTCCATTTGATCAAATTTATATATTTATATATGTATTTATATGTATATATATTAATAATATATATATATATATATATATATATATATATATATATATAAAAGTATGTATATAATATGTAAATATGATTATTTGTCTTATAATTGTAAAATTGATAATTGATTTATATCAAAGGTTCATGGTTTAAATTAATTTTTTATTAAGTAAATTAAATATTGATTGTTAATTGGTGGGGGACATTTGGATTAAAATTATAATTAAAGAATGGATTTGTATTCATTCTAAATGTATAAATGTTCCTTCAAATTCTTTCTCTAAACTTGGAAACATAAACTGAGACTTTTGCATTTAAATTCAAATTGTAAATTTAGCAAAACCAAAACATGTGTTTACATTGTGTATTCATTATGTTATTGTTTTGGGTTTTGGGTTGACTAGTGTTGACCAGTTATAGGACGTCTACCAAAGGCTTGGGAGTTATGTGATTGTGATGTCATGATGATGTTTTAATCTCAATCTTTATAAACCCAACCATGGTTATGTGATGGAATGCTCTATGTATTGGATGTGATTACTGATTGTTATAGTTGAGATTCTTATGTATGAGACACTTGACTTAACCATTATTTTTGGTCATCGATCAGTTATGCTTGGTTATTTTCTAGTCACCATGATGGGACTGTGATGTGGATTTATTCTTGATGATGTCATGATGTGACATGTTTGACTCAACCATTTTTGGAGTCTTTGATTAGTTTGATTGAGATATATTTTGGTTATTGAGAACCATTGGATACTTTGATTATCAGTGATACTTCAGTTGCCAATAGAAAGCTGTTGTGTTCATGATTTTCTATGGATTTTGCTCATGGAGATTTGATGCTTTTATGCATATTTGATGATTTTATTATGGATTATCTTTTGTGATTTTGAGATTCATTGAGACATCGTGGCTGTTGCGTCCTTCATGATAGTGGATATGTATCCTTTTTCATTGATGATTAGCATATGTTAGATGATGTTATTTTATGCTTTTATTTGCATGTTAAGACTACTTTCTACATATGATGTTGTATATGTTAGGAGTGACATTCCTACTTTGTAAATATCGATGATCTCTTCGATGATTTGGAATTTTACGCACAAAGGGATGGCTAGGATCCACGATGGTCTAATGATGCTATTAACGATTGGGATGAACCATGCACTTAGTTTATTATGTTTGATCTTTATGATGGATGTATATGTCTTCTACGATGATGTATCATGTATATCATGTGATTATCTTTACTTTGATGTATCGTGGATTAGAATAGGATGATGTACCTTATTCTATGTATGTATATTCTTTTGAGCTTGTCATACCCTGTGACATGTATAGTGGATGATTGAATACTTGAAATATAGTGTATAAACATTGGACTTATCATTATTATTTCATGTATGATAGATCTTTGTAGATGTAGTCCAATGTTAAGGGATCTTTAAAGAATGTAATCTATTATGTTATGTTTACTTTCAGATGGACATTACTATTACTTCCATTATTGTGCATAAGTTTTACGTGGTATTTACTTTCATGAAAAAAAAATGCTACTAAACTTAGTGAAATTTTAGGTTAATTCTTTGGATCCCTTGGTGGGGCATTACATTTGCTATCAGAGCCCGAGTTTCTACATTGGGAGCTATGGTTATTTTGGAACAACTAGAACTCTGAACTATTAAGTGTATTTTTTTTGAAATTGAACTAGGTGAACTGAAGCAAAACCTGAACTGTTACTTGATTATTTTTCATACTTCAACACTTAGTTTCAAAAATGGAAATTTTTAACTTAAACCTAAACATAGAAATGAACTTAGTACCTTGTACTGTTGTAGGATGGTATCTTGGACTATGTCTTCTATTAGAGGCCATGGTAGAGGCCGTGGTAGAGGTCGTGGTCATGGCAGAGCTATCAGTGTCCATGAGTCTGCCCATGAGGGATCGGCTCATGTAGAGAGTAGGGAAGAGCACTCTAGTAGGCAGTAGGAAGAGAGCCGTAGAGAGGACCAAGCTGAGTCTGAAGAGGTTGGTTTGAGGCAGATGATGCAAACTATTCTAGAATGTCTACCTCCTATTTAGAACAACCCAAAGTGCACCAGACAGAACAAGAGCATAGACCCAGATCTAGAAGTCCTTGAAAGGATCATTAGAGGTCCAGTGTGTCCACTCAGATTAAGGATCTTTCAAGATCCAAGGTTAAGCCTTTCAATGGGCAAGGTTCTCGTTATGTGGTCGAGCAGTGGCTTATTTCTCTCGACAGGATTTTTTCCATGTAGGAGTTCGACAGCAATGTTAAGGCAAGATTTGTGATCACTAATCTAGAGAATTTTGGGGCCACTTGGTGGACGATTGAGGAGAAGAAGCTGGGAATCGATATGAGCAATGTTACATGGGAACTATTCTTGGAAAGTTTTTGTGAACGATTCCTACCAGAGGAATGAAAACAGCAAAGGGCTGATGAATTTCATAATCTCAGATAGTACACCTTGTTAGTGATCGAGTATGCGCATAAGTTTTATGAGTTCATGTCTTTTTCAGGGTTCAGTGAAAATTCAACTCAATTGACACAACATTTTATTAGGGGTTTAAATAACCGTATTATTGGGGGAGTTAAGGTATTTGAGACAAAAACCCTCAAGGATGCGATACATCGAGCTATCCTTGTTGAGAAAAGTGTCAACCTTGGTCAAGGAGGTTTGTAGGAGCGCCAGAAGCATTAGGATCTAAAAGCAACTACAATTCAGGTGGTAACAAGAAGTCTTCTTTCTCTAAGGGGAAACAGTATCAGCAGCAGTCTCAGTAGATGCAGCAACAGAAGGGCTCAAATTCTCAAGCTCAAGGTAGTGGCAAAGGTTCTAACACCAAGAACAACCATAATGCTCAACACAATAAATAGAATTAGTCCAATCAACCAGCTCAGAGTAGCTAGTCTTTTGTGAGGAGGAACAGTCGTCAGTAATCAAATGTACCACATATAGGAAGAGGTTCTGACAGAAATATGGAATGTTTTTCATGTGGTTAGAGTGGACATTATGCAGCTTAGTGTCCTTAGCAAGTACCTCAGTTTTCATAACCTAGACCTACCATTTCAGAGCCTACAGTTGGTGATGCAGGTAGAGCTCATAGAGTCTTTGCAGCAGTTGATCAGCGTTAGGCAGATCATCAGGGAATAGTGGTTGAGACCATAGGTGCTATTAGAGGTGTATTCCTTTCAGTATTGTTTGATTTAGGAGCTACAGATTCATTTATTTCACCATCTATATTTTCTAAGTGTAAGTTGGATGTGATGAAGCAAGATCATGGTTGGCAAGTGGAACTAGCCTTAGGCATTAAGGTCTCCATAGATTCTGTAGTTCATAAGTGTGGGCTTAGCTTAGGAAGCTTTGATGTCAGTGGACCTTTGAGTCATACCCCTTGGCTCCTATGATGTGGTTTTAGGCATGGACTGGCTTGGATCTCATAGAGCCAGTATAGATTGCAGGAAGAAGATTGTTTTGTGCCAAGATGACCAAGGGAATGATGTACAGATAGTTGGGATACCGAGGCCTATATCTCTGCAGATGATTTTTGCTAGGCAATTGAAGCAAAGTTTTCGTAAGGGATGTTAGATATTTGTTGTTATGGTAAATGATCTTGATGAGGAAGATTTCATGAGGGGGATTTTAGATCACCCAATTTTGCAGGAGTACGCAGATGTTTTTCCAAGTGAGATTCTAGGCATGCCTCCAAAGAGGGACATTGACTTTAGTATTGATCTGATTCCTGGAGTGAAGCCTATCTCTAAAGCTCCTTATCACATGATGACATAGGAATTGGGTGAGCTACATCTTCAGCTAGAGGAACTTTTGGCCAAAGGGAACATTCGACCTAGTGTATCACCATGGGGAGCTCCAGTGCTCTTTGTGAAGAAGAAAGATGATTCTTTGCACCTTTGTATTGACTACAAATAGTTGAATAAGGTGACTATTAAGAAAAGGTATCCTTTACCTAGGATTGATGACTTATTCGATCAGATCAAGGGAGCTACAATATTCTCCAAGATTGATCTTAAGTCAGGATACCACTAGCTTCGCATTAAGGAAGCAGATATTCACAAGACCACTTTTCAAACTCGCTATGGGCATTATGAGTTCACAGTGGTACCTTTTGGGTTGACTAATGCTCCATCAATTTTCATGAGTTTGATGAATGGTGTGTTCCGATCTTATCTGGACAGGTTTGTACTCGTGTTTCTTGATGACATATTGATATATTTTAAGACTCAGAAGGAGCATGAGGAACACCTACAGTTGGTATTGCAGTGTTTTGAGGGACAATCAACTTTATGCCAATGCAGCTAAGTGCAAATTCTTCAAATTGGAGATTCAGTATTTAGGGCATGTTATTTTAGGTGATGGTATTTCAGTGGATCCTACAAAGATTTAGGCAATAATAGATTGGCCTACACTGACTAATGTGTCAAAGATTTTTCGTTTCATGGGTTTAGCCGATTATTATCACAGATTTGTCCAGAACTTCTCTAGGGTAGCACATCCTATCACTTCTCTTCAAAGGAAAGGAAAGAAGTTTGTATGGACAAAGAAATGTGAGGAAGCTTTTCAGAAGCTCAAGGATCTTTTGACCAGTGCATCGATTCTAGCTGTACTTGATCCAGAAGGTGATTTCATGGTATGTATAGATGCTTCCCTTGAAGGGATTGGGGCAGTGTTGATGCAGAATGGACTGGTGATTGCGTATGAATCACGCAAGCTCAAGGATCATGAGTTAAATTATCCTACGCGTCATCTTGAGTTAGCAGCAGTAGTTCATGCTTTGACTAGATGGAGACATTTCTTGTTGGGGCACAAATTTGAGCTACACAGTGATCATCATAGTCTTCAGTACATTTTTACTCAGCCTAATTTGAATGCTCGTTAGAGGCGGTGGATGGAGTTTCTATGCGAGTATGATTTTGAGGTTAAGTACATTTAGGGTAAGGAGAATGTGGTGGCAGATGCTTTGAGTCATAGGAGACATGTGGTATTATCAATGACCCTTAGTGTGGATTTGAGGAGTCAAATTATTCAAGTACTTCCTACATGTTCCTGGTATCAAGAAGTGTGCAAAGAGATAGATTCAGGAAGATCTTTGGAAGGAAAGTTTGTAGGTTATGTTCGAGAATCAGATGGTCTTTTGAGACATTTGGGGAGGATTTATGTGCCATTTCTAGATGAGCTTCGCACTTTGATACTGGCAGAAGCCCATCGTACACCTTACTTAGCACATCTAGGTGTCAAGAAGATGCATGTTGATTTGAGATGTTTGTTCTTTTGGTTTGGGATGAAGCGAGATATTGCTGATTTTGTGGCTAGGTGCCTTGAGTGTCAGAGAGTTAAGGCAGAACATCAGCACCAAACTAGACTTTTGCAGCCTAATCTCATTCCTTCTTGAAAATGGGATATCATCTCCATGGATTTCATTGTAGGATTACCTATGACAATTCGACGTCGTGATGCTATCATGGTCATCGTTGATCGGTTGACTAAGGTGGTGCATTTTTCATCGATTAGGTCTTCCTACATAGAAGCTTCTATAGCTAATGTCTTTATGTGTGATATTGTGAGATATCATGGTACTCCTAGAAAGATCATTTCTGACAGGGACCTTGTATTCACATCTGCATTCTGGACATCGCTGCAGCATGAGCTTGGAGCATAGTTAAACTTTAGTTCGACATATCATCTAGAGACTAATGGTTAGATAGAGAGGGTGAATCAAGTTTTTGAGGATATGTTATGGATGTATGTGATGGATAGGCAGACACATTGGGAGGATTATCTCTACCTAGTGGAGTTTGCTTACAACAATGGCTATCATAGTTCTATTGGCATGGCACCATTTCAGGCATTATATGGACATCCTTTTCATACACCATTGAGTTGGGACAGCCTTGAGGATCGCATCCTTTTGGGTCCTAAGATGCTTCATGATATGGAGCAATAGGTGGTGCGTATCCCTGAGCATTTGACTATGACACAGGATAGGCAGAAGAAGTATGTTGATGCTCATAGGACTGATAAGCAGTTTGATGTGGGAGATAAGGTTTTCTTGAGAGTGCGACTGTGAAAGAGTCCAATCTGGTACGAAAAGGGTTCTAAGCTAGCACCTCACTTTGTGGGACCATTCGAGATTCTAGAGAGGATTGGCCCGGTTGCTTACCGCCTTGCTCTACCACCTAGCCTAGCTCGCATTCATGATGTTTTTGCATGTTTTAGTACTTTGATAGTATATACCTGATATTGTACATGTTCTTGATTGGAATGTGTTGCAGGTAGACGACGAGCAGCTAGTTTTGGAGCCAGTTCGTATTCTGGAGTAGCGGGAGTTGACCCTCAGGGGTTGAACCATCGAGCAAGTAAGGGTCGAATGGGACCCTACTATTGATTCTTCAACTACTTGGGAGGATGCAGCTAGATTGAGGGAGTTATATCCCTACTTATTTGTAGGCTTCTAGGAGTAAGCCTAACCCAAGGGGGGGTGGATGTAGTGCCTACCCTCGTTCACATCTTTTCTGGACATATTGTTGCTATTATTATTAGACTAGTTTTATGTTGATGGATTAGTGGTATTGTTTTGAGATTATCAAACATTATGTTTTGGATTCAGTGGTTATGTGATGAGATCATTTAGACTTTACATTTCATGCATACATGATGATCATTATATTGTTTTCAGCTATTGTTGATGATTAGTTGATGGTTATTATCTCATGTGTTTTATTATGGATACTTACCCCATACTTGCATGTGTATGGTGTGTGTGTTTTCTTTTTGTATGGCGTTTCTGATGTGGTTAAGGGAGTCGTAGTCACCTTCTTAGTAAGGATCTACACGATGCACCACTTCCTACCATTGTTTGTTTAGCTTAGCATTATATATATTGTATGTACATGCATGGTTTTTTTGCAGGTTGTAGGTACCGAGTATTGACTTCCCTGAATTGCCAGGATGAGTGTACCCTATTATACTATCTTAATGATAAGAGAAGGGAGATAAATTCTCAAGTCCAAATCCCAAACCCTTAAGCCAATTGTCCTAGTGAGGTAGAACAAGTATCTAGATATTTTACCCACTGAATGTGTCGGATGACATGATTCGTGATTTTTAACCCTTTAGACTGATTTTTGTGAATTTCTCTATGATGGGTTTTCATATTTTATCTTGGAGGTCTTTGGTGAATTTTCTATTAATTAAGTCTTAATAAATAGATTTAATTAATAAATTAATTATTTGAGGAAATTAATATAAAATATCATGTTATTTGATATTTTGATTATAATTAATTGAATGGGAATTAATTGAGGAAAAAGAATTAAATAAAAGAAAATTAGAAATTAAAATTAATAATAATTATAATATAATAATAAAGTAAAATAATAAATAATAATAATAAAAGTTATAAAAATTAAAATGAAAGTTATAAAGATTAAAATGGAAGTTATAAATATTTAAATAGAAATTATATAAAAAGTGAATTGGAGTTATAAGCTTGCATGGGAGTTAACGCACTTTTTTATTTCTCAAGTGTCAACAACACGGGGGTTAGTGCATCAACTAAGCACATGGTGTCTACAACCCTATGGCTCATCTTGAAGGTTGGAAAAGACCCATACTTAGTTGGTGACACCTTCCAACTATTTCTAGAAGCATTCTAGATGTTTCCTGAAAGCTCTTTATATTCAAGCATTCATAGAGGCTTAGACATAGCGGTTGGAGTGCAAATTGGAGCATTGGAGGACTCGAGAAGTCTGAAGAAGAGAGGAGCTTGCTCTACGGGTTTCTGAGGAAGAGCGAATTAGCATCAGAATCCAAGTAGATTCTTGTGATTTCTACTTATGCTATTTTCGCAGCATGCATTCCCTGTCTTCTTCGTGTCTTCCATATGTCTTCTAACGAATTTCATAATTTATTTTGCATTCTCAATATGGGTAGATTAATTTATTTGAGAATTTTTATATGCATGGATCCAAAAAGAAAACAGGGCTACGGTTGAGATTCATAGTCAAACCCATTAGATTAATTATTTGAAATTTTGGGAGATCAAAAGTTTATGGGGGAATTCTAAAAAAATTGAAGTTGTATTGATATATTGTCAATTTTCTTATACTTATGTGTGTGTGTGTGTGTGTGTGTGTGTGTGTGTGTGTGTGTGTGTGTGTGTGTGTGTGTGTGTGTGTGTGTGTGTGTGTGTGTGTGTGTGTGTGTGCGCGCACGCGCGCTCATATATTGTGATATTATTAATTCTGCATAATTAATAATATCACAATATATGAGCATATATACATATATATACATATATATGTATATATAATATATATTTGTTAAAAAATTGGATAACATACCCGTGGGCAAAAACATTTTAAACCAAATCGCAAATGGAAATCGCGTTAGCGATTTTAAAAATAATAATAAACATTATAAACATTGAGTCGGGGGGGGACAAGACACGCACCCCGCACTACGGTCACAGTGTACCGCCATCACAAGTACTGTGACAGCAGTGGTACGCAGTACCACTGACGTCGCAGGCCTTACCACCGCAGGGTCCTACGTACCAGCAGTCATATTATATAAATGTGTGTTGTTTAAAAAAAAAAAAATTCCATATTCGATTTTAATTTTGGCATTAATCGAATTTGATTAATTCGATTTTGTTAAATGATAAAATAATTTATATATTTATATATGTATTTATATGTATATATATTAATAAAATATATATATATATATATATAAGTATGTATATAATATGTAAATATGATTATTTGTCTTATAATTGTAAAATTGATAATTGATTTATATCAAAGGTTCATGGTTTAAATTAATTTTTTTATTAAGTAAATTAAATATTGATTGTTAGATTGGTGGGGGAGGTTTGGATTAAAATTATAATTAAAGAATGGATTTGTATTCATTCTAAATGTATAAATGTTCCTTCAAATTCTTTCTCTAAACTTGGAAACATAAACCGAGACTTTTGCATTTAAATTTAAATTGTAAATTTAGCAAAACCAAAACATGTGTTTACATTGTGTATTCGTTATGTTATTGTTTTGGGTTTTGGGTTGACTAGTGTTGACCAATTATAGGACATCTACCAGAGGCTTGGGAGTTATGCGATTATGATGTCATGATGATGTTTTAATCTCGATCTTTATAAACCCAACCATGGTTATGTGATGGAATGCTCTATGTATTGGATGTGATTACTGATTGTTATAGTTGAGATTCTTATGTATGAGACACTTGACTTAACCATTATTTTTGGTCATCGATCAGTTATCCTTGGTTATTTTCTAGTCGCTATGATGGGACTGTGATGTGGATTTATTCTTGATGATGTCATGATGTGACATGTTTGACTGAACCATTTTCGGAGTCTTCGATCAGTTTGATTGAGATATATTTTGGTTATTGAGAACCACTGGATACTTTGATTATTAGTGATACTTCAGTTGCTAATAGAGAGCTGTTGTGTTCATGATTTTCTATGGATGTTGCTCATGGAGATTTGATGCTTTTATGCATATTTGATGATTTTATTATGGATTATCTTTTGTGATTTTGAGATTCATTGAGACATCATGGTTGTTGCGTCCTTCATGATGGTGGATATGTATCCTTTTTCATTAATGATTAGCATATGTTAGATGATGTTATCTTATGCTTTTATTTGCATGTTAAGACTACTTTCTACATATGATGTTGTATATGTTAGGAGTGACATTCCTACTTTGTTAATACCGATGATCTCTTCGATGATTTGGAATGTTACACAAGGAGGGATGGCTAGGATCCACGATGGTCCAATGATACTATTAATAGTTGGGAGGAACCGTGCACTTAGTTTATTATGTTTGATCTTTATGATGGATGTATATGTCTTCTATGATGATGTATCATGTATATCATGTGATTATCTTTACTTTGATGTATCGTGGATTAGAATAGGATGATATACCTTATTCTATGTATGCATATTCTTTTGAGCTTGTCATACCCTCTGACATGTATAGTGGATGGTTGAGTATTTGAAATATAGTGTATAAACATTGGACTTATCATTATTATTTCATGTATGATAGATGTTTGTAGATGTAGTCCAACGTAAGGGATCTTTAAAGAATGTAATCTATTATGTTATGTTTACTTTCAGATGGACATTACTATTGCTTCCATTATTGTGCATAAGTTTTACGTGGTATTTACTTTCATGAAAAAAAAAATGCTACTAAACTTAGTGAAATTCTAGGTTAATTCTTTGGATCCCTTGGCGGGGCATTACACAATATATGTTACAATTCAATACCATTATATTATAAATGTAAATCAAACCTACGAATGCCCTCATAAATGTGGTCATATTTTAATCAACTACTTCAATACATATAAGAGATATTGTTGTTGGAAGGTTTTCCTATGGTATATGATGTGTTAATTTGTGTGAAAATTGTCTCATATTTGCGTTACTATTAAGCTAATCATTAAAACAACATTACTAAAACTAGTTTTTTTCACCTTTTTTTGCACTTTTAGCAATACTCAAATATTGACAAGTGTCAACATGCTTCTTCTTTCAAGTGACATCAACAAATTGAATATCCTAAAAACAACATGTTAATCATATCAAATTACTTATTATTTAATAAGAACTATTAATCATAATATATTGTTCACAATTTAGCATTTATTAGCCAAACATACAAATGCTAATCAATGAATCATTAATTACTGCACATGAATGCTTCATAAATCAAGGTAATGTTTGGAAATGACTTAGAACTTAGATGGGTTAAAGTGATATATAAAAATAAATATAAATATGTCATTTACTAGGCTCACCATTGTTGGCACAATCGTCACTACTCATAGTACAAACAATGTCATTCTGAAAAATACATTTGTAGTGACAAATTTGTTTCCCAACGCCACAGATCACTAAGAGACAACTAACTTTTTTACAAAAATAAAATAAAATAACAAACAATTTGAAAGTCTTTGTTAATAGTCTTTCTTGTAAAGATGAGTAAGAACCAACTTGTATTTCAACAAATTAGGCTTCCAAGAGATCATCAAGACAAAATTAAGAAAATATATGAAGAAGCTAATAAATGAAGTCTATTTTAGAAGACCAATAATATTGACATGTTAATTTTGTCACTAAGAGCTATGATATCACTTCCACCTCACTAAGAGGGCATTCAAATTTTCACAATAGAAGTGTTGAAATAACATGAATAATTTGACCATTTGTGCAAATAGTCTTTATTACAAGATGAAATAAGAAATAACTCGTATCTCATTGAGTTAGGCTGAACCAAGGGATCAACTTGTAAGAATTAAGAAGATATATCAAGAAATTAAGAAATGAAATCCATTTCAAAAAACCAAACATGTTATATCATATTTATTAGGCATGTGTGAACAATGAAATAATAAAATGAATTTTGTTACATATAAAAACAAAGTAATTCTATGAAATGTTTACATTATTAATTTATAAACTAGAAAAATAATAAAGTCGTCACATAACTAAAAATTGTTCACAAAATATATAATTGTTCTTAAATTTTCTAATTAATCAAAATCTTCTTTAGAATTTATTGCTATAGCATGTCCTAAAATTTGTTAGAATGCAAATAATTTGACAAAATTCAAACTCTTATAACTAAGCCTATTAATTTTATAAGTCCCAAATTATGATGGTGATTTTGTTGCTTTAACGGGTTTTAATTTTCAATAATGTTTTTTTTTGCTTAAAAGATTTAGAGTTGTTTTATCATGTTGTGATTTGATAAAATTACAAATTTGTGGAATATGAGGAGTCACCAACTATCAATCCAAAAAAAAAATTGTATCATCACTAAAAATGATATTTTAAATAGCACATCTTGGGTGCAATCAATACATTGAAGTATAATCAAATAAAAAAGATAGTTACCTCCATAGCCTAAAATAAGTAGTATATATCATAATTTCATCATTAACTACATCTTAAACAAAAACATTTTTTTGAGCAAAATCATTCTCATTACCAATAAAAATTTCATCACGAATAATATTGTCATCAACAATAGCATTAGAATATCATTGTCATAACCAACTATAACTCCAACAACACTTAACATAGCCTTATTTCCAAAGCATATGATAGAATCTTGGTCAAAGGTGTCATGACTGCAATATTTAGAGAAGGATTAGATGTATTTCTTGGTATAATTAGTTCAAACAAAAGGTTAACCATGCATATAGCATATGTTCTTGCATTTTTTTTTAACACAATGAGATGAATCATGGTCATGTTAATCGAATGAAGAATATCAAAGCAAGTACTAGAAAGATGACCAAGTGAGATCCACAATAGGAATAAATTTTGGCATAAGGCTTCCAAGAGATTGACTTGTAAAACTTAAAAATATATATCAAGAAGCTAAGAAGTGAAATCCATTTTAGGAGAGAAAAGATATCATTTTATATTTATTAGGCCTAGAGAGTGTTAAATAATAAAATAAATTTTACTATATATATATATATTTTGTTTTTTTTTGTTTTTTTTTTAAATCTATTTTATAAAATGTTTAGATTATTATTTTATAGTTTGAAAACAAGTAAAATGTCACATAAATATTTACAGAATACATAAATGTGTTAACCCTTGATGATTAACCCATTAACATCTCCTCCTTAATTTGAATGTGATATCAAGAAATGAATCAATATTTTGAATTGCTAAAACTTGTATTGGAAGCACACTTTGGTGGACCATTTGCTAGCTGATCTTTATCTTCATCAAAAGTTCATTACTATGACAAGTCTTAAAATTTGTTTGAATGCAATAACTTGGACAAAATTCAAACTCTTATTTAACTAAGCCTATTGATTTTAAGGGTCTTACATTTTGATGATGATTTTATCGCTTTTATGTGTCTTTTTGTTCCTTTTACATATCTCAAATTGAGACTTGTCATATTGTCATTTGATAAAATGACCAAACTTTAGTATAAAATAAGGAGTTGCCAACTATCAATCTATAAAAAAAAATTATTACCATTAAAAATGGTATTTGAAATAGCACATTTTGGGTGCAATCAATACATTGAAATGTAACCACCACAATAATTGGAAAGTGTCTCCACTTCAATCCAACATATACAAAAGATTCTCCCCTAAATGATGGATGAAAGAAGAAAATATCAACATTTTGTTTATGCAATCAATTAACAAAAAGAAATTTTATATTCATTGTCGATAATAAGTAGAATATATCATAATCTTCATACACTACATCTACAATACAATAGTATTGTAGAGAAAAATCACTTTCACTATCATCATGAATAATATTGTCATCAATAATCACATTACTAACATCATTGTCGTAACTAACCATAGCTCCAAAAACACTTAACATAGCCTTATTTGGAGCATATAATGGGATCTTTGTCAGAGATGTTAGAACTAAAATATCTAGCATGAAGGATTTGATGTCATCCTTGGGGTCGGTTCAAACAAAGGGTTAACCAAATATAGCATACAATTGTAGAATTTCTTTTAAAAATGTAATGAAATGAATCATGATAATGTTAATCACATGAAGAACATCAAAAAAACTACTAGAAAGGTGGACTTGATATCCACAATAGGAACAAACTTGAACATGTTAGACTTCCAAACGATTAACTTGTAAGTATTAAGAAGGTATGAAGAAACTAAGGAATGAATTCCAATGTCAAGGACCAAAGGTGTCATATCATATTTATTAGGCCTACGAAGAGCAAAATAATAAAATAAATATTATTTAATATAAAAAATCATTCTATGAATTATTTTCATTATTATTTTATACATTGAAAACAATTAAGCTACCACATGATAAAAAAATATTTTTCAAAATGTATAAATACAATATTTCTCAATAATCAACACAGTAATTTCTCTCCTTAATCTAACTCATTGAACCCTTTATGTCAAACCTAGGTACTAATATTTAATTCCTAAAGTTCTGAAAACTCAACAACTCCCTAAATAACTCTCATTCTAAATCTAACTCTCATGTATGTATATGTGATCATATTTTAATTTTATTGATATGTACATGCTACAGATTTTCTAGACATGATGTACGTTCAATTACATATAATTTTTAATTTAAATAAAAAATTGTGTTTAGTAGACTTGGCTCTCAAGGCATTTGTACAGATATGACTTCACACGATCAGTTTACTCATCATCTTTTTGTAGCTCCTACTATGGTTCCTAATGCAGTTCCTATTATGGCACCCAATGTAGTTCTTGTTCTGGCTCCTCGTGCAGTTCATTGTGTTGCTTGTGGTGGGGCTCATTCTATGGCTCATGGTGGGGCTCATGGTGTGCCTTGTCATAGGGCTCATTTTGGGGCTCATGTTATGGCTCCTGGTGTGGCCCCTGGTGGTGTAGGTCCTAGCATGGCTCTTGGTGCAGCTCCTATTGGAGGTTAGGCTTCACTTGCAGCTCCTATTGGAGGTCCTATTGCACTACCTCCACACATTGATATCGATGCATTATTTTCATTTTTAGAGTAGGAGGTTTCTTGATTATAGCAATATAAATCATCCATCAATGATGGTCTATAAAGAGACATATGTGCTACTATATGTAGGATTTTATAAGATTTGACTACTAGATTTAGAGCTCACCTTTCATTTACTCCTTACATATTAGCTTCCATATCTAGGGAGCTTAGGGCTGAGATTTTGGGAGACGCATCTTTTGATGATGTCAAGAGGGTAGCCCCCAAAGATGTCATCAAACAACATCTCTTTCCATCATATGAAGGTGCATAGGGTAGGGTTAGAGGCTACTGAGTCACATGATGTAGAGATTCTATTATTACTAGCATGATCTATCTTCATATTTTAGCCACACATGGCCATTATCCTAATAACGACCAGATACCTCTTTATTTTGCACAATAGTTCTACATTGTGTTTCACATGGGGCTCAATGTCAACTACTTAGAAATTCTAGATTATTGCAGACATGGGCATGGTCAAATCACAAATCATGACTAGTATCACAGTGCACAATGCCTGCCACCTCCAGATGTTAGATAGTTCATTGGATAGACACTGCCTCCAGTGACTTCAGCACTATCACCTATTGTAGATAGAGTTGTTATTACTTCCCAGAGGGAAGCAAATGACACTATTAGACACATTGCATCTGTGACTACTAGTATCACATCTGATCCTCTTGGTTGTTATATTCATAGTTAATGGAGTTGTCCACCTGGTCAACCATCTTTAGAGGCATCTAGTAGCACTTTAGGCACCTCCTCTGATGAGGGATATAGAGCTACTGGACTACTAGTACCAGGTGATGTTTGTGCTCTTTTAGGATAGCACACACATATGGATTTAGCACTATATTTTTTAGAGGATCTGTTGTAGAGTATCCGTTATATTTCTAATACACAGGGGATGCCAATTCACTTAGTGATGGATGCCATTAGACACCATCAGAGCCCCATAGTTTTGCAAGCATAGGCCACACCAATGATAGATGATACACTTGTATGTAGCTCACAACATTTTGCACCAGGCTCATCACACTCTATAGATGACTTGGGCATTCAAGTTGGAGATGTTAGGATCATAGCTAAGGGCCTTGATGATTTTGGTGAGCAATTATGAGGGCTATATGAGATTGATACTAGTTTGAGCATGGGTATTTCATTGTACATGGACATGTTATTCTGACCTGACAGCACTGATTCTACACCATTACCTAGCTAGTTACACAGTCTACTTCAATCATCATTACTAGTAGTTGGACATGGTGCTAAGGGTGGTTTAGTACATGTCAGAGTTTCAAAAGATGATGTTGGACTATCAGGATAGACTAATGTTTTAGATAGTAGAGGTGCATCAATAGATGATACGATGGAGTCTATTCATCATCCTCCACCTTTGGAGACCCAAGTACATATATATAATTTAATTTTAAAATATGAAATTTAAAAATTCAATTCAGATAGATATTTAATTTAATCTAACTATAATAAATCATCCATGCACGGGTCATTGAGCACATGATTACATCTAGTGTTGGGTCAAGGCATGTACATGAGAGAGATGATTATATTGAGGCACCCAGTAGTGCTCAGGTACAAGTTTTAAATAGTTTTTTAAAATTTATTTATGTTTCAAACTAGATATATATGCACTCATATTTAATTTGAATACACACACACACACACACACACACACACACATATGTTTAGATAGAACTCTAATGTGTGTGTGTGTGTGTGTGTGTGTGTGTGTGTGTGTGTGTGTGTGTGTGTGTGTGTGTGTGTGTGTGTGTGTGTGTGTGTGTGTAGGGCTTGGTTGATGTGCCTCAGCCACAAGATGTACAGGAGACTCAATCAGAGGGTTGTTTTGTTTGTATGAGGGGTCCCTCTAGTGGTAGAAGATTTATATATTTTTTGATGCATTTATATAATGGAAACTTACATACCCATATGTGTATTTTAGTACCTTGATGACATGTATGTATGTTTCACTATTTATTTGACTATATAGTACTTCAGTATTTAGATGGTCCATATATATATGACATTTTATATTTTTCTATATACATGTATTTATTCAAGATTTATATTTTGCATATGTATGCATTTTAGTAGAGATATATTAGATGTAGATGTTTATTCTTGAGACTTGTACATGTGTATGTGTATTTTTTTTTTGTATTATAGCTATGTTCTTGAGATGTGTACATGTATATACATGTTTATTTTTTTGTATTATAGTAGAACATTCTTCATGAATTAGATTATAGCTTTTAAACTTTAGATTTTATTGTGATCATTATAAAATAACCAAATTAACTTCTCTAAATACCTACTTCAATAGTTAAATATTCAAAGAAGTTCCAAATTGATCTATGAACCTAATTTATAATTTTGATAAATAATAATAATTTATAGGGTGATTGAATTGAATTAATATAGGTGCATAAAACTACTAAATTAACCCAAATGGTTTAGATTACAAATTTAAAATATTATATTAATTTGTAATCAATATGAAATAAACAACTAGTAGGACTAAAGATACATATGTGGTAAATCAATTAGTAGGAATAAAGATACAAATTTGTTAAATCAAATAGTAGGAAGTTGGAAAGATACATATTTCTTAAATTATCAATTAGTAACCCACTAAAGATAAATATTAGTTTTATGTGGATAAAAATATGCTAACTAGGTAAGCCAATACATTATTTTAGAAAACTTTTACAAAATATAATATTTAACAACATATTAATAAACTAGTTTAAACTAAGAGTATGACCCTACAATAAACTAACATTAGTATATAGTTTTTAAATAAACTAATGATAACTACGAACTTATGATCATACAATTTTAAAAACACATTTAATTCAAGATGAAATTCAATAGTTTGAAAAGAAGTTGATAAAAGAATTTTAAAAACATATTAAATTATCTTTGATACATATCTATCTAATCATTGTATAAGTTCCAACTAACTTGTATTGCCTATTTATATCAAGTTGTTAAATTATTAAATTCATCTATTGTACAATTAATATTATTAATTTAAATAGTTTTTTAATAAACTAATGATAACTAAGAGTATGATCATACAATCAAAAAAACATTTAATTCAAGATGAAATTCAATAGTTTGAAAAGAAGTTGATATTTAAAAATTCTAACATGTATTAAACTATGTTCGATACATATCTATCTAATGATTGTGTAAGTTTGAACTAACTTGTATTGCCTATTTGTTTCAAGTTGTTAAATTATTAAATTCATCCATGGTACAATTAATATTATTAATTTATATAGTTTTTTAATAAACTATTGATAACTAAGAGTATGATTGTACAATTAAAAACATATTTAGTTCAAGATGAAATTCAATAGTTTGAAAAGAAGTTGATATTTAAGAATTCTAACATATTAAAATATCTTTGATACATATCTAGCTTATGATTATGTAAGTTTGAACTAACTTGTATTGCCTATTTATATCAATTTCTTATTATTAAATTCATCCATGTACAATTAATATTATTAATTTATATAATTTTTTAATAAACTAATGATAACTAAGAGTATGATCGTACAATTAAAAACACATTTAATTCAAGATGAAATTCAATAGTTTGAGAAGAAGTTAATATTCAAATTATTATAAAATAAATCTCAAAGGTTAGTTCAACCATGATGTACACTTAAAACATGTAATAAATTCTCATTATCTTCACTGTCTAGTCTGCATTTGCAACGTACATGCTTAAGTTTGACTGGATCTAGACAAAGCCCAGTAGCAATGACCAGGTGGCTATATTGTAAAATCTTGTTGTTAGGTTGATAATCAACAAAGTGTATTCCATGTTGGACTCTTTTGTCTTGCTTCAAATATGTTCCCTCTATCACAACAGAACTTGCACCACAAATTTAAGTGTTTTAAAATTTGATAGATATAAAGTTACTTGGATATATATATATGCACACATGTATGTATAATACCTATGGGGAACAACATTCCATCACTTTCTTATAACGTTGTCCTCTCTACAGTACATCGCAATAAACAATAACTGACACCTTCATGATTTCTAGGCTTAGCAATAATTGCAAAGACATCTCCTACATAACAAGTATACATACATGTGTACAGTATATATAAGACAGTTCAAATTGATAATTAAATAACAAGTTGAGATTAAATGACAAGTTGAGATTAATTTTTATGATACTTACCCACTTTTACCAATCCAGAGATATGATTATAATCATTAGAAATCAATGGAATATCATCAAAATTTCCATCATCTTTATCAAATGTATCTCTAACATCAAGTGGTACCAAAATCCATGAATCTATATATCCACGTGTTTGATTGATGCATTCTTGATGGTCTTCATCAGTGCAACTGTCACAAAAACATGAGTATTCTCTTGTCTTCAATGTCCAATTGCAATTATCTATACTCATGACTGAATGTAAGGAAAGTGTCTTTTCTATCCTCTTGCAACCATGCATGTTTTTTCTATTAACACTTGAAAGTTCATTAAATTGAAAATTTGGACAAATTAAATTTAAACTTCAATGAATTGACAAATAAAACTTAACAATAAAATTTTATAATTTAATTGCATAAAATTTAAATAGATGTATACATCCATACTTGTTATCTCCCAAAAGACTCTATATGGTACTATTCGACTCATTGTTGATGATGTCCCAACCTCATCTAATGCAAAATATGTCTTACACCATTCAACAACATCATGTGCATCATTTATAGAAACTCCTTGATGATTCATTGGTTACTTTTGTAGAGCACATTTGATGCAAGCTCCAGCACCATCATGTTCACCTTTTCCATGGCCACTCTCAAAGAAGTTCCATATGTATTTTATAATCTCATTGCGATGATATCTACATAATGCATAAAATAGTCTAGATGATTTGAACTGTGTGGAATATCCATCAAACCAAACATAATGTTTATCAACATATATGTCTCTTTCTTTCAAATAAGAAAAGAACATATTGAAGCAATGTTCTACATAGTGAATGTCATGTTCTTTATCATCAGTTATATAAAAATGATATTCCTTTTTAATTACTCATGCTTGAACTGTACTCTGAACACCATCCAAATCTAACTATGTGTGTCTATAAAAAACATGTACTATCATAGTGACCTTCTTAGAAAATAAAATAATCTAATTGAATTGCTTTTTGATGAACAAAGGAATAGTTCTCTACAAGATCAATAACTGATGCAATCATTCCAAGCGGGAAATTATCTCTCAAAGTTTGAAATTGTTGTGCTTGCCACTTTGCAAAAAATGCGTGAAAAATACAAAGTTGAATCAAATTCTTAAATCTATCCATAAATGTTAGAATATGTAACTCCTCTTCAACATATTCCAACCTTTTTGTCTCTTTCCCCAACTTTGTTTCATTCTTCACATACTTGTAACTTTTGCAATTCAATTTTTTTGTTACATAAATATTTTTACTTTTCAAAGGAAATAGAGTCAATTCACCACATGTTTCACATAATCCTTTGATGTAATTTATTTGACTAGCTAGATCATCTATTTTATCACATAAAATGAATGTTATAAACTTGTTTCTCCTACTAGGAGGAGCAGCATAAAAACCATATGTACCTTCTACAAACTTTTGAAATAGCCGATAGTGGAGATCAAAGTCAATATGATGATGACAACATCATATTTCAAACACTTTGTTTGACCTCACAAAGTATGGCTTCAATTTTTCAAATAACATTTTCCCAACTTTTACATTAGGATGTTCACTACAAAATGACACATATAATTCATGATGTGTTGTGTCCAACCAATGGTTTGTATGATGTTCATATTGAGAAAATGCAATCCTATATCTGATAAAATCTCTACTATTTGATGAAGGATGAATTTTATCAATCCAAAATGATATTACTAAAAAATGTAATAACTCTTCACTCCTATCAAAATGAGGTGCTCTACACATGATTTCCCAATTGCCTACCATAGTACTGTCATCCACAATTAATCTTCTCTTAATATAACCACCATCAACATGCTACCTTGTTTCTCACCCTTCTGAAGTGATGCCCTGTTAAAGGCCTACCCTATTAAAGGCTACAACACACTGCTAAATGTGAATTTATTAAAGGATTTCAACACCCTATTAGGAGTGTACCTAGTTAAAGGACTTTAGAACATTCAAGTTAGAATGTCACCCTGTTAAAGGATTTCTCAATGGTTGTTAGGCCAAACTAAGTCCATAGGTTTTTTCCTCAACTAATACAATTGTAAGAGAGTAACAATTAAGGGCTTTTGACCTAATACAACTACAACTTAAATTTTAGATTTTAGATTTCTTGGATTTCTATCTCTATAGCTTTGATAGCTTTTCCTCCTTTCAAGCTTCCTCTCCTTGAGTATTTTTCCTCATTATGCCAATGAAATCTCCTTTCTGTGGTCACTAATTGAAGCAAAGTCCCTATGCTCTATTCTTCCTCATTGTACCTTCTTCTTGACACTTTACACTCCATCAACAACACACTCTAAACACTCCTCATTTGATTATTTGACCTTTAACTTCTTAAGTAGTAGTTTGGAATGCATTTCCCTCTCAGTTCTTCCCACTCATACTTGGGTCTGAATTGATTTGGAAAGATACGATGTAAATTTCCCTCCAATTTGTTTCTTGTAAAAACATCATGTGAAATCCACTTGTATTCACCTAAAAGTAGTTAACAAAACAATTTGTGACACCAGCTCATCATCTTTATCTTCCACCTGGTTTACAAAATTCAATGTAACAACCTTATCGATTCGGATCTAGTGAATCTTTGACTTTTCAAATAATGCAGTATCTTGGCACTATTGAAATACTAGTGCTTGGCACATACTGTGTTACTTAGTACCTTCTATGGATTCACTTAGCATCCACTAAATTTTACTGATGCTCAACACCAATAATCTTTTCACTGCTTGGCACCTGAACTTTGCTAGGCACCTACTATTTGCTTAGTACTTGAACACTTTTACTCAGCACACACTAGATTTTGCATTTTCTCAGTACTAACTGTAACTTGCTTGGCACCCACTAATGAAATTAATCAATCTTTGCAGATAGCCGTGTTACAACTTATTCTTCTAATGTTTCTAAGTGTCGCCAACCTCTGTATCTTTGAGTATGTTATCAATACATCATTTTATCAATGTCTTAACTAATCCTTATACTTCATTACAACATCATAACTCAACCTGTCCCTTAGGTGCTTTTGTTACATATAATTGATTAAATCCTCCTCATTAATCAACTAAGTGATAGTACTTGGATCATATAAGAAGTTGTCATTCCAGCAAATAAAAAGTTTGACATTAGTGACAAAACAATGATTGAAAAAATTCTTTGTCAACAATCTTTTTTCTTCATCATTCTTCAACAATGATCTTTTTCAATCATAGTTCAACAACATATTCTCTCATTATTTTCCTACTGAAGCCCATTCTAGATGAAATTGAAGATATTTGTCTATTTTGGGTAATATTCATATTTACAATAGACATCAACATCACTTTTCTTTCCACGGACTTATCTTTAGTTCAAGAGTGTTTTCCTATGTTTCTCAAACCTTGTTTAACATTTTCAATTACATTAGTTTGCATGCTAGAAAATTTTCTCTTCTTTGATGTTGTTTCTACACCTAACAATTTCAATGCCTCTTGCAATGTCTTTTGTGTAAGCAAAAGTGAAAGCAATTGAGCTTGTTCAAGTGTTTCAATGTTATCAAATTGAGTTATAATTTCTCTTATCTTCTTATTCATTAACCTTTTCTTAGACAAACTTAAGGGTTGAATAGTATATGCAAGTCTTCTCAATTTATCTACATCCATTTTAAGTAAATGATCTAAATTTTTATGAGAAATACCATTCATTACAGATTGGGAAATATTTAGGAGTTCATCCATACCAGTTCTTACACTTGATCCTAACCCTTCTCTGAGTTTTGTTACTGGAATTTCTACAGGGAGTGATCTTGAGCCTTCTCCAACATTCATTGTTTGAGATTTTGCAAGGGGAATATTTTGACCCTTCTCCAACTTCTTTTATTTGAACCTCTGTAGGGAGTGATCTTGAACCTTCTTCAAAATGCATTGTTTGAGATTCAATAAGGAGTGTTCCTAACCTTTCTCCCATATGCACTTCTTCTACTTCTGTTGAGCCTTCTTCAACATTTCCTTCCCCTTGTTGATTGTCTGCAAAAAAAATTATAAACAAATCGAATTAAATAAAAAATAAGATTGAAACATAATTAAATTCAAGACCATAAAAAAAATTTAATATATATAATTACATACCTTGTTTAATTCGATGATAATGTGCCACAATCTTTTGAAGATTTCTTTGTTCTACTTCATGAGATCTCTTCCTTGCATTTTTTTTTTCCTTCATTTCTTGTTTCCCATTATAAAATCATTTTTAGAAAAAAAATTACCCCTTGTCTCAAGATAAATTTTGTAACTATACAAAAATGTCGCAGTATGGCTTCACAATACGGCTTCACTATTTTTAAAATTGACCTATTTGAAGGTGATGTCAACATATTTTTTTTGCATGTTCATGCAAACATAATAAATTAGACATGTTCAAGAAAACATGTCTAATTTAATTCTTGATGGTCAGAATTGTTTGGGCCATGTGTTTGTGCGAACATGTGTTTAGACAAACATCCTTAATATGTTCACACAAACACTATATTCATGCGAACATAGAAAATTAGAAAAAAGTTTGCCCCTTTTTCTGGAAAAAAATAAGTTTTTGCTCTTTTGACACCCATAATTGCATATGAATGATCTCCTACTGTAAAATAAAAAATGCCAATTTGTGCGACTCAGAGCAAGCTTTCCAATGACTATAATTGTAATACATATTTTATTAATTAAGACTTTCAAATATGAGTTTAACTCATCATAGGTTCATTACTAATTGAACATCAACTGACTTTGACACTTCAGGAAAATTAGTAAACTAGGTCAAAAAAATTGAAAAATATCTAGAAAATAGCTGATTGAGATAGCTTTCTATTTTTAAAAAAAAAGATTTATGATAAATTGAGTTCAAGTTATTCATGTCAAAATGAATGTATGTCTGAATTACGATTCGTGTAACTTTAGAACTTCATAAACTATACAATATTCAAACAAATTTAATCAAACCAAATGCATCCTCTAGATATTGATGTTACAAATCCAACGCCAAAAGAATTACCTCATTATCTTTTCTATAAAAAATTTATGTGTGTCAAGTGGGCTGTCACTCTTTAAAAATATTGAATGTTAATATATACCACTTTTTAGAGGAGAAGAAAAAATTGACATTTGTGTTACATCAAAGAAAGCGCACAATTAACCAATTGTATCCAACAAAATCATCATCCTTTGATAGCTTGTGTCATGTTACCATAGGTGTACTTACTAGTTTGGAATCCTCCAATCCAAAAAATTTAAGTATTTCTTTGGCATATTTTGATTGAGTGATGTATATACCATATTTCATTTGATATACTTGCAAACCCACAAAGAATATAATTTCTCCAAACATAGACATTTCAAATTATTGCTTCATTTCATTTGCAAAAGCCATACATAGAGAATTTTGTCCTTCAAATATGATATCATCGACAAAAAATTTAGATAACAAAATACCTTTTCCTTTTTTTTTTTCTTTATGTACAGATTGTTGTTATCATCATTCCTTTCAAATCCAATATTCACAAGATGCTTAGGAAGTCTCTCATACCATGCTCTTGGTGCTTGTCTTGAACTATACAGAGCTTTTTGTAATCTTCATACCATATTCTTATTGCTAACATCAACAAAATCTTTTGGCTATTCTATGGAAACTTTTTCCTCTAATATGCCATTTAGAAATATAGATTTAACATCCATTTGATAAACTTTGAAACATTTGTATGTAGAATAAGCAAGTAAAGTTCTTACTTCTTCCAATCTAGCTTTAGGGACAAATGTCTCTCCATAGTCAATTATTTATTCTTGTGCATATCCTTTGCAAACTAATCTTTCTTTGTTCCTTATTACTTCACCATTTTTATCTATCTTGTTTCTGAATATCCACTTGGTGTCAATCATATTTGTGTCTTCTAGTCTAGGAACTAGAGTCCGTGTTTTATTTTTCCTTATTTGTTCAATCTCTTCTTCCATGGCTTTACTCATGTCCACATCTTCTAATGCATCTCTCACTAATTTAAGTTCTTTCATGCTTAGCAAACATTTATCACATCTTAATTTGTTTCTTGTCATTGATCTAGCATCTTTATCTCCGATAATTTGTATAGTGAGATGATGTGTTTTGACATATTTGGACAATCCAGGTTTAGCTCCAGTTTCTTCAATTTGTCTCTCAGCTTCAGAATCATTTCATGCATCTCTGTCAGGTAACTCAGCATTTCTACTAATCTCAAACTCAGAAAGAGATTCTTCTTCATTATGTAACTCAACATCTAAATGCAACTTTCTTCCTAAATGTAACTCAACATTCATAATATGTGACTCGACAATCACTGAAACTTTCTATTGGTTTGTAGCTTGATTTGCATCATCTTCTTCAGCAAGCATACCTTCATGAGAGTATACAAATAATTTATATTCCTCGGATTCTTTCATAGGTTTAGTCTAATGTACTTCTGTATATTCATTGAAATTCACATTTGCACTTTCCACAACTTTTTTAGTGTTAGTATCTAAACACTTATAAGATTTAGTTCTTGTGGAATTTCTTAGGAATATACCTTCTTCACTTTTTGCATTTAGTTTATGTTGGTCTTAGAATGGTTTTGACATTCGAGTGTCAACACACATAACCAATTCTACTATGTATGTTGAGTACACCATACATGCCGAGCTACAGTATCTACTAAGTCAGAATTTCAATAGGTGTCAAGTGACTTCAGGTGCCAAGTAAGCAATAGGTGTCGAGCAATATATAGGTTTTGAGTCATAGTTCATGTTGAGCAAGACAGAATGTAACATGTGCTAATTAATCAAGAAATATACATGTGTTGAGCAACACAGAGTGTAATAGGTGCCGAGTGAACCAAGATAGTATATGTGTTGAGCACCAGTAATGCAGTATGTGCCAAGTAACATAGAATCAAAATTGTAGTTTGTGTCTTCACAAACTTAGATGTAAAATATTTTTTGTATGATTCATGAAGGGATAAGAAGATAAGATTGAATCTTTACACTTACCTTTGATATCAGCATGCAGCCAATCAAAAAATTGGAGACAACATGCAACCAATAGGCTAAATCTAAGGATTTGAGCGAGAATTTTGAGTTCGTGATTTCATTGTAAACCCTAAGTCCAAAAACCTTTAAAAGGAAGACTTGGACACCATAATATCATTTTTTTTGAATTGCTAAGAAGTTTTTGAAGGAAGTTGCAAAGACGATAAGAAACTATAGAACAAAGCAAGTAGTAGGGGTGTCAAGGACTTAGTGAATTGAGCAGCAATTACATGTCCAGTTGATCAAAATAGGACAAGGGACAAAAATAAAGATCAAATCAAGCAAGGATCACATCAGAGAGAACAAATCAAGAGCCTAAATTCAGCAATTAAAGATCACACACTATCAAGTCAATTGTTCTAATAAATTCTTTCCATTGTATTAGATTTTGGAAATCCTACATCAATAGGTTAGCTTAATAGCTAGGTGGGAGAACCTTTGGAGAAGGTGATTGAAAATCCTATTGAATTAGGTAGGTTTAACAACCTATTGTAAATCCTTTAACAAGGTGACACTTTTTGTAAAGTATTTGTAAATCCTTTAACCAAGTCACTATTGACACAATGTAATGCCTTTAATAGGGCAGGTCTTTAATAGGGTAGACCATCAGAATGTGAAGAACCTCCTTATAGAAATATCGTGAGAATGCTCGAAATAATAGAATACAAAGTGATAGCAGAACTCAGAATGAATCTACTGATCGCAGGCCACTTCGAGGGGGTAACCTCCTTTGAGCAAGCTCAATACAATAAATTCGTCCGTGCCCATCAAGGGCCTCAACCTATTCTTATATACTGGGTACGATCTAGAAAAGTAATACTACCTATGCATGTGGGATAATAAAATATACTCACGGGACGACTTACAAAGCATATGCGTCCAACAACACTACTCTAACAAAATAAACAGAAGGAACACACAGGTTCCTAACATCCCCTCTCCCTTAGAAAAAAGCTTTGTCCTCAAAGCTTAAGGTGTGGAAATTGTTGTTGAATCTGAAGAAGGGGTTCCCAAGTAGCATCCTCTGGTTGCATGCCATGCCACTGAATCAAGACCTCAGAGATGGAGCGAGAGCGAAGCTGGCGAGTGCGCTGGTCAATGATTGCCACCGGCTCCAGGATAATGGATCCTTCCGTATCCATTTCAGGGAGAGTAGTTTGTGCTCTGACAGTGGTACCCAGAACTTTCTTTAGACAAGAAACATGAAAGACTGGATGAATGCGGGAAGGAGGAAGTTCCAGTTTATAAGCAACTGAACCAATCTTCTGCAGAACCTTATAAGGCCCATAAAATTTTGGGGCCAGCTTATGACGCCCTTTCAGCTTTAGGGAGGATTGTTTGTATGGCTGTAGACGAAGAAAAACCATATCCCCAACTTGAAATGAGCGCTCAGAACGGTGTTGATCTGCTTGTTGTTTCATCCGATTACGGGCCATGTGAAGATTATCCTGTAAGGTACGAAGAATCTGATCCCTGCTGCGGAGAACTATGTCAACTGCCTGGATTGGTGAGATGTTGGGAGTGTAGGGAAGGAGCACTGGAGGTGCCTGACCATAGACTGCTTCATATGGAGTCATTTTAGAGCCAGTGTGGTAAGAGGTATTGTACCACCATTCAGCTAAAGGGAGCCACTTGGCCCACTGATGTTGCTGTTCGGAAGTGAAGCAACGAAGATAAGTTTCCAAGCATTTATTGACAATTTCAGTTTGACCATCAGTTTGTGGGTGAGAGCCCGAACTCATCTTCATTTTGGTGCTAGTTTTCTGAAACAGTTCAGTCCAAAAATGACTGGTAAAAGTTGCATCACGATCAGAGACAATGGAAGAAGGGAGTCCATGAAGACGAAATATCTGGTCCATGAAGATTTGTGCAACAGAGGAAGCAGTATAGGGGTGGCTGAGGGCACAAAAATGACTATATTTTGAGAGACGATCAACCACAACCAAGATCACTGTCTTGCCACCGGATTTAGAAAGCCCTTCAATGAAATCCATAGAAATATCAGTCCAAATCCGTGTAGGGATGGGCAATGGTTCGAGCAAGCCAGGAAGGAGGGTCGTTTCACCCTTGTGGCGTTGGCAAGTATCACATTCAGCCACCATCTGTTGAATCGTCTGTTTCATCCCTTTCCAAAAGAAGTTTCTCCTTGCTCGCTCATAAGTTTTGAGGAAGCCTGAGTGCCCTGCTGAAGGAGAAGCATGGAGTTCATAAAAAATAGCCTGATGTAGAGCTGGGTTCTGAGGAAGCACTAGCCGACCCTTGTATCGAAGAGAAGCACCATCCCAAGAGTAATGTGGTATAGCAGAAGGATTATTGGCTAGCTGGTGAATGATTTGAGATAAAGAAGAGTCACTGTCATAGCCCTGCTAAACAGACGCTAACCAATTGGGAATGGGCATAGAAATAGCGAAAAGGGAAGCTTGATTATCAAATGTGCGAGAAAGAGCATCTGCCACAATATTCTCCTTACCCTTCTTGTAGGTGATCTCATAATCATACCCCATGAGTTTGCTGACCCATTTATGTTGTGTAGGAGAGGATACTCGTTGTTCCAGGAAGTATTTCAGACTTTGGTGATCGGTTCTGATGCAAAAATGACTCCCTAAGAGGTATGGCCGCCACTTCTGTACAGCATGCAAAATAGCCATCATTTCTTTTTCATAAGTAGAGAGGGCTAGATTCTTACCAGAGAGGGCTTTTCTAGTGAATGCAATAGGATGGTCATCTTGCAGGAGAACAGCACCCAATCCATTGCCGCAAGCATCACTCTCAATAGTGAAGGGTTTGGAAAAATCTGGCATCGCGAGAACAGGTGTACTGCACATAGCTTGTTTCAGTTGTTCAAATGCAGTCTCAGCAACAGGGGTCCAAGAGAAGGCATCCTTTTTTAACAGAGCTGTCAATGGTGCTGCAATTTTCCCGTAATCTTTGACAAACTTGCGGTAGTAGCCAGTCAACCCCAAAAAACCCCGAAGGCTCTTGAGAGTTTTAGGATGCGGCCAAGTTTTCATGGCATCTATTTTTGTAGGATCCACCCGCACTCCATGGTGTGCAACAATATGCCCGAGATACTCCACTTCCTCCTGGCCAAACACACATTTAGATAGTTTTGCACAGAGTTGATGATCAGAGAGAAGTTGCAAGAAAAGCTCCAGATGATGGAGATGCTCAGCCCAAGTTTTGCTATATATGAGGATATCATCAAAGAAGACCAGAATGAATTTTTGGAGGTATGGTCGAAATATGTTATTCATCACTGCCTGAAATGTTGAAGGAGCATTCGTGAGGCCAAAGGGCATGACTAAAAATTCATAGTGACCATCATGTGTGCGGAAGGCAGTTTTAGGTATATCCTCCTCATTAACCCGAATTTGATGATACCCAGAACGAAGATCTAACTTGGAGAAAAAATGAGCCCCATGAAGTTCATCAAGAAGTTCATCAACAACTAGAATGGGAAACTTGTCCTTTATAGTGAGATGATTAAGTGCTCGAAAATCAATGCAGAGTCGCCATGACCCATCTTTTTTGCGAACAAGCAGAACTGGAGAAGAAAAGGAACTGGTACTAGGGCGAATAATACCTTGCTTCAGTAAGTCACGGACAAGTATCTCGATTTCGGTCTTCTGATGAAATGGGTAGCGGTAGGGCCTGATGTTGGGCGGAACACTGCCAGGAAGGAGCTGAATACGGTGGTCCTCTGGACGAGAAGGAGGTAATCCCACAGGTTCAGCAAATATACCAGAATACGTGTCCAAAATGTGTTGGAGATCGGCAGGAGTGCTAGAGACTGCTGATGGCTGCATCTGAATGGAATGGAGCTGAGCGATGACACCATGTGAATTCTTCTTAAGAAGTTTTTCCATACGGTGTGAACTGATGATGCTGAGAGACCCTGGTTGTAAGCCTTTCAAAGTGTGTTGGTGCCCCTCGGCTGAAAACTGCATCCAAAGTTCAGCAAAATCCCAGAGAATGGGGCCAAGAGTGCGTAACCATTGGGCACCCAAAACCACATCACAGCCACCTAAGGGTAAGGCAAACATGTCAGAGCACATGTTATAATCTCCAATAGAGAGACGCACATTGCGACATTTCCCTTTACAAGGTAAAGTGCCCCCATTGGCAATCATGACTTCAAAGCTAGAGCAGGGATGGATAAAGCAATCAGCCTGTTTGGCTATTCGTGGATCAATGAAGTTATGAGTGCTACCAGAATCAATGAGTATAGTAAGAGGGATCTTCTTGAAGAAACCCTGGACCCGCATGGTTTGTGGAGTAGTGACTCCTGCCAAAGCATGGACAGATATCTCTGGTGGAGCTTCTGGTGAAGGAGGTTCAGGCTGGTGAGGCTCAACCTCATCATCCACTGTTTCCTGAGCATCTACATATTCTTCCAGTTCCGGTGGAGAATCCACATCCAAGAGATAGAGCTTTTGCTGAACACATCTATGGCCCCGAGACCATTTCTCATCACAATTATAACAAAGCCCTTTGTCTCGCCTGACTCGCATCTCTGTTTCAGACAAGTGCTTGATCGGAGTAGTTCTGGGAGCTGGTATGACTGGAGGGTTGTGAGAACCTGTATTTCTGAATGGAACAAAATTAGATCTAGAGCATTGTAGAGCACTAATCTTGTCTTCCGCTAACTTAGCCAACCCAAGGGCTTCCATCATTGTAGTAGGTCGAAACATTTTGACTTCTGAGCGAAGTGCATCCTTTAGACCACTGACAAAACAACTACGGAAGAATTCATCAGACAAGCCCTCTGTGTAATTAGCTAATTTTTCAAACTCTATCTGGTATTCTCTTACAGTGCCTGTTTGACGCAGTTTAGTGAGTGCTCCTGTGAAATCATCAAAGGAACTAGGGCCAAAGCGCTCCAAAATGAGGGTGCACAATTGTCTCCACGTTGGGCCTACATTAGCCTTGATGTACCAACGGAACCATTGAAGAGCTTCATGTTCCAAATGAAAAGATGCAAGGGAAACTTTGTGGTTATCCAAAGTATTATGCAAGCTGAAATACTGCTCTGCCCTATAGATCCATCCAGTCGGATCAGAACCATCGAAGCGTGGAAAATCAAGCTTTGATCCACGGAAATTGCCAGAAGAGGACCCAGTATCTCCTGAATGGTTTCGGCTCATGGCTGACTGCTGAAAGTTAAGACCCAGAATTTTGTCATCCAGATCTTGAAGTTTGGTTTTGAGGGATGCAATTTCCTCTTCCATGATTTTTGCTCCTGTACGCGTAACAACCATAAAACAAAGTTTTTTTTTTTTTTTTTTTTTTTTTTTTTTTTTTTTGGAATGGGTAGAAGATGAGAAACAAAAACTTTTGGCAAACTTGGATTTGGGTAAAACTCATATAGGAAATGGGTGTTCGATGGGTGGTGGGAGACTATCTAGGGACAAGGGAAAAAGAAAAATGAGGGTTTCAAGGGTAGGGAGGCGAAATGAGGCGAACAGTCCAAGAGGGATAAGGGAGCAAAATGAGGAATTGAATCTTGTGGCTCAGTTTGGTGGCGATTGGATGAGAGGTGAAAAAGATAGGGCAAACCCTAAAATTAGATAAATGAGGGATTTAGGGCTTTGATATGTTTTTTTTTTTTTTTTTTTTTTTTTTGCTTTGAACAGTCGACTTAGAAAAATTCACTCACAGACAGAACAACTGAAAAGAGTTATTGCAATAACAAGAGATATTAGAAGTGAGAGGAACCTGAAGGCTACGACAGAAAAAAAAATTTGATGTAATTTCCACCCAGCGAGCCCAAGAGAGTGCTCTGATACCAGATGTGAAGAACCTCCTTATGGCAATATCGTGAGAATGCTCAAAATAACAGAATACAAAGTGATAGCAGAACTCAGAATGAATCTACTGATCGCAGGCCACTTCAAGGGGGTAACCTCCTTTGAGCAAGCTCAATACAATAAATTCGTCCGTGCCCATCAAGGGCCTCAACCTATTCTTATATACTGGGTACGATCTAGAAAAGTAATACTACCTATGCATGTGGGATAATAAAATATACTCACGGGACGACTTACAAAGCATATGCGTCCAACAACACTACTCTAACAAAATAAACAGAAGGAACACACAGGTTCCTAACACAGAAGTGGTCAAACAATTATTGCTGCAGTGATTTTGTGGGTATCATCCCCACCCCGATTTTACCTTCTTATTCCTAGAGGGTTTTTGGGTTACCAAATTCCTAGTGTTATGTAATGAAAAGGATTTAAAAGGATAAAAACTAGGTACTTCTAATTCACACACCCCCCCTTGCCTTCTCAGAAGTACTCTTCCCATTTGAATATTCCAACAATTGGTATTAGAGCATGGGTTCTCACAAGGAGAAGCCTAACAACTTAGAGAAAAGATCAAAAGATGGAAGTCTTAAAACTTGAGAAGATAATAGACAATCAGGTGATTGATGTGCACCTCACTCTACACAAGTTGGAGGAAGCCAAAGAGGAATTGAGAAAATACTTGAAAAGAAGGAAGGACATAACGATAGCTGAGAATGAAATACACTACAAGGAGATTGATACCACACAAGTGTTTTCCAATGGATATTCTAAAGAATTTGATGCAGCAATAGAAAAATCGATGGAGAAAAACATAACCCAAGTAGAAGAGATAAGATCTCTTAAAATGGAGCAAGAATCACAAGTGATGATGCTATGTGAGATAACTAAAGAAAAGAAAAGAGAAATTGAGGATAGGACCATGCTTGAGGATGATAAAAGAAACCTTGCAAACAGACTTGAGGAGAAGTCCATAGAACTTACAGGGATCTCCAACATGCAATTGGATACACTTAGCCAGATGATGAATGCTCATCATGAGCTAAACATGAAGGACATTAAAATCTCCACTCTGAGAATGCAAAATGATCAATTTCAGAATGAGTTGAAAAGAGAAAAGGAGATAGTAGAGGCTTCAACAAATCAAGTGAAGCCATCAAGCACTTTGAGAAGTTGTTGAAATCACCAAGATCAAGCAATGACATTTCAGGGCTAGGATTCACTAGTACTGAAGAAGGAGAGACATCAAAGAGTGTTGAGCAAAGGAGTGACAAAGGTAAGAATTCCAAACCCACTTGTCATTTTTGTGGTAAAAATGGACACATTGCTAATGTATGCAGGAGTAGGAAGACCAATCAACAGGACATACCCAAGAACAAAGGTTATTGTCACAAGTGTAACAAACAAGGGCAACAACACAAAAGGCCAAAAAGGAAGCAAAAGAGAAAAAGGAGGCCACTAAATAGATTGGTGAAGTGCAGAGAAAAAGAACAAAATGTGTAGCAAAACCAAATTCTAATGAGGAAAGAATAGAGTTAGAGGACAATAGCCAATTTAGAGTGGTAAGCCATCCTCCTAAATCTGCAATTGATAAACTTTGTGAAAAGATTAGGAATGCAAACTTAAATGATTTAAAGACTCTTGATTTCAATAAGCTCAGTAGAGAAGAGAAAAATAAAATAGAGAAATCAGTGTATGCCATGATGGTAGAATATAAAAACACACCTCTATAACTTGACAATACAATGCCCAAGGAACTATATGATATAGTTGAAAATAAATGGCATTATCGTCTAAAAATGAAAAAGGAAATTAGCAAAACTACATTAGCTCAAGTAATGCATGACCTAGCAAAAGGTCAAATAACAAAGGCCAATAGAAAACATAGTGGGAAATTTACACCCAAATACAGAGCCTTTAGCATCCTTCAAAACAAGATTGAGGATGTAGTGAGAAAATCCACATCATTGTGGAAGTCAATTTGCATGGTGACTGATGACAAAGATGATAATAAGGCAGAGGCCAACACCAAGGGGAGAGAGGGAGAAAAGAAAATAGAGAAGCACAAAATAGAGAACAAAAAGGAAGAAGAAAAAGGTGAGGAAGAAAAAGAAGAGGAGGAATCAACTAAAGAAGAAGACAATACAATAGCTACACAGCAAGAGTAGCAAGAGGAACTAATGCAGGAGCATCCAATGGTGTAAGGGCAATCATGTGTTACACAAAAAAAATGCTTAGAAATAGTTTTTGTTTAATGTGTTTTCATTTTTGGATACCCATTTGGGTCAAATAAAGGTTCCAACTCTCATAGTTCCACTATTAGTGTTCTGGGTTAGAGTGTTTAAGCACCTTGGGATACTTGTAAATGCTTTTAAAAGGCGAGTAGGTAATTGAGCCATAAATATGGTGAGTTAGAAGGTTTAAATTGGAGGGATGATTATATTTGTAATTTAGAACACTCTAGAAAAAGAATCAGGTCAAAAGGCTCCACGATTAGAAAGTTATTGCAGTTTTTCAATTTCTAGAGACCTCCTAAGAGTGCTTCAAAGTCAGATTTGAGGCACTAAATAACCTTGTATGAGACCAAAAAATGGGGGATGAGAAAATCTGGTCCATAAGACTATAGAGCTCTCTAAGAGCTTTCCAAAAATGTAAACGATTCATCAATCAGAGTTACAGTTCAAAAGTTATGCCTCTCGAAAGTTTGGCTACCATTTCTGGATTCTTCTAATTTTGCACCAACTTCTAACGCAACTTCTAGAGCCTTCTGTTTTTGCAGTGGATGCCAACTAGAATTCTCTAGAATATATTCCTAATCCTTATCCATGTGGGGTCTATTTAAGAACATTTCTAGCACTGTAAAAGATAGTTCGGAGTGAAGTTTGAGAGAAGGTACTGTGAGAAGGAATTTTCTCTAGATTCATATTATTGTCAGCCCATAGTGCATTTTTTTGAGTCTTTTTTCTTTGTACTGATTGTATAGTAGATTTTCATAGTTAATAATATTTCCCTTTTCTTGTTGTGTCCCCATTAGGAACAAGGTGTACAAGACACGCAAATTCCACCTCCCAACCCTCCTCATGTAACCATCACACTTGCAAAGACTATAATAGTAAAGGATGTTACTAACACATCATGTCAAAACATCAATCCCTTAACTGCAGAGGATCTCTCAAAGATCCTTAACCAATCTATGCAATAAGCCAAGTTATATACAAACCCTGTATTCGTTAGTGTTAATGAGATACACAAGGTAGTAGCTGATGCAACTAGCATCAAGGTGAATCCACAAGAACCACCTTCAGTCTCTAGGGCTACTAAACTTCTACTACTTCCCTCCACCAAGTATAGAAAGTGATACAGTACAGACATCGAGTGCAGAAATAGGGGAAGATATAAGAAAAATAGGATAGATAAGAGGTACACCCCCAATTATTGTGATTGATCAAGGAAAATTAGAAGAAGGAAAGGAAGAAACAAAATATGAGGAGCAAGCTACAATTTAGGCATTGATTGAATTGCCAAAGACTGGAACTCCTACACAAACTCTTCAAGAGATGAGCACTGATATGATATCACTGCAAGTCTAACACTAGGCTTGAGCTCTATAAAGGTTGCCAAGATACTTCACTATGGAGATATTGAGCTACATGAAGAGATTTTTATTCCTTCTTATGAATCCAATACTCTCACAATTGAAAAGATAACTAAGATGCAAAATGCACTAGATAGGAGAAAGAGGTAGGAGATACTTAGAAAAGAGTATAAACACAAGCAAGCATTGAATGAAATTAAGGACATTTTCATAGATGCCTTTAGATTGTAGTCACCAGGTGAATCAAAGCTCATAATGGAGCAACTATTAGATATAGTTGAACAAGTGACCAATGAAGACCAGGATACTAATGCTAAACTCATGGAATGGTCAGAAAGAAAATTTTAGGGGAAGGTAAATGAGAAAATATTAGGTGATATAGCAGTAGCACAAGTAGAGTTGGCTATGAAACTTGAAAGAGTCAAAACTGTACTTGGGAACATTTTCTCATTGTACAACAAACTGTGTGATTTTTCCAACTTCATACAAGAGACTAGCCAACATATATTGAGCTTGGACAGAAATGTTAAGATTTCTAGCATTCAATTACCTACAAATCCAGCTCAAAGTGAGAAGCATTTTTCACAATCGCTTCACACTCAGAGGGAGTTAGTTGTACTCACAGTAGAGAAGGCCAATATAAAGGCTAAACTAATGCAAATACAATCCTCTATAACCCCACATCTAGAGGTCCTCCACAAGGAGAAAGTTTATGTAGAAACAATCCTAAAGAAGGATCCAAATCTTTCTACATTAGATGGACTTGTACACCTTGCTGTAGAGACTGCCATCCAACACAAGTCACTTGACATTGCTTTGGAAAATTGGGATGCAGCTCTGAAGGTACTCTTGGAGGTAAACAATAACTTTTTGGGTAAGTATGGTATTACTCCTTAGAACCCTTTGACATAAGTGTCAAAAAGAGGGAGATATATATTTTTTGGGGGAGATATATGTTTTAGGGGGAGAATTAATAATAAGAGGAGAATATTATATGTATTTTGATTACATTCTTTCATTCATTTTGAGAATAAAAAAAGGTGAAAAGTTTGTAGGTAGCCAAAGGGGGAGATGAGTAATAAGACAAAGTGAGGGGGAGATGCAAAATTTTGGCAATAATATGGAAAACAACTCTAAAACAGGGATTCCATATAGATCAAATACAGAACATAGGTATAGAATACAAGAATAGGGAAAAAGACAAAGAGTGTCAGGCACATCAGCACAGAATTTTGGTTTCAAGAATGAATAAGGTGGAATTATCTCAGAGGGAGTTATAAGGTATATTGTTTCTTATAAAATTTTGAACAATTTTTGAAATTTTGTATATATGCCAAGCAGAATGAAAAATGTACTCAATAAGATCAGTTCAATAATGCATAGTTAAGTATTTTTGACACTCATGTGAAAGGGGGAGATTGTTAGTCTTAGAATGGTTTTGAAATTTGAGTGTCAACACACTTAACCAATTCTATGATGTATGTTGAGTACACCATATATGTTGAGTTACAGTATGTGTTGAGTCAGAATTTCAACAAGTGTCTAGTAAGCAATAGGTGTCAAGTCACAGTTTATGCCAAGCAAGAAAGAATGTAACATGTGTCGAGTAATTCAGAAATATAAATGTTCCTAGCAACACAGAGCGTAATAGGTGCTAAGTGAACCAGGATAGTATATGTGCCAAGGACCAGTAATATAGTATGTGTCACGTAACACAGAATCATCATAGTAGTTTGAGTCTTCACAAACTTAGATGCAAAAAATTTTTTGTATGATTCATGAAGGGATAAGAAGATAAGATCAAATCTTTACACTTCCTATGATATCAGCATGTAGCCAATTAGAAAATTGGAGACAACATGCAACCAATAGGCTACATCTAAGGATTTGAGGGAGAATTTTGAGTTTGTGATTCCATTGTAAACCCTAAGTCCACAAAACCTTTAAAAGGAAGACTTAGACACCATAATATCATTGTTGTTGAATTGCTAAGTTGTTGAAGGAAGTTGCAAAGTAGATAAGAAACTATAGAATAGAGCAAGCAACAAGGGTGTCAAGGACTTAGTGAATTGAGCAGCAATTACATATCCATTTGATCAGAATAGGAGGAGGGACAAAAATAGAGATTAGATCAAGCAAGGATCACATCAGAGAGAATTGATCAAGAATCTGAATTCAACAATTAAAGATTGCACACTATCAGGTCAATTGTTCTAATAATTTCTTGCCATTGTATTAGATGTTGGAAATCCTACATTGATAGGTTATCTTAACTGCTAGGTGGGAGAACCTTTGGAGAAGGTGATTGAAAATCTTATTGAATTAGGTGGGTTTAACAACCTAAGGTAAATCCTTTAACAGGGTGACACTTCGTGTAAAGTGTTTGTAAATCCTTTAACCAAGTCACTATTGACATAGTGTAACGCCTTTAATAGGGTAAGCCTTTAACAAGGCAGACCATCATAAGTGGTCAAATAATTATTGCTGAAGTGATTTTGTGGGTATCATCCCCACCCCAATTTACCTTCTTATTCCTGGAGGGTTTTTGGGTTACCGAATTCCTGGTGTTATGTGTTGATGCATACTTTTATTTCATGTTTTTTTATATGTTTACATGCATGCACTCTACATTTAGTTATGTGATGAAAAGGATTTACATGGAAAAAAAACTAGGTACTTCTGATTCACCCCCACCCCACCCCCCACCCCCCACAATTCAGAAGTACTCTTCCCATTTGAATATTTCAATAGTTTACCATTCATGAGGTCTTTAAGAATGTAACACTTTCTTCAAAATACCTTAAAGTAATTTACATTGGGTGAGTATCCATACCATAGTTCAAAAGGTGTTAAATGAGTACCTTTGTTGACTTGTACATAGTTTAAGGTATAGACAATTGTACTTACAACTTCTCTCCATTATTTCAAAACAACATTTTTCTCCATCATGAGTGTTCTAGCACAGTCCATTATAGATTTGTTCATTCTTTTAGCAATTACATTTTGTGGAGGGGTTCTAGGGGTAGATGTCTATCTTTTGATTCCTTTGTCATTATTGAACATCTCAAACTCATTTGATGTGAATTCCCTTCTTTGTCAAATCTTAAACATGTCATACTTTTACCTATTTCCTTCTCAAATCTTGGTAAGTACCACTCAAACATTTTGAAAGCATCAAATTTCTATTTCAAAAACACAACTGTCATCATTCTAAAATAATCATCAATAAACAAAATAATGCACTTATCTCCTTTGTAGCTTTGCACTTTAATTGGTCTACACAAGTCAATATGAACAATCTCTAGTACACTTTTAGAGGTATGAGTTTTGCTCTTAAAACTTGACTTTATCATTTTGTTTAACTAACATTGTGTGCACATTATATCATTAGGCTTCTTTAACTTAGGCAAACCTCTAACTTTTGTCATGTTATTGATACTAACCAAGTTATCAAAATTAACATGACATAACCTTTTGTGTCATAGCCATTCACCATCATATTTTACAACTAGACAAATAGCATCATCTATATCAATATAGAATTTATTACTCCTAGTTTGATCACCTTTTCCAATCAGTCTTCCATTTGTGTCATATATCTTAGCAACCTTGTTTTTAAATTCAACCTTACATTCAACACACTCAGGAAATTATAGTTAAGTCCTTCAACATAGTAAGCATTGTGAAATAGAATCTTATCTATGAGTTTGATTGGTCATTTTTCTTTAAATAAACATGGTGCATCATTACCAAATCTTACACTATTTCCATCATAACAATTCAGGGTAATGAACTTACTTTTGTCTCTAGTCATGTAATGTAAACACCCACTATCAATGATCCATCTATCATTCTTGTACACACAGGTTACAAGTGCAGTTGCCTCATCTTTATCAAATTCATCCTTCATTTCAACATACACCACTTTGTCATCATGTTCATCAAATTCATATCTTGTTTCCTCTTCATAAATGGAGCATGAATTTTTTCCTTTGTCTTTGTAATCCTTGCTATCTTTATCTCTCCTACTTTTATACTTGTCACCACCTCTATAGTTCTTCTTATTTGGACATATAGTAGCAATATGACCAACCTCATTGCAATTGAAACAAATGATAGGTAATTTACCTTTGAACTTACCTTTACCTTTGTGGAATCTTCTTGTTAGTAGTGCCTCAAGTTGTTCTACATCCTCCTCATCTATATCACTATCACTAGTTACATACTTTATCTTTTTCTTCTTCTTCTTCTCACCAAGTTCCTTCAATGACATCTTAGCTTTTAAGGAATATTCAATATTCTCATTTTTGTAATTATCAAAGTTAGATAGTTCAAAAGTAGTGAGTCTACCCACTAGACCTTCAAGTGATAGATTATTTCCTGGTATGCATCTTAGTTCTTGAATTGTAAAAACTCTAATAGCATATATAGGCAGTAGCATTCTCAAGAATTTTCTTAGCATAGTATCATCATCTATTATACCATTAGCTCATCTTATTGCATTAACAACTTCTTTTATCCTTGCAACATATCGAGAAATATTTTCACCTTTTTCCATTATCATATCATCAAACTTACCTCTGAGACTTTCAGATTTTTCTTTAAGAGCATCAGTGTCTCCTCCATAGATGGCTGCTAAGGCATTCCACATTTTCTTTTCACTATCAAGACCTTTGATATCATCAAATTTGGCATAACTTAGAGCAAAGGCAATCTCCAACATTGCCTAGTTATATTCTTTCTTCTTGTTCATATCCTCTATTTTTGGTGCTCTAATAGGATCCACTTGTTTAGTGATAATGGTAGATTGTGCATGATCTCTAAGTCCTCCAAGGTGTAGCTTCATCAAACCTTGTCATGCAAAAAAATTATCTCTATTGAGCTTTTGTACTCTCTTTTTTTGACATATTGATCTTTGTGCTTCTAGTACCTTCAAACTAGTCCTCTTAAGAAGATGGCTCTAATACCAATTCTTGGAATAGTTTCATAATAACTAAGAGTGGGAGTGAATTAGTTATCCAAGTTCCAAATGTATAAATAAAACTTCTCACATCTTAGTGAACCCATAAAACATTTATCTTCATGAATGCATCCATAATATTATGCAATCACTTAAAACTTGTAGGTTACTATCAAATCAACTTGCAAAAACATAAAAAATTCATCAACACACTTGACACAATGATTTAAGTGGAAACCCAATTTGGGAAAAACTACCACTAATATGTTACTCTTTTTCACTCTTTTGAAGTGATGCCTTATGAAAGGCCAACCTTATAAAAGGTTACAATACACATTGTTAAATGTGTCCCTGTTAGAGGATTTCAATACCCTATTAGGAGTGAGCCTTGTTTGAGAACTTTAGACCATTTACTTGCAATGTCACCAGGTTAAAGGATTTGCAAATAATTTTTAGGTCTTAATCCAAAGGATTTAACCTACATTGATACAATTTTTAGAGAGTAACAGTAAGGCTTGATCTGATAACAACTTACAACTTCATTTGCAAATTACAGATCACTACTTTAGTCCTCCATTCTACTTGGCCTTCATACATTTTAGCTATGATAGCTTGTTCACCCTTTAAGCATTCATACCCTTAAGCCTTCTTGGTTAACATGCCAATGCAAACTCTTCTCTTAAGTCACTTGATGAAGAAAAACCCTTGACTTCTTATTTTCCTTAGGTTCTCGCACATGACACACTTTACTTCTAACTAGCCATTCCTATAAATAGGAAATTAAAAATTTTTGCTGCTCATTCTCCATTGTCCAATTCAAGGTTAGGATGGATTAGGTATGATACAATGAATCTACCCCACAATCCATATCTCTTCTAGAGACTTCTCCTTGAATCCTCTTTGAATTCTACCTAAAAATAGTTTACCTTGAATTTTGTGCCACCAACTCATCAACCTTATCTTCTATCTAGTTCACACATTCTAAGAAAATAAACTTGTCAGCTCAGATCCATCAAGTTCATGATCTTTTAAATAATGCATCCACTCGACATTATCTAGCTTCTAATGCTTGGCACATACTACATTGTTTGGAATCCTCTATAAAATTACTTGATATAAACTAAAGTTTGCTAGTGCTTGGCATCAACTAAACTTTAATTGACATCCATCGTTCTACTTGGCATACACTAGAGTAAACTTTTACTCGACTCCCAACTTATTTTTTGATCATCTTGTACTTACTTTTCTCGACACCTACTATCCACTCGATCAAGCTCGGCAGACAAACTTTGTGTAACTTATTCTTCTAAACTTTCTTAGAGTAACCAACCTTTGTAACCTTAAGTATATTATCAATGCATTATGTTATCACTGTCTTAATTGATTCTTGTACTTCTTTATAAAATCATAACTCAACCTTCCCTCTAGGTGTTATTGTTACATCTTTTGATCAAATCCTTTTCATCAATCAAATAAGTGATAGTACTTAAATCATATAAGCAATTGGATTACCAAAAAATAGCAAGTTTGACATCAATGACAAAACAATGATTGAAGAATATTGATCATACTTGTATCAATTTGTTCTCAACAATCTCTCTCTTTAATATTTTTCTTCAATCTTATTCAATAGCTAAGCACCAGTAAACTTTAGTTTGTGTTGAGTGATTTGATAGATGATATTGAGCAATGCAGTATGCATCAAGCATCAAAATCTAGTTAATCTCTAGTGTCAAAATTATGAGAAAGATCAACAATTTGATGAATCTAAGATAACAAGTTTGATTTCTTGGATTATGTGAACTATGTGGAAGATAAGGTTGATGAGTTGGTGGCACAGAATTCATGGTGAACTGTTTTGAGTATAATTCAAAGAGGATTGTATGAGAAGTTTCTAGAAGGGAATAAAATGAAATTAGGGGTGGATTCATTGAATTCTACCTAATCTAACATAACCTTAAAATGGATGATGGAGGATGAATGGAAAAAGATCTTAGTTCTCTATTTATAGAGATGGATGATTAGAAGCAAAGGTTTTCATGTGCGAGAACTTAAGGAAGACAAGGAGTTTAGTGTATTGCTTCATTTAGTGACCTAAGGGAAGAGACTACATTGGCAAGTAAAGAAAGAAGGCTTAATGGTATGGATGCTTGAAGGCTAAACAAGCTATCAAAGTTGAAAAGTGTGAAAGCTAAGAAGAATGGAGGGTTGAAACAAAGATCTATAATCTATAATTGTATTGTAATTTATTATCAGATCAAGCCTTATTGCTACTGCCTAATCATTGTATCAATTTATAGTAAATTCTTTGGATTAAGGTTGACCTAATAGTCATTTGTAAATCTTTTAACCAGATGACATTCTAGTGAATGATCTAAATTTCTCTAATAAGGCTCACTCCTAATAGGGTGATTGAAATCCTTTAACTAGATCATATTTAATAGTATGCATTATAACCTTTAATAGGGTTGGCCTTTTGCAGGGCATCACTTCAGAAGAGTGAGAAAAAGTAGCATGTTGCTACTGGTTTTTCTCAAATTGATTTTCCACATGAAATCATTGTGCCAAATGTGTTATTGAATTTGTTGTGTTTCATGTTTACATTTCTACAAATTAATTTTATAGTAACCTATAAGTTTAAGTGATTGCATAATCTAATGGATGTGATGAAAAAAATTTATGGACATGGGTTCACTAAGATATGAAAAAATTTAATTATACATCTGGACCTTGGATAGTTGATTCATGCCCCCCCCCCCCCAGTTATTGTAAAGAATTCCAACACATGATAAAAAATAAAATCTTGTCTTAGAAAAAAATTAAACATATGAGGAACTTAGAGTAGCTCAAGAAGCAAAGAAATGAGCTCAAGATTTGGTAAAAGAAAAATAAAATGAGATAGATCTCTCATGAAATAATAACATCGATATATTATGTAAGAAAATAGTATCCTACTTGAGCACAATTTCAAAAAATTAGAAAAACTAAATGCTCTAACTGAGGAAGCAAGAAAGCTAGAGGAACAATTTTACTATCTGATTAACACACTCAAGATAGTGAAGGGAGAACGTGATAGATTAGGAAGGTCAAAAAGAAAACACTAGAAAGGTGGAAGAGAATCTAAACACTCAAAGAGATGTGACAAGATAAACTTATCTAGGATTCAAAGAAATCGGCACAACTAGAGAAATGAGATTGTTCATGAACAAAAGAAAAAAACCCCACAAAGAAGAACCAAAAAGTGAAGAAAGGTATGGCATCAAATAAACCTAGGTTTTCTATGTTAAAATAGGAAGCAAGTCAAATGCATATTACCATAGGAAAGCAACAATTCGTAGTCACGATTCCTATAGAGGCTACTGCTACATTTTTCATTGGTATGGACATAGTGCACATGAGTGTAGGGATATTGAAAATGAAGCAAGATCAGAAGGCTACAACTATTACTATGACATGTGTGGTCATAGTGCCAAAGACTACAAATCAAGAATGGATCATAGCATTCATCCACTAAGTATAATAGATAGGTTTTCTTTACCTATGGTAATGATGGTCACATTGCATTCTAGTGCAAGTGGAAGAAAGATCATTGTAACAATGTAAGACCATGGAATAAGACAATAAGAACATACTAGATACATCATAAAATAGGTCATGTATCCAAGGATTTTTCATATCAACTGAATAATTGATGAGCTTAATGGATTTCTAATTAATGTCTCATAAGGCACGACACTTGGTAAAGATTTTGCAAATGGGGTTGCAAGTATATTGGGTTCAACCATGGAGGAAAATCTATAGTTAAGAATTCTCAAGTTGGAGTCATATTGGGATGGGTGAGCAACTAGGTGTTGGGACTCAAAATTGAAGCCATAATTTTGAGTACAATTGAAAAAATAAAGCCCTATAAGCACTTTTTGATGCATATATACCCAACTATCCATTTGAGGCCTAAGAGGTGTTTAATGTTTCCAACACCATTCATTTAATATGTCAATATGTTTCATGAAGATAAATTGTCATTCTGAGCCATTTCATGAAGTCTCGTTTTGAGCAATCTCCAATTCTGCATTTTCACCTAAGTGTCAAATAGCGATAGGAGGTTGTGTTTGTGATTGAATATCTCACACCTAGAAATGTTTCAAGATTAAAAACTTTGGGAGTGTTTATTGTCCATACCAAAGATCCTATATTTCAGATTTTGAGTCATTTAGAGTCCATTTGACTAGGTTTTGAATCCCTCATGTTGTCATGTTGATGTGAATTGTTCTAAATTTTGGGAGGCCCTATTTGACTCGTTATAATTTTGACCCAATTAATTGAAATGAGAAAATTCATTTTACATTGCATTTTAAAGGTCAAATACTTGCTATGTTTCAATTTTGAGCTTATGACAAATCCATTTGATCAATTTTTGAAAGTGATTCCAAGTGCAACTTGTAACTTTTTATTGGTGTCAAGAAAGGTAGATTGGTCAGTACCCCTATTTGAGATGTTATAACTTGAGATCTGAGATAGATGAGATTAAATGGATTATACCACTATGTTTTACTCTAAAAATACTTCAAGTGTGCCAATTTTTAAATCTTGACAAATCAATCTGCACACTTTCCCAGGTCGATTCCATTTGTAAAAAATGCTTTTCTGTCAGTGTTTCCAGTCTGCAAATTCTGAGTAGCCCACTTTGACCATTTTTCAATTGCATCATGTTATTCATCATAAGCCCAAATGCTAGATTTATGTTGTTCTCATGACACTGAACCAATGCCCTAGTTTTGGTTGCCCCTAGTATCTATTTACCCAATTTTCAAAGCCAAATCCGAACGTGTTAGTTTTTTTGACTTGTTTTCTTGCAAGCAATTCTGAGAGGGAAACTTTGATGGTCAATATCTTTTGACTGAGAATTTTTCATGAGACAAGATTTGATAGGGTGCAATTATGTGGAATAGAGAACCAATATGTTTGATTTCAAAGCCCGATCAGAGGTTCAAATCAGTTTTTAAAGCCAGTTGATAGGCCCTATTAGCTAAAAATCACAAGTTGCAATAAAGTGATATAATAAGTTTTCAATGAAAAATCAGTGATCAAATTTTTTTCCAGTCAGTAACAAGAAATTAATGGATCATTTTGAGACATCAATTGTTTGAAAACAAAAAAAAAAAAATAGCCGGACCCATTGTGGGCCCTAACTGATTTCATTAGAACAACAACTTGATATGAAGGATGAAATGTCTTGAAAAGTTAGAATGACTATGATCACCAAATTTGCATTCATTTTACACATATTACAATTAAAAATCCAATGAGCGATAGATTGCTTACACACACTGGAGTACAAAGAAAAATGATCTAAGGAATCCTTATGGTGCAAATAAGTGTGTTTGGATTGATGTTTGTTAGCCTTTTTGAAAGGAAATTGGTTCAATTTGGGTACTCTAAAAGAATTAGTGAAGCCACATTTAATGGATAGTCAATCAATTATGAGAAAGTTTTTACATCGAAGGAGTTTTCTTTTTCTTTTTATTTGGGCTGAGACCTATAGTGAGTTTCAATGTACAAATTTGGGGAAGTAAAATCTTGAGCTTTGAGTCATGACTATATGGAAGTTTCCAATTATGGGGCTAGACCAACTTTGGAAACGATATTTTGGTATCTTAATTAGTAGAAATGATTTCGAAGATTGGGTATTAATTTAGATTGTTTAATGCTAGAAATGGCATAAATAACAAGATCATCATCTTTTAATAGTTAAATGAACTGGTGCAATGCTATAAGGGTGATTGGATGAAAGATGAAAACAAATATGGACATTATGAAAGTTTTCCATCTATATCATTTCAAAGTCAGATTTTTGAAGGGTCAGATATAGACATAGAAACAGGGAGATGGCTGCAAGAACATGCCATGCAAGGGAGGATACCAAAGAAAGGAAAGAATTTGCAAAAGACAAAGAAGACATCTACACCAAGGAAAGATGAAAATGTAGGTAAAAGAAAAAGCACATGAATAGAAGTCCACACTATTGAAAGGGTCTATATCATCTTGTTTGGGGAGTTTTTTGAAGGAGAAGCCATTTGAAAAAAGAAGATAATTGCATGGAGCAGTAATACAAGGATTAATTCATGCAAAGTGGAGGTAGGGACCTCATTCACAGTAGATAGAAGGGAGTCATTTGAAGCAAGCATATGTTAGAACAAAGTGGAGGGTGCCAGTGAATGATTTTTCTATAACCCCATTCTCTTTAGTTACTCACACAAGTTTGGGTTCAAGTCTAAAATAATGGTATTGACTCTATATGCAAAGGAAGTTGATGTTTTATGAAAAGGTATCCTTTTTGAGGAGGAGGGTCCATGGCATGAGCAACATGTTGCTAGAGGAAGCCCACAATGTGAAGAAGAAGCCATGGTTAAAGAGGGGCCCCCATGTTAAAAATAATACACAAGGGAAACCTTAGGGAAGGGGTAGGGAGATGCCCATCACGTCAACACCAACATAGGGTAGACCATGCAAAAAAGAGGAAATGAATCTATTGTCTTGAAGACACCAAAGCAAAAAGAGGTGGCTTTAGTAGGGCTTACTACAAGTCTTGAGATCAACCTCTCTGTATTTGTGGTTTTGGGCACAATATAGAAGGAGAGATCAGATGAATTTTGTCCCACATCTTTAAATACCCAAGAACTATAATGCTAAGTATCTTTAACACACAAGCTTTTCAAAAAGAAGACAACTAAGCACAAAGGGACCCACCTGCGGTCAGATTTGGAGGGAAGGAAAATTTTGAACCAGAGTGCTAATGTCATGTTGACTAAACTTGAGAATCAATCATAGATCGACACATGGAAACCTATAGGTGAACTAGGAGATGATATGTGTTAGAGAGACTCCAGTGTAGCATGAAAAATGAGGTGATGACATGACATGGGGGACGCATGTTGCAACAATGCTTCCTTGCTTGCACAATGAACAGCTGCTGACTGTTCATCTGGGGAAGCGCCTAGCTAACATGTGTCAGCAGACCCTACCCAGAGATGATGTAGAAAACTCAAAACCAAAGGCACAGTATTTTACCACGTGGCGCATCCTATGGTGGGCACTTCTCCACTTTAGGAACATGCTTAGAAGTTAAATAATGTGGTTAAGTGCCTGAGTACCATGTGGCAGTGGGCCTAGGGTAGTGGTGAGGTGGCAGATCTCATCAATAGTGATGTGGATATCCTAGAACAAATAAGAGGTCACCACATGGCAATGCCTGGTAGACAAATAGGATGATGCCACATGGCACCTAGTGGCAGCTAATTGTGCAAATGTCAACCAATAAGATGCTACCATTTAGCAACCTGGTCAAAGGAACATTGACCTGAGGTGCATAATGAAGGTCAAAAATCAACAATCAAAGTGTTTTAAAAATGTTTTTTTTAACATTTTTCAAAAAAAGTTATGTGTAGACTTATTTTAAATTCAAAAGGACATATTTCCTATAGTTGAAACTTTAGGATATTTATAATTTTTGAAAAAATAAGTTGCAGACCAGAGCCTTTAGCAAGGGGGTATTTTTTCAAACTGAGATTTTAGGGGTTTTCAGTAAGCGAACATAGTGATGTTATATATAGTAGGAACTAGGAGAAGACAAAATTTTTGACTATGGAGTTTGCTTTTGCATAGGAATTCATTTGTTCAAGTTATGGGCAAAAATGTAAAATCGGGGCCTTCTTAAAGGAATTGGTAAAAATTGAAAATGCAATTACAAACTTGGTAAAACTTGGTAAGAATCTAGTTAGGGTCAAATTTGGTTACCTTCAATCAATTTAAACTCATATTTTGCCAGCATTTCATGAGGCTTTCAGATATTTTGGCAAACAGAATGGTTTTCATCATTAAACAAGAGATATTTCAAGTTTGTTATAGGAAAGTGATGAAAACCATATCAGATCTCAGGGATAGAAAGATGAAAGAGGTTTTATAACAGAAAATGATGGAATTTCAAGTGAACACATGTCATCTTTAGATCAGATCCAAGAATTCACTCCTTGTCTATATCTTCTTCTTTCTCATCCTTTGTAAGGGTTGGTTCCATTTTTGGAGAAAAGACTACTCACTGTTGTGATACCATTTTTTGGTTCTAGTTTTGATGTGTTCTCATCACTATGACACCACTATTCTTCAACATATTTCTCTTGTATGAACAATAGTAGGAAAGATAATACAACTAGTTCTGATATGTTAGGTGTTTTCATGTTTTGATTTCATGCATTTGAATGTATTGTTTCAAAGAAATGAATACAAGTGAGAAAAAATTTCTTTAGTTTCATTCTGATTCTCATCTCCTATATCAGTAATTTGTAGTCTTATGTAGTCTAGGAACAAAGAACTGAGACCCATTTACATCCCTTTAAGGTTGTATGTCAGATGTGTTTTTCTATTGGAACAAAGGGCCAAGTAAATGCTTGATGTGTTTGATAGGGTTGCTAGTTATTCTGAGAAGGATATCTGATGAGAATGAAGTCTTTATGAACACTGATCTCTGATTCACAAGGTGATTAGATCGATCTAATATTTGGGTGTATGAAATATGTCCTTGATATCACATATGCATGTATTTGATTCATGAAATTTCCCAATAGATAAGGCATTGATCAGCTACATGATCATTCATTCTTATTGCTGCATATTTGGGGTTTTTGTTGGAATTCAACATCATTAATCAAATGTCTTTTCCTTTCATGTTGAAGAGCTGAAAAGGATGCCCTCACTCAACTTGTGAATTTTATATAGTTGCAAATTTCTACTAAATATCTTTCTGATTGCATAAGTATAGGAGATTTAGAGGTTTTATCTACTTTGTTAGATTCAAGAATATGTTTAACATTGGTACCATATTAATTGATTCTGAGGTCCACCTACCTAGTTTTTGCAAAGCCTAAAGTAGAAGAAGGGTCTAGCCTTATAGTTGGCCCAGTGTCTAAAATGGTATGTTGAAAATGGGAGTTAGTTATCCCTATATATACCTTATTCTCATTGGGGTAATTTGAAACTTGTAGCATTTCAAAACACCAACACCAGGAACTGTCAGTGCTTCACCTCTATGATTATCACCTAGATCCAATGAATTCTAAGTGTTACATTTATTTTCATGAGAGATGGATTCATGTGAATCAATACTCATGAAACATGAGTCAATGAGAAATCCTAATAGAAATATCTTAAGTATTGTTGGTTTAGACATAAACCTGAAAAAAACTACAATGGAAACAAAGGAAAAGGAAAGTTCATTGATATTTAGAAGTTCAAAAATACTTTGCTAAAGTGTGGACCAAGAAAATGTTGGAGGGTACTGAAGTGAAGATTCGACAAGCAAAAAACTCACTAGCAAGTGGAGAGACTTCCCAATCAAATTAATCTAGAAAATCTTTAAATGGGTTAGGCAAATGAAATCGGTCTTGAACCGGTCCCCACATTCAAACTAGTAAGTCATGACATGTAACTCAATAAAAAGTGAATATGCTTCTACTAAAAAGTGAAGATAGGTTGTCTCCAAAATCTGACCATTGATGAACCATCAGAAAGCATTTATTATAAGAAGGTAGAGGTAAGTAATAGATGAATTTATTGTTAGGACCTCAACATTACTTTTTATACCAGATCTATAAATAGGTACATCATTTAGAAAATACCACTTTTTCATTTTTGAGATCCAAAAAGCTTTTATTTGTGAAACCTTAGCCATCAAAAGAGAATTTTGTATGTGAATCAAATATGTTAGTCACTCTACAACCTAGAAGTAGTCCGATGTTGTAAATCATGTGTAATAAGATCATTTTAGAATCAAACATTATAATGGCACAATACGATGGTCTATTTGATGTTAAATTGGTTAATCAATGATAAATAGAGTTGCATGTCTACAAACCAATCTTGTAGAATGTCGATGAGAAGGACATGATATGAGCCTTATTCATGCTCCCAAGACATGTTTTTTTGAGTGAATATGTTGGTGACTACCTCAAGGAAAATATCATAAAGTTAGGAGATGTAGATATTAGGGCAATGTATGGGCTCTATGAGAGTGACAAATCAATATCAATCTATGAAGAGAGGAAGAGCACAAAGTTGGGTCACAATTCCACAGAAGCCAATTCTATGGAATAAGACCTTTCAAAAGCAGGTACCCAATTTGTTTAGAATTGGGTACTCGATTTTAAAAACCCAGTTTGGGCACTCGATCCATGTTCAAAAACTCAAGTACCCAATTTTTGAACATGGATTAGGTGCCCGAACCGATTGCAGAAAACTACAAAAGCCAAATTTTTGGGGCTTTTTTTTTCACATTTTTACTATTTGCAAAATGTGAACCTAATTTTAGCATTAATATGGGAGCCCATTTTTGGATTTCTACTGACCCCCTACTGCTCTTTTTCGGTGTAACAAGTATTTTACTTTGTTTTCTACTATTTTATTTCATTGTTTTCAGTTTTAGCTTTATAATTCCATCAATTTATTATTATTTTTTCACTTTTAATATGTAAAATTGTAAATTTCCATTTTTAACAATATTATCTTTAGATTATTGTATCTGTTCATTTAAATAGTTTTGTATATTTTAATTTTTAAAATTCAAGTAGATGTTCATTTGAAAATTATTGTTTTAGATGTTTCAATATATTTAATAAAAATTACAATGTTGAATAATTAGATAGATGTAAATTAGATTGTTTAAACATGTAATTACATTCAATATTTTATATTTATTTCAACTAAATAGTAATTTATTATAAAATAGTTTGTAAGCCATATAACAAAGAAAGTAAAGCTAACTATATTCATAAGTCTAACCTCAACCTAACCATAACTATACAATAATTTAATCTAAACACTAAACATAAAACTAAGTATTTAATGATTTTACTTATTGTATTGTACTTTGTTTCATGGATTGGAAAGAGATGGTGTAAACTATTTTATAAATGTATATTGTTTCAGCCATTCATACACTGTGATATGTACAATGGATGATTGTGCATTTCAAAATAATGCCAAGTGGCATTCAAAACAAATGTATATTATTTACATGGATTGAACTTGTAGTTGTTCTTTCATGTGGATGTGTTATTTATTTTACTTCTAGTATAGTTATTTTAAAATAAAATGTGACTCAACGTCTTGGGATCCTTAAGGAATGTAATCTCTTATTTTTTTAATGTATTATTGTACATGTTATTCTTGAGTTAGTAAAACTTTAGGTTAGTTCTTTGGATCCCTTGGTTGGGTGTTACATAATGTGCTCCCTTAACTTAAAACCATATCTTTTTTAATAAAACTACACACTAACTATAAACATAGTATTAACCTTGATGTAAAATCTCACTCTCACCATTATTCTAAACCTAACCCTAACACTAATTAAGATTTTAACCAAATTATATAATTAAAATTGATATACTTAATTCTAAGCCTAACCCTAATCATTAATAAACTTAATCCTAAATGTTAAACCCTAATTCTAATTTTAACTTCAAATCTTAAACCTAACACTTAATCCCTAGCCAGGTAACCATAACAAAAGGTCCATAATGGAAAGTAATCTTAATCCTAGGTTTGAAAACTTTGTTTAATAATTTTAAATTGGGTTGAAGAAATATTTAACTCTTTCACATCCTTTTCCTCGATATCAAAAATAGAACAAAATTAAACATCTAAATGTACAAGAGTATATTACAAGAAGTAGCAACAAAGAACATTTTGTTTGTTGGAAGAACATGCATCCAAAATATGTTGCTTTGGAATTTAAACATCTCCAACATCCAAATCTACAATTGATCTGTATAAGCAATTTTTGGGCAGGAATATAGTGCCCCTTTTGCAAATATGAGCAACTAACAAAGAGCATTAGACTATTTATTAAAAACTATAATGGGAAGAAAATAATTTACTAAATTAAATTATCTAAATAATTTATTTTTATATGCAATTTGTATTTCTTTAATTATTTTGATAAATTGGACAAATGATTGATTTTAGGGACTATGTGTAAAGTTCAATTAAAAAGTCATTTCTTGAAATAAACAAATGTAATAGTCAACATACCATCATCAAGCTTATCCAATATTACATTTGATGTGTTTGGGTTTTCATATCTACTACAACCTTTAGTGAACTTTCAAAGTCAATAAAATCATGATTTATCTCAAAGAAATTCTAATGTCCTCTTATGGACATGGCTTCTCATAGTGGAACTTTTCAAGTCACACTTTAATAAAAATGTCCCCAGCTAATAGGTTTGGTTTCAATTTCTTGGTAGTAATGCATATCCCCTATGAGATTAATTGGTATTTAGGCAATCTTACATTGTGTATTCTCTTTCTATTAATATTTTATGTCAATCAATATATTATTCCTTTGTAGTTTACCCTTTTTCTTCTACTTTTAATTTCCTCACTACCTCCTTATCTATTTTAAATGATATCATTTAATACAACGTAAATTTCATTTAGTCAATTTAATCAAATAAAGTCCCTGTATATATCTGTAATATTCATAAAATGTGGTAAACTTATATCATTTCCATTAATATAAATTAAATTTCTCATGAGTATATTTAATTAGCCTCCTTATTGTTCTACACCTTATTTTACATTTCATAATTTATTAGTTTTTTAACATCTTCAATAATATACCCATCTTATGTTGTTATTTAAGCTTTATTATCTTATATTCCTTCTTTCTTTTGTTATTTAGTATATGGTGGTCTTATGTCTTCACCTTACTTTTTACAAGTCCCTTGTAATTATAATAATTATATAAGGGGGACATACTTATATTATTATCTCTTTACATTGCATCGGCATCTACCATGTTGTATTGGCATCCCTTTGTGCATTTTTGTTTCCCAAGTAAATATACTACCAGGTGGTATGTGTAAGTGTGGTGTCCCTTTGCTATGTGGACACCCACATCTATTTGTTATTTTTTTATTAAATATAATGTAGTGTAATATAGCTTAGATTTTTAAGTTTATTCGTGAATTAATAAACATATATATAAATGGATAATATAAATAATATTATTTTGAGAATATATGTTATTAATAATTAGTTCTAAATAATGAAATAGTTTGTGTATAAATATTCATTTATTAATGTAGTTATTTAATAGTGATTGTATATTTCTATGATCTATCATAATCTTTCACACACACATACATCTAAATGAAACATACATTTATTATTGATTGATGTACATTTAAATGTTTCTTTTTCTCTATCATAATCTTTCACACACACATACGTTAATAATATTGTTATACTCTTGTAATATCCTTTTTCTTGTAATATCAAAAGCATAACAAAACAATGGTTAAACTATTGGTCACTTTCACATCATTTTCCTTAATATCAAAAACATGTTCCCTTGAACTTGCATAGATAAAACAAGTTCATATCTAACATAAAAACCAGATTTCTAGTTCCTCCTTATAATAGAGACACACAGATAAAGATGTACCATCTACATAGATACTAAAAACATAACTACTTAAAAGAGTTATTTAAGTCTACTTAAAGAGTTATTTATTCAATTCTTGGCAACCAACACATTTCCCTGTAGATGTCACCATCTGAAAGGCTAATTATGTGTGATATTATAATATGTTCAATCCTAACCCAAACCACAATCTTATTTATATGTTCAGTCCTAATTGTTTTAATATTGATCCTTAATCGTACAAATTTGCTAAGACATAATCATAAATATATTTCTATAAGATATTTTTAGAATTCACATTTAAGTTGATTTATTAATATAGTTTTTTGGAGTATTATTTTATGATTAGGCTTAAATTTGGTATAATGTTTAATTAGCCTTAACATTAAAGTTTACTTAAGTGTTTAACTTTATTTATTTAATTGATATGGTTTTAAAGATCTGTGCATTCATATAATTGATATTTTAGATTTATTTTATTAAATACTTATTTTTTATTTTTTATGTTGTTTAAAGATATATGCATATTATATTTGATGGAACTACCCCCACCCCCACCTCCACCCCCTCCATCTCCACCTCCACCTCCACCCCCTCCTCCATGACTACCTAGTCCTCCTCCACCACCTACCATAGAGGATTTTTGGGAGAGCATAAGGCATAATTTTAGTGACCTCATGTGAGATATTGAGACTATTAGGCACGAGGCCCACCCTCCTCCTCACCTACTATGCCTTGCGGGTAGCATGCAAGGCATCGTTCACTCTATACAACATTTGGATTCTGATATTGATAGCTTTAGATTATGGAGGCAAAACATGCATGCCTTTTATTCCAATGGCCTTTCCTATAGAGAGGTCCATAAGCTCAAAATAGTTAAATGACATTTTACTAGATGTTTTTAAACCCTAAGATGGGTGATGATATTAGCGACAAGAAGCAACACATCTCTATTAAATGATGCACCCATCCACGTATATCAATACACTTTTGGGAGTAGTGGTGGATGGTATTTGACCATCTACCACATTCTAATCATGAGTTTCCCATGTACTTCCTTAAGAAACTATGGGAGAAGTTTGAACTGGGTTTGAAACCCAATTATTTTGATATTAGAGCATTTCAGAGGGTTGGTGGAGAGATGCCTCAGGATAGGCCTGGGGTAAAGTTGAGTGATAGAATGAGAAATTGCATTCGGCCTCAGCCTCTTGTACCTCTTCCCACACCAGTTGTCCTAGTGCCACACCATCATCGAGAAGTGTCATCTTCTCTTACCTCATTGAGTGCCCTTTTGGGAAATTTAGCAGAATAGTGGATGCAAGCAAGAGATATTCATCCACTTGGACACATTTGTACTACTTGTGGAGATATGTACAGAGGCCCCCATAGTGATCTTGATGTGGCACATGATGAGCATTATTATTTTGATGATGATGTATATGCTACCCATGGTGATGGTAGTGATGATATTGATGTGTCATCATTTGTTGACCTCATGTAGTGAGAGCCCAGAGACAGTCAAGAGCAGAAGGTAAAATTTTAATTAAAATTTAAATATAAAGTACATAATTATTTACTTTCTTCATACATGTGTAACTGTATTAACCATATTAATGTATGTTAATTTTGAAATAACAAAGGATGGATGGTATTGTTCCTCCTAGAAGGCAATATAGTCTTTTTTGAGACCTACAGACATTGGCATCCCTCATGTAGTATGAACTTTAAATTACACTGTAAAAATGTACATTCCAACTCAAATTTAATAACATGTGATCATATGTTAGATTTTTATCTAATTTTGTAGGGATTATCGACTGCTACATAGTTTGATGTCAGTACAGGTCCTGACCCATTAACTACTCAGGCACAACCTCAAATACCTATGGTATGAACTTTTGACTCAAGACAAATAATTTGTACTATTTTTATGTATGTATATTTTTATTAACTTATAATCTTCAACTTTGATTCATGTGTATAATTTTATATGTTTTGATTTTACGAACAGGAGATGGATCATACTTATTCATGTAGGCCTCAGTATAGTTTATTTTCGACTCCATCTTTTGACCATGTGAGACATGTAGATGATCATCATGCTAGCATGTCTTTAGACACATCTGTAACATTGGCTACTAATCAAGTATGATATATATACTTGTTTTATAGTTTATAAAAAATGTAGTGTACAAATTATGTACTTTTTAGTTTACATACTTTGTAATTCATGAATATATAATTTAGACTAAATATTTATGTATCCATAATTTTAGGACTATGTCACCATGAGTGTTGCTGAGGGTATGATACTAAGCAAGATGGAGGTACCTACATCATCATTTGAGGTCAGAATTGTGATTTATGTACATACATAGTTCATTATTCTCTAAGTTAACAAATTTTTAAAATGTATGAATTATAAATTGCAGGACCTCACCACTACCACATTTGGTAGCTTTCATAGTACACCTCCTCCCATTACAGAGGAACACCCATCTCATGCGGTATTATTTTTATTATGTAGTGAATATTTAATTGATTTGCAAGCTAGATTTTGAAACTCATTTCAATTAAGCATGTACATGATGAGACACTTCATGTTACATAGGATTATCCATCTACCTCACGATGTGTCCCACATGATGAGACAACTCATGTTACATAGGACAATCCATCTGATTCCTCTTCAGGTGGACTAAAGAGGACTGTAAATTAGATAGATTAGGTCTTTTTGGAAACTTTAGATTGTGCTTTTATGATACATATTGTTTATTTTGATACACTTTGTATTAAAAATTTAACTATATTATATGTATTTTTTGACTTCATAGATCATGTTATGACATGTTAGACCATGTACTATTTTTTTACAACTTCTTGTCATTGTAGTGTATGTAGTATATATTACTATGTTATCATGTTGTAAGTATTCAAACCATTTTCTTTATTGCATCATAATTTATTCATGTTATGACACATTTTGTAAGTATATGGTACATGAACAATAATTTTAACTATTTATACACAAACATTAATTTAAACATGTTTGAATGTAAAAGTAATGGAAAAAAATAGGTCATTACTTGATTTGACAATTAATTTATAATATCAAATGCACACTTTTAACTTTCAAATAGAAGTAAACTCCTGTTTTTAAATGTTTACAATATGTTTCACAATATATGTAAGACAATATCAATGACATATTTATAGAAGTGAACTCAAAATATAAAATTGGTTCAACACATTTCTTCAAATGAGGTCTTGTAAAATAAAATTGTAAAACAAAAACACATGTTAATAAAAGCATAAATTTCCAATATTGGCATGTTGAGATGGTTAAGTTGTTGAGTTGTTATCCTTGCTATCAAGGTTCAAATCTAATGGGGGTGAGGTCCCCTGTTTGTAGCCTCACTGGTTCATAGCTCTAGGTCAAAGCATTTACCCCTTCAAAAAAAATAATAATAATAAATAAAAGCATAAATTAATATGAACTATTTGAACTATGTAAATATGTTTAATTTGTATGTACTCACTATGTGTAATTGCACAAGATGTTGATGTTCAATCCACATTAACATTTAAATTTTGATCAATTATAATTGAGACTTGAATAAGAAGTATATATAAGTTCTCTAATTTTCTATTGGAAATGCATGCATACATGTAATTAAATTATATAAGTACATATATAAAAATAGCACAATAAAGAAAAAAACTTACATGTGTTTGATTCAAATGTAGGCATCCCACTATACCATCTGCATCCTCTCTCTTTTGCAATGTATCTATGATTGTCTCATGCTCGTCCATTGAAATTTTCCATAATACCTTATTGGTGGGTCTCCCTTTGTATCTTTCTAATTTGATATTTGTTGCCACAACCAAATGAGAATAGCATAAAATCTTCTTTTCAGATTGATAGTCTTCAAATGCTAGTAAACCATTTCTTCATGTTAGGTATCTACATAGCCAGGTGCCAACTACAATGATAGACTCAATTAGATATGCAAAACGATCATCATCTACTTGATGACATATCAATTTTTCCTTAGGTTCCACACATCTAGCTAGCCAATACTCTATTTGTTCATTGTTATCATTAGGTGCAATAACAACATAAACATGTCCTACAAGATAAGATAAAGTACATAAACATTTTAATCGCATGTCTACATATATAAATAATATATAAAAGACATGTAATTGAATTATATTAATGACCTATACATAGATAAATAATATAAATTGAACCATGATCACAAAAAAATCTAATTTAATTGTGCATACCAGGTTATATGAGGTCTAAAATATGACCATGGTCTTCTAATGCTATAGTAACATTCTAGCCTTCATTTACTATATCATCTTGAAAATGTGTGTCAGTAGGTGTTAATGATTTTTGTTAACAGTCTTCAACCTGTTCTGTATTCTCAAATTCTTCGCATTCACGTGCAAGACAAAACTAACAAAAAAAAGCAAGCTCCCTAGTCCATATAGTCCAAGTGTTAGAATCTGAACTCCTAAATGATTACCATTTAGCTGACCCACTAATTGTATTACAGTCATATCTTGAAAGGATATTCTTCTCTTCAACTAGGTAGATGAAAGATTTGATTGTAGAGTTCTCACTTGATCCTGTGTATAAATATTTGTCACACCATTCAACAATCTCATGTGTATTTTTGAATTTAGCTTTTTCTTCAAATTTTAATTGCTCTCTACTAAGGGCTCTCTTTACACATGCACCAGCACCATCATGTTCTCTTTTACCATGTCCAACCTCAAAAAAAACTCCACAAATGTTGGATATCATTTTTCTTATGTGTCCTGCTCAACCAATAGAACATTCTAGCATTCTTGAATTTTGTCATGTACAATTATCTGACCATATCCAATGTTGTGTCATTTGAGTTTGTCTCTTTTGTAAATTATCATAAAAGACCTTGAAACAATATTGGACAAACTCAGATGATTGAAGTTTATTATAACTCATATAGAAATGGTACTCTCTCAATATTTTTTTATCCTCCTTAGTACTATGAAGTGCATGTCTATAAACTATGAACATAAATTGTTACTTGCACTAAATTGTAATATTATAGTTGTACCTTATATTGCAATGCAAGTGTGTAGTTCTCTACAAACTCAACAATTGAAAGTATAGTACCAATTGGAAATGTATTCTTACATATGTGAAATTTTTCATCAAGTCATCTAGCATGTTGAGAGTGTTTAACATATTTTGGTATGATCGTACTCTTAAACTCATCCATAAATGCATGACAGCTAAATTTATCTGTAACTAGATCACACCTTCTTCCAATATTCCCATTCTTCAATGGATATTCAATAGTTTTGAATCCTTTTACATAAACTAATTGTTGTCCAAAAGTAGTTAAAGAATTTGCATACAAACATTCATCTAACAAAGAAATATTGCCACATATATCACATGTACCAGAAAGACATGCATTGAAAAGAAAGTATTGATCATTAGGTGGCTTACAAAAAAAACCTAATATGAAATCCTTTATAGTTTGAGGTGGTATTTTTACACCACATTCCTGCAACATTTCTTTACTATGCATGGTACCACATATTGATCAAAATACATCATAACGGTAATGAAATTGAACATGAGTTGTACAACAACATGTGATTCTTTACTTGTTAATCCTTACATACCATGGTTTACACTTTTCAAAAGATCTTTGACTAATGATAATAGTTAACACCTTACCATCTACAAATTTTCTAAACAATTTAGTGACTCGTTTCCAAAAGGTTTTTAGGCTGTGGACCACATATTTTTGACCCAACTCTCAATTTAAGAACATCTCTTAAATTAGGTGATACTCTTGTATTATCATGCCAAAAAATTTAAACCAAACTTTTGACTTCACTAGTAAGTTTAATATCACATCTCAGGATTCTACCACTAGAACTCCACAAAATATTTTCTGGATCACTTCTCTTTACAGCTCTTTTTAAAGTCTTACAATTCACATTAAGATATCCACTTATGTTGCTAATCAATCTTTTGTCAGTTGTTGATTTGCTAACTAAAGTTGTTGTTATTGCTTGTCATGTTGCATTTGTATCTTTAGAGTGACTTCTCTTTCTAATAACATCAAAGGAACTAGCAATAGTGGATACAACTTTTTTTAAAGACTCATTTTTATTCTTGGGTTTTGGATACATTCCTAACATTTTCATTACTTTTCGTGTTTTAAACATTTTAATTAGTTGCAACATCAACTGACATTGAAACCCAAATTTCTTATTATAAAAAAAATGTCTATATAATCTATTAGCATGTGTTCTAATTTTTCTCCATGAAACCAATCCCTCAAGATTATCTAGCACATTATTAGGAAAATGAAAATTGTGTTCAAGCACTTTAGTATCATTCTGACATGTTTGTTCATTAATTAGTGTTTCTATGTCTACAATCATATAATTTTTATTTTCAATTGGCATTTAATTTTCACTATTATTTGGGATTTGAATCTCATTTTCAATTTTTCTTGGTATTTATTTCGAGGCACACATTTTTGTTGGAGTTTTTTGTGCATGATCATTTGACAATCTATTCTCATGAGGAAAATCTAAATCATTTAAATTGTAACCTGCTTCTAAAAAAACACTAGTTTCATGATGAGAAAAAATTCAATGGTTTAGAGACACATCTATATTGAATGTTTCATTAGAATGTGCACCTGAATCTCCTTATATTGGGTTCTCTTCTTCAGCCTCTTCATCCATTGTGGTATCCTCAATGTCTTTCTCCTTTGAAACATTATTCAATTCTCTAATTCTATGTCTTATCTCTCATTGACGTTGTGCTTCATTCTCTTTATTTGTTGCAATCTCCTAATTTTTTAGAAATTTTATTTTCTTCTTTCTTCATTTTTTTGATCCCATGTTTCCACCTATTTTGAATTTGAATCAACAGGTTGCAAAGTGTAGAAGAAGACAAGAAAATAGAATGACTATGATGGAATTTGTTGTTGCAAATTAAAATTGTTATTCAATCATTGCAATCATTGAAAATCGGTATGTGGGGCATCTTTTGGGGCCCAACAGGTAGATTAGAATTGGGTACCCAATTGTTTAAAAATTGGGTACCTGATTCTAAATTGGGCACCCAATTTTTAGGCAATTGAATACCCAATTCTATTAATGGCTAAAACTAAATCAGGCACCTGATTTTTGAATTACAAACTGGGTGCCTGATTCTAGTGACATAGGCAAGAATTTGGAATGGCCACGAATTTGCATAGGTTTTTTCCTTGGGGAAAGGCTTGGCATAGGCTTGGTTCTAACAAGTCATGCCTTTATGAACCATTTTTTTCTAAGGCATTTAATTGACAATTTTAGGGATTGTCATAATTTTTAGATGGTCATCCCCATTGAATTTTTTGACGAAACAAAAACCCATTATAGGTCTTATTGTTCTAATTTCAAAAATGTAAATTTTATAGTGTTATTAGTTAATTTGCTATTTTTCCATTACTTAGTAATCAAAAGTATCTCTTAAATGTTAAACAATGACATTCACTAAAACTTTAACAACTTTTTTAATTTTTCATATTTTATAAATTAATTTACATGTCATCAATCCTCACATAATTCTTTTAAAGTTAGAAAAAAATATTAACAATTAAAAATTAAATTTTGATTTAATTATGGCATCTATACATGAGACATTTAGAAATTAGCTTAATTGTCAATTAAAAATTAATAATAAAAAACATATCTATTAAAAAATTCAATAAAAATAGTCGCATCAATATTTAGTGTGTCAGGTAACTTCATTTAAAATAATTCACAAAGATTCATTTGGTTGTGTCAAATTTTGGTGTCCGTACACGAGCATGGTATGGTCCTAAATCAGGCATTTTGAAAAAATAATTTTTAAAGATTCATACCAAAAAAATAATCTATCATATGGGTATACAAATAAATTACATATTCAAAGAGAAGATCCTAGGCACTACAATTTTTATTTTTGAAGTCTTTTTATATTTAATTTCTAAGTGGCTCAAATTTTGGCATCAATTTACAAAATATTTCAAAAATAGGAAAAACACTTCCACTTTTTGGCCAAAAGTGAGAGCCAACTTCTTGCACTAACCCAAGAACTAAAGAAAAAAGGATAAACCCATCCAATAGATAACCTAAGTGTATTTAGGGATGAATGGGTGAGATTTGTGCTTAGTAGAGTGAAAAAAGAATACATGTCACTTGTTAAGCCCTACAAGATTTTAAAAAAATGAAGTGATCAAGAGAGTAACAGGGTTCAGTAGAGATGGAGAAGTGTTGGCCACTAGGAAGCACTGTTGGTGCAAATAATTATTTACTATTTAAACTTACTTAATTTTACTTAGGTTAATGCATATATTTTATTATTTATTTATTAGTCATCTAGGAGTATGCGTACTCTTGTGAGTTGTCATGTTAACAACACAGGAGTTTGCACTCTAATTATGCACATGTTTATCTACACTTAGGAGTTAGCACATTATTTGAGGACATGGTGTCTACAACATTCTAGACACCTCATCTTGTTTATCCTCTTATTGTGGGGGATATGTGCTTAGTTGTCATGCTTATCTCCTAGTTCTTTCTAGACACGTTCTAGATGCATCTTAGAGGCCTTTATATACAGGCTCTCCTAGTATGTATGTACATGCTTCTGATAATAGAACACATTATGATATTGATCATACTCTTTGGTCTACTATGTGCTGTGCTTGTGCTCCTTGATCTTGGGTGAATTTTTTCCTAAGGAAAACTCCTATATGGTATGAGAGCTTGGTGATATTATCATCACTAGTCATTCAAGGCCATAGTTGCTTCAGTACCTCAACCCAAATCTAAAGAATCTACAAAAATTGGGAGTGTTTAGAACCAGATCTAACCTTGCCATTGCATCTAGAACATCGATTTGGTGAAGATCAACTATAAATTTTCTTATGTTGGGCTAAAGTTGATTGTGAGGCAAAAAAAATTTGCAAACCAACACCCGAAGGCACCGATTTGTAAATTGGGTATGATCTAATTCGATCTACAAATTTATTTCAGATCTAAATTTAATTAAATCTCTACTTTTTCAAATTCTATTTTTGAAATTTTTTATGCCTAGGTGGGATAGCAGAGAAATTTTTTTAGCAAAACTGGGCAGTGACACCTCGACTTTGCCATTTGGAGATATATTTTGTTTGCTGCATAGGAGAATATTCTCTAGTGTAGGCAACTATTTTGTTTATTTGGCACCATAAATTTGGTGTACAGAATATCCACCAGACTGGTACCATAATCCAAGAGTGGGCATTACATATCTAGCCGAGCAACTAAGCCAACTGGCAGCCAAGCCCATTCCAGGTGGTTTGGTTTTAAATCAGTGGAAGTTTGTTTTTAAATGGTGCTTGTTGTGCTTACCCCATAGAATGTGGGATATTTTCTCAATTTCTTGATGATGTTGAAGTTAATTCTAGACTATTTTTACCCACCAAAAAGATTTTGACGCTCACTATCTTTAGAACTCAACACAACAAATCAGTTTTTGGCATTCGCACGATGGTAAAAATCAAATCTGGACTCACTTTCATACCTACCATGTGGTATTATTAAAATGCACCACAATAGCAACTGTGCACTAACTCAACAGTGATTGTGTAGATCTAGTCATGTTTTCTATGTCATACTCCAGTTAGCAGATCATTCAATGATCAGTCAGTAGTACGTCCAATACAGTCACCTACTGACTCATTACCGACACATCAACATTTATACGCACAACTCTACAAACACATCAGCATACATTTTTTACTGCCCACATCCATATGATCTGTACATGATGACATCATCATGACACCATGCTAATATAATCGCAAGCTAAGGGTACACTAATGTCATCATTTTATGAGCTCAAATTTCATGGTCATCTGACCATCATTCTAGGGAAAATTAGATCTGTTGTGACGGTCGTATGACCATCAAATTTAACCCCATCTTTTGCTGATGCAACCCTTCTCCAAATTGATTTTGGATTTTGCAATCCAACTTTAGGAAGCCATATCTTAGTCATTCAGACTCCAAATTAGGTGCAATTTTTTATTTTTTATTTTTGGCTAGAATTTCCTAAACTTTTCAGTGGTGTAGCTCTTTTCTAGTTTTGGTGCATGGATTTTTCAGAAATTGCATCATTTGGCGACTAAACCTATCTAATCCTTCATTTTGCAACTTTAATTGCTCCGTACAGGCACATCTGGACTCAAAATTAGGTTTTTTTTTTTTGAAAGTGTGTTATTTTTTGTCTACTTTTCAGATCTACAATCAAATTGTAGGGTTGTGTGGACAAAAAGTGTCACTTTTAGAAATATGGCCTTTCTTTGCTTTGTATTGCTTCAAAATTATAGCACATTATAGAGTTCCAAATTTTTAATCTTTCAAAAAGTTGTAGCAAGGAAATTTAGAAGTCAACAAAGGCCTAAATTGGCAAGTGCCCATTGTAATCATACTGCTTATAAAGTGCCAAAAACATCTCTTTTGGGGGGGTTTCTTATTTAGTGAAAACGGGGGGTGTTCTTGGTGTTATGTCTTCTTTTCTACACTTTTCTTTCATTTTTTGCATCATGGGGAATTTTAAGTTTCCAAAATTAACTCCACATAACTATGCTACATGGTCCATTAAAATGTGGTATCATTTAATCCACAATAGAGTTTCTCAATATGTAGATGGTACCCTTCCTAAACCAACAAGTGTTAATGTATCAGCAAGTGATATTTTAGCTTGCATTGTTATGGATAGGAAAGCCCTAGGTGATATATGTTTTGGGGCCTCTTCTTCTTACTACAACATCTTCTTTAGTTGTCATGAGGGCTCGATCTCACCTTCTTGTTCATTATCTACATGATTGATCATCACAAGTTGAAGTGATTGTGGATACTTATGATCAACAGTTGTAGAGACAGACAGTTCTTTGAGATAGGTTCTTCAACTAGTTGAGCAGGTTTTAAAGACATCACCTATCTATGAGATTCTTTTCACACACAGTGGAAGCGTCTCATTTGTACCCATGGCATTTTTTCTTCCTAAGGGGAGGAACACCATTCTACAATCTTAGATCAGCTTCTTCATCAAAGCAATCACTGGTAGGCATTCTTCTTTGGTTGGGAAGCCTATCCTCTCTCTCTTCCTCTTCTTATCATTCTCTTATGTATATACTAGATGTATGTTGTAATGGGGGGTCTTGATTACTCCATCCATCCATACATTGTGTGTGTTTTTCACCTCTCTTCTTGGGGGAGAGTTTTCCCCATGAGATTTTCTCTCTTTCTCTACTTTGCATTTGCATTATGTACATGGGTACCTAACATGGCCCATTAGATGGGACCCATCATGCATTTCATCCTAGATTATGTAAGCTTAAGGGAATTCCCCTAAGTTGCACTTAAGGGAGGATGTTGGTGTAAATAAATATTTACTATTTACACTTAGTTAAGTTTACTTAGGTTAATGCATATATTTTATTATTTATTTATTAGTCACCTAGGAGCATGCATACTCTTGTGAGTTGTCATGTTGACAACACAGGAGTTTGCACTCTAATCATGCACATGTTGTCTACACTTAGGAGTTAGCACATTATGTGAGCACATGGTGTCTACAACATTCTAGACACCTCATCATGCTTATCCTCTTATTGTGGAGGATATGTGCTTGGTCGTCATGCTTATCTCCTAGTTCTTTCTAGACACATTCTACATGCATCTTAGAGGCCTTTATATATAGGCTCTCCTAGTGTGTATGTACATGCTTCTAATAATAGAATGCATTATCATATTGATCATACTCTTTGGTCTATTGTGTGCTTTTGCTCATGCTCCTTGATCTTGGGTGAATTTTTCCCTAAGGAGAATTCATACAAGCACAAATAAGTAGTAGTGAAACTTATTAGATTCCATCACGATGGAAGAATGTTCTTATTGAAGAATATCAAAGACCAAGAGTACAATTTTGTGAAAGGGTGACTACACAAAGGTTTTATCAATCAATCCAACAAAATAGTGTGCTCAATGGAGCAGTATATGGATCATAAAAAATCATAACAAATAAAAAACTGGTTAACCTAAGTGGGTGCCTATCTAGAAATTTGCTAAATAATTTACAAAACATCAAGAAGGATGGAAATTCACACATATTTAGGTTTGATGTAATTTTGGTAATCAGACTCTTCTATTTTAGAGTGGAATTCTTTGATACAAGTTTTAGTGGAGATCTAAGAGTTGCATCACAAGTTAGATAACAAGTATGCACAAAAGGATAGGTAGTAGTGCCTTGTACAATCTTGATAATTATTTCAAGAAATTTCAATTGGACATGCAAAGGAGGAAGCTGATACATATAAATTTGATCAGTGATTACAAAAGAAGCATCTACTTCTTAGAAAGCACATATACAAGTGCATAGCTCAAGTGATCAAACCACAAACACATTGGTTAACTAAACTACCCCATGAGGTTAAGTATCAACTAGGAAGTTTATTGACCAAATATTTGCAATTCCTATTGACAAGGAATTAAAAAGGTTCAATACATCTGAAGAAATGAGGAAAGAGATGATGGAATAGCAATAGGAATTCTCTAATAAGCTGAAGTAGAAGAAGAAGAAGAAAAGCACAAGGCAAGGCATGCAAGAGGTTGAATAATGAGAAGCCCCTAAAAGTGAAGTGAGTCCTCAATTGGACACCAAAGATGACTCTTTACAACAATTGGAACCAAAAGGAGAAAAAGAAGCATCAATCAAGGAAAATCATGCTAAAGACAAGCCTCCAATAGTGGAGACTTACAACATGAAGGCACCAAAGAAAAGAAAGAAAAAACCTCTCATCTAGTTGGAAGAAGAAAAATCTAAAGATGAAGATACTAACATTGAGAATCTCAAGTTAACTAAGGAAGCTAAGGATCTCTCACTTAAAAATATTCTTAAAGATATAGAGAATAATGGAAAATATAGTGCATTAGAATGTATATTTGCAAAATTTACTAAGAAAAATGGAAATAAGATTTTGGAATTCACACTTGTGAACCTGAGAGTGTTCAACAAAACACTAGAAAACATAGAGTCATGGGTTCCAAGTGAACTATTTGTGATAATTAAATATATATGGTCAAAGGTCATATTAGAGTAGAAGAACATGTTAGATGATGATCTAGCAAAGCTTAGACCTGATCTAAGAAAGAAGGATGTAATAGATCTAGTGGAATCATGTAGAAGGAACAAAATTACACAAGAAAATGTAGCTCTAATCACTATAGGTCTAAAGACAAACACCTTTGCAAATGTGACAAAATTTTGGCATCAATTGTATGAATGAGAAAATGCAATCTTTGAAAAATAGCTAGGGTAAGTGAAAGAGATAGAGGATGATCCAAAGTAGACCAAGACTAAAGGTTCTAGGATCTCAAAGAAGAGAACTATAGAGAAAAATTTTGCATAGGTTAAGTAGAGAACATAGATAATCCAAGACCTAAATAACGAACCTAATAGAAGTGGAGAAATAATATAGGCCTCCACATAACCACCATTAGTAGAAGAGAAATAGATGGATGATACTCAGATGAGTTCAAGTCATCCAATCATCATAATGTAACCACAATAGACTCTAGTCCAAAGGATGGGGAAGGAGAAGGTCATGATGCAACCAGTCCTGTAGAAGCTAAGAGAGGAGAAAATAAGGAATAAAGAATAGAGGAAAAAGAAACATATGATGGGATGGATGATATCTAAATTCTCATAATGGATATGCCTAAAGACAAAGGAGATGAATATGTATAAGATTTAGAGCTGACACAAGGGACAAAGGATTTTTTGCCAACTCAAGAAGAGAAGAGACAAATAGAGGAGTCGTCAATGATATAATCTAAAGGATAGAGGAGTGTAATGAAACTAAAGGAGGCCAAGAACAAAAGAAAAAATATTTTGAGGAATGTGGTAGAAAGAAGAAGAGTGGAGGGATATAATAATCATAGATTCATCAGCATATAACAATAAATGTGAACTCTATGATGTCAATGCAATAGAAGCTATCAGAATGCTAGATCTTGGAGAAAGACTCAAGAGATGGAAAGCTAAGTTTTCAAGATGAATTCAAAATAATCAAACAAATATGCTCAGCTCATGAAGAAGTATAAGGTGATGAAGAAGAATAGCAAGAGGTATGATTGAACTACCTCTCTAGTAAATACTCAAGACATACAAAGGGGACTTACTGAAGGAACATCCTGTATGGAGGATGACAATGTTATCAGTCATATAAAATATGTATTAAACACTTGCATAAGAAAGAAGGAAAACTTCCAATTCTTATGAAAAAATAGGGTCCAGTGAAATCCCTTGAAGAAGAGAAGAATTTGATTGAAGAGAAGAAAGGAGAAATAATGACACTCAAGGTTGAGTTGTCTGAAGCACTCAAACACATAAAACTAGTTTTTTAGAAACTAGGAACATTATGCACCTTAGTTGGTTCCTTAGAGAAAAAGAGAATAAAGGATCAATAGGAGCAGGATGAAGCCTCTCAGGCTTATGGTGCACTCTTAGGATCATCTGTAGATCACATTAAAAAGATCTAGATACAATGTATCCGGTACATCAACTATGAGGGAAAGAGGAGAGATGAGTTATCTAAATGATGAATCTACAATATTTTCTAATGCCACTAACATGGATCATTAGTGCACATCTAAAGGAAGAGGATACTCAAATTTCCATGCCACCAACAAAGACAAAAGACGTAATATGTAGGCAATTAGAAGATCTTACATGTGCAATATTCTAACTTAAACATATTAAAGAGTCATGTGAGACTTGACTAAACATGACAAGAGAAAGATTGAAGGATATCTTTGAGAAGTTGTAGAGTGAAAGTATGTTGAAGGAGAAAACCATAGGAGTATATAGGTAGAAAGAAATAACCTTTAAGAACTCTAGTCATACTCATTGTCATTGATGAAAAAGGGGGGAGAATAATATTAAGACAAAAAGGGGGAGATCAAACTTAAAGCAAAAAGGGGAGAAAATACTACAAGACCCGAGGAAGAAGAAGATAAAACTAATAAGGAGATAACAAGATGGAGATGATGAATAGAGGAGTAAGAAGATGAAAAGAGATAGAGAGAGACAAAATGAGAAGAGGATAACATAAAATAAAGAAATCAAAAAGGAAGAGTAGACTTGAACATATAAGGCCATAAAGAGGATAAAAGGAGATAGGTTAGCTTAAACCTATAAAGTATTGTAAGTCTTCTTAACCTAAGAAATTTACATCTAATCATAAAGGTTTTAACATCAATGCCAAAGCGGGTAATTTTGGATTAAGCTACATTGTTCGGGAAAAATGGTGAGAAGATAACTCAAGTATTGAGTAAGTATGAAGTGTTCTCATTGATAGGCAATCAGTTGACAAGAAGAGTTTAAGCATTGCAAATACAACCATCGATAGACTAACATAATATTCTTGATAGAAGAACAAATAAAGATGTGGAAGTTTGATTCTCATGACCCAATCACCTTTAATATGATGAAACATGAGGTTTGATAGCAACGTGACATGTACATAGAGAAAAGTAGTAAAACATAGCTAAAGTATGCAAGGTCTTAAGTCTAGATGTAGACTTTCAGATGGACAAGATGGCCTTTAAGTATAAACATCTTTGGACATGTAATCATAGGTATCTTGTAACTATGCTCACTATGTGAATTTCAAATTTGTAGTTTGAGTGGACTAACTTTTACGATTTCCATATGTGAATAGTGAATGTGATATAACATCACTTAGATTTCATTTTGAGGTTGGTTGGTGAGTTTTTATCATCAAAGAAGAAGAGATGTAATTTCTTTTGTAGTTGTATTGAATAGAGATCTATGAAGGCACACTAGAACAATTGTAATAGGGAGTAACAACAGACTAAAAGGAGGAAAAGGAAGTTAAAAAGGGAAGTTCACCAAGCTAGAAGAGAGAAAGGAGATCAAAGAATCTTTGAGGAGTTTTCACAAAGCATCTATGAGGAAATGTGTGCCAAGTATTTATATCTGAACTTTAGCTTTCTTTCTAACCACTACAACTATTGTAAGCCTTTGAAATGGCAGACTTGTAATAAGTCATTTAAATCCTCTAACAATGTATCTCATAAAAAGAGATTAAAATCGTCTAGTGAGGTAGCCATGATAGGTTGTTGTGTAATCTTGACAAGTTATAAGCATTCCTAATAGGATGTTTTCTTAAAAGGAATAGATGTAGGCCTTTAACAGGGCACCCTTTTACCTGTAAGGAAAGTCTAGTGGGTGTATTATTCCCAACATGGTTTTCATCCTCACACCGAGGGTTTACATGTAAAAAATATATGTATCATTGATGTATGCATCTTTGTGTTATATTTCATGGTTTAACTATGTAGCTTTCCTTATTTCCTTATTAGTTAAGGTGTAGGCAACAAAGCATGTGTTAAAGCTAGTTTCATTAACTAGTAGATTTTTGTTAGAATTCTTTAGAGTAATTGAGAGGTGGGGAGCAAATCAATTACTCAAGGTCCAATAAAAATTTTTCACTTATCCTAGTGATCCCATTAAACATTCATGCATCCAAGCTCATCAATCTAAATTTGTAGGTTATTGATAAATCAACATGTAGTAATAAAATATGAAATATTAACACATAACACAATGATTTACATGGAAACCCAATTTGGGAAAAACTACCAACAACAAGCTACCTTGCTTCTCACTCTTCTAAAGTGATGCTATGTAAAAGCCCTACCCTATTAAAGGCTTCAAAACACACTGTTAGGTGTGACCTAGTTAAGGGATTTCAACCCTATTATGAGTGAGCCTAGTTAAAGGATTTTAGAAAATTCACTTGGAATTTCACCCTATTAAAGGATTTCTGGTTGTTAGACCAACCTAAGTCCATAGGATTTTCCTTAACTGATACAATTGCTAGAGAGTAACAGTAAGGGCTTTTTGACCTGATTCAACTTACAACATAACTTGCAAATTTTAGATCTCTATTTAGTTCACAAATTTTCTTACCTTTCAATCTCTGCAACTCTAATAGCTTGTCCACTCTTCAAGTTTCTATCTCCTTGAGTCTCCTTGCTTGTTGTGCCAATATAGTCACTCCTAAGGTCACTTATCAAAGTAGAGTCTCTGTACTCTATTCTTCTTTCTCAATGCATTCACCTTGACACCACTCTCCAACCTCTCCTACTTCTTGACTTGTAATTCCTTAAGTAGGAGTTTAGAGTACTTTTCCCACTCTAATCTTCTTGCTCTTGTTTTGGGTTTGAATGGATTAGGTAAGATACAATGTATCTTCCCCTTATCTTTTTTCTTCTAGAAACATCATGTGTAATCCACCTGTATTCTCCTAAAAATGGTTAATTTAGAATTCTGTACCACTAGCACAACATCCTTATCTTCCATCTTGTTCATAAAATTCAAGGTAACAAACTTATCAACTCAAATCAGGTGAATCGTTGACTTTTCAAATAATGCAACAACTCGGCACTATTGATATTTTGATGCTCGGCACATACTGTGTTACTTGGCACCTACTACATTTTCAGTCAGCATCAACTATGTTTTACTAATGCTCGGCACATGATGCATTTTTCTTGGCACCAACTGAGTTACTCAGCACACACTATATTTTTTATTTACTCGACACATACTGGAAATCTACTTGGCATGAATTAACTTTGCTTGACACCCACTATAGACTTTGTTCAAGCTTTGCAAACAATCTTTGTTACAACTTTGTTCTTTTGAAGTTCTTTAGAGTAGCCAACCTTTGTATCTTAACTAAACCTTGCACTTCATTACAACATCATAACTCAACCTTTTCTATACATATTGTTGTTACATCATATTGATTAAGTCCTCTCCATCAATCAACTAAGTGATAGTGCTTGGATCTTATAAGCAATTGTCTTACCAGCAAATAGAAGGTTTGACATTAGTGACAAAACAATGATTAAAACATACTTCTTCAAAATATCACTAATTCATCAATGATATTTACAATCAAATTCCAACAATCTCCTTCTTTGAAATTGATGGCAAACCAAACTAATCAACCAAGCTACTTAAATGAAAAAACATAACTACGTTAAAACAACAAGATAATGCCAAAAAGAAATTTGTTGTCATTTCTATTTTCATCAGCTTTCATATCTCCCTCTTTGTTGGTACATACTATTTCCTCTTATCTACTCCCTCTTAGATATGTTATCCTAACTAATTTCTTTTCTTTTGCTTCTCCCTCTTAGCTATTGTATCCCTTTCTCTATCCATTGTTCTCTCTTTTCTTCTACTCTTTCTCCCTCTTTTCTTTTGCATCTTCAAACTTGATCAATTTCTTCCTATAGCTTTCTTTCATCCACTTTGATCAGTTTTTCTATTTATCCCTCTTTGACAACAATGCCAAAGACTGAATAGCTTAGCATTTTCAATTATGCAGATGTAGACTTTTTAGTTTCCAATTTCTCCCTCTATCACCATGCTTGTGACTAATTTAGAATTTCAGCACTTTAAGTACTTCAGGCAAAACCTAAAGTAGGATCCTCTGCATCAACTTTTTCATTCAGCAATTAGCCTATTTGATGCAAGGCAATTCTGATGTTGCTCAAACAACCTTTGATAGGGTTATTACCCCTAACTTACCTCTAATATATTCATATGCATCCTTAGGTAATGGCTTTGTGAAAATGTCAGCAATTTGTTCCTTTGAACTCACATATTCCATCTTCACCTCTTTTTCTTCCACTAATTCTCTTGCATAATGATACTTGATTACAATATGCTTTATTTTAGCGTGCATCACAGGATTCTTTGATATGTTGATGGCACTGGTATTGACACAATAAAGTATCATTGATTTAGTTATCTCTTCCTTCATACCTTTGAGTAGATGCTTGATCCAAACAATGTTTGAACAATTTATGGCAGTAGCATCATACTTAGCTTTAGCTATGGATTGTGAGGTAAAAAAATTTCTTTTTGCTACTCCAAGTGACTAATCTTCTACCTAAGAAGAGTGCTCCTCCATTGATGATTTCTCTATCATCTATATTAGCTACCCAATCTGCATTAGTGTAGGCCTTCAACTCAAACTTTTCAATCCTCTTATAATATAAGCCAAAGTCATCTGTTCCTTTTAGGTACCTCATTATTCTCTTTACTACCATAAGATGATTTTCTCTTGGGTTTGCACAAAATATTACCACTATTCTAACAAAGAATGCAATGTCTGGTCTATTGGGTACAACATACTATAACTTTCCAATCATTGATCTATACATTATCTAATTTACTTCAGTTGATTCATCATTCTTGGATAACTTATGTCCTATTATCATTGGTGTATTGACTAGTTTTGAATCCTCTAAGCCAAATGTTTTTAGTATCTCCTTGATATATTTTGATTGGGTCACAAATATGCCATATTTCAGTTGATATACTTGTAATCCAACGAAGAATTTTATTTTCCCAAACATTGATATCTCAAACTCATGTTTCAACTGATCAACAAAATCTTTGCATAGGGCATCCTTTCCTCCAAATATTATATCATCAACAAATATTTTAGGTATCATAGTATCTTTACCTTTCTCAGTCTTGATATACAGGTTGTTTTTGTCATTTGTTCTCTCAAATCCAATCTTTACAAGATATTTGTGAAGTCTCTCATACCAAGCTCTAGGCACTTGTTTCAAACCATAGAGTACTTTATGTAGTTTTCATACCATATCCTTGTTTTTGTCATCAACAAATCTCTCTGGTTGTTCTATGTACACTTCCTCTTCTAGTGTACCATTCAAAAAGGTAGACTTTACATCTATTTGGTAGACTTTAAAACCTTTATAGGCTACATATGCAAGTAAAGTTCTTACTCCTTCCATTCTTCCAATAGGAGAAAATGTTTCCCCATAGTCTAGTCCTTCTTCTTGAGCATAACCTTTACAAACTAGTCTAGCTTTTTTTCTTGTGATCTCACCATTCTCATCTAGCTTGTTCCTAAACACCCACTTGGTACCAATCACATTCTTGTCAGTTGGTCTTGGAACTAAACTCCAAGTTTTGTTCTTCTCTATCTATTCAATCTCCTCTTCCATAGCTTTACACCAACCATCATCTTGTAGTACATCTCTCACTATCTTGGGTTCAATCTTGCTCAGTAGACATGATTCATTTCTTAGTCTATTCCTTGTCATTGGTTTGGCTTCCTTATCACCAATGTTTTTTTAGTGGGGTGATGTCTTCTCACATACCTAGATAGCCTTAGTTTTTTCCTTTTTCCAAGTTTGGTATTTTAGCTTCAGAGCCACTATGCACATCTCTTTCAGGTAGCTCAGTATCTCTTTTATGTGTACTAATTTTTGAATCAGAATGTGCATTTTCTTCATTCTACAACTTGGCTTTTGAATGCAAATTGGCATCCACTAGTTTGACTTGGCAGATACTAAAACTTGTTTTTGGTTGACTATTGGATTGGCAGCTTCTTCTTTAGCAAGCATTCCTTCATAGAAGTATACAAAAGATCTATACTCTTCTGGTTTCTTGGTGGATTCATCATCTTGAACTTCTGTGTGCTCATCAAATTTTACATTTGCACGCTCCACAATTTTGTTAGTGTTAGTATTTAAACATTTATATGCTTTACTTTTAGTGGAATATCGAAGGAATATACCCTCATCACTCTTTGCATCAAACTTTCCATTTCTAGAATCTTTAAGAATATAGCATTTATAACCAAACACTTTGAAATATTTTACATTGGGTGAGTGACCATACCATAATTCAAAACATGTTACATTTGTACCTTTCTTAATTTTTACTTGGTTCAGGGTGTAGACAGATGTTCTTATTGCTTCTCTCCAGTACTTTAGAGAAATATTCTTCTCCATCATCAATTTTCTGGCACAGTCCATTACTTATCTATTCCTTCTTTCTGCAATTCCATTCTGTGGGGAAGTCCTTGGTGTTGATGTCTATCTCTTTATTCCTTTATCATTACAGAACATCTCAAATTCTCTTCATGTGAACTCTCCTCCTCTGTCTGATCTTACGCATTTCATATTCTTACTTGTCTCTTTTTCAACCCTTTCCAAATACCACATTTGAAAAGTGTCAAACTTTTTCTTTAAGAACATGGCTGTCATCATCCTAGAGTAATCATCTACAAACAACATTATGTATTGGTCTCCCTTGTAAATTTGTACTTTAATGGATCCACACAAGTCAGTATGAACAATCTCTAAAACATCTTTTTAAGTATAAGTTTTGCTTTTGAAACTAGACTTGGTCATTTTTCCTAATTGACATTGTTTGCACATTATATTGTCAGGCTTCTTTAGTTTAGGCAAACCTCTTACCTTTTTCTTATTGTTGATGTTGATCAAATTATCAAAGTTGGCATGACAGAGCCTTTTATGCCATAACTACACATCATTAATTTTAATAATAAGACAAATGAAATCATCAATATCTAGGTAAAATAGACTACTCCTAGTTTGGTCTCCTTTTCTTATCAGATTTCCATTTGTGTCAAAAATCTTGGCAATTTTGTTTCTGAATTCAAATTTCCAACCTATATTGCTCAGTTGTGACACATTCAATAGATTTTAATTCATTCTTTCAACATAATATGCATCATCACATGTGATCTTTTCTATGAGCTTAATGGAATCTTTTCGTTTTACTAAACATGGAGCATCATTACCAAATCTAAAACTTTTTCCATCATAATGAGTTAATGCAGTGAACTTACCTTTGTCTCTTGTCATGTAGTGTGAGCAACCACTGTCAATGATCCATTTGTCATTTTTGTTCACACAGGTTACAAGTGTAGTTGCTTCATCTTCATCTAACTCATCCTTCATAGCAACATAGACTACCTTGTCATCATTTTCATCTGAGTCACTGCCTTCTGCAATGTAACACTTTTTTCTTTTGTCTTTGTATTCTCTACTATCTTCACTCCTTTTGCCTTTGTATTTGTCATTTCCTTTGAAGTTTCTCTTCTCTAGACACCTAGCAGCAATATGTCCTACTTCATTGCAATTGAAACAAATAATGGGCAGCTTACCTTTCAATTTACCTTTTCCTCTATGAAATCTCCTTGCTAGTAATGCTTCCAACTATTGAACATCTTCTTCTTCAATGTCACTATCACTAGATACATGTTTTATTCTTCTCTTCTTCCTTTGCTTCTTTTCATCAGAATCTTTGAGTGGAGCTTTGCCTTGAAAGCAGATTCAAAACTCTCTAGCATGTAGTTGTTAGAGTTGGATAACTCAAATGTAGGAAGTCTTCCCACTATACCTTCAAGAGATAGTTTGTTTCTTGGTATGCATCTCAATTCTTAGATGATTGATACTCTAATAGCATAGATAGGGAGAAAAGTTTTTAATACTTTTCTAAGAAAATTTCCATCATCTAGATGACCAACAAAACATATTACACTTACTACTTCCTTTATTCTAGAGGCATATTCAGCAATGTTCTTACCTTGCTTCATTCTCATGTCTCAAACTTTCCTCTGAGGCTTTTTCCTTTTTCTCTTTTGACATTCTTATCTCCTCCATAATTATTTGTCAAGGAATCCCACATCTTGAATGCAAAGGTACATCCCTTGATGTCATCAACTTCAACATAGCTGAGAGCAGAGGCAATCTCCAGCATTGCCTAATTGTGCTCCTTCTTTTTCATATCTTCAGTGGTAAGAACACCAATCGGATTAGAATGTTCCACTTTGATTGAGGTTTGTGCATGGTAACCTATTGATCCAAAGTGTAGCTTCATTAAATTTTGCCATGCAATGAATTTTTCTCTATTAAGCTTGGGAACTTCTCTCTTTCACATCTTGATATTGCTACTTCTAGTACCTTAAAACTAAATCAGAAAATGGCATTGATACCAATTGTTAGAATTTTTTAGAGTAACTCAAGAGGGGGGGTGAATTAATTACTCAAGCTCCAATAAAAAAATTTCACTTATCCTAGTAATCCCATTAAACATTCATGTATCCAAGCTCATCAATCTAAATTTGCAGGTTATTGATAAATCAACATGCAACAATAAAACATGAAAGATTAACACATAACATAATGATTTATGTGGAAACCCAATTTAGGAAAAACCACTAGTAACATGCTACCTTTTTTCTCACTCTTTTGAAGTGATGTCCTATTAAAGGCTAAAAAACACATTGTTAGGTGTGACTCAGTTAAGAGATTTCAACCACCTTGTTAGGAGTGAGCCTGGTTAAAGGACTTTAGAACATTCACTTGTAATGTCACCCTGTTAACAAATTTCTCAATGGTTGTTAGACCAACCTAAGTCTATAGGACTTTCCTTAATAGATACAATTTCTAGAGTAACAATAAAGGCATTTTGACCTAATTCAACTTACAACATAACTTGTAGATTTCATAACTCTATTTAGTTCACAACTCTGCTTGGCTTTTAGTCTCTACAGCACTAACAGCTTGTCCACTCTTCAAGCTTCTATCTGCTTGAGTCTCCTTATTTTTTGTGCCAATACAGTCACTCATGAGGTCACTTATCAAAGCAGAGTCTCTATACTCTATTCTTCCTTCTCAGTAGGAGTTTAGAGTACTTTTCCCACTCTAATCTTCCCAGTCTTTTTTTGGGTTTGAATGGCTTAGGTAAGATACAATGTGTCTTCCCCTTACTTTGTTTCTTCTAGAAACATCATGTGGAATCCACATGTATTTGCCTAAAAATGTTCAACCTATAATTCTATACCACTAGCTCAATATTGTTATCTTCCATCTTGTTCACAAAATTCAAGGTAACAAACTTATCAGCTCAGATCTAGCAAATCTTTAACTTTTCAAACAATGTAGTAGCTCAGCACTATTGACTTTTTGATGCTTGGAACATACTATGTTACTTGGCACCTACTACATTTTCACTCAGCATCAACTATGTTTTACTAATGCTCGGCACCTGCTACATTTTGCTCGGCACCTGCTACATTTTGCTCGGCACCAACTAAGTTACTAGGCACACACTATATTTTTCATTTACTCTACATGAATTAACTTTCCTTGGCACCCACTATAGAATTTGTTCAAGCTTTGCAAATAGTCTTTGTTACAACTTTGTTCTTCTAAAGTTCTTTAGTGTAGCCAACCTTTGTATCTTCAAGTATATTACCAATACATTATTTTAACATTGTCTAAACTGATCCTTGCATTTCATTACAACATCATAACTAAACCTTTCCTCTAGGTGTTGTTGTTACATCTTATTGATTAAATTCTCTCCATCAATCAACTAAGTGATAGTGCTTGGATCTTATAAGAAATTGTCTTACCTAAAAATAGTAGGTTTGACATCAGTGACAAAACAATGATTGAAACATACTTCTTCAACAATCTCACTAATTCATCATTGATCTTTTCAATCAGATTCTAACAATTTTATAGAAATGTCATACCGATTCACCCCTCTCTCAGTACTGATTGGGACCAACAACCCTAAACTAACACCTCTTGTTCTTCATAATTATGGCCCTCCTACAAGATAGCTCATATTCCTATGTTTTCACATGTGCTCAAAACTTTCATGTATGCTTGAAAGGCTAATCGAGAAAAATAGTACTGGATATCTAAGAGTGGAAATCTCTAGTTTTCCCAAATGGATATCCAAAAGTGAAAAAACATCAAATATAAACTATCACTAACATATTTTTTGGTGATACAATATTTCCCTAACACCATTAAATGATCCTACATCAAATACATGTCTATATAAGTCTCCTATATACACACTTTAGAGAGTTATTCGATTGTAAGTATATACTTTCATGCCTATTCCAAACATCTAACATTGAATAACAAACATCATCTCACACTATTACTATTCCCTTCCCCAAAAAAATCTTTGCATGTAAACCCATCTTACATGCTACCAAATCTTATACTTCCACAATATAGATAAAATTAAATTACCGAACTTTGAAAATGAGATTTCCATTCAATCATTGCACCTCCATAATGAGTAGAATACTAGACAAAAAAAAAAAAAAAAAAAATTTAGACAAAACAACAACACAAATGCCAAAAAATACTAAAGAACGCTCTAAATAGAAACAAAATATTTATACTTATAAACACATTCACAATATCTTGTACAACATGCATATACCCTTGTAATTGATGTTGTTATCCAAAACAATCACTGAACACACACAACACTCACAAAAGAAACAATCCCACACTATTGGCATATTATATTCAATGATTAGTTAAACACATGAATCATCACAACTCACCCAAAAAAAATCAATAAATAGCTTATCTAACATTATCCTTTGCACTAACTTCCCCTGAAAACTCATTTGTTATCCATAAGTTGTCACCATCTAATTCATAACAATGGTACCAACCAATTTTCATGCAGAAGAGGAGTATATATAACCCAAGGATCCAAGAATAATCTAATGATTTAATCTTCCCTAGATGCCCATGGCTCTTATGCCCCTTCTAATAACCCATGCATTCATTTACATACTATGTCTACATAAAAATAAATATCAATAAAAACCCAAGACAACTAGAAACTAAACCAAAACATCTTGCACCAGAATACATATCCACACATTCCATATAGTTTTACTTCTACTCACCAAAAACTATAAAAATAAAAGAAAAATTTTTAAAAGAAAACAAGAATAAAGAAAACAACAAAATTATTTATTTTAGTATCCAACCACTAGCCCACAACTAATAACATGAAAAATTCATAGTTTATTAGCAATCCCCTCTACCATTGATTAAGAAATTTTGAATTGAGCATTAGAAAAACTAAAAGAAACAATAATATTTGTAGAAAAATATTATTGATTACTACGACAACTAAACCAAATAAATCAATAGAAAAAATCAAATCTCAATTCAAAGGAACTTAGCATTTCAAACTCTGTCACATCTACCTTGTTTGAATTGCACACAAAGATATTTTTTACTCATCACATGTGACTCTTAATTTAAATTTACATCATAGAAAAATAAATCTCACATCATATCCCACTCTACCAAACCTTTAACCACAATCATGAATGACAAATTCCCATAAAATGTAGGTAATTAGGGAACAGTTCAGGAAGAGTGATACATAACTTGCTCAATCTCCTTTGTATAAAATCTTCTCACATTATCATATAACTAATTCTCAAAATCATAGAAGAACTATTGTGGATTTTGGATATCTAATAGATCTAATTCCCATATTTTGTTTCCTAAATTGGATAACTTTCTACTTGTGTAAGACAATTTGTTGATGATAGACAATGTTCTGAGATGAAATTTTCAAAATAATTGCCTATCCACTAAATTAGTAAGAAAAAAATATATTTTAATTTCTACTATATAAATAAAATAAATTCTAAGTTTTTCCATATAGCACAAATCTAATATAATGAAACCTAGTACTTTTATTTCTCAATTCACATTCAAATATATTATTTGTTAATTGTTTAATATCGATGACAATTATTTGACATCACTCTTTTTTATTTGCCAAATAATTGAGAAAGTATCTTCATATTACATGATTCAAAATTGCATCCAATCTCAAACTCCTATTTTTTATATATTATGGGGTATAATAATTAAAAACATTAGTACATTTACCAACCTTACACCTAGAGACTAGCTAGAAATCCTCATTACCAAACTCATTACTTGAATGCCTCAATTATTTCATTCAATAGTCTCTAGCTACAAGGTTGAACATATCCTTTGAGGATTTATCCTTCCTTCACTATGTCAAATGGTATGAGAGTATAATTTTGATTCTGGGAATATTGCAAATCCAATCTAATAAGCTTGTGAAATTTCAATATATATTTTTTGTGGGTGGCACAACCATGGTTCAAACTTATATCAAGAGGTATCTTGCACAAGGTGGTTCAAGATAAGATTAAATAGAGATTCAAAATAGGATTGATTAGATTATTTTTGGTGATTATACATCTTAAAGGTCCTAGTTATGGGATGGAAGAAGGTAGATCATACCTACACTTGCAAAGGGTTGCACAAAGAGAACCACAAGAAAAGTTAGTGGATCATGTGAAAGACAATTTGGTGACTTAAACAAATTTAAAGATATATTTTTTTGATTTAGGGTACAAGTTTTCATGAATTCCATGATTTTTTCAGGACAAACAAAACTTTTGATGAGATCGCCAATGCTGAGGAAGTTAAGAAGGAAATTTCTAAAGTTTGCAAGGATGTCTCCTAAAAGAATGAAGTCTAGAAGGCTAGAGAAAATGATGGAAGAATTTAAAAATGAGGTAGGGAATGAGATCTAAAATGATTTGATTAGGGTTAGGAGGAACTCTGAGACTAAAGATGAATATGAAAAATCTATTGAAGATCTTGAGATAAAAGTAGATGCAGGAAGGTTGTTGAGAGTAATGACACAAATGGTTAAAAGTCAGATTAGGTGTTTATTTCTTTGTTGGTTAGTTGCATCCTAAGGACTTGATAGATTTAGTTAATAAGCTAGAGGATTACTTTGAGTTTGAATATGTTAAGGGTCCACAAAGAGTTTGGTTAGCATAGACTAATTTGAAGGGTAATGTTACCTTATAGTGGAAAGGATTGTAGAACGATAAGAAAGATAATGGTGAGCCAAAAAATTACTAGTGGAGACTTATGGTTTCTAGACTTAAGGCTAACTTCATACTACAAAATTATGAAATTGCTTAAGAAATTGAAGAATCTAAAGAAAAAGGGTTACATAGTTAAGCAATACACTAAAGCAATATACAAGATGAATATCAGATCTAGATAATGTGATTCATCTAAGGAAAAGGTGGCTACATATGTTAATGGTTTGAGACTTAACATTGCAAATGAGTAAAGTACGTTGAGGATTAATACAATTTAAGATTTGATTAGTATTCACTTATGGAAGAAGACAAGTTATACATAAGGTAAGGGCTAAATTGATAAGTGATAAGAGAAAATAAAAGCTTATGATTTAAGAGGAAGCAAATTAGAGGATTCATGAACAAGGAAATAGAAATAGATCATGCACAGGTACTTGTATCAAGTGTGGGAATGTTGAACATAGATCATTTCAATGTTTGGTTAGTTATAGCAAAGGAAAAAGAAAAAATAACCTAATAGTACATGAGGAGTAAGTTGAAGATAAACTTGCTGAAAAAAGATTTGCATTGAGATGGGAGAATCTTTGATGTTTAGGAGAGTGATGGTAAATAACAAGGAACAAGAGCCTATATAGAGAAAGAAATTGTTTTGGACTATTTGTATAATGAGAGGTAAATATTGAAAATTTATAATGGATAGTGGAAGTACTAATAAACGTATATCAAAGGAGATGGTATCAAAGTTGGGATTAAGAATTCCTAAACACCCTTGTCCATATGGGATAAATTGGTTTCAAGATAATCATATGGTGGAAGTGAAAGAATGGAGTTGAGTTAAGTTCAACATTAGAACATATCAGGATGAGGTATAGTATACTAATGTGGTTAACATGAGTGTTTGTCATTTTTTGTTAAAAAGACCTTGGTAGTATTATGTTGGAGAAATTCATGATTATAAAAGGAATGTGGTATTTATTGTGAAGGATGGAAGAAAGTTTAGTTGAAACTCATTTGAAAGGAGAAGGAAGGATCGAATGAATGTCCCCAAACTTATGGATTCAAAGGTTGATGACAACTAGGTGTCATTATAGTAAATGGTTATCAAAGTAGTACCAAATAAGAAGTGGGATATTATGAGTAGATCATAGATAAATAAGTTTTTGATAAATGGTAGAGGTGGAGTCAAACAATAGAAGAAGAAGCAAACATTAGTTGTTGGTTTTGGGAGAGACAAAGAAAGAAGAAATTGGTATAATTTGGATGACCAAAGTTAAGGTTGTGCAAGTAGTAGTAGAGAAGTACTTGATGTTGGATGGTATACTATTAGGATTAAGGATTTGGATAGTTTTGAAAACCATTTTCAAAAAATGTACCTTATCAATTAGGTGGACATGTGGGTGAAGAATGAGCATCATATTTTTTTTTCTAAATGTTGCATGATGTTCATAATTTTATCTTATGTAAAATATTATATTCACCTAGGTTTTTTGATGTAGGATAATCCTTGGGTCATTGGAAATATTGCATAACCCAAAAAAGTTACATTTCTATTTGTCTACATTTTATTTTAGCTAGACACTTTTGTGTGTTCTAGGTAGTGACCAGCCTAGCTAACTTGTTCTCTAATGAGATCCTTATGGTGACATCTATGAATCATGAATATACTATGTCTATCATCACATATTTGATGCAAGAGCATCCTTGGGTCATTGGAAATCTTGCATCAGTCAAAAAAGAAATTTATTTTTTTAAATTGTGTCCCAATTGGGAAATTCTCTATGTTCTAAGTACCGATTGGTCTAGTTAGTCTGTTAACTTATGAGATCCTTATGTTGGTCAAAAGAATGGTTTTGATAATTGAGTGTCAACACACTTAACCATTTTCACCATGTATGTCGAGTGCACAATGTATATCGAGTCAAAATCTTAATAGGTGCGGAGTTACAGTTGATGCCAAGCAAGTTAGAACATAGTATGTGTCAAGTGACTCAGGAAAGTTCATGTGTCAAGTAACAGAGAGTGTAACAGATGTCGAGTGATCTAGAAATTTTTAGATGCTGAGTGATCCAAGAACATTCATGTGCCAAGAAATAAAAATTAAAAAAGGTGTCGAGCAAATCAGGAATGTAATAGGTGCTAAGCAATCTAGAAATAGTTCATGCTGAGCATCAATAATGCAATATGTGCCAAGTAACACAGGATCAGCATAATAGTTTGTGCCTTCACAAACTAAGATGAAAAACCATTTTTTGCATGACTCACAAAGGGATAACAAGATAAGATCAAACCTTTTCACTTACCTATGGAATCAACATGTAGCCAATTAGGAAACTGGAAATAGCATACAACCAATAGGTGAAAGTTAAGGATTTGAGCGGGAATTTTAAGTTCGTGATTGCATAGAAAACCCTAAACCCACAATATCTTTATAAAGAGATTACGACACCATATTGAAGGTTGTTGAGAATTTTTTTTTTTGAAGGAATTATCAAATTGTAGAACAGAGCAATTAGCAGAGGTGTCAAGGACTTAGTGAAATAGATAGCAACTACACATCTAGTTGATCAAAATTGGAAGAGTAGATCTAGTACCTGAACCCAACAATTAGAGATTGCATTAAATCAGGTCAAATGTTCTAATACTTTCTTATCATTTTATTAGATATTGAAATCATATGTTGATAGGTTAGCTTAACAGCTAGGTAGGAGAACCTTTAGAGAAGGTAACGAAACTCCTATTGAATTAGGTGGGTTTAAAAACCTATTTGTAAATCCTTTAACAGGGTTACACTTCTTGTAAAGTGTTTGCAAATCATTTAACTAGGTCACTATTGACACAGTGTAAAGCCTTTAACAAGGTAGACCATTAGAAGTGATTGAACATATTGTTGCAGTGATTTTGTGGGTGTCATCCTAACCCCAGTTTTACCTTTTTATTCCTGGAGGGTTTCTAGGTTACCAAAACTCTTGTGTCATATGTGGATGCATGCTTTCATTTCATGTTTTCTTATATGTTTACTTGCATGCATTTTAATTTTATTTATGTGTTAATAAGGGTTTAAAAGTATAAAAAGTTGTTACTTCTAATTCACCCCCCCCCCCCCCCCCCCCCCCCCTCTCAAAAGTACTCTTCCCATTTGAACATTCCAACAATTGGTATCAGATCCTAGTTCTCTCAAGGAGAAGCCTAATAGCTTAGAGAAAGAGATCAGAAGATGGAAGTCTTCAAACTTGGGAAGATTATTGACAATCAAGTGATTGATGTGCACCTCACTCTACACAAGGTAGAGGAAGCCAGAGAGGAACTAAGAAAATCCTTAAAAAGAAGGAAGGACATAGCCATAGCTGAGAATGATATACACTACAAGGATATTGACACCACACAAGTGTTTTCTAATGGAGATTCCAAGGAATTTGATGCAACAATAGCAGAATTGATGAAGAAAAATAGGGCTCAAGTAGAAGAGATAAGATCTCTTAAGATGGAACAAGAATCACAAGCCATGATGCTATGTGAGATAACTAAACAAAATAAAAGAGAAGTTGAGGAGAGAGCCATTCTTGAGGATGACAAGAGAAACCTTGCAAACAAACTTGAGGAGAAGTCCACAGAACTCACAAGGATTTCAAACATGCAATTAGATACACTTAGCTAGATGATGAATTCTCATCATCAGCTAAACATGAAGGACATTGAGATCTTTACTCTGAAAATGAAAAATTAAAAATTGTAGAATGAGTTGAAAAGAGAAAAGGAGATAGAAGAGAGCTTCAATAAATCAAGTGAAGCCATCAAGCACTTTGAGTAGTTACTGAAATCACCAAAATCAAGCAATGACACTTTAGGACTAGGATTCACCAGTACTAAAGAAGGTGAAACATCAAAAAGTGCTAAGGAAAAGAGTGATAAAGGTAAGAAATCCAAACCCACTTGTCATTTCTATAATAAAAAGGGGCACACTGCTAATGTTTGTAGGAGTAGGAAGACTAATCAGTAGAACAGACCTAAAAGCAAAGGCTATTGTCACAAGTGTAACATGCAAGGACACCTAATACAAGATTGTAGGATCAAAGCCATAAGGACACCAAGATTTTATGTTCACTGCTATGACTACAAAAAATATGGACATAGAGCTTTTGAGTGTAGATCAAAGCTTATGTGGACACCTAATCAGCCTACAAGGAGAAACAACTATGCACACCACTACAATAGGGATTACATCACAAGGAAAAAAAATTAGTGCTATCAAGAATATGGTCATGTTCCTCAAAACTACATAAGAACACACTTCAAAGGGAATTATAGTAGATGGTTAAGTCAAACCAAATGTTTTAGTTGGTTATAGACTTGACATGTCAGTAGGTATTGCCCAACAAAGGCCAAAGCATTCAAAACATAATTAAATAAGGGTAAAGAAAAAGTTGATGTGGAACACATCAAGGAAAAAATGAAAAAAACATGGCAAAGGAGAGATGGAACAAGCACATCCAATGGAGGGGTCACTTCACCAAATAGGTCAAGTGATCACACTTCATCCAATTAAGCACAAGACAAGTACATGGGCCTGATATATACATAGATATATCACACATAAAGAAAAATTTGATGTGGAACACATCAAGGCCAAAATGAAAAAAGACATGGCAAAAGAGAGATGGACCAAGCACATCTAATGGAGGGGTCACTTCACCCAATAGGTCAAGTGATCACACTTCATCTAATTAAGAACAAGATAGGTACATGGGGAATGACCTACCAAGGAAGAAGTTGAGGAAGCACCTACCAAAACCAAAGTCACCAAGAGGAAAGCCAAAGCTCAACCTGCACAACAGCTTAAGGCAAAGAAATGGGCAAAGCCCACTACAAAGAAGCCTACTACAAGAGCCACCACCAAAGCCACAACTCAAAAGCCTAAAGAAGAGGCAAAAAAGAAGAAGAAAGCAACAAAGTAGACAGCAAATGAGCCAAGGAAAAAAAGGAAATATGTGGCCCAACCTGACTTAGATGAAGAGAAAACAAAGTCAAATGACAATAGTCAATTCAAGGTGGTAAGTCATCCACCTAAGTATACCACTGATAAATTATGTACAAATATTAGAAATGGAGATTTAAAGGATTTAAAGAATTTAGATTTCAATAAGCTCAATAAGGAAGAGAAAAGTAAGATAGAGGAATCTATGTATGCAATGATGGCCAAGTATGCACCTCTAGAGTTAGATGGAACAATGCCCAAGGAATTGTACAAAATAGTTGAAGATAAATGGCATTTTTTCTTACAAATGGAGAAGGAAATAAGAGAATCTACTCTAGCTAGATTGTTGCCTGACCTAACTAAATGTCAAATAGCTAATGCAAATGAGAGGCACAATAGTATATTTACACCAAAGTATAGGGCATTTTGTATTCTACAAAATAAAATTGAGGAGGTTGTAAGAAAATACACAAAATTGTGGAAGATAATATATAAGAAAATTGATGATGTTTTTGATGAATAATATAAGGCAGAATTTCATGCCAAGAGAAAGGAAATAAAAGAAACAACAAAGAAAGAAACAGAAAAGAAGGAAGAAGAAAAGAAAGGAGAAGAAGAAAAGAAAGATAAAGAGGAGAAAGAAGAGGAATTGGGCAAAGGAGAAGAAAAGGAAATAGATGATCAATAAGAGAAAAGTGTGCAAGACACACAACTGACACATCCTAGCCCTCCTCATGCCACCATCACACCTGCAGAGAGCATTAAGCTAAAGGATGTTATTGACACTTCTTGTCAAAACATCAATCCTTTAACTGCAGAGGATCTCACAAATATCCTTGACCAATCAACACAACAAGATAGATTATGCTCAAGTCCAATACTAATTAGTGTTGATGAGTTGCAAAATTCAATATTAGATTCAAACAAAGTCAAGGTGCAAACACAAGAACCACCTTTGACTATTCAAACTATTCGACTCATATTAGTTCCACCACCATCTCCACCAAAAGTAGTAACTAATGCACTTCAGGTGCCAAGTGTAGCAAAAGGGGAAGACACAAGAAAATGAGAACAATCAACAAGCTCACCCCTAGCCATTAAAAGTGACAAAGAGAAACAAGCAGAAGAGAAGGAAGAGACAAGAGATGAGGAGAAAATTGCAATACAAACCTAGGTTGAATTACCAAAGATAGGTACTCCCACTCAAAGTCTTTAAAACCAAACCACTGACATGTTAGCATTGCAAGTTCAAACACCAAGCTTGAGCTCAACTAAGATAACTAGGAAACTTCACTATGGAGTTCCTAAGCTTGATGAAGAAATCAAAATACCTTACTATGAATCAAGCACCCTCACTAAAGAGAAGATTAATGAAATATAGATTGCACTAGATAGGAGAAGGAGATAAGAGGTATTAAGAAGAGAATACAAGTATAGACAAGCACTAAGTCAGATACATGACATCTTTATGGATTCCTTCATCTTGCAGTGACTAGATGAATCAAGGCTAATAGTAGAGCAACTATTAGATATAGTTGATCAGGTGATGAATGAAGACCATGATACAAATGTAAAATTAATGGAATGGTCAGAAAGGAAGTTTCAAGGTAAAGCCAATAAGAAAATATCTAATGATATAGCATTATCAAAAGTGGATTTGGCTAAGAAACTGGATAGAGTAAAAATTATACTTGGGAACATATTCTCCCCATACAAAAAGTTGTGTGATTTTTCCAACTTCACACAGGAGACTAGCCTAAGAATACTGAGCTTGGAGAGAAATCTAAATATTTCTACATGCAACTCCCAACCAATCTAGCTCAAAGTGAGAAGCATTTTTCTCAAATGCTTCACAAATAAAGGAAGTTAGTTGTATTGACAATAGAGGAGGCAAATGGAAAAGCAAAATTGATGCAAATCTAGTCCTCTATAACCCCACACTTAGAGGTACTCCATAAGGAGCAAGAATATGCAAAGATACTCCTCAAGAAAGATCCAAATCTTTCTACCCTGGATGGACTTGTACACCTTGCAACATAGATCGCCATCCAACATAAGTCATTGGACATTGCACTAGAAAATTGGGATGCAACTTTGAAGATACTCTTGGAGGTAAACAGTAAATTTTTGGATAAGCATGGTATTACTCCATAGAACCCTTTGACATTAGTGTCAAAAAGAGGGAAAAATATACAAAAAGGGAAGATATATGTATCTGGGGAGATATATGTAGATATATGGGAGAATATTAAATTTTGATCTTTTTTTATTACATTCTTTCATTCATTTTAAGAATAAAATGGAAAGTTTGTAAATAGCCAAAAAGGTGGAGACAAGTAATAAGGAGTGAGGGGGAGATTGCAAAATTTTAGCAATCATAAGGAAAACAAGGACTTCATACAAATTAGATACAACATACAGGCTCAGAATGAAGAAACAAGATGAAGGACAAAGAGAATCGGGCACATCAACATAAAACTTTCAGTTTCAAGAATGGACAAAGCATAATCAACTGAGGGGAGTCATAAGGTATATTGTTACTCACAACATTTTTGAAATTTTGCATGTATGTCAAGAAAAATAAAGAATGTACTCAATAAGGTTAGTTCATCAATGCTTAGTTAAGTGTTTTTGACACACTTATCAAAGGGGGAGATTGTTGGTCAAAAGAATGGTTTTGACAATTTAGTGTCAACACACTTAACCATTTTCACCATGTATACTGAGTATACAATGTATGTCGAGTCAGAATCTCAATAGGTGTTGAGTCACAGTTGATGCCAAGCAAATCAAAATGTAATATGTGCCAAGTGATTCAAGAAAGTTCATGTGTCAAGTAACAAAGAGTTTAACAAATGCCGAGTGATCCAAAAATGTTCAGATGCCTAGTGAACTAAGAAAATTCAAGTGCCAAGAAATACAGAGTAAAATAGGTGTCAAGCAAACTAAGAATGTAATAGGTGTCGAGCAATCTAGAAATAGTTCATGCCGAGCATCAGTAATGCAATATGTGCCTTGTAACACAGGATCAACATAATAGTTTGTGCCTTCACAAACTAAGATGTAAAATCATTTTTTGCATGATTCATGAAGGGATAAGAAGATAAGATCAAACCTTTGCACTTACTTATGAAATGAGGGAAGGCAACGACTTTAAGGAGACCAATTTTTATAACCTCTAGACATCATGTAACCTCATCTTGTTCTAAGAATCTTTCCTGTAATTTATCAACTTTGACTCCCATTTGATTAGTATCCAAAATTAAAAGTTTTTGACATTCAATACTAGAGGTATTTCTAAAAAATGCATGATGGACTTCATTTTGGCATAAAAGTAAGCTTTCCAAGCCTTTCCCCCTAAACTAAAATGGTATTACTGAAGTAAAAAGGAAATATTTTTCAACTCTCGCCTATAATTTGCTAAATAACCAGAAAAAATTCGTTCTTTTCTCATTGCTTAGCTCTTGATTTACCACTGAGTATAATAAAAAAAATGAGTTTTAGACTTTGTTTTTTAAAAAGAGGCTAGCATAATGGGGAAGGTACCGGCAAATGATGAAATTTTTATAGTGAGATTATTGTGGGCTAGTACACATGCTTCAAGGAGTTATGATGCTTCTCCATTAAATGCTAGCTTGAGGAAAGTGTCCTTACAATCATTATTATCCTCCTAACAATGTGATTTAGCCTTCAAACGAAAGATTTTCCCTTTTCCAGCTAAACTACCAGCTCATCACCTATACCAAGTGATAATGATTCATAGGGGATGCTTACATCATCATCAAGACATCATCACACATCTTTAGGATAGTTGTCTTCTTAGAGACCAATAACATTCCATGAGTGTTGATTCCTAGTGTCAGAACTACTTCAAACTACTTTGAACCAAAGTTCAAAGAGGTTCAAAGTGCTTTGGAATAAAGCCAATAGTGAACTTGGTAGGTCTTACCTACAAGATTAAAGGTTAGTCCAAAAACCTTTGGTTGAACTACTTTAAGCCAAGGTTCAATGTGGTTCAAACAAGTTCAAAAGAACTTTCACAAGGATTTCACAATGAGTTTTAAATTTTATGGCTAAGTTAAAACAATATCTCGAGGTGGGTGGGTGAGAAGGGACACACAGAAATCAAAAGGAAAATTTTGACAAATAAAGAGAAAAAAAAAAGGATTAATCATGGTGACTCAATAACTAGAGCTAATACAGGCTCTGACTGGGGACTGTGTAGAAAACTCAAATCGCTATGATTGAAAGGGAAAAATAGAAACAAAAAGGTCAAACATAAAAACAACAAAAATAAAGAATATGTACAAGAGGGAAGGACACATAGAAGGAATTGCAACTTGAGCAATTTTAGGTCCTACCCATTGTAAGTTAAGAGAAAATGAGTACCATCTAGATAACTTAAGTGGAATGCATTTGAACCAATGACCTTGGAAATAACAAAGGGGTCATTCCATAAAGAATCAAACTTTCCATGTACTCCCTTCGGTTCCCTTTTTCTATCTCGTAGTAGAACTTTGTCACCTTTCATGAAGTTGTGTACCCTAGCTTTCATGTTAAAAACTTGTTTAACATTTTTTTATGTTTTGTAATGTGATCTACCAGCTTATCCCTTTATTCTTCAATTTGGTAGGTATATTATTCTTTTTTCTAAAGAGTGATGAAGAAACTGATCTTTGATCACTGATTTTAACTTCACAGCAGATAATTCTAGTGGTAAGGATACTTGTGCTCCTACTCCATTAACCAATTCAAAATGAGATATTCCAAATCTCTCTTTGGTGTGATCCTATTAGCCCATAATGCCTCATATAGCTTCTTGTGCTAGTTTTGACAATTATCACTGACGAACTTTTTCATTTTTGTGACTAGGTTTTTACTGTTGGATTCCACCTACCCATTACCCTGAGGAAAATAATCTGAAGAGTGGGCTAGAGATATGTTATGTTCATAAAAGAACATCAAAATTTATTTAGAGGAAAAATATGTGGCATTATCAACAACTTTTTTCGTGGGAACCCATACTTGACAAAAATAAAATTCATAAGGAAATCGCATACCAGTTGAGAGTTTGCTCTCTTTGTAGGGATTTCCTCAACCCATTTAGTGAAATAACTAGTGGCCATCAAGATACAAAATGGACAGTGCTATATGGTGGGTTCAATGGTCATATAAAGTCTATGCCCCATTGGGAGAAAGGCTTTTCTATCACTGCAGAATTTAAAGGCAATGCTATGAGCTGAGGGCAAGTAGTAAAAAGTCTACACTTCTCACAATTTTTGACATATAAGTATACATATTTGAACATCTGTGGCCAATAAAAATAGTTCCTAAGGATCTTGAAAGAGGTTACCATAGAAAAGAAGTTTCCACAACACACATTGGAATGATATAGTTTCAGTAATTTCTTTTGTTGCTCACTATCAACTTGCCTTAGGAAGGTTCCATCAAAACCTCTTTTGTAAAATATACCCTATGAAATTACATACTTGGCCACCTTTAACCTAAGGTTACACTTCTCTATTTAACTCAAGTCTTTAGGGAACTCACCATAGGTAAGATAGTAGACCACATTCGAGAACCATAGATCCATCAAGCTAGGACTATGGGGATAGCAAGTGTATCTTCTTGCATTGGTTTCTTATTCTCTATTGTCAATTTTCATAATCCTCATCCTTTGACTAAGTTAGTGGTTTTGTTGGTGAGATCACATTCTTGGATCTTGACTACCCATACAGCTCTTTTACTTACTTTGATCTCTTGTTCAGTCAACACACTTTTAGTTGCAGCCTTTGATACATATATAGTTGAATGTGAATGTAAAATGTAATACCTAAATTATTTTAATGCTTTCACTATAGGAAATGCATGTTTCTCCAACTAAGAGTAATTCAACTCATGTTTTTTTAGAGGTATACTCATGAAGGCAATAGGATCTTCTTCATCTTGATCATTTCTTTGAGTCAGAATGTCAGATAGGATGTATTATGAGGCATAGCAATATATGATAAAATCCTTCTTAAATTTGGGGTTGACCAACAATGGGGTATTGGAAATGGATATATTGATGTCTTCAAAGGCCTTCTTCCCTTCTTTGAGCCATTTGAATGGACATTTCTCACTCATCATACTTAGCATGTGTCATACCTTCTCTAAAAACTCGAGAAAAAAGCTTCTAAGGAAGTTTATTTGGCCAAAGAAAGATTTTAGATCACTTCCACTTGTAGGTAAAGATAGTTGTTGAATTTTTTTAATCCTATTGGGAATCTTTTTCCCCTTCTTAGAAATAATATGTCCCAAGATTTTAGCTTCTTCTACAAAGAAAATTGGTTTTTTAGGGCTCAAAGATATTCCATGTTGCCTACACCTACTGAAAACTACTTCAAGATCTCTCAAATGTGTCCTCCTCTTAGAATAGATGGTCAAGTCATCCAAGTATATCACAATGATTTTATCCTATAGATCTTTGAAAGAAGAGTTCATTGCCCTCTAGAATTTTTCTCCTGCATTAATCAGTTTGAAAGGCATTATGTTGTAAGCATAAGTACCCCATAGAGTGATAAGGGTCATCTTATGTTGGTCCTCTTGAGATACACTTATTTGATTATATCTTGAATATCCATCAAGCATGGACATGACTTCAGATCTAGTGATAAATTGTAGGACATGATCCATTATTGGGATTATGTAATTGTCTTTCAGGTTGGCTTGATTAAGATTCCTGAGATCTACACAAATCCTTATTTTTCATTCTTCTTCCTTACACAAACAATATTGGCCATCCAAGTTGAATGATGAATATGGTAGATAATTTTGTCCTTTAGCATCTTCTCCACCTCTTTTAGTATGGCCTTTGACACTTTTGGATTGTAATTACTAATTTTTTGTCAATAGGGAGCCACTCCAAGCTTCAAGAGTATATGTTGTCTAAATTCCCCATTCCTAAAAATCTTTAAATATTCATATCTCCAAGAAAAAACCTCTATGCATTTCACTATCAACCTTTGTAGATTGACTTTATCCCTTTCAGAGTAGGTTCTTTTGATCAGATCCATTTGGGGTCACCCTCCTTACCAATATCAATTTTACAATACTCTTTCAACATTTCATTGCAATTTGTATCTCTTTTGATGGCACTGCCATCTCTCTGCCAAAAAATATGTTCAAGAGAAACCAATCCTTTTGGAATTGTGTTTCCTTTCAATTGAATTACTTCACCAGATTCATTTATTCGTTTACCAACTTATTGACCATCTTTCTCTGATCCTTTCAAAACAAGTCAAAAAAAATTTGGACACATCCAATAAAGTCGTTCAATTGTGAGTCAATGTCAGAGACTTTCCAATCATCCACATTATCTAGTACACTCGGTCTATAAATCATTTGTATTCTATAAGTATTAGTTTTAAAGTTAGTATGTGGTAAGAGAAATGAAGTAGAGATTGCTAAAGAATCGACTTTAGAATTTTGAGACTGAGGGACAAACAAAATTGACAAAACATCAAAATATTCTAACTCATCCAAAACCAAATTCCTATAATGCTTTAATCTATCAGTTTTAACAAAAAAATGAATTTGTACCTATTTCATGATCAATTTAGTATCCCCTTTTTCTATCAGCTTCTTTATTCCTCTTGATTTGGCCTCTTGCGGTCCCAACAACAAGGCATCATATTCTATTGTGTTATTGGTATTTTTTAAATCCAATTTGAATGAAAAATAAATAAGATCTCCTAAGGGAGAAATCAAAACTACTCCAGTATTAGATCCTAAGTTGGAATAGCTACCATCAAACTCCATTGTCCATAGTTTATTTGCTTTAGAATTATCAGTGATTACCTTAGGTTGGTTGTCAAGAAGAATCACATAACTCTCCAATTAGCATTCCTCATATAGTATTTTCCTTGGGATTATATGAAGGTACCATAGTATATTTTTTCTTTCATTATGGCTCCAATTTTGTCTTCTTTTTTCCTACAAGAATCAGTGCTTCTAACCAATCCATTTTAATTTTTCCTTACATATCTTTGCAAAAGGCTCTACTTAGTATTCCATAGCCAGTAGGGATATCTACCACTAAAATTATCAATTTTAATCATTTGTCTAGGCATGCAGCAAGGATAGCTTACACATCTTTAACATGTCCCATGAGTGACACATGCTTTCCATCCATGGAGTAAAAATGCCCAAAATTTTTTGTAAGAGGGATTCCAAGGGCTTTAGGAATAGGAGATGGCATGATATTATTATAATCTTGTGAATCAATAATACAATTGCTAAGTTTCTACCTATTGAATAGCAAGGATATGTAAAATGGGTTAGGCTTCTTTTCTTATATTTTTCTTTCCACAACATGGGTACAAGGTCCAACATTAGGTTCATGTAAACCACCTTCTGATACAAAGGTGGGTCTCTCAAGGGTCATTGATACTTCAATTGTATGGGATTCAATGAATTGAGCATTTTAATATGGTTCACTTTTCACATATTGAACCAATTTGTCTAACTCTTTGGGGTTCATCGTAAGATATTTAGCTAGGGAAATAGAAATGGTGGAGGTTTTACGGAACTCAGTAATATCAAATGAAAAAGAACTGGCAGTTGATTTTGTTCTAGATAAAATTTTGAAGTCTACAGTTCTAGTGTTGTGAGGAGAGTCATTGTGCATCAAATCCTTACCTTTATAGCTTGCACTGGCAGCATTAGCACATGTGTTAAGTTTTTGAATCCTTTCATTTTGAGTGAGAATAGTACATGCAAGGCCTTGTTGTGTCACCAAAATATCTCCTCTCTCTGTGTTGACTCATACTCCAAGAAATAAGAACTAGAACTTTTAGCTTCAGCTCATTTACCCTCCATTGGGTGTTCCCCAGTAATAAGAACTCTTATTGTGTCAATCTGGATGCATATCAACCAATCAAGGCATGTTCGACCATCATGGTCTATGGTTAAGCGAAAAGAATGCATGGCTTCCTTGGGTACCTACTCAATTTGTATCCTTTGTTGACATGCAGTCAAAAAATGAGTTTTCCCATGACCCAGATGATGTTGCCTTCAACTAACGTCTTGCTATGGTGACTGATAAGGTGTGTTAGCTTGATTTTTCTATCTTTTGAGAATTTCCATATCGTTCATCAACCTTTGCATAAAAGGATCAATAGGAGTAGATGTAGAGGTGGTCCTAGATGATTACACTTCTCTCTTCCATTTACATGTCATAATTAGGGCATCCTCTAGCTGAATGACTTGCCTCTGAGCTACAACTAGATCAGCTATTGCATCTTTTAGAAAATGAAAGATTATGTCAAGAGGAATGGCATTCACAAAGAAGATCTTTTGGTTCTTGCCATTAGGTCCGTAGGCTATGGGAATTCTCTGTAATAACCTATTAAATTTGGCCACAAACTCCCTCATAGGTTCATGACTTTTTTTCTTCAACTGACTTAATTGAAGTAATAGAGTGTGTTTTTTATCAGGGTTTTAAACCAAGTCTTGAAAGGTGTTTTCATATCAACCCAACTAATTAAATTTTGGCTAACTAACTAAATTGCTTTTTTTTGTCTCATTGCAGGTTGGAGAACATATGGAACCACTAACCATGTTTCTTGCAGGTTTTCATGTTGCTAAAAAATGAACTTGAATGTTTAACCATTTGTCTTTGAATGCATGTTGCTAAAAAAATGAACTTGAATGGTTAAACACATTTTCCATTCAATGAATGTTGCTCAAAACACACTCTTGAATGTCATGGATTAAAATCAACTTTCCTTGGAATGCATGCTTAAAACAAAAAATCCAATCTTGAATGCCAAGGATCAATTAACCATTGCAATATCAAACACTTCATTTGGAGCTTCTAAAATTGAACAAAACAAATCTCTTTTCCACATGCAATCTAGGTAAAGTTTGATTTTTGGACATTTAAGAAACTTTGTTAAGTTAAAATACAAATTTAAAAAAATCAATTTGAGTAGTTCCTTGGACTCACCTCTTTTCTAATCAACCATCAAATATTAACCATTGGTTGCAATCTCAGCGCCATTTATGGGGATGGGTCTACTTGAAAAAGGTGTTAAATGTTCCACAATCTAACTCACTCACTTGGTCTTTGAACGTTTGCTTTAACTTTATCAAAATTCTTAAATGGCCAAAACTCTAGATTAAATCAATCACACTTCAAGTTTGGGCACTAAAATTGAACAACAACTGACGTGGAGAGCCTCTGGGCGCGCGCTTGAAATCGAATCTCACGCACTTTTGTTTTGGACTTAAAACAAACTCACACTCAATCTTGAATGCCTTAAAGAAAATTAATCGATACTTGACGTGGAGAGCCTCCGGGCGCGCGAGTTTTCTTTTGTTGACCCTAACTCTTCTTATTGTTTGCATTCTTCAATTGATTTACTTTTGTTGGTGCTTCAAGTTGGAATTGAAAATTGTCTCTTAAACATGAGTGCTTGCAAAGTCTAGATTAGCACACATAAGAGTCATTTGGTAAAAGAACAAGCGTGTTTTTTAGCCCAAGGTCATCCAAGTCTTCTCTCCCCTTGTCGTCTTTCGACGCCATCTTGGGTGCATAAGATTAGGATCCAAAACCTTGTTTATTTTTAGGAGGCCTGCTTGGGGATTTCATCACCCCTTGGATGACCTCAACTCCAGCGTTCCGATGGAGTATAAGAATCGGGAGGTGAATCGAAAGACACCTCTCTTGGGATCAAGATTTTGTCATTCAGGCTAAGCCTGAAGGAACTTTATACCCTTGAGAAGTGAAAGAGGAGAAGTGGGTTACTGCTCCTCTCGGCTATGTGACATCCTTTTAGTCTCATCTACGGATTTAGGCCTCACGTACCTTGCGTATATCGAGGACTCCCTAGCTAAACCAACTGTCAGCCTTGCAGAAAACCATCTAGGATGTTAATGTGTTTGGAGTGACTGATCAAAACATTTGTAGAACATACACACTCCTCGGCGCAAGTATCACATTCTGAGAACCACAAACTTCTATCTGGGTGTTCCTATCTATTGCTTGTTTTTATTTATTGAATGAATGTTTGCCAAACTTGGTCAATCCTAGCTTAGGGCACACTTAGCGTAGTCACTGCCTATTTTGGAAGTTGAACAAGTTGAAGCAAAACAACTGAGATCTTTTCCAAAGTCAAGCAAATTCAAGAATTTATGTCAGAACAACCCAAACCCAAATAGAAGTTTCACAAGGTCAAACTCAAGCCATCTCTAGCATACCAAGAACTTTCAGCCAAGAGAAAAGAAATAACACCAAGCCCACAAATTGCCAAACTCCAAAAAGTAGAGGACAAAGCTACCGACGAAGCACTTCAAGAGGCCTGGTTAGAGCGGACCATCAAATTTAGCCAACATCCAGGAGTTAATCCTGCTTATGCCTTACCAACTAGGCATGATTTCTATGATTAGACACCCTTGTTTCTCCACATCTTCTTGGATAAGCTTCACTTTAGAGTCATCTTTGTAGAAAAGCCAGCCATCTTAGGTTATCCCCTTAAGCATTATTAGCTCATCCATCTCATTTAGAATCATACCATCTAGCCAGTAATCAAAAATCTGCACATCTAAGCTTTCAAAATTGTTGTCACCTTGCTAAAATTTTGCCATTCCTAAAATCTTCCAAATCCACCAATCTCACCAAGGTTATCCCTTTGACAGAGCTTTGTCTAGGGTAATCTAGCTTTGTCACTTGTTATCCCTCATCACCTTGAGCTAAAGGTTGGGATTCGCAAATGGTCAATCTCGTGTTCTTCCTAAAGGATCATCAGTCTATCCTTAAGTTGACACAATCACCACCAAGCTTGCACATAGGAAAGTAGACCTTTTGTGCTTTGACAACATATCTTTGAAGTTAGAATACCCAACCCAATCCTCCTTAGGTATTGTCATATAGCTTTGCCTCAACCTAGGAAATCATTTGCATAGAAAAGCCTTCCCCCTTTTGCATCCATCAGCATTATTGCATCTCATCCCTAGGAGCATTTTTCATGCCACCCGTCACTCGCTTAGCCAAGAAGAAAGAAACAATGGAGCCCTATCATTTGGATCGAACAGCCTCACCCCCCTTGACCACTCAGCCATCCTTCAGCCCAAAGCAAGCTATGCCATCACCTACTGACATTGAAGCTTTCATGAACCAACCAGGAAATGCAGTATTGGTAAACGCCATTATAGGCAAAAACAAAGAGACAATCATGGCTAATTTTCGAAGGGACAATGTAGGAACCTTTGACTTTGGAAGACCCCCTCCATTATCAGATCCATCTCACCCATTGTTTGGGAAACTGCCACCACCCATAGGCTCTTATGATCCAAATTATCCTCAATATATTCCAAAAGAAGAGCCTCTAGCCAATCCATATGACCCAACAGACCCAAACATACCATCATCCACCCAAGTTGAAATCTCCATGCCGCAAGCCAACCCAGCCACCACCACTCCATCCTTGGTTCATACCTCTCCGCTCCAAACCCCCTTTACTCAAAACACCTCACCGTTCACCCCCTTCACTATTGTTGCTGCTCCCTAACCCAGCCTTCCAAATCCACCCATCTCCCAAATCAGTGCTAGCATCTTTGGCCAACCTCAGCAATATACAATAGGGATGCCACCCATGGGGCCAAGTAATCAACCTTTCATCGCCCCCAGCTTGTTCACCACAGCCCAAAGTACAATCCCATCATTTCCATTAAGTCTTGGGAGCTCAATACCACCAGCCACAAATCCATAAGTACTACCTTCACTCCAAAAAGCTATCAAAACCCACAAGCTACTGCCAATCTTCTACCAAGCTCCCAAGTGACCCCAGCTCCCACCACCACTCTACCAAGCTTCCAAATCTAGCCACAAAGCTATCAAACCCCATCAGTTCCATTCCCAAGACTTCAATTCCCACCACCTCCACCACCAACTAATCCATTACCTCCAATTACCAACTACTTTTCAATGCCACTTCTAGGAGGTAATCCACCACCCCAGCCAACCACCAATTATTTGCAGATACCATCCCAAATGGGGGCACAACCCACATATATTGGTCAAACCCCACAAGCCCTCTGATCCTTTCCCCAAGCCTCATAACCATCTTATACCTTACCTCCACAAATTAATCCATTTATCCCATAGCTAGCTTATGTTCCTCAATCCCAACCTTAAATCCAAAAAATAGCAAGCCTCACAGCACATGCAGCAATATGTGCCACCTCCCCCTCAAAAACCCGTCATCCACCATGCAGCTGCCCAAACAATGTACAATCCCTATCAGCAAATCCCTCACAACCATCCATATTCAGTGGCCCCATCCAGCACATACCTACCTCAAGGCACTCCTACATTGGGGGCACCCCAACCATCACCTATCAATTCAGAGTGGGAGCAAATGAAGACAGCTCTGAAAGCCATCCAAGAAGGGAATGATCCAAAGACATTCAAGTTTGAGAATGTGTGTCCTTACCCATTTGACAGAGCCATTACCATGACACCATTTCCCAAACACTTTGAGGTACCTAAATTTGACAAATTCAGAGGAAAAGGAGACCTTGTCACACATATCAAAGAATTTTACATGCATTGCCAGGACGTGGCATACAATGATGACTTCCTCTTGCGCCTTTTTCCCAAAAGCTTGGCTAGACCAGCTCTTGAATGGTTTTATAGAATCCCTTATGGCACAATTAAAAACTTTGCTGAATTATCTGAGGCATTTGTAGCCCAATATGCCCATCTTGTTGAAACAGAGCTATCAATAGTTGATCTTGTCCACACCAACCAAAAAGGTGGAGAAAGCCTTTCCGAATACCTACAAAGATGGCAAACCCTTACCACCCGCATATCCTGCACCTTGCCAAAACGCCATGTGGTGAAAATTTTTATTGATAATGCACATCCCAGCTTGGCTCACCACATGACCATGAACTGTTTGCAGACCTATAAAGATATCAAAGAGAAAGGAATGATTCTTGAGCAAGGACTCATCAAAGATGGTGTGGTAAAGATTTACAAAGAGGCCAACCAAAATCAATCACATTCCAATGACAAGTCTAGGTATTGGAACAAAAACAAGCATGTTGCAACAGATGGGGTTACTGACACCAGACATGTGAATATCGTTGTTCCTTCTCAAAACCAATCTAACCCACCATATCAAACAAACAACCAACAAGCTATCAATTACCAACAACGAAATAACCAAAGCTATCAAAACCACAATACAAGACCCAACTTTCAAGGGTCTAACAATCAAGCTAATGCCATCAATGTAGCTACAAGGCAAAAGCCCAGATTCTAACCTGCACCTAGAAACTATACAACCCTTGGTGAGCCATTGGATGTTATTTTTGAGAAATTGGCTAAGGAAAAGCTCATCAAATTTCCTCCTACCCAGCAAATTTATCCAAGCCAATCCAAAGCTGCATGGTACAAGGACAATGAGTATTGCAAGTTCCATAGGGTAAATGGTCACACCACCCTCAGATGCATGAAACTGAAAGACTATGTGCAAGACCTCATTGATCAGAAGGAAATCATTGTTGGTGCCCAAACCTCTCCCAATGCAGGCTTACAAATTTATCAAAATGCTTTTCCTCCACACAACAACCAAAATCCTGGAAAAGCACCTATCCAAAACAACACCAACAACCGCCAGCCAAACCAAAAGCATGGGAAGAACAATGACCACACTTCATCCTATATAGACTATGGTAGCCTTATAGGTTGTATATCTGAGAAAGAGCCTTCTATCAATGTTACCAATATCCGAGGACCAGTCAATGAGTGTGCGGTCACCACTCAAAGAGCGCGATTTAACATCGCAGGCCCACCAGTTTCATCAACACCATCAGCTCCATCAAAAAGCCGGTACAATATCTTGGAACACCTTGGGAACATGCCAGCCCAAATATCCATTTTAGACCTTCTCCGCACTAGTCCTGTGTACAAAGACATCCTTGAAAATGCTCTCATAGAATCCCGTGTCCCTTCTGATATCAATGCTACTAATTTTTGTAATCTTGTTGGACACCTTTCATCCTCATGTGCCCTATCTTTCAAACCCACCGACATACCCACGGTTGAGCCAGATCACACCCTTCCGCTTCGCATAGCCATCATGGTATCCAATTTTGCCGTGAAAAGAGTAATGATAGATAATGGATCAGCCTTGAACATTTTCACCCTAAAATTCATCAAACAAGCTGGGTATACTGAGGCAGATATGATCAGTGAGGTTATCACCATCAAAGCTTATGACAACTTGGAAAGGACCACAGAAGGGACTATTTTGCTACCAATCAAGGTTGGGCCAGTCATTCAAGAGACAGTTTGCCATGTTGTTGATCTAAACCTACCATTTAACATCCTCCTCGGTCGCCCATGGATTCATGCTATGAAGGTCGTTCCATCCACCTACCATCAGTGCATCAAATTTCTGCATCAGGGCACTGAGGTAACCATCCATGCCGATCCAGAACCCTTTGCTTACTACAATGCGGTTGAAGCTTCATATACAAACCATTGCCCTAGAATAGACATCAGCATATCCATCGCCAGCTCATCCCACACTTGTAATGACGCAGAAACCATCCTTGCCTCCACCCTATCTACTGTAAAGATCAACAACAAAGGTTGTGGAGAATATAGTCTATCAGATGCATTTGTTGTCGGAGCAATCCCACTTGATCCACATACCCATGGACGGCCAACATATCACAAAGCTAAGGAGATTCCACCTCCTTGATACAAACAGTTTGGCCCAACCACCTGTGTGTCCTCAAAAACCCCTCTTCATGAGGAGCTCACTCCAGATATCAACAATTGACTGCATAAGGATGCACCTCCAAGAAATCAAACACGCCTTGATCACTTCAACCAGAAGTATCCCCAACAACATAAGCTCATCATTGAAAAATGGAACTATCAAGGAGGTGGACTAGGACCAGAAGAAAGGGGCATGCAATGTCCCATCGAAGCACATAATTGGGAAATAAAGTCAGGTCTTGGATTTGGCATACCCACAACTGGGGGCACCAACGAGAACGGTCACGCTTTTTCGAACATCCACCGCGACCTTGTCAAAATTGAAGAAATTCCTATTGAAGTTGAAAAGAGAGCCTACGACGATATCCCAGACCAAATCTTCCTAGGAGACTCTGTTCTCCGAGAACTATCCATCCATCTCATTGACCTACCACTTGCTCATCCACAACTCATAGATTGGGACCAACCAAGTGTCATACATATTGATGAGTTCACATCAGAGGAAGCGCTTCTAAGATTCATGGGAGCTGAAACTCCTCATAAGAAGACAAAGCCAGATTCTGCCTACATCTACAAGCTAGATCCCAAGGGGTATTTTGGAGAAAATCCCCAACCTAGTTTCGATACACCCAAAATTGGAACTAAGGTAAATCTGGGACTAGCTAAGGCAGCAAAGAGAACCCCTCAGCAAGAAAATCTAGAGCCACAAGTAGAACATGAGGATTTAGTATTGCCTCCTCAAGATAATCGACCAGAGGTGTCTTCTATTCTAACAGAGGATACTAGAGAAGTCAACATTGGTTCTTCAGAGATCCCTAGAATTGTTCACATTGCTACATCCCTATCACAAGACCAAGCTGACCTCCTCTTTGAGGTTTTACAAGAGAACATTGGCTGATTTGCATGGTCATATCAGGACATGCCAGGACTTGATCCAAAGCTTGTAGTTCATCATCTTGTAGTCGATCCAAAGATCAAGCCCGTTAGACAAAAGCTTAGAAAAATGCACCCCAAGGTGGCATTACTAGTCAAAGCTGAACTAGAAAGAATGTTAGCTGCTAAGGTTATCCGACCTATCGACTACTCAGAATGGATCTCCAACATGGTCCCTGTCACTAAGCCTTCCGGTGACATCAAAATCTGCACTGATTTTAGAGATCTTAACAAAGCTTGTCCAAAGGATGATTTTCCCTTGCCCAACATAGATATGATTGTAGATCTTACAGCTAGACATAAAATTTTGTCCCTTATGGATGGATTTTTTGGGTATAATCAGATCAAGATTGGAGAAGAGGACCAGCATAAGATAGCATTCACTACCCCTTGGGGAACCTTTTGCTACACCATGATGCCTTTTGGCCTAAAGAATGTTGGGGCTACCTATCAAAGAGGTATGATAGACATTTTCCATGATCTTATCCATAGCATTTTGGAAGATTATGTGGACGATATCCTAGTCAAGTCTCACACCTTCATGGATCATCTTGCTGACCTGGAAAAAGTCTTTGATAGGTTGGCCCAATATCATCTCATGCTAAATCCCAAGAAGTGTGTCTTTGGGGTCACATCTGGCAAGCTTCTAGGATTCATAGTTTCTAAATGAGGTATAGAGATCGACCCCAAAAAGGTCAAGGCTATCTTAGACATGCCTCCTCCCCAGACACTGCGACAGCTTCGCTCTCTTCAGGGAAAACTTCAATCTGTTTGGCGCTTCATCTCCCAACTTGCAGATAAGTGTACACCATTTTCACACTTGCTAAAGAAGAATGAGAACTTCAAGTGGGATCTTTTATGTTAGCGCAACTTCAATCAACTCAAGCAATATCTCACCAATCCCCCTATCTTGGTTCCACCAGTTCCTGGTCGTCCCTTGATCTTGTATATATCAGCAACACCTACTGCTCTAGGGGCACTTCTAGCACAACATGATTATTATAGCAGAGAGAGAGCCATCTACTATATCAGTAGAACCCTAGTTGGTTATGAACTCAATTACACTCCTATGGAAAAAGCTTGTTTGGCAGTTGTTTTCTCAACTCAAAAGCTTCGCCACTACATGCTAAGTCATACCATCCAACTAGTCTCCAAGATTGACCCTCTCAAGTATATGCTCTTCAGAACAGCACTTACAGGCCGTTTGGCCAAATGGGTTATGCTACTAAGTGAGTTTGACATCCAGTACGTGGACAGAAAGGCAATCAAAGGGCAAGCTATAGCAGATCACCTAGTTGATGCACCTCTAGTAGATGCATATCCTTTGCTCACAGAATTCCCAGACGAGCATATCTGCCTAATTGAAGAACAACCCCCATGGAATCTTTATTTTGATGGCTCATACACCTCTCATGGATCAGGGGCAGGAATATTACTAGTTACACCTCAAGGAGATTACATTCCAAAAGCCTTCAAGCTACAATTCCCTAGCACCAACAATATAGCAGAATATGAAGCTCTTGTAGCAAGATTAAAGATAGCTGTAGAATGGAATATCACTGAGTTAGAAATCTTTGGTGATTCCCAGCTCATCATCAAACAAGTCTTAAATGAATATCAAACCAAAGATGAAAAGCTATTACCCTACAAAGAGCTAGTTGATCAGCTGACCTAGCATTTTACAAAGCTTCAGTTTACACAAGTGCCTCAAATGCAAAACAAGGCAGCAGATGCCATGGCCACTATCAGCTCGCTCTTGGAAATTCCCCAAGAAGCTACACAGTATGAGTTTTTAGTTGAGCAACTCCTCACACCTGCCTATGCGAATGAGGATTCAAACCGTGTTTGTATCTTGGTTGGTCCCCAATCCCCTTGGTACCATGAAATTCACGCTTACCTTAACGATGGTATCATATCTCCTCACCTCACACGTACCCAACGCCAGAACCTCATCCGAAAATCATCCCGCTATGTTATCATAGCCAATACCCTATATTGTCAGGGTTATCACGATACTCTCTCTCGATGTTTAGATGAAAATGAGGCCACGATGGCATTAAAAAAAGTACATTCTGGACTTTGTGATGCCCACACGAGTGGTATTGTCCTAGCACAAAAAATCCTTAGAGCAGGCTACTATTGGCCTACCATTGAAGAAGACTCTTGTGACTTTGTCAGAAAGTGTCTCACATGTCAGCAGCATGCAAATCTTGTGCACGCTCCAGCACAAGATCTACAGCCTATTGCACCACCTTGGCCTTTCGCTTGTTGGGGCCTTGATCTAGTTGGAACTATCACCCCTCTCTCATCTGATGGACATAAATGGATAATAACAGCTACAGACTATTTCACTAAGTGGGTGGAAGCAGTCCCCCTAGTCTCAGCTACAGGAGTTCAAGTCTCCAAGTTCATCTTGTACCACATTGTTTGCCGCTTCGGCATCCCATCCACCATCTTCACTGACCACAGAGGTAACTTTGAAAATCTCAACATGGAAGAATTATGCACTTCCCTCCGCATCCATCACCGCTTTTCTAACCCATATTTCCCACAAGGTAACGGCTAGGCAGAGGCAACTAATAAAACCATCCTAAAAATCCTAAAGAAAGTTGTCAGTGATTTCAGCCGTGATTGGCACCTTCAAATAAATCTAGCTCTATGGGCCTATCGAACTTCCTTCCGTACATCCACAGGCACAACTCCATACTCCCTAGTCTATGGTGCCAAAGCGGTATTACCTATAGAAGTTGTACTTCCCTCACTACGCATATCTTTGTGAGGGCAAATCTCAGATGAAGAATACAGAGTAGCTCGACTCACCCAACTAGATCTCTTAGACGAGAAGAGACAACAAGCCTATGACCATCTCACAGTCTATCAAACTTGTCTCAAAAGGAATTTCAACAAGAAGGTGCTCCCACGACACTTTCAGCTAGGTGACATGGTCCTCAAAGAAAATATGAAAGTCCAAGCAGATCGAGAAAAGAAAGGCAAGTTTGAACCTACATGGCTTGGTCCCTATGTGTTTACTGCCTCCTTTGGCTCCGGAGCCTATCAATTATCTACACCAGAAGGAGAACTCTTGAATGATCCCACTAACATCATTCATCTCAAGAAGTTCTATGCTTGAAGATCCTTGGTATACCCAGCTTTTGAAAAATACAAAAAAAAAAAAAAAAAAAAATAGTAAAGAGAAATAAGCGTCCAATGGTGAAAACTTGGCAATTCAAGCACCTTGGATAGGTACCTTGGTGAAAACCTGGTAATTTAGGCACCTTGTGTGCTAAAGACTAATCCATTATCTATCACTATCCTATCCCTCATCCATCCACCCACCATCCCATAAAACACCTGCTTGTTCCCTTGGTGTTCCAATCAAATATCCAAAATATGATGGAGCTTGTCAATACCTCCTGTACAGCTTGTAAATCTTGTACCAAAGCTTGTATTATACCTTGTAAATCTTGTACCATACCTTGTATATATTTGAATCTTGTCCAAAGCTTGTACCATATTCCAGCTTGTAAATAATCTTGTATCCTAGCCTGTATCCTATCACATGCACACACAGAATCCCATTTTCCTTAAGCTTTTCACAAACCATCTACCTATCCACCTATCAACTATTATAGACATCCCATCCTTCACAAACATTTCCATCTCACAAAAATCCAAAAACATGAACAAACTTGTACATTTGTAACATATCTTGGTCTGTCAGCTTGTACATCCTCTTTAGCTTAGTATCATTGTATCTATCCGGCTTTCGTGTTAGTTCATCCTTGGTCAACATCTTGCACACATTGCACACTTTGGTTAGATATTCCAATGCATCCTTTAGCTAGATCTCCTATCACCAAAGTGTTATCCTTCCTAGTTCATCTTGCCAGACGCATCACTCATCCAGATCCATCAGCTTAAGTGCTCTCTGATAGATCCTTGCAGGATATAGCTTTCCTCATGTCTGATCTTGGTCCGTTAGTACCTCGTCCTATCCATCTCGTTGGAAAATAGTTCTCTTTTGGATTTTCACTTTCTTTTGATTTGGGATCTTCCCTTTTGGGTCTTGAAATATCTTTTCCAAGCAATCTCCTTGTTCCCTCCTCAAGGTTGCCACGATCTTCCATATCATGGTATGCTACGAATGGGGCAATTAGAGCGTAAGGTCTTGATCAGGTCTTTTGCTTGTTTTCTTTTTCTGCTTGTGGGTTACCTAGTGTCATTTTCGCGCTGCTTCCTCTGGGATTCATGTGTGATACTGGGGCAATCCTTGTGTGCTTGTTTTGAGTCAGCTCATCAGTCCTTTGGACGGTTGGTGAAAAAGCCTTGATGTTCTTGGTAACCTTGGCAATTAACCAATAGTCCTATAGCAAATCTAGTGCTCAACTACATGGTGGTACTTCTCTTTGAAGTATCCCTCCACTCAAAAAGCTTCAATGGATTCCCTTCATCTCCATTATCCCCCATCCATATCCTACATCTGTTGCTCCTACCCCAGCTTATGCATCAGTATCTCTTTGAATCACTCCTCACGCTTAGCTTTAGGGATCCACAATCCTAGTCTTAGGGATCCACCAATCAAATCAATCCACCAAGCCTCATCTTTCGAGATCCACAATCCTAGTCCTAGGGATCTCTGAAACCCATCTTCTGCCAGTCTGACTCTTTGAAATCCTATTGCATCAGCTTTATCATTCTATCATCCATCTCCCTACCATGGATTCCTTTTATAGCACTTCGCTCCTCCATCTCCCCCCCCCTAATCCTGGAAATTCTTAAGCTTGCTTTACTATTGTGCCTCTGATTTCCCTTTATCATTCTCCCGAAGTGAGAGTTTGAGCTAATTCAGCCCCTTCTCTTCGCCAACCTGCGTCTCAACTCATCTCAATTTCTTGTACTTTTCAAGAAGTCATCAAGCCTCATTTCTCTCCCCACCGCCTTCTTGAGGGGGCATCATCTAAGTCTAGTCTCTCCTCTTCTTATCCGAGACTGGGGCAACCTTGTTACTTAAACATCTTCCTCATGTCATCTTCATTCGAACTTCTTTGAAATAGTGTTGTTTCAACACTATGTCAAAGAGGGGCAAAATTTAGACACCTAAATTTGATTACACTGCTTTGGTAATCATATTTAGCCATCTCTAAAGGCATCATTAATTAAATTCTTATTTAATTAATCCTTTGCCATCCTTAGTTGATTAATTTAATTAATCATCTATAGTCCTAATTGATAAATCAAATAATCTATTATTTATCAATTAAATCCTTTTCTCCTATCTAATTCCAAAAATCCCCATTTATTAAATAAATCTATTTGATAAATGAAATCCTCAAATTCAAAAACCCCTAACCTATCTCTAATCCTCCATTTAGCCTAATCCACCCCATCCACCCATACTAACCAAGCTTAGCCACTAACTCACCCACCCTCATTAATGCCATCCACTTGCACATCTCTAACACTCCTAATCTAATCCTAAACCCAAGCCTAATCCACCCCCTAATGTTGTCACATTCCTTAAACAAGTTTAAGACTTTCCTAATCCAAACCAAAGTCTCCCCTCAAAAAACCCAACCACTAAGTCATGAGTGCTCTTACAAAACATAAAAGACTCTTACAAGCCCACTCATGACTCTTACACCCATCTTCCACACTCTTCCCTCTTCCACACTCATTCCTCTTACATCCCTCTTACATACTCAACCCCACTCATCATGCCTTTAACCAACCCTTTACCCTACCCTCTCACACTCATCCTCCTTGTGACAAGTGTCACCTTCCCATTGGTGCTAAACAAGCACAATCCATGTGCTCTCCTTTGAGTGCATCCTAGCCCTCCTTAAGCCTTCATCCATCCTTGCATCTAATCCCTCCATCCCTCTACCCCTTAGCCTATAAATTGAATCCCATCCCAAGCCATTTCATCAACAATCTTTGAGCTAAAGTTACCATGCTATTTTGAGAACCAAAGCCATCAATCTTACCCTTATAATGCCAAATTGAGATCTCACAAAGCTACCAATTTTCCATTACCCATCTCCATTGAAGCAACTTTTGAGCATCTTGAGCATACATCCACAGCAAAAGGACACATCTACAGAATCAAGAAAGCATGGAGTGTTTTCTCTTGTGAGGTTTGCACTTCTTGTTTGCTTTCTTTCTCTAAGCATATATGTGAATTTAGTTTTTTTGGTTTGTGAATTTTTACTTTATTTGTTAATGTTCTTTGCACACTAAAATTATTGTTCTATAGGTATTAGCAACTGCTACCCATTGGTTGGTTCTAGGAGAGGTCATGAAGTTGGACTGAATTACATGTGTAGTACCTATCACTATTGCATCCATCTCTTAATTGTATGACAATGTCAGATCTTCCCTTTATATTTCTCTTGATCCATAGGGTTGAGCCCTTGAACTATCTTTTGGGCTAACCCTTCAGACATAGTTTTGGACCTGGTTTTGGGAGTTGATAGTCAATTTGGTGGAAACACTCCTTTCTTTCTCTTAACTATTGAAACACAACCTACAACATCAAATGAAAAGGAGATGTCAAAAGTTAAGGATTTAGACAAAGAAACTACCTTTGTGGGTTTTTCAATTTGTTTCTCACTGGTTGATTTCATACATTTTCTCCTTAACCAATTATTTGTGCAAGCCAATATGGATCTAGTCATGAGGTTTATGTCATTCTCCTCACCTTTTTTTCATTTAACCTTAAGTTGAATTTTTTCATCCATTTCTTCCCAACCTCATTCAATAACTTTTGACCTATCTTTAGTAAGTCCTTCCATTTTGAATTTCAACTTCAATGAGGTGATCTAAGAAAAGGTCAACCTTGACTAATCTCTTTTAATTACCTCTTGTTCTTTTTTTTAGTCTTACCACAAATATTCAATGTGAGGCAATGGATGAAGTTGGTCCTTTATACCAAGCACTAGTCTTGCAAACTTTTTATTTTCAAAATCTCCTCTTCCTTGCTAGAACCCAAAATTGAAGTTCAACGAGTCACTCCCAATTATTGAAGCATTAATCATTGTGTTGCAAGCTAGGGAGCTAAGTTTAATGGGGAAAAAAGACTCCCACATCTCTTCAGTAAGATTGTCTTTAACTACAGAGAACATGTGTTTGCATACTTCAGCCATGACAAAATAACCAGAGCATATTGAGGCAACTTAATGGGTCTTTCTTCAAATCTTCCTATTCTCAAATAGGTGAACCTAGGTAACTGGATGTAGAAACTTCCATAAGTTTGAATCAATCTTTGAGCCTCTAGAGGTAACCTCTGCATAGGGGTTTTCGAAAGGCTAAGGTGTGCATTTCCTAGAAAAACATCATGTACTCTCCTGACATCCTCTAACACTCTATCTTTGCTTAATAAGGGACAATATTGATATATTGTTATGTCTTCACTCCAAGGATCATGAGGGTTAGAGGTAAGATTAATCACACATGCAAGACAATAAGTCAAATAAGAAGACATATAAAATTCTTGTTTAGAGGCTTGTGAGTGCTTAAGTTGGTTCCTTAATGAGTTTAGAAAATGTTTACCAATTAAAACAATGTCTATATAATGGAATGTTCATTCTTCAAACACCAAAACATTAGTTGACCCCTTAGTTATGCACAAAAAATCCATCAAGTTTTGACATGGGGTTTCATATGACCCTTAGTAAGAACTTTAGGAAATCTTGAACCTCCCTCATGGAATGTTTATGTCCACTTCCTAGTCATTTTGTTACAACATTGTCAAACAGTCTTCTTGGTATTGAACCAATGACTGGGTGGGACTGAAACTAGAAAAGGCACATTCTAGAAACTTCAAAATAGATGAGATGGTTTCTTTGGTAATAGATATCATGGGCTCCCCATTTTTATTTAGTATTCTTTTATATTTTACATCATAGTGGTCTATACAAAATTGGAGTAATTCTAGGCTTAGCAATGTAGGAGGGAAGGTGGTGACTTCAAGGAGACCACTTGTTAGAACATCTAGACATCCTATAACCTCATCTTTTTCTAATAATATTTCTTTTAATCTATCAACTTTGACTCCCATCAAATTATTATCCAAAATTATTAGTTTCCAGCATTCAGGACTAGAGGTATTTTTGAAAAAATGCATGATTGGCTTCATCTTGACAGAAAAGTAAGTTTTCCAAGTCTTTCTCCCTAAACTAAAATGATGTTATAGAAGCAGAAAGGAACTATTTTTTAACTCTCACCTGTAATCCATTGAATAACCAAAAAACTTCCCTTCTTTTCCCTCTACTCAACTCTTGGTTTACCATGGAGTAGAATAAAAGCAAATATTTTTTAGATTTGGTTTTTTTAAATAGAGGCTAGCATACCGAGGAAAGTACCACCGAATGATGGGATTTTTATGGTGAGATTATTGCAGGTCAGTACACAAGCTTCAATGAATTATGATGCTTCTTCATTAAATGCTCGCTTGAAGAAAGTGTCTTTACAATTATTATTATCCTCTTGACAAACTGATTTGGCCTTCAAATGAAAGATTTTCCCTTTTCCACTTATGTTGTCAGCTCGTCACATGTACCAAATGATAATGATTCAAAGGGGATTCTTACATCATCATCAGCATGTCATCTCACATCTTTAGGATAGTTGTCTTGTCAAACACCAATAACATTCCATGAGTCTCGGTTCCTAGTGTCAGAACTACTTTGAACCAAAGTTCAAAGAGGTTTGAAGTGGTTCGGAAGAAAGAAAACAACGCACTAGGTAGGACCCACCTACAAAATTAAAATTTAGTCTGGTTGAACCACTTTGAACTACTTTGAACTAAGTTTCAAAGAGGTTAAAAATAACTTTCTCAGGGATTTCACAATGAGTTTTGACTTTTATGGATAAGCTAAAATAATATCTTTCGGGGGGAGGAGGGGACACACATAACTCAAAATGAAAATTCTGTCAAGTGTAGTAAAAAACAAAGGATTGATCATGGTGAATAAATAACTAGGGCTAACATTGTAGGTCCTTAAAAAAAATTTAGCAACTTAATAATTTTAATTTTCCATTCACAAGCTCAGTAAATAAATCAAACTTCACAATATTATAAAATCAATCTTTGTAGTAAAACTATTAACTTCATATATCAAGCATCAGAGAAGATTTCATGTATATACTGAGTTACAACATGAAATAATAAAGATTAATTAAACATGCAACACAATTGACATACATATATTTTAACACAAGTATTTCAATGTGGAAACCTTGTAAAGGGAGAAAACACCTACGAATCAGCAACCCAAAATTTTTACTTTTTTGAAGTGAGCTCTATTAGGAGCCAACCTTCTTAAAGGTTACATATATATTGGTAATATGATCCTATTAGGGGGTTTGCATAAAATATCATCAATATGTTATCACTTCTCGATTTGAGTTGCCTTCTCAAAAGGACTTACAAGCAATCAAATGAATGTCACCATACAAATGGATTTACAAATGAGATTGTTAAGTCCACTTGGTTAAGAGAATTTAAGCTACAATGATTAGAAAGTAATAGTAAAATGATGTGATCAAGAATAAAACTACCTTCGTTGTTTTAGATATAAATTTAACTCATCATTTGTCTTATGTTCTTCCTCTTTCTTCCTTCTAGCTAGTCCACTCACATATACATCAACTACTCACATTAGTTGCTAGATCTCATAATGTTTCTCTGCTTGATTTCACCTTCTATCTTCTCATTCACAAATAACCTGATCAACAAAAATGAAAATATTGTTAGTCCCTTAAATAGATGATTTATTGCCTCTTCACTAGATTTCCCTATGTTTTTTCACTTAATCACAATCGTTTGATCTTCATACAGCTAATATACATTGAATTTAGACACTCAAATATCACACTTTCTCTTTGAACTTTGATCTTCATGTTTCAATTTCTCTAGTTGTAGATCTTGTAAAAAAAATCATCCTTATCTTAGAAACATCTGGAACACTCCAAATTTCCATCAAATCTTGGCCTCAAATCAATACTTGTCCAAACCATTCTTCTTTCCCTTACTCAGTTAACATTTTTCTTTCTTAGTTAATATTATTCATTCTTCATTCACTTTGCATACTCTTGGTGACTACTATGATAGCTCGATGACTAATGTAAATCCTCTTCATCAATCAAATGATATGGCATGCTACCGAATTAGCATTATTGAAAAGAGATTGTTTTGAAGTGTAAAACCTATGATGGAACAATTATTATTATTTAAATGATGTCAAACCTACTACTTGTTGGTGAGACAATTGCTTTTTGGTCTGAATGTTATTGTGTGGTTGATTGATGAACAGGACTTGAAAAGAGGAGATAACAAGAAGACCTAAAGAAAGGTTAAGTTATTTGGTGTATAAAAGAAGCACTAAGACCAAGTACAAAAATGATACTATATTTTATTGTTTATTTGCTTAAAGTCCAGATTGAAAGATTACTTAAGCAAAGACTACAAGAAAATCAAGTAAGAAAAGTGTCTACCAAGCCTTGCCGAGTAGTCAGTACAAGCCGAGCAGAAATCAATAGAAGCCAGGTGAAGATTAATAGGTTTCAAGAAAAGAAGGCAAACAATGCAATTAGATTGAATGTTAGTTTATGTTGAGTAAATTTTAGTTGGTTTCAAGCATCAGTAAACTTTAGTATTTGTTGTGTGAACTAGTGTTGGCTAAGTGACATAATAGTATAGATGTTAAGTGATAGCAAAGAGTGTTAAATCGTAGATTTAATGAATATGCGCTAACTAATTTCATTTTTGAATTTTTTGAAGCATGTGGAAGATAACTATGATGAGATGGTGGCACATTATTCAAGGTAAACCATTTTGAGGAAAATTCAAAGAAGACTATAGAGGAAGTTTCTAGAGGAACCAAATGGAAAAGTGGGTAGATTCATTGAATCCTACCTAATGCTAAAATGGACGATTGTGGTTAAGAAGAAAAATATCTTAATTCTCTATTTATAGAGATAGTTGATCAAAAGCAAAGGTTGTCATTTGTGAAAACCTAAGGAAGATAAAGAGTCTAGGGTAATGCTTCATCTTGTGGCCGAACAGAAGAGACTACAATTAGCATACAAAGAAAGAAGGCTTAAGGGGATGAATTCTTGAAGGGTGAACAAGCTATAAGAGTTGAAGAGTATGAATGCCAAGCAGAATGGAGGACTAAAACAAAGATCTATAATCTACAAGTGAGTTGTATTTTTTTATCAAATCAAGTCCTACTGTTACTTTCTAACAAACGTATGAATGTGGATAAAACTCTTTGCATTAAGGTTGACCTAACATTCATTTGTAAATCGTTTAACTGGGTGACATTCTAATGGAATTGTCTAAATTCCTCTAACAACACTCACTCTCAACAAGGTTATTGAGATCCTTTAACTAGGTCACATTTAATAGTGTGTATTCTAACCTTTAATAGGGTTGGCCTTTCATAGGGAATCACTTTAGAAGAGTGAGAATTAGAAGCATGTTACTGGTGGTTTTTTCCAAATTGGGTTTCCATGTAAAATGCTTGTGTCAAATTGTGTGAATGTACTTATGGTATTTCATGTTTACATTTATGTAGATTTATTTTGACCCAGGATAGCAATCTACTTAGTAAAGGTATTTTATGATCTAATGGATGCATGCATGTTGACTTTTTATGGATATGAATTTGATTAGCACTAAAAAAAATTATTTGTACATCTGGACATTAGATAACTGATTTACCCCCCTCTTAGCTATTCTAAAGAATTCTAACAAGCATAATATCTTACCAATTTAAGCTTGACATCAATGACAACACAACAACTAATATGACTTTTTTACAAACATTATCTCCCTTATCTTTAGCATTATTAGTTGGGGCTAACAATTTTCCCCTTTTTTATTGATGGAAACACATTATTACATTATAAAACAAACCATCATGCCAACATCTTCATCTCTGACTTCATTAAATTCTCTATAACTTCATTATTTCTTCTCTTTACCAAGTTCTTTATATGTTCTACAACTACTCCCCTTGGGATATACTTCATTATTTAGCATCTTGTAGCATCTCTTCATTATACTCATTCTCCCCCTTTGGGTGTACACATATTCTTTCATCTTTGTTTCATACTCATCATCACTCCCCTATATAAATTCAATTTTCCTTTGACAACAATGCCAAAGATATCTATAAGCTTCATGAGAAACTTATAAAACCTTGTAGTTATGCATTGTGCCTTGCATGTATTGATTACATATTTTGCATCACATTCATTTTCACAACTCTAGAAGAGTTCCTAGAAAGAGTGAACTCCTACACAACTCCATAAAAATATGTTTATCAACCATGAATTGATGCAACATGCATCTTCACTTGGTGAACATTGGATAGGGGAATGACCCCTAATTTATCTCTTAGATACTCAAAATCATCATCTTTCTTGTACCATAAACCATATTCTTTAGTTCCCTTCAAATATCTAGATATTCTTTTTATTGTAGTCATATGTCTCTCCTGAGGATTGGCTCAAAATCTTGCTACTATTCCAATTGCATCTACAATATCAGGTTTGCTATGAACTACATATTGCAACATTCCAACCATATATTTGTACAACATTTCATTCACGTCTACCTATTTTTCTTTCCTAAACGATTTATATCCAATAACCAATGGTGTATTTATTGGTCTTGACTCATCCATGTCAAATATTTTTAGTATCACCTTGTTGTCTTTTTTACTAGGTCACATATATTCCTCCCTTAGTTTGATGAACTTGTAAACCAATAAAGAAATTTATCTCACCAAAAATAAGTATATAAACACCAAACATAGACATTTCAAACTCTTTACACATTTGATCATGAAATGACTTACACAAAAATTCATTTCCTTCAAATATAATATCATCCACTAATATTTTTGTTATCAATACCTTATCTTCAACTTCACTCTTCAAATATAGGTTAATGTTATTACTAGTTCTTAAAAAACCAATTCTAATAAAATGGGAATGTAATCTTTCATACCATGCTCGAAGTGCCTACTTCAATCCATACAATATTTGTGCAGTTTACATACCATGTGCTTCTAGTATTTCCCCAAAAATTATTTAGGTTGTTCAATGTAGATCTCTTCCTCTAGAATTCCATTTAAAATGTATACTTGACATCCATTTTTTAGACCTTGAATCTTTTTTATGCAACATATGAAAGTAGAGTTCTCACTCCTTCCAATCTTGCAACAGGAGAAAAGGTTTCACCATAGTAAATGCCTTCTTCTTGTGCATAACCTTTACATTTAAGTCTTTCTTTTTTGCTCACAACTTATCCTTTCTCATTCAACTTGTTCCTAAAAATCTATTTTTTTTCCGATCACATTCTTGTCTTTGGGCCTCTATGTCAATGTCCATGTGTTTTTCTTCTCAATATGATATATCACTTCATTCATTTCATTGATCTAATCTTCGTCTTCAAGAGCATATTTTATATTTCTTGACTCAAACTCAAAAATCAAGCATGTATTCTCTCTCAACCTAATTATTCTAATGACTCAAGCACTCTTATCTCCAATTATATGATTATGTAAATGATGCCTTCTCACAAAATTTTCTTAGATAGGCTTGGTTCTATGTTCTTCATTATTTTCATTGCTTGGTTGGGGTTCTACATTATGTTCTATGTGTTGGAAATATTCAAGATATGACAAGTTATTGAGAGGGGAGGGGTGAATTAGTAACTTTAAAATTTTCTTTTAAATTTACCACACATCCATCTATGCTACTGCATTCATTAGTACTAAAAGATAAAACATTCATCACACAAAAGAACACAATATTTTGATGACCCAGAAACCTTCCAAATAGAAAGTAAAACTGGGGTGGGGATGATACCCACAAAACTTCACTACGACAGTATAAAGTTGGCTTTTTAAGGCTTAAATTGACCACTTTTGGTGATCTACCCTATTAGGAGCACAAAGGACTGCTAGATCCGCCTTGTTAAAGGATTTACAAACATACAATGAAGTATGCACTCGGTTAAGAGATTTATACAAAGACTGTTAAGTCTATCTTTTTAAAGGATTTAGAAAACTAATTCACCTATTAAGATGAAGTAGTGGATCCACTTATAATTGACTTCTGATAAGATCCTTTATGCACTGATCACCTTATGTGATGGATATAACTTTTATGTCTCTGTATTGACCTTGTTGTATTCCTTGAACTACTTCTGATAATCCTTCACATGTAATTCTCAAAAATATTTCACATTACTTCTCTTCTTCTGTTTTAATTCATTTTATATCTTACAATACACCTTATATATATACCTTTCAAATTTACAAAATTGCAAGGTCGGCCAAAATACAAGTGAACAGATACATTAAAAAGTTGGCCCAATAGTAAATAACTCAGGTTCACTGAACTGACTCGGTGACCTTCTGATACACAGCATCCACTGCATTACTTGGCATCATCATGCACTTGGTAGAAGTGAAGACTCAGTCCATACTTATCACTCGATGTAGTTCTAAACTCAGTAACCACTAGTAACTCGGTAGATGTAGTGTCACTCGGTAGATACTGCTCACTGAGTTTACCTTGCTTCACTCGATAAACACTACTTCTTTCAACACTTGGTTTACACTAAATCTCCATGAAAAAAACTTACTACTTGGTAGACACTGTGAAGCACGGTAGACACTAAAAAGCTCGGTAGACACTGCTAGTCTTCACATTTTCTATATTCACTCGGTAGCTTCATGAATGCTTCGTGTGAATTGCTTAACTGTTAAGCTTACAAGGTAACCACTAAATGCTTGGTATAAACTATAGACTAAGTGATGAGCTCAGTAAGCATTCAAAATCAAACAAGTGTTGTCACTAATAAAAATACAACATAGTGCCAACAATCTCCCCCTTTGGCATTAGTGACAAAAACACTTATGAACCAAAACTTAATATGTTTATTGACATTTTGATTTTGATTTTTCAAAATTGATCTTTGTAAAGCTATTGTATATACATATCTTACATATCTCCCCCATACATATGGCATAATATATACATGGATTTTATCTATACATATATCAATTTATTTTCTTTCTTATTTCTCCACAAGTCTCTTTTACTCCCCCTATTCTCTTCCCTTGTTCATCTCATACTCCCCCTTTTTGACAATAATACCAAAGAGTATATATAATAAATTCAAATAGAGACACTAAAATGTGAGAAATTCAAAGTGTACCTTGAGAATAAGATAAAATGTCTTATCCCAATTTTCTTGCAAAATTTTACAGGTGGAGAGTGCCACTTGAACTTCTATAGAAAGTTCAAGAATATGATCTACTATAGAAAAATTATTGTCTTGGATCAATGTTTTTGAATAAGCAATATGTTTTTGCATTTGGTCCATAATTGGAAGGATCATATTCTAGATGTCAATCAGTGTAGACCTGATCCTGGCTTCCTCTCTCAATAGCTATACCTACATTTCTGGCAAAAAGTTCACCTTCATGTGATGTGATGAGCCTAAACTAGGGTCAAGCTGTAACTTTTGAGCACTTTCCTTCATGTCGACATCAACATTATTTAATTTTTCTTTAACATCCTTGGTATACTCGATAACATCACAAAGCTTCCCAAAAAGTAATGTTACATTTGTAAAAGATTGCTCAAGGTTGCTCAAAATTGTGGATAATTCTACCTACTTTATTGCAATGTTCTGAGCAATGTGCTCAAGCATCTTATTGTCAAATTTCTTCTCTACCTTTTCAATGAGCTTCTCTTCGCCAAAAGTGTCCTCATTGAACTTATTTATAGCCTCCTTTAATTGTAACAAAATGTGTTGAGATGGATCAACATCAACACCTATAGCTCTAGTAATTATGTTTTTGGCATTCTCGATTATTGTGAATTCTCTATCCCTCTATTCTCTTAGCTACTTCTGCCTTGCCTTTTTCTCTAAAAGCTAACTGACCAATCTCATTTCGTTGGCTGAGGCAGTGTCCAAATCTATCTTGGAAATAATAATTTCATTATCCAAGTCTATATCTTCATCAATTTCCTTACCATTAAGTAGAATTTTTAGAGGAGTCTTTGTTTTTACTTCAGTGCTTACTTCCTTGGATTTAGAAATAGGCACAATAGTTGATATAGATGGACTGGCAGAAAAAACTTGAATTGGTCCAACTAGAGGAAAACTGAGAAAAGTACCAATTGTATCCAAAATTGGTGTTCTTCCCAAAAATGATGTACCAATAGGTAATGTACAAGCTGGAATATTTACAATTGAAGAACTAAAAGAAATTGGTGCAGTTAGAGTTGTGGTAGACAAAATTGTAGAATGAGCTGGTAGACTTACTGTACATGGAGTAGAAGAAGTTTATATAGTTGTGGAACTGACAGTTGCGCACATTGTTGTGATGGATTACTCAGGTGCTGATGAAGAGGGCTACAGCTTGGTAGATGAAGTAACTAATACTTCTATTGAAGATACCTAGAGCTGTGAGGTGGCAAGAGCAGATAATATTTCTGATGTAGATGCAATTAATCCTACTAAAGTTGACTCCAACCCTGATGATGTTACCAGCTTAGGTGTAGAGTGAGGAAGGGAAGCAATGACTTCTGCTACAATCTTCATTGGATCATCTTCTTCATCAACTTCCTCCTTGTCTTCCTCTTCAGCTTCTTCCCCTTTCTCTTCATCATCAGCCCTTAGTGTCTGATAATCTTCAACATCAATAGTAGCACATGGAGTGTTGTCATCTTCTTCATCATCACTATCACCATCATCATCCTTGATCTCAACTAGATCATCACTAGGCTTATGCAGATGATAGATATTCTTCCACATGTTTCTTTAATCTCTTACAACATGCTCAATGTCTTTAATTAGAATCAAACATGTGTGAAATTTGATCATTATTTTACCTTCATTATTATTCATGGCTTCCTTTACTTCTACCTCAGTAAGATTTGGTAATAGCTTCTTCAAGGATTGCTCATAGATGTCCTTGGCTATCTGTATGGCTGACTCCCACCTCGGTTGCAATCTTACTAACAATTCTTTTGAGATCTGAGGAGCAATCTAGTCTAGGGAATATTTCCACTTTCCCATTTTGGTGAGTACTAGCTCCTCAATCTGCATCTTCTTGGCATCAGTTCTAGTTTCAAACTTTAAAGTCTTGAAGTTTGTGATGCCAACTCCTTCTTCCATCTATTTTAGCCTTTCTTGGAAGGTAAGTTAGGGCTTGTTGAATATTATTTCACCTTTATCTTTGCCTTTTCCTCTCCTGGTGAAAACAGTTGTGGAGGCCTTTGGAGGTTTAGTAATGATAACCCTCCCTTTCTTCTTTGTTGGCTCTGCCTCCTTTTCTAATTCTTTCTCTTTGTCTTCTTTTTCTTCATCCTCTTCTTCATCCTCTCCTTTTCCCTCAGTAATCATTAAGGGACCAGTGGCAGTTTTCATCTTAGCAATCTTCCTCTTACCTTTGCTGATTGCTTGAGGTAGCTTAGTTTCCAATTCAATTATGGCTTTTGCCTCATCATTAGTGCCAAAGATTGGTTGCTTTGGATCTACAGGCTCATTTACTAGTGCTTCGATGATGTCCCTGGTTTCATCAATATTGACCTCATAAGGGAGAGGTTTCATCCATGCAACTCGAGACCTGCCTGCCTGAATGTATACTCTATCACAATCTACCATGAAACATACATCATCTTTATAATCCTCAACAATTTTAGGAGGAATCATGAACCTATTGTTCATTCTTTCTTTGAAGTCTTCAAATAATTTTCCATTATGCTATCAAATTTTTCACCCATTTCTGCTATAAACTCATTTATCTGATACAAAATGAGAACATCATTTCTCCATCTGACAGAACCTTTGGATGGAAAGAATTTTTGCACATAAAAGAAGAGACATTTTAATAAAGAACCAAATTTGTAGGGATTATTCTTTGATGACATGATGTTATCCATATTCTTGTTTAGTTGCTTCAGTAGTAGCTCTGACAAGTCAAATTCCAAGTTTTTCTTCACAACTTTGAATGCTAAGTCTACTGCCTCACATGGAACACTATTTAAATGACTAGAACTGTACATTTTGTGGGAAATTACATGAACTCTAAACCTCAGCTCCACATCAATAATGGTGCTAATTTTCAAACCTCTACCATCCCACTCAACTAGGGTTTTCTTCTAGAGTTCATCATGGGTTTTCTTCTGGAGTTCATCATGACCTAGGGTTTTGGTGGATTTAGCTTTGCTCAGAATGGAAGGCCAATAATCTTGTGAATCATCTTTTTGGTGATCAATATGGGTTGCTCCAACCATAACTGACCATTTTGTACATGGCTAAGAAAATACCTAATCCATTTTATCTAAAAGCTTCTTGGCAGGTGTGATATGTGTGTCAACCCTTTTGTTTCCAAATGCTTATGCTTGGGTTTCAATGAGCCATCAACACGCAATTCTTCTAAAGCACTATCAATTTATAAGGTTCCTATCTCTTGAATTGAACACTTAAAATGAGTGTGGATATCGTTAATCAGAAGTACCTTCTGTGGAATTTGTGATTGTGTGCCATTAGGGTCGAGTGCCTCTGCCACTTCTAGAACTAACTTGAAATTTGGTGCTTTCCACTCTACACCCTTGACCAAGATCTCTGATCCTCTTTTCACCTTGCTACTACTGGTGCTTCTGGATGCCATTGCTACTCAGTAAGTGATGGAAATTTTTTGAACAAATTCCCTAGCTGCAAATTCGCTCAAAATCACTTGGAATCGCTTAAATGCACTAGGAAATCTCTTTGCTCTAAAGACACAGTGAAAAAATGAAGTTGAATTATGCCCTTTTTGATGAAAATTCACCATTAATTCTAGGTACCATACTGATGTAGTGTGTGACAGATTGCCATCCACTAACCTAACTTGGCAAGAGTATCAACTCGGTAGACAAACCAAATTCCTTTTACTCTCGACCTTGCTTGATAAGGTTTTTAACCAATTTTTCTTGATGGAGTTTGATGAAATTCGATGAAAGATAACCTTTCTGTGATCCTGGTGTATCTAGAATACTAATTGGATCATTTGTGTTCCTCATATTTCTTGGAACTGCTTATGATTTTCTTGCTGAGTACAACTCCAACACATTCTTAGGAATTTAGTTTGAGGGGATAGAGTCACCCACTTCTTGAGTGACTTCACTTCCATGATTTGAGCTTGTATCCTCAGTAGATTTAGGAATCCATTGCTGCTTCATTTGTTTCCTTATGTTGTCAGCCCTTTCTTTCTTTTTATCTTCAACTTTTCCTATATTCATGCAATTTTTAGCTATATGAAAGAGGTCAATGCATGTGTAACACCTTATAGTAGTATCCTTCTTCCTTAGGTGATGCCTTGCATAATTTATACTAGTGTGTCCATATTCTCCACAATAATGACATATGCACCAAGTATTGTAGTCCCATCCAAATATTGCCTTTACAAATTGTTCAGTTGGATTGAATGATTTGGATCTGCATTGAGATGCCTTGTGACCATGTTTTTTGCATTTGTGACATTTACCTTCAAATTTTGGTTTCTCCTTGCATTTATTGGCTTTGTGACCATGCTTATTGTAGTTGTAGCACTTTCCATTGAATTTTTCTTTTCCATTGCTTCAGCATTTGTTTGATGTATGACCAATTTTCCCACAATGATTACATGAGGTTTTTTTATTCCTTTTTGCACATTGCTTGGAAGATTTACCCTGTTCTTCATTGTATCCAAGTCCTACTTTAGCTTTTTGCCTTTGAAGATTCTACTCATTTTGTTGATTCAATTGATTCATGTCTTCTTGTGATTTCAAAATTCTTTCATTGATTTTTTTTCAGCATTTAGGTCATTCTTCAATTTTTCAATGATTTTCTTTTCACATCTCATTTCTCTCATTATTCTTTCATTGATTTCCTTTTATAATTTAGATCACTTCTTATTCTTTCATTATATGCTTTGAGAATTCTGATTTCTTCATTTGCTTCAGTGATTTGATCAATAAGGTCTTCATGCTGAGTGGATTGATCTTGTTTTTCATTGTTTCTTGCCTCCAAGTCTTCATTTGCCTTATTTCTTTGTTCCAAAATTTCACATAGCCTAATTGATTGGATTTCTTGTTCTCTTTTGGGTTTCCTTACTTCTTCTTACAGAGAGCCATTCTTTGCTAGGAGTTCCTTGATTGCCTCATTACCTTCATTTGAGTTGCTTGATGGAAAAAAGTCTTCAACATACTGACGGTCATCCATTTTTCTTGCAAGTTCTTTTCTTCTTTTCAAGGATTGGGAAAGATGCTACTTTGCTTCTTTGAGTTGAGCTATGGCCATCTCCAGATCTACCTTTTCATTTTCAATTGCCTTGTCAAGTCTAAATATCTCCATTTGTCCTTAGATCTTTGCTCAAGCTGCCAAACTTTTATCCTAAGAACCACAATGCTCTAATACCAATTATTGAAAATATTCAAGATATGACAAGTTACTGAGAGGAGAAGGGTGAATCAGCATCCATCTATGCTACTGCATTCATTAGTATTGAAAGATAAAACATTCATCACACAAAAGAACACAATATTTTGATGACCCAGAAACCTTCCAAATAGATAGTAAAATTGGGTGGGGATGATACCCACAAAACTTCACTACTATAGTATAAAGTTGGCCTGTTAAGGCTTACATTGACCACTTCTGGTGATCTTCCCTATCAGGAGCACAAAGGACTACTAGGTCCACCTTGTTAGAGGATTTACAAACATACAATGAAGTATGCACTTGGTTAAGAGATTTATACAAAGATTGTTAAGTCTACCTTGTTAAAGGATTTAGAAAATTGATTCACCTATTAAGATGAAGTAGTGGATCTACTTACAACTGATTGCTGATAAGATCCTTTATGTACTAATCACCTTATGTGATGGATATAACTTTTTTGTCTATGTATTGACCTTGTTGTATTCCTTGAACTCCTTCTGATAATCCTTTGCATGTACTTCTCAAAAATATTTCACATTACTTCTCTCTCTTTTTTTGATTCATTCGATATCTTACAATATGTTGGTGTTTGAAAACGTTACAAGTTTTCAATTACCCTGATGAGAACGAAACACATCTAGGGGCAGCTAACTCCCATTTTCAACATGCCCATTCAGACACCAAGCCAACTATAAGGCATGACCCTTCTTCTTCTTCAGGCTTTGCAAAACCTATGCGGGTAGACCTATAGATCCTTTATATGGTTCCAGTAAAAGATAGAAATCACATTTGGAATCGCGTTTGAAAACTGATCAAACGGATTCTTCATAAGCTAAAACTTGGAACATAACAAGTCTCTGACGTCTATAATGCAACACAAAAGGAAATTTAGCATTTTAGTCAACTGGGTCAAAGTTATAGCACATCAAACGATGCTTCCCAAAAATGTGTGCAAAGCACATTAGCATGAAAAATTTAAATGATCAACTTTGAGGGATTCAAAACCTAGTCAAATGGATTCGAAATGACTCAAAATTTGAAACATAGGTTATTAGGTACGGATACTAGACACTCTCAAAGGAGTAATTCATGATCCATTTCTGGGTGTGAGATATTTAGGTGCAAACACAACCTCCTGTCACTGTTTGATACTAGGGCAGAATTGCAAATTTGACAAATGCTTGAAACAGGACTTCGCCAAATGACTCAGAAACTCAATTTAACTTCATGAAATGCTTAGGCATGCTGAATGAAAGGTGCTAGAAGCATTAAACACCTTAGGGATCTCAGATGGATAGTCAGGTACATAGATATTAAAAGCATTTGTAGGGCTCAATTTTTTAATGGTGCTCAAAATTGACCATGCAATTTTGAGTGCCAACAGTGGCTCTGTCTGGGGATGCATGCCCCTTGTGGGCATGGCAAGGATTTAGGTCTCTGGGAGAAGCAGACCATTTGCAAAAACTTCAAAACTTCTCTCTCGAATAGCTTTATTGAAAGCAAAAACAACTACAACTACTATGTACACATGATGGCCCCGAACTTAGCAAAAACTTTTACCTCTGTCATAAACCTTATTTTCATTTACATTCTCCAGAGGTAAACTAAAATTTTCATTATCATTTGTTTCACCAATCAGATCAGCATACTGAAACAAATAACTTGGCAAAACAAAACAGCTTCCTTCATTCTCATAGTGCATATAAAAATCAAAGACCATTTCCTCTTCATGCTCACTATGAGAAAAAGCATCAACATGCTCATGACTACACAAACTGAACTGAGAATCAAAATCCAACAACGATTCATGCATGCTGATCGGAAACACAAAAACTTCATAATCTACATCATTCACCAAGTTGCAAACATCAAAAACTTGCAACTCACCTTGTGTCTCCGGCTGCAAAGAGTATTTGGAATCTGATTGTTGCCTACTTGCAGTCATATCATTTACTAAATCAGATTCATCTTTCACTGAGAACTCTTCACATTCTTCAAACAACTGATTAGTCACCAAAATTGAAAACTCATTTTGAAAGTGCTGATCTAAACTATGTTGATCACTATCATTTTCTTCATCTAACTGAAAATTAGAATACACCTTGAACTTATCTTCACAAGACTTATCAGCACATGAAGAAAATCTATAACCTGATTGACAATATTCACCGGGTTCCTCTTTATCATATGAAACATCAAAACAATGTTCAACAAGATCAACATAAAAAGAATCTGAAACAGAATTAACCTTCCCCTCATTAACATTCCCTACATCCAGCAAATTGTCATGTGAAAAAGCATTTAAGGTTCTATTATATACACCTCCAAAGTCTAACAAAGATTGTTCGGATTCTACCTCTTTTTCCACATCAAACTTTGGGGAATTGATTTGACTGAATAAGAAGTATTATGAAAGAACATATGAAGATCCTTAGAGATATTTACGTGCTTTTCAAACTCACGAGCCAACAAAACAGAGATTTCATCATAACTCAAGAAGACTGCCTCACAAATCTTCTCCTAGTTGTGATTGTCATCTAGACAACATGAAGAACTTACAATAGGAAGATGATTAGTGTAACAATTTGGAAAATTAGAATTATTACAACATTCTTTCTTATCATGGCAATCATTCCCCTTACTGTTGTTACAAATTTCTTCAACTTCATATTCACTGTAACAAAGTTTATCTTCTCTTTTATATCCATCTTTTTCATGCTGATTGTTGTTACTTGATTCATTAACATTTGAACCCATCTCTTCACGATCGGAAGATAGATTATATTGCTCTATGAATTCATTATATTCATTGCTACCTTGGCTTTCAGCACATTCATTATCATTAGAAGACATGTCATGAAATCTATAGTCACCACTTTCCATCTCCTCAATGAATTTTTTGATTTGCAAAATTATTTGTAACCTTATAGGTGCTGGCCAATTAATTGAATTGGGTACTAGAACATCAAGGAAAATACTAGGCAGTGAAGATTCCTCAGGTCTACAATGAAAAGGCATCTTATTGATTACTGACTTAAGCCTTAAATAAAATTCTTCAACACTTAAACCTTGAATACTTCCTACCTCAATTCTTAAAAGATTGACAATCCTTTGATAAACCAGTCTATTCAACATAGCAATGTTATTATTCACAATTTCCAAACTCTCAGAATTTGGCAAACTAATCTCAGATCTGAGATCTAACTCCGTTATAGAACAAAATTTCTACCTCTTCCTTCTAGTGCTGAAAAATCACTTAATAGAGGCACTGATTCTTTAAACACTTAACTTCCATGAAAAGAAACATGAAAATCAAAATACCTCAAGTGTTGATGCTGAACTTCGATTTGCTGATTTGGCACACGTGCAAGACTGAAAATCCTTTACATCATTGATCAAAACTTTGTAGAGCTGCCACCTCTTTACAAGAGGAATAAAATAACCATTGTTGTGATCTACTTTTACATTTCAATTATTTATAACAGCAGATTGCAAATAGCACTTTAAAACTTGTCAAGAATTTAAAACTTCCTTTCCAAGATCTATCAACAATCTCAGATTTGCCCATACAACCGAAAGTCCTTCAAAATTTTGTAATGAAATCAATTAGGAACAACTGGTACAGAGATTTGAGAGTCGCCACTCACGCTTTGTGAGAAATAAAACATAATTTGTCACTTGACAAATCTGAACCAGACCTTCAATGTAGGAAAAACTTGCAGATCACTAACATCTTGAAAAGAATTTACACTTTATAAATTGAATTCTTGACTTTGAAACTTTCTCAATAGTATTTGCAAACTGAACTGATTGAAGATGGACCTATGACAGTCATAGCACACAATTTTCATCCAATTTTACAACATACTGTTGATAATGAATAAAGCTTAACTGGGGAACATGAAACTTCAGCAAGGAAAAGGAACACATCTTGCTCCAGATTTGCTATATCCAATCTATTTCATGGCAGAGATTTTGGTTCTTTCTATATGCAACTCCCCAGCGGAGTCACCATTTTGTTGGTGTTTGAAAATGTTACAGGTTTTCAATTACCCTGATGAGAACAAAACACATCTAGGGGCAGCTAACTCCCATTTTCAACATGCCCATTTAGACACCAAGCCAACTATAAGGCATGACCCTTCTTCTTCTTCAGGCTCTACAAAACCTAGGCGGGTAGACCTATAGATCCTTTATATGGTACCAGTTGTCAAAGCATACACTAAATCTAATATGAAGCAGATAAAACCCTTATTTCTCCTGATAACTCATGAAATAGCATCAATCTATAGTAGCTAAATGCAGATCTAGGAATCTCAGAAGCTGAGTGAGGGCATTCTATTATAGCTCTTCAACATGAAAGGGGAAAAGTGTTTGATTAATGATGTTGATATCAGCAAGACCCAAATACGAGCAACAAAATCTAGTGATCCTATTTCTGATCAATGCCTTATCTATTGGGCAATTAAATGAATTATAACCATACATCTTTTTGAAATCTGAGACACATTACTACATCCAGATCCCTAATCTATCCTTCACCTTGTGAACAGACATCTGCTTCAGATTTGAATCTCATACTCAAATTATCCCACCATAAAATCTGCAAACCCTATGATAAATACCAATCAATTACATCGCTCTTTTATCCATATGCAAGACATTTTAACCACATACATTCCAAAATGAGATGCAACCTAATCTATGATCCTTGATCACAAACTAGAAAGATTACAGATCCATAAACAGGGGACAAGACTCAAATTGAATTTGAAAACTTTTGTTGTATTTTATTCATTCTCCTTGAAAACGAATACATGAAAGACATACAGAAAATAAATCATAGATCACCTAATAGAAAAGAACTTTCTGCATAAAACATACATGCTGCTCAATACAACAGAGAAATGCTGAAGAATGGAGGTGGAATCACAGTTCTGGATCCAAAGAAGTGGTCTCACAGAATGACTGTAAATTTCCTACCGACAATGGTTTCATAGTCACAAAAAATGGGAACCCTTACAAAGAGAAAGAAAAAGATAGATATAGCAAGGAGGAAATCTCGAATTTGTTGTGAAGATGACAAGTGTCCACTTGGAATTCCATCGCTTGCAACTAAATCACTTATTTCATCTTTCTACCTCTTTGATTTCATTTGATCTAATTTTGTTTTCATCATTTCTTGTAACAAACTTGAAAATATCCTCTGTTTAATGATGAAAACCCCTTTTGCATCCAAAATATATGATTTGCCTACTGAAATGCTAGTGAAATTTTAGTTTTTACTAAATGAATCTGAACCAATTTCGACCCAAACTGAATTATCACTGCCTTTTAATCATATTCATTTCATTACTATGTTAGAAATTGGTTCTGATCTTTGATTACCTAAATATAGTTACAATCTGGGAACCTCAGAGAAAACCTAGTATAGCTCGAACACATTGCTACCTGTGCAAAATCTGACTCCATATTCGGAAAATTTGGATTCTCCCGGTTCCAACGGTATACTGCATTGCCTAATTCAAACAAAAATTGCCCCTATTATGACCATTTGAAAAACAAGCCTCCATGACTGAATCGGAACATTAAAATTCAAAAATTTAAAATTTATATAGTCAAGACTATATAAAAAATTTAAATTTATTCAAAACTTTCAATATGTGCTTAAAAGCTTTCTAAACTTTCACTTTTGAATTTATTCCTCTCTGCACCCGCCACTTGTCGCAACTTGATTGGCTATGAAATATCTGAGATATTTTAAATTAATTAATATTTTAATATTAATTAATATTTTTAATTCCTTCACTTCCATCTCCCTTTACGTTCTCATAGGAATGAGATACTAATATTTTATTAACATTCCCCATATCCCGTAACCCCGAAAATCTCCAAATTTTGCTTCCCATCCATACGCTCAAAGCTTCCTATTACGTTCTCACGACCCGAACGTAGCATCGAAGATCTTGAAAAATTGGTCTACGCCCCCATGCAAAGCTGGAACTGCTAGAGAGTCGTAATAACAATTTGTTTTACTTCCGTTCTTATGTTGAGCGTATCAACATAAACCTTCAAATGTCTCCTCGTAACCATCCGGTCAAGCCTTCACGGGTTTACACTAACACCCGTAGCACCGAAGCCCTTTCAAAATTTCGTTACGTTCTTATGCCACTAGATCCTGTGTCGTAATAGCTTAAAGGTTTGAAATTTGCCTCCTGCTCTCATGTCACGTTGCCATTGTTTGAGAGAGTCAACACTCATTGACCTTGAATCCTGCACGCCCCTCCATTCTTGTCTGAGCCGCAAAAGTTGTGTGGCTTTGGCGCTGCTTGATATGGTTGCGTTAGGTTATTTAAAAACCCTTTTGACCTGCTACACCCCAAATGTGGGATTAAAAGCTTAGTGGACACGTTACAGACAACCTGTGTGTGAAGCTCCTTATTTCATGTCTGCTCCCTGCTTCCTTTCAACTGTGATCCCCAACATTTCCTGGCACTTCAGGTGTAAGTGCTCCCTTGTTAAAATGGATGGTTCATCCTTGTCTTAATATGCCGACATCTCTACTTTTTCTTACTGTATCCGCTCCACTCTCACGTTAGGCCAGACTTGTTGTTTATATATTCCTTTCAACATGGGAGCTGCTCCTTTTATATGTCGTTGACTACCATACTCCACTTCTAGATACCCTGTAATTTCCTTTGGTTGCTCTGTAAATTCAGCGTGGAATCTCTACTCTTTTAATTGCATGGATTTTCTTTGAAACTCATGGGTTTTACTCTTAATTCCTCCACTACTCTGGTGTGGGTTTATTCCTGTCTTTAGCTGCCAACTGGTTCATTGTTGTGTAGGCTCCTCTCTTTAACAATAGTCACCCCCTCAAGGACTGCGGCTTCTCCAACTCTTATGGCATGAAGTTCTCTTTAATACTTGCGCTAATTTCCATTTCTTTGGCACTCTCTATTTTTTGGCTGCGGCTCCACTTTATACATCAGTCTACTCTTCTTTAGTATTGTTGAACGTGGTAGCTCTTTGACCCGCGGCTTATTACTTGTGTGATCTTCATGATGGGATGGCTTCCAAATTTGCTCATTCTTCTTGGCCACATTTTTCTCAAGTCTCAAGTCTACTTGCCTTTGCTTTGACCTGCATGAGCTTTGCCCCTATTTGGAGATGGCTTGGGCCTTAAGAATGTGTGAATTCTCTCCTGGCAATGGGTTCCTTCCTCTTGCTTGCATGCAGAGCTAGTATTTCATGCCATTCTTTCCTTTTAGCAGCGACCTCGATTGCCCTCTCAATGCGTGAGCTCCTCTTTGTCTTGGATGCAAGCTATTCTTCAGCAAATTTGTGTATTGGTTCCCTAATCTCTGTGGCTTTAGGTATGGCCTGCGTGTGGAGTGCTCCTTCCTCCTTTTAAAATGACACCTTGTTCTTTTTACTTTAGCGCCTCCAAATGTTCCTGCAATGGGCACCTCTTCAAATGGCATCTTTTATTAATTAACATGGATCTGTGAGCTACAGACATTGCTTAAATGTGGGCTATCTTTTCTGGGTCAGTAGCCTCCAAACGGCTCTTCTATTCCTGACGTGTGAGGCATGTTTTTATCATCAGCGGGTTTCTTTTCCTTTTAGGCATGAAGATTGATGGGCTATGTTGGAGTTCTTAAAAAGTGGCAACTATATTCCTTGAATCTAAGCCGCTCCCCTGCTGATGACGCCTTTGAATGCAGATTTGCTGCTCATTTGGTCTTTTCCTTATCACTGTGGATTTGTCTTTTGTTTGGGCGTCACTCTATCTCTAGCGGCTTCATTTCATCCAATCTCCTGCCACTTTTTCACAGTGATTACTATCATCTGTAACTTCTGAAAGAACTTTAGTGTGTGTCATTTTTTGCAATGACTTCTTGGCATATTTTCTTCCAGCAAGATGTGATTCAAAATCACCCTAAGAATTGATAACTATATTGTATGCAACACATTCCTTAATTCTTGATTGATTTGATTTCAATGACAGTGTTCCCCTTCCATCATTTGCTGCTCCATTCATGGATTTACTAAGCTCTTAAAAGAGATGCAAAGATCAGGATTCAAAATGTCTATAAGCCTATTGAAATCCTCATCATTCACATACTCTTGACTTGCAAATTCAGATGGCAATTCTTGTGTCTCTGGCTCCATGTTATCATTCTTACTGACAGAAGTAAGGTGAATATACTCTCGGTTAGACCTTCCCTGCAAAGAATCCATTGACCCATCAAAGCCAACATTATCATCAATTTTACCAATCTGGTATAATTAATCGAGCCCCAAAGCGGGCTTGGCTAAAAAAATTTGTTTCCAGACAACTGATACTCCAAACTAGTCCATTGATTATCTCAAACTAACTGGAATCCATTTTGATCACTGATTGATCATTAAAAAACCCAATGTGTCACTTTTTTCCAACTGTGAATCTAATGCTAGGAGGTCCATTGACTGCCTTTAAAAATTGACCCGAACAACTAACCAAGCTCTCAAACTCGAGATCTCTTTTCTCTTTGACATGTTCAACAGGCCTACTAGATCTCGTTACATGATGACATCAGGGTCAAAAGATATTGACCCCCGAAGTTGCCAACTTAAAATCATCTGCAAATAAACATGTCAAAAAGCTAGAAATTGCATTTGGAAATGGCCTGGAAAACTGAGCAAATGGGCACATGGGGAAATGAAAACTAGGGCACTCATTCTCTATCATGAAGACATTATGGACCTACGATTTAGGCTCACAAAGAATAACTGGGCAAATTTAGAAAGCATCTGAAGTTGGCTACCTAGATTTGCAGGACAGGAAACAATGACAACATAACAATTTTTACAAACGGAAAGACCCTGGAAAAGTGTGCAAACAGATTCGTCAAGATTTGAAAACTGACACACTTAGAGTATTTTTAGTGGACAACGCAATAGTACAATCCATTCGATCTTGCCAGTCACGGATTTCAAGTTATAACGCCACGAATAGGGGTACTGACAAATCTGCAAGTGTTGACACCAGTAAAAGATAGAAATCACATTTGGAATCGCGTTTGAAACGAATTCATCATAAGATGAAACTTGGAACATAACAAGTCTCTGACATCTATAATGCAACACAAAAGGAAATTTAGCATTTTAGTCAACTGGGTTAAAGTTATAGCACGTCAAACAGGGCTTCCCAAAAATGTGTGCAAAGTACATCAGCATGAAAAATTTAAATGACCAACTTTGAGAGATTCAAAACCTAGTCAAACGGATTCGAAATGACTCAAAATTTGAAACATAGGTTATCAAGTATGGATACTAGAGGAGTAAGTCATGACGCATTTTTGGGTGCGAGATATTTAGGTGCAAACACAACCTTCTGTCGTTGTTTGATACTAGGGAAAAATTGCAAATTTGACAAATGCTTGAAACAGGACTTCGCCAAATGACTCAGAAATTCAATTTAACTTCACGAAATGCTTAGGCATGCTGAATGAAAGGTGATAGAAGCATTAAACACCCTAGGGATCTCAGATGGATAGCCAGGTACATAGGTATTAAAAGCATTTGTAGGGCTCAATTTTTCAATGGTGCTCAAAATTGACCATGCAATTTTGAGCGCCAACACAATATACCTTACATATATACCTTTCAAATTTACAAAATTGCAAGGTCGGCCAAAATACAAATGAACAGATACATTACAAATTTGGCCCAATAGTAAATAACTTGGGTTTAGTGAACTAACTCGGTGACCTTTTGATACACGGCGTCCACTGCATTACTCAGCATCATCATGCACTCGGTAGAAGTGAAGGCTTGGTCCATACTAATCACTCCATGTAGTTCTGAACTTGGTAACCACTAGTGACTTGGTAGATGTAGTGTCACTTAGTAGATACTACACACTGAGTTTACCTTGCTTCACTCAATAAACACTACTTCTTTCAATGCTCGATTTACACTGAATCTCCATGACACAAACTTACTGTTTGGCAGACACTGTGAAGCAAGGTAGACACTAAGAAGCTTGGTAGACACTATTGGTCTTCACATTTCCTATATTCACTCGGTAGCTTCATCAATTCTCGATGTGAATTGCTTAACTACTAAGCTTACAAGGTAACCACTGAATGCTCGATATAAACTGTAGACTAAGTGATGAGCTTGGTAAGAATTCATAATTGAATAAGTGTTGTCACTAATGACAAATACAACATAATGTCAACACTGTGTGCCTTACTTATGGCTTAGGTACTTCATGTTATTTCTCGATGGTTTTCTGTTGTTGTTTGGTAATCCCTTACCGTGGCTCAATTTGGTGCTCGAAAAAGGTGCCAAGTGCTCATTCTTGGACAAGAATAAATATGTTGTAGTCTTTAGGTTCTTTCTTTCTTTCTACATCATTTTTATCTATAAACTCATCAATTCTCACATTTGTGCTTTCAACCATAGTATTAGTCACATTATTCAAACACTTATATGCTTCACTCCTAGTATAGCATCCTATGAATATCCCTTAATCTCCTCTTGAATCAAATTTTTCATTTCTAACATTCTTATGAATATAACACCTACTTCCAAAGATTTTGATTCCATGCTCAATACAAAAGTTAGTAAAATCATCAGACATTAATTCACCACCACTATTAGATATCAAATATTTCAACTTCTTACCAATTTTATTCTCAACACTTGCCTTATAATATTTGAATATTTGAAATGTATCTAAATTAACTTTTAGAAACATCACAATCATCATTATGGAGTAATCATAGATAAATAGAATAAATTTCTATGACCATAATGACTTTCAACTTTCATGGGACCAAAAAGATCAATATGGACCAATTCTCATATATCATTATATGAGTGTGACCTAATTGAGAAACTTGACTTAGTCATCTTGCCAAGTTGGGATTCTTTACACATAGCATTATCAAGTTTATGCAAGTTTAGTAAACCTCTCAGTTTCTTCTTCCTACTAACTTTAATCATATTATCAAAATTCACATTACAGAGTCTCTTATGCCATAACCAAACATCTTCAAATTTAGAAAATAGGAATACACTTATAGTAGGATCCAAGTAAAATAGGTTGCCTCTTTTTTGTTCACTAGTACTAATCGATTCTCCATCAATATCAACAAAAAAATCACCTTTTTGTTCAAAAACTCCAATCAATGGTCTGTGTTGTTCAATTGTGCAACACTTAACAAATTTTGTTTCAAATCTTGAATGCAATAATCATCATCACATTTATTATTAAACATAGAATATCATTTCCAAGCTTAAAAAATCCACCATCATACTCTTCTAGTTTATCAAACTTATCAATATCACTAGAGATGTGACTAAACACCAACAATAACCCAATTTCTATTCTTACTAACATGATGTTGGTTAATAATTTGTCCTCCTATTAGATTTGATAATTTTGACTCTTTGATACCCAATTTTTGGAGAAACAAAAGGATGTTTACGAACAACTAGGTTAGTGTATATACTTTATCATTGCCCTCTAAATTTATTAGGTATAGCTTGTAGAAGTTGATGAAAGCCAACTTCATAGTGCGCCAAGATCACCTGCATGCAAATAACCTATCGAAGAGAAACCAAAGGAGGAAGGAGCAAGACCTTGGAGAAACTAAACGGACTTGAGAGAAAAATATTCCAACAAAGAAAAATGAATTTTCTATACAATATTCTCAATGCCAATATGTTGTTATGAAATACAATGAGAGAGCTCGAATATAAAGGCCTCAAGGAAGCTTCTAGAAGAAGCTAGAAGATGCTAGGAGATAAGAACGACAACTAAGAATACATCCATGAAAAGAGGATTACCCTCCAAGTAGGTAAAAGGATAAGTATGACAAGTTGTTAACAACACATATACAAACTTTTATGTTGTCAAAAAGTCAACACATAAAGCTATGCTAACTCCTAGGTGACAACTAATGTCTAATGCATTTAACCTAAGTAAACTTAAGTAAAAGTATAAATAATAATAAATAATTATTTACTCTAACACCCCCCCTTAAGTGCAACTTAGGGGAATGCACTCAAGATCACAAAAGCTAAGATGAAATGTAGGATGGGTCCCGGCAACAAAGCCATGTTAGGTACCCATGAACAAATGCATAAGAAATGCAAAGCAATATCTATAAACCAGAGACAAAGGAGAAAACCCAGTGGGAAAAACCCTTCTCCAAAAAGAGATAGTTGAAAACCTAGTGAAGGATTGAAGAAGCCTCCAACTAGAGGAATGTCCCAGAAAATAGGAATAAGAAGATCATGAAGAGCATCACTGAAGCATGAAGAAGCTACAAAATCTGTCAAAAATAAACTGCTTGTCTGAAGAACCTCTATGAAAATAGAAGGCATGAACTGAGAGTGTCTATATGGTGAATGATCCATCTCACCGAAATGCATAGCTAGCCAGCCATTACAATTTCCTAGTATATAGGATCATGTACTAAATACATAGCTCACACTAATGAACCATCGAACCAAGGAAGCATTAGAAACAATAGAATAACCCCCCCTTAATGCAAATGGGGTGAGGTGACAAGCAACAAAGAAAGTGAGCCAAAGTCCCCTGCAAAAAGAACCAAGAATAGCGAGAGAGAGTGAGAGGTACAAACACTTATAAAGGCATGTGTCACTGACACAACATGGGGGAAAAAGGAAGAGGGTACAAAAGTGGTAAACAACTATTCCCCCCATGGCACTTTATAAACATAGTGCGAGTACAACTATCTCAAAACAACATTCATGAACGTGAAATGCAAGAGTGGAAATTTATCTCAGTGAGTTAGCATAAAGATGCTTACAAATGATATCAGCAATGATTAGAAAGGGAAAAAAGCTGATACAAAAGATAGTACAGCCCCAAAAAAATGATCACATGTCATGAAAATGATCTTCGGACCTAAAACACCCAAGATATCCACCATGGAGAAAAAAATGCCAAAATCATGATAAAAAGAGCAAGGGGATAAATTTCAAGGAAATGATAGAATTTTTGAAAAGTAGATAGAACTAGCTTTCCAAAAATATAACGTTTTCAAAAAATAGAGATGGGATGCACAAGATATGCTTGTCGGAGTGAAAAATATAACATCCAACTTTGACTACAAAAATAGGCAACTAAATTGTATCAAAACTGAAAAATACCTACACCAATGTCTCTATCTCAGAACCAACTTTTTGGCACTTCTTTCAGATCAAAAAAATACCTCCATATGCTCAAGTTATGGCCAAAAAATTGAGAGTAGGTCAAAAAAGGACCCTAAAGACCTTGCAGGAGTACTAATGCAATGTTGATGTCATGCTAACATCAACATTTCATGTGCTTAATATTGATAGCCTGTCAGTTGTTATGGAAGAAAAGGACTACCACATGGCAGTACAGTCAGCAGATGCTGATGTGGCAGTGCTAATGTGGCAGGGGCCACATGGCAAGTGCCAACATGGCACCCGCTGACTGGTGCACATCTCAACAGACTAGCAGAGGTGGGCAGAGCCACAAGTGGATGGAGAACAGGTGGGCCTGCTGGTGTAGGTGGCCACAAGGGCAACTATCGCTGGGAGGGCGGTAGGTCGACCGAGCGATGGCCTAGTTCCAATCACACCGCAGCTACACTGTCAGCGACGATGATGCCCAAGCTAAGTGTCAGTTGCATGATGGTAGTGCTAGGGTGGTGAGATGTTGGCTACCTAGTGCTATGAATTTTTTTGAAAAAAATGCCTCATAAATGCGTCATACAGTCTGTACAGTCTCCTAAACAAAAAAATTTGCCTCCCAGAGTGACCTGGTCCAGAATGGGAAAATTTTATATGGATTCTGATGGTAACAGGCCTTTTGAACTCAATGGCAGTGTCCATTTAGGCCCAAAGTGCTTCAAAAAAAATATCTTCCTCCTAATTTAAAAAAATTTCACAAACAAATTAGGGTTTGTGTCTCCAAATCGCAACTTCAAAAATCCTTGAACCAAGAAGCAGTAGGGAGGCTCTAATACTATGTAGAAGTTGATGAAAGTCAACTTCACAGTCTACCAAGATCACCTACATGCAAATAACCTATCAAAGAGAAACCAGAGGAAGGAGCAAGAGCTTGAAGAAAATAAACGGACTTGAGAGAAAAATATTCCAACAAAGAAAAATGAATTTTCTATACAATATTCTCAATGCTAATATGTTGTTATGAAATACAATGAGAGAGCCTGAATATAAATGCCTCAAGGAAGCTTCTAGAAGAAGCTAGAAGATGCTAGGAGATAAGCATGACAACTAAGAATACGTCCATGAAAAGTGGATTACCCTCCAAGTAGGTGAAAGGATAAGTATGACAAGTTGACAACATGTACACAAACTTCTATGCTATCAACAAGTCAACATGTAAAGTTATGCTAACTCCTAGGTGAGAACTAATGTCTAATGCATTTAACCTAAGTAAACTTAAGTAAAAGCATAAATAATAATAAATAATTATTTACTCTAACATAGCTCCCTATGATTATTGCAATAATATGCAATGAATATGTCTTTATGTGATAAGAAATTATTGATATTATAATCTCTTAACCTAAGAGCAATAAAGGATAACCAAGTTGTTTGTAGGCACAAATAGCTCAAGCAAGATTTATATGAATAACCTATCACACTCAATGGAATGATTGCAGTAGATTATCTTGATATTTTCACTCCTAATTCTATTCTAAATACAAATTACTCATCTACATGTAGAAGTGGGAAAAAAAATATTATACATATGAAGGCAAGTGGAATTGCTTTGGTTATTATCCTTGACTAAAATGTAATTCAACAAGTATCCAATAGATTCGCATACATTATCCTTTAATTCCCAATGAAGTGCATAACCCGTATGAAACTATCAAGAGAAGAAAGAGAACCATATATGAAGCAGAAAATGGAATTATTGTACTATAAATATCAAAATGAAGTGGAATCCATCTTATTATTTATAGGATCATACACAATTGTCTTTCAACTCTAATTGCAAAGCTATCTAACGTATGGACTACAAAATGTGAAAAGAAAATATTATAAATAGAATTACAGAACCATTCCCTCTTCAATTTTTCGACCCTTATTATGTCAAGTGGATTACATTTATAGTCTATTGTTATCATTTCTGAATTATGGCAGAGCAACAGTCTTATAATAAACAATAAAATATGGAAATATCCAATTTGTATCACAATATGAGTACGTGCTATCTCTTCTATTGATGATTCTAAATCCATGATATTCCTAAAAACACACCGTGACTATTCATCTTCATGTAGTCTTAGAAAATCCTGTAGAAATCTATTTATTCTTCATTTTCTATGGTTTCACACCAAACCCATGTATTTCATATTCCAACGGTCACTACATTTTTGAATTCCCGTCACTAATCTCAAATCAATGGTTGAGATTAAAATGTTATGACTTACTTTCTAGGTCCTTCTTGTTGCTTTGTCGCATAGAATAATGATCAAGCATCTTTTTATACCAAGATAGTGACATTTGTGGATTTCTTTTTGATCTAACAGGGGTAACAAAATGATGTTAGGTCTCTTTGTTTCATGGTGTGGGTCCCCTTTTTCCAACTATGCACAATGTGGCAAACAGTTGGCACCATTCTATTGCTTGGAGAATCTAACATTGACTTTCTTTCCTTTGTGGAACTTAGTGACTAGATTTTGACTGCACTTTGTGAAATGTGATGGCCCATCAGATATGTTCATTCATGTCACTATGTCACATAGAATAATGATCAGGAATCTTTATATATTGACATAACGACCTCTGTACATCTTCTTTGATCTAACGGTCAACAAGATGCATTGTTAGATAGTTTATAATTCCATCTTAAAATATTATCCATTGATCTGGTCTTCATCTGATGGTCATGACTTATTTCCAAGGTGACTTGACTACTCAAATCGATGATGTGGATGATCAAACGTATTTTGATTCATCAATTTGATTTCAACTTTGATCTTTTCCACATTTGACCTGGTTCTTTCACCATTTCTGATGATTTGTCTGCTTCTCCTGCATTCAAATTCAATTGATTTTCTTTGTATCCCATTGTCATGATCTACATTTATTATTTAAGCCTCAGTCTTTGATGTTTCTCTACTATATTTGCTCTATATATATCTATGAAAATGTATTCTTCTCTAAATATAGATCTTTGACCATGGAGTTATAAACTTTCAAAGATGAAGAAATGCTTTCATAAAGAACTACTTCTCAACATGAATCTTGTATCCAACATGATTAGGAACAAAGAATATTAATTGTTAGAGATATTAATATCTTTCTTCTAATCAAAAAAATGCATAACAAACCCTCCCAAAACTTAATCACCTAGCCAAGAAATAATGTATTTATCATATGATCTCTTGCATTAGGTTAACTCAAAGGGAGATGAGAAGAAAGACCATTCTAAGGGAAAACTAGATTCACACTCAAAACTTTAACTTTTCACTTGACTTAAAAACCCTAAACCAAAGATATAAACTAAAACTTGGGCAACACATGAGATATAAGGTCTTTTTCTTCTTCATACCTTTCCTCCTATCTATCTTATTTCACAACAATATACACAACTTCTTCACCTTCATTTCAATCATTAGAAATATGACTCGATGCTTTATTCCTTGGCAATGTAGCAAGATTTCTTCCCCATGTCTTTGTAATCTTTGTTCCTTTGGCTTTTGTTCTTTCTCTTGTCATTCTTGTCATTCCTAACCTTTTTAGGACATCTAGATGCAATATGACCAACTTTAGGAAATTTGAAACATATCGGGGATAATTTACGTCTGAAATTGTTTTTCTCCTAATAGCCTCCTAGTTAGCAATGCTTCAACTCATCTAGTTCTTTCTCATAAAAATCAAAATCACTTTTATCTCTCCTAAAATTAGTTTTCCTTGAACTACCAATAGTTAAAGATGACTTAAACTAATTTTATACCTTGGGTAAACTATTATCAAAGTTACTCAACTAAAAAGAAGTCAATATACCGACCAAAGTATCAAGAGTAAGGACATTACTAGGAATAGCTCTGAACTCTGGAATAGATAATACTCTAATAACATAAATGGGAAACAAGGTTGTTATTACTTCACTTACAAAATCTTTATCACTTATGATTCCTCCAGTATATTTGATGGCACTAATCACTTCCTTGATTCTATTATTGTACTGTAAAATGTTCTTTCCTTCTTTTGTCCTTGTGTCATCAAATTTTACTCTTAGACTTTCAAATTTTTCTCTCAACACATTTTGATCACTTCCATCAACAAGTAATAGCTTATCCCACATCTCTTTAGCAATACTGTAGTTTTTTATATCATCAAAGTCAATATCGTTTAGCAAAGAATCAATCTCTATCATTAGGTTATTTTGTTCTTGTTTTGTCTTCATCTTCTCAAATGTCAAAGGAGGGGTTGGAGGTGTGTATTGATTATCCAGATAGTATAATGTGTAGTCACCAATTATTGATAGGTACAGTTCCATCCTACTTTTCCATGATGCAAAGTTATCTTTTTTCAGCTTAGGAACCTCCCTCTTATACATTGTCAAATCTTTAGCATAAGTCCCTTAAAATTTTCTCCTTTAAGCACTCAATTCTGATATCAATTGTTAGATAACTGAGTGTGGGTTGAATTAGTTATCGACAGGTCCTTAAAAAAAAATTCAGCAACTTAATAATGTTAAATTTCAATTGACAATCTTGGTAAACAAATCAAACTTCACAATATTATCAAATCAATGTTTGTAGTAAAATAGCTAACTTTATATACCAACTATCAGAGAAGGTTTCATGTATATTGTAATGGGCACCCCTGGATGTCCCAAAAAACTAAACCAATTTGCTGAAAGGAATTTTGTCAAACAGTTTGCATGCAACCTCTTATTTCTCTGTTTAATGTTTTAAACCCCTTATAACTCCGAAAATCAAACGTTTATTTGTTTGTTGTGGTTTGTGCATGGAATTGGTATCATACAACATAAACAAGAAAGAAACTACAATAATATGAAAAGTGGAAATGAACTGCTGCTAATAAAATGTTATTTTCAAAATTCATAAAACCAAATACATGGCAGATTTATCAACTCACTAATTACTTCAGCAGTATTGACATAATACTCCAGCCCATGCTTTCGAACTTGCTGCTACAATACTTTGTCCTTCAATCAGTCCACTACCTTCGTAATACCATTCCCTCAAAGCAGCATAAGCGTCGGACAAGTAGTGAAGAAGATATGAGCAAAATACCAAATCTGCCTGTAGCCGAAAATGCAACTAAACTGCTTGATAATGAAGCCAATAACAAAGAATTCCAAAGGCCAAACCCCAAGGCAATGACGTCTAAAATGTTACAAGAGAGGATAGATGTCCTCAAATGCCAAGAACAGAGCTGCAACTCACACACCAATTTCTTCTCATATTCAACCTACCTAATGAAGCCACAAATGCTTCCTTTTATTCTATTTCCAAGGGTCCGCTCAACTCATATGGGAAATGTGGGATAAAAGATGTGTAATATATAAAACATATATTAAAATACCCCTTATGTCTCCCTTGGGTACACATCATCATAAAATAAATATTAAAGTAACACTTTAATATTTTACAATTAAATTAGACGTTACCTTAACAAAACTTTAGGCATTAAAATGTATTAGCAATCGGACTTCGAATAATGCGAGTGATAGCTCATTGGAAAGCTCTCACCGAGGAGTATCGAATCCAATCACCAAAATTGACCTGCACTGTGTCCTGTCGACTTACTAAAAAATAGTAAGTATGCCTGAAACTGAGTAAATCAACTTCATTTTGGCCCAAACTGGAAATGACTAGGCCAAAACACTCTAGGATCCCATTAAACCCTTCGTTAGCCCTTGGGACCATGTAGAACAAGGATAACGCACACACACTTGGTCAACTACTAAAAGAACGTGAAGGCCAAAAGATGGGATCATTACATATATATCAAGTTGCTTGGTTAACACTACATTGTCTCGGTCAATACTGAGTTGGATTAACACTACCCTTGTTTAGTTAATACTATTCATTCTTCATTCACTTTACATATGCTCGGTGACTTCTCTAATAGCTTGGTGACTACTACTCCATTATTTATCGGCCTCATTGACCAACTTGGTGCAACTTACAGTTTCTCTCTCTTCTCACTTTATGACTTCACAACTTTCTTATACATGATCTTAACACTTATCAAATCATGTAAAACAATCAAATAAACATTTTATTGTCAATTTGTAACTCATCAAGTAACCATTCTTGTACTTGTCAATACTTTCTTCAAATCCTCTTCATCAACAAATGATATGGAACTCTTTTGAATTAGCATAATGTCTTACCAATTTAGGCTTGACATCAATGACAACATAACAATTGATATGACCCTTTCACAAACATTATCTCCCCTATCTTTAGCATTATTAGTTGGACCTAACATGTATGTCTAGTTTTGTTGTTCATTTCAATCTTTCTGGATGAAGTTATCTTATGATTAGCCCAATCCTATATTTGGTTTCTGGTTGTAATGGACAAATTTAAAAAATTAAGTTTACAATGGAGATTCATGTTGTGCAAAACATAATGACACATTATTGTATTCTTATGCATGTGTTTGACCTTCTTCTGTGTCTACACATCACAATGTATCTAATTGGGGGTGTTCTTATGGATTTAGACCCTAGCCTATATTGTTTGTGATATATTTGTCTTTGATGAAGGTTACCCCCTTATTAACAAAAACATATTCAACAGAATAGAGAAATAAAAAGAAATTGTTAAAAAGGAAATTGGTTTCTTATTATCTCTACAAAAATAGAATTACAATATTCAAAATTATGACATGCAAAGTCACATAGGCATTTTTCTTATAATGTTCAAGAAGCTAGAGCCATCATATAAATCCCTAGAAATTTCCTAGACAACCCTATGGACCTTCGTTATATAGATATTTTTTAGCAACCTAAGAAGGTTCTACAAATTTTAACCCTAAACTTTGAGGCTAACTAACAACAATGTATTATTCAATTCGTATTTTATTACATTATAGTAGGTCCTAACAACTTTCAAAACTCAAAAAGTAATTTTAAAGGAATTTTATTGTTGTGTATTTCATGTAGTCCAACTTTTAGAGACCCCAACTCATTGTTAGTTTCTCTAATTGTCTATTATGACCCAATTTTAGAAATCTTACGAATTTCTAATTTATACCATTTATCCCACACAAGCTCTAGTCAATCAAGGTTTGATCCCTTTTTGAAGCCTCTAAAGCATTTCAAAATTAGGTTCAAATTTTTTCCAATATCAAAAAAAAATTGGTATCTTTAAAAAAAGAATTGATCTTGCAATGAAATTTTTGGTAGGCTTATATATCCAAAGTGAGCCTTTAGGGAAGAAATTAGAACATTGTGAGATTATATGACCAACTTAACAAAAATAATAAGCTTCTAGAAATAGCAACTCTAGACTAAAATAGTCATTATTTAAAAGACAAACTAGATAATATTTTTGGGTTGTGAAAGATTACCCTTACACCTAGGATGCTTTTGCATCAATCTTGGAGATTGTTCATTGGATAAGGTGACTTGTGGCTGCAATCATGTATATAAGCAAGGTGGTAGTTTTCTTTTAGGGCGCAATCAGATAGTGTGTTTGGTAATTAAGGGAGCCTATTTTTTTGGTATTGAAGATCAAGAATCGGGATTATGTCCTTAGTAATGAGGCATGTCTTCTGCATATTCATAATATGCACTTGTAGATCAACTTGATGATAATTCAAGATCATTGTTCCATATTTGTTGGATTTATTCATTGCTTTGTTTTGTCATTTATGTGATGTTGTCATTAGTTGCAAGGTTTGACATACCTTTTGGAGATTTATCCTTCCTTGATTGTGTCAAAGTCCAGTCATATTAATATCAAGAAAATAAAGCCAACTAAAGATAGATTATATAGTTGGAGACCTACTAGACATTTTTTACTAGATTCTCGTAGTTCAATCATCAACCTGTGTATTAGAGAATGACCTTTATTGAATTCAAATAGTAGTATCTACCTCATTCAAGATTTATAATCAATAATCCACTCAGTCTCAACACTAAATAAATAAGATTTTTAATAATCTTTTTCAAGATAAAACTATCTTACTTCAAACTAACCCTAATTATAACAGTAATCATAACATTAATAACACTTCATATCACTTGATTGTCCTTTCTTTTCATAAAATATTTTAGATGCCTTATTTTATAAGCTTTTTCAGACGAAATTATCTTACATCAAATAACCTTGATCATAACAATGATACCACTTCATTTCTTGTCTCCTCTTTCATAAACTATTGTCATTTACTTTTGAAGGTTATTCAAAACACTTACGATCTATCCAAGTCAAAGGTTCTTCAATTTCATTACAAAGTGGGAACCCACTGACAAACACTAGTAAATAAATCAAACAAATACAAGCTAAAGGATTCTCATATTACATTTATCAAGTGAAGTATTATTTTCAAGAATTAGCTTAGCTATAGACAATTATGTAAGGATGTTTGGTACAATATAAGTTGATAAGTAGGAAATATTTCCATAATAAGCCAAATTGTGATATTGCTATCAAGATTCAACTATATAGTTTTCGAGTCAGATTCATTGACCCATGTTTTCATAAGTATAGATTCACACCAAACTCCGTAGATGGATCCTAATAGCAATATTACAATAATAAAAGCTATAGAGAGAGTTATACTGCAATTTAGTATCATTCATAAATTATTATTCTTTGAATTTCATGTAGACTATGGTGATAGGAAGAATTATTATACAAAAAGAAAGCCTCAAACTTGAACACTTCAGTATATTATTATATATATTCCACATTATCATAAAAAAAAACAAGTAGAGACTACCTTTAAAACCTTATACAAACCTCAAACATAAAATCAACCTATAATGATTATTTTTCAACTAAATGAGTGAACTCAAGGTTGAAGTTATGGGGGTAATAATCAAAAAAGTTACAAATACCTCTAATGTACGCATTTGAATCAATTCTATTGAATCCCTCTAACTTTACATTAAATATAATTTCAAGTAAGAAAGAAAAGATGAAGGGTAGAGACATAACATTGTCAGTCATCTACATAATCATAGATAACAAACATAATCACTAAGTCTAAGAGTGTAGATGCATGCTTTATTTAGGAGTCAAAGGTGAAAAGTGCTCATAGCTTGCAATAATCTTGACAATTCATAGTTGGGTGAGAATGACACTCTTAACGCCCAAAAACCAATATGTGTCAAAAACTCTAAGCTTTTTCCTTAAGCTTCCAAGCATGCTCAAGCATAGCATTTTTTGTGTGGCTTAAACATAAGATACTTTAATTGTGAATTCTCAATGTGTATAGACTAGTGTTTCCTCAAGTTTTTGGGATGAGGACAATGGGGCCAAGAGAAAGTTTTCTAGGATGGTTTATTTTTTCCAAGTTTGGGGATGATAAAGTGGACGTTACATAAAATACAAAAGAAATTTAAAATTTATAGATAAATTTGTAGTTACGCATTGCATTTATATGAAGTTATGGATAAAGCATGTCATTTTAATATCATAGAACCTTAACATACAATAGTTCTTTTTTTCAATACTAAATAGTAAATAGTCAATTGATTATATTCCCAATACACATTCATAATTTGGAATTCATTGTCAATATGCACATGATAACAAAAAATATCATGCAAAATGCTCAAATGCTAAAGTGTTGCATATAATTGCATGCTCAAAATGAAATTAGAATAGAGAAAAATAAAACACATTTCTACTCCTGTTATGCTTATGCAATTGTTGTACCAAAATCAAAGTCATTTTTGCTATCATGCTCCACTCCAAGTGCATCCTCATTCAACAAAACCCTAGCCAATCTTAGAGGTGTACCCTCCTCATCAACCTAGGCCACATTTTTAAGATCAATATCCCATCTTAAAGCTACCTATACTATGGAGTCTAACAATCTTGAAGTCAATAAGCTTCATGTACAACCACTAGCTTCTATCTTTGTCTAGAGATAAGTCTATTCCTCTTGAGAAAGTGATAAAGGCATACATGGACCAATTCCTCTGTGCGACAGAGGAACTAGCAACCTATGCAAGAAGGCAGAAGGAAAGAACCTTTGACTATGGTGTATCTCTTGAATGCCATTTCCACCATCCAATAGGATCTCTCTATGTCAATATGACTATCCAACCATGCTTGTAGTTTACTTAATGTCAACCCACAAAATTTCAAAATCAAATATTTATGTGTGAAGTATGGAAGCCTCCTCTAAAAACATCTTATCAATGACTTTTGTGAACCCATACAAATACCTTTGGGTCATCACATTGAGATAACCTTGCATCCATATATGTAAACCATTTGGGATTAGAATGTAGGCCTACATATGATGTGGGGTAATTATTACGTTACACCTTCATGCCACAATGGGCTGAATATTCTACTCATATAATCCCAAAGTAGGATCTCAAGCCCAAATTGTTTCCTAATCTTCCCAAGCATAATATCAAATGTCTCATATTTCTCTCGTAAGACTAAGAGAATTTGCATCAACATATCTAATGACATAGATAATGGGTGAAATGTCAAAGTGAAAATATATGCAAAAAACACACAAAAAATTATAAATTTATAGTCAAGAATTGAATATGAGCATCGGCAATCTAAAGAAAAATATTTAGTTTTAAATAAAATTAGTAACTTACCTCCTTATGGTACACTAACTGTCATAGGGGATCTTTTCTTTGACCAATCTTCTCCAGAGAGCTAGAATTAGACCATCAAACCCACTCTGGATTCACCACTATCAATATAGAGGCTTGTGCACCTTAAATATCCTCTCCATCAATATGTGGTAATTGACATACCTATACTATATATAATTATTGTTAGAGTGGGGTTGTTGTTTGTAATGCCTACCCCTAGTTTAGTTTCATCTTTCTTGTAGGCTTCTAGGAGTAAGCCTAAGTGTAGGGGGAGTGGATGTAATGCTTACCCATAGTTGACTTTTCATATTTGTTTTCCTAGGTTCTTTTAGGCATGTTTTATGTTTGTGTTTATGATTATTGGTACTTGGTTGCCAAATTAGATTAAATGTATTTCATATTCTGTTGATATATGTGTTCAATTCCTTAGTTATCTCATATGTTTATGATTATTTTGATGATGATACATGTATGTTCATTTAGTGATTTTTAGTTATCTCATGATGATAGTAGATGGATTATTTATATGCAGTTCTATAGTTACTTACCTCATACTTGCATGTATATGGTGTACTTGTTTGTTTTACTTTATGATTGGCATTCCTAATGCGGTTGAGGGAGGGAGTCATAGTCACCTGCTAGTTGGGATCTACACGATGCACCACTCCCTGCCATTGTCTATTTAGTTTAGATTGCATGTGTATGTACATGCTCAATTTTTATGCAGATTGTAGGTACCAAGTATTGACTTCCCTAAACTGTCAGGATGAGCGTACCCTATCGCAGTATCTCAATTGATATAAGTGAGGAAATAATTCTTGAGTCCAAATCCTAACCTTAAGCCAATTGTCTTAGAAAGTAGGACAAGTATTTGAGTTGTCTACCCTTTCGAATTTGTCAAGTGACGTAAATTCGTGATTTTAGCCCCTGAATTTGATCTAAAATTTTGTACTTTTTAATGGGTTTTCATAATTAGTTTTGTGGATTTGTAATGATTTCATATTATAATTAAATCAAATTAAAAGAGTTTTTTATGATTTAATTTAATGTAAATTTTATAAAGGAAAATCAATATTTAATTATATTTAATTAATTGAGAAATTAATTAAATAAAAGAATTTAATTTAAAAAATTTAATTAAAGTTATAATTTTAGCATTTTTATATTTATTTAATTTAATAATAATTTATTTAGGAGTTTCACTTTAATAATAAACTCTAAATAAAATTATTAGTTAAACTAATAAATATTTAATTTAAAAACATTTCATGATTTAATAAGAGAGAGAAAGCATTAATTTAATAAACTTTATTTTTAATTAAATTGCAAAAAGCTTGTCATGAAAATTAAAATATAATAAAACAATAAAGGAAAAGGGTTTTCATGTGATTGCACAATCAAAGCCCTAATTTGGAGAAAAGCTCTTTATTAGGGAACCAGAGCTCATTTCTCCAGAGATAGTTTTGGAGGAGCCAATTTTTGAGAAGAGAGCTTTCAAAAGAGAAGGAAAATTCTTGTGTGTTTTCTGCATTGTTTTAGGATCATTTCTTATGGTTTTGTACAATAGTTGCTCGCTCTTTGATTTCTATGTCTTCTTCGTGTTTGCAAATTTGTTTTCAAAATTCAATTAGGTTAAAACCCTTGTATGTGATTTTATCATTCTTCATTTGAGAAATATTTGTATATGAACTAAGAATCTAAAACCTTGTTGTGATTCTATTGTTTTTTAGTTTCTAAATCATCTGTAAATAAATGATAGAATCGAAACCTTTGTTTGATGAATTTAGGGATTCATATTTGGATTGATTTTAATCGCAATGCAGGTTTTTGGAAACGAGAAAAAATTGATTTGTTTATAAGTTTGATTGTTTGATGTGGGTTTCTCTACCAGGTTCCTATATATATACAATAATTATTATGATAACTATAAATAAATAAATAAATAATTACATAAATTTAAAAATTTCAAAGGGGGCATGTTTTTATGGTTTGGTTTTAATTTAAAAATGCATATTAAATTTGGATGGATGGGGCCCACCACCCACCCCCCAACCCCCCTTTCCTCCTTTCTTCTTCATACACTAATGGCAATATGGCCACACATGGTAGGCCTGCTATTGATACAACAGGTACTGTTGTGATAGCAGGACTACCGCGACATCCCTCCAGCCCATGGGCTTTAATTTTATGGTAAGTTGTTTTTTAATTTTTAGTTTTAATTTTATGTTATTAATTAATATTAAGTTTTATTAATTATTTTATTATTAATTATTATATTATTATGTTTAATAATTATTATTATTTTATTAGTAGATAAGGAATTGTTTTATAAATTAAATTATTTTAAATTATTTTATTAACAATAAATTATTATTATCATTAATAATTTAATTAATTATTGTTGAATTTAAATAATAATTAAATTAAGGATTTCTAATTTATTAAAACATATTTGGAAAGTAAATTGATAATTGAAATGTCTAAAAGATTATTTTAGTAAACTTGGTTTTTGGTTGACAGTTCAATGTCATATTTAATTGACTTTTAATTAGGAATTTTTTAATCTTATTTTATTGTGAACCCGGGAAAACTTGGGTTTGACTTGATGGTTTAATTTAAATCATGAAAATGATTTCTATTATTAAAGGAAATTTGTTATATCTTTTGATAATTCAAAAACCTGGTAATTACAATACTTTGAGAATACAAAAATGTGAACCCTGATTGTAATCGAAAACTTTATAAACTGTAATACTTGACAAAGAACAAGAAACTTAAAAACCTATAGTGAAAATTGAACTTTTGTATTTTCAAAACCTAATGAGTAATGAAAGTTATGTTTGTATGTACCCTTTATGACGTGTGGTTTACTGTTATGGGTTTTGGGGTTGACTTATCTTTGACCAAATCAAGATGTTTACTAGAGGCTTGGGGGTTTTGTTCTGTGATGATGTTATGGCTTTTTTTTATTACAACCTTTTATACCCGACCATGGTGATGTGTCATGTGTGTTCTATGATGAGTTTGATCAGATGTTTTGTTGTGCTTTCCAGTTTCTTGTGTAGAACAAAGGTGAATGATATGACTTTTCTGGTATAACCTTTGAGTCTTTGATCAGTTATCTTTGGATTGTTTTTAAGTTGCTTGTTGAGGACTGAGGTGATCATTGTGACATGCTTTTGGTGATGTCATGCGATGTCATGGGTTAATATTTGTGTACTTGATTCTAAATCAATTCTGTTAGGATGATTGTATTGGTGAAATTTGTGATTTTGATTAGTGATATTTCATTGCTTTACACTTGCTTGTTTAAGAAGTGATGTGTATTTTATAATATTATGAGATCTTCTATTTTTACTAAGCTTAGGGTAGGTTATCTATATGTCATGTTGGGAAGTGGCTTGGAATGGAGGTCGGAGCCCTAAGTGACTGCCTGCGTAACCCATTGTAGGTTGTTTTAATAAGAGAGAACATTTCATTAAATGGGTTTAAAATGAACTAATAAGATATCGGTGCCACATAAAATCACTAAGGGGCCAGAGTCCAAAGAGGCTACCAGGGTAACCTTAGAGTTGGCTCATGCGATGACACTTGCCCACTTACAAAGTAGATTTCTTATGTGTCCTTGTTACCTCTGGGATTAGTTGATACTTGTGCCTTAGTACCCTTTGAGATAGTTTTCTTTTTGGATTTCCTTGACCTAGATGTTGGTTATGGCTTATATTTTGATATCCATATAGGACTCGAGTTTATCTCCTCAGCAAGATGGGAGTGGTCCATTTAGATTCCTTAAGGTTGGGTGGTAGTGCATTTTTCTTATACCATTGAGATCCGACCGTCAAATGTCATTGTTGGATGTACTTGTACATATGATCATTTATTTATGTTCTTGTGTACTATGATGGATGGTTATACTCTGTTGTATGTATTTGATTATCAATGATCTTATGAGATGATGTATTTTATTTATGATATTTAATCTTTCAGCCTTTCCTGTAACTTGTATAGTGGATGATTGTGCATTTTGATTATTGCCAAGTGGCATCCTATAATTGTATATTATTTGAATGGATCTTCACTTGTGATTATTCCATTATGTGGATTTTGGTTATGTATTAGATTTCGTATTATTAAACTTAAATGTGATTCAACATCACGGGACTCTTAGGAGATGTAATATGTTTATGATGGTTCTATGTATGTGAGTTATTGCTTCCACTATTTTATCTCTTGTTGTTATTGCTTTCACTATATTATTTGTTGTTGTTTATAATTGTTATCTTCAAAAAAAAAATGTTTGACAAGCTTAGTGAAACTTTAGGTTCATTTATTTTGGGTTTCCTAGTGGGGCATTACATTATTGCACCAAAAGGCCGATCTATCAATGCTCGATACAACCACTCAACTTATAGTACATAGGAGGCAGTTAAGCCCTTGTCACAAATTCTGAGGGGAGCGATGAACAAATTTCTAACAATTATATGGCCCAATGTAATTAAAAAACACATGTAAAAATAATTTAGATAATTTAGTAATTCAATAATTAATTTAATAAAATAAAGTAATTGATGTACCTTGTCCCGGCGAGTTTGAGGTACTCTTGCGTAAAAAGCATCGAAAAAAGCAAGAGGTGTATGATGGTTGCAAATGAATATTTGAACCTCTCTAGCTTCTAACACCACTTGCTTCACCGAATCTATCTTCCCTATGTCTTTTGATAAGCCAACACTAGGTCAAAAATGGAAGAAAATTTAATGTTTAATAATGAAATTCAGTTTGGTCTATGCATGTTAATTTGAGGTGAAAGTTGTGAAAGGTGTCTGGTCAATATGCCATCAAGGGGTAAAAGTCATGAGTTGAGTGGGGATGGGTGCATATATAAAATTGAATCTATTGCAAACCAAAGTAAATCTAGTGACTGGTACTCTCACTTCTTAGTGAAATAAAACTCACAATTCCAAAGGAAGCTAATTTGAAAATTGAAAAGCAATATAAAGCATAGAGATCTAATCTAGAATATAATCTCACAGAATATAACAATAAACCACATATATTGGAATTCATAGTTAAATCCGAAGCACATTAGAATTAATTGGAACTATGTAAAATTACATAAATTAAAATATCTACACCAATATGAACAATGCTAAATGTGTAATCAATTAAAATCATAACACAATTAATAAACACACATCTAATATAAAAGAAATCACCAAGCATCCTGAGAAGTGGATCCAACCTCCTCAATACCCAATGATGGAACATGAACACTTCCAACCTTTCTTTTATCATAATAACATTATTTTATTCATCCAAAACTATTAGAGAGATTGCTTACAATGTTCTACTACATGAATCTGCCTACAAAAAATGTTTGTGTTCACTACTATGTCTCTTGATTTGATATTACATAGCATATATATAGATCAACTCTATAAAAATTATGTGGAATAAAATGGCTTTAGTTGGCTCACAACAACCAAAATATTGATGCATGAGAAACCTTGGTCATGGGCTATACATTACAAACCTTTATGTTACAAATTTTTATTAAAATCAAGAAATGACAAACATCTAATTATATCCTCATGTTTTTGTTTTACATGTCAACAATAGAATAACTCTTGTCCAACCTTAGGTTCTATGCACAAACAAAGAGCATTTTTGTTATGGGGAAGAACAAAAATAGGAAAATATAGATTTTGGTTCCGTCCAAATTAGTGAGAAAGTACACATTTACCACAAATTGTTTTCCTAAATTTGATAATGTCATGAAAAACCAAACGAGTGTCACCATTGGATAAAATAATGCACAATCAACATCGAATAGGTAATTGATGTTGCCACATAGCCTGTAATAGGAACTCTCTTTAAAAAATGTGAGTGAGATTGCAGTTGTAGGTTGTATTTATATGGCTTAAGATAACAATGTGTATATCAATAATTAATTTCATATTTTATCTCAAAACTAAGTTAACATATCACTTATTAATATTTATTCATATTCAACATAATAGTAAAATAGAATAGAAATGGGATGTGAAAATGGGTACAAAGGCATATGAAATCAATTAAATTATAGTATAAAATGGGATATAGTTGGATCTCATCATTTTTCAATGCATTGTTCAATATATGAGCACAAGAGGTCCAAAAGATGTGCCTTTGAACACCCTCCATCATCAAACCAAGTGTTTTGCGAGCACACATGTTGAATCTATGATCACTTGTACACCATTAATGGGCATAATATTCTATATGACATCTCTCAAAATGGTAAAGTAGAGCTAGACATCCTTATGCTTCCCTAAAGAATCCACAACTTTCAAAAAATAAGAGCAAACAACAGATGTGACAATGATATTGATGATATCTATCACTCTAATAATCCATCACAATACAACAAACCATCCTCACCAAAGTCCATCTCATATCATCCATAGACACATTATCCTTGGAGTACTCTTTGTCTATGAGGGTATTTTGCAACTTGCAATCACGAGGGGGTACAAATGAGGGACTCATAATGGCTATATCTTTCACCATTCATTTGAAATAAGAGAAGACCGCATGAAATGGCATAATACGTTAGTAAGAAACAATTTAGCAATAAATGACTCTTTAGCTTCTTGTGTTTGTGCATTAAACATACTTTCCACTCTTCCTCCCTTCTCACCACCACTCACCTTCCTCATCTTAATATGACTACTACCAATAGTGGATGACATAAGCCTAGATGATTCCACTCTTGAAAAAGGTGTCAGCATTCCCAAATCTTTTTTCCACATTTCAACTTCTATGTTGTGAAAGTAATTAAATTTATATCAGATTAGATAGGTTGATTACAGAATTGTACACTTAATAATCTTCCTTAACTAGGAATAGAGTGTTTAGATCTGAGTATGAAAGTTTTAGCTTTGCTCAAAATATTTTGAAAAGTTCCGTAAGTGTTTTTCCCTAAGACACACCCTTTGCATGTCCCACTACGAGTTTGATTTAGTTTGGGCAGTCATGTTACCGACCTATCCATGGAGGTTAGGGCTCAAAAGTGAATGTGTCCTAACATTCGATGCTATATCTCATTTGAGTCAAGAGTCTCATGGATGATGGCTTCTTTTGTCTCACTGCAAAGTTTGTATGGGTATCCTTTCCTTATACCTATGGTTTTAGCTTTTTTATATAGAGAGTTCTTTGGCCATGCCAAAACTTTCCCATACATGAGATTAAGCACTAAACAAACTCTATTTAAGACCTTTGATCTGAGTGGATTATATACCCAATCCATTTCCAATATATTGAGGGAATAAATGATCAACAATTTGATCGGCTTGAGCAATAGATCTTATACTCGATCTCCAAGAGAAAATTTGGAATTTCAAATAAAGTATACTTAACTCATATGTGGTTTAGATTAGATGTAAGGATACTTCCAAGATATTCTGATTTGGTAAAGGTATTATGGTCATGCATTTAACATGATCCTTGTATCTGATAGACACTACATATATCAGCATAAAGCTATTAGGTTAAACTCTTTGCTATCAATTTCATTTCCAACAGTTTGACAGTTGATCCCCCAGCTCAGTTATTCTCATGAAATATGCATTGATGGTTTGTCCTTTATTCATGCTTATATGATTAATTTACCTCTTCAGTGCAAGGGTTAGGTCAGTGTTATTTATTTCAAATGTGCCCTCAAGGGATTTGAACATAAATTATGCAATCTCCTATTTTGCCAATATAGGCACTATGTGATCCCTAACAATATCTATTACTAATTTCATGGCCTTTTAGTTATTCTCAATCCATTGAGATTTTTCTGGTTTATGCTCAGGTTTTGTCTTCTTCTCTTTCACAAATGAATCTAACTTATTCTCTTTCACTATCATCACAATTCTTAACTTCCATGGTGTAAAGTTGTTTGCACAAGACGATCCTCAAATCTGATCATGTATGACATTTTTAAGAATGGAATGTGACACCTTGAGTAATCTGATATCTCAAATCTAATTTGGATCTTCCTTAACAAGGCTCTGATACCATGTGAATGTAATTAAATTTATATCTGATTAGATAGCTTTGATTACAAATTGTAAAATTAATAATCTTCCTTGACTAGGAATAGCAGGTTGAGATCTGAGTATGAAGGTTTGAATGAATCTCCATCTTTATTGTATATTCAATATCTAGAAATACTTAATACTAAATTTTGGTTATTACTACTAATGGTCTATCTGCTCTTAGAATAGATTATTGATAGATTTTGATGTCTATTTGGCAGATCGATCAAGTCATGTATATAACTTTATGAGCGGATATGTCCAAGAATGGACAAGTCTCCACATGTTGGAGGCATGTCCATTGAAGATAAGCCTCTTAATATACACTGATTCAGATCTATTTAACAAACCTGATCCTCAATCAAGGATTAAATAACTGTTTTCCTTAACAATAATCATGCTTTGTGAGATCGTCAATATGGGGGGATATAATCAATCTTACTATGATTTGATCCCTGCATCTCATTAATACAAAGAACATGAAATGATTATTGTAAGACACTAGTAATCTGCCAGAATATTAGATTCAATAATTTACTTATACTATGATTCAGATTATCATTCGAACCTCTTCAGTTAGATCTGGACAAGCTATAACCCAATGGCATGAAATACCCAAAAAATGAGACTTCAGCCTTGTTAGCTGCCCCCAACTCATCCAAATAAGCATGGCAATCCCACACCATAGTCCCCCCAGAACTTTTTTTCTTTCAACCCCTAGGTTTAACATATTGGTTTAGAGGTTTTTTTCTTGTTGAATGAGCCTTTGCATATTGACTCACGATCTTTTAAGGGCACTTTAAACAAGTCAGACTTTTGACCACTACTAGCCTCAACGCTTTTGAGTTTCCTTGTTTTCACCACCCGTTTCCAATTCATTCTCACTATTACCATCCTTGTTGCTCATTTTGATTTCCTTCGCGATTGAACAATGAAGAGTAATATTGAAACAACATAAAGAAGTACACTTTTTCAAGCTTCAAACTTTGAAATAAAATGAATGATAAAAGAATGGAATAATCATAGATTGTAACTTACCTCACTTCCTTTTGTCACCTGCTAGTTGCCTCTTCTTTCAAACCTTTTTTGGCATTTTCCGTTTCTTCTTCATATGACAAATCCTCTTAGACTCCGTTGCTGCTATGAGCTCGGAGAAAGGAAATAACTTGAAATGAGTCCCATAACAATCCACAATGCCTTTTAGACTTTTAGGGCGAATAAGAGAGGGATCCACATAATAATCATAAACAAATTGCATTTCAAAAGCTTTTTAGTTTTTTAGTTTTGTCGTTGCTGCTCTTATTCTTCAGGGACGCCTGTCAGTCCCAGGGACTGTCAAGGAACAGCTAAGCCATCACTGACTGTCCCCAAGACATACGGCAGTCCCCAAAATGGTTTTGCTACATACCCCCAGGTTTTTGGACATCCCTTGCCATTTTTTGAAAAAAAGAGGATACGGAAGAACACCCCCTAGCTATCCCCCCATCCCATAAAAGTCCTCAGTACGATGACAGGGTTTTAAGGCCGGGGATGCATCCCCATGTAACTCTGGTATAGACTTCATGGCAGAAATGATTTTTCCTTCACCTGTTCCTTGCTGTTACTCCTCTAAAAAGGAAATGGGTCCAGACATCCTCTATTCCACTTCTTGGACATAATTGCCCCAGTCTAACAAAATTGCTTTATACTTTCTGCATTGATTGATGTCCATACACTCTACCGGGTTATCACTTCTCGGAAAGCCTCAGTAGGTTGAAATATCCCTTGTCAATATCAAACTCAATTTTGACACAATTAGTTTGGAGTTTCAGGCACTATTCCAAATAATTTCTTTCCAATGTCCATTAAACAGCAAGATGAAGCAATAATAGTATCAGCACAGATATCAGAGATAACAGTTCTGAACTGAAACCTACTTCCAACTATCACAGAACTAAACTCAACACAGATATGGGATAGCACTTTAAGATCAACAACTTCAAGATTTCAGATATTTAGATAACATTAAACCACTTTCAAAATGTCAGATCTATTTTAGATATCAAAACCAGACCCAATGAGTTTATTGTTTATGACAGAAAAGATTGTATCTTCAGAATATTTATCGCAGACTAAAAATATCCCAAATACTAATCACAATGACACCAAAAATTACAGTCAGGCTTCTGAGGGATATGATAAAGAGTCTATTGTAGCTCACAGTCTTCGTGCAATCGATGACTCTAGCATCACTCTGTGATCTGTAGCAATCTGAAATCAGTTTTAGCTCTCCTACTTTGAGTTTTATGGTCTGTTTGATTGTTCACCTGAGTCCTGTCAGAGACAAAGGCGAAAGTGAGCTCCCCAAACCAGGTCACCTGTCCTCCAATGGCCTCAACTGATCTGAACAAAATCCTTCCTTTGATCTGCTCACTTTACAGCTACCTTGTGCCTCTCATCAATGATAAACAGCCATGGATATAATTGGAATTGAATGAAAATGTTCAGTAGTAAATATAGAGATAGCAGGGTTAGCATCCCACCTTGCTAGGTTTCTGTAGTTGTCGATCCAGTAGACCAGTTGTGCTAGGCACTTCTTAATTCAACCAAGCATACCATAAACTAAACAAAGCTTCATCTTATATAGGCAATCCAATAAATGTCAGCCAAGCCAGCACAAAATATGAATTAAAAAACATTTTATTAAATTTGTTATTAATCTCCTAAAGTTGTTTAATGCTGACCCTGATGAAAAAAAAAATAGTAAATATTGATTAAAAAGAGAAAACAAAGGGTGTGCTTTGGAGCACTGCCTAGCTGGCCAGCCATCCCTTTAGTTTTGGTTCATCACTGTGAGGAGCATTCGTTCTTCTATGGAGTTGAAAGTGACACCCCTCTTCTTGCCATGGCATCCATACTTGGCAGTTGGCACCATAAATATCTGTACCTCCACTAGCTACCATTACTTTGTCCTCAAACCCTTCTTAATAGTTATGCCTCTTGTCGACTTTCCATACCCATATCTGATTCATTATTTCTATTTAATTCTAGCTAAAAAGATACCAAATAGATAATTTAATCTTAAAAGAATAATCACAAAAAAGGTCTGTGATTTCTATATATTGTTTACATTTGAGAAGTGAGAACATGGGAAAATAGCTAACTAAAAAGATACAAATAAATCTACATAGCTGAAATTTGATACTCAACCAATATAGAAGAAATGAGTCAACATGAACCGGAAGTATAAATATGTTCCACATTACATATAATGTTCTAGAACATAGCAGACTACCAGGTATCAATGAAGCACCAGTGAACTAATTGAATAATTCAGTACAAGAAATATTCAATTCATTATTTTCTCAAAATAATGAAGGTTTTGAGTTTAAATATCTTTAATATCCACTGTCATACAAAGAAAGCGGATAGAAAGAGTCTCAACATATTTATGGAGCCATTCTAGTTAGCTTTAACAACCAAAGCTAACTAATTCCTGAAGAACCTAACAGTCAGAGCTAACTCTTGCCTGAAGCGTCTCTACCCCATGGCAAGCACAGAGTTAGAAGAGAGCAGGATAGACTCAACATAAGTCCATCTCCATATCAGCCTCTTTGAAGATGCATATGCCACTAGTTCCACCGGTATATAAACCATTGCTTGTGCTAACCATATAACTTGAGCTCAGTTATCCCGTATGCATTCACAAAATGTTACAACTTCCACAACTTCCACTTGAAGCAGTTAAGCTTCCATTTGAAGCCCTACACCAGAAGGAAAGAACATGATCAACCACTTTGAAAAGTACAATCATATTGAAAAAGAAAGAAAATTAAAAAGCACTAAGTCAGTCACCTTGGTATTGGTAACACATATATAACTGCAAGGCTAGTTATAATGCATGGAATAACAAAAAAGAAAAATATCATAATTTACTGCATCAAGCTAGAAGTGTTCACGACTACAAGTATACAATGGCTAAATGTAACAACGAGTTACCAATGTTGCTATTTTTTAAAAGAATAAAGTCAATAGTGAATATATATGTTGGTGAAAGCAAATATAAGTATTAGAAATTATTTGTATTTTAAGGGGAAAGTAGATATCCCAATGCACTACTGCAAGCTAAAACTACTATTTATTGAGTAAATTGTCCAATATTTGGCTCAACTTAAAAATGTTCATTTAGCCGTTGAGGTTTCATGCGAAGTCAGTTGACAGGTAAAATTAGGTATGATCATGTGAAATGGTAAGATGGTTATCGTTATAATTTCATAAGAAGATGACATGTTAGTTAACCGTTATAATTCATGTGAAGATGACATGTTAGTTAAAAGTTATAATGTTATTATATTGTTGTCTTGGAATCTTGGAAAGTTGGTACACTCCCGAGATAGCGGGTCATAGTCATATTGGACAATAGGGCCACTGTTAGCTTCAACTCATCACTCGTCCCAAGGAGGGGTTTACATACAAAGGAACATGAAGGTTCGAAGTTAAGGTGGTGGGAGGAAATCTATTGTCATGTACTCATTTGGTTTTGCAAATCAACATCACCATGGGGAACCGCATAATGACATTTGATTTCTTTTTAGTAGATTTGAATGATATGGATGTCATATTGAGCATTCAATGGATGGAGAACCTCAACTAGAACATATAAAATTTCAAATGGATGGAGTTCTCATTCAAAGTGGGTGGAAAGAAGGTGGCACTCAAATGGATGTCGAATGGCAGCCTAAGGGAGATTCCGCAAAACAAGTGGAAGTAATTTTCAAACACAATGATGTTGCTTGGTCGGCACACTTCTTGGTCTCGACCAAACTTTAGAGTGGGCAACAAGCCTACTACTATGATAATGAGGTTCAAGCACTGTTGGAAAGGAATTTCGTCCTCGCAAATATTCCACATGGCATACACCCACATACAACTTTTGGGCACAGCATTGAGATGGAGGGGGCCAAGCCGATTATCACTACACCCTTTCGCCATCCTAAGAAGTTCAAAGAAGAGATTAAGAAGAGACGATCTAGGAACTCTTAGACAAAGGCTAGAACAGACCTAGGCCTAGTCCCTTTGGATCATTAGTAGTGTTGGTGAAGGACAAAATTTTTAGGATGTGTATCAACTACCGTGTGTTGAACAAGAAGACTATCAAGAATAGATATCTCATTCCCAGGATTGATGGTTTGTTGGATGAACTGTGGACACTATAACTTCTTGATCATGTCATTTGGGTTGATCAATGTTCCATCCACCTTCTAGTCCTGCATGAACATCTTCAACAAGCAATCAGGTAGGATGTGCATCAACTACCGTGTGTTGAACAAGAAGACTATCAAGAATAGATATCTCATTCCCAAGATTGATGATTTGTTGGATGAACTTTGGACAGTATAACTTCTTGATCATGTCATTTGGGTTGACCAATGTTCCATCCACCTTCTAGTCCTGCATGAACATCTTCAACAAGCAAGTTTATGTTAGTGTTCTTTCATGACATACTTATTTACAAGTCGTAGGAGGAACATCAAAGACAATTAGACAATGTATTAGGAATTATGAAGTCACACTCATCACTTGAAAAGAGGTCAAAATGTGAATTTGGGATGATTGAAATCTTGTAATTGGGTCATGTCATCAACATTCGAGGGGTTTAGGTGCATAAAAAAAGGTTTAGGCAATTCCTAATTGGCCCACACCAAAGACACTCACAGAGTGGCATGGGTTTTTCAGACTGTGTAGTTACTACAAAAGATTTGTAAAAGGGCTTTCGCAACTATGAGCACCTCTGATAAAACTGACGATGAGTGGGGCTTTTCATTGGGATCAATAGGCACAACAAGCCTTCAATATATTGAAGGAAGTCATGAGTATGTGTCTAGTACTAGCCCTACTAGACTTCCCTTGAGCCTTCGTCATAGTGTGATGCGTCGAGAGAAGGCACTGGAGCATTGTTAATGCAAGACTATCACCCCATCACGTTTGAGAATTAGAAACCTTTGGGAGCCAAATGATTGTACTCAATTAATGACAAAGAGACAGAGTTGCCAAAAACTCCTCTGTCCTTCCCTGGGCGCTCGTATCCCCGTATCCAATTTGGAAACGTATCCGATACTGCCTCAATACATGTCAAATATTGTACCCATGTCTACCTAAAAAAAAATTGATTTTCCAACCATGCCAAATACTATGGGATTTGATTTTTCAAAAGATTTGACATACATCTTCCCAAATTTGATTTCAAAAAAAACTTTATTAAAACAATTTAAAAGGAAATGGTTTAAACAAAACCTGCACGAAATGATAAAGACAAATAAAATGTTTATCTATTTCAGCAACCTATTTTTTGGGTTAACTTATAAATATTTGTGTCAATATCACTTTTAAAGTAATGAAGATCTCTTATAATAACACTAATAAACTATGTTAAATATATGTGTATGTTTTATTTATTAATGTTGTGGCCGTATCCGTACCCAATATCATATCCATATTTGTATCCGTATCCGTATCCATGCAACTTTGCAAAGAGATGTTCGTCACCATGCATGCATTGGCCAAGTTTCAGCAATACCTCGTTAGAGCTAAATTTGTTGTGAGAACCGACCACAATAATCTAAGATATTTCATGAACTAGGACTTGCACAAGAAGCAACAAAAGTGGGTGAGAAAATCCAAGCATATATTTTTGACATTGAGTAGGTGAAGGGGAAGAATAATATAGTGGTTGATGCACTGTCAAGGAGACCTGCCATATGTTCATTATCACAAATCTTGGAAAATTGCAAGGCACTCCAAGAACACCTTTGTGTGCTAGTTAATGGATGGTCAAATACAAGATGATAGGTACAAGGTGTTTGATGATATCATCTACTACAACGATAGAATCTATTTGTACCTGAACCAAAGATCAAGGAGTAGATTTTCAGGGAAGTTCATGATCCACCCCAATCAAGACACCTAGGGTACCTCAATGACCTGTAGGTGAAATCAGGAGAGGTTCTCTTGGAAGAGCCTAAAAGATGGTGTTACTTGCCAACATAATAAATCAGAGAATACCTTGCCTACAAGGTTACTTCAGCCTTTGCCAACAACTGATCAAAAATGAGAAAGCATCTCAATGGGCTTCATTATGGACAACCTAGGGTATAAGGGAAGGATTTCTTTTATGTTGTGGTGGATCGTTTGACCAAATATGCCCATGGGATTTCAGGCAACTCAAGTGGTCATGTTGTTTTTTCAAGAGGTGTTATGCTTGCATGGATTTTTGTGGAATACAGTTCATGACAAGGATAGTCATTTTTTAATACTTTATCGATGGAACTTTTTCACTTGGCAAGCACAGAGTTCTCACCAAGTATGAGTTACCACCTACAAACAGGTGGTTAAACAAAGATTGTGAACAAGTAGTTGGTAGGCTTCTCATGGAAGTACGTCGCTGCATAGCAAAAAGAGTGGATCCATCGGCTTCATTTACGAGAGCATTGTTACAAAACTACCTATCACATATCAATGGCTATGTCATCAATCAAAGCACTTTATGGCTATGAGGCTTTGTCATTTGTGGATCTAGCATGGGTGACACTCATGCACCGAGGGCGAAGGGTCAGTTGCAAGAGAGTTTAGATATCCTTCTCTCTCAAGGATATCCTACAGTTGGCTTAGAATCAACAAAATATGTATGTCGATAGGCATTGGGTTGAGCGGAGTTTTGAAGTGGGAATTTTGAAGCTTCCAAACTAAAATTGAATTCAAATCTTTCTTGTTTCATGTCTCAAGAAGACAATCAGTCAACATGTCACAATTTCCCAAGAACTCCCACCAATTGACGAAGAGGGAAAACTTACATTGGAGCCTGCAGAGATCAGCATTCTTGCAAAGAAGAAGCTATGATCATGCACCATCGTGGAGTACCTAGTCTGCTAGAAGGATTTGGCAGTTGAAGATGCCACAACGAAGAGCAAACAGATCTTGGAGCATTCCAGCTTGCAATTGCTTGAGGGTAAACAATTCTTGGACTTGGACGACCGTAATGTTCCAAACTTATTAATATCCCATAGAACCTTTAATTAATTAATTGAATTATTAAATAAAAGGTAATAAATTACTATTGTCAACCTTCATGTAACCCCTCAGGAAAATTATTAGTGCCCTTTACAAGGCCATGTTGAGCATTATAGGTAGTCATTGTAGAGTTTTTTGTTTCTTATGTATTTGTGATTCCAATTGGACTTTTGCATTATCTGTTGTTTCGGACATGCAAGATCCTCCCTATCCTAACATTGCAGTTTTGATGGGAGTCACTACTCACCCTAATTTTCTTATTGGTCCCAATTATATGTAATTTGAGATATATTGATATTATCTATCAAGATTTCAGCTGCTCATCCATATATGTTGATTTGCGATACATTCTAGCACTAGTGGTAATAGTTGTAGTAAAGGTTGAATTACTCCATCATGCAGTTGCCAGATTTGTACATCTTACTGCACTCAAAACTGAGTTATATTGTGGGCACTGGAGGAGGAGATTTGCATGTATTTACCATGCAAACATTATCAACAATATATATTAGTGACTATACCTATCTAACAATTTCCATACAAATACCTTAGAAGTAGGTGGGGCCTACATAAAGTTAATACGTTATCATACAGGTGAGGTTTAGTCACCATATGGACATATTGCCTTACATTTGAAACACATCATTATACAATGTGGATTTGACTATACATGAAAGGAATAACAAAGAGACCATATAGACAGAACCTGGTCTCTGATCAAAAGGCAAAATGGGGGCAGGATTAAAGCAGGTTGTGTGGATTTAAATTGGTTGTACGGAAAGTATTTCTTCCAGAACATTACAAGCTGATGTAATATAAATTTATTGATTTGTAAGAATAATTTTCAAAGCACAATAAAAATCACATGTTTTTCTAAATTACAATCCAATAATAGTTTTTTATAAAGGGATGGAGAATGTAAAGTAATAGCCATCTCAGGCCAAAATAGAAAGAAAAAAACTCACAAATGCAGGACCAAGACATCAAAAAAATTTCTCAACTACATGACTTATCTGTGAAATTCCAAGTGCAACCAATTGAATATAAATTGATTAATCTATGTCTTACCCAGAGACCTACCTACCCCCTCCACACAAGTCTCGGAGATGGAGACACATCTCAGAGACTTCTCGGATCTCTCGAGACCTAAAAAATGGTTGGAGACTTCATGGCGAAGTCTCCAAAGAATCCGACTCTCCGATCCCAAAAGATGAAGTCTCCCACTCTTCTCCTAATTAAAAAACAAGTTGAAAATACAGCATTAAGTCATTTTATGTATTTTGACTCTCACATTAGAGGCGATATGCTTATCATAAAATTGGATTGATATGTTTAAGTATACAACACTATTGGAGGTCTGATGTTTTTTTTATGCAAGGTAAATGATTTAAATCATTTTATTTTATAACTCACAAACATTAGAAACCTTTTTTTTATTATTCCAACACAATGACGGACATTAGAAACATTTTATTTTATTTCCTTCAAACACAGTGATAAACATTTTTATTTCTTGTCTGCATTTCAGCAATTTAGCATCAAACTATATATTTTTTAATTTCAAATTTCAACATATAATGATAATCTCAGTAATTATTAATATGATATGATGATGCTAATATGTGACATTCAGAAATCAGATATGACTATGAGATATCAATGTGAGTTTTGAACTATTTGACTCTATATTAGTATGATGTTGTCACATTACCATTACTATTAGTCTTTGACTCTTTAAAGTTTAAACTATTAATATTCAATGTTCATACTTGTTTTCAAAGCACTATTTTATGAATCTATGATGTTTCTTAGAAATTATTAAAATTATAAGAAAAAAATTGTCATCTCTAGGTACCCCATCTCCTGTTTTTGAAAAATAGTCATACCGGTATTGGAGACCTCCAAGTCTCCCTGTCTCCTGGTAACCTTGATTAATCTTTAAGAAGCATTATTGGAGGATATACAGCACCATCTCACATAACCTTTTTTAATTATAGAACTTCAATGATTTTTTAAACAGAAGGCATAACTTCCTAATTACTTACATTTTTCCAGACTCGTATTTAGGCAGCGTATCAAGATATTTCATCCAAAAGGCCCCCGTCTCTTGCACATTGACACCTTCAGGTCCACCCAAATAAGCTTGAATGATGAATTGATGAGATCGTTCTCTGTTTGGAAGAACAAATAATAAATTTTCTACTTGTGATAAATGTGTTAAGAATTTAAGACATTCAATAAAATGCAATATATCAAAGAAATTCCAAAAAAAAAATTAAAGTTCAGTCACCAACCTGCCTTCATAAGTTGATAGCCAACACACATAAGCTGCAGCAAAATACATGGACAAAAATGGGTTTGACAAATCTTCAATAGATCGAATTTTATAAGCCCTGAAACCCAAATCCCTTTGACATCGTAACATGTAAACATCAGTATGAAAGGACTGTAAAATAATAAGGGGGATTTGAAAAAGTAAAGATATAAAAAATTCAAAGAAATAAGGCATTTTGACCTTAACCTTCTCAAATAATATACAAGAAACCAGTAGCAAAAATTGCTCACAGCTTATAAGAGTTTTGGGATGATAGCTTTCTACAGTAGGAAACAAGACAGCATTTTACTTTTCCTACCAAGTGCCATAAATTTTGGCATTAGCCATCTCCTACTATGCAGTAAAAATGTCATATATAAATGTCACCTATTCAAAACAACATACCACCTGCTGATAGAAGAAATCAGCATCTCCAGTTCTACACCTATGGATAAGGAATGTCTTCTAAAAAGATTTATTTCAGATTAAATGTTTCTGCTAATCTTATTGTAAAAGAGTGAGCTCTCGCGGATGCAACATGACATTTTTTCTTATTGGATATAGCTTACATCTTTGTTTCATAAGTCCAGAAACTCTTACAGTTCTAAACCTTTGATGCTTGTTTCCCAAAATGGGCCGTATACAACACTCAGGGTCAAATTCCAATAAGGTTCCAGCTCTTTCACATTTCTGGAAGGTATGGAGCACATTTTCTACTTTAAGAAAGAAAAACAAAGGGCTGATTTATGCAACCATGCCTGGCCCGCTTTAAGATCTATTTAATAAGCACCCTTGCCATGGTTTTAGGGTTCAATAAACCAGAAACTGAGTTCTCTCAGGTGCAACATGGCATTTATTTATTGGATATAGCTGACATCTTTGTTTCATAAGTCAAGCAACTCTTATAATTCTAAAACTTTGATGCCAGTTTCCCAAAATGCACAGCATACAAACTCGGGTTCAATTCCAATAAGGTTCCAGCTGTTTCACATTTCTAGACGGTATGGAACAGATTTTCTACTTTGAGAAAAAAAAAAAAACAGGTAGGAGACAGATTTATTTAACCACGCTTGGCCCACTTTAATCTCAATTAAATAAGCACCCATGCCATGGCTTTACAGTTCGGTACTTATAAAGTCTGACAGTAAAGAAACCACTATCATCCTAAGGACCTGGGTTAAACACTTCGCATTCAAGTGAGGTGAGATAAAATGGTAAAATCTAATGGCTTGTCCTATCTGAAAGATCTTTTGTTCTGTGGCAATAGAAAACATTCCCTTTCCCTATTACCCAACTTTTCTGAAAAGAGTGACTTGTCGGAAGAACAAATACATGTCGATATGTATGTCATTGTATTTATTATTAAATGTTGTTATACTGTAGGTTATAAGTTACATTCTAGACAGAACTAATGTCATGTTATTACTTATTACACCTAAATAAGCAATTAAAGACTATGTATGAATTTCAGTCACCATTATTTCAAGTAGTCTAAGTCCATAGTTTGGAAGCATGGCATGGACTTGCTGAGACTTGAGCACGACTTGCAAATGAACAATGAAACCATGCAAGTCACCCAGACTCAATACTATCTGTCATGCCAACTACACCTGTGTTGCTGTCAAGGACTGCAGGTACTTAATTTAGCCTACTATGTTAAAATCATAAAATACCCATGTTCAGGTTTCATGTTCATTCTTCTTTTTTCCCTCTCTTTACCTAGAAAAGATGCAAATTTGCAATACAAGGTATTTCAACACTTTTAAAGGCTCGTGACAATTCACGCACCTTTGAAGTGGATTTTACAAATGTGTACAAACATTTTGTTTTTCCTCTTGAATTTAAAATGGCATTGTAAACCAAAAGGTGTTATGCTGCCCAAATTACTATTTTTTTCTCATTTTGCAACTCTATTGTGTATTATTTCATTGTTTTCTCATTTAACTACTCTACTGCTTAGTGTTTCATTTTATTTTCAGTATCTGTTATAAATATTTATTTTTCCTGCATCAAAATTAACAGTGGCAATTTCAAGACAAAGTACTAGCAGGAAAGATCCTCTTTGGAAGCATGGAATCCTGAGTGATGCCAAGAGTAAAGTTCCCTGTGATTTTTTCCGACTTTTTAAAGCAAGAGAAATAAATTAATGATTGTACGTGATGGAGTGAGGTCATGTGATAAATAGCCAAAAAGGTTATAAGAGAAAATTATACCATAATTATTAGTTTTGATACATAAAAAAAGAAAAGAGGAAAAGGGAAGCAATGTAAGTAGAGATAAATGCTGGTCTTGATTCATTTATGAATTCCTTTGATGCCCCCCATGCATTCGTCATCCACTTTCCTTTCCTATTGAGCCTCCTAAAAGTTCTAGCCATCATTCTTTGCCCAATTTATTTATTCTTTGCAACATTTTTAGGAGCATGGGCTTCACTCGAAGGTACCAATTGAATACGATTAACATTGAGGCTAGGGTTTAGTGACAACTTTAGGTACTATAACAGTTTACCCTTAAATGTAGCAAACATCTCATACTGGGAAAGGCCAGTAAATGCAAATACAATAGATAATAAGAGGCGATGGACTTTGGTAGGTAACAATTTGAGTGGTCCATTGTTGGAATATTTGTTAAAAATACATGACTTTTGGTTCATGATCAAATGAAAGCATGGTGGAAAAAGGGTTACAACATATTATTAAACAGGTAAAGAAATAGCCAAATAACTCTCCTCATTCTTTTAGTGGCTTCAAGTAGAAAATAGGTTTTCTTGAAATCCAGAGATGCCTCACATAAAGTCAAAAATGTTGAAATTGTGTGCAATTTATTAGACAAAATGATACCAAAGATTGGGGTTGAGAATGTTATCCTGCACTTTCTCATCCCGATGATGGATCATGTAGTGTGATCCGAAACATTGATGATAAATAAACACACACAATCGAATCCAAAAAACTCAATACTTTACAAATGGATTGTGGAAATCTGTTACTATTAAATGTTATCCAAATTGTCTTGAACAATGTAGTGACATATGTCTCTATAGTATTATGGAGAGCCATCCCACAATTTGTTAAACTTTGTGTTGAGCATTACATATATATAATGCAAGAGGCTATTGGAAAGACTGGATGGATCAAAAATGAGGTTGGAGATGCTAAAAAGGAAACCATATTTATCTACAACCATACCAAAAGTCCTTTCTTTGATGAGAGATCACGTTAGCTGTAAGGAACTTGTGCAATTGATAATTGTATAATTTGCCACCCACTTCCTCACTTTACAAAAAGTTCTTCTATCAAGAAATTCACAATGGTATAATTTTTTAGGTTAGAAAACATTTGGTCAAGGTTCTACATATGTTGGATTGTAGTGGCCTGCAAATAAATTACAACCCTAGGCATCAAAGATAAAGTGTTGTGCATAATTAATGTAAGTCCGAACATGATGCATATTGGAGCTTCTAGTTCTAATCAATACTCTCTATCGAAGATGATCATATCGAACCTTTGTCTTATGTGCTTGTCTCTGCGACTTGCAAATTGTGAGACTTATGAGTGTCAACTGCTCAAGCTAGATTTCTACCTACAATGCAAATTGAAAATGTATCTGTGTGTTAGTGTCTACTTTGTCTGGCATTTACTTGTCCATATTCGATTGCATAAAAGCTTTTTCTCTTGACCATTGCTCCACGAACTTAAGCTCTTGCACAAAGGTTTGTAGCCAAATGGAAAACCTGGTGGTACACTTGTTTGAATGGTTGAGTATTACACACGTTCATGCCTTTATAAACAGAAAGCAAATACGGTACAAGAGCTCATTGGTTTGATTTTGAAGCATGAAATTGAGTGACAGATATTCGCATTCTTATTCCCTCACAAAACTTTTTGAACTTGCGGTGGTGCCTCTAGGAGGATACTAAGATGTTCTGTCTTAAGTCACATCTTGTTCAAAATGGGATTATGAAAACACCAAATAGGCAAAGAAATTTGTGGGGCTTGACTTTAACTACCAAGAAGCGTATATACATATTGTCATATACCAAGCAAAATAAACATCGAAACCAATATAGAATGTCATGTGAAAGGACTCTGAGGAAATTATTACATGATAGAAGAATATTTGTTGTACACAATGATTCAGTGGAAATTGTCACAGATGGATGAAAATTTGCATCGAACATTACAAAAAAATTGAGCAACTTCTTCTGCTATTATCACTGTCATAAATGATTTGGTGGACTTTTGTTAACATATGAAGTCATCTATGTGTATGAGGACTAAACAAAGCAAGCCACAAGAGGTATTATGAAGACCATATTTTTTATTTGGTCTCACATGGCAGGGATTGGAGATTTGAAAATCATAACGTCCATCGTTATGTGCATGGAAATGAAAATAAATCAACAAGTTGTGTATACGATAAATAATATATGATCTGCTTAATTAAGAAGTTGCAATGCTCGAGGGAGACAATCATAGATTGTCTATGGTTGGGAGGAAAAATCATTGCCCATGGTAAACATGCATTGAAATTCAACATGGTATCCCTCCAAAATGAGGGAAATATCATTTTGACGGTATTGGACCATATCTTCTTGCATGGCCATTTCTTGACTTCGAATTTTGTATTATTGAATACGCCAATAAAGATAGTTGATACAGTGCCATCTGTGCACGCCAATGACTTGGAATGATTGAAGGAGGTTATGAACAGATGAAGAATTGTGATTGAAGGAGGTTATGAACAAATGAAGGATTGTGGTCGTTTGCAGAGGTATTTGATTTTTCCTTCCACTCTTGGTTCCAGAGTAAGATGGCTCATTCTGGGTGATCATATGTTTCTCAGACTATAGTCAAACGGCTTAATATCTGGGAATGACAACAATTGGGGAAGATATTCCAATGTTTGGAATTCAAAGTTTCATTACAGGAATTATTGCAGGAGAAAATTATTTTGAGCCAAGAGATTCACTGTTATTCAAATATTCCATTGGCATATTTAGTTTTTCACTATTTCTGAAGTAGATGACTCACAAGATGCATTTCTATCACTATTAATGTTGGAATTATTTTATATTGTCATTCCATATTTGAGTGACATCACAATTCTAGCATTCCAGTGATATGTGTAAAGATATTTGATCTAGGAGTCCTATTGTCATCGGGTTTGGAGTTAGCATCTATTAGTCAGGATTCACATTGTTGTACTAATTCTATCCTATCGTACTAATTGGAGAGATGGGATAAATCTTTGATAATATTCTACAAGATGTTTGAAGAGTTGTGCGACCAATTAGTTGAGCAAACTAGCATGCTGGTGGCTTCTTATAATATTGGGCATGAGAACTCACAGCAAAAGCCCCCTTGTTTGGGATGTTTATGACATGTAATCACCATAATCAAACATTGATAGCAGACCACTTTGAACTTGATTGGCACTCCATAGTCCAAGATAAAAGTTATCACAAATATATTTCTGAAATAGAAAATGCATATTTCTAGTATTATCTGCATGGTTCAAACTCAATGTTAAAGAAGTTTGAAATTCATACTTATTCTGCCAGGTTTGGGAAAAATAACAGACTTGAGATAGAGCATCCCTTGCATGTGGTAGCCATAAGAGTGCTATGATGCAAAGGATAGAGAGGGAGAATTCACACTAGGGAGGATGATGCTTGAAGATTCCTTGGTCAAAGCCGAAGTTGTCAAGGAAGACTCTCTGCTCTCTTATCTTCGAGAGGACTACCGAAAATTTCAATTGAAGGCTTTGTTGCTCAAAGAGTTCAAGCATTACCTAGAGGGCAATATCCTTTAACAACAAGATGGACCAAGAAGCTTAAGGAAATTCCTTCAAGAAAGGAAGATCTTGATTTTTGCTTGCATTTCTTCTAAGAAAAAGTCTTAATATTATTGGGAGAGAACAAAGTCAAATTGAGTCAATTAAATCTGATGCAAGTATTGAAATAAATAAAATTCTCGGTGACTGAGAACTCTATAAACAATGGAATAAGTGGGAATTTTACATTGTGTGTGTGTGTGTTGGAGGGGGGGGGGGGGGGGGGGTGGGTGTTGTGTGGAGATGTCAGAGAAGAGACACTATCAGAGTTCCAATTTGAACCATCCTTAGAGGGGAGATGTCTCTCAAACAATCTGAAAGTGTGTTTACTCCACAAATAAAGTCCTTCAGAAACCTTCATAATGACAAATGGGAGCACAAACGATGTACTCAAATTGTTTGACAAGAGCTTATATGGAGGCATTCTGATTTGATGCATATAAACCTTCATTGGAGCAACTTGTATCAAGGATGTTGATGTGCAGATGGTCTCTAGGGATGTTCCTCCAAAAAGAGAAAAATGGCGCATTAGGAATTTTTCTGAGGCATTTTTGCAAATGATAACATCCGAGATGGTGAAATAAAGACAAGGGCTCTTTGTGCAATATAACCTTAAGTGCACATGAGAAAGATAGAGTCGTCACCACTTGAGCCAATTGCTCTATATGGCATAGATCCTTGTGGTGATTGGACAACAAAAGAGAAGCCTACATTGTTCACAAAGGATGTGATATATGATTTGGAGATGCTGACTATGGAGGAGGAGGGTTTTGCATTAGGACTGCATGAAATTCAGGAGGGCAATGAGAGTGAGGACACTGAAAATGAGGATACTGATGATGAAGAGTCATTGCCAACATCATCACCATCTACATCGCAAAGGATTGCTAGGGCTAGAACCGCTAGACCCCCTCCCTCTCTCATAGTTTTTACTAGAGCTACTTGAAAGGGGAAGAGGAAGACATAGACCAGTTTCATATTGTACTTGACATTTGTATTTGCTTATCTTTTTACAAAGACAATTTTCTATTTGTTGTTTTCTTCAGAGTTCAAAGTCTTTGACTACATCGGTATTCCAATGAGGATGCAATTTTATTACTTATTGCATTTATATATATCTAGATCAGATTGTTTGGTTTGTTTACTCATTTACTGACTCATTACATCCATCTACTTATTGAATTTTGCAAAAACAATAATTTTTTAATTAAATTTAAGTCATTTTTAAAATTCCCCATATAGTCCTGAGAAGTTATCGATTTATCTCCAATATTTGCCAAGAAAATGTTTTTTTGGCTCACTATTAAGTGGCAAAGAACGAGCTTTTGAACTATGATTGTATCTATGCTCGGATTCCTTTAGACCTACCAAGATGACATATAGGTTGTGATAATATAATTATTGATGATATAATTATTGTGATATAATAATTATATTGATAATAGTACTGTTATATAATAATAATATAATTATTATATTATTATTGTGGTAATATAATTATATTTGATAATTATATTGATAATATAATTATTAAATTAATGGGGCCACATGTGAAGATCGGTGACCCTTGGTGAGGGGGCACCAGCAATAGCTATAAAGGAAGATTGATTCTTCCTCTCTTGGCAATTGAAATGCACACAATATTATAGCAGGTCAAATTATCAATTAATCTGCAATGCTCGGAGAAGATAATAAGCGTTTATTGTCTATGGTTGGGAGGGCAACCATGATCAAGACACTGCCCATGGTTAAACAAGCACCAATCAACAGAAACAACAACAAGAGCTTCTATGATTGACCTTTTTCTCCAAAAATATCATTGTTTCTAGCATTGCGGTTTGTCTTCCTGATCCTAAATGTTTTTGCAAGAATGAAGAAGGGTTCTTTCAGGGTGCGTTGGTTTTGGCCAAAAAAAATTAAATCTTGTGTGCTTTCTACTCAGCTACATGTAGGGTTTGTAACGTGAGTATTACAGTAAAAGTACTGAGTTTGTGCACAATTTTTTCAAAAAATCATTGCTGTTGCGATTTTTTCTCCAGAATAGAGGGTTTTTGACCTAGTTTTTTGACAAATTTTGAAAAACCGTTGATTTCCAAAATAGTGAATGTCAAGAGCAATTTTTTCTCCAGAAAATAGTGGGTTTAAAAATCTTGCATGGTTTTTTTATAGGAATCGTGGGTTTCAAATTTTTGCCAATTCTATAAAACTGAAACTATTTGTTAAACAAACTTTTATCTCATTTTCCATGTCTTTGAATAGGAGGGATGGCTTTGTTACCCAACATCATGTTGAAAGAAAACCAGCACTTCATGTCTCTAGATCTTGCATTGCAGGAAAAAGAGTTCATCTATCAGTACTCTTCGGCACAAATTTGTATTAAAAATTTGATGTACTTAGTAGAACGACTGTTAAGTAAGAGAGGGTATTAAAGTAGTCTTTCAATATTTAGCTTATAATGGTCTTTTAAGTTATATAGTTAGTTTTTAGTAACTTTCTATTATGTAAGTCATTTAGTTAGTTTTAGTAACTTTCTATCCTATGTTTTTAGTTCTCAGTCATTTCCATTATAGAAAGATCTTTTGTAGTCCTTATATAATAAGTATTCCTATACTTTGTTTGCAATCATTTATTTCAAATGAGTTGCATGTATTCGCCAACAAAGAAAATCATCCAAAGTCTTGCTAGAATATGAAAAAAATATCATGGTGTGTACTACAAAAAATATTGAAACAACCAAAGAACTGTTAAAAGAAAAAATCACCTACATTAACAAATTCTCAGAAAAATCATCAGTGTGATATATATGATAGCATGAAATCACTCACTTATAAAGCCAAACAGCTGTTCGGAAAGGTATTTGCATAATTCCATTTGGCGGATCTGATCCATAGAGGAACCGCATACTGCTGGTTTCAGAAAGAGCAGCTAGAAGTGCCTGTCATCTCAGTATAAGCAATTCATTAAATCTTAGAGAGGGCTAATAAATATGATGTGATATATCCTGCAATAATTCCTCAAAACAATACCGTTAAGATAAGATTGTAAATAACATAAAAGTTATGCATATCATCCCTCAAAAGAAATATCAATTATATTTTAATAAAATAACTTGAGCAATTCTAAATCAAAAACAAAACGATAAGCAGAATTTTAGAAATACATGACAAATTCATGTAACAGTTACAAAGCTTATGTTAAAACACAAAAAGGATTTTCAAAAAAGAAATTGGAAGACTGAGAACCACTATTCCAAATTGTCAACAGTGTCCACTACTTCTATAAAAGATTAAAAGGTAACAAAAAATGAAGTTTACAACATTGCAGAACCCAAAAACAAAGATCCTCAAGGAACATGACCTGTATGGAAAATTCCAAAGATTGTGAGGATAATATGCATGAGTGGAGATATTAAGGATCCCGAATAGTAAAACATATGAAAATATAGGTTATATCACTGCAAAGTAACTCAATGATTCCTTTGCAACTTACATAAGCAAGAAGTAATTTAAAAGAGATAACTTTCAATTTCAACTAGAAAACATTATGTCCTACCAATGCCTGAAACCTTGGAAACAAATTACAAAAAATTATCAACAGAAAAGGGATAAAATCCTAACATCATATCCGTCAAATCATGTAAACAAATGAAACAGAACACTTACAGGCTTTATTCCACTTGCAGCAAAGTGTCTTGAAACAGTGATTTCTGCAATTGCCTGCAAGGAACAAAGTGGTGTCTAAATAGTAGAAATTTTCCACACTGGTATAGTGACTGTACTTAAAAAGTTATAATATGCAAAATGGAAAATAGTCTAAATAGTCTATGTTCCTCTGAGTTTCTGAGCGGGGGGGATGGAGAGACATGTCTTTGGGATGGGAATTTTTAGACCATTTTTGGGGATGGCAGGGATTGACAAGGAGGATATATTAATATACAGAGAAAGAGAGAGAGAGAGAGTAGAGATTTATATGATAAATCGTAACCTTGATAAAGTTGCAAATGTGATCATTTTGACATTAATTATAGAATCAAAAGTAAAACACAAAAATAAGATTGCACATGAGAGTCAAACAAATTCATATTACTCAAGGTTGCAAAGGTACGTGTACCTACACCCCTAGGATGCGTACCCATGTACCAAAGTACCAGGTACACATACCCAAGTACCGCATACTAAGTGAAGACCATCATAGCTAAAGACCTTGATTAAGATTTCTGATTTTTGTTAAGTTTTTTTGTTTGCAAATAAGCCTGTTGTTTATCAAGATTAATTCAATACGTAATCAGTTTGAAACTAAGATATAGTACTGATTAACAGAATTTTATCACCATTTAAGTCAGACGTTTGCAATATGTCATTGTTATGATTTCATTGTTATGATTTATGATCTTCTTCTTCATGTTTAAAGACTGTCTTCTCTGTTATGCATTTAAACATTTAGCATATATAATATTACAAACATATTGCAAATCTGAAACTTAAAACAATACATTACATCTGCAAACTTTATCACTGTTCTCATTTTGAAGAACCATGTTATGGTTCAAGTATTCTCAGCTTATTCATAAATATTAAATTATATTAAAAAAAATTGATGTACCAAAATCCCTTATTTTGAAATATAGCCATACCTGTACCTGTACCTATACCAAAAGTACCTGAGTATCCCCCTCCCCATGCAACCTTGATATTACTCATTAATTGCTTCCATGATTCATGTCAATGTGCATATGAAAAATAGCAGTACTGCACATACCAAAATGTCCAAAGGCTACAAGTTTGTACTAAAAATGTCAAAACCCGTAAAACATAATGATGAAAAGAAATGTTTGACGACTTAGACTCAACTCAGCATTCCAAAAGTTTTAGCGGCAGCAATGATAGGTTGCACAAGGTGTTAGATGTATGTCCGGAATCAAGTTTTCTGATTCGAACCAAATCATACAAGACCATATCCAATTAAATGATTCAATGATTATACTGCAGATTGATAAAATCTCGTTCAATGATCATATCTGATTTAATGACTGCCCAAATAAACAAATTATATGTAGCAGTGATAATGCTGCAATCACTTTTCAGAATGGTGTGGTAAAGATTGAAAACAGAAAAGGAGCAGCAGTGTCGTATCCCTTTCTGGATATTTTACCAAAAAACCGTGATAAATACGTGCAGATTTAAATCCGAACAGTAAACCAATATTTGATACAAATTCCAAGACCTTAACCGACTTGTACCCTGCAGATTTGCATACAAGGAAACTCAGAAAACTTTGTTTTATTTCCCCAATATTCAGAAAGTACATATATAAACCAGGAATTAACACAAATAATCACCAAATGTGTTACTATATTATACAACAGCAATACAATAACATGCAACTATCCAATTGAACCAATCTTATAAGCAGTAAAAACAATCAGATTGGCAAATGTAGATAAAACCTGTAAGAAGGCTAGGTTTGCATCCAACCTTCAAATGCTTTTTCAAGGGTTTGCGTCCTCGAAGAAATAACCAGCAACTATTTCCAGCTCCCAGATTAATATTTGTTTAGATACTATAATCTTCATAACTTCCCATGTGGAGCCTGTTGTACCTTTATCCCTTTTCCAATGTGATGCATGTTCTTTTAAGCAATGTGGGATAAAGCATCTTTTTGTCTTTTAGTCACTTAAGTGAACATAGTACCTTTTTGTCACTTAGCCAGTAAACCATAAAATCATCAAGCATTAAAATAATTGACTAAACGAACTCAGATAAGCACATGCAATAGCTTGTTGGAAAGCTCTCGGCGAGACGCTTCCAACCAACACTAAGATATCAAGAATACTGAGCTTTGTTTACTTACTAAAAATAGTAAGCATCCGGACAACTTGCCAAAATTGCTCTGATGGGTCTGAAATTGGAAATGTCTTGGTCAAATCTCGAACGAAACCCAGTAAAGAACCTTCTCGTCCCCGAAACCTAGGCGAAGTGAGCCGGCAACACTAAATTATAAAGCCTCCCTTCTCAAAGATTGCTTGCCCTCAAGCAATCTACTCATACCTGTAGAAATCAAATGCCAGGATCCCATACTCGCCTCGAGAATGAGGTTCTACTCCTTAGTCGATGTACCCCAGCATGCATCTTCCCAAACTCAGAATGGTGAAACAGTACAATAGGAATCAATGTGCCAAATAACTGAATGCTAGGATTCCAATTCTCAACATAAAGGGACACCAACTGCCATGTGTTGCTGCCCTATGTGCCAATACCCTTAGTCAGGATGAAAACCTCACTCCTTGAGTGAGCCTGTGAGTCTCTACTATTAAGTGAAGATGGGAGCCCAACAATATACCCATATCCACCCCAAGAAAATAGCAACCAAACTCTCCATCTAGCTCCCCGATAAAAGGCAATACCTAAGGATGCTCCACCTGGATCCTAAGTGAGGACTCGTGCACTGTCTAAGATACCACTGACCAATTCCTGTAATATCTATACCACCCTTAGTTAGGATGAAAACCTCACTCCATGAGTGACCCTGTGAGCCTCTACTATCAAGTGAAGATGGGAGCCCAACAATATACCCATATCCACCCCAAGAAAATAGCAACCAAACTCTCCATCTAGCTCCCCGATAAAAGGCAATACCTAGGGATGCTCCACCTGGATCCCAAGTGAGGACTCGTGCGCTGTCTAATATACCACTGACCAGTTCTTGTAATATCTATACCACCGTATCACTGTACCACTCCTATAGTATTTGTTCCAATGTAAATGATAGATCCGGCCAATCCGACTCCACCACCATATCACTTTGGTGGAAAATGAGTAAGACTAATCTCTGGAACTCTAATATGTCAGAAAGCTGAAACACATAGATCATAATCATGTGACTGTGTAGCAACACAGCATAATCTGCCAGATGTAAGATACTATTAACACTTGGATCCCCGACTACCCAATCAACATGATCCTGGGTAAATGAAAGAGTGATTGGTGAATCACCAACATCATGAGTGCTAACACTATCTTCAATACCCTGTTGAATAAAACATGTAGACACCTAATGTGGAACGTAGGGTAATGTGTGATCTCCCCACTCACTTGCAAATAACTCATTGACCCTGGAAGGCCAAATAGAATCAGCAAATATATTACCAACATACACAAGCAAATCATTGATAGTGGAAATATACCAACAAGAAAAATCACCAACCAACAAGTAGGCCGTGGCCATCTCGTAAGAGCTCGGTGATAAATCTCTGGGTAAGCTGAAAAATTCCTCAGAGCATGCGAAGGATAAATCTGAACTTCCTACCCCACCATAAGTACTCTCGCTTATGTCTAAGTCTTTGTAAGAGGATGGTTCACCATTAGTTGAAATCTCTGAACTATCCTCACTAATTGTATCACTAACCATGTACTCATGTGAAGATGTACAGCTGCTGTCATAAAAATCAGAATTTTCACACTCATCAACTTGCTAATCCATAGAATTTTTCTCACCATAGAAAGTCTCAAATGGGGAACATGTGATTGAATCACATTGTTTGCCTTCACATCTACCCACTTTATGAATTCCTTCAATGATTTGCGTGATTTCTTGTGCCCTTGAACCCCGGTTATCTTCTCCATAAGTGGTTGCCTCACTCATTTGATTTTCAACTTTGTGGATGGAATAATGTGTTAAGCTCAATTGAAGGCATAGCTCATCTACCTCACTCTCCTTGTCTCTTCCAAATTTTATTCTTAGATCTCTATACATTAATAGTTGCAAGTACTCATATTTTATCATTTTTAAAGTTTAAAAAATAGTATGTAAAAGAGGACTTGTGACCCCACATACATTCCCATGCCTCTTTTCTATCACAACCTTCCGCATGAGATCCTCAATCAAATTGGAAGAATCATCTATCCTCGTCAATACTTGGACAATCTTGTCCTCTTCGACCAAAAGCATGTCCAATAAGTCAAGGAGTGATAATAGTTTTTGACCATCTCCTTCAAACACAAATGGTTGTTCTCCATAGAATTTTTTGATTTTTCATCACCTAGGGGAGCAACATTTTCAGATATATCCTCTAACTCAACGTGTGCTAGATCATCTTTCTTGCCAACATCACGGCCCATTTGCTTCTCAATTTTTGACATAATTTCTAGCCTAGTATCACCATAAAATTTATCCAAATTAATTTCCATGTCACCAAATAAGATGCTGGTGTTTTCCATGTCTACATAAGATGGGGAGTTGCCAATGTTGGCAATTTGGTCAACTCTTCTACCTAGGCCATCAATGTGCTCATCAGAAGGACTAGTGTAAACAACTCCATAAGATACTTCTATCTCCCAATTACCTGTTAGTATACGTGTGCCATTATTAGTATTTTTCATATTATCATGCAAAGGTTGCTCTTCTTTTTCAGTACAAATATCAAGTTGAGTAATGTCTTCCTTATGCAAATTTCTATAATTGTCCTCTGCAAGGAGATCTCGAGCCAAATCATAGCATTTTTTTTTTATCATATCTGTCTTGTTTTACAGCTCTAGCTGAAAGTTCACATATTCCATGAAGGGTAATTCTTTCTGATGGAGGGAATTTGTTCTACTCATCATATATGCTCATTATTTCAGTCTTCATACCGGATTGGAAATTTTGGGCAAGCTGCTCTTGAGGCTTCATAATATCTATCGAGATTTTTCCCTATCTAGACTACTTGCCTCAGTAATAGGAATTTGATCGACAGCTTGTTTGCAATTGAGTAATGCAATTCACCCTAACATTGCAATGTTCTCAGCTAATAATTTGATATTTTAGTTTCTGAAAATGCCAAAATACTGTCATGATCTCATGAACTGGTAATGTTTCATAGTTGTACTGTTTTGAGCTCAATGTTGACTGAATATTTATTAGCCTCATTCAAATCTCAGTTTAAATTGTCTCTGTTAATCAAAACAAAATATAGGTATGTCTTTAAATGTTAGAAAGACATAGACTATCCCTTCATACCTCACACCCTTAAAATGCTGAATGCATATCTAGATTCAAATTAACACACACAAAAATTTGATCTCTCCTGCTTGGTTGAAACCACTGTATTGATCCCTGCTTGGCTATCATCAAAATTTTAATTCTTTGGCCCTCGACATTTTATCATTCAGTTGGCATGCTAATAGACAACAAAATATGGATGTTGTTGTTGTATCACCAATATTGGTCTAGTGATTTTCCCAAACTTACTAGTTGATCAAAAATGCCATAGTATCCACTGGAATTGAAAATCCCACACCCGATGATGTTCATCTTGTATCGGCGGTCGGCTCCAACTGAACTAATCTCCCTCTGAAGTCCACTGATGACACAATAATATTCTCATGCAACTGTATTCATTCTCATAGTGCTATAATGGACTCATACAGCTATCAAGAATATAGATTCCAACGACAGTTACACAACAAAGGGGAAGAAAACTATTTTTGCTTGAGAGTTCTCTTGTTCAATTGTCGTCACTAATTACAGGATGAGGCTCAAACAGTCAAAGCAATCTGTTTAGACTTGCACTCCTTAGCATTTGTCTTTGTTGTACCAAATTGCATGCAAAACATGAGTATTTATATTTATTCCTGTCACTTTCTACAAAATGGAGATTTGTCAAGCCCACTTTGTTAAAATCATTTTATTATATGCAGTGACTGTGGTAACTAACCCTATCTTATTTCAAGTGGCCTTCCATACATTGATAAACCCACTTTAAATCTTTACCCACCGTTGAAGGATGTTGCAAAGTTGCATTGGTATTTTGACATTCATTCTCATTGCAATGATACCACAGTAATATCCTTAGGGAATTTAATTCACAAAACTCTGAATCTGTAGCGTGTAACTTTACTAAAGAGCTTCATAACAAACTGCATTCCTTCCTTTCAAGCTTACAGCATAAATGAAAATGTGGCAAGGAGTTTAGTATATCAAATCACAGAGTTCAATTTATAACTGGGCATTACATCAAACAGTTATCAGATAATCCTTATTCCATGCAACAACATGCATTTAGAACATTGAACAACACGTATTCAAAACAATTACTAGGTGGTATCTTAACCATTCAAAGAGTTGCCGCTATGAATACTAACTGGTTTTATGCATTACATTCTTTATAACCATAACGTACAGTAGATGACATTTTATCAGACTCGTCATGGACGACTGTTACAGCTGGGAAAAAAAAACAATTTAAAATAAAGGTGGAGAAGCATCAGACCCGTGTTTGAGTTTCAACGTGAATGTGTTGACTTGCATATTTATCTATATCCGACGCCTGACTAGTATTCCCTTCGCAAACCTGACCACCATACGTTTAACATCCACCTTGCTATTGGAGCATGAGTCTTCCGCCAATGAGGAGGGAAGTATTTCCTGCTAGGTTGTAGTGGTCTAACATCCCTTGTTTACATGGACAAACCCGATTGAATACTCCTGCAGTTAGCAATGACTCAGGTGCCACCTGTACTTCACCGTGACTCTTCCCTTTAACTTGGACTGAGCTCCTTGCTACGGAGAACGAAGGCCCAAACTTCCAATGTCTTTCGTGGCACACCCGATACCCACTGTTACTTCTGAAAATCCACACTCCCCTGGACGGCAGATTGCAGATTTACCTAAGACCCGTGAAGTACTTTTTCCTACAATTTCCAACGTAAATGAAGGTCTAATGTGCGTAGAAGATACTAGGAAGATGCCCACTGTCATAATGAATTTATTACAACAGTCAAGATTGCCCTCTCTACGGTATTCTTCTAGGCTATTCGAAAATACACCAATTCTTGTATGCAGACGCCTCTACTACTGTTCTTTCAAACATGAGATTCAATTGAAGCTTGTGAAACAGTTCAAATACAGCTTACCTCCAGACACTTAGATTTGAAAAAGACTCTTCCTATTGTCGAATTTCCTACCTAATCCAATACAATACTGAATGAAGGAAGATGGGGTAGCGTCCAACTCCTTAGAATTTTTCAAACTTGAGGGGTTTCGTTCTCACAATCTTAGTCCAGTCACATTAAAGCAACCAGACCTCACAATATTTCTCTTTAATAAATTTCTTAGTGTTAATTCCTTCTGCGATTTAATTGTTGATATAATCTCACAGGCTGGCATGATGCATGGCTCTAATACCACTGTAGTATCCCTTTCCAGATATTTTACCAAAAAACCGTGATATATATGTGCAGATTTAAATCCGAACAGTAAACCAAGATTTGATACAAATTCCAAGACCTTAACCAACTTGTAACCCGCAGATTTGCATACAAGGAAACTCAGCAAACTTTGTTTTATTTCATCAATATTCAGAAAGTACATATATAAACCGGGAATTAACACAAATAACCACCAAATGCATTATTGTATTATACAACAGCAATAATATAACATGCAACTATCCAATTGAACCAATCTTATAAACAGTAAAAACAGTTAGATTGGCAAATGTAGATAAAACTTGTAAGAAGGCTAGGTTTGCATCCAACCTTCAAATGCTTCTTCAAAGGTTTGCATCCTCGAAGAAATAACCAGCAACTATTTTCAGCTCCTAGATTAATATGTGTTTAGATACTATAATCTTCATAACTTCCCATGTGGAGCCTATTGTACCTTTATTCCTTTTCCCAATGTGATGCACGCTCTTTTAAGCAATGTGGGATAAAGCACCTTTTTGTCCTTTAGTCACTTAAGTGAACATAGTACCTTTTTAAAATAAAGTGACATGTTAAATGAACTTAAAGTCACTTAGCCAGTAAACCATAAAGTCATTAGGCATTAAAATAACTGACTAAACAAACTCGGATAAGTACGTGCAATAGCTTGTTGGAAAGCTCTCGGCGAGATGCTTCCAACCAACATTAAGATATCAAGAATACTGAGCTATGTTTACTTACTGAAAATAGTAAGCATTCGGACAACCTGCCAAAATTGCTCTGATGGGTCTGAAACTGGAAATGTCTTGGTCAAATCTCAAACAGAACCCTAGTAAAGAACCTTCTCACCCCCAAAACCTAGGCAAAGTGAGCCGGCAACACTGAATTATAATGTCCCAAAAAAAGGGGACATTACAAGCAAACTTAGTAGTATCTATAATGAATATTCCAAAGACATTACATGCTACTATAGAGCATACCACACAATTCCAAAAGGCTGCAAACCAATAAATAAGTCCCTCTGATGTGACAACACTCAAACTGTTGTATGGAAACGTCCATAAAATAATGTAATAAATTTGAAACTTAAGCCAGCACTCCAATTTTGTTCAATCCGCCTTCTAAGATAATTTTATAAAATGCCTTTTTAAAGATCTATGAGAGTCGAGATCTAAAATAAGGTGCCTCCTGCCAATCCATTCTCTAACATTTTGCAAGTCCATGTGGCTCAGCTCCACCAACAGAAACAAATTGCACACTCTCATGCAGCTAATAAGTCTCGAAGGAATTTTTCCTAGCTCTTCATGCTTCACATTCTTCAACAAGCATAAAAATAAATTAAGGTCAAACGGTGCTTTCTGAGCTCCCAAACGTTCTTTAAGCTTTTGTTCACCATTATGTAAAGGATTTCACAGCTCCATTTGCCTCCCCGGAGCGAGATGGAGCTCTCTAGGATCTTCCTTGGGTTGTTGTGCGTAGACTTTTAGAAGCTCAACATGCTTTCTATGAGCAATTGCTCACAACTAATGACCTGAAAGAGGCTGCATGCTCCATGGCTGATGAAAAAACCCCATGGTGTGATTGTTTCCCTTGTGAGTTCTAAAAAGATTTATAGTCTTTTGTAAGTTGTGACCTCCAGAAGATTTATCTTGAAGTGTTTTATAACCAGTCTTTAGGTAAATTAACTTTAGGAAACACCAAATTCATAGCTAAACCAAGACCCTAAAGATATTTGTAATTGGCAATTGATTATACTACTCAACATCTCCTATAAGATCACTGCCAAGGCTTTGGCTCTAAAGATTCATCCAATGCTTCCCCAAATTATTTGCCCACTTTCTAGAATTTGACTTTGCCAAGACTTAAAATTGCATTCAATGGTCCTTGATTCTACCTATGTTGGGGACTCTTAGGGTTTTTCACTCAATTTAGTCAATCTATGAAGTTTATTTGTGGTGATGCCTTCTACTTGCACTACAATCAATGGCCACCACTCTTATGCTTTATGGTTAAGCCTTTTTATCGGCATACAACTCCTTTAGGGGGAGATTGACCTCACATTCCTTATAGATACCCAAATCTTGAAAGCTTTTATGGTGGAATTTTTTCCTTAAGGAAAGATAAGAATGTTTTTTTTGCTCACAACTCTATTTAAATTAACACTATCAGATTTCCACAATCCATTTGAATGTAAGTTGGTTTCTGGATTTGATTATATATATTTTTTTATCATCAACATTTTGGATCACACTCTGTGATCCATCATCAAATGAGAGTTCAAAGAGAGAAAAAAAGGATATGATAGATATGTAGACTAGCCTCCAAAAGAGAAATAAAAAGTGTGCCAGAGAAGTAGGAGAAACATGCAACACAAAGAGGAGCTGAAAAAGAATAAATAAAAGATGAAGAATAAAAACTCTTACAAAAAATATAGAAATAATAAACACAGAGACTAATTATCAAAAGATATGTTATGAATAAATAGGAATATAATAATATCTGATACATAATTAAAAAGGCTGAATAACTAATTTAAATAAAACAATAAATATTAGATACGATACACACACACACACACGTATGTATTTATGTATGTATTATATATATGCCTATATATATATATATATATATTTATATATATATATATATATATATATATATATATATATATATATATATATATATATATATATATATATATATATATATATATATATATATATATATATATATATATATATATATATATATATATATATATATATATATATATATATATATATATATATATATATATATATATATATATATATATATATATATAAGTGTGTAATATATATACTAATAAAATATCAATAAAATAACATATGCACAAAAAACATAAATAAACTAATTTAATAAATAAAAAAGAATATATTACAAAAGACAGAAAAGATACTATATATTTATATATACTTATCTGTATATAGTATATACATATATATGTATATATATGGGTATGTATGTATAGATGCACATGTATATTTTAAATTGTTGTTGTACTTTTCACTAGAGCCTCTATTTGTAAAGAAGTTGTGCTTCAAGTTCAATCAAATAAGGTGGGTTGGAGGAGGCTCACCTCCAAGTGTTATTGGCCCACTAGGTCGATTTCCCCTACACTACGGTCAACGTCTCCACAATTTGACTACTCATGGCCTAAGACTGCCTCACAAACACTAGCGTGGTCAGATTTTTTTAATGCAATGATCTCAATCACCCAAATTCCACATCCATCATTGCCACTCTAATGGTGGGGACAAGTTGAGCTCACCTCAAATTGAAGGTTTTATCTCTGGTTGGCCCTTAGGTGGGCCAGGTCATTTGCTTGTAGCATTAGTGGTTGACCCTTGGTTGCTATTGGTGGTGGTGGTTAGCTAGACTCCTCTAAGTGGCTACCTTGGATTGCTCTTGCAATTTCACCAGCTACAAATAAAGACAAAGACAAGGAGAAAGAAGTTAAAAATAATAAGGGATGATCCATTCCTAATGTCAACCCAACCCCCATTGATGTATGGGGCAAACCATTGTACCAAGACACCACTCCACTTCCCACTAGTGTTGCTCTTGCTGCTTAGCACTTATTTCCGATATATTGCATTCTAGGCAATTCCCATATGACTCGTTGGAGTCACCTTGTGTCCCACCCTCTTTTTTGAGGAATATGCATAATTTTAAATTTTTATATGATATATTCGAAGAAGACATGCTATAATGGGAGCACCTCCCCATCTCCAAAAACATGCACACTATGCTAATGTATGTGTATTTCAAGATTCCAAAGCTTAATATAATTTCCTTCCTATCCAAGACAGAGAGAAAAAATTATACATCTAGACTTTTAGGTGGAAGCATTTAAAAGTATATATTGCCAAATAATTGAATAGGAATCAAAAAGTAAAAAATACAATCAATTACAAAAATTGGATAAAACGGCCTAAATTAGGAATGGCAATAATATAAAATGCACAAAAGAGAGGAGAGTAGAGAAAAAGGAAATGACGTGTTTAATTATGATAAAAATATCATAGTTATGAAAATTACCTAGATGATCATTATTGTTGTTAGGAAAGTCATGAGTAGTTAACGAAGAGGTACAATGGCTTTATAATGATATTTCAACCCATGATAACATTTTAAATTGATCATATTATAATTATACGATTTTGCATTATGCAACCTACTAGCATTAAAAACCCAAGCTTGAAGCCTCACATTAGTGACGAGAACATGGGTAAACTATGTGGTGTGAGTGCAGTGGGAGAAGAAGAACTTTTTCCTTTCAAAACTTAGACAACATTTAAAGATTTAACAGATTTAGCCCATATAAATCAAATATTGAACTACATAATTTGCATGGAAATTCTTGTACAAGAAAACCACAGCGCTATTTAATCCTAAATTTACCAATATTAAAGGAACCAACCCACTAATGGAAGCAGCCCCTCATTCAGTTTTTCCTATAAGCAATGTTATAATACTCTTCTCCAATCTTCTATAATAAAGATCATAAATATGTCACAAAATGGATTGCAGTTACCTAATAAAATGTCTTATAAATTTTCCATGCATTTCTCACACTCTCCTAATATAATCTACAAATAATCTTCTTACCTCCTCATACGCATGCCTCGGGATCAAGTTCTTTGCACCTCGCTTCAATTTGAGACGCACCATCTAGACCAAGGTCAGCAAGGGGATGAGCTCCCTTGCCATGCTTGAGAGACAGTGCTTCAAACACCATTTTCAGGATACTTCGTCCAAGTTGTCCCTCCTAGACTCCTTAGTCAAACCAAAGGTGCTTTATGGGTTTGTGGTGTGGGGACCTTCTCTTCTTGACTCGGATTGGGCCTCTATTGAGCGCATCCAAACTCTATTTTTCTCAAGCATCATCAGATGTCACTGGTTCACTCCTCACAGCATTATTCTAGCCAAATTTGGGGTTCATCCCTTCAAGCTTGGTATCATCTTCAACCTGAATTGGTTTCTTCACCATTTCAATGACTTTGTGGACTCCGCAAGAGACCAACAAAGATACTCTTACTTGGCTTACTATTCCTCTATTGTTGTGAACTCTGACCCTGCCTCTAGAACCTATTGCTGATACACCCAAGTTACTTCCCTGTTGAGCTCCATCAGGATCGACAATAACCACCTGCCACCCTTCCAATTCTCATTGGGCGCTCTCGCTCACCTCCTCCCTTCACAGTAGGAGTTGAACAAACATGTTAGACTTGATATTTACAGGCAGTACATCACCACGATCTAGTCCAATCCCATTGGGGGGTTATGCCCAAGGATGGCCTTTTAAGCTAAGCACTTTTTGGATATTTGGAATGGGATTATTGTACACCCTGGCTACTTGTCTCAATGTTGGCACCACGCTCTCTACATCTCTTTGGGGTCCTTTAGAGTTGGCTCCCACTGGCTTCGGATCTAGACTGATCACCATATGGATAAAGAGGACCAAATCTATCAATTGTGCACCTTGATTGAGACTGAGACTGAGACCCACTTCATTTTTCGTTGCCCTACCTACTATGAGATCAGAGGGAGATTTTATTGCTTATTCAGAAAGAGCAAATCCCTAACTTCTTTTTTGGTTATACAGATTAGAGGTGTTTGGCACTTTATCTCCAAGAGACTATGCAACTCTGCAATCACACCCTGTAGCTCTTGTTTCCCTAGAGATAGGCCTCTGATCATCTCATCACCGCCTCTTTCTACACTCATCTCTAGCGTGGGAGGTGAAGCATTCATCCAATGTCTCTACCACCAGTCACTCCAGATCTGTGAGACCTCGTAATGGTTCTACTCATCAACGGCATTCCTCCAACATTTCTCAGTGATGGTTCAGGGCTCCCGCTCGTCCTGGCCCTTATCCTTTGGTGCTAGATTTCTTTCAGGCAAGGAAGGATCCCTAGTCCTTGCCTCATAGTTGGTTCCTTTGCTTTCTTTTGCTTCTTGCTTGCTCTTTTCAGGACACTGTTTGATGTTCTTATGGTCTATTGCTTCTTTGGTTGTATGCTTTCAGTCCCTTAGACCCTTTTGGCGGTCTTTTGTTGGACATTAATAAATTTATTTTATCTTATCTTAAACTTTTCTCTAATATTGCTCATCATTCCTTCATGAAATCTGCAAGAAATCTCCTTAGGAATTGTTTGTTATATGCTAGTATGATTGATTATTTATATTTCTTTTGCATCAAACACAAATACTTCTCTCCATCTTTCACCATATCCATTTATACCTTCCAAGAGATGTGTGGTTCTTTGAAAGACATAATTTTTCACACATGGAGTACCTTCCCCGAGAGTAATAACTTTTTAAACCCAAGTTGCTTCATTGCTAGATGAAATTGTATCAAAAGAATAATTATATCTATCATTAAATGAATGTGCCATGTAATATTCAAATCTCATCCCTCAATGAAGTTGTACCACTCCATGTAATGGTAAAGTTGCACCTATTAGATATATGAAGTGGCTTCCTTAGTTTTAATCACTATCAAATCCTTTTTTTAATCATATTGCTCCTCCTCGTGTAATTACTGCATGTTGTTTATGAATATGCACTTTAATACAATCACTATTCATGTCTTGTATCATTATTTTGATTCTTTGCTGCCCCCTTGCCTAATATAGTCACTGTCTAGTGCTATTTCTGGTCAAAAGTTGTCTTTAAAAAGAATGATAATTGGTATCACACGTTAATCACTATCAGTTTATTTATTTTAGATTGCAGCTGTGCATTAACTAGAAAATTTAAATCTTAAATTTATACTTCAAAGCCTCCATTTGTATCTCTGTTCATAGGTTGCTCCTTGGACATGTAGTATACTTTGACAATGACATCTTGTCCACATTTGACATCAGTGACAATTTGTTCAACAATCATACTTTGGCATATCCTCCTTGTAATGGCTTTACTTATCCACGCCCTACAAGAATATAAATGATAAAAGGGAAACAAATAAAAAGGCTTACCAGAGCCAAAATCATAAAGATCACGTAATAGCTACTATTAAGTAGTTACCATATTTCTGAATCATTTTTTGGTAGGAAAATCAGCAAATGATTTCCTTTCAGAAGTGACAATGTCTCTACATTACTATGCACACAGACTCTATACCCTGCTCTGGTTACTTGGATTTTTTTTCCCCAAGGTACATTGTTCATCAATATGACTTAATGCATATTATAGTGTTAGTGTAATGTCCCTTCTTTGGAGACATTAAAATTATTAAGAAGAAATGAATTTACAATATTAAATTTGACTATGTAAGCTAGAGTTTAATTATTAAAGGTCAAATTAATATTCCATGTGGTCGCAAGAGGACGAGGAATAAGACGATTTATCAAAGTGAAGTTGAAGTGTCACAAGGAATAGGACGAAGGCCAAGGGGGAAACGAAAAGCCTCTGGATTGTGTATTAAAAGAGGAAAAGAAGTTTATAGTTGGTATGCTGATTTTATTATTCAGTTCAATTCCTCTCTGGTGAGAGTCTCAGAAAGCTTCAGCTTTCAGCTAGTTGGAGGACGTAGCCCCTCGTGCTAATAGACAGTGGACACAAACCCATTGTCCCGAGAAACATCATTTCAAGTGTTTCAGTAGCGCTTACAGGTTCTTATCTTAGCGTTCCAATCTGACTATTAAATCTATATTTAGAATTGGGGTTTGTACTGGATATTGTATTGTTGTTGTATAATGCAATAACATGTTTAGGAGTGTTGAAGGACTACTAGTTTTATCCTACTGATTGTAATACATTTTCATACGCTTGAATCTTTAATATCATTCTGAGGCAAACAGATTTATTTGGGAAAATACTAGTTTCTACATCTGCCTATGCTTGAAATTTTGAATATTATTCTGAAAGGAATTGGTTATTAATTGGTGAAGAATTTTCTGGTTTAAACATCGTAGTGTATTCCATTTGCCTATTCCTGAGTTTGAATATTATTACTAAGAAGAAGCTTGTTAAACATTTGTCGGCTATTTTAGTGTATTCGTTTGTGTTGGAATACATCTGAAAGGTTTTAGTTTTGTTTATTCTGTTTTAAAGAGAAATCAGCAAATATCTGGGATCTAGATATTACAGTGGTATCAGAGCTGGTCTTCCTGCCAGCCTGTGAAGTTATAACTAAGACAAATTTTTAAGGATTTATCAAAAGAATTAAATAAACTGAGAGGAAATATTCAAAATGTTACGAGATAGGGGAACGACTTTACCTTTGACAAAGAGTTCTTCTACAAGAAAACAATTGGCAGGGGCACATATTCGAATTCTCATGTTTAGAACAATAGGGAATTATGTTTCTGTACTTTATATATTCCTACAGGAAAATGAACAAGTAAGAGGTTGTGGAATCAAAGGTTGAAGAGATTGAAGGGTGTTTTGGAGGCTACTAAAAGCAGTCCACCTTTCAAAAATTTAATAAAGGATTTGTCTATACCAAACGAAGCTAGCACTCAAATATAGGGGAATTCTTCTGATTCAAAAAAACTTCGGTAAATGAAGGTGTAGGTAACATGGAATAACTATTGTCCACATCCATCAAACTCAAATCTTTTGGTAGCTTCAACCTAGTACGAACCTGCAAAAGAAAAGGAAGCTTTATTATACCAGCCACTTCAGAAGCCGAGTACAAGGAGTTGTCGTTGCATGAAAGGTTGACTATATTATTGAAGATAGAGAGTCCAAACCTTTCCGTGTGATTTTGTGGGAGCAATTTTATGAAATTTTGAACCGCCAAGTTAAAAATTGAAGACCAAGAATTTTGTATTGGCTGACTGTCGTGGAGGCACAGAGTCTCGACAGTTCCATCTACCTTTGGCGATGGAGATGATGCCCAAGATGGAATGATTGGCACAATAGGTGGAGAGATATTCATGGACTCCTCGTATATAGCATCTGTTTTGGAGGAAGGAGTTACGTTTGTTTTAAAAAATAAAATGACAAGCAAGAAAAATGTTACGCTGTCAAATGGACCTTCAGATGGGAAAATAAAAAACTTTACGACTCCCGTGAAGAAGTGCTAGACGCGGAAAGGGCTATCTCTGCTTATTCACACTGGGAAAACTTTCTGATACTACCATATTATGGAGAGCCCATATATGCAGGTTGTTAGATTAATTGAGATGAATCTTGGCAAAGACGTTAATAAAGACATGGTGTTAGCCCAAGAATTTTGGAAGTCCAAGTCGAGCCATCCTCATTATTCGAAGGGAAGCATCCCTTGAATATTGCTGGTAACGTGAGAGGTTACAAATCGAGCGTTGCAGGATTTGAGCGTTAGTCTCTATTCAAGTTAGGCGAATAATCAATCGGATGTTGGTCTGTGGGGTAGCTGGACAGACGTTACACATTGTTCACCTTCCTATTCTTGGCGGCACTCACACTAATTCTCGGCTGGAGGGTTACGAGAACTGAAGGTGGCGTTCCAGGTGCCACAACACAATCGAGTTATATGACAACGTGTTGCTTTCCCCAAGTGCGGCTGGAATTAAGACTGGTGGCAAAGACTCTTGTCGATTCTAGCTGATAGTTCACTTGAAGATTTCGTTATGAATTGTTATGGAACTTTGTGACCATTTGTCATTGGGCGGTTATGGTAAATAAAGCATAGAGGCACACAGTGCAACATAACTATGATCGTTGGTATTCACAATACAAAAAAGTTTTGGAGTTCTCAAACATGATTCAATTGGTGACTTTAGCCTTCAATGACCCCATGGGTTTCAGCTGCAATTCTAGACAGTAGTTGAGCCATATTCTGAGGTAAGCTAATAATATTTATATGCGCTATTAGCTACCAAGAGAGCATATTATGTACACAAAAACAACAGAGTCATTGGAATTGACTTATAAGCAGATTGCGGGTGGTAGCATCTGTGCTACAAGAATTAAACGTTCGAACTAGGCAAACAAAGGTGAAAGGAACCAAACACTACAGGTCTATTCCATTTATGCATCAAAGCTTCATTAAAGGTGCAGAACAATATAGTCATGCATTAAATTGAGCTGGCCGAATACATCTAAGGCTTACAAGTAATTTTGCATTGTGAAGCTTCTTGTAAGAGAGCTATATCACCGGTAGTAGGTGTGACTTGAGCTATGATATTCGAGACCAAGCACGTATGCTGATGCAGCCTCTAGCGTATTCCTTTTGTGGCATTGATCTAGATGGAGGAAATGAAGCATCACAAAGTTTTGTTGTTGAACAAATAATTTCATTAACTGATTTACCTCTGTGCAGTAATGTTGAATCAGAAAGGTCTAAAGGCAACTCTAAAGGGTGTGTATTTGGGAAGACATTTGTTCAACATCATATATATATTTTCTCCCAAGTTAGATTCGATCTTGCATTCAATAAGAAAAAAAAGACTCTACTTGCCTGGTTCTCTTTCGTATGTTGTCCAACACACAGCTCCAGGTTATAGATTTTTCCAAAAACCATTGAGCCTGTCTCAAACTTACATCCCTCCTAATGCAGAGGTTTGTCAACCTGTTGAATCAAGAAGCAAGACTAGGGTTGATGGTCACGTGAGTTTTAGTGATGCAACTGATGGCATTTATTCATCCACTGATAGAACCTTTAGTGAGGGGAGTTCACAGAGTCACAGACCCATTACAAGCCTTGACATCATGATTGCTTCCATAATTTGAAATCACGCTAGAAAATTAAGGGCTTCCAGTTGTTGTGAGGTTTTCACACATCGCCCCAAATCTTGGGGACCCCCCTCGTTTTAATCGCCTCGGCAAATTTTTGGATTGCCCAAAATTTATTAGTTTTGAAAATTTCACGCCTTGGCACCTTCAAGAAAAATATAGAAAGGCTTAGCTTATTTTCACCCGGTTTCAACTTGATTCTCCAGAGCTATCAATTTTATCCCCAGGCCAAATAATTTCCTAATTTAATTTCAACTTGGCAGGATAAAATTGTGAATTTTGTACTTAGATGTTTTCTTTTGAAAATCTGGATATAAATGCATAAATTTAAAAAATCTTTCAAAAGAAAAAACTTATTAGACTTAAGTTTTGGAAAATCTCAAATTTTTCTCTGGTGAAAATTTTAATTTTGTCGAAATGAGGTTAAATTGCAAAAAATCGATTTTTGGTTCTAGATGCAATTTTTTTTTTTTTTTTTTATTTAGCTTGGCAAAATCAATTTGGTAGAAAATTGCAAAAAAATGGCTTTAATTAGATTAATTTGCCTTGAAAACTTTTAGTTCTTAATAAATTTAGTAATTTAATATTTTAAAAATGGCTTTTGGTTAGCCAAAATCCAAATTTAATGACGTATTAATTACTAAACCCTCATTAAATGGAAATATTTAACACCTTCAAAGCTATTTAATTTCGTTTTGCAATTTGGAGCTAATTGGCAAATTTAAAAGTGCAATTTTCTTTTGGCAAAATTAATTTTTTTAGCTAAGTATTTAATTGAGGGCCTTAACTTGGATTTAATTTTTGTTTTTTGTTTTCTCCTAGACCAAGTCAGCCAGCTTTGAGGAGAAGGGAATTGGCTATAAAGGGAGTCTCCTCCCCATTTCATTTTCACAAATCATTTTTCTCCTCTCCATGTTGGGCGAATTTCCTTGAAGGCAGATTTTTCCAGACTTAGGCGACTTTGTGGAAGGCAGTTTTTTGCATGCTTGGACGATTTTTGCTTGCATTTCTCCATTTTCATGCTTGGCGATTTCTCAAGGGGCAAACCTTTTGCAGATTTTGGTGGTTTTCTCCTCCATTTGTGGGCTGCGATTTGTGCCTTAGGTGGCATTTTGGGCAGATTTCAGACTTCACGCTTGGGCGAATTTGAGACGAAGGCAAAATTTTCCATTCTTGGCATTTTATTGAGGCAGATCTAATTCTGATTTTTGGGCAATTCATGGTGAAGGTCTGATTTTTTTTTCCTATTTAGGACTGCATTTTTATACCAGATTTTGGCAATTTTGTTGGGAGAAGAAATACATATGAAGGTTTGATTTTTGCATAGAAGGCAAATGTTGGATAGTTTTAGAAGTGTAAATTTCTAATTTGCAAAGGGATTTGAACTTCTTGAAAGTCATATCTTAGGTTCCGAAAAGTCGCTGTAAGATTATTGGTTAAGGTGAATTTTCATCATCTAGAGTTGCAAGGGGTGCTTAAGCTGACATCCATCTTTCATTCTAGTGTAAGGATTGCTCCGCTTGGTTCTTCTGGCCTTTTGGTCCACCACTCTACCATCCCGTAATAGGGCGACAAGCATGGAGGATGATAGTGCAAGTAAGAATCCCAAGCGGGCGAACACTAAGAAAGACAGAGGATATGATGTCCAAAACTTCCTTCTTCTCGAAAATGAAGAGAATAACCGACACCAATATCGGTACAGTGGACATGATACGGATGAGGGACAGACTGAAGGAAGGACAATCCCCCTTGGCAAAAAGGATTTACAAGAGCGGAATTGTACACACAGCGTCTCTTCCTCCCACATTGCCCTGTCCAGAATTGATTATGGAATGTGCATCTAGATTTGATCTAAACAATGATTCCATCATTTTTGATGAAGGGAAGAGAGTGTTGGCCAGCATTGGCGAACAAGCAATCGAAGAAACATTCAACATTCCCCAGTACAAGGGCATGACAATTGTGATGATGGATCAAGCAACTAAGTCATTTCAAGATAACCAAGAGGCCTATTACACGCATCTAAAGCAGAATTGGATACGCGAGGGAAGGAAAGGAGTTAACAGATCATCGAGGCTCATAATGGCAGATTTCAAACCAGAATATGGTGATCTCATTGTTCTACTCAGTCAAACCATGGGCCTAGCTCAAGGGATGAGATTTGAAAACTGGATGTACTTCTTCATTGATGAGATTGAGAGAGGGAAAAGAAGGTTTGATTGGGCCAAGATCATAAGCGAGAACTTAGAATTGCAACTCAGAACCGTGCAAAACCAAAGGCAATTCTACATGGGCTCCTATCTGTTCTACCTAATTGCTAGATTGTACAAGAGTCTGGGACTTAAGGCCTTAGGAGAAGTTGGTAGCGGACCGGGACAATATTTGGTACATGAATGCTATCCGCAGCTCCATTTGCACAAGGATTACAAGATATTTTGCGATGCCTTCGCCATGAAGACAGTAAGGGTATTACAAGGGACACCTGCTAAGAGCCTTTCATCGGAAGCAGAAGCAAGAATTAAGAAGTTTGGGAGTTGGTTCGTCCAATTTCCGTAGTTTACATATATTAGAGTGGCAGGAAGTACAGTTGTCCCAAGAGGCTTCCATGGTACCCACCCGACAAGGTAGTTTTGTTAGAATTGGCTAGACAACTTGAGCACTATGATAAAATAATGAGAAACGAAGAGAAAACAGGCATTTCATTCTTAATCATAATTGGCAATGATAGTTGCCCAAATCGGGCATCCTTTGAAGCCGCAGAAAAGGAATTGGAATGGTATCATCTAGGATGGTACAGAGCAAGGCAAGGGTTTGACCCTAATGGTCTTATCAAGGCATCTCATGGAAACGAATTTGGGCATGTTCCCACCATAGAAGACTTTTGGGCCAACGCCAAAGATGACTTTCATGTGAAAAAGCTAGCTTTCTCAAGGCTGACGGTGAACATGATGAGGGCTATTAGATGGAGAGGCCTCGATATTCCGAATCAACTGGAGGATGATGGAAATGTGTTGAGAGAAGACTATGATACAGTAGAAGGAACAGAATTGAATCCAGTGGATTGGGATGACCATCAGGATCCTTCCTTGGAAGCGATCACAAGGGTAGTGGATTTACATACCGAGTCATGGTATAATGAAGGACTAAGGAAGCTACAAAGACAAAGGATTCCCCTTACCTATGAGATGATGAAACCAAAAGAGAGACGAGTAGAATCAGTCGGACAAAAGAATGAAGGAAATAGCCGGCAACATGAAATAATTAGAAATAGCAAGAAGAAAGTTTTGGAGGTAGTAAAGGGCAAAGAACATCTAGAGTCTCCAGCCAAGAGACAGCATGCAGTGCCATCAAGAAAGAGTATAATTGAGGCTAGAGGCCAAGAGGTCAATTCAAATGATAAAAGGGCCGTGGTGGAGGTGAGCTCTGATTTGGAATCAAGTGGCTACAGTGAAAGCACCAAATACTCCCCTCTCTCCGAGAACCAACAAGGAAATGATATGGAAGAAACTAGTAGAGAAGAAGATATCAATGAGACAGATTTTGGATCAAGACTAGATGACTTAGGAAAGGTTGCTATTAAGAAAAAACATTTGGGCACCCTTTCCTCTCTCAACGCTTTTATTGGATTTGCAAAGGAATATGAGAAGGATCACGAAAAGATACTTCAAGCAACGAACAGCGTGGCGAAGTCAGCAAAACTCAAGGCGAAGCACACACCTTGTCCTCCTATGGAAGAAGTTAACAAAAGGCTAGCTAAGTTCATTGCCTTAGCTAAGAAGATGAAAGAAAAGGGAAGATTTATATTAGAAGTTCATTTGATGTAAGCCCAAGTGGCAAATTTCCCCTTTCTTCTAGAATAGGACACGTGTCTATTTCTGATTAGCCACCATTTTGGTGCCTTCTCATTGGTTGCCACTTTTTGCACTTTTTTCATTGGTCCATTGATGAGGTGGCAGCTTCTCATTGGCCAATGGGGTGGCAACCTTAATTAGGGTTTTTAGGATCCAATCTGGATCATTGATCTTGTTTTGATCTCCAGCCTCTGTTGTATTTCTGGCCCCTATAAAAAGCCATTTGCTCTCAGTTGTAAAGGGTTGGAGAAATTGTTGCGAAGATAATACCAAAATTGCTCTCTTTTTCATTGTTGCGATTTGCATGTTGATTAAGAACATTGGGTGTTATTGCATGTTTTCTACTTCCACATAGTTAGATTTCCTTTAAAGTTGTTAAAATTGGTTTCATTTCAAGTTGCTAAGTAGGAGTGAAGTAGATGGATAGTTGTATGGTAGCATTGGTAAATGTTTGATAGAGATCAATACTAGACCACTAGCATCCTAGCAGCTGGTTGGGAAGCTTTGTGTGATAAGCTAGTTTATCATTCCTTTGAATCATTGTACTTGTGGAAGTGAGGCTACTGGTCAGCTCTCATTAGGTTCAATCCCTGTCCATTTGCTAACCTTCCATTCATAGGAGTAGGGGTAGAATAGTGAGTAGCTAGGTAGTTGAAGTTTAGAGAGGAGAAAGTTAGAGTAGATCAAGTATCAGAATGCATCCACTCACCTTCCACCACCATTGCCACCATCAACATTTTCTGCTTCTGCACATTTCACAAACCAAGCCACCATCACCTTCATCCCATCAAAGTCCAAGTCATCCTCAACAATTTACGTAAGGTTGCCTACGTGATTATCAGCGAATCACATCGATAAAACTGAGCGAGTATCCAACGGTGTAAGGAACATTGGAGTTATATTCATGTCTCATGAGCATTAACTTTTTCAAGAAAGGAGTTGCATGTTTGATATCCCTTATTGAATATTCAAATCCTAATATGTTATGTAAGTGGTAGAAAACTCGCATCAACACTAGTCAAATAGCCAACTCATATATTTGAAGTGGAAATATTTCAAAATTGCCACTCATATCAAATTCAAAATCAAACACAATCAAATTACAGGGTTTGGATAACATCATGATAAATAATATGAAACCATAAGCACAGTTAGCTCATGATTTTGAAGCTGAGGTAAGGGCTGAAATACTCGACATTTATGGAGGGTATAAAGAATTTCCTATCTGGATTCAAAATGACTTATCATTCAGCAACTATTTAGATTTTTATCTCAAGCAGCAAAATATTATTGATAGGGAAAAAATAAAGTATTTGGAGTTGGCCCAGGATCTCTTTGCAAATGAACAGCACATAGGGGTGTATGTAGAAATTCCGATAGGCTAGAATTATCATTTGGATGATCTTGGAATAGAAGAGCAGACAACTACCAAAAATGAGCAACTTTCTCGCGAACACATAGAAGTTGTTACACGAGGTACAGGTTTCTTTGTTGGTGACTTGGAGGTGAGCTTTGTCAAGCAGAATAATGAAGCAAATTGCACTCAAGGTAATAACAGTTTGGGACCTTGGCATCATGAACCATATATTCATAATACTCAAAACGTGAATCTTGAGAAACAACCTAGGATGACACTATGAGACAATGAACAATTTCAGCGGGAGATAATGAAATTCATGTCTTACAGAATCAGTTGAAGGTTAGTGAAGACATGGTCATGGCATCCTTGATGCAGTTTGACAGTACCCACAAGTTGGTTGAGGAGCTCTACAAGAAGATCCCAAAGGAAGGGGAAAATAACTAGCACGTGACCGATTTACAAAAGGTCAAAATAGCCCTCGAGGCTATGAAATCAGATTACTTATATCCGTTGTCCGATAGGGATTACATTCTCAAGGTTGCTGAGATTTATGCAGCACAGTCAAATAGGGAAAAGGATGAGATTGAGAATCTCAATAGGTCACTCAAGTATGTATGGAAGGCGTTGAGTGAGACTCAATTTTCCCTTCAAGGAACAAAATATCAAATCAAACTCATAGAACAATCCTGGGAATATGAGAATAGAATGCGGCAGGAGTTCTTCCAGGAAATCATTGACGAACTTGAGAGCATTTAGTAGATGTATGACTTGGATAGCTGCCCCAAATGGTTAAGTAGAAAAATTTCAGAACATTTTCAGCTTGTTGACAACCCGTTGTTTGAGGTTGTTGCTGATTGGACATTTGACAATCCTCTTTTTGTGTTAAATGAGGGATCATATATTGTTTTTCATGAAGAGGGAGAGTTTGATTTCAGACTCTGGGATCCTGGCTCAGATTCTGGCAGTGAATCGGGTTCTCAGCATGGGAATGATGAATCAACTTCTGTTGCTTATCATTTGATCAGCCCCAACATATTTTCCGATTTCACCCCATTTAGGAGTTGGGTGAATTCTCTTCATCAGCCCCTGAACAGTTTTCGGTGGAGTATTTATGTGAGATTGTGGGTAGATTCTCAACATTCTTCATATTCATAGCTCCTATGCGCTGGAAAATTTTCCAAGTTTATACTGACAATATGAGTTCTGATGTCCATGGGATGGTGGTTTCAGCTTTTGAGCAGTTCATTTCTTACATCATCCATCTAAGTCCGGTTTTCACACTCTACTAGATTATACATGGACCCTGGATATATTCCTATATCATCATAGCAGCGAGGCAGCATAACAGAGTTTGGGATCCAAGTGTTTGCAAATTGTATCTATGGTTGGACGAGGATTTCGTTGTGGTCCTATTAAGTTTGAGGCTGATTATGGTGATGATCAGTGTTGATCGGTTTACTAGCGCAGCGCTTCTTCGAAGAGTAATATGGGATCCAAGAATTCAGTTAATAGGTGTTTTGCAGAGTGGTACCATGCTTCACAGTTTGGTCGAGTTTGTTGTCAGTTTGGCCATTGGATTAACTACAGATTTATATGGGATCCTGGTACATATTGCTTGAGGGCAAGCACTCTCAAGGAGGGGAGATTTGTAATGTCCCTTCTTTGGGGACATTAGAATTATTAAGAAGAAACAAATTTGCAATATTAAATTTGACTATGTAAGCTAGAGCTTAATTATTAAAGGTCAAATTAATATTCCATGTGGTCACAAAAGGACAAGGAATAATAAGACGATTTATCAGAGTGACGTTGAAGTGTCACAAGGAATAGGACGAATGCCATGGGGGAACCAAAAAGTCTCTGGATTGTGTATTAAAAGAGGAAAAGAAGTTCATTGTTGGTATACTGATTTTATTATTCAGTTCAGTTCCTCTCTGGTGTGAGTCTCAGAAAGCTTCAACTTTCAGCTAGTTGGAGGACGTAGCCCTGCGTGCTAGCAAACAATGGACGCAAACCCATTGTCCCGGGAAACATCATTTCAAGTGTTTCAGTAGCGCTTACAAGTTCTTATCTTAGCATTCCAATCTGACTATTAAATATGTATTTAGGATTGGGGTTTGTACTGGATATTGTATTGTTGTTGTATAATGCAATAACGTGTTTAGGAGTGTTGAAGGACTACTGGTTTATCCTACTGATTTGTAATACATTTTCATATGCTTGAATCTTTAATATCATTCTGAGGCAGACAAATTTATTTGGAAAATATTGGTTTCTTATTGTTGTTCGTATTACATCTGCCTATGTTTGGAATTCTGAATATTATTCTGAAAGGAATTGGTTATTAATTGGTGAAGAACTTTCTGGTTTAAACATCGTATTGTATTCCATTTGCCTATTTCTGAGTTTGAATATTATTATTAAGAAGAAGCTTGTTAAACATCTACCGTCTATTGTACTGTATTCATTTGTGTTGGAATACATCTGCAAGGTTTTAGTTCTATTTATTCTGTTTTAAAGAGAAATCAGCAAATATCCAAGATCAGGATATTACAGTTAGATTACAATAGTTGTTAGTGTAAGAGGTTATTTTGGTCTTTGGATTCTCATTATATGTTTATGACATCCTATTACACTATACCTGGATTTTTAATTTTCAGCTGCTTATAAAAAGGTTTATCATTTGTTTGTTTGATTATAGGGACTTGTGAAGCTCAATGCATTGCAAGTTTCATATCATATCAGATTTGTAAGTTCATTGCCATAAAGAATAGGAAAGAAAGTGGCTACCATAAACAATAAGAAAAAGGTTGCATCCCGACAGATGTTAAAAACCTTATTAAAGTGTGGTTATTTACTGTCTTGCCACTGCAAATGGGACTCTGAAATGCCATATTTGCAACCAATATAACTAAGTCACAGGATTCGTCGAATTTCATCCATGAGATTCAGATTTCAGCGAACTTTTAATCTTTCCAAACTTCATCCGAATTTTATGATATTTAATATAATAGTATTTTATTTTAAACTGATTTTGAGTTATTTAGTTAAATTGTTTAGCAGTGTTGAACTATTTTGACAATTTTGTGGTTATATTACTAATATTTAAAAATACATAAGTATATATAACTAAAATTTAAAGTCGAATTTTTTTCCAAATTTTTACCCTTGCCGAATTTCATTTGAATTTTATGATTGACGAACTCGAATTCAAATTCGAACCTTGTGACTTAGCAATATAATATAACATGGAAGATTATTTTATAACTTGAGTGATCTAAATTTGATAAATATTATACCTTAAGTTCTGTTGTTGTCAAATAAGGCCTCTTCTCTGAGTCTCGAGAAAACCGCACCATCCCCTCTTTTTCTCCATGTCTAATCCATTCAGTTCGAACATCTTGGTGTCTCCACATCTCTGCCATGTCTTCTGGTGACACTTTATCATCCCAATAAGTCCACTCACTAGCAACTGCAAACCACTTTTCAGGAAAAATAGTCAGGACAATTAATGCCCTTGAAAGGAAACCCAAACCATACCCAAGACGCTGATAGCTTATAATGAAAGGAAAAGCCTCTTGAACACTACTTTCAGCTTGAAGGGCTATAGAAATATCAACCAGCAATAGCCAGTAAAATAAATGAAGCAGCCTTAGGAAACAAGATAAATTCTTTAGCATGCCTAGAACCTAGCATTCCCTTACAATTCTTCAGAGTATATCACATGTAATGAGGAGAACAATAAGCATGAACTCGTGATGCAGCAGATAACCTGGTTAAGGGATTGCTATTCTAAAAATATTAAACTAATCCATAGGCCTGATGATGACATAATAATAGCGGGAGAAAGGCACAGTAGCTAGTAGCTAGTAGCTACAGTATCCTACTTAAAAAGCCCAAGCTACACTAAAGAGAAAAAACATCAAATAAATATTAACTATATCAGGGAAAAAATAAAAACATTTCAATCATCTTAAAATATTATTTTGATTATATCCCCTCTAACAAAAAGATATTTATTTGATTACATACAGCAAATAATTTACATTTTTCCTTCAAACAAACACTCAGGCACTGATACATTTCACCTGAAACAAACGAGGCACGCGCCAAAGAACCAGATGCATCAGCTGCAGAATTCATCTCCAAAATTTGCATGTCACTGTCAAGATGATGAGACAAACAAAGCATCAAAGATAATATAGATGGCATTTAAGATGCAATTAAAACAAAATGTTGAATACTACACTTAAAACTGTAAATAGTCTTTGAGACACTAGAACCCTCGTATCAAAATAATAAACTATAAAATACTAAGATATAGTACAATGATAGGTACAGAGAACTAAATTCAACGACCTTATTTTTTCTACTTAAAAATAACCTTTATTTCTTTCTAATCTCATTATTAATTGTTTTATAGCTGCAAACTGTACTTCACTCTGATATAACTATGTATCTTCGAATTAGGTGCCAAACCACCAAAGCTTCCCCTGACTCCTAATACTTTTTTATTCTATGGAGAGTACATCAACTTTTGTCCAACATTTAGGCCTTCCGTACATCTGCAGCTCAAGCAATGGAAGCAGAAGCAAAATACTAGACTTTTCTTTCAACTGAGTTCCACACAGGATTGCCCAGAGCAGCCCCTTAGACTTTAATATAATCATCAGATAGAAGTATTTTAAGATCTTGCATTGTCCCTTCCTAGTAACGGATAATGATACTCTTGGTCTCCTAACTAGAGTCTTGTTTTAGTAATGCGACTTGATTGAATTCCTGCTGTAGTCTACCACTTTCATTTTGACTACTCTGAGACTCTTTACTGGCAGGACCTTCCGTAACAAGACTATCTATACATGCACTTAGTCTTTCTGATTAGCATTTTTTAGGTTTACTAGTTGCCTTACAATTACAATTGTTAGAACACAATGTTATTAGGGGCCATGGCCTTCTAACATTTACATCTGTTTTTTCTTTGAAATCTTACAAACAGTTAGATTATTGTTTATTTACAATTGGTAATTTTGAGAAAGTGTGGCAAACACCCTTTCAAATAATTTTCCTACCCTTTTCCTAAATTAATAGACATACTCTCATTGAGATGTTATTCAATATTTGTAGACTTATACTGAATTTTATTACTGTGTGCAAGAGGTAATATTGGCCATGTAGAAGTGAGAAGTGATATCCCCAAGTTCTGTTGATAAGTTGATAAACAATTTCGTAAGCGTTTTAAATAAAATGATGCTCTGTGGAGTTTTTAAACCCTAAGAGATTATTATTGTAGTCGGTAAATAATTGTAAATGAGCCAACGGGTAGGTTAGTATCCATTATTTGTTATGTAGCCGACTTGTGCCCGACGAGTTCCTTTAGGAACCTTCCAAAAGGCGCTTCGGTGAGTATATATACCCCCTTCAGGAAGCATTGTAATCATCTTATCATCCAAGCATAATGTAATATCATTGGTATGTGCAAATAATATACGGAGTTCTGCTATTTTGTTCCATTGTTTGTATGCATTGATGTAATTTACCCAATAAGGTGTACGATTGGGCGTTTGTGCTAGCTAAGCATATGCATGAGTTTATGACTCTCCAACATAAGACATTCTATATGCCACACTACGCCATTGGTCTTTTCCTTGATGCGGTAGCACGGATGATTCCAAAAGACAAGTTGGAGGCAAAACCTGGACCACTTGCTCCTGGGGAACCTCCTATCATGTGGTGGAAGCACTTGGATTCAGCCACTGGGCAGAAATGCGCTACAGGACAGAAGAGGCCTCGGACAGACACAGGAGGTGATACGGACAGCGGCCGTCAGGAGATATCTTTTGAGGAAAACAATGTGGGGGACGAAGAGAGGGAAGAAGATGATGAAGAGGTTCAAATTGTCACAGCTACCCCCTTCTTGTTCCCACGCACTTCACTATCGGCTACTCCCTGTTTGGTGCCAGCGGGTCTGCACATGGCTCACATTCCAAGGTTTGGACAGACAAGGCAGCCGATACAGATGACTGGTGCACCCCAGCAGGTAGTTACTCTAGCAACACCATGGCAGCACAGGGTAAGGCCTTCTCCTGTCCGGCCGAGAGTTGGGTTTTCCATAGGGTTTGCACGAGTGACAGCACCCGTCAACCGAGACACTTTTTCAGCCCCTATTGAAGCACTTCCGATAGCAGCAACCGTGGCACCTTCCATAGCACAACCAGCAAAAGGTGTTGTCATAGCATAGCCAACAACAAGTGTTGCCATGGCACAGCCAGCAGTGGGAGTTGTCGTAGCACAGCCAACAGTGGGAGTTGTCGTGGCACAGCCAGCAGGAGTTGAGGTACCTATAGTAGAGAGCATACCAGATGGAGGAGAGGAGACGGCCATGGAGGTACCCAACCTCCCAGTACCGGAGATAGCCGAGGGACAGAGTACCCCCGGTGTACACATGGATGTCATAGGATCTGATGCAGTAGTGACGGTAGATGCAACACTTTTGGCATCACCTGAGTGTGATAGGGAGAGTCGAGTTCGGGAGGTCAATACTTTTTCGAGCACATGGTTTCACCGTGCTCCGGCTCCCCAGATGACCTATTTGCAAACTCCTATGCAAGATGATATCCCCGAGGTAGACACTGAGCCACAGGTAGCACAGCCAATTCCGGACATTGGACCGTCGCACAGTATTGTTGAGCGTATGGCAGACGCCATGGAGATGGCTATGGGTATGCAGAACCATCCATTTGCACGGAAGACAGGAATGAAGGAGGCATTTCTTACCGACTTCACAACTCTAGCATCCCGGGCTCGTCAGGTGCTGGATTTAATGGAAACTCAAGCATTGGATTCAATTGTGAAGGAGTTGGAGTGAGTCACCTCATTTATGCGACTAGGATGCCCAGCTGCCTTCGCAATCTATTTTGAGGAGCGGGGATGGCCGGATGTAGAGACTGATGAGATGCATCAGGACTGGGCCACCACGGCAGATTTTGGTGTGGACAGTCGGGTTGAGGTTCTACTCCAGGAGATAGTAAAGTTGCACAGGGAGGCATACTACACTCTTCAGAGGGGTCAGGCGAATCAGATAGCAGTTGAAAGAGCTCGGGAGGAGTCAGCTGCTAGGTTGGCTTCAGCGAGGGCAGCCTGGGAATCTGAGAGGGCAGCCTGGGAATTTGAGAGGGCGGCTTGGCAATCCGAGAGGGAAGCCCTGTTAGTCAAACAAAGTCAGCTGGTAGCAGAGAAGGAGCAGTTGGCAACAGAGAAGGTGCAGGCGGTAGCAGAAAAGGAGAAAGAGATGGGAGAAGTTGGAGCGATGATGCAATCCGTGTTGGAGCTTCAAATGGAAGCGGAGGCTGAGCTGAAGGTTCGAAAGGAACAGGTCTACAAGCTTCGGGCTGAACTGAGCAATCTGAGAGCACAAACCCGACCCCCTACATAGTACCTTGGTTTCTGATTTGAGGTCATTAGTTGCACAATTTTGTTGTATTGTCGTCCGGAGACGATTGTTCTTTTTGGGGGGGATGATGTAGTCGGTAAATAATTGTAAATGAGCCGACGGGTAGGTTAGTATCCATTATTTGTTATGTAGCCGACTTATGCCGGACGGGTTCCTTCGGGAACCTTCCAAAAGGCCCTTCGGTGAGTATATATACCCCGTTCAGGAAGCATTGTAATCATCTTATCATCCAAGCATAATGTAATATCTTTGGCATGTGCGAATAATATACGGAGTTTTGCTATTCTGCTCCATTGTCTATATGCGTTGATCTAATTTACCCAATATGATAAACAATTATCATATATACATATTGAATCTATGCATCTTGTAATTTGCATTTCGTTTATATTATCTTGCATTTGTAATGATTAATAACTTGTGGTCCTAATTTTACACCATTTTCAAGTGTTGAGTGTTTCATTTTCATAAGGAAGGATATTTCTGCCTTGTTCTTCTACATTGACCCATTTTTCGGTCATGGTTAGATAATTTTGTTCATTTTTCAGTATAGGAACAGAAATGTCTGAAATGATGTTTCTTGAGATCAGTTAAACCATTGAAGCATAAATTGCCAAAATATCACAAATGACCACTACTATCAAAATTTTCCCCTGAGATGATGTTTCTTGTGATAGGATAACCCATCCAAGCATAAAATGCAAAAAAAACATGAATGACCATTAGTGTCAATTTTTTCACCTAAAATGATGTTTCATGTGAAGATTAAATCATTGAAGCACAATTGCCAAAAAAATCACAAATGACCACTAGCATCAATTTTTTCCCAATGAAATCAGGCTTTTTAAGATCATGGGTTTGTTGACCATTTTTTTCCCATTTACTCATACTTAAATTGTGTTCTGATTTTCAACAATTTGTTTCATGGTTTTTCTTTCAGATCAGGGTTTCCACTATCTATTATTATTTCACCAGACAAACCTGGGATTGTTATTTTTGTGCTTGGAAGGTGTGTTATGTCTCTCAACATGGGTTGGTGAGGATATTGGCAGCAACATTATCTTTACAACTTCAATTGCAGCGTCTGTTTCCCTACAACTTCAACCAAGGCCAATTGTCCAACAAATAAACTGAGGTAAACATAACCCCAAAATCGTTGGTACCACACTCATCTTTCAGTTAAACTCCAGAACACTCAAATAGTTTCTATCTTGCATTACAGTGGTCAGATCTTTGTTGCCAAAAGACAGTGCACACTTTAAGCCAGCCATGTTGTTCATCTTCTTGTGAGCCAACATGGAGTACTTTGAAAACATAGATTCTTAGAAATGCAACCATGTATACAATTTCTGGATTTTTTTCTACTTTCTCATCTGTAATTGTCATATGTCAATTCAACAGGATACAAGTTCTTCATTGAACAGAGTTGCAATAAATACTCCCTTATCTACTCAGTTTAGTGGAATCAACTGAGTGTAAAAATGATTAGGATTTGGTCTTTGAATACTCCAAATTGCATCTAATACCACATAAGATAATCGTAGCGAGTGGGTGGCAAGAAATTGAGATCAAGTGTGTTGACTTAGATGCTAATGTTGCACAAATTGCTGAAGTCTCTATCAATAAGGCAGTTACAAATGTGATATAAGTAGTGAAAGTGGCACAACAGCTGATTGTGGTTCAAGTGAAATAGAATCAAATCTTGAATGACATGCCCTCAATGAGGACATTAAAGAGCCATATTAAGATTACAGAATATTTACAGTATTTTTCAAATTTTATTGACATTCAAGTCTTTGACAAATGACTAAGTTATGAATTGTTGAGTTTCAATTAATGAGTGTTTTCTCTCTTGCAAGTTATGAGGTGTTTAAATATTTTGTTGTTTTGTTTATTAGCAATTATGAACATTGAAATTATGACAACTAATTAATTTTTAATTTAATAACATACTACATACCTATAGATGGATAGATAGATAGATAGATATACCCATAACCAAGGAAAAAAATTCTTGTACTAGCATCCTTGAAACTCAAATGCTTACCCATCCCCATACAAGTGCCAGCAGCTTAAAATTTATCAAAGAGAATTAAGAGATGTGCGTACACACTAAGCAAGCCTAAAATCTTTAATAATCTGATATTTGAGATAGAGCTGCTCATCAATGAATGCCCAACAAAGGAAGAAGAAAAGAAAAACAGTTTCCAAGCTGTACAGTCCAAACAATCTTAAAAACAACCTTCTAAATAGTGCTAAATCCTGCATATCAAAATCACTATTATCTATACAACAACCACAACTTAAGCCCAAGAACTATATAGAGTTACAGTTTTAACCATTATCTAAGCATGCCCAACAACAATTTCAAGATACATATTCATCAAAAAAAATATTTTGAGTTAATGAGGTATCATATGTTTACATGCATATTCAACATTCATAAGCGCCCTAATATTCTTAAAACTAGTTTTCACAATAAGTAGAAGACAAACATTTCCATTGGAAGACTTTGTTTAACCAGCTGGTATCGCTTCCAATATTGCAAGGTTGACTTGTGATTTGCTCCCTTAGGACCACCATTGTAGGCACGAACCATGAATTCTTCACTTCTCTTCCTGACCCATGCATCATTAACAACGCAGTATTAATAAGAGTCCAGATACAGAAGGTGCAACCTGTCAACTTTAACTTAAGAGCATTCAACAATAAAGAATGTCATACTATAAAATTTCACTATGGCACCAACAGAGTCCCAATGATACCCTTTTTCTCATATTCATGGTGAATCATCAAAAATCATTCCATCCAGAAATCATGAGGGAAATGAAATAAGCACGCACAAGAAGCTCAAAATGTTGAAATAAATTACATTGACAATAAAAAGGTAAATGAAATACCTACTTGCCATCATAAGTTGATAGCCATTTCAAATAGGCTGCTCCAAAATAAACACTAACAAAAGGTCTATAAAGCATGGTAGGTGCACCCTCTACATGGTAGACCGTATATCCCATGTCCCTGGAAATTCATACTTAGTTAAAAATTAAACAATGCTACAACATGACATTCATAACATCATAGCATACAACTGAAATTTTGAGGAAAGATAAAAGATATAATGTGATTTTAAGTTTATATGAGAACTGCACCTTGCCAACCATTCTGCTGTTGACTGTAATGTCTGCATAATTCCAGTGCTAGCCTCTCCTAGTTGAGGTTCATAACGGTATGCAAAAGGTTGCCTTTCACTCTCAATTTCTGCAATGGCACATATCATCATCTGCATTACAAAAACAGAAAAGAGATCATGAATATGAATGAAACATTATGCTCTAAAAAAATATTAAATGCAGAATACAATTTCTTAAATTCTCAAAAGAAAACATTTACGCATATATTTCAGAAGGAAGCACCAACTTCTTTACTTACAACATATCATCATCTTTTTGTTATTTCCTTTTTAGAATCATAGAGCAATGTTATACTAGAGACTCAAAAACTTTTGCTCAAATGATCATGACTATTAAATGAGACTTAGGAAAGAAATTATTCCTTAAACATTTTGATATTGACAATTCAGCCCACCAAGATGAAGCATTATATTCTACCAAGAAAACAAGTTGCTTACCATGTTCTATAAAATTATGTCGCCGGTGCCCAATAAAATAGCAGATCAATACAAAGAATGACATATAATTGTTATAGAATAATGTATGAGAAGCAGCAATTGAAGACGGTGATTTCATCTTAATAATCAATATGAAAGACTTAATGTGCAGCCAACTTCATTTCTTGACTAATTAATATCATAGTGATTCGTTATGACATATTATGCAATGATTAGCTAAGATACTGGTGCTTCTGGCAAATTGACAAATGTGGGTACTGGTGCTTTTGGGTGCTGCACTGATTCTGCTGCTGGTTCTACTTTATCTATATGGATTTTATTATACCTTTCTCCTGTCGAGCTCTATGAAGTTTGAAAAGGTATCCCATATAGTATGCTTGTGCCTTGCGTGTTGTAATGTCCCCATTTTTAGCAGGTTCCTGCAGTTGGCTAGGTCAGTTCACCATTGCGACCCTAGTGAGCTAGCAGTAAGATTTGAGGGTCTTAATTATGTGATTCTAGGATTTCCAGCAACCTATGGTGTGTTTTGGCTCCATTTGAGACACTTACTATTTGTAGTAAGTCAAACTGTTGGTTCTGATGAGCTCGGTTGAGTTAGAAGAGTTGTGTGATGCTCTCAGTTTTTATTTTGGGCTCCAAGAATCTTGAAGGGAGCGGCTATTTATATGACGCAAGCAAAAGGTGAATAACTAGGGCCAAAGGCTCTCCCAGCTATCCAAACCACCCTGCAAGAGTTAACACAACGGAAGTAAACACAAAGAACAACAACCAAAGGAGGAAGAAGAGTGAAATACTTTTATTGATTCATCAAAATATCTTCATACATGCCTAGCTGTAAGGCCTTCTGGGTTACAACAAATTACAAATACATTCACATTCAGTGATCCAACTACAAATTCGCACTTTCAGTTCTGCTCTCTAATCTTCTTCCCAAAAGCTTACCTAACTCTAAGCCTAAACACTCTATATATACTTGCCAAAATGGCTTACAGATTATTCTAGAACATTAAATAAGAGGAAGGCTGACCCAACAACGGCCTGGACACATCCCAAGAAAATATCTTACCATAAATGTCGCGAACAAAATAAATCCCACAAGTCGGCTCGTAGAAATCACATTCAAATGTTGACGCTCGGCGTACACTGGGTAACTCGGCGAATGAAGAGTTGCTTAGCGTACACTGGGTAACTCGGTTAATGAAAAGTCACTTGGCATACACTAGGTAACTCGGCAAATGAAGAATCACTTGGCGTACACTGAGTAACTTGGTTAATGAAGAGTCACTTAGCATACACTAGGTAACTCAGTTAATGAAGAGTCACTTGGCGAACACTGGGTAACTAGGTTAATGAAGAGTCACTTGGCATAACACTGGGTAACTCGGTTAATGAAAAGTCACTTGGCGTACATTAGGTAACTCGATTAATGAAGAGTCACTTGGCGAACACTGGGTAACTAGGTTAATGAAGAGTCACTTGGCGAACACTGGGTAACTCGGTTAATGAAGAGTCACTTGGCGAACACTGGGTAACTAGGTTAATGAAGAATCACTTGGCGAACACCGTGTAACTAGGTTAATGAAGAGTCACTTGGCGTACATTGGGTAACTTGGTTAATGAAGAGTGAACAAAATGAGCAGGATAACAAGGCAACCCAGGATGCTTCTGCATTAGACAACCGGGGTTGAAAGGAATGATTCTCCTGAATCATTGAGATGTCACAATCTGAGTGGAATCCAACTCAGATTGCGAAATCCATGAAGCATCTTCAATAGGCCTATTCTTCCACTTTACCAAATATTCATAGTAATCTTTTCCTCTTGTGCTCCTACCAACTCTCTGATCCAATACCTATTCAACTTCTTCAATCTGTTTCTTAGGATAATCTTCTAATACAACAACTTCATCATCTGACTCATGATACTTATACAAATCAGCAATATTGAATATAGGAGATATATCCATGTCATCAGGTAACTCAACTTCATAAGCATTACCACTGTCAAACTTCTTCAAGATCTTACAAGGTCCAAATTTCTTCATCTTCAGCTTACTATATATTCCAACTAGGAATCTTCCTTTCTTTAGATGAACCATCACCTCATCACCAACTTGAAAATCATGGTGTCTTCTAGATTGATCAGCATTCTCCTTATACTTTTGATTGCTTTGTTCCAACCTCAACTTCACTTCCTTATGCAGGGACTCCATAAAATCAACAAATTCTTCTCCTGCAGCGCTTTTCTTTTCTTCACTAGCAACATCTCTCAAATCGAATATACCTCTAGGATGCATTTCGATAACAATCTCAAAAGGTGTCTTCCTTGTACTCCTATTCATAGAATTATTATATGCAAATTCAGCTTGTGCCAATACTATCTCCCAATTACTTGGCTTATTCCCAACTAAACATCTCAGCAAATTTCTCAAGCTTCTATTCACAACCTCTGTCTGTCCATCTGTTTGTGAATGGAATGTAGAACTGAACTTCAGCTCAGTACCCATCTTCTTCCACAAAATCTTCCAAAAATAACCAACAAACTTACTTTTTCTATCTAAAATAATACTTGTTAGCAATCCATGCAATCTCACAATCTTTTTAAAGAAAAGTTCAGCAACATGCTCAGCATCTGATGGCTTCTTACATGGTATGAAATGAGCCATCTTAGAAAATCTGTCCACTATAACAAATATAGAATCATACCCCTCACTGTTTTAGGCAATCCAAGAACAAAATCCATACTAATGTCAGTCCAAGGTTTCTCAGGAACAGTAATAGGTGTATACAAACCAGTATTTTGACTCACTCCCTTTGCAACTTGACAAACTCCACAACTCTTTACAAATTTCTAAACATCCTTATACATTTGTGGCCAATAATACTTCTCTTTCAACAAACTCAATGTCTTATCAATTCCAAAATGTCCAACTAATCCACCACTATTCTTTTCCTTAATTAAATTCAACCTCATAGGACTTCTAGGAATACACAACTAAATACCTTTGAACAACATACCTTCTTGAATGAAATATTCATCATACTTACTTATGTGGTCTGTCAAATTTGGTGCTCTGCACTCTCTCCACACCTCAGAAAAATCAGGATCAGCATCATACAATTCTTTCATTTTATCAAAACCAAGAACTTCAACCTTCATTTTAGTCAACAAAGAACGTCTTCTACTCAATGCATTAGCAACTCTGTTAGTAACTCCACTCTTATGCTTGATCACAATGTAAAACTCTACAAGTACTCAACCCACTTCATATGTCTTTGATTCAATTTATGTTGACTTCCCAAGTATTATAAAGCTTTATGATCAGTATATAACACAAACTCCTTAAGAATCAAATAATGTCTTCATTTCTTCAATGCTTGAACAATGGCATAAAATTCTTGATCACACACAGAATACTTCCTTTTAGCATCATTCAACTTTTCGCTAAAGAAAGCAACAGGCTTACCTTCTTGACTTAATACAGCTCCTATTGCATTACCACTTGCATCACATTCAACTTGAAATACTTTGTTGAAATCAAGTAAAGCCAATACAGGTAATTCAGCAACATTTTGTTTCAAAGTCTCAAAACTCTTATCAACTCCATGTGTCCACTTGAATTCATTTTTATCTCCCCTCATTGTTTCAGTCATAGCATTACAAACAACACTGAAATTCTTTATAAACTTTCTATAAAAACTAGCCAAACCATGAAATGATCTTACCTCACCCACATTCTCAATTGTAAGCCATTCTAAAATTGCTTTAACCTTCTCAAGATCCATCCTCAATCCATTAGCTGAAATCACAGATCTCAAATACACAATCTCCTCTTGCATAAAAGAACACTTTTTCCTCTTTCAACCTCTGCAATACTTCTCTAATATGCTCAAGATGTTCTTCCTTAATCTTGTTGAATATTAGAATATCATCCAAATAAACAATCACAAACTTACATAAGGATCTTTTCAGAACTTCATTCATCAACCTCATGAAAGTACTAGGTGCATTAGTCAAACCAAAAGGCATAACCAACCATTCATACAAACCATCTTTTTTCTTGAAAGCAATCTTCCATTCATCACCTTCTCTGATTCTGATCTGATGATAGCCACTCTTCAAATCAATCTTGGTAAAATACTTTGCTCCACTCAAACAATCCATTATGTCATCCATCCTTGGCATAGGAAATCTATATTTCACTGTTATCTTGTTAATGGCTCTGGAATCAGTACACATTCTCCATTCTCCATTCTTTTTAGGTGCTAATACAGCAGGGACAGCACATGGACTCAAGCTTTCTCTGATCAAACCTTTCTACAACAACTCATGCACTTGTCTATTAAGTTCCTAATTCTCTGCAGGTGTCAATCTATACGGTGCTTTGTTTGGCAAACTAGCTCTAAGGATCAGATCCATACAATGACTTATACTTCTTACTGGAGGTAAACCATCAGGAATATCATCAGCAATAATTTCTTTATACTCATTCAACAACTCTGCAATTTCTTCTGGCACTCGGTCAATACTACCATCTGTCATTCGGTCACCACTGACTAGCACTCGATTAACACTACTCAATTTTCTTGGAATTATAGCAAAACAAACTTGATTCTTTTTCATTTCCTTTTCAAATTGTTTCCCATTGACCATGCAAATTTTTATAGCAGTACAATTAACCTCATTTGGACTTTCGATCAAAGGCAACAATGTTTGTTTCTTCCCATTTACCCAAAGAGTATATTGATTCAATCTTCCATCATGTACAGCATATCTATCATATTGCCAAGGTCTACCCAACAAAATATGACAACAATCCATGGGCATAATATCACACAAAACTTCATCAAAGTAATGTCCAATTTTGAACTTCACAAGGCATTGCTCACTTACCAATATCTTATGCTCATCTTTGATCCATGAAACATGATAAAGTTTGGGATGTTTCAGCCTTTGCAACTGCAACTTTGTAACCAGCTCTTCTAATGTCAGATTTGTAGAACTTCCATTGTCAATGATCACTTTACAGCATTTTCCAGCCATCTTACATCTTGTCTTGAAAAGACTTCTCCTTAAAATAGGTTCCTCAGCACCTCCCTTATTACATAAGGTTCTTCTCACCATCAAATTTTCTCCAGCCTCAGGTCCACTTGGTGAACCCTCATCATCTTCTTGAATCATAGCATTTCTATTACCTTGCCTACTTTCAGAGGATCTATATTCAAAAGATCTATGTCCCTTTTTACCACATCTAAAACAATTACCATGAAATCCACCTCTAGAATAGGAATTACCTCTTCCTCGATAAGAACTAGTGCCTCCTCGATAAGAATTGCCACTTTTCCATTCACTCTTGCCTTTGTCGTCATTCTTCCTTTCAGATTTGCCTTTATCCTACACAGAACTTTCAGATCGGCCACCTTCACCATAAGCTCTACCTCTACCTCTCTGGAATCTGCCACCTCTACCTCTTTGTCTTTGTTCATGCTTCTTTGTCAAGATCTCCCCAGCCTTCAAGGCATACTGGTATGCTTCTTCCACACTTTCCAACTTCACAAAACTTATCTCATCTTGTATTCCAGATCTCAATCCATTAATGTACCTTGCAATTTTCTCAACATCATCATCCACATGTCCAGATCTGATGTCCAATCTATAGAATTCCTCAGTATAGTCTTTCACAGTCATGTCTTTTTGCTTCAAATTTTGCATCTTTCTCAACAAGCTAACTTGGTAATCAGCAGGAAGGAATTTGTTCTTTACCTTGTTCACCATCTTTGGCCAAGTTCTGATCTTCTCCTTTCCTCTCCTTTCTCTATCAGTTTGCAAGTGCTCCCACCATAGTGATGCATGACCTTTCAACCTAGTGACTGCAATCTTCACCTTTCTATTATCAGGAGTGTTTTCATACTCAAAGAACTTCTCCATATCAGAGATCCAATCCAACATAGCATTGGTATCCAATTTTTCATCATAAGGAACAACTTCTACAACAGGCTTTGAATTTGCCCTAGACAATATTTGCAACAATCTTTCCTCATCTTGATCTTCTTCAAGTTCTGGATTATGGTTTGGTGTTGCTACTTCATCATCACTTATATCATCAAGATGTGCTCCTCTCCTCTGGGCTGTCTCCACAGCATCTAATCTGGCTGCACTTTGTCTCAACTGATCCAATATAGCATTATCAACATTATTTCCTCTACCACGAACCATCTTTACAAATCAAGTTCCTACAAGATCATAACCCTCTGCAAGTTATAGGTCAAATCCGCAGATCTGCCACCCTACAACCAAATCCAAATCAGGGTTCTACACGATCCAATCTCCACAAGGACGAACCTCAAGCTCTGATACCAACTGACGTAGGCAAAGAGGTGAATAACTAGGGCAAAAGGCTCTCCCAACTATCTAAACCACCCTGCAAGAGTTAACACAACGGAAGCGAACATAAAGAACAGCAACCAAAGGAGGAAGAAGAGTGATACTTTTATTGATTCATCAAAATATCTTCATACATGCCCAGTTGTAAGGCCTTCTGGGTTACGGCCAATTACAAATACATTCACATTCAGTGATCCAACTAGAAATTCGCACTTTCAGTTCTACTCTCTAATCTTCTTCCCAAAAGCTTACCTAACTCTAAGCCTAAACACTCTATATATACTTGCCAAAATGGCTTACAGATTATTTTAGAACATTACATAAGAAGAAGGCCAACCCAACAACGGCCTGGACGCATCCCAAGAAAATATTTTAACATAAATGTCGCGAACAAAATAAATCCCACAAGTTGGCTCTCAGAAATCACGTTCAAATGCTGACGCTCAGCGTACACTGGGTAACTCGGCAAATGAAAAGTCGCTTGGCGTACACTGGGTAACTCGGTTAATGAAGAGTCACTTGGCATACACTAGGTAACTCAACAAATGAAGAATCACTTGGCGTACACTGGGTAAGTCGGTTAATGAAGAGTCACTTGGCATACACTAGGTAACTCGGTTAATGAAGAGTCACTTGGCGAACACTGGGTAACTAGGTTAATGAAGAGTCACTTGGCATACACTGGGTAACTCGGTTAATGAAGAGTCACTTGGCGTACACTGGGTAACTCAGTTAATGAAGAGTCACTTGGCGAACACTAGGTAACTAGGTTAATAAAGAGTCACTTGGCGAACACTGGGTAACTTAGTTAATGAAGAGTCACCTAGCGTACACTGGGTAACTTGGTTAATGAAGAGTGAACAAAATGAGCAAGATAACAAGGCAACCCAGGATGCTCCTGCATCATTATAGTAAGTCACCCTATCAAGTTCATTCATCATCTTTCATCATCAAGATCACTTTGGTGTTGTCAAATTTCAATCTTGATGCCTCTTTAGTTGTTTTCGCAAGACGGGTGATTTATTATTATTATTCATCTAAATACTTTGAGGTTGCTATTTTTGTTAATATTGTTGGTTGGTCACCTCAGTATCATAGCTCGTTGGAACCAGGACGAAAAATTTTAAATCGTGGGAACAAGAAACAATGGCCTTGTGTGTCTGAATATTGAGTTATGGTGGAAAAGGTCATTTTTGGAGCCAAAACCAATTAATAAATTATAATAATGGCACTCTATTATATTTTAATGTTGTATAGAGAAAGCTTCTTAAGTGGAGTTCGTTTAGGAAACTGCTGCCATTTGGAGATTATAAATATGAGGTCATTTGTTGAGGAAAGAATCCAATTATTCTGTTTATCTCTTTGCTTGATGTCTTTGTGACAATTCTAAGTCTGATGATTTATGTGCCCTTGCTGAAGTATAAGGGTTTGGAGCTGAGAAGTGTTTTGTAATTCACAGATGAGGTATTGTGAATTAGTTTCTGAGAGGTATTTTGAATCACTGCTGTTGTATAGTGATTTAATTCTGAAATTGGTTGAATCTCCTTACTGTTTAATCTATTTGCGCTGAGAGTGGCTTTGAAACTTAATTGCAAACTGAGAACTCTACTGTGGGGTGCGATCTTGCTACTGGGTATTCATTTATTGTGGATGTTGGTGGATGACTTCTCTATCTGCTGTTGAATGTTTAATGAATTCTGCATATCGGCGTAAAGTTGGAAACCAAACTCCTGTTGGTTGGCGATTATTACAAAGGTCTGTACCTGTATCCAGCAGGTTAGAGATCTGTGGCCCTCATTTAGTGGCCTGTGAACACTTACTTGAGGTCTGAAATTACACAGCAGGGCCTGCAATTAATTACATTTGGTCTGCAAATCATTTCCAAAAGCCTGAATTTCAAATTCAGTGAACTGCGATATAAAATATAGGCAGCAATTGATATTGGAAGGCTTGTGAACTCCTTGCTGGAGGTCTGCGTTTTCACTTGGAGGCTTGTACATCACTGCTAACAGCCTGAGAGCTCTATTTTAGAGGTTATTTGGGAAGCCTTGCATCAAGAGCTGAAAGACATCATTGGAAGATGATCATGGGAAACCAGTTTCTTTAAGAAAATTGTTTATTTCTCTTTTTTAATGTAGCCAAGTTCTGAGACAGTTATTAATATGAGTATTGAATCAATCAATATATATCTTGCACCATTCAAACAAGCATTTCAGCATCATGCTATTTCCTATTGAGAATTAAATAAACTTAATTTCTAGAAGTTCAGATTTGTTGCACAGTTAATGTATGTTATTCACAGCTATCGGTAAACTCAACTGAAACTACATTCACTAGCAATATAGAGTTAGCCAAGTGTTTGATAAAATGCTGAACTACTGAATTTGTCAAGAAATTGGAGTTGTTGAAGTTAAAGCCAGGACCGGGTCATTACACATGTGCTGACTTGGAACCAAGCGAATGTTTTGGATTTGCTGGCAGTATGTTTTACTCACCATTTTTGTCTTGGCACTTGTGTGTATCTATGTTATGCTGGAAGTAAATAACGTCCAGTTATGACTCTATTTGCATTGGCCGTTTTTTTTTTTGAGGTCTTCAGTTCTCATGCTCTCATCAATGATCCTCTTTATGAAGTTAACGGTTCATATTTTATTCATTGCCACGTGTCTTTGTAACTGCCGTTGCTTGAAGTGGACAGGCGCCCTTTAGCTGCAAAGCATCGTCTCTTTCTTTGCCATTGAGATTTAATCATTTAAACACGGTTTTCATGTATCAAGCTGCTGTAGCATGACAGTCTCTTTGATAGAGATTATACATTCAGCTCTGAGAGTTTATGTGCAGTTCTTCAATTATTTTTGATGTAACAGTATTTTTAAGTGAGCCCTATTTTGATCACACAATACAGAAGTGCTGAAGTTTTGTATTGCAGTTCTGATATTGTTCTTAGTGAGATTCTGGTACTGATTTTGAGAATCATAACTCTTGTATTTCGACTGGTCTTTGCAAGACTGTGAGTCAGACCTATCAATTGATTTCTTTGAAGAATTCAATCATGGCAAGCATCTACTATCAATGATGAAGTATCATGCTACGAAATGGTTTATTTTTCTATATTTCTTGCATTTCTTTGCATATATAAATTATAGTACATATAAGTATATATATATATACACACATCCATACACACCCAAAAAATCCCCAAAAAATCACACATCCGCACATCAGTATCCGGCACCGGCATCAGCATCAGAACCAGCATCGGTAACTTAGGTGATTAGTGATTAGAAGCTTACTCAGTAAAACCTAATTTTTGTTCCTCAAGGCCTAATATAAGTTTACTACAGGATTTTAATCCCAAGAACAAACCAACTGCTCTGACGAAAAGGGGGACAGACACCTTTAAAAGCATATTGGAGAAAATATGACTACCTACTAGTTTCAACAGATTCACTCAATACCACCTAATTTTTGTTTCTCAAAGCCAAATAAATTTACTACAGGATTTTAGTCCCAAAAACCTTGGATACCGATTCGCAGCCTGGAAGTGGAAGCGGAGGCATGGGGAAAATGGCCGGAAGCTTCCACAGACCTCCAAATACACAGAAGCTTTATCGTCTGAGCTTTATCCTTATGATCTTTGAGTTTTATCCTTAATCCCTTACATTTTCCTCAATATGTCTATGGGCAGCAGAAGGCTATATATTATTGCCTTTGGTTTTTGCAGAAGTCACAGTTCTTAACGTCATATCATGGCCCCACTCACCATTTTCGCTGCCTTCACTTACCATTATTCGCTGCCTTCCACTTGTTTGTGCATATGTTAACCTATCCTTCGTACTCCTTTTCTTTTCTTTTCTTTGCCGAAAAACCAATGTCGGGTAAAAGTAAATTGTTTCTCTTGGTTTGTATCCACTCCTTCGATCTATTTGGTTTTTAGCCTTGTATATTTTTGCCCGCCTATATCTTCCAACTTCCTTATATCCAATGAATCTGATCGACACCCTTTATTTATATTTGGTGCCAGGGTTTCAAAGGAAACGTTACCAATCAAAGACCATCGTGGATGGGTAGGGTGGTGATCGAGACACAAGTAGCATTTTCGGGTTAAATGGGTAGGTGATTATGTTTTATGGAAACCAATTCAACAAAACCTTATAATATATATATATATATATATATATATATATATATATATATATATATATATATATATATATATATATATATATATATAGTATGTTAATTAATTCTATAATAATATCTATAATGTTAATATAATATATGTATTTAATTTGCTTTTCATGTACATAGTATAACTTTGCGTGTGTGTGTGTGTGTATACACGTATCCATATGTATCTGCATCCCCCCCCCCAAAAAAAAAAAAATCCCACTTTCTGCATCCACGTGTGGATCCACATCCGAATCGGTGACTAATCCAAAAACAAACACTGCTGAGAGCTTTCTAAAGCATATTGGAGAAAATATGATGCCTAAATTTTTTATGCTATCAGACATAATCAATGAACCAACCTACCCTATGGCAAGCACTAAAATACATGATAAATAAACAATAGAAACACATGTACTACATTTCCTAACTTTTATTTAGTATATATTAAAAACTTGGGTACTTCAAAATAATGCATGTAATAGAGCAATTCCATAATGCTATTACTTCTTGAAAAGGCAGATTCACCTACAAAAAAGTAGATTAATTCAAACACATACTAGGTCCAATCAACCTCCTTGCACCAAATAAATCACTACAAAATGTCAATCTATTCTGAAATTAAACAAAAATCAACCAGCATATTATGGTATTGGAGATGATTACAGGATCTAATCGTCGTGTAAAATGCCTCTGAATGATAATATCTGCCATCGCCTGAAACAACAAATAAAATCAAATCAGAGGTTTTCCTTATCATCTAACAAAAGAAGCAGTCCAACCATGAATCAACAAAATGAATACTTATGGGTCTGATGAAGTTGGAAATAGACTCAATTCCTTAATTTCACTAAAATTAACAAATTTAAATTCAGAAAAAAAGGAACAATAATATGCAAACATACAAAAAAAGATACAGAGGCAATCGTTCTAATCTTTCCATAAGCAATAAGTTGAGCTATAAGGTCTACCAGAAAGTTAAGGTATTGATTTTAAGATTATGCTAAGTTATTTGTGATAAAGAAACATTACAGAGCTATGGAAGAATTGTCAATAAGAATTTCAAAGCACAGAGGCAGGAAAGTCAATTGCCAAGAAGATAGAAAGAGAACTATCACGTCCCTCTTGTTTGCTGGAACAGTGATTATGTTATGATTTGATGCCCTAGATGTTATATTTCTTGTTTTCATGAAACAATTCTTATGTTATGATCTGATGCCCTAGATGCTGTATTTCCTGTTTTTACGAGCTAGTGGTAATGTTATTATTCAATGCCCTAGATGTTATAATTCTTGCTTTTCACGGAACAGTAGTCCAGATTGTATGAGAGAAATGGTACTATGTTATTTTCATAATCTAGAGTTAGAATTTGATTTAATTCACACGTGTTATGATCGATATGACGATTTCGGACTAACTAGAGTTCTTGACTGAGTGGTTGCAAAAGAGAATCACCCTTCAAGGAGGGAGGGAAAGTATCACCATGCATGGGAAGCAAATATGGTCGTCAGCCTTAAGCTAGCTGAATCTCCGAACTAGTAAGTTATAACTAAGTTGAGATTGATAGTAACTCTAGTTGGTGGAGTTGACCAAAACCCTAGTTGATTTTACTTCGTTAGTTGTCGAGTTGACAATATCCTTGGCATTAGGGCCTTATGTCTTGGTCTAGACCTCTGGCTGAATCTCTGAACTAGTAAGTTATGACTAAGTTGAAAATTGATACTAAGTCTAGTTAATCGAGTTGACTAGAACCCTAGTTGTTTTTACTTCATCGGTAGTTGAGTTGATAGTATCCTTGTCATTAGCAACCTTATGGCTTGGTCTGGACCTCTGGCTGAATCTTTGAGCTGGTAAATTATGACGAAGTTGAGATTGATACTAAGAATAGTTATTGGAGTTGACTAGAACCCTAGTTTTTACTTCATCAGTATTTGAGTTGATAGTATCCTTGTCGTTAGGAGTCAGGACCTTACGTCTTGGTCTAGACCTTTGGCTAGTCTTTTTCTTTATTAAGATGTAAGGTAACAATCCTTTTTGCATTATTGTTATAATGTATGTTACATCCCAAAATTTTGACCTATCTAAAAATTAATTATAGTCGTTATGATGATTAGTTAAAAAATATTGTTTTTCCTTGCTCGTGTGAAAGGGGTAGTTATATTTAACCGTTGTTTCATATGAATTCGGTTATTATCAATTATTATGTATAATTGCTTATTGATGATTAAAGTTAGCCATTAATTGTCATATGTTAATGATGGTAGTTAGCAGATGCTTGTTTACTGAATGATGGTAGTTAACTATTTTCTTTGAAACTATCTGTGTTATATGTTGGTATGGATTTATCATGAAGAACTTATTATTGTGGAAAATGTTGCACAGGGTTGCAGGAGCAGACGAAAGGGAGAAAGCATTGCTTAACGGGATCTACGGAATGGGGCACTACTTTAGTTTATTTATCCAATCAACAAGTATGACCTCTAACTACCTTGGTAAGGACCTACGACTACATAATAGGGTACATACATTGGTCATGCATGAGCTACTTGGATAACATATAAAATATATAAATATTTAAACATAACCAAAATTCGTACCTTTGATGATTTATGTTGGCATCCTCATCATTTCATTATAAATATATATAAATGCACATATGTATAAAGGTATGATGCCACTATGGTGTTAAATTATCCAAGCTCATCTCTATTAACGTACGTATACATACATACATATATATATATATATTGAGGACATGAAGATAAAATAAATTCTCTAAATTATGCACATATATAGTTATGCGTATCCTAATAGATATGACCTTGGACACAATAATAATATGATGACATCATTAGAAAATTTTATATATATAAATTCTTATTTTAATGAGTCCTTCGAATTCTGTTTTTAGTGATAAGTCTCTGTGAGGGACGATGAGTACACTTGGAGGTATTTCTTTCTTTTGGAATCGGTGAACCAAGAAGCCGATGTTCTTGTTTATAACTGTCATCTTGAGCCATGGCTTTAGTTCAAGCCTTCTCTTGCATAGACATATATTTTTGACTACATTCCTTTCAACTTAACATCAATACTACTCTCCTCTTTTTCTTTTCTTTCGTGTTCTTACTCCTATACGACCCCCGATATTGAAAGTGAAACTAAGCTTCTTGTTTCTTTTGACGAGGAACTCTATATCAGACCTTCGTTTTGGCAAACCAAATCATTGAGAACAAGCCAGTCGGGATTAATTGAATTCATTCCGTCATTGATCAGGTTATGTGGATTACTTCTATTCTCTTATCTGGTATATATATTGCATCTGAAATCTAGATGCAAGTGGGTTTTAAGGATTGCCAATGTTATTTCCTCAATGCATGACTGTGAAGTAAAAGATGACTAATGAATAGTTCATTCGATCAAGCTTACCTTTAAATCTAACCATGTTTGAATCTAAAACAGAATGAATATGCAATGTTTATGTTTTTATTCTCGAATCAACTTGTCTTTTATTTCTGAAATATAGTTCTCTGATTTTTTTGAGAGAAGTCCTTGAGTCAAAAGGACGGCTTCGTGCCAGTAATAAATTATCAACTTTCTCTTAGCTGAGTTTCAGCAAATGAATTGATTTTATTAATAAACAAACACCAAGGACTCACCCTAGCTGGATGGCCAAGAAAGAGGGTGAAGAGGTAGAAAGGAAGCTCTGCAAAAACAAGGAATGCGAATCAGATTTGATATGATAACTCAAACTTTAAGAACTATCCAATAAGCTCATGCATATCCAATCTACTTACCCTGTTGTCAAGTCGAGCAGTGGTGATCGAGTATTATAAACCCACCTAAAACCTTGGCCAAGGTCGTTAAAGGCATGCTTGTCTTCTATAGATAACATGATGTCGGTGGAGCCTGTTAATCAGACATGCCCATCTATTACTGAGTGGACATTCTAAACACAGATACAACTCAGATGGCTGGACTAATAGTGCCCCAAGCCTAGCCCAGCGGTAGGAAGAGACTTTCTTGTCAAAAGATTGTGTGGGGATTGATGAGGTCCATGGTTGGGAGGTTAAGCCTAAGCTAATGCTTCTCCTCTTATCCGAAAGCCGAGGCTTGCACAACAATTATGACACTCTTCAGTTAGATTATGTATATTCTTCTACCATTCGTTTCTATGCATTTACTTTCTCTTGTAATTATTGAATATTGTAGAATTGATGGTAATGATTTAAGTTCTTTTGTTATTATAATCAATTATTTCAGTTGGTTGTTCATTTAGTTAATTTCACACGAAATGGAATTAAAGATGTTTACTTCGGTAATTTGGTTTGAAGTATTGTTTTCATATCTGCTTTAATTCAGATTATAGCTTTATGTTTTTAGATTAGCAAATTCGTCTGTTACAATGTACTTAATAAAAAAATACACTATATATATATATATATATATTGTAAATATCAAAATATACAAAGATATATATAATTGGTTAACATTTTATTATTAAAATATATAAAGATATATATAATTGGTTAACATTTAATTATAGCCCTTATACAAATTAAAACCCCCATCTCAATTAATTACATTATAAATTCCTTTAATGAAATGTTTGGTTAACATTCTATATAAAAATGCTTAGAAATAAATTTCCCAAAGTTTACATGGTATTCAAACCTTTTTGGAATAATATGAACAAAGGCAAGACAATTAGCTGGAAAATAAAAAATAAAAAAGAAGAAAAACACACTCGTGCATTTACAATGAAAGGAAAATAGGGTGGGTGCAAGCTATAAAAACATTGGGTTTTTTCTTTTATTTAAGGATATACATGGTGGTAACAAAGGAAAAATGCATAAGCAAAGAAATGGTGTGAGTAGGAAGAAGCGACTGCAAGAGGAATTGGCATAGATAAGGGTTTTTTAGCTGGTCTTTTCCTCAAATCCTTCACAACTTCACAAAAATGGCTGCCTTTGCTCCACCATTATTTCTTCTTATTATAGCATTTCTCTAGAATGTGAGTTTAAAAAAAATAGAGATAAAAAGGAAATGGTTCCGTTGGTCTTCAATCTTTAAAATGGATGTATTTTCGTCTTCTATTCTTCTTAATAGTGCATTCCAATTTGGAGTTGGGTTATTAAAGTTAAAGAAGAAAAGGTTTTCTATCAAAATCTACTCCAATTTTTTGTAGCAATTATTTTGTTGATGTTATGCATATAGCAAGCATAAAAAATTTAATCAGATTTAGTAGAAACGAACTTGTGCTCAAAAGGGGAATGTCACAGCATTGTTTGCATTTCCAGTGGCTTAGAAATTCACAGCACTATACCCTCTTGAATTTTTAAGAGTTTAAACTCAAGCCATAGTGATTCTCCAAAATCTCTTCACTCCTAATTGTCTGTAGAATTAACAGCACTATACTTTTTAAAAGATTTAAGAAAATTACACTCAAACCTCTGCAAGTTTTCGTATTTTCTTCACTCCTAGTTGGCTGTAGAATTTAACAGCCCTACACTTTATTAAATATTTGAATTTTTAATAGATTACATTCAAATCCTAGCAGATTTTCTTGTTCTCTTCACTCCTAGTTGGTTGCAGAAATAAAAGCACTGTACTTCTTTAAGGATTTAAGGAACTATGTTAAAAGCCTCACAATTCTGAATTATAATTTTATTTCAGTCAATTATTGTTTATCATTAAAAATGTATACCATTCTTTCAATATGACCTCACTATTAGTTTAGGGCCGTGAAGCCGAAAATTATTAATTAGGAGCTTATCTTCATTTTGTCCTTCATTGCTATTAATAACTTCATGTGACTCAACTTGTGTGGGCAGTGGGTCATGGTATAAGGTTAAAAATAACATATTGCACTGTTCATGTCATATCTGCATGTACACATGAAAGGGTGCAGATATAGCACATTCACAAATGCATAAGACAAGATAAAGATAAGATAAAAAAATTGATGTCCAACAAGGCACCAACAAAGGGTCTAAGGGACTGCCAGAAACAAAGCAGCAACCCAGTACAAAGCAGGAGCACCAAACAGTCTCTAGAGGAAACAAGCGAACGGCAAGAAACCAAATAACCAAACAAACAACTAAACACCCAAAGTAAGAAAGAGTCGTCAAACAAGGCTACCCCGCCCACTAGCTAGTCCAATCCACTAGGAAGAAATCAAGAATCAATGGATAGGCCATTGGAGAGGAGATCCCAAGCCATCTCTGAGAGATTCTGACAACACTAGTAGAAGAAAGCCACTGCTGAATGGAAGTAGATTTGTGCTGTCTCACAGCTCTCTTAAACCCAAACTGGGGATCTGGGGCATGCTTGTTACTATGGATGGGGGAAACCACCGTGAAAAAGGAGGTGATAAGCTGGTTGAACTAGGACCTCCAGAGGAAGAGCTGCTGCAAGGTGTGGTCTCAGAGTCTCTGTGTCTCCTATAGGTAGAGCAAAAGGCATCTCTAGCCTATGTACATGAAAAAGTCACAAGAGACTATGCCTCCCGAAATAAGCAGTGAAATCTCCCTCTAATCTCATAGTATATGTGGCAGTGGAAAATGAAGTGAGCTTCTATCTCAGCCACGTCCAAGTCACAAAGCTGACAAGTCCTATCCTCCCTATCCAAATGGTGGTCATTTTGAATGCGGAGCTGATGGAGACCAATTCTGAAAGAACTAAGAGAGATATTGATGCAGAGACACTAAAACTTTCCCTTAGGATCCTTAAATGACCCACTCAACCTTTCTCACAAGGCTGCATAACAGAAGCATTCATGGTCAACCATTAGGTTTCATCATATGAACTTTATAACCAAGTCTCCACCAAGGCCTAAACCATTCTTCCAATCAGTTACCATATTTGGTCCACAAGCATTCCCTTAGTCTAATTCAATTCCATAGCACTTTACTCTTTAAACAACATATTAATAGTTCTCATAAGGTCACAATCTAAGTCACGAGGTTTGAGTTTGAGTTCGAGTTCGACTTTAACAACTATGAAGTTCAGCAAGTCCAAAAAAATTGGAAAAATATCAAAATTAAAATCGACTTATATAATTTTTAAAATTTTTGAAAAAATAAATAATAAATTAATCATAATAAAACATACCGACAATTAATATTTTACTAGTAAAAAATAAATAAAATATACATAGGATACTAAAGTTTTTCTAATTAAATAAATATACTTATTATTTAAATTTTTCTTAAGGTAAACAAAATTATTATACTTATTATTTCATTTAAAATAATAATAAATAATAAATTAAAAAATAAATAAATGTACCAAATTGATTTTAGAAAAACTCGAATATAGTAAATATACTTATTATTATTTAAATTTTTTATAAACATACATATAATATAAACATAAACTATAGAAACCTAAAAATAAAATGGAAAATTGCTGCCAGGACTTTGCTAATAGTTCTTGCCGCCACGAGGTTGTCAGGACTTGGTAAATGTTGTTGCCATTGGTAATGACCTACAACAGGTGAGACAACAGACCAAAAGCCACCGAACACTAAACACGGACGACCAATGGAGAAGGCGAACAGCGACGATTTAAGATGTGAGTTGCAGATGTTAGATGCCTTCCAAAAATTGATGCAGTTTCAAGGGAGGTTCATTTGTAAGTTTTTTTGGCCAAAAATCTGAAATAATGCTGTAATGAAATCAGAGTTGCCGAAAACTCCTTTGTCCCTCCTTGGGCACACGTATCTCCGTATCCAATTTGGAAACGTATCCAATACTGCCCGGATACATAACGAATATTGTACCCATGTCTGCCCAAAAAACCTTGATTTTCCAACCATGCCAAATACTATGGGATTTGATTTTTTAAAAGATTTGATGCTAATCTTCCCAAATTTGATTTTAAAAAACTCTAATAAAGTAAATTTTTTTTTAAATGGCTTAAACAAAGCATGCACCAAATGAAAAAGACAAATAAAATGTTTTTCTATTTCACCAACCCATTTTTTTTTGGTTATCTTCTAATGCAACTCTGCTATGTTTACATATTGTGAAGTGATAAATCAACTTGTAAATATTTATGTGTCAATATTGCTTTTAAAGTAATGAAAACCTCCTATAATAACTTAAAAACTATGTTAAATATATGTGCATGTGTTATTTATTAATGTTTTGTCCAGCCATATCCATATTGGTGGTCTTAAAAAATGGCCGTATCCATACCCAATACCGTATCTGTATTTGTATCTGTATCTGTATCCATGCAACTTTGAATGAAATATGTTTCCAAAAAAACGACAACCAAACTGCTGCCACACAAACTTTCTATTGAATTTTAGCAAACTTTTTTCATGTTTTATGGATTCGCTGAATTTCGAACCTAAAGCTGAAAATTCGGTGAACCTAGTGACTAAGGTCAGAGTCCATATCTATATTCAATCTTTGATTAGAGTCATTAACACTAATTCATCTTACCTCATTCCTTTGTGTTCTATGGATTCGCTGAATTTTGAACCTAAAGCTGAAAATTCGGTGAACCTAGTGATTAAGGTCAGAGTCCATATCTATATTCAATCCTTAATTAGAGTCATTAACACTAATTCATCTTACCTCATTCCTTTATGTTCCCTTCATTTCTCAACAATTCACTAGGTGTTCTAAACCACATTCATCCTGCAACATGCAGCATATCTTGACTTTATCTCAAGCGTTACCCTTCATCAAATCATTCTTAACTCATCTTGTAACCACTTTTATCAACCACATCTCATTCATGGTAACATGCAACTCATTCATATTAAATCAGGCATAAAAATAACTTAACTGTTCAACATTCAACACATAACCATCACTAAAGTACAAATAGGTCTATTTGTTCTTCCCCCTTTGGTAAGCGCCCTATATCAATCCATTTACATTCAATCTTTAAAGTAAACCGTGATTCCATAATACTATGTAAATCTATAAAATAGGGTTGTAAAATGCAAACAATGAACAATACTGTGATGCCAAAATACTGTTGTTGGCAGTTACATAATACCCAACTCAGACTCCAGTAACTTCTAACCATTGCTAATATTGAGAATTGCTCCTCTTAGACTGTTCATAATTAGGTTTGGAAAAACATATCCAAATCTCAAAGAAATCCAATAGTGCAATTCAATTTTATGAACTTTGCACCGAGACCTTTTTCCTACTATTGCAAATTACAGGTTCTCAACAACAATCATCAAAAGCTCATTGTTTTTCTCACATGCAAAGATCTCTGCCCATGGGCTCAACATCATTTTAAAGGGCTTTGAATCTCCTTTAAACTCCCATAGTTTCATTTCATTTCGATGACAAAAACAAAAGATACAAACAAACCCTTGACAGCAAGTCTGGAAATGGGGGTTTCTCAGCAACTTAACAAAATCCTCTTGATCTATTCTCATCGGTCATGACTATTCCTCTAATCACATTCAGAATGAAGTAATTTAGTCCTTCTATAGATTCAATGCATATTTGAGGTCATACATATCCATGCATGCAACAAAAATTGATTGAGACTAAGAAAACCAGTTTGTAACCAAATAGAGAATGCATTTAAGACAAAAGAAACCAAGCTTCATTTGTTTCTACCAAATAAATGTTACAAAATGATTTGGGACTACATTGTCACCTTCCTCACTTAATTTCCAATCATTGGAGTACATTAAAACTCTTTTCTACCATGACTGTACACTAACTGCAGTAGGGCAGCTCGAGGGTTTTCAAGTATTAACTTTACATTTTGCCCTCTAATCTGCCTTCACCCTCCAAAAAAGACCATTGCATGTTCTTTTATGAGACTATCAAATAGCTACAAGAAACCTCTTCACCTTCCACTTATCAGTTACCAACTCATCAAGTGTAATATTTGCATAATTTCCAATTTTGCAAAGTTGCATAATAGCAACTTTTACACTTTTTAAACCTTTTGCCACCATATGACATATTCTCCACCTAAGACACTTACAAATCATTCAAACTCATTTAAATGGACCTTTTACAACATTTGACAGGATCATCTACCCTTCCAGAAGTCATGGTTCACATTTGACCAATAGGATCAACCTAGGACTTTTAATGACCCTATTACATCAATGGCTTCATAACCTTACAAATGGATCAAATACATTCAATACACATTGCATTAAAACAATTACATGACAATGACAGCATAGTGACCTTGTCACCCAGTTTCTCCATATAACTAGGTCCTCCTATACCAGATACAAAGAGCGTGAGACCAGCCATGAGACAACTACGTGGGGCAGACAATAATCTCATCTTGTGATTCGAGAAAATGCTTGGCATTGAATGCCATCTTAGGATGAAAGTCCCCCAAGGGAACAGGTCCAGGTGGTATAAATATACTGTTTGTAGAAGTTTGTCCTGATATGCTTATTCAACTCATGTCGGGAGGGCAACAAATGAGACGAGGCATCCAAGGAGCAATTGAAAAGAGGAAGGCAATCAATGTCAATACCAAAAGACCCTAATAGAGCCGACATCTAAGCAAACTTGACAAGTAGGGTCTGAGAAGGCAATGGCCTTTGAAGTGCAGAAAGCTAGATATGAATATCTATGTCACCCCTCCAAGGAATCCACAAAGCCCCGCAGATGATGTAGGAACCAAACCAAACTAAAAATAGTACCAAGTCTGAAAAGATGTACCTCAAACTCTGCAAGGACAAATTTTGTGTGAGGTATACTAACTACATCTAACAATATGCCAATAGCAAGAGAGCCTGGACCTAGTCTACAAATACCCAATCCGACTCCAATAAGGACGCCCCCAAACTACGAAACCGTATAGAACAGCCGTTCTAATCAAAGTGACCAAAAGAGTCATCTTGGATCTGATGTCCTGAAAGTGGTTCTTGAAGCACACTCTCTCACAACGACCAAAGAGTTGACATGAACTTGAACTGTCAGTTGCTAACTAAATTGAGGGCCCGAAAACCTATACCCCAAATAAGTATAGAAGGAAATGATCTTGATCTCTCACCTTGGAACAAAAAGTGGAGGTAAGAGGTCTTGAGACAATTGAAGATCGTCACCTTAGTCTTGCTCAAATTCATTGTCAACTGCCATAAGCCCGCAAAAAGAATCAAGGCTATCAAGAAGTATCTTAAAGGCCTCGAGAGAGGAGGCCATGAGGATCACATTATCCGCAAAGAGCGAGATAGATATCAACACCTAGTGTAAGTAGCAATCATCACCAGGTAGGAGTGCATCGGAAGAAACTCCTCCAACTCATCAATGTAGAGTCCAAACAAAGTGGGAGACAAAGAGAACCCCTACTTCACCCCAATGGTGCCATGAGTAAAGTCAAACATCCCTTGGGGGTCCTGATGCACCAAACCAAGGTCTCATAGAGTCTCATTATGACACTCGAGAGAGCCGCCAAAATGCCAATATCCTCTAATCTCTTAAAAGGGTCATCCTAGGGATGAAATTGAACGCCTTGCAGAAATTCACAAAGTAACAGTAAATTTTCGAGGAGCAGTGACATACTTCCTCAATAATAATGAGATGTGGTCCACAGTCTAAAAATCTAGGCTAAATCCCATTTGACCCCTGGCCCTAATGTCTTGGATCAAGCTCACAGGAAAGAATGTCATGGAAAACTATGGCGTACAATTTAGAGAAAGTATGCCTAACCATGATGGTCCTGTAGTTGTTGGGATCTGGAGCCGATCTAACCTTATGTCTCAAATGGATGATGTGATGTGACTAGGAGGGGGGAGCCCAGTGCAAGCAACATATTTAGAAAATATGTGAGAAAAGGCCCTACAATCATAATGCCAAAAGCTTGAGGAGTTTCATCTAGAACCCTTCCTCCTCTCTCGCTCTTCTATTGTTTCATGGATCTAACTGCCATGCTGATGTTGGAGAAGGTGAAAAGGTTGCAATAGGGGGAGAAGTGGCAGGAGATGACAGTGAAAGGGGGCTTCCCAGGAATAATATAGAGGGTGGAGGTGTGGGAAACTAAGGAGATGTGGTCTAAGGTTGGATGGAGGGAGGATCTATGAGGGAAGAATTTTTTCCTTAAGGCTTTGGGGGATTGAAGGAGGGAGTTCCAAAGGGACCAGCTATGATAAGATATGAAGAGGCACTTCTTGTAGCAAAGGAAGTGGCAGTAGGAGTCCTTTAGTTGTCTAAAGGAGTAAGGATGGAAGGTGGAGGTTGTGCGCAACTTGCAATCTACAGTCATCATCATATCAATGGTTCATGGGGCAAGGGCACCTACAGGCAAAGGACGAGGTCCAATGGGAGATGTGATGGAGAAAAGAGAGAATGACAACCTTCTAAATGGACATGGCGAGGCTATCAAACTGGGAGGGAGTACTCCTGAGTCTTGTGATGAGGGAAGTTATCAGGAGGAAGGAGTCGTCTAAGGTGAGTGTGGAAGAAGTTTTGGTCCCCCTTGTCAACGCTAAGGAGGGTGAGAGAGGGAGGTGAAGAGGTGGAGGGGGAGGGGCAATAGGGACAAGTGGGGGTGGAGGGGGGAGGGGGAGGTGAGGAGAGGGCCTAAAAGGTGATGCAAAGGACAGTGTGGTCGGCAAGGGGAAGGCGGGTGATGGTGAAGTAGCCGAAGGAAAGAATGTGAGAGCTAGCAAGGGTGTAGTCCACAAAACTTGCAGCACCATAGTGGGGCCAATAAATAAATGATTTGGAGTCAATGAGGTTGGGCAATCCATTCAAGATAAATAAATCAAATGACTCGCATAGCTGAAGCAATAAATGGCCATATCTTGTAAGAGGACCCAAAGTAGGATGTTGTCCTCTGGAGACCAAAGGAAGGTCGGATTAGCAAAGAGGTATACATTAGATCCGAGTTCAATCATGGAATGGAGTCTGCAAGTCCCTAGTCTATGCATTGAAGTCATTGATGATAATAATGCCTCCCAAGTTGGAAAACCTAATAATGTTGTCAAATAGGTCCATGAATGGGGCCCCTCCTGCCCATTATGTATAGCATATGGGGAGGAGGCTGGTGAAAAGTAGCACATTGCAATTAAAAGGTCCCTAGGGTGAGAAGTCATTGGGTGCTCACGAGCTCACATAAATCTAGTAAAACTATCTGAATGAACCACTAAAGTTGCATTTGAAAACCTGCTACTAAAAAGTGAAGAAAAACATCCACATAACCCTTTACTCACCCATGTTGACAAGCAAAGTAAATATTTTATGACCATTCAACCTAATCTCTAAATTATCATTTTATATAACCGTTGTAACAACAAGTTGGTTTATTAAACAGCCATGAATATGTAATAAACATGTTTGGTTATGCTTCTAGCAATACCACTTATTCAAACATTTGACATTTCAACAAACACTTGGCAGACAACCCAATTATCACTGAATATATGGTATTTAATATTCTGAAATACAGTATTGGAAAATGCAAGGATCGTTCACAAATTAAGTTAACTTTAGCTTTATACATTGCTCAAATAAATATCAAGGACTACTATATAAATCTACCATGTGAATTTGCACATTTAAACCTGAAACAAAAATGGCTCACATCAAATTCTGAATTTATTTATTAACTTAGTATGCTTCAAACAATTCCCGCTTGCAATCAAATAAATATTTTATCACCAACAAAATCACAAATGTCCAACCTTGAGAAATCCAAAACAAAAATTACCAGAGATCAAAGATGTAAATTACCAAACTCCCCAAGATAGAATTGCCCTATCAGCCACAATCAATACAGTAAGAGAAGACAATGAATTATTCCAACCAACAATCACTCTTTAGCCACAGAGAATACAATAGAAAAGATTCAACCAATATCCCAAAATATAACTAAATCACTATACTTCAGCAGTGATTCAAAACAATTCTTTGAAACTAATTCACAATACCTCAGCCGTGAATTAAAAATCACTTCTCAGCATCAAAACCCTTATATCTCAGCAAGGGCATCAAAAATCAGAACCTCAGAAAAAGCCACAAAGGCAACAAAAGCAAATAAATATCCAAACATGTTTTTCTCAACAAATGGACTTGTATTTAAAACCTCCAGATTCCCTTTTGTTGCCAAAAAGTATCTTCACTCAAGAAGCTTCGCCACATAACATTAATTAGAACCATTAGATTCTTTCACTTAACTTGGCTTAGCTAATTAATAAATGGCTCTTTCCAATGACAACTCAACCTTCAACTTGAGTGAAATTATAAATTTAAATTATAACTTTATAATAAATCATTTAATTATTTAATAATAATTTGGCCACTAAAAATATAATAACTCCCAAAATACTCATCAATTTAATATGTTGTCTGAGATAGGAGTCGTACACCTATTATTTCTCACATAATTCAATTTCTTGGTCTCTGCCACTTCTCGGCAAGGCCAAAAAAAAAAAAATTCTAGGCAAATATCGGAGAGAAATCAGCAACTTCTTAGGAAAATATCAGGAATTTAAAAAATGACTTTAATTTAATTTAAAATGCTTTTTTTTCACAAAATTCAATGAGTAAACAAACCAAACAAGCTGATCTAGATATATATAAATGCAATAAGTAACAAAATCACATCCTCATATAGAATGCAAATGTCGTCACAGACTCTGTTATTTGAAACAAGCTACAAATAGTAAATACCAAATTGTCTTTGTCAAAATATAAGCAAATACAAATGTCAATTCAATATGAAACTAGTCTAACTCTACATCTTCCTCTTCCCCATCCCAATAGTTCTAGTAAAAACTATGGGAGAGGGAGGGGGCCATTTGCTTGGAAAGAGCTTTGAATCCGCTCCTAATCTGCCGGAAATCACTATAAATCAATGCCAAACATGTAGGTCCTGCTCCAAAACCCTTCTCCTCCACCCAAGACGCCAAATGCAGCAAATGAAACAATGAAATGTTGTTTTTTATAACCGCAGGTTTATATTGGACATCACTCATGAGAAAAGTTCAAGTTATCGCGAGAAATTGACAATGTATCGCCAACTTCTCGCAGCGATAAGTTGAAAATCTCGCCACACTTATCGGCAATAAAACGGCGATATTTTAATCTATGATTTCTCCGTGTGACCAAATGCAATTTTCAAAAATAGAAAGGGTCCATCTCAATCAACATTCGACTTACCAAAAATAGTAAGTACACAAAACTAAGCCCAAACGAAGTCCAATCTGAGCCAAACAAATACCAACCTGTAGCTTACTGAACTGTGGAGAAGACAAGACCCTCCCAAGCCAAGCCACTACCTCAAAAGACCCTCTATCCACAATTATTAGCCTACAAGGATCACAATAATAGGCTAATCCCTAAAAATCCAATGCTAGCAATAATGGGGACATTACAGTCCTTCTTCCCCAAGATTGCTTGTCCTCAAGCAATTTGGCAACACAGTGAACTCCAGCCTCCACCTGGATCCCAATGAAGAAGTGCGTCACAACCCTTTCGGCACTAAACCAACTAGAAACCAACATCATAATGACCAACCACATGTCCTGCAACATAGCACCCAAAACTTGTGTTGATAATGTAGTTGTCAAAATGTCACCAAAAGGCAACTCCATAGAAGATCTGTGCATCCTCTTATTCCCTGTATCTACCCACAATATATATTGGATAGAATCCTGATCACCACCAACAATTTCTGCAAAAGATGTAGCTACAAGAGAACCATTTGCACTCATGCCAATTGTATCAATAATAGGTATAGCCATGTCATAATATGTTGTCACAGGAACATCACCAACTGTCGCAACAAAGAACTGAACCGAGTCTGCAGATGGTGAAAACTGAGTCCAACTCCTCTTAGGTGAGTGATCAATATCAACCTCAAATTGCGGATTGTCATAAGACAATATTGCATCCATGTCAAATATAGGATTATCCATGAAGTGAACCTCACCACTGTGCTAATCTGAACTATAACATGACTTTGCCTCGACACCACCCACCTCATCATCATTGACATGTGTGCTATCATAAGGGCAGACATCTACAACCACTACATGCATACTACTAAACTCCTCGCTAGATGGCTCAACCGACACATAAGTGGCTTCTAATATGACAATATCCTCACATGCTTCTACTCTCACTATTATTGCATCGCCATCAAATACATGATCCTGGGAGCTCATGCCAACAACTGCATCATCTGACTCAACCTGATATGAATTCTCATCACATTCCACCATAACTGTACCCAACTCATGTGGTGTCTCATAAGAAATGTCCCGCGCATTTGTAGCCGCAACTATATCATCACATTTTTCTCTTCAAAAAAGTGATATCATGCTCTGCTCAAATCAAGGAATTGAAATCAGTCAGGTCATCCGTTTGTGATTTTGATTCACCAGCCAACTATTTCACAATACCTTGTATCTCAGATTCTCCATCCCTAGATGGAGAAGTACGCCCTTTGCGGGTATAATGAATACCAAACATCCTATCACCATCTATAATGTTGAAAACCGAATCTCCAAAACAAAGGACCAATCAAACTGAGCCCAATTCCTGCAGGCTGGCAAGAAATTGCTCTGATACTACTGTAATAAACCTGTTTGGTTATGCTTCTAGCAATACCATTTATTCAGAGATTTGACATTACAGCAAACACTTGGAAGACAACCCAATTATCATTGAATATATGGTATTTAATATTCCGAAACACGGTATTGGAAAATGCAACAATTGTTCACAAATTCCGTTAACTTTAGCCTTATACATTGCTCAAATAAATATCAAGGACTAATATATAAATCTGCCATGTGAATTTGCACATTTAAATCTGAAACAACAAATGGCTCACATCAAATTCTGAATTTATTCATTAACTTATTATGCTACAATTCCCACTTGCAATCACATAAAGATTTTATCACTAGCAAAACCACAAGCATCCAACCTTGAGAAATCCAAATCAAAAATTACTAGAAATCAGAAATGTAAATTACCAAACTCTCCAAGATAGAATTGTCCTCTCAACCATAGTCAATACACTAAGAGAAGACACTATATTATTCCAACCAACAACCGCTCTTCAGCCACAGAGAATGTAATAGAGAAGATTCAACCAATATCCCAAAATATAATTAAATCACTATACTTCATCAGTGATTCAAAACAATTCTCAGAAACTAATTCACAATACCTCAGCTATGAATTAGAAACCACTTCTTCGCATCAAAACCCTTATACCTCAGCAAGGGCATCAAAAATTAGAACCTCAGAAAAAGCCAGAAAGGCAACAAAAGCAAATAAATATCCAAGCATATTTTTCTCAACAAATGGGCTTGTATCTATAACCTCTAGATTCCATTTTATTGCCAAAATGTAATTTCGCTCAGAAAGCTTCACCACACAACATTAATTAGAAGCTTCCATTAGATTCTTTCACTTGACTTGGCTTAACTAATTAATAAATGGCTCTTTCCAATGACAACTCAACCTTCAACTTTAGTGAAATTATAAAGTTAAATTATAACTTTATAATAAGTCATTTAATTATTTAACAATAATTTGGCCACTAAAAATATAATAACTCCCAAAATATTTATCATTTAAAATAGGAGTCGTACCTATTATTTCTCCATGTGACCAAATGCACTTTCCAAAAATAGAAACGGTTCATCTCAATCAACACCCGACTTACCACAAATAGTAAGTACACAAAACTAAGCCCAAACGAAGTCCAATCTAAGCCAAAAAAAGACAAACCTATAGCTTATTGAATTGTGGAGAAGACAAGACCCTCCCAAGCCAAGCCACTGTCTCAGAAGACCCTTTATCCACAATAATTAGCCTACAAGGATCACAATAATAGGCTAATCCCTAAAACTCCAATGCTGGTGAAAATGGGAACATTACAGGATACTCAATTAAATTGTTTATTGGAAATTATATACTTGACAAATGTAACACCGAGAATGTTAGAGGGACTTCAATATTATTAGGTACTCTAGATTTGAAGTTGGGACTAGTTGAGTCTCAAATCATAAGCGAGCATGAGCTAATCCTTGAGGTGGGTATATTAGATGCATAACCTAAGTCTGAAAGGGTGATGAACTTGACTGCATGGTTAACCGTGATGGCAACTACAAACCTTGGCAGAGGTACACTATGTTAAGTTAGTGATAGTGAGTTCAATTGTTCTAGATATATAGCCCAGTCAAAGGTCATACTAGTTAGGATAATCTATATTATATAACTGACTTGTCGTATAGGAACATCTGCCAAATTCAGACAACTTATTTCGTCACCCTATTTACACCACTACAAAGGGTTGGGCCACTTCAAATAGTAAGTTTGGCAACAGGGATCAGTAGATTGGTGGTTGGGTGTGTCATGTTCCCTTTTCAAAATAATTTAAAAAATTAATAATTTTTGCCAAGGTTGGCGAGGTCAAAAGAAAAGTTTTAGGACAAGGGGCTAATTTTTGGAAATAGATAGATTAATAAATGTTAAATATTATTAAATTATATCTTATTCACCCCTCTTGGTCAGAGTTAAGGTTATGCCCTCTTTACAGGGGTTTGGAGACATTTCAAGGTCATTCTAGAACTTGATTTTTGCTCATTGCTTTGTTGTTCTTCAAAGGGTGCCAAATCTGTGGAGAAGGAGACCTAAAGACAGGAGTTTGCAAGTTTCCAAGAAGGCTAAGGATGGGAGTTTGAGGCTGCAGCCTTTTTTCTGTTAAAATAGAGCTGAATATATGTCTTGGGTCATGATTCTACTTCTGTGATAGATTGTTAGTGTTTTATGGTGTTTTCGGGCTATTTTTTGTTGTTTTCGAGGACCCGAAGAGCATTGTATTTGTCCTCCGTTTTTGCAGTTGCTGTGTAAACTCTTTGCAGATCTGGAAATGTCATTTTTTAGGCCGTTATGCTGGCAAAATTTCTGTAAAAATGTCTACTTTCAGATTTATCAATAATATGTGAAGCTATAAAAAATTTCGGCTCTATTTCGGGCATAACCAATTTGGGTTTATTTGAGAAATTATATAATCTTTCTAAGTGTTGTTTGTTTAATTTAAAAATCTGATTAGAGAATGCAAATATGATGTAAAAAATCAGAAAGGGGACATTCCAGGGCGAAAAAACCTGGTGATAGTTTCCCTCCAAAGTTACATTGGATCACAAGAAAGCTTGGAATGAGAAACTTCAAGCCCATGAGACATGGTAAATCCTAACCCTACCTTATACTTCTTTTGAGAATTGTTTAACTGATTTATGATAACTTATTGTTATGTTGATTTGTATTTCTTTATTATTAAAAAAAATTGTACTGTTATGATTAGAAATGTTCTATATGTTAGATTTTACTACAACTCTTGTAATTCCTTTTGGTTCTTATTTTATACTATCATTTCATAAATTAATTGCATGTTACAACAACCTTCAAAACAATGGAAATGGAATTTTATTCAATGATAAATGCTAGACCATAGTCATGCATGGGTAGAGAAATATATTCTTGAGATTACTGTTACATCCCAATTTTTGCCCTAAAATTTTAAACTAATTATAGCCATTGAACCCAATTTATTTCTTCATGTTCATGTGTATTTGAATTAGTTCATTATAGCCGTTGTTATAACATGTTAGTTATAGCCAATACTTATTCCTTCGTGTTCATGTGAAATTGAAGTAGTTAATTATAGCCGTTGTATCGATCTAATTATCATATGAAGTTGAGTTAGTTAATTCTAGCCGTTGTATTAATTTATTCATGATCATGTGAAATAGAGTCAGTCAATTGTAGCCATTGTACATATATGATGAACAAGTCAGTTATTATGATGATTTTAATTAACAATTTATAAATCTTGAATTGATGTTTTGGCGAGAATGGTGTTTTAAATGATTATAGGATGAAGACCGGAGAGAGAGGGGAAGCATTGCGAAACAAGGTCATCGGAAGGGGATGGTCATAAAGTTTAGTCATCAAAAATGACAGGTTTGACCTAAAAACCATCCTGGCAAGGTCATTAGGACTTGGCAACATATTCCATGGTGGAACCGCATGAGCTATAAGTAAAAACAATATATATTAAAACAATACAAAATAAACATAAGTTTTTACCTTTAAGAAATTATCAAATAATAATATCATTTAAATATTATTTTATTCTCTCAACTTGGATCATAGGTAAATAATTATAAAGTGACACCGTTACATTAAATTCATTAATCCAACAATGTCACCTTACCATTACGTACCTATAAACTTAATCAAGAAAATAAAACAAATATAAATAATATTAATTATTTAAAAACTCTTCATCTTCCTTCCTTTTCAATTTTTCCCTCCTCTTTATTTTCTTTTTAGCCGATTGATTAAAGATTCGAGTATGATCTTTGTAACTATTGGGTAGCCGTAAGGTCAGCTCAAATTTATATATGCAAACCTTTGTCGTGTATCGGCATTCAACCATGTATCCGGCCTTCTTCTCATACACGATTTTCTTCATCAAATTCCTTGCTCAGTTTACTGTGTCAACGGCACCCGATTTTGTTTTTACTTGCATCCATAACAATATCATTCACCATGGGATTCAAAGCAAAGAAGCGGATTAGAGACAAGTGAAAGCCTTCTCAAACTGCAGTAATAGTGTGTCATGTAAGGAGATGTTTTATTTTTCTTTTATTTACCTTTACTAATGCAGAGTCGGCAAACATTATAAGTTCCTTGTTACCAATATTCCTTGCAAGCATGGCGTCTTCCTTATGTTAAAGACCAAAAGAGAATTAAAGACCAAACGAATTCTCTTTTTAAAAGTCTGCTTTTATTTATATACTGAAGTAAGACAAAAACCACAATCAGTTACAATCCTTCTTATAATCCTCTAATTTCAGTCAACTGCCCTATACCAATGGTTTACATTCAAGTTTGCTACTCTTTTAGTATCTGAATGAATAACTTCTGAAGCTCTCTTAAGCTATCTTTCTAATTATTTTGTATTCTAATATAATGTCTGATAACTGAAAATGAGAGCACCAAGGAGTTCACCAGGCTAAATGCTAGAATATGGTGAAGAAGGTGCGAAGTATACAAATAAAGTTAATTTGAAGGCACCAAGGAATCACCGGATGGATGGCCTGATTATGGTGAGGAGGTGTAGATGAGCCTGTAACAAACAAGAATAATATCAGATAAAAATAATAATAATTTAATAAATACGATAGCTCATGCAAGTTCCACATGTGAATTAAGTTGTCAAGCTAAGTGGTGGAGATCGGGTTGTAAACCCACATTTTGAAATCCTTAGCCAGGGTGGAATTAGGTAGACTTGTCAGAACAATTGATCTTGTTGTTGTCCAAACACTTCAATTATTCCATCGAATAACTACTGGGACCTCAACCCACCTGGATACTCTGATGGCTGAATCAATGAACATCCCAAGCCCAACCTCGGGGTAGGGAAGGTCATTCTATTAAATTAGAACCTGTGGGGATAAGTAATGGTCCGCGGTTGGGAGGTTAAGCCTATGTCAATGCTTCTCCTCTCACCAAAGTCAGAGCTTGGACAACTAATTAAAGGAAGCTTCACAAATTTATCTGAATGTTCTTTTCACTTGTAAGTTTAATTATTTCTTTTCAATTTGAAAGTCATTTACTTAAAGATAGATAATACGTTAAGGTAGTTAGATGATCATATGTAATTAAATCTGAATTTCCGTTCAAGAATATCTATTAATTAGTTTGATTGAAATATAGAAATGGTTAAGTAATTACTTTCAGCTGATCAAGTAAATTAGAGGTTATTGTTATCTTTTTGTAATTCTTGACAGTTCAGTATTGTAATCAGATTTACTTCAGTTTAAACAGTTGTTGGAAAACCTTGTCTTGTGAATAAGAAATAGAAATCAGTTAGTTCTAGACTATAATTTAGTTAGTGAGAAACCGGATGTTACAATTACTCAGGTATTGCATCATCTTCCACAACCTTGAGAATATTTGGTTCACCATGAACAGCTGCATCTTCAGTACAGATATTAAATATCAAAAACAGACAAGCTAATTGAACATTTTCTTTTAGCAAAAACAATTATCATATATGATGTAGCTCACCGCCTATAGATAGAAAACATTTCTGACATCACAATTTGTGCCATTGTTATGAAAAAGGTTTATATGTGCTAGTACATCTCAGACTCAATTAAAAGAAATAAAAAGATACAATACTTAAAATCGGTGATTCGAATGCAAATGATAAAATATGACTATCCCTAATTAAGTGCCAATGATAAGCATGACACAATCAGTAACTCAAACCTTTATCTTGTTCCAAGTGATATTGGTCCATTGAAGACCCAAAGCATTCAAGACTTTTTCAGGGTGTACTTCACATGGACAACCTAACATTTATACTCTTAAGTTCAGATCCAACATAAAGAGATCCCACATGTCATGAAGAGCGACCACTGTCACCAAGCTAGTCAAGGTTCATGTATCTTAAGACTGGCCTAGAATGTACAAATTGTTTTGGTCAACAAGAAAGTAGAATTTCACCATTTAGAAATGGCTCAAAAAAAAGTTTGAACTAAATATAACAAAAGTACAAAATAAAACAATTAAATCAGGAGAAGTTGATTCTGTATGGGCCATATAAACATGCAATTTTCCTACTGTTGCAACTATTACTAGATGTAATTGTCTGTTTATTATAGTATTGACACAGTCATTACCTTCATTTCGGTCTGTGTTATACAAGGTTGCCCATCTGGATTACGAGACAGATGAACCTTCTGCCCCTGTATCTCCCCAGCACCAATCCATTCATTATGTACCTCTGGAATTGACCACATAGCTGTCATGTCTTCTGGATCAACCCAATCATCCCAGAATTTGATGCTAGGCGCCATTTGTAAAAAGCAGCCAATGATAAGTCTCCAGAATCAATAACTGGAGGGATTTGCTTGACAAACAATGGAACCTACAAGTTCATTTGCATACAATGGAAGCTGACCGAAATGAAAAGCTATCAGAAGAACCCATTTACTGGAATCATCACTGGAAAAAAAGGATGTCTTTCATCTGCTTCCAATCTTCTTTGCCAGCTATTACATGCCCTGGCTGCAAGAGCAACAAACAGTTACCAAAACTGTCAAAAAATAAATAAATAAATGTGTACAGATCACAGTGCATAAATGTTACAACTATCAACAACAACAATTTCAGCAAGTTATATGCTTATGGCAAGAATCTAATAGATCTCCTCAACCTCTCAGCCAAGTGGCACAAGGCCCTCTGGTCCTCTGCATCACCACTCTCCCTTCTTTATAAGCCGAGTTTTCCCAACTTAAGGAATATATTCATGCATTTTATAAATTTTGTAGGGATCCAAACTACCAAAGATAAAAGGAAAACATTCATTCATCAGAATCAAAACTGCAAAAGCATCCAAATGTTCATAAATGATACTGAAGGAAAAAAATGAATATGAAATTGCAGTGCATTCAGAGATTACATTTGTTAAACATAATGGATTTGAGACCTATGAAAAAGAAAAAGGCATCAGTGTGCTTATAACTTTCTCGATGCAATGTATCTTTGAAATTCATGGATTTTTCAATATGTTTTTATACATCACAAAACTTGTAACTCAAAAGTGAGAAAAGAGATAAAAAGAAAGGTGGCTTATAATTTCGTCAATGCAATGTTTCTTGAAATTCATGGATTTTTCAGGAGGTTTTTTATATTTATAATTATAAATCACAAAACTTTGAATACAAGAATCAAAAGCTCTAGAATCAGCTTAACACTTTGACATCCTGAATTGAAACAAAAAAGAAATGAAATAGAAACAAAAATACTGGAGAACATTGAGATGAGATGTTTGAAGACAACTAAATTACAGATTACAACACTATGAAACTGACTCCAGAATTTCACTAACCTTAAATTAAGATGAAAAAAGGACACAGTTATATTGAAGTTTTATGCACCATATCCTGATTTTTTAATGATTTTTGCTGCATCAAGAAGCCTTCATGTGTGTCATGGACCTAAGTTTTCCCTAATTCATCATTTTTGTTTAAGATCAATTAGAGTTTCAGCAAAGAAAAATTATTTTCTAAATGGTAATCCATGAGGATCCAGGCCATTGGATAACACTACAAATCTTGGGTGTTTCTCAACACTGGTCACAGTCTCATCAACAAGTTACTCGCCCCATTCAGCACCCACATGTCAACAAGTCCTTACTCATCTGTCATGGTTGTTCAACAATTGTGAACCATTGTGAACCATTGTGAAATGGACATGAAATGGTACAATTCAACCAATGCTTTATCTCCCATTTCTAAATAGTAATGTATATATTATTTCTTTATAGTTAGATAAAGATAATCTAGAAAAGCAAGACATAGATATCACACCTATTCTCACAAATATTGTATAGAACTTGCATAATAGAACTTTGGTGTGATAGTTTTACACATATTATCAACTGTCTTCTCTACTTACCTTGTTCAATTGCATTTTGTACATCTTTAAACTCCGTCATCCATAATTTTTTTGGACATACCCATAATAAACTCATTTGATGATGGTCACCGTTGGGTCTTCATCTAGGCCCCAAATCAATGGTGTCATAGCATACATATTTCATATATTCTAATTGGTATCATGGCAAATCTAAACTTCATATTCATCTGTGTAGCCACTTGCACAATGTTTGGTTATAACATGTTTAAGATGGAGACACGTGACCCTTTATGATACATTCCTGCACATCTAGGGGGAGACAATTTTTCTTTATTGAAACCAACTTTTAAAATCTCCAAAAAATGATAGAGGATACATTGTAAAGGTAATTCAAAGAATTGAACAAGAATCATCCACATGAATGAGCAGTATTTTTTTCGGTTTTTGCTCCTCGTTGAACAGGTCAAAACTCCTTCCAATTCCCATAAACAATTTGGTGGCAATATGCCATACAAGGGATAATCCAAGCATCCCTATGCTAGAAATAAAAATAGATGCAGAATTCATTAATAAGTTAATAACAAACTAAACCTAATGTGTTCATAATATGCAGTTAATCATTTCTCTGGCCAAGAAAATATTACATTTCCTCTTCTAAAAAGTGTCTTTATCCTTAAAGAAATGTTTGAATAATAACTAATTGACACATGAGAATGAGTAAAACACACTTGTAGATACATTGAATGGTTTCACAAAAGCACTCAAAGAAACTTATTATCCTACTCAAAATGATGATCACCCATACATTAAGTTCTCTCAATCTTGACAAGGCCAAGAATTTTTTTTGCAAGGATATTAATATATAAATGCATTTTATATTTCAATATCTAAATTAGGTGTTGAAGATTCAAAGCAAAATTTTGTTTGTAAGTAAAGGTCAAACTTGAAACTGCATATCCAATAAAATATGGATTTCCCTAAGATCCCTTCAGCTAAAGAAGCATATAGTTGTGCTTGCAAGTTTGAAGCAAAGGTCGAAGTCAAGACTAAGATTGAAGATTTTAAGTCTTGGATCAAGACTCAATTTTTTCTTTCCAAGAAAAATTCCAAACCAAGGAATGGCTCTCATTCTCAACTCCATGCACAAAAGAAGAAACAACAAAACATGATCAAAATATACAATCCAAGACTAGCAAGTATTGTGTAGTTCATACTTATAAGCAATCGTTCCATTGAAGAATTGTATCTTTAAGTAGTATGTACAACCACACAAGCACTATAGCACCAAACAATGAATAAGTCATTGTCGAATTGGAATCTCCTACTTTTGTTGATAACAGAAACATCTCTGCTTCCCTTCCACACACAAAAGAAGCAGAACTGTTGTTCTATTCTCAAATGCTAATCAATGATCAACCAATATGCTTCATCATTGACAACAAAAGTCAAAAGAGCATAATGTCTCGTAAAGCAATTCAAAGATTGAACATCCCACTCACCCCTCATCCACAACTGTACTCTATCACATGGTTCCTAGCAATATTTGAGAGATGCATCACTTATCAATGTCACCTAAAATACAATCCTTTGTGACAGCACTCCATCAAACATGTGTGATGTTTTACTCAGGCAATCATATCTTTAGCATCAATAATCAATTTATAAAGAAAATCCTAGAAACGTTATCATAAATTTCGGTGAGTCTAATAGGACATAACACAAGCTAGAATTATGGTAAGAAAATTTTCTTTTGATGTTGACACATAAACTTAAGAACATCTCGATTCCTTGCAACACCAATGTGTATTGCAATTTCCTCTGACAGAAACAACGAAGACCTCAAAGTTGAACTACAAGTTGGATGGACCTAAGGATATTTTTCAATCACCAAAGAAGGTGCCTATGCATTGTACATTAAGGTATGCTATTCATTTGATTCCTAGACTACCTACAATTAACACCTCTCTATAGAGAAAATTATTTCTAGAAGATGAAGAAATCAAGAGACAGTAAATCCATGAACCTATGGATAAAGGACACATCAAACCCAACTTATCACCTTGCAACATCCCAATTGTGCTTGCATTAAATATTGACATGTAGAGGATGTACATCAATTACAAAGCTCTAAACAAAATCACAATGACAAATCACTTTCCTCTTCCAAGCTGAGGGCATGTTGGACCAAGACCACAATGGGAAGTTCTTCACCAAAATTGACCTTAAGTTTGGACATTATCAAATTCCTGCCAAAACTATAGATATCTAGACTTAGAGGATAGCCTTCAAGGAAAAAGAAGATTTGTTTGAATGGAAAGTCATTCCTTTTGACTTAATGAATGCACCTACTACATTGGTGTGGATGATTCATGTCATTCTCAAGCCATTCACCACTTCATTTATTGAATTCAACATCCTAATCTTTAGCAAAATGTAGAATGAACATATATCTTGTAAAGAGCAAGAATTTGATAATTTGTGGACACATAAGTTTCATGCAAACATTGAAATTGATTATTTGCAAAATGGGAGAAACAAGACATGGGATACATAATAGATGCAAAAGGCATGCATGTGGACCCAAAGATTCAATTCATCTGAGAATGGCTACAACCAAAGAATCTCACAAAACTTATTGTGATTACCAAAATTCCTCATGAAATTTGTACTTGGTTTTTTCAGCTACTTGGCCTCTAAACCAAATACCAATGTTGTTGCTAAAGTGAAATTCATCTAGTCAACAACACAAGAATAATCATTCAAAGAATCAAAATGCAAACTATGATGTGTACTAGTAATTTTGCTATGAGGTCTTCAACATCCATTTGAGATTGAGATGATGCATATATATACAACATGGTCACCCAGTTGCTTACCCTAATGAAGCATTCACTACATCAATAAGTATTCCACTAGGATGTGTCCCCTCCACCAAATTCCCCACATTTTCAAGACGTTGCAATGACTTGGAGAGGGCATCCCTTGGTTTAGGGGCAGCTGAAGGACTCTAAGACAGAGCAAAGACATACCCAAACCCTGAGGACTCACAAAAAACTTATAAATAGCCATCTAACATGTAAGCCTCATTTCAAATCACTCCTATATTTAAAAAAACTAAGACTTGGTATTGCCAAAAACAAGTGACAAAATCGTGAAAATGGCATTCATTGTAAAGGCCCTTTTGGTTTTGAAAGCCTTGCTTTGCACTTGGTGGGGATGGCTCTGCCCCTTAGTCTCATCCTACATCGAAGAGGGAATGAAGAACTAGTGTCGACACTCATCCACACTAGTAAATCTACCTGCACGACGGGTATAGTCCCTTGGCCCTGCTAGGGGCTCTACCCAAACAAAGGGCACTACCACTATGAGGAGCACTGGTCTTCAATCCACAAACATCCACCTAACTTTGCTAATGTTCAATGCAATTATTGTCATGTTTTTATGTTTGGTCATTTAAAATTAACTTGGTATGACAACTTTTCATTCATAATTCTTACACTTATTCTTTACAAATCTTTTCATAACTAATTTTTCAAGTACTATATGTATGTGCACTACCCCCAAATGCCCTTTATAGTCCCCAGCATTAGGCCCTTGGTCCACTCGTTCCTCAAACAAATAATATGACAAGAAAGATGTAATGTCCCCTCTGTAATTTGCCCTAGAATCATGATTGCAATAAATTAGGGTTAGGGTTACATTCTACCAAGTAAGATATCATAAAAAGTGTGATCCTGAATGAATTGTGCAATCATAACATAAGAAAACTTCTATACACACACACACACTTCCAATTATTACAGTTAGACAAGATCACCTTGCATTCACATGATCAATATATTATACAAACACATTAGGGTTTGGAGGAAGAAATGTGATAGGTTTGTGTTAGTGTGTTTAATAGTTTAAATGTGTTGGTCTCTAGATCTTGGGTGGTTACCTATATAGCCAAATCTTACATGGTATCAAAGTTGTTAAAGTGTCATTGGGTAGTCTTTCTAATAGATTTGAGTGCAATATCTAGATAATTTTGGAGGGGTCCTCTTTATGGCTTTCTATTACAAGTCTCAATTAGAGCTTCATAGTGCAAATCTAAGGTCACATTAGATTCAATTAGTTCAAAAAACCCAAGATTATTTTTTGTTTCATCTAAATTGGACTCTCGAGTGCAAATCTATATGCATTTGAAGTTTGGATGTGTAGCATTGATTTAAGTGGCAAACGATTTTCAAATAGTATTATCTTCGTCATCCGAGCTTCTTTTTTGTGAGCATTTTTTCTGTTCTAAGAGAGAATTTTGTGCTCTTTTCAATGGTGGAGTTTTCTGATTTCAATGCTGAAATTGTTCAAAAAAATGAGGAATTATCATTTTTGCAACTTCCAACACCTTCTTCAGGCTCATATGTACTCCATTTCAAGTTTGAATTATTTTTTAAATGCAAGATTTTTTCTATACTTCAAAGTGGTGCTATTAGTTTGTAATGATTGTGATAAAAAAAATCGTAATTTCAGCAAATTACTTTATTTAGCTTAATTTTGCAATTGTAATGCATAGATTTATTTTGGTCTTATGCATAGTGATCTAAGACTATTATAGACAACATGAAGCATTTGTAAAGTTGAAAGAAAAAAGGATTAAAAAATTATGTCTATTATTTAATGATCTTTTTCATAATAAAATATCTTAAATAAATCAAGTTTTTTGAAAACAAAATTCATCTCAAATAGCAAATTTAGGAACACAAATTTGTCCACCCTATAATGTAATGTCCCCTAATTGGTAGCCATGAGGGCACTTGTTCTCTTTTACCTTGCATCATTCCAATCAAAGGGCATTATGAACAATATTCTACAAGGCAATTCTTTGATGACACCATCTTCATGTTTCCAAATTTGCATAATTGTGCCAATACTATAATCTCTTTGAAATAGGCTACCTTGTTTACTCAAAATTTGCCTCAGAACAAAAAGAAAACACTTTTTCTTTTCCAAATTAAAGTTCAAATGCAAAGATGCTTTTCTAGATTCAAACAAGAGAAATATAAGCACAAGACATTACTGGACTTGCATAGATAGGTTATCACCAAGTCAACAATTCTCAAAAAATACTCACCCATCTTAGAAATTCTAAGGACACAATTTTACAAGTGTTTCTTATTTTTATAAATTGTTAACATATATTCCTGCATTATTGAGCCTTCATTGTTCAGTAGAATTCTAAAATACGAATGCCTAACCTTGACCACCTATAACTGCAAGGAAGATTCACTGCATATTCTCATTTGGCTGCCTAGGAGGATCACCAACGATTTCCTAACTCATCTTGTTCAGTTACAAGAGCGTGCCCTATAAAGGCCATCGTGTTTCTTGAGCCCTAACAAAAGTTTCCACACATCGGTTGCCTCCCTATAGCAACCACAATCAAGTATGCAACAACAGTATTGAACTATTAAAGTTACCTTCACACCAAATAACCCGAAATATTCATTCTTGAAGTGTTCCAAAACGTTGCCTTCAACAAACATCCATTCTTCTTTGATGCAGAGGTATCTCATCCAAACAAGATCAAACAAATAAATCAACTTATCTATCCAAATATGGTATTCAAACTCCAAGGTTAACTTGTCTATCCCTCTTCACAAGATTCCACCCAAGCACAAACTTGGCTCCATGACACCTTCTAAGGTTTAAACATACCTTATTTATCATGTTCCAATAGACTGTACCCACCCATCCAACTTGTTTATCAATAAACTCTCACCCATGCACTAACTAGGCCTAATCCTAGTAGCCCTTCAAATCCGGTATTTCACACTTGCCACAAAACTTTCCCAAAACAACAAACAAATTGCATATTTTGATGCCCTTTTCAAAATTATACAATGTATCCCAAAATCAACTATGACTCTTTTGGACTGATTCTACAAACCAATACGCTGCAACTCTAAAATTAGGCCAAACTAGCCGAAATTTACAAAAGAACTATACAAAAAAATTATGACCAGAACCCCAATGAGTAGCATTGAGTTATGATCCCAAACTAAGGATTTTCTAGGTTTTAATTGTTGTCATGCTCATTTGTTTTCCCAACTCACATACTTTCACTTCTAGGCCTTAAATTTTAAAACCAAGGGTTTTCTCAAAATGTTCTCTACTAGCACTTTTGAACTCAAACCAAAGTTGATTCACCATTCATTCATCATATCTAAGCATATTCCAACATAAAAGTCAAATCTCTCAGACCTTCACCATAGCACCATTTATGCACCCTTAATACCATCCAAATTTCATTCTAGGGCATCAACCATTCTATAAGGAACGTTGGCTACAAAAAGTAGAATAGCGCTTTAATCCATAATGACTCTCAAACCCTTACAAATAGCCAAACATTGTCTACAGGACAGTCAATAAATGAACAATAAAATGAATTGAGAAACCTTTCAATTGGATTGAAACATTTATGAATCTCCTGTCAGGACGTTATGGAATAAAGTACTAACAAACTTATGAATGATAAACACAAAAATTTTGACAAATACTGCAAGAAATCTGAATTTCTTTATTATCGGATCTGAACTAATACATTCTCCTCGTGCTCAATTGTAAGTTCTAAAGCTTCATATACTCATGCCAATGTATTGCATCCATTCTTCTCACAGAAAACCCGATCACAACCTCCCAAACTATCAAAACCACCCAAAACCACCATTAGACCAACTAGCTGTTATAATTTGAAATTTTGAATTTGTTAACCTTAATCCCTTAACCACTAGGGCCTTTCTACTTACTCAAAGGCTAGTTTGGCCTTAATACATCAAATATACATAGAAACAATTATTCAAACCCGTAATGCTTCGTTACTACACCTATTAAATAATTAGTCCTATTACCCTTACTAGGTTCATTAGGACTTACGCCTCTGTTGCTCAATCTATTACATCCTTGTGACATAAAAGGCTTAATTACAACAAATTTGACCCTCATATACCTTTAATTACATATTTCATGCCTTGATGGCATAATAGACCCCTTGGATCCATTAGGTGCTTCTACACCATCTCTCATGACTAGTGATTGTTCACATGAGTTGTGCGATCTCTACACTTTGACCTAGACGAAATCATTCTTCATCAATAAACTCAATGCTCCACAACATGTGCAAATCGACTACATCAACATCCCTCTAAAACAATGCCTTCGACCACTATTCTCACACAAGACCGTAGTAGTTCAAACCCAACATACATTCTTTATTAGCATCCCTCTCAAACATTGAGATACATGTTGGGGGGGAATGATTGTCAATTGTTTATTCACTACGTTCCCCAGGGACGCATTCCCCCCCACAAAAAAAAAAAAGAAACACCTAAGAGTGAAACAAGGACGTCCCCCTGATAGTGGAACAGGTATGGGATGTCCCCAAGTCATCCCCAATTTCTCAAAAAAGTGAGAAAATTTCTCGGAAACTCGAGGATGGATGACCAAAAGTATGGGGATATACAAACATCCCTGAGACGAAAGGGGACATAACAGGGGACATCCCAAACTTTTGGACACCAAAATAAAAAAGATAAAGATTTAAACATGATTTCTTTTTAGCATGAACTTGGGCATCTAATGGGGCCTGCCTCCCCTCTTGCCCTAAAAGGTTAAAAACGACCACATAAGGCTATTTTTGACATTTGTTTTGTTTTGCATATGAAGTTTGAGTTTATAGCAGCAAGTTGGGGTTTTCATTTTGCAAGAGGAAGTGATTTGTTTGATTCCAAGAGCTTGTGTAGGAGTTTGAGCTTCCTCTATTGTGCACCAAGTAAGTATGAAAGTAGTTATGCTTACATTTTCCATTTTTTAAATAGATTTGCAACTTGAAAGAGTCTTTTTTTTTACCATTGTTTCAATTCATATTTTTATTGTATATTTAAATCTCAAAACAAAGCACAATGAGCAAAAATGGAAGTACTAGTAGTAGTTGTGGTGATGAGGAATATGTGGTTAGGGGTGATATTGCTAGTTGTGGGAGTTGGAAAGAAGCTGAGTCTAAAACTGATTTATTTAAATGCCCTTCCACCATCATTAGGGATTATGCAGAGGGTCATTTCAATAGGAAAAAAACCTCTTCTCCCATCTGTCATACTTGCAACAAATTAAAAAGAATGCAGGAGGGACTTGGGTGTGGGATTGTCATGTTCGCCTTGATGATTTTAGGCGTAGCTATACAAGGGTGAAGTCACACTTTTTAGGTGTCGCATGCCACAGAATCAAAGCTTATTCTAAGTTGATTGATAAGGAGAGATTAGAATGCCAAAGATTGCACTTAGAGGTTGAAATGGGTGGGAGGGGGGAATTTGACACTGATATCACTATCTATTCACTCACAATCATCTAGGCATATGTCATTTTCCATTGGTACTAATGGAAGCCCTACTGAGCCTAGAGGGAAGAGGAAGATGGGTACTGGTGAGAAAGGCTTCGCGGAAAGTATGTTTAATGCACAGGAAAAGGAAGCTTGTAAGGCATCCATTAGTACATTCTTTGTTGGTAATGATATCTGCGGCCTGTTCCACTTATTTTATACAACTAGTGAAAGATATATTGACTATGAATCCCTCATTTGTAACCCTTGGTGAGCATAAGCCACAAACCACCATCTTAAATAATGAGTACTCTAAGGATGTTTTGTTGTTTGAGGATATGAAATGTACTTGGGTTAGGACGGGCTGCCCTATCGTGATGGATGGGTGAACTTATGTTAGACATCAACCACTCATCAATATCATTGGCACATTCCTTGTTAGCTCTTTATCTTTTGAAAGTCATAGACTGCTCAAGAAAGGGTAAAGATGTAGAGTTCCAGTTCACCATATTGAGGGATGCCATAGAGGAGGTTGGATTGGCTAATGTAGTACACGTGATCACAAATTTTGTACATGTGTGCAAATCAACCGGTTTGATGGTAGAGGGTGCTTAAAAGCACATCTTTTAGACCCCTTGTTGTGTTCATGCATTGGAAAATGCATTGAAGGACATAGGTAAGACTGATTGGGTGAAACAGATGGTGTTAGAAGCTAGAGAAGTGGAAATGTTTATATGCAACCACCACACTTCACTTGCTCTGATCAGGTCCTTCTCTAAGAAGAAGTTCCTCAAACCAGCCGAGACAAGGTATGTCAATTTTAAGTAAAGTTTAGTTTTCTTTATGTTTATTTTAATCTTTACAAACTTACATGTGATGTGTTTAATGAGTAACTTTGTTTTAATTTATAATTGTCTGTATAGGTATTGCACAAAATTCCTCTTGATGGAGAGGATGATTGAGGTGCATAAGGCACTCCAATCGATGGCAATGAATCCAAAGAGGGCACGATGCTCCAATTCTAAGTCCTCTGTAGGAAAAGTGGTGAAGCAAAGGATCCTTGATGACAGTTGGTGATCCACAATGAAGTAAGTTGTTGATTTTTGAATTAAAGGTTAGTCTTTTGCTTGCTGATTTTCATACTAACTTAAAATATCTAATTCTGATTTTAATTTTTGTTTGCATCTTACAGATATATTTTCTTTGTCATAGCACCCATTTTAGATGTCATTATATATGTTAATACTGACACTACTAGTCTTGGAGAAATATATGAGACTTTTGACACCATGTTGGGGAAGATAACAAAAATTGTTGCAGCAAAGGATCCTACATTAGGGCTTTATGAGGAGTATATTAGGCCTATTGTAATGCAGAGGTGGAACATAATGAATACCCCGCTTCAAATGGAAGCCTTTGCTCTAAATCCCAAATGGTATGCAGAGTTCGATGAAGGGGCCTTCCATGTGATGATCCTGAGGTATTGGATGGCTTCAAAAGAGCCATTGATAAGATGTACTCAGCTCAAGAGGCCTCTACTCTTTGTACACAATTCCTTGACTTCACCAACCTTCATATCCCAAATTTGAGTAAGCTACAAGCAAGGTTAGATAGAGCAGTTTTGGCACAGAGAGATCCTATTGGAAGGTGGACCTGGCATGGGAGAGATACACTAGAGTTAATAATACTTGCCACTTGCCTCCTTGCACAGGTTGCTAGTTCCTCAGCTACAGAGAGGAATTGGTCGACGTATTCATTTATCCACTCCATCAAGAGAAATAGGTTTAACTCAAAATGTGCAAAAAAGATAGTGGCAATGCATCATGCTCTTCGACTTGCAAATCATTAGACTCCAAAGTATAGGCAAACTTCACCTTTGCAGTGGGATGTTGAGCCTAAGGATGTGGCCCAGGTAGATGAGGATGAGACAAAACCAAGATTGGTTGGGGTTACATTGGATGAGACTACACTTCCTATAGAGCATGATAGTGGGGATGAGGACTCTGATTTTGATGCCACAGGTGCTTTGTTTGCCTATATTTTAGTTTATGTGTTGAACTTGAACATGATGATGAAACATTATGGCAGCCCTGTAGCCTTTGGGCATATTTCAACTTCCAGATTTCTGTGACATTGTTCATTGCTAAACTTATATTTTTGTTCACATATTGATATGCATATTGACAATTGAGTATTAAATCAGTTATTTTTTCCTAGATGGCATTGAAATGGTGTATGTTAAGGTACTATAATGTTTAAATGACATGCTTTGTCCTTAGTTTCATATGAATAACATGTATATTTGCAAATGCCAGTGTATATTTTAAAAAATTCCCTATATTTATATAGCTGTCCCCATTTGTACAAGATGGATTTCAGATAAGCATATTTTATATTCTACTATATGCGAGCATACAATCAAGCATCATCTATTTATGCATAAACTATATGTCTGTGTGTGTGTGTGTGTATGTATATATGTGTGTGTGTGTGTGTCTATACTACAAGTGATTGTGCGAATGAGAGTCCTCAGAAGGGCAGATCTGAAATATTATCAGACTTTTGTATTTTCCCTGATTTGAAGATTAATGCCTTATTTGCTATTGGACTTCAATGAGTCGATCCTAGATTTATTTTTTGTTGGGTTGAATACTTCAATCTTCTTGATTGACCTACCTTGATGTAATTGTATTTTCTTGCTCATTGTTTCCAATCTGTTGAATGTGTCTTGGTATGATTGTACTTGTATTATTGTTCAATGCCTTCCTTTCACCACAGACCTCTGTATTTATATCCCATTATTCCTTTGAGGAGAAGCAATCCTTGTGAAGAGACATGCCTCTTGTTTAATCGCTAATTAACCATTTTTTAATTTTCCTTGATTGCACCTTTTCATGCTTTATTAACAATTTTAATTATCTCAAAGGTTGCTCATTTGTTATACTTGATCACTGTTCATCATTACTTTGATCATTGGTTTGTTCTCAAGATTGCTGCCTTTATTTTACTGCCCCATTACTTTCTATTCTTCCTGTTTATGTTAAAGGTCTCTTTTGAGGCAGGGGCATGACAAAACACAGACATCAAAAACTTGTTCTCATAGATATCATGCATAACTATAATAATGAATCTTCTTTTATAGCTCCACACATAGTGTGATTTATTTTACTATGGTTCCTTGTTAAATTAAATTTTGCATATCTTTGTCCTCTATCATCTACAAATTAATTCTAGAATAACTTGATTAAGTCCATTTAGTTGGACTGTCCATGGAGTCTTTGCCCAGGCTCTAGATCAAATAAACACACACCACCCATAGATGTGTTGGCATATATGTAGCGTCCATTGTCACTACATCCACATTGTTGCTAATCAACTTGATATGACATTCACATTGCATGCTGTCCTCCACGGTGTTGAGAGTCATCTTGTTGTGACATCAATCACAATGTTGTGAATCACCTTGCGCATTGTTGTGACACATCTTGTTGCAATAGCCACCTCGTTTTGATTCCCCTTGTCTAGCACTTGCCTAGTTGTAAGTCACCTTGCTATAGTTGTAGGCATGCCTGCATTGTTGTGGCACGCCCACCTCATTGCAAGTTGCTTTGTTACAGTCACCACCTTGTCGTGAGTTGCTTCTCCTCAATTTTGTGTAGTGAAAACTTGCACTAGACATGCTATATACCATTAATGTTCTAATTTACCATTACAACGCAATCCGTGGAACTTTAACAGGCTTAATGCACCACAAACAAAAATTGATAAAAACAAGAGTAAGGGGTAATCACAAGAATAGCTCTATGCAGTTGAGCCAGAAGCTTATCCTACGAATGATGCGAGTCGAGACACAACTTACACACTGTTAAAAATGTAATTACAGTGCTTTACAATTCTGCATTGGTAACATAAACTTTGCAAAATAAACGGGCTATAAAAATTTAGTACTTTTGAATTGACTTCAGATCCTGGCTCAATTTAAGATTATAAACTGACACAATTGCAAAAAAGCTATTAAAGCACGCCACCAAAGATTCCCAAAAACATGCCACACTAGAGAAAACACCAAATCAAAAATTCATATCTGTTACAGTTCTATTAAATTATTGAACACAAAGCTATCTAAAGAAAACGAAAAATGCAAATAGATGTAAATTCGAATTTCAAAAATAACGTGAAATTAAGAGCTCAACCAATTGAATTTATAATTTACGCACACATCCACACAAAACAAAAGCATGCAGCCAAATTACCAAAAAAAATTTAAAATTTAGCATTAATAATTCCAAATCAAAAAATGTAGCGTACCAGTATCACCGTAAGATCTTTCCACAAACCATTAGCAGAGCTCTGCTTTGAAATATCCACATAACTTTTCTACGATCGTTAGAGACATTACCACAAAATAATCTAGAAACCTTTTGAAACCTCTAGAATTTTTATAGCCTTTTAAAAGCACGTCGAATTCAAGAAACCCTAGTTTGATTTGTTATCAGTGTGTTTCGCCTTGTAAGAGGCTTCGCAGAAGAAGAACAATATTCCCGGCGGAAGCGTCAGAGGATTGCGCTCCTCAGCGCTTATAAATAATTTTCTGATGCGTCAGCTACCGGTATACCAGTGTCGGGAACTAAAACCGCCTGTAAACAGCGGAAATCAAACGGCCTTGTATTTCTGAAAGTGGTTTCCCATTATTATATGCACTGTGGCGTACTTTTAATTTTTCGACTGATTTGTTTCGTGTGTTCGAAGATTGAGCTGAACGACACGTCGCGTCCCCATAATTTGTTCTTGCCACGTCAGATTGAGGTTTATTGATGGAAACTCCACGTCGTATATAAGTAGTTGAGTGATACGTCCCATCAAGAAGGTTTTTTTGATGCCACGTCACCTTTTGAACGAACCACGTCAGCCTTTAGTTGGTGCTACTTTTCTTTCGTAACGTCGAAATTAAATAAAACTAAATTGCCACTTTTAGTATGGGTTATGTATACTTTTAGGAATTCTCCAAATGAATTCGAGAGGTACACTTTTTAAAATAAAAATATATTTTTTAATTGAAAAAAAATTAAAATTTTAAAAAAGAAAATTCTTTGACCGAATGATAAAACTTAAATGTTTTTTTTTTCTTCCGTATGCACTGAATAAAAGTGTTGCTTTGTCCATTTTAATTGACTTAGGAAAAGAATATTTCTTTGGATCAATTTGAGATTAGTTAAAATGCTAGTTTATTTTATTTTATTAAATTTTGTATGTTCAATCTATTTGTTAAACATAAGTAAATGAGTTTGACTCAAGAACTATATAGTGAAATATTAATAGTAATATCACAATTTAACTTTTGTGAAAAATATCTCCTATTTATCAAATCTATTTAAATTAAATTATTATTTTTTAAGTCTTTTAATTATTATGTAAAATAAAAAGGTGATTTTGTAATATTTGACTTTTCTTAATTTATATTTAGTTGACTAGTATGGGATGTCAATACACAAACCTTAAGTTCTTCAATATTGCACTTCATTATATTAAATTTAAAAGTTATAGACATTCTTGTAGTACAAATTCTCCATCAAAGAATTTATGCTAAAAAAGTGTATAAGTCTCATTTAACCTACTTTAGTTAATAATCAAAAAATGCTATAAAGATATATCATGTCATGAGTTGTGAATGAGTTTATTAATGCCGTCTTCACCACATTATCTTCATATGTTTAAAAAATATCTTAAATTGTTAACAGAGATTTTTGGATTTGATTGTGTGTATGCTTTTAACTTCTTCATTAACAATTATGATGGATTATGGAAATTCGATATCTCTAATTGGCTTTCAGTCCACCAAAAGGATAATAAGTAGTAAGAAGTAGAAGACATGCTTAAGTTTCAAATAATAAGTGATCGAAATTATGAGTCTCTCAAGAATAGGGTTGTAGAGAATGTATCCTCATTTGTTCAAAAATGTATTATATCCTAAATCTTATAGTTTTATTGTAGTTTTTATATGGTTTGCACCTCAACTCCAAAGAGTGAGTAGGTGATAATATGTAACAATATAATAAATGAATCAACAAGGAAGAAAAACTATGAAAGAATCTCAATGGAGATGGGTATTGCTAGGGCTTATGGTGATGGAATAACATTCGTTCTACAAGTTATGGAAGTGATACAAGCTTTAATATTCACAAATATGATGGGTGCATGGTTGTGTTCATTTTTAGAGAGGATACCTATATTCTCTCCATTAGAGAAGGTTCCATGGAGGATGCATCTTTGATTGTTGAGTTTAGGAATACTTTTTTATACAGTGCACTCCAGAAATTAGAAGTGCTTGTGATTGTGGTGGCAGTGCTTCTTCTACTAGGGTTTTTTTAATGAAGATGTTATTGGTGTTGATATTGAGGTTTTTGCTTGAGTGGAAGTAGTTACACTAGAGTCAATGTTCTTAACTCTCATTATGTCAATACCATCAAGGGAAGATAGTCTATGAGATTCTTCATTGGCGCGATTGATTATTAGTTTAGAGACGAAAGTTTCTTTTTTTCCAAGATCAAAGAGTGGGTTGAGGCCATGTCAAAGATTCATGAAGTGTCCTTATTTGGTGATGAGTTTGGTGTCAAACTTTGTTAAATTTTATCTGGTTGACTTCTTCTAAGTGCAATAGGTTGGTGCATATAACTCAATCCATACATGTTGTCAATGAAAAAAATCCCATATCAAGTAACCTAATGTCCTAAAGGGGCTTATGTAATTGTATTTTGGGGTCATGTCTACTTGGGTGATTGTCAATAATTTTTCTAGTAATGATTGTGTAGCATTTTTTATCAATGTTTTGAATCGTAGCCTGTGATCCATCATCAAGATACAGAAAGCTCAACAAAAGCTCAAGTAAATGTAAAATTTTACATTCATCAAGATACAAAAAGCTCAGAAAAGATCAAGAAAATGTAAAATTTTATATTTTCTTGAGCTTTTTGTATTTTCGTGATGGATCACAGAGTGTGATCTAAAATGTTGATCAAAAAATACTACACAATCATTACTAGAAAAATTATTGACAACTATTATTGATGGTGGAAAATCGAAGTTCTTACTTGGGTGATATTAGCACTATATGTGAAGCCAAGGATTATATAAGCTACATATCAATTATGTAAAGGGAGCTAATGAAATCCAAGTAATAAATCAAAACATGAACATTGGTCGAATATAACCTATTTGCATAATAGTGGATGCAAGTAACTAGGAAATTGACTTAGTAGCAATTGTGGATGGTGCAATGTTACAAAAGTATTGCAACTTTAATTCATATCAAATTATATCTATTGAAACCAATAAGAACTATTACAAAAACTAATCTATAAAAGAAATGAACAATTTAACTAATACTAAAATTAACAATCTAATTAACTATAAAGAGTGTTATAATATTATAAATATCCCTTGTTTGAGTCTTGCAATCTCTTATCCCAATCAATCTTAGTTGAGGATAGCATCATGATGCAAGAACATCCTAGGGTAGTTGGCAATCTTGCATGTTGGTGTAGTTTTACCTTAAGGTTGGAGAGCTTGGTCGAAGAAGGAGGTGATGCTCGGTCACCATTAAGTTGTCATGTTGGCCAAGGAGCTCAATCTTTGGAGGAGCTCGGTTTATGCTGATACTCAACATATACTATGTTCCTTGATTTATATTGCATTGCTCAGATTATTTTTTATTACTTGATATATATTGTTGCTAATTGATGATTGTGGTTTTGCTAATGCTCGACAATTTGGTGCATCAAATGGAGTTCTTGTAGATTGGATCGCTCAACTTGGTGCATTTAATGTATGTGGAGTCTAATTGTTACATGGAGCAATCCTAGGGACATGTGAGGACCTATTTAGGTCTTGGCGATCTTTCCTATGTGTATTTAATGACTATTGTAATTTGACTAAGGCACTTTATGTTTATTGTGTTTTAATTGCATCAAGTCAACTTGTGGCTAGAATATTTATATAGTGTAAGGGTTTATTTAATTTGTAACTTGTTAGGCTGACATGTGGCTTGGTTGGGTATAAATAGAGGGCCTTGTGGAGTCTTGAATCACTATCATTCAACATGGAGAATATGGAGTAGCTAAGAGGAGAAAGTTTTGAGTAGAGCTAGTAGTGAAGTGTGGGCTTGGAAAACAAGAAGGTTACTTGGTGGCTTACAAGTATAAGTTGAGATTCTTCTTGAAGTTCTCTACTAGATTGTAGGTCCAGGCTAGGTAGCAGTTGGATCTTGCAAGATCTTGCAGAGTTGTTATTGTAATTGCTGATATATTTTGTTGTAACCTAGAAGGCCTTACAATCAAGCATGTTGAATGAAAATCTAATGATTCTAATGTGAGAATCGACATTGTTGTCGATCTAAATCTTTGTGGTATTATTTATATTTTGTTGCATGGTTATTGTTGGGGGCTAGGACATCTCCATTATGGATTCTTCTGCCTTGCACTATGTCATATCAATCATCTACTTTGTGATTATTCTTCAACAATACATAACAAATAATAATTACTTCACTAGTTAACCAATAAATCTACTAATGTGAAAACTACATAATTGAGAGAGAAGAACAGAGAATGAAAAAATGGTTGCAAGTTCGAATAACTTGAAGATACAAGCCAAAGAACGAGGTAGTTTTTAGCTAGATTGAGCCAAGCAAGGAGTGTTGACGGATCAACCATAGGTATTTCGAAAAACTATGGGATTTGATGGTACCAATTCTACTGTGGCGGTTGTGACTATGCCAAACAACGTGGATAAGCAATCTAGTAAAAATCCTAGGTCTAGAACTTCTTCTATGCTGGTGGTAATATATGGTTCTTTATCAAACATGCATGGCTCTTTTCTGCACATGCATGGTTCTCTTTTGAACATGCACACAATGGGATCTAACTCATTTTATGTGGGGGAGAGTTCCAAGATTAGAAAATTTAATGGTTGTCTCCCACGAAGCCATAATCGCCCTATTCTGGTTATTCCTTTGGAGGTAGTGATGGAGGACATTGAGTACTTGACTAAGCATGCTTTGATATGAAAATTTCTTGGTATTTTAATATCCTTATTGGCTCTTGAGGCATGGATTCATCATTCATGGAAGGTGGAAGGAGATATGGAGATCATGTTGGCTGGGAATAGTTATTTCTTTGTTGTTTTCTCTTGCATGTCTGATCAAGATCATATTTTTGAAGGGGGTTCTTATTTTTACAACCATGTGGGGTTATTTGTTAAACCTTGGCATTCAAGATTTAATTCTTTCGAGGATCTCCCCTCAAATGTGCCAATGTGGGTTCCTCTCCCATGTCTTCCTCTTGAATTCTAGCGAGAAGACATTCTTTGTCAAGTTGTTTCTTTGCTTAGAAAATCGGTTGTGATTGCACATCAATCCCTTGATAAAAAGATTCTCTCTTATGCTAGAATGTGTTGAAATTGATTTGAATAACCCATTACTAGATTCTATGGAAATTTGTCTTGGGTCTTCTTCTTGGGTGCAAGAATTGGATTATGAATCCCTTCCATTCTGATCTCAGATATGTCATGAGTATGGTCATTTGCAATGTCAATGCCCTTAGGGCCTGTTTGGTTGCTGGAATATAAATTAAGCATTGGCATTCAGAATGTTGGCTTTGGGATTATGGAACTTGGAATCTAGATTATGATTAGGGAATCCAATTTGGGATTGTTTGGTTGACCAAGAATTCATTGTGAGAATACAAATTTCATCCATTTGGTTGCACATTGTGGAATTGGAATACTAGCCAAAATAACATGCAAAATATTATCATCCAGTTGTAGCATTATCATCGTGCAAAAAAATTCAATACTTAATTGGTTTGTTGAAGTCCAAACATTTTTAACAAGTATAAAAAGATTAAGTCATGTTGAAAGTAAACATTATCATAACGGATGAGGACGAGATTGTACTAATGGATACTAAAAAATTTATGACTCTTGCTCTATAAAAAAAATACCATTGATTATAATTCACATAATTACTGATATGAAATATGTATATTGTTCAAGTCTCGTTGAACGAATCTGAATCACAAGAATTGATGAAATAAGAGTCAAAAACATCCCATTAAAAATATATATATTTGTAGAGATCCAATAAAAAATTTGATCATCACAACATTCAAACTCACAGGTGCAAAGTCTAAATTTTTATATTAAATTTTTACGAAATCTTACCTAGAAACACTTTTACGCTAGAAAAAAAATGAATAGAGTAGATTGTTTTTGTCCTGCATACAATTCATTTAACTGAGAAATAATGTATGTGAAAAAGTTATTTCACCAAACTTTTTTGCAGTAACTACTGAGGCGGATCAGGCGGAAAAAGCCTAATAAATAACTCAACAGTGGCAAATATATGAGCAAGCAATAGCAAGTAATAGCGGAAAATTTTCCCCCAATTTAAAAAAATTAAATTTCAAAAATTAGTGCAAAAAAAAGTGCCCCCAAATGGGCATCCAAAAGTCAAACCCAATCAAATTTTACTTTAGTTGAAATCCTCATTTCCAAAAAATGGGAATTAAAACGGGAATTCCAAATAACAAGTATTCGAAGGAATTTGGAATCCTTGTTTTGGGGGTCAAATGGGGATATCGGATTCCACTTTTTTCCAATTCCAATTCCGATTGTGCAGACCCAAACAATGGATTAGAATTTTTTTAGAATTTCGAATGCCAATTCCATTCTAATTCTAACTACCAAATGGGCCCTTAGGTCTTAGCTTCTAAAGGCAGAAATGGCTCTGCTACTGGAAATGATGGTGGTCACACTACAAGAAAAGGTAAAGCTTAGATGGATGATATAGCTAAGGGGATGAACAAGAAGATAATGTGGGAAAAGGGAAGACTCAATTGAATGATATTGGTCTGGATAAAGATGGCTTTATTCATGTTTTCCCACGAGAAAAGAGGCATGGTCAAAAAAGGCCCTTCAAAGACCGATAGTCAGATTCTAGTTTTAATTGATTTGAGGTGTTGGAAAGTATGGTTTTAGAGGAGGGTATTCCTCCTAGTATCTCAGTTGATCCAATTTGTGATGGGGAACCTCTACCTCATGATTCCTATGAAACATCTAAAGTTGTGATTCGTCAATGAAATGAGCTCCTTATTACTCCTAAGTCTGGAGCTTTGGTGACTCCTATGGTGCCTCAAGATAATGTTGGTGTTCTAAAAGACTTCTCTCAGGATGTGCTAGCATCTGGTAATGGTAAGGAGTCTCCCCTCCCTTTGGGTTTGTTGCAAAGATCTTTTAAGAGGGTTTCATTTACTCCTCTAAAGATTGGGCATAAAAAATACTGAGAGAAGCTCTGATTTATAGGAGATATGTTGATAGAGTCTAGAGATGTAAAACCATTGGATGCTCATTTCCCCCATCCTACTCAGTGATGATCATCCTCTCATGAAATTTTAGGGGGTTTAATAGCATCCCTAGACAAAAGGTTATTCATGATTTGGTGATTGATCATTCTCCAGACATTTTTTGTGTCCAAAAAACCAATGTTTCAATCAATTCTATGGACCGATTTACCTCAAGTATTTGGCCTCATGGGAAATACCAGTGTGTTGGGGCTATGGGAATGGTTGTTGGTTTGGCTATCTTTTCAGTCCCTCAAAAAAATTCTCTCCTTGGTTGGGTGCCTTCTTGTTCAGCTCTATCTATGGTGGCTTCTTCTATGGATTTTGGTGAAGTGATCTTGATTACTAATGTGTATGTGCATGTTGACTTTGTGGAAAAGGTGAAACTCTAAATGCATGTTCAAAATGTTAGAAACTTTCATCCTTACCATCCTTGGGTGTTAGCAAGAGATTTCAATTCAATTTTAAGTCTAGAAGAGAAGCGGAGTGGGTTGGCCTAGTTATGGCCTTCATCTGGTCTTTTCTATAAGAATATAGATCTCTTGCATCTTTCTGATATTAAGCCTACTAATGGTCTATTTATTTGGAATAATAGAAAGACTGGAGTTGATGCTATCTAAGAACATCTTGATAGATTTCTAATTTCTTGCTTTTGGGTTAGTGGTGCCCTCACTCTCTCTTCTGAAATTATAGACTGGAGGGGTTATGATCATCGGCCAATTAATTTTTCTACTACTAGGGTGATTATTCCTAAGATTCCTTCTTTTAAGTTTCATCTCATGTGGCTTTGGGACTCATCTCTTCATGATCTTATTTCTAGCTGGTGGAGGGATGGTGCCCCTGCTTTTGGTACTACTATGTTTTCTCTTTCTAAAAAACTTCAATATGTCAAAAGGAAAATCAAGAGATGAAACATAGAATGTTTTGGAAACCTTAATTACATGAAGAGGCTTGCCCAGGACTATCAGGATCTCATTACTAAACATATTCAGGATCTTGGTTTCTTAGAGGATTTGGGTAAGCCTAAATTCCTTGTTTCTAAAGATGTAGAAGAATGGGAACTTCGGAAGGAAATATTCTAAAAGTAAAAACCTAGGGTTGATTGGCTCTAGGAAGGTGATAGGAACACTTCCTTTTTCCATAAAACTGTGTAGTCTCATTGAAATTGGAGCTATATTTCTTCTTTGGTTAATTCTGAAGGTATCCAATTATCTTCCTTGCCAATTATATTTTAGGAGGCTACTCGGTACTTTTATAACCTCTTCTATAAGGATTCTCCTCCTGCTAATAATAAAGAGCATATTATTTTATCTTGTATTCCCACCCTAATTTCTTAGGAAATGAATGATTATCTTATATGCCCAATCTCTTTGGTTGAGTTGGAGAAAGTGGTCTTTGGTATGCCAAAAGGAAAAGCTTCTAGACCCATTGGTTTTCCTATTTAATTCTTTCGAGAATTATGGGACATCATTAATCAAGATTTGTTAGAAGTTGTTAAGGAATCTTATTCTAGCAAGCAGATGCTTCAGGCACTAAATTCTACTTTCTTGGTTCTTATTCCAAAAAAAGTTGGGGCTAATCAATTGGATATTTTCTGACCTATTGCTCTATGTAGTGTGGCTTACAAAGTTATTACTAAGTTGATTGCTAAGAGATTTAAAAAGTGGTTGCCTATGATTATATCAAAAGAACAAGGAGGTACAAATCTTAGATAGGGTGTTTATTGCTACTAAAGCTATCTACCCTATGGCTAGTTCAAGGGAGACATCTATGTTTATTAAGTTGGATATGGCCAAGGCCTATGATAGATTCAAATGGAGATTTCTAAGGAATATTATTCTTGCCTTTAGATTTAGCTCGGAGTGGGTGACTTGGACTATGAGTTGTGTCACTTCTTCCTCTTTCTCAGTTCTTCTTAATGGCCAACCTTCTTAGTTATTTGGTGCTTCTAAGGGTCTCTGCTACGGTGATCTTCTTTCCCCCTATCTTTTCATTATTATAGCTTAGGGTTCAAGCAAATTCATTAAGTATCAAGTGTCCTAGAACTCTATCTAGGGGTGGCACTGGGGGAATGGTTTACCTTCTCTTTTTCATCTTCAATTTGTTGATGACTCTACTCTTGTGAGAATTGCTTGATTCAAGAAAGTTGAAGCCTTCCAACATACTTTCGATATTTATTTGATAGTGACATGCTAGAAAGTTAATGAACACAAATATTATATGTATTTCTTTAACACTCTTGATCCTATTCAACGAAGGATTGCTAATATCCTTAGGTTTCTGATTGGTTCACTACCTTTGACTTATCTTAGCATTCATATTGTTGTTTCTAGGAAGCCATGACACTTATGGTAAAATTTGATTCACAAGCTTTGGGAGAAGGTAAATTACTGGACCCATAGATGGCTCTCTATTGTTGCTTGTGTTACACTTCTTCAATATGTTATTCAAGCTCTTCCGATTTATAGAAGCATGGTTTAGGATGCTCTTGTTTACTTTCTCAAAAAAATTGATGCTCTTTCATGATAATTCCTTTGGAGTGGTAATTTTCATAACTCTAAATGGATTTTGATTAGTTAGGAGACTGTTTGTATGCCTAAGAAGGACTGTGGTCTTGACCTCTAATCTTCTATCTTGAGTAGCAAAGCTTAAGTGACTGCTAAGCTTTATTGGCAATGGTGCTCTAGACAAAATCATTTGTGAGCTCGTATAATTACGCATAAGTATTTTAGAGGCATTGATCCTTGGTCTGTTTCCATTGCTTCCTCTTGAAGGTCATGGTTCTATGGTGTGGAATATTTTCAAGATTGGTGCTCAATTGGTTAAGAGGGGCCTTTTATAGATATGTAAGGGAGGCTTTGAGGCTTTGTTTTGGTATGATTCTTGGTATGGAAACCCTCCCATCTTATCCATTTACCCTCATCTTCAAACTCTGTGTAATTATTTTCTTGCTGCCGAATGGGATAAAGTGGCTCATTATAAGACTCCCTACTAGTTGGGTCTTGTTGTGAGATATAGATGGAAGTGCTCTTTAGATCGGCCTCCTGGGGACTCAAAGGCAGACCGTCGGGATCTTTCTAAGATTTTGGCTTCTAGGGAGTGTTGTTCTCTGTTGGGGCCAAATGTTTTCACTTGGGGCAGTACCCTATCTAGTATTTTTTTTGCTTCTACTAGGTACCAAGAGATTACTAGACAACTATAAGGGGATGTTGCAGTCTCTTGGTGGAAACAAGTTTGGAATAAGTTTTCTTGGTCCAAATGTAATTTCTTCATGTGGCTAGTGGCTCACAACCAATGTCTCACATGGGATAATCTTTGTAAATGTGGGTTCCAAGACCCATCTTTTTGTGTGCTATGTGGTAATGGAGAGGAGTCTATCTCTCATCTATTCTTCCATTGTTCCTTTTCTACCTAGTTATGGCATCTTTGGTGGAGTTCTTGGGGTTGTTCTTGTCAACATGCTTCCTCCTTGCTTGAGTTTTGGGATCACTTGGGGAGTCCCCCCTCCAAGGCTCCTCCTCTTCAGACTACATGGATTGTTAGCCCCTTTTTTATTCTTTGGCATATTTGGTTGGAGAGGAACTAATAAATCTTTCAGGATGTCTAGATTGGTTTCATGCATCTTTGGTGGAAGATTTCCCACTCTCTTCAGGAAACTATTCAAGAAAAGTGTGAGTTAGATGGAGGTATGGATCCTAGTGATCTTGCTATTTGTAGACGCCTTAACTTTCATTTTCAAGATGGGTTCTAAAGGGTTGTAGGTCATTGATATCATAAAGTTCCAACCCATCCTAAACGTTAAGGGAAGAAATGGGTGAGTTGTGTGGGTCATTGGCCACCTCCTCCACTCAAAATTCTCAAAGTCAACACTGATGGTTATTCTCGAGGAAATCTAGGTCCTATTGGCATTAGTGGTATGACCCAATGCAGCTCTCGAGAGGTTCAATTTCTTTTTTCAATGCATAAGGGTTGTCATACTAATAATCTCATGGAGGCTCTAGCCATTTTACATGTTATGGAGCAATGTTGTTTGAGGGGATGGCGCAAAGTTATCAATTTGACTGTCAAGTGGTGGTGAATTTGCTTACTTAGCAGTTGCTTGAGAATGTTAGTTGGCAATTGCCTTCAGTTGTTAGTCAAGCTCTTTTCTTTTGTACTTCTCTAGAGTTTGTCAATTTTAATTACATTCCTCAAGAATGGAACAAAGTTGCTAATTGTTTGGCCAAATGGGCATTTGATCATGCTCAAGATTGGAATATTGTGGATAGGGGTAGCTTCTCTTAGATCTGTCTCTTGAGCTAGATGACCTTGTTGCTAAGGATAGAGTTCCTTGTTGAGCTCTCCTTTTTGTTTCCCATTTTGTCTTAATACTCTAAGGAAGCACGACTTTATTATCTTGTAGATGGATCTATATAATTAAAGTGCACTTATTCGTGAGTAAAAAGGTCACAAAGTTCATTAAATGTTTGTGTTTCAATCAACACCTTCTTGAATTCTCCCTCAAAGATTATAAGAAATATTTTGCTTTTCCCGTGGAATAATATCTTGAAACAAGCATTCATCCATATTATTACCATTTATAAAATGATGAAATCAAATCAATCATGAATATCCAAAAAAGAAGAAGATAACACTATTAAGTTAAAACAAATTTCTAGATAAAGTCTTTAAAACACATAAATGTCTTGTGAAAGATAAAATAAAATAGATAAAATGGTATCATCTCTATGGCCCATCACTCTCCCTTACTACGCTTGTTCTTGTTCCCAAGAAAACTAACACCTTGGATTATAATGTAGTGCAAAAAAAATTATAGTCTACAGACAAATTAAATCCTGTACCCCACTTTATATAAAAACCTTTATATCTTGTTACATTCTTCCATCATTCCTTCTCTAATACCATATGTGCCAACTTTCTCATTGACAACCATGGAATTGGATATAGGCAGAGTGGTGAATGAAATTTAAGTGGGATCCAAGTGATGTTGGTGTCCAAAGAAGTTTTGATGTATCTTTTTTCCCTTTATTCCAATGCAATGTAGTTATAAATTGAATAGGACTCTTTCCTCTTTATTTCATTGGTAAGCTCATTCCATCAGTTATAAAAAATATGATTATATATGTTCCTGATTCATCCACCAATGATTTGAACCTTCTACAATATTTTATCCTACAAATTCTTTATTAGCTACTTCTTCTAGTTAATTAGTTGTACTCATTCACACAAAACCTTCTTCAATTTTACTAATTCTTCTCTAATTCAAAGAGGTCCTAACTTTTCCCTTTCCTAATATGTCTAAAGTAGTTCTCCCCTTTCTTTTCATTTATGATTAACATGTAAGAGCATTAAGTTGAGCATGTCTTATATATATCAAGGGGTTCTAAGTGGCGTTATAGAGATCAACCTAATTATGAGAGTAAAATTCACACATCCAATCCCATATTTATATGGTGGCTCTTAAATAATCAATAAAAATGACCTTGGTGTAATGATGGATATATAAAGGTCACTTATAAGTTGGATAATTGGAAAGCAAAAAAACATTTCTTATAGATATAAGGCATATACTTAAGTTGGTTGTATACAACTTCTTAGTTTTTTTGCTAAGACAAACATTTTTTCCAAGGTAACAATCAATTTCTTTGCCTGTGTCCTCTTCTAATTATGCTTCATACTTTATCCTAACACCTACTTATTTTTACCATTATTTTTCATATCTCTTTATTCCTATTTGTACATGGATTAGAGCAAGTTTAAGGGTTAATGTTAGAAGTTGTGGGGGTGTCATAGGAGGATTTCCTTCCTTGTTAGGAGTGGCACACTCTTTTGTAGCTCTATTATACCTAGATGTATTAACTTAATTAGCCCTATACCTTCATAGGAATGAGTTTCCAATTGTACCTCTAAGTCCTTGAGCTTTCCCCATAGTCCAATTTTTCTTTTTCTATTTAACCCTTTAACTACTCTTCTAATTCTTGAATTTCCTAAAGGGTTGACTAAAGTTTTCTATTCTCATCTTCTCTAGTGATAAAATTATTGGGTCTACTATATATTCTGGCATTATCATTAGTTGATTCTATATGACACTAGTTAACATTTTTTTCTCTAGGCTTGGTGATTCTTTGGACTACTTATTGGTTGTATAAGGGTCTTTTATTTGTGGTCCAAGCTAGATAGTTTATATTTATTTATTTGTATTTTCTTATCTTGGGCTTCTTATTTCTTTTTCTAAATTTTACTCCCTTTCTAAATATTTTTTAATATTCAAACATTCTTCTACTCCCTGAGGTAGTGTTATTCATTTTTGGCTTTTTAAATGTTGTTCTTTGTAGATTTTTGCCTCTATTATTTCTCTCTAGCCTTACATTCTTCAATTTCTTCCTTAGGCTTATGCTTCTTAGGCTTATACTTCTTAAGTTCTTTTTTAGCCTTATATTTTTTAGGATTCTTTAATGTTTGCTAGTTTTAGGTAGAGATTGGAGGAACAAGGCTTCCTAGTTGGGATGCTACAAGTAATTTTTCAAATGTGGCAGGTTTATCATGTTGCAATTCTTTACTCATGTGCTTCTTAGGCCTAAGGGAATGCAACAAAAGAACAAGTAAGTTATATTAAAAAAATTGATACATTCTCCCTAGGGATGTTTTCCTCTTTTTTCCTTGAATCTTCAACATTTTTCTCAATCTTATCACTATCAGCTAGAATGTGTCATAAGACTTTGTTGTGAATGTCATTCTAGAAAGTAAATTGTTCCTAAGTAATATTTGGAAAATGAGCATCTAAGCTTCATTTTAATCAATAACACAACCATGCAGTAGTCTGATAAACAAGAATATGTCCTTTTTTCTTCTAAATTTTATAGCCTTCTTTGTGAGTATATGGTGCAAGTAATTTAGGATACTTACTAGTGTATTGTCGCATAAATGGCCCAATAAGTGAAAATGAGCTATGTAAAGAAGAAAGAACATCTTCCATTACAAGTGAAACACCTAATCACAAGGTTTCATAATCCTATCTACATCGTTGGCAAGTAGAGATGCTTGGTCCCTTGTGACGAAGATTCAAAGCTCTCCCTTGGTTTGGAAAATATTTCCTTGGTTGAGGCTACATCTAGTGATATAGAATGGGTTTCCACTATTAAGGATCTTTAAGTTGAAATTAATCTAATTAAACCACTTGAAAAATGAAAAACACTCTATATATGTTAGTAATAGAATATGGTCCATTGGTTCTCTCTTGATAATGTTGTCACTCATCCTTAAATGCTTGAAAACTCTTTCTTTTTTTTTTGATAGGTAATCAACCAAAGCCTAGATTATTTATTATTCATTTTATTATTATTGTTAGATTAATTATTATTATGTTTTAATCTCAAGTAGATTCGAACCCAAGACCTCCCTAGGGAGAAGCTAAAAGCTTGAATCTCTTTCAAACCCTATTGAATTGTCCTAATTTTACTTCATTTTCTTTTGATTTAGTACAAAAATATGCATAAGCATTCAAGATTGGAGAGAAGCAAATATTTAAATATATGTAAAAACCAAATTTATATACTTAAATCATATTTGCATTTGTAAAATAAATTTATAACATATAATCAATCACATTACCTTAGAAGTAATTTATGATAACAAACAATAATTTTTCATACTTCAAAATATTCATCTAAACATCATCAATGCCCAATACATTAATAAATTATTTAAAACCTTCATCCCAACCCAACATTATATTTATAATTAGATATCTACAACACTCCAAAAAATTCATCTAAATATTCTAAAAATTTAATTTAAACTTTTAATATAATCCATCAATTTTTATTACAACTAAATGTCCACAATTAGTTAACCCATTACATTGTTATTAATTCTACTCCATCATTAATTTGCACAATTAAATATCTAAAATTATTTAACCCATTACATTGTTATTAATTCTCCCCAATCAATATTTATTTACAACTAATATCCACAATTATGTAATCCATTCCATGTTACCAAAAGTATTTTAATTAACAATATATTTAATGTAATACATTGCATTGTTATCAATTGTATTAAATAGAGGGTAATGGGATTTATTCTCCCTTTGAGTTTTAAAGGAATCTCATTTTACTTTTTGGGGTATGGTTTTCCTTATACGCCACATTTAACTTTTGTTGAAGAATTATAGAGACAGTTGGAAAACCGTTTTAAACGGGAGAGGTCTGCTGAAATGTTTGGTTGAGACTTTTATTTCAAGTTTCACAGTTTAGCTAGATGACACGTTGCCTCAGTACGCTACGAGCGATTCCGTGACGCATAGCTTATTTTAAGGAGCATCCACGTCACACAACGATAGAACAGAATGAGAGTCCACATCAGCCCAAAGTTTAACAAATAAAAATTGAACACGTCATTCTTCCTTCTTACCATTGGAATTTTATAGGGACAAAATGGTGGGCCTTTCCTATATTTTAGGATCCAAACAGCAGTTTTCTTACAAAACTTGTAGCATTGGAAAGCTGAGGGAGGATATGAAAGGGAGATTATTCTAAATATCTTCTGGGCAAGGAAAGGATAAGATCATTCAATTGTAAATAAGTTAAGCATCCCTCCTTTTCTTTAAAAACGGTGATAAATTTGTTCTATTGCTAAAGAAAGATGGACAAAAATTTATAAATATAGATTTGTTTATCTATCATTTGAAGTGCACTATTTCTTATCTTAAGTTAATTTGTATTATGAATTAAAATTTCCCTTGTTTATCCTTGGACAAGTTCTATTGTGTTCTCCTTTCTTATTCTAGAACAAACTATGATATTTAGATTGTATAATATATATAATGTAGATTATTTTTAAAGAATTTTAATATATACATGTTAAAAGTATTTTTGAACTTTAAAACTCAAAATATTTCTTTAGTAAGAATTAATTTGCTTATGGCATTAATTACCCTAATTTGCTTCATCTACAGAACCAAAAAAATGAAATAATTCTTACTTAAACTTGTTTCAAATACTATGGAAATAATAAAATATATTTAGCAAACTTTTCAATAGTAAAAAAAAATTCTACTCTGACGAAATTTATGTTAGTTTTATTACTTATTTTTAAAAATGTTATGTTTATTTTAACAATGAAAAGAATTTTTCCATTTTACTTATATTATATGAAAAATATTATATGCCTATTGCTTCGATATTTATCATACCCAAATTTCAAAATTTTCAATCAAAATGTGCAAGAGGACATAAAAAATCAATCTATAAAGTGTTCGAAGACTTATCCAATTCAAGATTTCAAATCCTCTGGCTAATCACCAACTCCGTCCAACACTCTGAATTTTTAAAATCTCATCCCTGAGTCAAAAGTTCTCATTGGTTAATGAAGGAACCAAAAACACATATTTTCAACTGCATCATTAACCATTAACCTCTAAAAAGGTTAAGATTAAGTGTCAAAACACATATTTCACTTTGAAAGATTAACCATTAACCTCTCCATCAAAAAGTTAAGATAAGTTTGCAAAATGAACCTTCTAAAAAGAGGTTAAGGTTTGGGGGTCAAAACACCTATTCTCTCCCCCATCATTAACCTTAACTTTTCGTCTCAAAGGTTAAGGTTAAGCTCCAAAATACATATTTTGAAGGTGGTTAATTAACCTCTTTGATCAAGTTAGTAAAAGAAGAGAATTGAAAGGATGAATCAATGGCTAATGCTATTGCTAACTATTCAATTGGAGATAATCCAACAAAGCTTCAACGCATGGAAACTGAGGAGGCATAAGCTATTAACAAGGATTGTGTGACAGAATGTTCAAGCAAGATAGAAGTGCCACCCATCACTTCCATTCTCGTAGCCCATAGTATTCATCTAGCAAAAAAAAATGATAAGACACGATAACTGTTTGATATAATGTTTCAATCTTCGGCCTGTAGCTTCCAATGGGAATCAATGGTATTCGCAAAGATTATAGACAGGGCATAATAACTATTTGGTAAAACGACAAGCGGATCAGCACAAGATCATGGGAAAAGCACATGGGCTATTAGACCAACCATCCTTCATCTTCGCAACCATAGTACATTGAATGGTCTTTGTTGGTTGACCACTCATATTTGCACTATGCTTGGTTTTTGAGTATGTTTGAAACTTTGTTTTGAATGTTGGCATAGTAGAGATGATGTACGATAACCATTTGACATAATACTCCAGATTCAAATTGCAAAATTGATGGTCCCAATCATCATAGACAAGCTCATCATCCACCCAAGTATTCCAACCCACAAGTAGAGGAGATCAATATAGTCAAGGTGAAGAAATTGAAAACTATAGTCATCTATTTCACTATCTTCTCTTCACACTCCAACCAACAAGTCAAGTGGTAATTAACATTGTACATTCTTGTTTTAATATCATTTGGTGATATCACCTTAAAGCAAAGCATGGATGTGCTTACAAAGATGAACATGGAGATATGAGTGCACATAGGCGGCAATATCAATTGACTCCAGAGAGGTACATGTAAAGTTTTGTGCTAAACCATGATTAAAGAAGTGGTATTTGATGAGAGTCTTATGAAATGATCACCAAAAAGTTTGGAGGGGGGCATCACATTCCCTTTGACGCAGTCAAAGATCAATACCAAACCATCACCTCAATATCTTGGTAGGTTGCGAGTTCATTCACACAATGCATTTGATTGAGCTCAAGACCATGCACTCAAACTGCTTGACGAAGTGCCTCTTGAATATTTGTGACAAAGATGAAGCTCAAGCTCATTATTTTGGAAAATTGACAATGTCTTCCTAGAATCAACCACGTATTTTACATGGATGGAGAACATTTGGAAAGCCAACCCTTCCAAACATACGGTTATCAGTGTTCCATGATCAGATGAAAGCTTCAAGGCATTTGATAATGGGGTTTGATGTCTTGGAGAAAATGTGCAATGGCTTGCACCTTCATTCCTATCTGCACACGGATTTTAAAGCCACAATAAGGCTCTCTAAAATGCCTTATCCTTCATGTGATGTAATGGTTTTAATCTTCCACCTATGTAATCAGCGACTTTTGTCATTTTGGGTTAATATTGTACAGGTTAATTAACCTCACCCAAATCACATATTTGGGAGGTAGTTATTAACCATAAAGGAGTAGTTCTTAACCTTGATGCCTATATAAGGAATCATCTTAGCTTTGTAAAAAGGGACTTTTTTGGATTTTAGGAAAAGGGAGCACTATGCTAAAATTTTGATCAGAAGATGATATTTGGAAACTGTGTACAAATTTTTTCTTTGTAATCGGAAATTCCTCTTAGGTTCTTGGTGCAAGAAAATAAAGGAACGTGCAATTTAAGTTCTCTTCTTCCAAATCTAAATTCTTAGAAATGTCGATTCTCTTTGCAGTGAGCATTCTCATGGTATTGTGCACATGTTTATGAATCTTTGGATCAACATTGTGCTAGTAATAGTTCTCAAACGTAAATCTTGATTGTTGTTATTAGTGGTTTATATTAATTCAAGAAATTTGTGAAGTCATATGGTGCATTCATCATCATGAGCTTTCTCATCTTTTAAAGTTTTATTTCATATTTATTCATAAAACTTCAAAATTATATCATACGAGGGAGTTGCCCCTCTAAATGCAGAGGAAGGTCGTATACCAAGGGCCTATCCAACTATTGTGAACAGTTTGCCACGTACACTTCGTTGGGCCATTTTTACAGTGACAAATCTATTTACCAACAATGTCATGCTATTAATTTTGTTTTCATTACTACTAGACGGGATACTCTGTTAGCTATTATCTAGGTTTATTGGGTTGGGTAATATGTATTTGATATTAAGGGAAGGGTGTTAATGTATTGGTAGTGGCTTTGTTATTAATGTGTTGTTTGATCGGTTTATCCATGGCGAGTCCCTTCCTTTTGTGAGAAATAGACTATGAATTTATGTTTTGTAAGAAATAAGATATGTTTTATCCTTAGCACTTGTATCCAAGGTAATGCATTAATTAACAATTGCAATACATTTGATTAAATATTTATACATTTTTAAATAAAATGTTTAGTTTAAATGGTGAGTTTTTAATTAATATAATAATTATTTTTAAAAATATTTAAGTAAATACAGTAAAACATATATTTCAAATTGATAAAATTAATTATTGTAATAGATGTTTTGAATAAAATATATTTTTAATTGATAAAAAAAATTTAATTAATTTGATAATTATTTGAAAAAACATGTTACTTGTGAAAGTATGTAATCTAAAAACTTTATATTGTTATTAGTACTTGCCAATAGCTAAGTACTATTGTGATACTTTATAGATTTTATGCTTTAACTAGTGATTAAATTTTTGGGTTTCTATGATTTAAAATTTTATTGATTTTAAATATTTATATGGAACTAATATGTTGCATAGCATAGATGCATGATTGTTAACATTACAATTTTAATAAATTATTTTTCTAAGATTTGATTGGTTGAATTCATTTAACTCTTATATTAGTTGGGTTGATTGTAAAACAAATATTTTTTAAGAGTTAGTTTTTACTAAGGTGAATATGATTCATTAATGTTTAATATTTTTTAATGTAAATGATTTGGTTTAATTTTTTAATATTTTTTTATTGTATTTTTTTATAATATATTATTTGTCATTCAATTAAAAATACTAAAAGATATCTTCCATATATTATATAATAGTTTAAGAAATACTATTATATATTATTATTATAAAAATATTAATATTTTTATTTTTTAAATATATCTCTAATATAATATTATCAGATGACATATATACAATAGAACATATTTATTAATAATTATATTTATAAATAAAATTATAATTATAATTATAATTAATATCATTATAGAAAATTATAATTATCAAATATGTTTATTAATTAAAATATTTTATAAACTATAATAAATTTATTAAATTAAAACTATATTTATATAAAAGCTAAAGGAAAGTACTAAGCCACTATGTGTAGTGCCTACCCCTAGTTTGCATTTTGCTACCATTGCCAAACTCTTTTAGGCTAGTTTTATGCTTGATGATTAGTAATATTGTTTTGAGATTATCAAATATTGTTTTAGATTCAGTTGATTTATGATGAGATTACTCGGTACTCTATACTTCATGTATGCATGATAATTATTACAATATTTTCAGTTATTGATGATGATTAGTTAAATGGATTATCATATGTGTTTTCTTATGGATAGTTACCCCATACTGCATGTGTATAGTGTGCGTGTACGTTTTCTTTATGCATGATGTTTTTGATGTGGTTAAGGAAGGGAGTCATAATCACCTGCTAGTCGGGATCTACACGATGCACCACTTCCTACCATTGCTTGTTTAGTTTAGAATATTGTGTTTGCACATGTGTGAATTTTATGAAGATTGCAAGTACCGGGTATTAACTTCCCTAAATTGTCAATATGAGCGTACCCTATTGCATTATCTCAATGGTAAGAGAGGGGAGATAAATTCTTAAGTCCAAATCCTAAACCTTTAACCCATTTGTCCTAAAAAATTAGGACAAGTTTCTGAGTTGTTTACCTTTTGAATGCGTCGAATGATGTTAATTCATGATTATAACCCTTTAGTGTGATCTTGTATGTGTTTTTCTCTATTGGATTTTTGTATTTTGTTTTATGAATCTTTGGTGATTTTTCTATTAATTAAGTCAAATTAAATTATTCAATTAATGAATTAATTTAATGAAAATTTATTATAGTATTTTTAATATATAATTATATTTAATTAATTGAAAATTTAATTAAATAAAAAGAATTAAACTTAAAGATAAAAGTTATAAGTATAATTTTAGAACATGATAATATTTATTTTATTTAATAATAATATATTTAGAGTTCATTTTTAAATAAATGCTAAATACTATTATTATTTAAGTTAATAAATATTTTATCAATTAACATTTTGAAAATAAATTAAAAAGTGGAAAAAAGATTTAATTTATTAAAAGTTTTAAGATTACATAAAGTGTGCATCAGATTAAAATATAATAAATTAATTAAAGAGAGAGTAAGCAATTATTTAATAAAGTTTATCTTAATTAAATTGCATAAAGCTTATGCATGAAATTAAAATATAATAAATTAATTAAAGAGAGAAAGCAATTATTTAATAAAGTTTATTTTAATTAAATTGCATAAAGCATATGCATAAAATTAAAATATAATAAACTAAATTAAAGAGAGAAAGCTAATTAATTTAATAAAGATATTTTAATTAAATATCTAAAAGTTTGTGCATGAAAGAGTAAAAGATAACAAGTAATAAACAATAATTGATCAGCGAGTTCCCTCGCATGATTGCAAAATTAGACCCCCAAATTAAGGGAGAACTCTATCAAAGATTGTGTGATTGCACAATCAGAGCCCTAAATTAAGGGAGAACTGTTTATTAGAGATATAGAACTCATTATGCAAATACATAGGTTTTGGAGGAGGAATTTCGAAGAAGGAAGTTTTCAGAGAAAGGAGATTATTTTTGCGTCCTTTGTGTGACTGTTGTTTTAGCATCAGATCCAGGTAGGATCTCGTGGTTTATTTGTACAGTGGTTTTCTGTCCTTTGAATTCTTGTCTTCTCGGTGTCTGTTTTGTTTTGGTTTTCAAAATTCTTCTGGGTTGAGACCCTTGTTTTGCATATTTATTATTCTTCATTTTCAGAAACTTTTGTAAGCAATTTAATGATTGAAAACTTTGTTTGTGGATTTAGTTGTTCATCGTTCTCAAGAAACATCTGTATACAAATTGGAAACTAGAAAACCCTTGTGTTAAGATTTATTGTTCTTTGTTCTTGAATACATCTGTGAAAGAGTTAAATTGAAACTCTTATTATTAAATTGAGGATTTGTATATGAAATTGTTAAATCGGGTTTTGGGTTTTGAAAAGAAAACAAATTTCGTTTTATAGAATTTGATTGGTTGGTTCGAATTTCTATATCAAGACTATTTTGGAAAAGTTTCTATTTTTAGAAAGTCTCTATTTTAGTAGGTTTCTGTTTTTAAAAAGTTTCTATTTTCAATAGGTTTCTATTTTCAGAAAGTTTCTATTTAACAGGTTTCTATTTTTAGAAAATCTCTATTTTTAGTAGGTTTCTATTTTTAGAAAGTCTCTATTTTTAGTATGTCTCTATTTTTAGGAAGTCTCTATTTTTAGCAATTTTCTGTTTTTAGAAAGTCCTTTTTAGCAGGTTTCTTTTTTGGAAAGTTTATGTTTTTAGTAGGTTTCCATTTTGGAAAGTTTTTATTTTTAGCGAGCTTCTATTTTTGGAAGTTTCTATTTTTAGTAGGTTTCTTTTTTGGGAAATTTTTTCCAAAGTTTAATTAATTTACAATTATTATGGTAATAATTGATAATAATTATTAATAATTTTAATAAGTTTTGTTAAAATTTGAAATTTAATTATTTAAAATTTGTATTTATTACTTTATTATTTAAATATAATTCTAAAGTAAATAAAAATCAAAGAAATTTATTTAGAAGAATTAATGTTTTTTTTAATAAACTTGGATGTTTTCTTTTATAAACTTGGATGTGTTTATATGGTTTAGATATATGAAAATGGGTTGTAACACTAAGGAAATTTTATTATTCGAAAACCTTAGTAGTTATAATACTTTGAGAAAATGAAAATTGAAACCTTACTATTAACTCAACAATGTGTTTTCAAATCAAACCAAACTATGAAACCTATACTTTGTTATCTGTATATTGTCTATGTTTTGGGTTGACTAGAGTGTTGACCAATCTTAGAAAGTTACTAGAGGCTTGGGAGTTTTGTGTTTGTGAGGTTATGATGATTTGATTTTGATCTTTTATACTCAACCATGGTAATGTGTCTGGTATGCTCTATGATGTGCGTTGATCTATTGATTGTTATTGCTTTCCAATGTTCTCTTGTGAAACTGAAGTGAAAGGTGTGACCTATATGATATAACCATTTTGAGTCTTTGATCAATTGAATTTGGATTGCTTTCTAGTCTCTTTTATAGGACTGAGGTGTTTGTATGATTTGTTCTTAGTGATGTCATGCTATGACATAATTGACTTAACCATTTTGAGTCTTCGATCAGTATTTTTGGGATGCTTTCTAGTTGCTCGTAGAGAACTGATGTGTTATTGTGAATTATCCTTTGATACTTTCCAGTCACTTGTATAGGACCAAGGTGATTTTATATGATTCTTTGATTTATACTTTTATGAACCTAGGGTAGGTTATCTATATGTAATGTAGGGAAGTGTCTTGCAATGGAGGCTGGGGCCCTAAGTGGCTAATAGGGTAACCCATTGTAAGTTGTTTAATAAGTGAAAACACTACACTAAATAAGAATAAAATGAACCTAATAAGAGTCTTTGTATGTTCTTGCTCGTGCCTCGAGTGCTAGTACAAACTAGGATGGGAGTAGAGAGAACTCTTGGTTGCGACCTTTCATCTCTAATATGCCTTGTCAGTACAAGAGGATACTAGTGGCTGCATAGGGATCACTAAGGGGTCGGGTTCTTGAGAAACTGCCAGGGTATCTCTATCATGATTCATGAGATGACACTTGCCTACTTATATAGTAGGTTTCCTACGTGTCTATATTTGCCTTTGGGTCTAGATATCAACCTATCTTGGAACCTTTGAGTTAGATTTCTTTTAGGACTTCTATATTTGCCTTTGGGTCTAGATATCAACCTATCTTGGAACCTTTGAGTTAGATTTCTTTTAGGACTTCCTGGACTTAGAGTGTACTTTTGATATTTGGATTGATATCCTTTTTGGGACTTGAGACTATCTCCTCAACGTAGTGGGAGTGGGCCATTTAGGTTCCACACGATTGGGTGGTAGTGCTTTTTACTCTTACCATTGAGATTTGTCAGTGGTCACTGTGGTTAGAGCTTCCTTGTCTGCATTTCCTTTTTATTCTATTTTTGTATCATTATGATGGATGGTTATATCTTTTATGATGGATGGGTTCATTTATGGTATTGTACCTTGTATCATGGATCCGAGAAGGAAGATGTAATTCTATTTTTATAAATATATATTCTTTTAGCTTTTCATACCCTATGACATGTACAATGGATGATTAAGCATTCTGAATTTTATTGCCATGTGGCATTCGAATCAAATGTATATTATCTAAATGGACTTTGGACTTTTAATTATTCCTTCATGTGGATGTGATATTTGTTAGACTTAGTATTAATTAAAATTAAATGTGACTCAACGTCTTGTGATCCTTAAGGAATGTAATCTGTTATGTTTATGTATGATTGTATGTTATTGCTTCCGCTACTTTATGTTTGATGTGTATGTTATTCTTCTTGTTCAAAAAAAAATGTTTGGCAATCTTACTAAAACTTTAGGTTATTTCTTTTGGATCCCTTGGTGGGATGTTACACTATGTGGCACTTGTTGTACTTGTCAATATAAATGCAATGTATTTGAAATCTTATTGCTTGAAACCAAATTGTCTTATAGGAGCCTTTTTTGGTGAAAGTTTTTGGGGAAGAAGATTTAATTATGAAGAATAAGCATAGTTTTTGGCAATGGTAAATCACATATTGAAAATTTAGTTTATATCTATATTTCTCAAAATGTTTAGACTTTTACATTAAAAAGTAACTATTTGACCTTCAATAGCTAGTTATTAAATAAAACAGTATTACACTACAAATTTTAAATCCAATTTATTTTAATTTTTTATATATAAAAGGCCCGAGGGCCCTTAAAGCTTATATTTAGTTTATTGAATTCTGATTTCCAAATGTTCTTCATTAGATCTTCCTTTGATTTGTACTTTAATTTCATTATTCTATTTTTCATAGGCAATGTACTATTGCAAACCACTTCTACTTAAATAGTGATTAATCTTTTTTATTTCAACCATTCATATTTAAGTATTTTTATTTTAGATTTATATTTTTATGTTTTCTAATGTATATATGGCAGATTTTAATTTACAAAATCCATAAAACTATTTTGCTTCAATTTAATTGGCTCATACATTTGGAGTCTTATAGGGATGGATTTCCAGGAGGCATACCCCTACTATCAGGAAATATCATTGGAAGCATGAATATATGAAAATTTGAAAGAGATCAAATCTACTTTAAAGAGTTTTGAATTTAAATAAAATAAAACATTACGCTAAGATTTTAATATTATATTTATATTCTAAACTAGAAATCAATTTTAATGATAATTAATTATATTTTAAATAAGACCAAATAAAATACAATATCTTTTGGAAAAAGAGGGGTAAAATTTTATTAAGACATAAAAGATTACAACAAGGAGAGATCAACAAGGAACTCAATCCTGATCAACAAGTCCATCAAATTCTCATAACAGATCAAGGGGTAGCTACCCCCTATCCATAAAATTCCAGCCTGGTGCATGAATAGAAGCCCATTTGACCAAACAATTAGCAGTTCTATTCCATTGGCGAGGAATGTAAGTAAACCTAATGAACTCTAGAGAGGTAAAAAAGAGAAGAGTTTGACTAATGATAGTAGCCAGTTGCCAAATAACATCCTCGAGCTCTTGCGAAGTAAGCAAGTTCAACACCACTTGGGTGTGAGACTCACCGATAATCTTGCATCATCCCCTCAAACAACATTGTTCCACAACATATAAAATGGTTAGAGCCTCCATGAGATTGTTAGTATGGAAACCTTGTGCACTGAGAAAAAGAATTTAACTTCACTAGAGTTGTAACGAGTCACTCCTCCAATACCAGCAAGACCTAGATTCCCCCGAGAAGAACCATTAGTGTTAATTTTAAGAACTCCACGAGGAGGAGTCCAATGCCCCTCCTGGTTCACCGGTCACTTCCCTTGCTGTTGAGGCTATTTGGGCACCCTTTGATACCGTTGAGCTACAACCCCATCCTGAAGATGAAAATTGAGGCAATTGCATATAGCAAGATCGACTAGATCCATACCCCCATCTAACTCACACTTTGCTTGAATAGTTTCCTGAAGAGAATGTGAGATCTTCCACCAAAGATGCATAACACCAATTCAGACATCTCAAAAGATTTGTCAATTCCTCTCCAACCAGATATGCTAAGGAATAAATGATGAACCAACAATCCAAGCAACATGGAGAGTAGAAGCCTTGGAGGGAGCACTCCCCAAGCAGACCTAGAACTCAAGCAAGGAAGAAGCATGCCAACTAGAGAAACCCCAAGCACTCCACCAAAGGTTCCATATCTAATTAGAAAAGGAGCAATAGAAGAAAAGATGAGAGACGAACTCCTCCCCATTACCACATAAAACATAAAATGAGGTGCCCTGTATTCCACATTTACAAATATTATCCCATGTAAGACAATGGTTGTGAGCCCCTAGCCACATGAAAAAATTGCACTCGGACCAAGAAAATTTATTCCAAACTTGTTTCCACCAAGGGACCTCAACTGTACTGTCCCATTTTTTTTATTTATTGTTTTTGGGAGGAATTAATTATAAAGTTATCAATTAAAAAATATATATTATAAGGTAACTTTATAAATTTTTAAAAAGAAAAAGCTTCTAGAGGTTGCTGGAAGAAGCGGAGAAAAATTAAAAGGGAGGCCGACCTATCAAGGAAAAAAGAATAAATAGGCATTAAGGGCTCATTGTCTATCATCAAGATTTATTATTGATTTTTTCTTATGTGCATTGTGGAGCCTAGGGTTTTTGCAAATAGTCACAATTGGCCATTGAGAAAGAAAACTCTCAATTGGTACGCAATTTTGAGGGTGTGAGAGATCACCTAAATTATTGCAGCTGGGGGAAGGATATTTCAGTCCTTTCATTTGTGCTTAATTGCTGATTTGGAGTTTCCAGTGGAGTTGCACTTTCACCATATCATCTACAACATTCAGTCTCCACCATTTGATCAATCCAGTGGCCTACTGGTACAGGTCATTACAGTGGTATTAAAGCGGTTTTCGGCCAGCCTAATAGGGTTACCCAGAAACCATTTAATTTTGTTTACAAAGGAACCAACATAACTAAGAATATGGCTGAGAGACATTCTCAAAGTCCATCCAGAAGTGTGCAAAATGATGAGGTTTTATAGCAACAAGAGAGGCTTCTACAGTCAATAGAGGCAAGTACACATGCAATGATGGTTATGATGCAACATTTGATTGGGGAAAATAGGAGAAATAATCATGATCAAGATGATAGGAGCATAGTAGGATCACAACATAGGACATGGTCTAGAACAACTGATAGACCCACACGTCCTACATTTAGAGAAGAAACTCCAGCACACACACCTGATGCTATGGTAACAGATATTGTAGATGAACTCCGACAAGTGAGGAATGAGTGGGATTCATTACCAAAATATGTACAAGGTGGATGGACATTTGATAGGTACCTGAACTATAGAGCTGCCAGGCAGAAGCAAGTAGATAAACACAATGAGTTGCAATAGGTCACCAACAAGTTGGTATTACCCACATTTGATGGCAGTGGAAAAATGACTACTCGTGCTTGGATTCATAAGGTGGATACTTTCCTATCTCTGAAGACTATGACAGAAATTGAAGCACTCAAGTATGCCACTTTACACTTAGATGGCATAGCACATGATTGGTGGACACATGGCATGATCACATTGCAACATAATCAGGTAACCACTTATCAAGAGTTTGTGGACAGATTGATAGAAAGGTTTGATAAAAAAAATCTTGAAGTTTATTTTTGGGAGTTAGCCCAATTGAGACAGTCAGGAGGTTTAGAACAAATTATCAATGACTTCCAGAAGCTTGCAGTGATGGTGCCTGACATTTCAGAAAGGAGGCTAGTCATTTTATTCACAGTGGGATTAACTGAACCACTCAAGGGGTGGGTAAAGGCCTTTGATCCTCCTACATTACAGGAAGCCATGAAGAAAGCCCGTAGTATGGAACTTGCAGCTCCAACAAATCGGTTTAGTTCAAAGAGTTCTTCATCATTTTGAGATAACAAAGGGGAATTCAGCAAGGTAAAGAGAAGGTTAGTGACTCAAAAGACAAGCTAGCTACACCTTGGGATAAGGAAACACTTAATGACCTACATAGGAAGAAGCTATGCTTCTTTTGCAAAGGTCCCTATGAGTTTGGTCATGATTGTCCTATGAAGCCTAAGGGGAAGGCTAGCCGGGTGATGCGAGCTTATTATGAAGGTTTAGATTCAGACATCTCAGAGCAACATGATGAGGATCCTAATGAGCTAGAGGGTGAACAAGAGGTAGATAGTGCTGAGAAAAAAGAGGCTCCAGAGATACATTTACAAGAGGCACGTCTGTCTAGTATTCAAAGAGAGGGATGTTTCAAATTTTGAGGAGTCTTGGTAGGACAAAAGATTATTACTCTGTTGGATATAGGTGCCACACATAATTTCATTGATGCACGATTTGTGGAGAGGCATGGACTCATTACTGAGGAGTTTGAGGGACTAAGAGTTAAGGTAGTTGATGGATATACACTTCATTGTGATATGATGGTGTGAGATCTACCTTTGCGCCTAAACAACTATGAGTTTAAGGCGGACTATCATGTGGTCAACATGGGTGACATGGACATAGTACTTGGGATGCAATGGCTACATTCTTTGAAGGAGGTTACCCTGAGATTGGAGGATATGGAGATACGATTCATGGTGGATGGGAGGACTCATGTGCTGAAGGCTATCCGTAATGGTGATGTTAGGACTATCTCATTTAGGCGGTTGGAGAGATTAGCCAGGCATAATAATATAGAGTGGGCAGCAATATGTGCCTTGATTCCTACCCAGGGGGAGCAACATAAGACTGAATATCATCCAGATATTCAAAAATTGAGAATCAATTATGGGAAGGTATTCAGTGAGATTCCACCAGGCAGGCCACCAGACAGAGGTATTGAGCACATTATCGAGTTGGAGGAAGGTGCTAAGCCTGTCATGATCACACCATATCGGCACCCAAAATGAATCAAAGATGAGATCAAGAGGACCATCAATGAGTTGCTAGCAATGGGGCACATCAGACCAAGTAAGTCACCTTTTTCATCTTCTGTTGTTTTGGTAAAAAAGAAGGATGGAACTCTACGAATGTGTATTGATTATAAGGTGTTGAATAAGAGAACTATAAAGAACAAGTATCCCATCCCACACATCAATGATCTAATAGATGAATTGCATGGGGCTTGTTATTTCACAAAAAATGATTTGAGATCAGGCTATCACCAGATCAGAGTTCGAGAGCAGGATATTTAAAAAACTGCTTTCAGATGTCATTATGGGCATTTTGAGTTTGTAGTCTTGCCTTTTGGTTTGACTAATGCACCTGCCACTTTTCAGTCCACTATGAACAAGGTCTTCCACCATCAGTTGAGGAAATTTGTGCTAGTGTTCTTTGATGATATTTTGATGTATAGCAGGATATGGTAGGAACATTTAGAGCACTTGGAGATAGTATTAAGTATTTTATAGAGCGAGTCCTTGTATGCCAAGGAGTCCAAATGTGATTTGGGGATGACAGAATTGTTGTATCTTGGACACATCATTAGTGCAGAAGGAGTGCGAATGGATCCTAAAAAGATCCGTGCTATTGTTGATTGGCCACCACCAGAGAACCTTACACAATTAAGAGGGTTCCTTGGTCTATGTGGATTCTATCGCAGGTTTGTTAGTGGCTACTCACAACATGCAGTGCCCATGACAGACTTGTTGAAGAAAGGGGTATTTATGTGGACTCGGGAGACACAGGAGTGTTTTATGCAGTTCAAGGAAATAATGACTACATGCCCAGTATTAGCATTGCCTAATTTCATGAAGCCATTTGAGCTTCAATGTGATGCTTCTGGAGAGGGAGTTGGTGTTGTACTCATGCAGGACAAGCATCCTATAGCTTATGAGAGTAGGAAACTCAGAGGGGCTGAGAGATCATTTAGCATATATGATAAGGAGATGCTGGCCATCATGCATGCCTTGGCCAAATTCAGACAACATCTTGTGGGCAACAAATTTTGTATTAAAACTGATCATAATAGTTTGAAGCACTTTTTGGGACAGCGGGACCTGAATGATCGTCAACAGAAGTGGGTGAGTAAGTTACAAGCATATGATTTTGATATCACATATGTTAAGGGGACGCAAAATATTGTTGCAGATGCTTTATCCCGTAGGCCACACCTCACTTCTATGATTCAGATATCAGAGGATTGGCGACACTTGATTGTAGCAGAATATGCCAAAGACATGTGGGCCTCTTCTATAGTGGAGGGGACAACAATCGACACCAGATATGCTCTGATAGATGATTTGATCATTTACAAGAATAGGATTTACTTAGTCCCAGGATTGAAAGTGAAGCAGTTGATTTTGAGAGCATTCCATAATTCACCTACAATAGGGCATCCTAGGTATTTCAAGACTTACAGGTTAGTACGAGAACGATTCACTTGGAAGGGACTTAAGGCTGATTTTTTGCAGTATGTGTGTGAGTGTCATGTTTGCTAGCAGAACAAACAAGAGCACACTTATCCAGTAGGGCTCCTATAGCCACTTCCTATTCCTGACAGGAAGTGGGAGTGCATCTCTATGGATTTTATTACGGGCTTGCCTAGGGCCCAGGGGCATGATTGCATCTATGTGGTGGTGGATACGCTGACAAAATATGCTCACTTCTTCCCTATCACTACTACATACTCAGCAACTCAAGTGGCAGAGGTCTTCTTCAGGGAGATTTTTAGATTACACGGGTTACCTCGAAGCATTGTGAGTGACAGGGACAACCGCTTCATGAGTCACTTTTGGCAGGAGATATTTCGGTTGTCTGGCACTGAGCTTACACCTAGTACCAATTATCACCCATAGACTGATGGTCAAACAAAGATTGTAAACAAATGGTTGGAAGGGTATTTGAGGAATTATGTGGCAGATCAACAGCGAGCTTGGGTCAGATGGATATATCTCTGCAAGTATTGTTACAATACTACATATCATATGACTATACAAATGACACCCTTCATGGCACTTTACGGTTATGAGGCACCTAGTTTCTTAGATTTGTTATTGGGAGATAGTTGAGTACCCCGTGCAGGTGAACTATCACAGGAAAGTAAGGATATAGTTGCTACTCTCAAAAACAACATTGCTAGAGCTCAGAACCAGCAAAAATAGTGTGCAGACAAGAAGAGGATTGAGCATAGTATTGAGGTAAATGATATGGTTTACCTCATGTTGCAGCCATATAAGCAGTCCACTCTAAAGAAGAGTGGTACAGAGAAACTCAAGCCACGTATTATGGACCATTCAAGATCATCAAATGAGTTGGTGAGGTGGGTTATGAGTTGGAGCTTCCCACAGATAGTCGAGTGCACAATGTGTTTCATGTATCATGCCTCAAAAAGGCGTTGGGTCAGAATGTGATGCCTTCTGTAGTATTACCTCCCTTGGATGATGAAGGGAAATTGATCTTAGTGCCAGAATTCATTCTGGATAGTAGAGAGAAGTAGCTTCGCAAGAGAGTAATCAAAGAGTATCTAGTTAAGTGGAAAGATTCGCCTATTGAAGATGCTACTTGGGAGGGAGAAGTGATTTTTCAGCATCCAGCATTAAGATTGCTTGAGGCCAAGCAATTTTAGGAGGGGCGGACCTGTAATGTCCCATTTTTATTTATTTATTGTTTTTGGGAGGAATTAATTATAAAGTTATCAATTAAAAAATATATATTATAAGGTAACTATAAATTAAATAAAAAAAAAGCTTCTAGAGGTTGTTGGAAGAAGCGGAGAACGGAGAAAAATTAAAAAGGGAGGTCAACCTATCAAGGAAAAAAGAATAAATAGGCATTAAGGGCTCATTGTCTATCATCGAGATTTATTATTGATTTTTGCTTATGTCCATTGTGGAGCCTAGGGTTTCTGCAAATAGTCACAATTGGCCATTGAGAATGAAAACTCTCAATTGGTATGCAATTTTGAGGGTGTGAGAGATCACTTGAATTATTGCAGCTGGGGGAAGGATATTTCAGTCCTTTCATTTGTGGTTAATTTCTGATTTGGAGTTTCCAATGGAGTTGCACTTTCACCATATCATCTACATCATTCAGTCTCCACCATTTGATCAATCTAGTGGCCTACTGGTACGGGTCATTACATCAACATTCCCTAATAGTTGTCTAGTCATCTCATGATACCAAATAGAAACATAATATTTACTAGAAAAGGTACCTCCCCAAGCCAAAACATATGGTCATAGCAGAGAGAAACACTCCCTAGAGGAAAAGATTTGAGAAAGCTCCTGATGATCCACCTCTATGCCTCCAAGAGGCCAATCTGAAGAGTGCTTCCATCTATAACTGACAACAGGTCCCAATTGATAAGGAGTCTTGTAATGATCCACTTTATCCCATCCAACAACAAGAAAATAATCACAAAGAGTCAGAAGATGAGGGTACATGGATAAGATGGAGGGGAATTCATTCCAAGAATCAGACCAAAACAAAGCCTCAGAGCCTCCCTTACATATCTAGAAAAGACCCCTCTTAACTAAATGAGCACCAATCTTGAGAGTGTGCCACACCATAGAGCCACAACCTTCAAGAGGAAGTGCTAAAATAGAGAAATGATCAACACCTCTAAAATATTTATGAGTAATAATATGGGCCTAGAGTTGATGTTGTCCAGAGTACCATCGCCAGTAAATCTTAGTAGCCAACACTTGACTACTCAAGATAGGTAATCAAAGACCAAGAATGCCCTCCTTCTTAGGCTGCAAATAGTCTCCCAGCTAATCAAACTCCATTTAGAGCTATGCAAATTACCACTCTAAAGGAATTACTGAGAAAGAGCATCAAACTCGAGAAAGTAAACAAGAGCAACCTGAACCATGCTTATATAAGTAGGAAGAACTTGAATAACATATTGAAGAAGGGTAACTCAAGCAACACTAGAGAGCCATCTATGAGTCCAATGATTTACCTTTTCCTGAAGCTTGTTAATCAAATTCTATTAGATGAGTCATGGCTACCTAGAAATAGCAATAGGGATGCTGAGATATATCAAAGGAAGTGATCCAACCTGAAACCATAGGATATTAGCAATCCTTTGCTAAATAGATTCAGGAGTGTTAAAAAAAAATACAAGATTTCTTCTCATTAAATTTTGGCCTGATGCCACCAAATAAATATCTAAAGTATGTTGAAAGGCTTCAACTTCCTTGATTCAAGCAAGTCCTGCAAGAGCATAATTATCAACAAATTGAAGGTGAGAAAGAGTAGGTAAACCAATACCCCACCACCACCCCTGAATAGAGTTTTGGGACACCTGACACTTAATGAATTTTCTCAAGCCCTCAGCTATAATGATGAAAAGATAGTGGGACCTAGAGGATCACCCTGGTGAAGACTTCTAGAGGTATCAAATGGATGGGAAGGTTGACCATTAAGAAGAACAAGAAAAGAGGTAGAAGTAACACAACTCATAGTCCAACTCACCTAGTCAAAGCTAAAGCCAAAGGTAAGAAGAATACTCCTTAGGAAACTCCATTTAACTCTATCATAGGCCTTAGCCATATCTAGCTTAACAAACATAGATCACTCCCTTGAACTAGCCATAGAGTGAACAACCTTAGTAGCAATAACCACCTTGTCCAAAATTTGTCTTCCTGCAACAAAACCACCTTGTTTCTCTGAGATAATAAAGGGGAGCTACTTTTTAAGTCTCTCAATAATCAACTTAGTAATGAATTTGAAAACCACATTACATAGAGAAATATGTCTAAAAAACTCTAGTTGATTGGCCCTCTCTCTTTTTGGAATAAGAGTCAAGAAAGTAGAATTCAATGCCTGAAGCATCTTCTTGCTAGAATATGATTCCTTAACTACCTCCAAAAAATCATGATTAATGATGTCAGAAAATTCCTAAAATAATTCAACTAGATATCCATCAAGACTAGGTGTTTTTCCCTTAGGTATACCAAAGACCACCTCCTTCAACTCATCCAAAGAGATCTGCCAGATGAGATAATCATTCATTTCCTAGGTACTAAGGGAAGGAATACAAGACAAAATGATATTCTTTTCATTATCAACAAGAGGAAAGTCCTTAGAGAAGAGGGTAGAAAAGTACCAAGTAGCCTCCTCAAACAAAGCTGGCAATGAAGACAATTGAATACCTTCATAATTAACCAATGAGGAAATATAGCTTTGATTCTAGAAAGATTGCATAGTTTTATGGCAAAAAGTAGTGTTCCTATCTCCTTCTTGGAACCAATCAAATCTAGCCTTTTGCTTCCAAAAAAATGTCCTCTTGAAGTTCCCATTCTTCCAGAACTCTAGAAGTAAGGGATTCAACCTTGCCAAGATCCTAAGAAAATCCTCAATCTCTAATTTGCCTAGTTATGACGTTGAGATGTTCCTAAGTAAGCCTCTTCATAGAGTGCAGGTTCCATAAGCATTGCTTATTCCATATCCTAAGCTTCCTTTTAACATATTGAAGCCTTTTAAAGAATAAAAACATTACAATACCATATGTAGGTGCTCCATCTCTCCACCAACAAAATACAAGATTATAAAGAGATGAGTCACAGAGCCACATCAACTGGAACTTAAAAGGTGGATGCTTTGGAATAATAACCCTAGTAGCAAAAAATTAAATGGGCCAATGATTAGAACCCCTCCAGTCCAAAATTTTTGAAGAGAGAGTAAGGGTGCCAATAACCCAAAAACAAGAAACAACAAATCTATCCAGACATTCTAAGATAGCATCATCCTCACTCCTTCTATTATTCCAATTATAGAGACCATTAGAAGGCTTAACATCAAAAAAGTGCAAAAGAGCTATGTTATGATAAAGAAGAACAAAAGAAGGCCCTAATTGAGCCAAACCACCCTACTTCTCCAGACTTAAAACTCAATTGAAGTCTCCTGCTAACACCCAAGGATGAAAAGGGTGAAAATTTCTTACATACTAAATATGCGTCCAAAGTTCCTCCTTTCCCACAAAATCAACAGACACATACACATTAGTAATCATGATCACCTCCCCTAAGTCCAAAGAAGAAGCCACCATAGAAAGAGCTGAGTGAGAAGACACTTATCCAAGGGGAGAAATATTCCACAAATCCTGAAAGATAGCCAAACCACCAGCATTTCCCATAGCCCCAACACACTAGCTTTTCCCACGAGGTGAAACACTAGAGGCATATCAGACCATAGACTCCATAGAGAGCTTAGTCTCTTGGATACAAAAAACATTAGGAGAATAATCAACCGCCAGATTTTGAATAGCCTTTTGTCTAGGGATGTTATTCGACCCCCTTTCATTCCATGAGAGAATAATCATCATTGAGCAGAATGGGGAAAATAAGCATCCAATGGTTTCGTAGACCCAAAATTTGTTAATATATCTCCTATAAGTTTAACCTTCTCCTAGTCTTTTTTGCAGCCACTCCTTAGAGAAGGAGTAAAGGAAACCCATTTAAAGGGTCTTTGCATCAAACCCAAGGGTAGAGGAGACCCCTTACCATTAGCAAATGCTAGCACATCCTTAACCAATTCAGATAGAACAATGTCATTATCCGTAGGCACCATTGGTGTCACCAAAGCTTCAAACTCAAATCTATACAGACCTCACTCTTTTGGTGTACTACAACTGGGATGCCCCACAAGTGTCGAGAGGTGGAGCTCCCTCATATGAGAAAACTAGATCAAAAGAGATACTAGGAGGAATACCCTCTTCTATAACCATACTATCCAGCACCTCAAAATGATTAAATCCAAAATTAGATTGTCAATCTTTCAAAGGCCTCTTCTGACCACACCCTTTAACTCGTAGGCGAGAAGGGGTAAATCCATCCTTATCCTGCATTTGGGTCTTTTCTTTTTCTATATTATCTAGTTGAGTTTTCCCCTTAGCTGTATTGTTTATCTGAGCTTGTCCTTTTCCTACAATATCTGCCAAACCACCACCACTATTGGCCACATAACCATCCACTCCTTTGGAAGTCAAGTTTTAAGGACACTGACATTGTAAATGACCATACTCATGACATATATGGCATTGGAAAGGGAGGGATTCATAATCTAATTATAGCACCTAGGAAGAAGACCCAAGACGAATTTCCAAAGAATCTAGTAATGGGTTATTCAAATCAATTTCAACACAAATTCTAGCAAAATAAATAACCTTTATATCAAGGGATTGATGGGTAATCATAGTTGGCTTTCCTAGCAAAAAAATAATTTCATGAAGAATGTCTTCTCACCAGAATTCCAGGAGAAGGTGAGGCAGTGAACAAGCACTAGCACTATTGAAGGGAGATCCTCGACAGAATTAACTCTTGAATGCCAAGGTTTGACAAATGAGCCCACCTAGTAGTAGAAATAAGGCTCTCCTTCAAAACCATGATCACGATCAAACATGCATGAAAATACAACAAAAAAATAGCTATTCCTAGCCATCATGATCTCCATATCTCCTTCTACCTACCATGAATGACAAATTCATGCCTCAAGAGTCAATAAGGAAATTTGGATTCCAAGAAATTTTCATATCAAAACATGCTTAGTCCAGTATTCGATATCCTCCATCACCGTTGCTGGAGGAAAAACCAAAACATGCCAATCTTGGCTGTGCAAAATATAACCATTAACTTTTTTAATCTTGGAGCTCTCCCCTGAATAAAATGATTCAGATCTCATTGCGTGCATGGTTGGAGAAGAACCATCTATCCTCACCAACGTAGAAGAAATCCTAGGTCTTTCCATGCGAACAATAAAAAAAACCCAATCCAGCCCAACAATAGCAATGGGTGTAAGAGTTTGCCAATAATTAAAAACCCACACTATTGCCCTCAAACCTAACACCAAACAATAAAAAATAATAGGCATGCACAGGAGGCTAGGGACTGAGTCTTAGGCCAGAACTTAATTGCAACTCTCCATTCACTCTATATTCTTATGTTGGAAAGGCTGAAATATTATGTTGGAAAAGCCAAATAAAACACAATATCAATAGCTAACTAACTTTACATTATTATAAACTAGTAATTATTTTTAATGATAAATATTTTTATATTTGAAAAATTAAATATTTAATTAATTTAAATAATAATATTATATTTTTTTAAAATTAGAAATTAAATATATATATATTTTTTAATCTAAGATATTTTGAAAAATATTAAAATTTCAATTCAATTATATTAAATATATCATTACTATCAAATAATTTGATTCTTTTATAATTATTAACTATTAAATTTAATATACTATTCTATCTAATTAAGCCATTAAACTATTATAGCTTATGACAAATACAAGCCACAACGTGGCACTTGTTATTTCATAGAACCTACATTGAAACTTGACTAAGATCTTAGTTCTTTTAAAAAAATAAGTTGAACTAATTATTTATTTTTTATAAATCTTTTAAGATGTCTTACTACATAAACAATTCAAAAACTAGACATATCTTTGTAAAAGAAAATTAAACCTTAGTAAATCCTATATTAATTTATGATTTCCAAAAGAAGCAAATTACAACTTAGAGAACAAAGAATATTTATTGGGAAGAAGAAGTAGATTTTGAGAGTTCATCAAAGGGATCTATGTCTTATATATTCTAAACTAATATTCTCAATATCTTCCCAAATTCCTACCTAATCTTCTTCCATAAAATTATTGATCCATCCAAAATTAGGAGGAAATCTAACATGCAGGAAATGCATTAGAAAATCAACATTTCTTCTTATTACATATTTACATTTTTTCAACCATATATAATCTTCTACAAAAACTATAGGAAAGAGTGGAACTTTTTTTCTTCTCAAGATATTTTTATTGTAATTACAAGGTTTGGGTATAAATCAATCTTCCTTGATATTAATCAGGACTATTTCCAGGTCTCATAGGTACATACTTTTAAATAATCTTCTGTAATGAAGATCTATCACAATTTTTTCTACTTCCACCATATGTACCATTGCTACGAACATGGATGATATATCTAATGGGACTATATATCTGCTGGTATTTAAAATAAATTTATTTCCCAAGATCCTATAAACCGCTCTTGTTCCTAAAAATGTGTGGACAATAACATATCCTTGATCAAGAAACTTGTAAATTGTTTCCATTTTTTAGAGAACCCGAATGTTAAGTGAGCCTTACCTATCTTGCATATTTGTCTATCCTTAAATACTCAATTGAACATAGAGATTTGAGAAGGAAAAACATTTGATATTCTCTTGGAACCAAATGGACAAAGGCACAATTATAATAATTCAAAATCTAAAATAAATAAAGAAATATAATTGCTACAAAAATAAATAAACAAGATAACAAAATAGGAATAGAAAAGACCATAGAAATTGAAATGCAAGAGTCTGAGATTCAATATCTCTAGCGACATTGTAATGTCTGAAATAGCTGATTTAGTTTATTGCGACCATACAATATTTTCAAGAATGTTAAGCTTTAGATAAAGAAGTCTATAATGAACAAGAAAAAGCCACAAAATCAACCAAGAAAAGGATGAAAGGAAAACCAAATCTAGAAAGTAAGCATGCAAAGAGATAGGAAGAGACAATAAGGCTAAGGCCAAAGATTTGTGAACTAAATAAGGAAGAAAGGAGACAGAGGGGACAAAAAGAAGGAAAAAGACTAAGAGATGCAATGAAAAAATTAGGAAGAGATCAACAATTGGGAGGAGCAAGAAAACACAATTAAAACAAAAAGGAAAATTCCTGTCAAAAGAAGAGAATATACCTGACACAAATGAAAGGCCTAAAAATCTTAAATCTAAATCTTAAACATCATATCAAAATTTACAATAATTTTATTGTAAATAAAAGAATGGCAGAGTAGTGGAGAACAGGTTTCCCAAACAAGTTTGTAGAGGGTTGTAGAAAACATGAAAGAAATGGACAAAATATGGAAATTTCTAAGCCATTCAAAAGACATGAAGGCTTGAACTACTAGGGAAATAGAAATGGGAGATGGCAGAATGGGAGTCAAAACTTTCAAGAAAATTTTCAGTGGAAAATATTGGGACATCAAAATGGGGGAAAGTGGCATACAGAGAGAGGAAGACACAGTTTTAATGTTCAAAGGAGTCATCCAATGCAAAGGTTTACATTAGTCAATTTGTGGGGAAAAGTGGTTTTTGAAAATAATTGCAAAGAGAGTAAGGAAGACACAGATTGTGGTAAAGCAGGAGAAGTAGATGATAGAGGAACATCAGATGACAAGATGCACAGTAGAAAGGGTGATTTTAGATATGGGTCCTATGAAGGAGAAGAAAGATTTGTTAGAAAAGAATGCTTTCTTTTTGAAATGGGGAGGGTCATCGTTCGTAATAGGGAAGATAAAAATATGGTGTGATGAGAAGTGGGGAAAGGTGGAAGAGTTCAAAACTCTAGAAATTGGTTTTTGCATGGTTATGGTGGAGATGGCTCAAGACAGAGATTGGATTTTGAATAATGGACCATATTTTCTCAAAGATTTTGGGTTCTACATGAAAAAATGGGTCCCAAACTTTGATCCTACAAAGGAAATAATAAGAGAATTTCCTCTTTGGGTGGGACTGCGAAACCTACCTTAAGAATACTGGTTGGAACATTGCTATAGAGAAATTGGAAATAAACTAGAAACATTTATTAAAGCTATAGAAATGGTGGATAAGGAAACCCTTCAAATGTTTCCAAGAATATGGATAATGTGGAACAGTTGTCACCCTATACCTGAAATGGTGGAGAGGTTTAGTGAGGGAGAGGTCTAGAGACAGCCTGTGTGAGGGTCTGATGGTGTGTGAGCATTCTCTATCTGAAGAACATGATAAAGAAAGCTATAAGCAAGAGGGATGACACAAAGGTAAAGAGGAGGAAAAGCTATTCAATAATGTGATTGGGATAGCTCGAATAAAGGAAGGGGAGAAGGGAGATTTTGAGAAAATTTTAAAAGGGGCTAATGTAGAATTGGAAAATACTATGATGTGAAAAACCAAAGAAAGTAACTATCAAGAGAGTGGGAAAGTGGGGTTTTAAATAATGGAGGTGGAACAAGGGATAGGTCTAGGGGAGGCTTTGTGTAGTTTCTTACAACAAGAACTCCAACAAGAAAAGGCAGGGGTTGAGGCTCAACAAAGTAATGGACTCAAAGAATTTGATGGAAATGGGGAGGGGAAAAAGAAAGGGCTAAAGGAGTCTGTAGAGTTAGAGGGAAGGTGTTTAATAAGGGAAGAAAAAAGAGTCTTCATGGACTGAGAAGAACCTCAAATGCCACAAGGAAGTGTGGAAAGGGTAGCAGAAGACGTTAAGAGAAATGGAGAAACACAAAAATGTTGGGAGGAGGATGAAGGGTATATGATTGTTTCAAAAGGGGAAGAAGAAATAAGTTTGGGGGAGGTTTTTAAGGACATTGAAATATGTCAAATTTGAAACTTGAAAGGAGGTTCTGGGGATTCAAGTTTAGAGAAAAGCTTGAATGAGGAAGATTTGGATATGGGGGTTGAAGAGGAAGAAGATTACCATGGGCTGGAGGAGAAAATGACCCTCAAATAAAAAAGAGCCATTGAAAAGACAAAAAGTAAAAAAGAATAAAGCTCAAATAGGGGAAAGCCAAAAGAGAGGGAGAAGAACACTAAATGCATTGATCCAAATTACAGGAAGTGCAAGAGGCTAGAGTAAACTCAAAATGGGAAGGGGTAAAAATCCCTCTTGAAAGGGATGAAGATCCTTTCATGGAATGTCAAGTGTTGTAATGCCCCTTAAAAAATATGCCTAATCAAGAGAGGCCTTGATCAAGAAAAATCGAATGTGGTCCTAGCACAAGAAACAAAGATAAAATTAGATGGTGTTGAAGGTGTAAAGAGGAATTTTGGGAGATGACATAATGATTGGATTGCAACTATTGGAGCATCTGGAGGGATAAATGTCTTATGGAATTTGGATACATTGGTTGGGGTTGTGATGCAAAAGGCAAAGAATTGGTAATGGATTAAGGTGACTTCAAAAAAATTAGGATCTAAATTTAATATTCTTAATGTGTACGGACTAGTTCAAAGTCAAGAGAAAAGAGATTTATGGAAACTTTAACATATGTTTTAGAAATTCTACAAGATGAAATCACAATATTGGGAGGGGATTTCAATGCCATCCTTTACTTAGAGGAGGAAAAAGGGGGAGGGGGTGAAAAATGACCAAACATGAGGATTTTTCAGCCTTTGTGATTGATAATGGATTAGTAAATATTCCTTTTAAGTAGAGGGAATTCACCTGGAATAATAGATGACCAGGGTTTGTTAATATAGTAGAAACACTGATAGGTTCCTTTTAGGAGGAGATTGGACTATGATGGATTGGATGGTCGAAGCTGAAATTTTATCAATCTAAGGTTTTGACCTACTTTCCAATAAGCTTGAGGATTCAGAAAGATTATGCCCCTAATAGATGTCCTTTCAAATTTGAAGCAATGTGGTTAAGAGTGGATGGTTTTAAAGAGATGGTGGAATAGTGATGATGGAAATAAGCCCCTGTCTAGGTAGGAAATAAAGCCTTCAATATATTTAAAAAGCTACAACATATCAAAGTAAAGTTGAAGGTTTGGAATAGGGGGTCTTTCCAGAATATTTTCAAGATAAAAGAAGAGTTGGAAGAGTCTTTAAAAAATCTGAATGAAGGAATTATTCAACAGGGGATGAATGAGATGGTTTTCCAAGAAGAAAAGAAGTTGAAAAAGGAAGTAGAAGAAATCCTCAGGAGAGAAGAAGTGTTTTGTAGGTAGAAATCAAGATAAACATGGCTAAAAGAGGGTGATAGGAACACAGTTTTTTCATAACTAAGTTAAGATTAGAAGAGCTCATAATAAGATTTTCTCCATAATTTTTTTGGAAGGGGTAGTGATCAATGACACACATGTGATTAAGAAAGAGGCAATAGACTTTTTTAAAGGCAGGGGAAGGCTAGAGGCTAAAGGGGAGGCTTTAGAAGAGGATGTACTGGAGTGCATTCCAAAATGTGCAACAGTTAGGAAAAATTTAATGTTGAGTGCTACAATAATAAAAGAGGAGGTTAAAAATGCTCCATGAGGATTAGGAAAGGATAAGAGCCCAGGGTCAGATGGCTTTACAGGGAGATTTTTTAGATTTATATGGGACTACATAGGGGTTGAAGTTTAGGAGATGGTCGAGAAATCCAGAAGGGATGGTTTTGTTTTAAAAGATATAAAAAATAATTTCATTGCTTTGGTTCCAAAAAAAGAAGAATGTAGGACTTTTGAAGATTTCAGACCTATCTCTTTGTGCAATATTCTATATAGAATCATCTCAAAGGTGATTTCTAATAGGTTAAATATGGTCTCAAATGATGTCATTTCAGAGGAATAGAGTGGATTTACATTGGGAATATATTTTTGAAGGTGTGATAATAGCCCATGAAATGATCCATTCTATAAGAGTCAAGAAACTCAACAAAATGATGGTGAAACTAGATATAAGAAGAGCCTATGATGAGGTAAATAGAGATTTTTTGTTCAAAGTATTAAAAGAAATTGGTTTTAATGAGGAGTGGATAAAGTGGGTTAAAGGATGTCTAAGTCTGTTCGATTTTCTATTCTAGTAAATGGTAGTCCTCAAGGCTTTTTTGAGTTAGAAAAAGGCATACACCAAGGGGATCCATTATCCCCTTTTCTTTTTTATTATTTTAGTAGTTCTATGGAGATTGATCCGAGAACAAAGAGTGAGAGGTTTGTGGAAAGGTGTTAAAGTGGCTAGAGGAGTGGACACTATTTCACATTTTTAGTTTGTAGATGACACCTTTTTAATAGGGGAAGCTTCAGAGAAGGAAGCAAGACTGATGAAGAAGACTTTAGAAATCTATGGGAAAGTTTCAGGATAGAAGATCAATTGGGTAAAATCTGAAAAAAAAAAATCTTTAATACCCCTATTAATAAAAGAATAGTAATAAGTAGAATTCTGAATATTAAGCAAGGTTCACTTCCTAGTAAGTATTTGGGAATCCCTTTATTCTAGGGGAGAAATAAAAGTGAAGTTTGGAAGGGTTTGGTTGAAAAGTGTTTTAGAAAAATGGATGGTTGGAAGGGTAAATGGTTGTTTTCTATAGGAAGAATCTTGATGCTAAAATATGTAGTTTCAGTAGTGCCTATTTTCTCAATGATGTGTTTAAAAATCCCTAAGAAGGTGATTAATATAGTGGAAAAATAGATGTGAAGATTCTTCTAGACTGGTGCTTGGGAGTGTAAGAAATGACCTTTAATAATGTGGGAAAAAATTTGTAGACCCAAAAATTTTGGGGGTGTTGGAATTAGAGATTGGAACACTATGAATATTGCCGTAGGAGCTAAACTGGTTTGGTAGATGACAGGTGTAGCTGATCGAACATGGACAAAAATTCTAAAGGCCAAATATTTGGACTCGAATGAGGACATAAGGATCTTAACAATCCAAAATCCAATAAAGGGATTCAACAATATGGAACTTTATTTTATCTTGTAGACATGTTATAACAGACCATATCTCATGGGTTATAAGTGATGGAAATCAAGAAAAGATTTGGGAGAACTCCTTGAATGGTTATAAATATTTAGATGAAGAATGCTTGGATAGAGAGCTGAAACAAAAACTTTGTGATTTATGGGGAATAAATGTAAAGGATTATGTCATGGAAAAGGATGGAATCTTAGGTAAAGTGTGGGAATGGAAGGATTGGAGGGTTGAAAGCCTATTAGAAAGGCAAAAACAATCTCTAAGGGAGATTTTCACCTGAAGGAAAGTCTGCATTGTTGATCATGGGGAGAATATTAGTTGGTGTATAGTGACCTCAGGTAAGTTTTTTAAACTTGGTTATGAATTGATAGAAAATAAAGAGGAAGTATGTTTTTGAGGATGGGGATTTATGCTAGAATAAAGATATATTACCAAAGGCTAGAACTTTCTCATGGTTAGTTATTCAAGGCATAATATTGACAAGAGATAGAAGAAATAAATTTGGTTTCCAAGGACCTACAAAATGTGTTATTTGGGGAAAAGAGGAGGAGAGTGCTGATAATCTTTTATTAAATTGTAAAGTTGCAGCTAAATGTTGCAGTCATATTCAAGAAAAATTGTGATGGTTTGGACCTTGGAGCCCTTCTCTTATGGCTTTCTTCATTTCATGGCCAAGGATGAGGGGGAGAAATTTTCTTGAATGTATGTGGAGGGTGAGTCCCTCAATTGTCATTTGGGAGGTGTGTGTTGGTAAACAGATTATTCTTTTGATTTAAATCCTCAATGCCCAAATTTGTGAATGACATCTGGTTACAACAGTTGGAAAGTTGTTTTGAAATGCCTAAATTTCCTCTAAATTCTTAGGTATAGCTCCCTATTTTAAAGTAATTTGTAATAAATTATGTTTGTTTCTAAATCTAAAATGGGGTGTGTTCTTAACCCGAGAACAAAAAAGGAAAACTAAGCTAGGCCTAAATGGGAACTAACTTAGGTAGGCATTGGTATTTAAGTTTAGTTAAATCTACAAATTCACACATGTTATGAATCCATGAGGCTTAATGATTCAATAATGCATTCTAACTAAAACTTAACTGATATCAACAGGGAACTAACTACAGAGACTGAAAGACTAACTTGAAATAAAACACAAAGGGATTTCTCTTGAACCTATGATAACAATATTATTATCTTTGGCTTGCCATTTAGAAATAGGGGAGTGAAACTCTGTTCATTCCTTAATTAATTCAGACAAAAGAGAAAATTAAAACTACCTAAGATAGAATGGAACAGGAAATAATTGACACAAAATACCATTCAATTGTCTATACAACATCAAGTATTTCACACCAAAAATTAGCCAACCCTTTATGAATTTTTCATACTAGTACATATAGGATTCTGAGATGACTATTACAAAAGGAACTTGAATATGTTCATCTCCTTAGAAATGATAAATGACAAGGAGCCAATTTTTCCATTACAATCATTGCATTAGAATATGAAAGGGGTGGAATATGAATCACTTCAACTTCTTTCCCTTTTCTAATTTTTCCCTATAGGCCTTGGTGACGATAATGATTGGAATCAATTCCTCATGCCTATGAACATGTACATTAGTATATCTTAAGTGACATTTAGAATGCTCTCTAGCTAAATCTTTGACAACATTTAACTAATCTTGTATTTCCTCCATTACCACATGTACACACCCACCAAGTTTTTAGAGCTTGAAAACTTTTTTTTGGTGACTGGAAGATATCCCTATCAAACTATCCATGTGACTGGAGAAATTTGTTTGCATGAAGGCTACTCCAATGGTTCCCTTCCCTTGTCCACTAGTCTATGAGTCCGTATGTAGACCTCTTAGGAGTTCATATTCTCTATCTTGATCCTTGTTTCTTTAAGTCCTTCCTTTGCTGCCATGATCATCTCAGACTTGAATTACATACTCTGCAGCCACTTGAATAGAGGCTCATCTCCCTTAGGCAAGATCTTTTCTTCCACAACCTCCTTAGTCTTCATATGGATAGTCATATTTAGTAAAGAAACACAATCTTCACTCTTGACTTTCTCTACTGCCAGAGTAGCGCAATTTGCTAAAATGTTATCCTTCTCTATTTCAAGCCTCAATATTGCATTGCCAATTTGTTCTATAATGGCAAGTCCCCCTAATTTGAATTTCTCACTCTACTCTCTAGCAATTTTCTTGAAGTGTTTATCTTCTTGGAGCTGAGAGATGAGTGCGTGGACATCAATACTAGTAGGATCACTAGCAATTGACATTTCAAAAATGCTTGCCAATAGAGTAACCAGCTGCCTGATGAAGCCATTAACTTCATGGATTTCTACCTTCATTCTAACTTTTAATAACATAAGGCTTTCAAGCTGTCCTTCTATTACATCATTTTTTGACTTCCATAAGCCAACCTTGGTGCCATGTCTGATATCCCCAAGATCCATAGAATGTAGGGAAAAATCATTTGCTGACATATCTTTGATTCTTCCTTCCTTATTGGGCTTGGCAATTTCAATCATCAAATGCTCTATTTTAGGATCTTGCCTAAGGATGAACAAGGTCTTCTACTTTTTAACTTTTCTCAATGCTAATCCAGAGCAAGTGGCTAAAGATAAAGTCTCCTTGTTAGGAACTCCTTCATCTCTCCTCTTTATTTTTCTATCCAAGGTGTCCTCAAGCCATGAATCTATGTCAATCACCTTGGAAGCAATCCCAAGAGCATCTATGCTAAACATCTTTCTATTGATCGGGGTGAGTGTTTTTATAGACAAAGAGAAAGGATTCTTTGGGCCTATGAAATGAGCTTTGAAGAATCTTGGCCTTTCTCCACCTCTAAGGTCTTCTTTGTTGCCTCATCAGATTCAATTGACTCACTCTCATTGTTTCCACCATCTCTAAGATCTACTACTTGCACTTGGGGACTACTTGAAAGGAGTAGTGCAACACTTACAAATGGGATTGGGCTACTATGACGTGAGAGGGAAAGAGTGACTGCACCATCCTTTAATTCCTTATCCTTCTTCTTCTTAGCTTTTGATGGAGTTTTGATTACCAAAAGGGAGTTGTCTTAACAAGTCTTAGTTAAGGGAATACTTTTTTCAAGAGGTCGATCACCTCCATCTAATGGTTATGTTGACCCTTGCGTAATGGCCAAGTTTTCACCTAATGTGCCACCCTAGGAGGAGGAATTCATTGCAACTATTGGAGAAGCTTGAGCAGTTGTGCTTTTTCTCTGACTCCTTCTAGTTGTGGTCCATTCAACACATTTCTTAGTCCTTTTATAGATTCAAACCATCATTATATCTAGCTCTTCCTCAGAATATTCATAAGGCTATAAACTTATTGGAGTGCCTCTTATCTTAGTTAGGTAAGTATTGCTATACATTTTCACTTGATCAACTGTCAGTCTAGCGAAAGCAGGATCACAACTCTTGAATTCATTCTTGCAATTGACCCAATAATCCTCAATGGTGGTAATGTGCTTAATTACACTTCTAATTTGAAAAATTCCCTTGCATACCCATTTGAATCAAACATGGGCCTCAAGATTTCATACATCTCCAATTTATACTTCATTTCAAACACCTTCAACATGTTCTTGGCATTGAAATGGGTGTCATAGTTGAAAGCTCCCACCTTCATGGGAAATTTGTACCCTTTCTTCTTCAAACTCTTGCTCAACACATTCACTTGAATAGTTTATCTCACAATCTAGATCAACATGATCATATCACTGGGATTATCTTGGTAGTTTCAAGGGGAAACTGTCAAAAGCCGCAAGACACAAATAAGAAAAGGATGAGAATTGGACAAAATAGCTCCCAAATTGGTTGATGGCTGCCATGGCTTTAGAACTAAATCTCCTTTCTAGACATCCCTATAGCTCCCTGCAAATCCTCATAGTGAAAGCATCGTTAACTTTTACATATTCTGCATAACTATTTTCCAACTATAATCATGGATAAATCTTATAAGATTTCACATCATCGGGAAAATTTTCCACCCTTAGGAGGCCTGGCCATAGTTGTAAGGAAGCCAACATATAAATGAGGAAAGAAGACATATAGAATGTATTGTAAAACTTTGCAGCACACAGAGCATTGGATAGAATTTTGCTTACCTCATGAGCCCAATCAATATATTGCATATCAGAGTAGATGAGTTGGACTAAAAAGAAATATTGCTCAACAAAATGCAAAGCTTCTGCTTCACCTTTCAATCTATGTAGGAGGACCAAGATATCAATGATCTGTGGTTTGAGGTTGGTCCCAAACAAGGTCTTAGGAACCTTACTCTTGGCACTCCATGGTTTTTGGAACCATGTATGCATGATCTCTTTCCTCCATATCATCTTCTTCACAGAGAACTAAAAAATGACTCCTTTGAAGGAAAATTTTTAGAATTCCTCTCGTTCTGATACTCGAAGGAAATTCACCATATTTTGCCTATATATTGAAATCAACACTATGTTTTTCGGTAGTACAATTTGCCTCGTCTCTAAGTTGTAAAGATGTATACATTCGTAGATCAATTCTGGGGCTTGAACTGCAACCAAAAAACTAGCTACCTTGACCAACCCACATCCTCAGAGCTTCTCAGTGATGGGATGAATCCATTCAAACCTTACTCTCTTTTGAAAATCCTCCATGTTGTAGAAACAAAGGGAGGTATCTATGAAATTCTGCAATTGGAATTTGATTTCGTTCAACCCATCGAAACCCACAAATCTGGTTGACATTGTTTTGAGAATGAGATTTGAACCAATCAAGTAGAAGGAATAATTAATGCAATAGATACTAGCTTTTTGAAAATGTTATGGACATTAATAAAATATCAATTCAAAGAAAGAGTGGTAGTTTGTTCAACTGTTCAAGTTTCCATATATAAGGGAGCCTTGATTCATCTGTTGATCTTTAAAATTTGTGCCACACAAATGAATTGAAGAAGAGATCTATTGAAACAATAAATGTAGGAGGTTTAACAAATATCTAGGAACCTTTTTACTGTTTTGTTGGCTCAACAGTAACTTTCTATCTCCCCATAACTTACTTTCCTATTTTCCTTTAAGTTTTGGTAAGTTACTAATAGAGTACTCTATGGGAGAATGTCTACTAAATTGAATTTTGATCATTAACTCTTTTTCGAAATGGTTATATTCTTTCTATTATCATCCTAAGACATTTTATGCACAAATTGTGAATCCAATCTAATCGCCGATTTGATTTTCTATAGAATTTGGGAAATTGTCTTCACGGGTTGAAAACCTGCTAAGGAGAAGACAATTTTTGTTTCTCCACCAACACTTCTTTTCTTAATTGAAATTTAGACCATTATCCTTTTTGGGATTAGAAATGTCTAAGTGAGGTGTGAAGATTCTATAGGAGCCCACTTATCATTTATTTTCACTCTAAACTGGCCCTTTTGGAAAACCAACTTCATGGGTTGAAAACCCGCTGAGGAGAAGTTCATTTTGAGTTTTCCACCGGGGACAATTATGAGAGCTATGACAAATCTTAAACATTTTCTAAGGTCAAAATTGCAAAGGAAACATGGATTTTCCATAGGATATCTTGCAATTTTTGTGTTTTTGATCGATATGTATCATTTAGTGCCTTTTGTAGAGAATCATATTTATGGGTTGGAAACTTGCTAAGGAGAAGTTGATTTCTAAATTTTCGCTGAGATTTGTTTCTATTAAAAAGTGATAGGAAAAAAGTGGAGATAACTTGTAATTGATCACTGAATGAGTATCATGAATCTCCATCTGACCAGGCACTAACCTACCCATAAGATCGCTTCAACAAAAAGAAAAACCACCTGGTTGAGAAAAGGGGAGAGGGGGAAAAGGAAAACTTCGATGGAGACTATTCCACCTAAGAGGGATTAGACCTAGACTCAATCACCACTAAGGGCTCACTCATCTCACTATAACACAAGTATTCACTTTTGCTAATTAACTAGAGAATGAAAAGTGGGGCAACAGTGTGGAAAGAGAAGAATAGAAGGATCTTTTAGGAAGTAACAAAAACTATGGATTGGATATTGCAAAGGATTGATCATTTGATAGAGGATGTTGTTAGTGCTATAATAATTAGGAAAAATATGTTAAAATGGGTGCTCATGAGTTGTGCTAGAGCTATTCAGAAAGAATGGTCTGGGATAAAAATTGGAATGGCAGGAGCAAAAGGGAAGATTTTTTCAAAGGTAAATTAGAGGGAAAATGCAAGATGGGAAGCTCTGGGTGAAGGTTGGATCAAAGTGAATTTTATGGGGTGGCAAAGGGTAACCCAAGAAAATTAGGAGTGAGTTGCATAGTAAGGAATCATTTCGGTGAGATAGTGGCATTTGGAGCAAAGAGATTGCCTAATGGCATAAACAATGAAGTAGAGTTTTATGCTGCACTTTTGGCAATAAAATGTGCAAAGAGGGTGGGAGGAGTAAAAGTGATTTTGGAAGGTGACTCTATAGTAGTGGTGAAAGCTTTGAGAAACAACTTGATTTTAGCTTAGCACTTAGGAAATTTATTGTTTTGTATCAATGAAGACTTAAAACCTTTGGAGGACTTTAAAAAATTTCATGTTTATGTTGGAATGTTCAAAATGGGAAGAATACTTCTAAGAGGGGGGGGGGGGTGAATTATAAGTATTACACTTATAACCTTTTTCAACCCTTTAAGCATATAACTGAAAACTAAACTATGTGCATTTAAGCATATATAAATGAACATAAAGTAAACACATGCAATAACACATAACACCAGATTTGGTAACCCAGAAACCATCCAAGAATAAGAAGGTAAAATTGGGGTGGAGATGATACCCACAAAAATTATTGCAACAATAAATGTTTGACCACTTCTGATGGCCTGCCCTGTGAAAGGCCTGCCCTATTAAAGGCTTTACACTGTGTCAATAGTGACCTGATTAGAGGATTTAAAAACACTTCATGAAGTGTCACCCTATTAAAATATTTACAATAGGTTGTTAAACCCACCTAATACAATAGTATTTTCAATCACCTTCTCCAAAGGTTCTCCTACCTAGTTGTTAAGCTAACGTATCAATATAGGATTTCCAACTTCTAATACAATGGCAAGAAAGTATTATGAATATTTGACTTGATTGTATACAATCTTCAATTGCCAATTTCTAGCTCTTGATCTACTCCTTCTGACCTTGATCCTCTCAGATCTGATATCTAATCGTGTCCCTTGTCCCTTGTGTTGTTCTAATCAACTGGATATGAAATTGCTGCTCTGTACCTCTAAGTCTTTCACACTTTCTCACTAAATTTTTCTATAGTCTCCCATACACTATTCTCATCCACACATGCAATGGCTTTTTGACCTCCTTTTAAAGATTGTGAAGACTTAGGGTTAGGTAAGGATCTACGATCCATATTGAATCTTTTGGTTTCCCACTCATTCCTTGCATTTTTCTCATTGGTTGCATGCCTTCTCCATTTTTCTGATTGGTTGTATGTTGATCACATAGGAAATGTAAAATATTTGTCCTTATCCTTTTTCTCCTTCAAAATCCTTCTATGTCAGCTCCAAAATTGGTTTACATCTGAGTTTGTGAGGGCACAAACTCATATGCTAATTCTATATTACTCGGCACATACTAGACTATTGGTGCTCGACACATATACTATCCTAGATTTTTTGACACCTATTACACTCTGTCTTTCTTGGCACATGTAAGATCTTGGATTGCACAACATCAACTATGACTCGGAACCTGTATATCACTCGACACTTATATACTACTCGACACCTAAAGTCACTTAGAACCTATTGGAATTCTAACTTGGCACATATTGTGGCTTGGCATACATGGTGTACTCGACTTCAATATAAAAGGTGATTAAGTGTGTTGACATTCAAATGTCAAAACCTTCTTATAATCAACAACCTCTCCCTTTGACATGAGTGTCAAAAACACTTAACTAGACATCACTAATCTATCCTTATGACTACCTTATCCACAAAATTTGTTCAAAATTTATTCAAAATACCTTAACTCCCCCTAAGCTGATTGTGCCTTGACATTCTTGCAACCAAAATTCTATTATGATGTGCTTGATACTCTTTGTCTTTTTTCTTGTTCCTGCATTCTATACCTATGTTCTACATTCTGATCTTTGTTCTACATTCTGATCTTCCATATGGTTGTCAAATTTTTTTATCTCCCCATGAAAGAATGTGATCAAAATTTATAGTATTCTCCCTTAGCTATATCTTCATCAAAATATTATATCTTCCTTAAAATATATATCTCCCCCTTTCCTTATTATCATTTTCATTTCTCCCCCTTTTTTGACACTTATGTCAAAGGGTTCTAGGGAGTAATACCATACTTAGCCAAAAAGTTACTATTTACCTCTATTATTGTTTTTAGAGTTGCATCCCAATTCTCCAACGCAATATCAAGTGACTTGTGTTGGATGGCAGTCTCTGGAGTAAGGTGTACAAGTCCATCAAGTGTAGAAAGATTTGGATCTTTCTTTAAAACTGTTTCAACATACACTTGCTCCTTGTGGAGGACTTCTAAATGTGGTGTTATGGAGGACTGAATTTGCATCAGTTTGGCCTTAATATTAGCTTCCTCTACTGTAAGTATAGCTAACTCCCTTTGAGTGTGAAGCGATTGTGAAAAATGCTTCTCACTTTGACCTAGATCGCTAGGTAATTGCATGCTAGAGATTTTCAAATTTCTTTCCAAGCTCATTATTATTTGATTTGTTTCTTGTGTGAAATTGGAAAAATCACATAGTTTCTTGTACAATGAAAAAATGTTTTCAAGGAAAACTTTGACCTTATCTATTTTCTTGGCCAACTCTACCTGTTCAAGTGCTATGCCAATTGATATCTTCTCATTCACTTTTCCTTGAAATTTTCTCTCTGACATTCCATGAGTTTAACATTAGTATCTTTGTCTTCATTGGTCACTTGGTCACCTATATTTGATAGTTGCTCTATTATTGGCTTTTCTTCATCTGGTGACTGCAAGCTGAAGGCATCCATAAAGATTTCCTTGATGTCATGAAGTGCTTTCTTATGTTTGAACTCTTTCCTCAATATTTCTTACCTCATCCTTCTATCTAATGCATTTTGTATTTCAATAATTTATGCCATTGTTATAGTCCTAGAATCATAGGAAGGTATAAAAATATCTTCATCTAGTTCAGGGTCTCCATAATGAAGTACCCTTGCCACTATAGATGAACTCAAACCTAGAGTTGAGAATTGCAAAGGAATGGCTTCAGTGCTCAGCTTTTGAATGGTCTATGTAGGAGTGCCAATCTTTAGTAGTTCTACCAATGTCTAAATGGTGGCCTGCTCCTTTTCTTTTGAGGTATCCTCATTTTCATCTGACTTCCTCTCCTCTGCACTCGACATCTGAATAGTATCACTTGTTGCACTTGGTGGAGGTGGTGGTGGAAGCATCAAAATCTTAGTGCTAGTAGCTTTATAGGTGAAAGGTGGTTCTTGTATTTTCACATTTTCTCTTTGTGGTGTTGCTACTGCCTTTTGTAGTTCATCAACACTCACCAACATAGGACTTGTGCATAACTCTGCCTGTAAAGTAGATTGGTGAAGGATTTTGGAGAGATCCTCTACAGTAAGTGGATTGATGTTTTGAGCTAACTTGTCAAGAACATCCTTAATGATTATTATTTTTGTAGGTGTGATGATTGTATGAGGTGGACTAGGAGGTGGCATTTGTGTGTCTTGCACACTCTGTTCCTCTTGTTGCTCTTTTTGTTCAATTGTTGCCATGTCTCCTCCTTTAGCTGATTCCTCCTCTTCTTTCTTTTTATTCTCTTCCTCTCCTTTTTCTTCCTCATCTTTCTTTTCCTCCTCTTTCTTTTCTTCTTCCTTCTTCTCTATTGCTTCCTCTTGTTTCTCTTCTTCTCCTTTCTGCTCTTTTTCTTTCTTTTCCACTTCCTTCTCTTCGCACTGGTTTCTACCTTATTTGTTTCCTCTACCTTATCATCAGTTATCTTATATATTGTTTTCCACAATTGTGTGGATTTATTCACTACATCCTTTATGTTGTTTTGAAGGATGCAAAAGGCTCAGTACTTAGGTGCAAACTTGCCACTATGTTTCTTGTTTGCCTTTGTTATTTGAGCCTTTGTCATGTCAAGATTTACTTGAGCTAGGGTAGATTCTTTGATCTCCCTTTCCATCTTTAGACAATAATGCCATTTATTCTCAACTATCTCATACAATTCCTTAGGCATAGTATCGTCAAGTTCTAGAGGTGTGTTTGTAAATTCTACCATCATGGCATACAAAAATTCCTCTACTTTATTTTTCTCTTCCCTACTAAGCTTATTGAAATTAAGAGACTTTAAATCATTCAAATCTACATTTTTAATCTTATCACAAAGTTTGTCAATTGCAGATTTTGGAGGATGACTTACCACTTTAAATTGGTTGATGTCCTCTAATTCTGTTCTTTCTTCATCATCTATATCTGGCTGTGCCACATACCTTCTTCTCTTCTTGGGCTCTTTGGTAGGCTATTCAATGGCTTTCTTCTTCTCTTTTGATGCCTCTTTGGCCTTTTGAGTGGTTGCTCTTATAATGGCCCTTCTTGTTGGAGCTAGCTTAGTTTGAGTTGGCTTGGTGACCTTCTTGGGCTTGGCTGAGCTACAGGTTGAGTTTTTTCCTTTCTCTTCTTTTTCTTGGCAGGTATAGGTGCTTCCTTGGCTTCTTCTCCCTCAATACCTTTCTCCTTGTCTTTTCCTAAGACTTGTGTTAGATCTATTAGGCCTTGACCTTGCTCTTCTTCTTCTTTACCTACTTCTCCTTCAATACTTGCTCCAAATTTCTTCTTTCTCTTTTTCACTATTTTGTCTTTCTTCTTGATAACAAAAGTTTTCTTCAATTCAGTATCAACTGTGGACTTGACAACATCATATTTTCCAAAGTGGGGAGCCTTCTTGTCTATCTCTTCTGTTAGCAATGTGTTGATTGTTGTTAAGGCTTCATCTACATCAAGCTCATATCCTAATGGCCTTAGCCATCTTACTCTTGGTATTGTTGCCTAGATGTAGGTGTAGTCAATGTCAACCAAGAAGAATGTCATTGACATGTTGCTCTCTTAATGAGACTGGTATTCTCATTCTTTTCTTCATAGATTTCTTAAAGTCTTCAAAATAACTTGTCATTTGTGCCTCAAAATTATCACCCATTTGACCAATGAACTCATTGACTTGTGTGACTATAGACTTGTTGGAATTCCAATTTACCTTCCTAATTGAAGGGAATTCTTCCATCACATAAAAAGAATATGCAAACTAATACTGATCCAAATTTGCAATGTGCTCCCTTGGATCTTATTATAGCTCCCAAATTTTCATTTATTTGTTGAACCATTAACTCTGCCAAATCATAGGTGTGGTCTTTCTTCACTAGTTTGTGTGCCACATCAACTACTATACAAGGTATGCTATTCAGTCTGCTTGATTGGTAGAATTTGTGTGAAATTATTCTCACAACAAAGTCTAATAGGGGTTCAACCACAGTGTCTATGGTCATTCCCCTATTATTCCATTTTGCTCTTGTATTCTTCTCAATGACCTCCTTTCTGTCGCTTCTCAAGGTCTTTGGCCAATCTAGGGTTGAGAGTCCTGTAACCCTATGCACTATCCTTTTTTTAATCTTAATAGGTCTTGTCTCCAGCCACAGACATCCATCATGAATTCAACTCAAAACAATGTGAATCCATTCTATCTTAAACATCGTAGGAAAGACTAGGGTTTTTGTCAGACCCTTCTTCTAAACAATCTGGAACTTGTCATTCAACATTCCATTATCACATAACTTATCATAGGCATGAAAGATTTCAAGATCACCTATGGCGCCAATTTTGCAGTTGTAACATTTTTTTACATCTTGAACCATGACTACTTTAGGTGGAATGATGGATAATGCTCTAGCTAGGTCATTTCTATAGGCAACTTTAGGTATTGGCCTAAATTCGGGTTGCTTTACCTCATTACTAACTAACTAAATCTCATGATCTTCCTTTTCTTTAGGGTTTCTTGAACTAGAGGCCATTTTACCAAACTAGGGCATAAATGTATTAAAACTTTAACTTCTGTGTAGCTTAGCACTTGATAAATACCTTTCAATCAATGAACTTGTACAAAATTGTTGTTGAAATCCATGTAAATGGTTGTTAGATTGCTGCTTGATCACTTATTTTCTCTTCTTGTCTTTGCTCTTCATTTGAATGGCATAAAGATGAACAAAAATTAACCTTATACCTGTCAAGGACCTAGCATTAAATGCTTCATGCATACAGCTGTAAACTTAGCACTTGAAGGTTTTACCATGACTCAACTCCCATTGTATTTCATTTACTCGGCTTCCATTATACTTCTACTTTACTTGGCTTCCATTGGCATATCTCAACTTAGCATCAACCATCAACTCAGTTGCTATTAGCAACTTGACATCCATTGAGGCTTTACTCGACATCTGAGGACAATTTGGTAGTATTTGCAAAAAATTTAGATTTTGACTTGGCATCTTTGCTCATGTAGATTTCTTCCTTGTAGTACTTCGTTGTTTTGGAATTGATGTATGATATAACTTTGTGTATCAGTCCCATACACTTGTCTTTTGCTTAGTTAGATGAAGTGTGATTACTTGACCTCTTGGGTGAAGTGATCTCTCCATTTGATGTGTTGCACTCACCTTTCTTCTTCAAATTCTTGTTCATCTTGTTGGTCTGACTTTTTGTGCAACAAAAGTTTTTGTTAAATTGTAGAAAAGTCAGAATTTTTATTTCTAAGTGAAACATAGGGTTTCTGGATGATCCATCCATAAAAAAAAAACTCATGAAAACCCTATGTTCTCTCTGTTCATAAACTGTCGGGCGCGAAACTTTTGATTTTTTAAGTGAGATGAATATTCTGTTTCCCCGAGATCCCCTTTTTTCTCAATCTTTCCAACCATCAGATCCAAGTAGATCTACCACTGTCGTTACCTCGCTATGAAAAATTGCATGCTTTTTAAGCCATGCGAGGTAGCGAATGCTGAGTATTTTACGAGGCGGGACCGCAAAGTGAAGATACGGTGGTCGAAGATTTGTTTTCTGAATGATTTATTGTGTAGGTACATGTTGCAACAACCGTCCAAATAAGAAAGGGGACCCAACAGGATATTTGAAATAAGAGCCGAAATGATGCTTTTTTCGATGCTTCGCCACCTCATTATCAAAAAAATCAGACACTTCGTCGTTAGCAAAGTAGCGAGGCCCATGAAATCTGAAGGGGCGGTGATGTTGCATTTTGCCGGTGCCTCGACTTCACCAAGTGGCATGACAAGTCATAAATGCTGTTGTCAGAAGCAGTTTAAGTAACAAAAATTATTATCTTATGCCCCTTGCATTTTTCAGTACGAAATTCATTAAAATGTCAGAGCTCGCTACCTCGCTATCAGAAAAATCAGATACTTCACCGTTAGCGAAGTAGCGAGGCCCCGTAAAAAAGAAAGATCGGCGGTGACCTTTGGTGACGTGGAATGATAATTAGGACTACAGTAAATTTTTGACAGGCGCCAACTATGCAGAGATCTTTGTTTTCATTAATGCCTTTCTGACCGAATGTGCAAAGAGATCCTGAACGTCAGCTTGGAATGGAATCAACGGTCCTCGCTACCTCGCTATGCAAAATTGCATGTTTTTTTAAGCCATGCGACATAGCGAGTATGAATCAGAAGACCCCGTGCATTCTCCTCACCCTTGATTGAGTATGTGATCAACGGTTGTCGCCTTCTTGCTATGAAGAGTTGCGAGGGAGATAATTATAGCGACATAGCGAATAGGGCCCACCGCCTTCTTTCTGAGAAAACCCAGTAGCATATCATTTGATTGATTTCGAATCAGATCAACGATTGTCACTGCTTTGCTATGGCAAGATGCTTGTTTTTTATGCATAACGAAGTAGCGACATGTTGACATGTGTCCTCAGATGTCAATGGGTCCAGATACAAGCGCCATCAAGGAAAGAATGATATACGTGGTAAGTTCTCATTGGGTAAAGTGATTGACATGTCAAATGCAACTCCTAGTTGTTCTCTCCGTATCACATGATCGTAGGATTTTTAAAGATCGACGGCGCAGTTTTAAACACAAAATGTAGTGCCACTCCTTGTATTAATTAGACATGAAAGCATCGTCCGTGAGAAAAAATAGAGTATAATACAGAGAGATTTCATCAGTTTCATCTTACGCGAGCAAAGATTTGAAGCCATTCTTGTGCAAAAGCAATTACTGAAGGAAAGTGTGCCAAAGCCTGGTAGAAATTGTGAAGTTGTCCATTCGCAGAAGGTTTGCGGAAATACAGAGGAAAACAAAGACAAAATTCAAGTAAGTAATACTACCATAATCCTCGTAAGCTTTTCAGTTCTGTGAAAAATAAGTCCAAGATGCCTCCGAAGAAGGGATTTTCAGGTCCAGTAAATTATTTGGATAGGAATGAGCATGATGATTTGCTTGAGTTGCTTCCTGAGTCTACTGTAGAGACAACACAATTTAAGAGGTTAACCTCATTGAACCCTAGGCTAAGAATAGCTGATGGACTTTATGATAAGGGTAATTGGGTTCAGGATGCTCAGACTTCTCAAACTGGTTTGAGTCTATTCAAAAAATGGTTCGCAGAAAGGAAATTATATGCCCCTCATGCCAATATATGGAATTTTGATCTTGGGAAGCTTGTTGTTCCCAGTGTGTTTATGGATTATGACCTGCTTGAAGCTGTAGCGAAAAGCTATGATCCAACCACTAAGGTAGTGAGAAGAATGGATGGTGAGGTTTTAATTACCATCAGTCCAGAAGAAATTAGGAAGGTTTTCAGTCTGGGACCTCTCACCATGTATCATGTGCCCATTAATTTGATAGAGTTAGAAAAAGAATATATGTCCAAAAGGGATGTAGTTAGATAAGGTGCATTGAAAGCCCACATAGGCAAGATTGGAAACCTACCAACAAAAAAATCATCTTCTAAAGAACCTTTCAAGAAATCATGCTTTAATGCCAGGGCAGTAGAAATATATAGGACTCTGTGCAGAGTCTTCGGAGAGGGTGAAGAAGACTTTATTCCAGTGAGCTTCATGTATATGATCACCCAAATCTCTTCTTTCGGTGTAAAAATATTTTTCGATTTTGCATCCTACCTGGCTAATGAGATTCACAATGGATTAGTAGGGATTGCAAAGGGCAAGGTGGAAAAGGTTTGGGGTCAGTACTCCCTATTGATGCATATGTTTCTTTTTAAAGGGGCTACATATTTCGCTAAAGAAATGGTTTTAAATAGGGAACAAGAGGGGGAGGCACTACCAGTTCAATTATGGAGTGCAGACATGACTTGGGAGGCAGAAAATGCTAGTTTTGTTAGATTTGATAGGCATTTTGCTTCTAAACTAAGATGCCTCATATTAAGTGACAATCCTAGAATTCCTAAGGCACTAATGCATCTTGTTAGGCCTATGGATAGACCCCACAGTTTAAAAGTGTCACATAATTGGGGAGATATCATCCCATATCCAGTCTCAACTGTCATTAGGGTCTATGGTTTCAAAGGGACACCCCATGTACTACCCTATTAGGTACCTTTAAAGGTAGGGGTAGCTGAATTTTTATGGCAGTTGGGAGGAGTGGAGGAGACCTTTTTGCACAAAAGGGGAACATGATCAATTTTTCCTACTTGCACTATAGCTCACCAGTTTGTAATAACTAAAGAAGGGTGGATCTTCCTCTACAAATTTTTGGATCGGTATAAGATGGCAGTATCTCATGCTCGTTTTTGTGACACAGAAGACTTCTTTAATTCTTCTCTTAGACATAGAATCAAGCTTCGTCCAAGTCAGCATAAATTTTATTTCCCTGAAGATATAATAAGGAATGAATATTCTCTCCAGGAACAAGAAACAAAGAAAGAAAAATGGAGAGTCTATTCAAAAGTTTTGGAATTCATTAATTGTTTTGACAAAGATTACAGTCCTCTTAATAATGCTGCAAATAATGCAGATAGGATAAATAAGCTCATGAGTACATTTTTAGAAATAATGGAGGTAATGAATGAAAAGAAACAACATTTTATTGATTCTTTTCCAAATAAAGCCAGAGAAGTTATGAGGGAATTGGGTTTCACCCCTAACATAGGAGTAGGTCCACTGGTTGTCCGAAAGAGGACAGGATATACTGTTATTTGGGAGCAGATGCCCATTGTAAACAAAGAAAAATAGGTAATTGAATCTACTAGTACTGTCCTTGAAAAAAGACCCCCTGAACCTTCTCCCAAAAGAAGAAAAATAATAAAGGAAGAGGAATCCCATGATGAAGGTTACTCACCTTCCCAAACTCCAATGAGAATTGAGGAAGAGCAGCTCACCAATGAGCAAATTGAACAAATGGGGTCGCAAGGAGGAGTTTTTGTTACTCAAGCAGAAATTGATGAAGGGAACCCCCAGGAGCCTCCTGTGCCAAGTTTTGAATTGACTGTAGCAGATTTCAGAGGAAGGGAATTAGACCCTGTTTTGGAGCAGGCCAGTCAGCAATTTTTGTTTGATAACAGTTTTGTAAAATCTAGGGCTTTCCATCAGTTTGCATGGAGGGAAAACATGCACATTTTTGAACAAAGGTGTAGGAATATGAAAGCAGAGCATCCAGAAATGGATGAAGCCTCCATTCAGAATCAAATAAAAGAACAAATGATACAAGAATTCCAAAATATTACCCCTGACGAGGGTAGACAGATGGTGAAAAATGCAAATATTTTATTATTGCCCAATTAGGATATTGTTGATGCTTTAATTTTGAATTCTGTGTCAAATAATTTAGGATTACAGGATCCAAATAAAAAGGAATTCTTAGGGATAGCATTCAGTAATGATCAAGCTGCCCTTGTTATGTGGTCACTAAGAAGAGGATCCAGGACTGCTCCATTACAACCTGATGATTCAGGACTAACAGGGAATATCATTGTGAGGAGGGTCGCTGATACTTCAAATGTACAGGCAGCCTACACGAATGTGGACTATTCTAAATTTTCCTTGGCCACTACAGAGAGAGAAGAAAAGGAAATGACTGATTTGCAGAATAAGTATGAAATAGTGGTGGATGCCTACAATCAAGAGGTAAAAAAGAGAATTGAGCTGGAAAACAGGGTATCTCAATTGGAGAAGATACTTGGGAAAAGAAAGGTGGGAGAATCCAGTACACTTAGAATTGCATACCCTTCACAGTCATTTGTCGGATCAACCCCTATCATTGAAATACCTAACACCCCTGAAAGACCCCAATTCCATACTGCAGAGGACTTTGAAGCAGAAAAAACAAAATTGCATGAGTTGCAGATAGAATTGAGAAATCAATATCAAGAAAAGTTGAAATAGGGTATAATATTTTTGAGGGATAAAATACAATGGTCAAAATTCTTTGATCAGTTGGCCAGAATTGCAGCCCTCATGGATGAGTTGAACAGGGATAAGGATAAGCTGACTCTTCTTGCACAAAAATGGAAGGAGAGAAATAATGATATTACAATCATATGTATATCTGTAGTTCAAATGCCCTATCATCAAGTTGAGAAGATTTTTGATTTATTAAATAAGCTAGAGAATTTTGATGATGAAAGGGATTCTTTACAAAGAAGATTAACACTCTGCTTTTCCCAATCCATCACTGAAAATTTCACTCTTTTTCCTTGTGCTTTACAATCTGTGGATATGCTAAAAGAAAAAGAAAAGTGGAAAAGGGAGATGGATGAATTATTAAATGAAAGAATGATAAACATCATGAGTGAGAGTGGCCACTGGTTCTGGGCTAAGACTAATGAGGAATTAGTAAAAGTACAGTTATTTTATACTGATAAGGGGAAAGAATTTGATGTTTTAGAAGAAAAAGAAAATTCTTTAATAATGATACAAAGAGAATTTCTAAGCTTTGATTGGCCAGATGATGATGCTTTTAATCAATGGAAAAATCAGTTTCTAGAACAAATATTAGAAGATGATGAGGAAGAAGGTGAAAAAGTAACAATCACCCCCGAAGTTAATACTGAGGACGCAAAAACTCCCCAGGCTGAAGTAAATTTACAGGTAACTGAAGACAACACATCACTTTCAAACTTCATGGCTACTTACTCCGAGGATGAAGATTGATTGTAAGATCAGATCATTTTTATTTGTATCTCAACAAATAAGAAGCATAACAGAAAGGGACCCACCAAGAAATGTTTGTTGTAATTAACCTTTCTGTTATTTTGTTCTTGTCTTTAGAAGGACAACTGTCATTTGTTTAGCCTGAAGCTTGTTGCATCTCACACTATTTAAGTGAGATCCCAAGGCTAAAGAAGGGTCCGAATTCTTTTTCTTCTAAGTATTGTGCTTAGTCTAGTTTTTGGTTCAAATTTTGAAGGCAAGTTTGTAATGTGTTTCTCTATCAAAATTTTCTGAAAATACATGAAGATAGAGTGAACTGTGTTTATTTCTGAAGGCTATTCTGAGTTTATTGTAAAAGATGTACCATTTTCAAAGGAAATGAATAAAACTATGAACTGTTCCCATATCGGTTCTTTTTGAATTTTGTCTCCTGCTCAATACTTAGCTACCTTGATGTTGTATGAGTAAAAGCTTGTGAAATTGAATGCAATCTAGTTAGGTTGTATATCTATCTATCATTGCTGTTAATTCGATGGATTAAGTAAAAGCTTTGATGAATGTGATAAGATTCCTTAAGTATTGAAAAGGATTTTGAATGATAAATTCTGATAAGAATTGCTGATACAATTTGTTGTAAGGCAACAAATTAGATCTTAGATTTTGCTATAGACTCTGAAACCCCAATGGATTAGGCATTGATCAAGTTATTTCAGCTGAAAGAGGAGTATCTTACAAATGGTTGTTCAAATACATCATCAAATCAAATTTTACTTTTATTTCCTGTAGATCTTCAAAGTTGGCCAGCACTTGTCTGCATGAAATCTTTTTAGCTTCAGTTAGCCATTGTTGTTGAAAACGTTTGCAGATCTATAGAAGATTTCTTGGCCATATCTGTTTATGGGATGTGTTTTGGCAAGTTAGTAAGAATTATATATATATATATATTTGAGGATTTTGAAATGAGAAACAAAATGAAACTAAGAATAATCCTCATACAGTAGTTTCATATTTGAACCATCCCTGGGTATACCCACCCTGGTTGTGCAGAGCCAAAAGAGTAGAAAACCATTTGTGGTTTTGTTGAAGTTGGGTCCAAATACCTTACATATGCAATTGTTGATAAGAATAGGCTAGTCTTTAGATTGTGTATGTATTGTCATTCTGGTATTAAGCTTTTTGTCGCTTACTAGTTTTAGTACCATTTAAAACACCAACACATCTACCCTCTTATTTGTTCAACATCAACCTTCTATTTTCCTTTTTTGACTTCTATCTTGGGTGCTTCTAATTTTGTTGGGCAATTCCTACTAATATGACCAATTTTCAAGTAACTAAAACATGTGGTTTGGCTCAACCATCTACTATAATTCCCTCTAAAATGTGTCCTTATGCAAATTTTTAGGAATATGTTCATACTCCTGACAATAGTGACAGCTATATCTGGTATTGTAATCCTAGTTTTAGTGATAACCATGGTTTCTTCCTATTGCAGGTTGATTAGGTGTCCACATAGACTTTGATCTACATTCAAATGCTCTATGTCCATACTTTTTGCAGTTGTAGTAGTGACCTTCAAATCTCAGTGTCCTCATAGTCTTGGTTCTACGTTCATGTGCTTGATGTCCTTGCTTTTTACACTTGTGACAAAAGCTTGCATTGGTAGGCTTATCATGTTGATGACTATTCTTGCTCCTTCACACATTAGAAGTATGTCCCTGTTTACCACAGAAATGACAAGTAGGTTTAGTGTTCTTACCTTTGTTACTCCTTTCTTCTGTAGTTTTGGATGATTCTCCTTGTTCAGTGCTAGTGTAACGAAGTCCTGAAGTATCATTACTAGCCCTTGGTGATTTCAGTAGTTGCTCAAAATACTTGATAGCCTCATTGGGTTTGTTGAAGCTTTATGCTATCTACTTCTCTCTTTTCAATTCATTATGCAATTTTTCATTCTACATCTTGAAGGTGGAAATCTCAATGTCCTTCATGTTTAGCTCATGATGAGCATTCATCATCTAGCTTAAGGTGTCTAGCTTCATGTTTGAGATCCTTTCAAACTCAATTATCTTCTCCTCCAATATATTGGTAAGATTTCTCTTGTCATCTTCTATCATGGCCTTGTCTTCAATAGCTCTTTTCTTTTGTTCAGTCACTTCACAAAGCAATGTAGCTTGTGATTCTTGTTCAAGTTTGAGTAATCTAATTTCTTCAGCTTGTGTTCTATTCCATTAGCTCTACTATTGCTGCATCAAATTCCTTGGAATCTCCATTTGAGAACACTTGTGTGCTATCAATCTCCTTGTAGTGTATGTCATTTTCAGCTATGGCTATCTCCTTCCTTCTTTTTAAGGATTTTCTCAATTCTTCTTTGGCTTCTTCCACTTTGTGTAGAGCTAGGTGCACATAAATCACCTGATTGTCTATGATCTTCCCAAGTATAAAGACTTCCATCTTCAGACCTTTTCTCTAATTTTTTAGGCTTCTCCTTGTGAGAACCTTAGCTCTAATACCAATTTTTGGAATGTTCAAAATGGGAAGAGTACTTTTGAGAAGGGGGGGTGAATAAGAAGTATTACACTTTTAACCTTTTTCAACCCTTTAAGCATATAATTGAAAAGTAAACTACATGCATGTAAACATATATAAATGAACATAAAGTAAACACATGTAATAAAACATAACACCAGATTTGGTACCCCAGAAACCCTCCAATAATAAGAAGGTAAAACTAGGGTGGGGATGATACCCACAAAAATTACTGCAGCAATAAATGTTTGACCACTTTTGATGGCCTGCCTTGTTAAAGGATTTATACTATGTTAATAGTGACCTGATTAGAGGATTTACAAACACTTTACATGAAGTGTCACCCTGTTAAAAGATTTACAATAGGCTGTTAAACCCATCTAATACAATAGGATTTTCAATCACCTTCTCCAAAGGTTCTCCTACCTAGCTATTAAGCTAACCTATCGATATAGGATTTTCAAATTCTAATACAATGGCAAGAAAGTATTAGGAATCTTTGACTTGGTTGCATACAATATTCAATTGCTAATTTCAGACACTTGATCAACTCCTTCTAACCTTGATCCTCTAAGATTTGATATATAATCACGTCCCTTGTCCCTTGTGCTATTCTAATCAACTGGATATGAAATTGTTGCTCTGTACCTCTAAGTCTTTTACACTTTCTCACTGAATTTCACTATAGTCTCCCATACACTATTCTCATCCACACATGCAATAGATTTTTGACCTCCTTTTAAAAATTGTGAAGACTCAAGGTTAGGTAAGGATCTATGATCCATATTGAATGTTTTAGTTTCTCGCTCATTCCTTGCATTTTTCTCATTGGTTGCATGCCTTCTCCATTTTTATGATTGGTTGAATGTTGATCACATAGGAAATGTAAAAGATTCATCCTTATCCTTCTTCTCCTTCAAAAGCCTTCTACGTTGGCTCCAAAATCAATTTACATTTGAGTTTGTGAGGGCACAAACTCATATGCTGATTATGTGTTACTCGACACATACTGGACTACTCATGCTTGGCACACACTAGACTACTCGACACCTGTTGGAATTCTGACTCGGCACACACTGTGGCTTAGCATACATGGTGTACTCGGCTTCAATATAAAAGGTGATTAAGTGTGTTGACACTCAAATGTCAAAACCTTCTTATAACCAACAGTTTATAGAGAAGCTAATCAAGAAGTGGACAAAATTTCAAAATGGGCAGCATATTTTTTGTTGGAAGGGACGTCAAGTTTTGAGTGGTGTAGCCGTTGGGAAGAATTGAGAGATAATGACTAAGGGAAGAATAAAGTAAAATTTAAATCATAGGGTAAGTGAGCAAAGGAAACTAACATCAATAAGGACTGTTAGCAAAAAGTGGGCAAGCAGATTTGGGACACAAAATTTGAAGTAAATATATATTTAAAATTCACATGCAAGAGAATAGATAACATACCCACAAAAATTGTGACACAAGATATAACCTAGGAAACCCTCATTGAGGGAAACACCCAACCTCGAAAAGCATCCATCACCATGTATTATTTAGAAAAAACACCATTGCAACACAACCATGGAAACCTTCAAAGCCATAGCTACAACTAAGAAATCCATGTGAACAAGCATGAATCCACACATCCCATGCCATGCTTCCAACCTTCACAAATGCTCCCTTGGCTAACCTGTCAAGCCTTGTCCCACTCGACTCTTTCCCTTTTTGCCTTATGTCTTATCTCATAACAGCTACCCTTGTGGCTTCTTATATAGTAACAAGTCCCACAAAACCACCAAGTCATATTACAGAAACCATGCGCTAAAACCATGTGCTACCTAACCCATTGGCCCCACATTTAACATTGGATATTTAATTGTTTTCCCCAATATTAAATAATTACATGAAACATTATCACAATGTTAGAATACAACTCCTCAAGTATATCCCATAGGAATTTTTACATGTTGAACATCCATCTAGGTACAATATTACATAATAAAATAAAATAATACAATACAACAATATTATGCAATGTATGCAACACCCATTATATCAACAAAGAGATTTTCAATTAATGATCTCATGATGAAAGGATGGACAAATAGCAGAAAATGATAATTTTAAGTGACATCTAGAAGAATTGCAACAAAACAAAATTACTGACATGTTATAAATATAGTAGGTAGAAGTGATGTTTTTAACATGCTGAATAGTAATTTAAAACTGTGGTGAAAGTGACAGGAAGAAAGTGGATAGGATGGAATCTCCTTTACTTTTAAAATGGCAAGACAACATAAAGCTTTGTTTGATCCAGTGCAAAACCAAAGGTTGAAGTTGTGCTAAAGTGCCCAATGCAAGGAGTTGTGGAGGCAATGAAGGAAATGGTGGGGGAATTGTTTCAAAACTGATCCCACCATTGGAAAATAAATGTTAACATAGTGGCAATGGTGATGGCTTGGGGTCTGGAGTTGGCATATCTAGTGGAGGATTTTGAATGGGTAATGAAAATATTGTTCCCTATGAATTTGATAGTAGATATTGATTTTCTACTGGAATGGGCATGGTCAGGTAGGGGTTTGATTATAGTGAATGTTTTGAGAAAATAGAGGAGGGCACAACCCAAGGAAAATTTGGGTTTGTCTAGTGGCCAACGAGGGTAGATAAGGACACTTATAAATCCAAGATTAAAATGACATGGGTGAGGCTGGTGGAGGAAATTGGAAAATTCAAAGAGAGGGAAGAAAGGAAGGTGATGATTTTCCTTATGGCCCATCCAAAGCAGTGGAGAAACATAGGTAATAGGAAGAGTCATCAAGTGGTGAGAGTCAAATTCCCAATATGGGTGGAAGATTGAAGTGAAACAGGGGCAGTGTTAAGCCTTGGAAATTTTGTTTTTTCACAAGAAACACAGTCAAAGACACGGTAATTCACCAATGGATAATGGTTAACAAGGAAACCCTACAACAAAATTTTGAGAATTCAATTTTTGGGAAAGTTTTGGCAAAGGTGTACCAAGGGAAATGATAAAGCTAGAGAATCACTTCATAGAGGATGGAGGTGTGAAATTTTTTTTTGGATAGTCAGAGGTGCCTCTAGGAAAGATGGTGTGAAGCAAACGGGTTGCAGGTGTCAAATGTAATGAAGGAAAGGATAAATGGCATTATGGAAAAAATATCCTTTTTGTATTGTAAAATTAAAAATGTATAATGTAAATGCTAAAGCCAAAAAAGAGGCAACAGTTGTATAGTTGAAGTAGGACTATAGGAAGGAGTATTTTAATAGAAGTGCATAGGAAGGGGAAGGCTAACTAAAAGAGCCTATTTTGTACTTATGTAAAAATCTTTTTATTAATAAAATGAAAAATTATTACCAATCAAAAAAAATTTATAATATTTTTATTATAGTGCCACAAAAAGTATATTATTATTATATAGATATGTAATGATCAAATTAATAACTCTATTAATAATTTTTAGGTTTCTTTTTTATTGGTAAAAGGATGAATCCATATATTATATTGATTATAAAAGAAAGAAATTATAGAGTCTCCATTCAAATAGGCACTAGTAGGAAAGAACAACCACTAAAACCTCTAGTCTTGCTCAAGACAATCGTTCTGTACAATTTAATTAATTAAAAGGGGCATACCCATTCCTATTAGATTGAGATAATTTGTGTATTTCTCTCTTACTTGGAGAAAAAAGTATTATATTATTAAAAACTTAAAAGGGGCATACCCTTGGTTACATAATTTGTAAAGGACATTCCCTTTCTATAAAGAAGTTGATGTTTGTCTTCTCAAAAACTCTTGTTAAGTGTCCCATCTTATTTTGTACCATTGAGGATTTTCTTTTATCCTTTCTTGTATCTGATGCTCTACAAAATCCAAAAACTCCAACCTCATGGAAGAATGTGAGCTTTAGCAATAACAATTCATTGTGGAAGGAATAAATTTATGATGAAGATTAGTCTTATCATCTGTTTTGCTTTTGTTTCTATTATGTGCCTTGTTTCTTAATTTAATTTGTTTTTAGAGTTTATGTCTAAGCTTGGTATTTTTAATCCCTTATTTTATTTTTTTTAATTATTGAACTGTTAATGTTGATAGATTATTTAAAATAATTCTTTCTACCCTATTTTTATTATACAATTCATTGTTTTCTATCTTTTGGATTTTAAGATCGATTGTGTACTTGAGAAGTGTAATGCATATTTAGTTGGTTTCTTGTCTGATTTACATTCATTGATAATTCTAACCTTTAACCAATTTGTATTTCCTATGTTGATGATTCAAAATTTTTGGGGGTACGATTTCTTTGATAGAATGAGGTTAAAGCTTGTGTTTTTAAGGGTCTATTAATTTGATTCCTTTATGGTAGAGTGTCATGATATTAAGCAGACGAAAAGGGTTATTTGAAATCTTCACTTTTCTTAGCTTTTTTTAAGAATTACTCCCTATCTTCATTATTTTTTCTTTGTTGACTAACTAATTTTAAGGTTTCCATTCATTTTCTTGTCTGATCAAGACCTAATCTTCTGATTATTGCAATCACTTGAATAGAGATTTCCAAGAACTCTCTAGAATTTTTCCACATTAACAATTTTGAGGCAATCCTTCTAACTTTTGAGTTGATTCATACTTGAAAATTGATGGTGTCCTTACCATCATTTTAGCAAGGCTTGCTAGTTGTTTTGGTATTACTATCATTTGTGCCTGTTAGCTACAAATATTACTTCATTCTATAATAAAAAATTTATCCACGTGTTTGGTCCTTCCATTGTTGCCTAATATTTCATTTTTCCTTACTTTAATCGAGATCCTCTTCAATCTTGGGGAATGTGAGTTGACAAATAGGATGCATTGGGTGAAGGGGGATTGATCAATCCTTAATAATTGAGCTAATCTAGTATGCTCTTCTTTGGAGATTGTTTTTTTATTTTAAAGTAAGTGTCCTTGACTAGATTATATCTTATCCATGAAGTTTAAAAGCTTATGCTTCATGCCCTCCCTTTTTTAAATTAGGATGTCTTCTCCATCTGCTCCTCTATTACCTAGGTTATCTTCTTTTTTGTTACCTTCTCTAAAAATATGTTGGATTCTTATCTCTTCTAATTTGTGTAAGAGAGTAATGACATTTTATAGTTTGGAATTGATTTTCCCATTAGGGGTTTCATGTTTCCTGATTGCATACAATATTATTTGCAAGTCCCCTTCCATAATTATACCCAAGTTTATGCATAGGTTTAACCCTTCTATCAGTACTTCTAGCTTTGCTATATTATTTGAAGTAAATTTTAATGGTTTAGCTCTCTTTACTAGCCATTCATCTGAGTCTAAATTTATTATGCATCCCAATCCTGCCTTTCCTAGATTTCCTCTTGAGGCTCCAACAAAGTTTGGTTCCCACCAACTTGGGGAGGGGGGTGTTCCCATCTACATTCATGTCTCTTTTTTTTTTTCCTTGGGGTAAATCAGAGGTGGGTTTATCAATTGGGTCCAATTTTTCTACATTTTTGCATCCCATTCAGTGAATGTTCCTTCCGCTTTAATTGAATTTTTAAGGTAATTGGTCATTAATTTAGTGATGCTTGCTTCTACTTTGTTAAGAAATAAGGGGAAGTTGATTTCAGTATTGTTGAAAATTCTCCAATTTCTTTCTTTCCAGATTTCCCATAATAGGATTGAAGGGGAAATGTTACAAAGTTTACTATATATTCTATTCTTTTCAAAATTGGGCCAACTATTTAGAAGTTCTCCTAATTTTCTTGGGCAGGCTAAAGGCCAATTTAGCTTTTGGCATAGCCAGTTCCAACATTTCTCTATAAATGAACATTGGTAGAGCAAATGTCCTATTGTTTCTGAAGCATTTTTGTAGAGTTGGCCTCTTGAGGGTCCTTCATTGCCCATTTTTGTGAATCTATCTGTTGTTAGGATTATGTTTTGAGCTTCTCCCCATAGGAAAATTCCTACTTTTGGGAGACATGCAGAATCTAAACATAAGTTTAGAGGGATAGCATCCCTTTTCCATCTTTGGGAGTTGATTATCATATTGTATCCTTTCCTTACACTATATTGTCCATTTTTAGATGCACCCCATATGAGTTTATCCTTTCTATTTTTGTGGTATGCTTGTCTTTTAGTTAGAAAATTGTAATAGATTTGTTTTTCTTGAAATCAAAGATTGGTTTCTTCTATTTATTTCCACTCCCAAGTTTCTATCCCTTCTATTATTTTCATTTGTTTGTAGTCTGAAATTTGTTTTCCCCATTATGCTATTAGTATTTATTTTTTTTATGTTAGTGGGAAAATTATAGTTATCTGGGGCTAGCTGCCCATCCCATAAGTCTTCCCAAAAAAGAGCTTCCTTTCTTTCTCCTATATCCCATGTTAAGCCATTATTTATGATTGGTCGACATTAAAGCATAAAATTCTATATTTTTTATCCTTTTGGGGAGTTCCTTGTTCGAAAGATTGACAAGGGGTCTTGACTATTGTAATGCTTGTTATAAAGTATGTTTGCCCATTTGCTACCATTTTCTTGGTACATTCTCCAAACTAATTTGGCTCCTAATGCTTCATTTTTCCAACTTAGGTTTATAAAACCTAAACCTCCCAGTTCTTTTGGTTTGCATATGTTGTCCCATTTTATGCTGGTGTGATATATTTGGGATGTCATCTGTTACCATTACTCCTTTTATTTTCCCCTCTACTTTTGCTTTCTTGATGGCTCTAACAAAAGCTTTAGCTATGATAATAAATAACAAGGGTGATATTGGGTCTCCTCAAGTCCGATTCCTCTAGAGATGTTGAAGAAACCTTCTGGGGTTCCATTGAGGAGAAGTGATATTTTAGGGGTGGTGATACATGTAAAGATTAGGTTTACCCATTTTTAGGAGAAGCCAAAGGCTTCCAAAGTCTTGCATAAGAACCTCCAATCAACTTTTGCATAAGCCTTCTGTATATCTAATTTCATTAGCATGTAAGGGTTTTTTGTTGATATGGGCCGAATGGATGACTTCCTCGATTATGATGATTGAATCAAAAATGGATATGCCTAGAACAAATTTTGTTTGTTCTTTTGAGATTAGTTTGAAGAGAACTTGTTTGAGTCTATTTTCTAGAGCTTAGGTTAGTATTTAATATATTGTGTTACAAAGTGTTATAGGCCAAAAATCTCCCAAGTTTTCATGATTTTCTTTTTTCAGAATGAGAGTGAGAAAGGTGTTATTAATTTTTGTTAAGAGTGATCCAACATTTCTACATGCTTTAGTGGTTCTCCATAGATTTGCACCTAGGATTTTCTAGCATTTCTAAAAGAAGAACGCTTAGAAGTCATCGAGGCATGGTGATCTATCTAGGTTCATACTGAATAGTGCTAATTTGATTTTCTTCTAACGAGAAGGGTTTGTTAAGAATTTTGTTATCTTATGGTGTTATTAACTTTGGGATGGCTTTATCCATTATTTTTTGGTCTTCCAAGTTTGACTTGTCAAAGTTATTAAGTATATTTTTATAGTAGTTGATGAATATTTCTACTATTTCTTTTGGATCCTCTATTAGATGTCCTTTGTCATTTTTAACTTTTGTTATTCTATTTACATTTATATTTTTGATGGTGTTTTTGTGAAAGAATGTAGTATTTTGATCTCCTTCTGTCAGCCATGTTTCTCTAGATTTTTGCTGCCAATATATTTCTTCTTTGGCTAGGATGATTTCCTATTTTGCCAAGAGTTATTTTTATTTTGTATAGCTATCATTATTCATTATTATTTCTCCATTTAGTTATTTTAATTTTTCTTCATTTTCTAGTTTCTCTTTGAATCTATTGTTGAAATGATTTTTGTTCCATTTTAGAATGTTTTCTTTAAGCATTTCTAATATAGATACAAACCAAAACACTTTTTATTCTTTGAAATTGCTTTCTTTCCACCACTTTTATATATTGATCATGAAGTCTTCATCTAGAAACCACATTTTTTCCCATTTGAATGGATTCTTGGTAGGTTTGTTTGCTTCGTCAAATTGTTACGTGACTGGAAAGTGATCAGGCCTACAAATGGAGGATTGTGGAGTGCGTTGCTGAATTGAAGGAGCTGAGATCTCCTTTAAATATGAATCTATCAAGTCTTTACACTATATGAAAAAAATCCTTTCCTTCTCTTTTTCCATGAAAATTTTCCATTATTTAGTGGGATGTCTACCAAATCATTCTTGTTGAACCATTCTCTTAATTTCATAATAACTTGCGAGATAACTTGAGAGCCCCCATATTTTTCATCTAGATTACAAATTGCATTGAAGTCTCCCCCTCTAAAAAAAAATTCACAGATGTTTTGTTTGAGATGTGTGCTTATTTCCCACCACAACTACTTCTTTTATGTTGTTGAGATTGGTCCATAAACATTGATGAGGTTTAGTTGGAGATTACGCTTGAAGTCTTTATTTTCCATCCCATCCAATTCTTGTTTGAGATTTTCTTTATGAAATATATTTTCATAGGGTTCCAAATTACTCCAATTCCCCTCAAAGCTACATTTAGCTCTACAAATTCCAATTTCCAGATCCCTAGTCTTTTTCCCAGTTTGTCTCCTTCTTTGTTTAGTTTTGTTTCTGATGTAATACTAGGTAGAGCTCCTTCCAAATCCTTACCTTTCCAATGACTTACTTAGGCTTGATACTAGACTATTAGGGTTCCCTTGATACCCTACTCCCTAGAGGATCTCCATCCTATTCTCTAGCCACTACCCACCTAGTTACACTAATAACTATGGTTCTTTCTTTATCCAAATACCTTTTCACAACTCACTTACCGACCTTATTCCTATGGCTTTCTAACCAATTTCCTCAACCATGTAGAGTGAGAGCTCTCCTAGGTAGTGTTGGAGATCCCTTGAACTTATGGACAAGAATCTCACCATATTTTACTAAGTTCTTTGCTCCCAAGCCAAAATTGCCATAAACAAGGCTACTAGAATTAACCCTCCAACTTTGGATTTTGGGTTTTAGTTCTAAATTTCTCCAAAGGAGGTGGAAATTTTTTTTTATATTCAAATACCCTTTTGGAAAATCTTAAACATTTTGTGGGTCTCAGATCTCCGAGGTGTCCGTACACTATAAAGCAACTTTTTAGCCTATTTTTAAGGGTTTCATACCAATGTTGACTAGTCTAGTTAGGGTATGCTCTTTCCCTCTTAAAATCTTATCATCGAATATTTTTCCTTAGTATATTTTGACCTTTCTCAAACCTTCTCATTCTTCATCACTTGGTTTGAAGTATCAAGCACTTTCAAACCCCAAAGACTCTCTTTCTAATCCATGATTTCCTAACCAAGTACAGTAGACATTCCTAGGGCATCACCTTAAAATTGCTTTCCATGCTTTCCAGGGCCCCAAAACTTATATACAATATGTACATAGGCTTTACCCCCATGTCCCCTAGAACCATGAAGAACTCATGATAGGAATTCATGGGCGAGTCATTATTGCTCAAATGGCCAAAACTGAAACAACACACAACCTACTTAGAAAAGAATTTCAAAACCTAATTAGATGAACACTTACAACCTATTAAATTAAATATAAAATTACTATACAAATATAAGCACCAAAAATCCAACACCAGATTGGATTGCTCAATCCATTTGTTCGTACAGGTAACTCAAATGCTACAAACTATCTTAGTTTCAACTAGAAAAAGTGTGCATTCAGTTGCTCAAACTTGCTTAATACAATATCCCACCCTTTGGATGTGCTTGGTTGACAATTTTATAGGTTCCCAAAGAGGTTATAAGTGGTTGACATAACCACCAAGTTCTTCCTTGCACTTTGCAACTTTTATGCCAAAAAGTTGTCAAGCAACTTTTCAAAAAGTTGCACAATCTTGAGAAATTTTTGCATCCTTGAGAAACTTTTCTCTCCTTCATTTGGGAACCTCCTAACCTATCTATATTGAACCAAAAATGATTCATAAACATGATTTTTCCCCTAAGACATCAATGTGCATGGTTTAGGCCATTTTTTCCTACTTGACAACTTTTCCCAATTGTCGCCCAACTTGACATATTTTGACATCTATTCACTTCCTACTTCCTAAATGACATGCTAGAAGTCCTCATCCATACAAGAGGATGAAATCACATCATAGAGGACATGGTGGTTTAAGACCACATCTTCTCCAAACTTCTTAAGGTCCTAGGCCTATGCCCCTTAGCACAAGTCATACTCATAAACACACAACAAAAAGAGGTTAGTCCATCCTTGGATTGAGGAGGCTTGGATTAATGCCCAACCTTTCAAATTTTGTCTCTCTAACCCAAGTAGCATCAACATCACCTTTTCCCAACCATTGGATAAGATGTTCCAAGTAGGTCTTGGTTCTAGCTAGTTTGCTTGTAGACTCTGGAATTTGATATTTTGGCTACTTTTAGAGGGGAAGGACGACTGAGCTGAAGGTATGTTACATCCTATGTAACCTCTTGGATACTCTAATTAGCATATGGAATAGGACCTTTATAGGCAACTAAATCTATAATATTGAAAATTGGTGACATCTTAGGTTTGTAGGAAGCTCAACCTTATATGCATTTGCCCCATATTTGGCAAGTATTATGCAAGGACCTAACTTTCTCATTTGGAGCTGCTATGGTATCCCTTTAGGAAATCTTTTTTTGTTCAAATGTACCATCACAAGATCCCTAATTTGAAACTATAATTTCCTCCTTAAGGCATCCACCTTCTATTTCAATCTGTCAACATTTTATGTCAATGTCTTCTTTACATTGTCATGGACATCGCTCATTGATTGTGCAAAGTCCTCAACATAGCTATGACTCAAACTCCCATCGTTCAAGGTTCTCAATTCTAAAAATCCTATACGATGCAACCCATAAACCACTTCAGAGTGACTCCTACCTATTGATCTACTCACCATATTATTATAAGAATATTTAGCTTACCCAATGAGTTGATCCCAAGTCTACCCATACTCCTTTGTAAGGCACCTTAGTAGGTTGCTCAGAATCCTATTTGTAACCTCTATTTGACCATCGGTCTATGGATGATAGGTAGATCCAAAAGACAAGTTAGTTCCAAGTCTTCTCCATAGAGCTTTCGAAAAGTTGCTCGTGAAGTTGGTGTCCTTACTTAAAACAATACTCATAGGTAGCCCATTAATCCTAACTACCTCTTTGAAAAAGAATTAGCAATCTAACAAGCATCATGGATAGTCTTGCAAGGCAAAAAGTGAGCTATCTTACTAAATCCATCCATAATCACATAGATACTATCATATCCCTGCCTTGTTTTGGGTAGACCAACTGCAAATTCCATACTTATGCATTCCCATGTTCTGGCAGGGATTGGAAGTGATTGGTAAAGACCAACGTTTGAATATGTCCCTTGGATTTTTGGCACACTATGCAACTCTCAACATATTGTTTAATGTCCTCAGACATCCTAGGCCAAAAATCAAACCTAGTGACTAACTCTTGAGTCTTAATGACTCCAAAATTACCATTAAGGGCCCCATTATGCTTATCTTAGATCAAATGCTCTCTCATTGATTCTCTAGGAACACAAATTTGACTACCCTTAAACAATAAATCATTCTACAATTTATAATTAGAAAACTCACCATGAAAGTTGTTCTTAAACTCCTTCCATACCTTGCAAATTTGAGAAAAAACATCATCATTAGCTTATGTATCTTTGAAACTATTTATAACAATGCTTTGAAGTCAAATTTCTTAGACTGTGAGGAGTCTTCTACTCAAAGCATCAACTACTTTATTATGCACTCCCTTCTTGTGCTTGACTGTAAATGTGTAGGCTTGCAAATATTCTACCCATTTCATAAGTTTTTTGCTTAGTTTGTCTTGAGAGCTAAGGAAGTTGAGGGCTTGGTTGTCTAAATACACCACAAAATCCTTTGGGAGAAAATAGTGTCTCCACTTCTTGAGAGCCTAGACTAGAGCATACAACTCTAGGTCATAAGATGAGTACTTTCTCTTGGCATCATTGATTTTTTCACTATGAAAGGCCATTGGTCTCCCTTCTTGGCTTAGGACAGATCCAATGGCTACATTGCTAGCATCACATTCCACTTGGAAGAGTTTGTTAAAAATAGGAAGTACTAGTGTAGGCAGCTCTACTATTTTCTTCTTGAGTGTTTTCAAGCCTTGGTCTACTTGAGGGGTCCAAAAGAATTTTTTCTTCATTCCTCCCTAGATTGTGTCCAATATAGGAGCACATATGACACTGAAATTTCTAATAAATTTCCTATAATATTAAGCTAATCCATGGAAACTTCTCACATCTGATGCAGTCTTAGGAGTAGGCCAAATTAGAATGGCATCTACCTTCTCTTGGTCCATTTTTAGGTTACCTTGAGATAGAATAAAGCCAAGATACACTAACTCCTGCTTTGAAGTCACACTTCTCCAAATTGATCATTGAATTTTCATCATGCAATTTCTTAAAAACAATGTGCAGATGCCTAATTTATTCCTCTTTAGTTTTGCTAAAAGTTAACATGTCATGTAAATAAACAACAACAAGCTTATCGATGTAATATGCTAACACCTCGTTCAGCAACCTCATAAATGTAGATGGAGCATTGCATAAACCAAATGGCATCACAAGCCATTCATACAAATCTTCATTAATTTTGAAGGTTATTCCATTCATCCCTTTCATTTTATCCTAATTTGATGATAGCTATAGCCACTTTTCAAGTCTATCTTGGTGAAATACTTGGCTTCCCCTAAACAATCCATTAGGTCTTAAATTATAGGTATTGGGAACCTATACCTAATGGTGATCCTATTTATGGCTCTAGAATCTGTAGAAAGCCTCCAAGTTCACCCCTTCTTGGGTGCTAAAATAGTAAGGACTGCACATGGGCTAATTCTCTTTCTAATTAAGCCTTGGTTTAGGATCTCTTGGATTTTTTTGGCAATTTCCTCAAGTTTTTGTGGGGTCACCTTGTAGGCATCTTTATTAGGTAGGGTAGCTCCTAGGATAAAGTCTACTTGGTGGATAACAAGTTTTTTTGTAGGCAAGGTGGTAGGTTTTCCATCACTTACAATGGCCTTATATTCCTCAAGTAATTCTTGCACTTCATTTGGTATCTTTGTTTTCTTGGCAGCAATCTCATCTTTAAGTTTTAAAACTAATGCAAACCCAACTCCATCTCCGTCATCTAGAGTTTACAAGAATTCCTTATCACCAACCATCAGTACACTTTGTCCTGAGGTCTTCAACTCTCCGTCTTCTAGCTAGGATTGGATCTTGAAAGTTACTCCATTCTTCTTGAATGAATAGGAATTTTTTGTCCCATTATGTATAGCCTAATTATCAAATTTCCATGGCATGCCAAGTAGAGGGTGACATGAATCCATGAGAAGAATGTCATGTAGTACTCTATCCTTGTACCTTCCTATAGTGAACTCCATCCATGCTCATTCCCCAACAAGTATATGTTGACCTTTACTGAGCCACATGACCTTGTATGGATTAGCACGATGGATTCTTTTTAACTTCAACTCGTTGACTACCTCTTCACTGATTATATTATTAGTTGAGGTTGCATCAATGATAACCCTATATACTTTTCCCATGATCTTATATTTGATCAAAAAGAGTTCTCTCCTCTGACTTGGTTTTTCTTTAATTGGATCTTTAATCAATGTTCTCCTTATCATCAGATTCTCCCCTTCCTTTGATTCTAGGGGTACCTCAGAGTGGTTTTTGTTGCTGCTAGATTCCTCTTGTACATAATTCACTTGACCCTTTTTGTGTTTCCTTGGGAAGTTAATCATTTTTTAGGTCACCTATATGTAGGATTTCTTAGTTGATGACAATGATAACATTTCATGGTAGCAAAGTAAGAGCCTCTTCCTTGGTTTTTGATCTTTCCTCTCCAACTTGTGTTAGAGCCTCTGCCCCTACTGAAACCTCCTCTTCCTGAACTTCCTTCTTTTTTTTTAGTTATCATATTGTCTCCTTGTGATATATAGTTTGATCCTCTTCCTCCATAGCTTCTACCTCTTCCATCTCTACCCTTACCTCTTCCTCTAAAGTTTGATTTTTCCTTCTTTTTATTCTTCTCTTCCACTTTCAAAGAAAGCTGGAAGCATTTATGGACTATTGTGGGAGTCCATAAATTGATCTCTTCTTGAATGCTCCACTTAAAACCCCCTAGATACCTAGCCACCTTAATGGACCCATTTTCTTACACTCTTGACCTTAAACATAATTTTTGGAACTCTTCAATGTGAGTTGTTATATCCATATCTTTCTGATTCAAACTTTGTCTCTTCTTGTGTAGTTGAACCTCATAGTCTTCTAGTAGATATTTCTCTTTCATTATTGTTACCATGGAAATCCAATTTGCAATGGGATTCTTTTCCACTTTTTTCCTCTCTTCTTGGAGGTACTTCCACCATGTTAGGGTTGATCCCCTCAGCCTAGATTTGGCTACTTTAACTTTTTGTGCTTCACTCACCCCTTCACATCCAAAGTCATTCTCCATTCCTTCCACCCATTCCATCACCAATTTAGGGTACATCTTCCTACTAAATAGAGGAACTCCTAGGGCCTTTCCACCTAAGGCTTTGATGGATTTTAGGAGTGGTTCTTCATTCATAGGAGGTTCAAGTTCAGGGATAAGATCTTCTTCATCAACCTTCTCTTTACCCTTACTACTACTTTCACCTTCTTGATCCTTTTTCTTAGCTACCTCATCAACTTCTTCCAACTTGGTCTTCATTTCTTCCAAAGATTCCACAAGGATTCTGCTCTTCTCCTTTTTCTCACCCATCTCCTTGGCCAATTTTGAATTGGTCACCATATTAGATTCTCCAATTGACTCTGTAGGTTGAAACATCTACCCATAAACCCCAATCTTCTTTCTCTGATACCACTCTAATATAATACTAGTTAGAGTTACTTTCAAATCCTTACTGTTGAGACAAAATCTTGCACCCTTGCTTGAGGTATCACCCTCAAGCAACCTTGTGTAACATGGAAAAAATCTCCAAGCTGTGGGACTTGAATAGTGAGATTGAGTCTTCAGAGAAGGTCAACTTCCTTAAAATTAGGATCACCTAACTACTGCTTGAGAGGAAAAGGGAGAAGGAGATGTAGGAAAGAAAATTGCTGAAAGGGAAAGGGGGGTGATGCACCTAATTGAAACAGTTGCAACTCTACCCTTATACGCATAACACATCAATGGAAAGCCCAAATGCATAACACTTGACTCTATTTTACTTCCAAAGAATCACATGTAGGTTTGGACTTGATCAAATGCTAAAAGGAAAGATATCTATGTAGTACAAAAATCATCAATAGTTTGTGCACAACATACAATCTTTAGAAACTAGGAAAGAAACATTCAAAACTAGACAAGATATATGCACAAATAGTGAATGATAGGAAGAGGTAAATAAGAGATATATTTCATTAATGGAAGGTAAGGAATACAGTTGTAGAGCACAAGGCTACTGCAAGAAGACATAACAGAATAGAGAAGAACCTCTAAAACATATTTGCAACTGCCTTTTATAGAGTTCAGGCATAACTTTGATGTTACATTAAGTTCAAACCCCAACTAGGTGGAGTTGTGATTTTAGAGGAGAGGAATAACTGAGAATCAGAAAGGAAATCTGATTAGATGTGTGTATCCATGCATAAAATTTAATATTGCATGCAAATCGAGCCTTTAAGAGACATAAACGATGGCCATAACTACTCTAGCTAGTAGATGTATAACCATGGTAGTGGTAGGAGGAAATCTACATTTATCAAGTATGGAGAACACCAAAAATTGATTGTAGATGATCAAAAGGATCTATTTTCCATTAATGAGCTACTTGATTTTGTGTTTGCTATAGCACTACGTCAGCCATGTCATCATTCAATAGTTAACTCTTCCACACAACCTCATATCCTTTGAATATTTTGCCACCTTACACAACTTTCTAAATGTTCATGTTGACCCTATGCCTATGCCTTCAATTATTCATTGCTTCATAGCTCTTTTTCTTCATTAACTACATGACCATTAAAAATTGCAACCTCTTCATACTATGTCCTATCACTACTTCATAACTTGAAATCACTTTGGCACACTAACAGTGGCAACCTTGTGATGACCATCAACTAATTACTTTGCACCCTCACAACTACTAAGACTTAACATTCCTTTAACCATGTGATGCTAAGAATCCCATATCTTTAATGGTGTCACCCCATCTGAACTGCTAGACACAAGGTCCCTTACAATCATGTGATGCTATGAACACTATTATGATTGACTACTATCAATGCGTTATGGCTTCACAACTAAAAACTGTAACTATGAGTGAACCCTTGCAAAGCTGCACCTAGCCTCTAACTATCCATTTTGATTTCATTTTGTTCTCTCATGACTTAAACTCTTAACTCATATCTTGACCTTGCGAACGTACAACAAAGGAAATCACCTCTTTGCTACCCAAACCTCAGGTTAACTTGAACTACATACGACAATGTGAAAACTATTTTGTCTTTAACCTTTTCCTTTCTTTGTTGGTTGTCTTGCAACCTTAACTATTCACCTCAGCTTTAACCCCATGAATGTGTGATAATGGGCTTTTGCAACTTCACTACCTAGACTAGGGTTTAGCATTAACTCCTTGTGACACTATGACTACCCTTAATTCATTGTCATGATCACCACTCACACCTTCACAAATTAAAATTTTACAACAATTTAGATGCTTTTAATGGTGCAAGGACCATTTCCTTAACTCTCAAATGTCCCTTGCAACTTTGTGACTTAAATTCTTTGCTCCTAGCCTAATCGTGTGATGTCATGATAACTAACCAAAGCTAATTGTTTCCTCTTAATCACAACCTCACAACCTAAAATCTTAAGCCATCCTTTAACCCCATGAAGTTGTGAATAAGCCATTTTGCATCATTGCCACCTTAAATTTGGGTAGCCCTTAACCATGTGCAATGGAGCGATGATTGAATCTGGACTTAATTTGTTTGACTTTCACACTATTGCAACTTGAAACACTAAAGCTTATCAATGGAGTAATAGCTATTTAAACCTATCTACATTTATCAAAAATACACTCCTTCAAAACTAATTATATTAACCTACCTCATGACCCTACGATGATGTGATGAAGGATTTCTTATGAATTGGGATCCACTGAGACACGTGTCCACATGTCGCCTCCTCACAACTTGAAACTAGAGTTTAGCATTTAACCTTACAAAGATGCGAACAAAGCATTTCATAGCTTCACAACCTTAACTTTGGGTTAACCTAGACTACGTGCAAAGGTACAAAAACTATTAAACTTGACTACTACTCTCCATCACAACATCACAACTTAAGATTTCGTATTGCATAATGGATCTATGATCATGTGATCCATAGCTTTTGCTTCTTCGCAACCTACACTTGAATTTTATCCCTAATAGCTATAAAGTTGTGTTGACCTTGAACCTAACTATTTTGCATCCTTGCAACCCATCTGACAATTATATCTTAAACCAAAGTGATAGGGTGATGAAGGGATTCGTGTCATCACAACTTGAAACTCATAAGATATGACATACAATATGAAAAAGATTAAGGGACCTAGGGATATAAAAGAAAGAACATATAACCAAGATTTTTATGTACCCCTTTTATGTTTGCATGGAAATCATGAATAATTCAAAGAATGTAGGGCATGGTCATCACCCTAGGTGTTTAATGAGGATGATGACATTGGAACATAAAAGGGGGTGCTAAAATGGCTAACATTTACCTTTCCAAGGACTTACTGAGGCTTGATACTATCCTATTAGGGTTCCCTTGATAACCTAATCCCTAGAGGACCTCCATCCTATCCACTATCCACTACCCACCTAGTTACACCAATAGCTATGGTTCTTTCTTTATCCAAATACCTTTTCACAACTCACTTACAGACCTTATTCCTGTGGATTTCTAACTAATTTTTTCAACCATGTAGAGTGAGAGCTCTCCTAGGTAGTGTTAGACATCCCTTGAACTTCTAGACAACAATCTCATTGGATTTCACTAAATTATTTGCTCCCAAGCCATAACTGCCACAAGCAAGGCTACTGGAATTAGCCCTCCAACTTGGGTTTTTGGTTTTTAGTTCTAAATTTGTCCAAAGGAGGTAGAAAAAAACTTTATATTCAAATACCCTTTTAGAAAATCTTAAATATTTTGTGGGTCTCCAATCTCCAAGGTGTTTGTACATCAGAAAGAAAGCTTTTAGCTTATTTTAAGGGTTTCATACCAATGCTGACTGGTCTGGTTAGAGTATCCTCTTTTCCCCTTCAAAACTTATCATAGAATCTTTTACTTGGTAGACATTGACCTTTCTCAAACCTCCTCATTCTGAATCACTTGGTTTGAAGTATCAAACACTTCAAACCCTGAAAACACTCTTTCTAATCTATGATTTCCTAACCAAGTACAATAGACTTGCCTAGGGCATCACCTTAAAATTGCTTGCCATGCTTTCCAAGGCCCAAAAAATTATACACAATATGTACATTACTCTACTCCCATGTCCCCTAAAACCATGAAGAACTCATGACAAGAATTCATGGGAGAGCCATTATTGCTCAAGTGGCCAAAACTAAAACAACACACAACCTACTTAGAAAAGAATTTCAAAACCTAATTAGATGAATATTTACAACCTATCAACTTGAATAGAAAATTATTGTACAAAAATAAGCACCACAAATCCAACATCAAATTGGATTGCTCAATCCATTTTTCTATATAGGCAAGTCAAATGCTACAAACTATCTTAATTTCAACTAGAAAAAATGTCCATTCACTTTCTCAAACTTGCTTAATACAATCCCCCACCCTTGGGATGTGCTTAGTTGATGATTTTATAGGTTCCCAAAGAGATTGCAAGTGGTTGACATAGCCACCAAATTCTTCATTGTGCTTTACAACTTTTTGGCCAAAAAGTTGTAAAGCAACTTTTCAAAAAGTTGCACAATCTTGACAACTTTTGACATCCTTGAGTAATTTTGCTCTCCTTCATTTGGGAACCTCCTGAACTATCTAGATTGAACCAAAAATAATGTATGAATATGATTTTTCCCCTAAGACATCAATATGCATGGTTTAGGCCATTTTTGTCTACTTGACAACTTTTCCCAATTTTTGCCCAACTTGACATCTTTTGACATCTATTCACTTCATATTTCCCAAATGACATGCTAGGAGTCCTCATCCATATAAGAGAGTGAAATCACATCATAGAGGATAGGGTGGTTTAAAAATATACCTTCTTCAAAATTCTTAGGGTCCTAGGCCTATGCCCCTTAGTGCAAGTCATACTCATAAACACACACCAAAAACATCTACCTAGTAACTTCTACAACCCAAAATGATGACCTCAAAAAGGTCCAAACTCACCGAAACCCTTGACTTGGATAGAGTTAGTACAAGCCCAAAAACTAAACCAACTATGAAACCAAAAATGAAAACTTGGACTAGGTGCTCCTACACAAGTTTCTTGGATGAGAGTTAATTCTGAGTCAAAGAGGGTCAAATTGTGCTTAATTAAGAGCTTCTTGATAGGGGTGTTTAGACACCCAGCATTCCATGTGGTGATCTTCATTGTTCTATGGGAAGGATCCTCCCCTTCCCTACATTCAGAATGTTGCTTAATTTCCTTTGGTTTTCTTCTCTTCTTGAGTTAGCTCTTAATTCAGCCAGGGATTTTCTTTCTCTTTTTTTCTACTTCTTGCCACATATAGGAGTAGTTAACCCATCTTGGTTCGCTATAATTCCTAGTTTGTTACTCAATTTTTTTTTCTATATATAGGGGTTAGATGTCGATGCATTGTTTCCTATTGCTTCTTCTTCTTCTCTTAGTTTTCGTTATATATATTCCCCTATGTCTTCCTCAGTTTCTTTTATTTTTTTGTCCTCTGGGTTATGGGTCATTTCTACTTTAGATATTGTCTCCCCACTTTGGTGCTCTATAAAATCTATTATTCAAACTCTTCTTAGTATTGAATATCCTTTTTTGTATTTCTCCTTTGACTAGTTGTTTCTATTAGAGTAATAAAGTGTTTACAGATTAATTAAATTGTATTGATTTAATGATTAAGTCACTTATTATCTCTTGTTTACTTAAGCAAAACTTTGGGCATATAATAATTAATTATTTTATTAATTATAATCATGCAACCTAGGTTTTACCTCTTACAGTTTTGATCTCCTTTTATAAGGATTGGTCTGTTGGTAATTTATTCATTCACTTTTGATAATAGTAATTTCTCTTTTTGCTAATTAGGAATGTCTCATATGTGGATCTGGGAATTCCAAGCTCCATAGATTTTTTCTTGTCTCTTTTGGTGATAGGTTTTTGCATGCAAGTGATTCTTGGGAGGTTTGGGGTTGATTTTTCATCAACTTCAACATGGAATAAGAGCTCTAAATCTTCATACCCTTGTTCTATTTATGAGAGTTTTGGTTTGGCTTTCAGATCTGTGTTTTTCCTTTGAGAGGGTTTCATTTTTTAGAGTATTTTTGTATTGGATCTGGGGGGTCACCTTTTTTGGTGCACATTGAGCCCAAACGGACCTCACTATTGAGCTCAGAGCACCCAAAAACCCCTATTTTCATATTAAATTTGTCCAATTTGGACACAGTTCGAATATGAGAGAAAAAATTAATGCTCTTGGATTGGGCATGTTTCCCAAGGTGACACTTTTGTGATTTTTGAGAATATTTTGCTTGAAATTGAAGTTTTTTAGCACAAAAATTGAGGTTTTTTCTTGAGATTTAGCACAGAAATCTAGATTTCCTGGTGTAAAAATTGAGCAAAAATTGAGATTTTTTGTTACACAAATTGATATTTTGCATGCAAATCAAGATTCCTTGTTACAATAATCAAGATTTTTTTGCACAAAAATCTAGGTATTTTTGTATGAAAATTGGAGAATGTTGGTACAAAAACTGAGGAATTCTAGCACAAATCCTGAGGCAATGATTTTTTTTTGTCATTCTAGTGCTTTTTTGACCTACTTTTGGTTTTTTAGCAGTAACTTTCTCATCTAGACTCCATTTTTCACAAATAAGATATCGTCAGAAAGCTTATTCTAAGCCCATCATGTTGTTGTAGTTTATTTGGACTTTTGATGTTAACTAGTTTCTAGTTTATGCAGTCAAACTTGTAGGTTCTATTTTTTACTCCAAGAGACATATCTTAAGACATTCTATTTTCCAGATTCTACTCCAAGCACATCCCATTCAATTTTTTTCTTTTTTGCATTTTTGTGGATATCTTGGTTGTTTTAGGTCCAAAGATCAATTTTGTTGCTTCAAATGATTTTTCATGGGTTGTACTATCTCTTGTATCAGCCTTATGTCTCTTTTGATCTTTTTTGGCATCCTTTTGTAGTACTTTTGTTAACACACTGAGATAAAGTGAAACTCTGTCACATTTCAGGATTTCACACATCTTTATGTTTTATTATACTCGCACTACATTATAAAGTGCCTTGGGGGGTTTCATGTTGGCCATATTTTACATCTTTCTTTGTCAAGTGGTTGTTCTTTCCATGGCATTAGCCTCATGATGTGTCGATGACACATTCCATTATAGGTGTTTGTACTTCTTTTGCACTCTAGATGTTCTTGGTTCTTTCTACAAGAGATATTGCATTTAGTTCCAGTGTTCATGTCTTACCTCTCAACATTATAGGGGGCTTATGTTGGTTCTATTTCTTTCTTAGTTCGATGGAGTGAGCTATGTATTCAGTATTTGATCCTATGTACTAGTTGATTGCAGTGATTGGATACCTATGCATTTTGATAAGATGGATCATTTACCATATAGATATTCTTTCATTCCTATTCTTGGAGGCCATGAAGATACCTTCCATCTTTGATTGATCAACTCTTTAGACTTAGACTTCTCTACCTTGTCATGTTCTATATAGTGGAGGTTCTTCATATTAACAGTTTGACAGTGTTTGTAACTTCATGCTTTTGTGGTGTTCTTCATGATCATCTTTTGCTCCTATCTTCTAGGACAATCCCTAATTTGGAGGCTTCTTGACTCCTTCACTAGTTCTTTCAACTTTATTTCCATCCCCTTTTGGAGTAGGGTTTTTCCCATGTGGTTTTCTCTATTTCTCCTCTTTTCATAGGTTTGGTTGTGCATGGGTACCTCATCAAGCCTTGTTGTTGGGACCCAATTCTTCTTTCAGTAGTAGTTTCTAGATTTTTAGCTACTCCCTAAGTTTATCTTAAGGGGGGTGTTAGAGTAATAAAGTATTTTCTTATTAATTAAATCACATTGATTTAATTATTAAGTCACTTATTTTCTCTAGTTTACTTAAGCCAAACTTTGGGCATATAATAATTAATTATTTTATTAATTATTATCATGCAACCTAGGTTTTATCTATTAGGGTTTTGATCTCCTTTTATAAGGATTGATATCTTTGTAATTCATTTATTCACTTTTGATAAAATAAAATTCTCTTTTTGATCATCAAGAATCTCTCATCTATGGATCTAGGAATTCCAGCCTCCATAGTTTTTTGCTTCTCTCTTTTTTTGATAGGCATTTGCATGTAAGAAATTCTTGGGATTTTTGGGGTTGATCTTTCATCAACTTCAATAGTTTCTTTCTCTAGATCATCCATTAGCGAGTCCACTTCTATTGGTATTGTATTCTTTTGAGTCTATCTTTTCTTATTTCCTCACTTTCCTCAAGTGGATCTTTCCCATTCTCAGGAGTTTGCCAAAATTTATATCATGATCATTTGTTATTTTTTGCCTTTTTCCTAATGGTGATATTTTCCCATTTCTATGATATTGTCAAGGGGATGATACTAGCCTGGTGTTGATTTCTAATTCTGCTATTCCTTCTATGTGTTTCTCACTTATTCCTCAAGGCGTTTCTAGATGAGTATGTTCATTGGCTACGTTTTCTTCTTCCAAACTTTTTTGTTCTTTATTGGGATATTGTACTCTCATTCTATTTTCATTTGGCTACTTTTGTGATTCCCTAATCACTTCTTTTTATGCATGGGTCTCTCTTTTTTCCTTAATGAATCAGTTGGGAGTCTGTTTATTATTCTCTTCACCAGATTTCTCTAAAACATCTAAATTCTTGTCTAGACTATGCCTTCTTGATTCTATTTGATTCCAAGTTGTATGAATCTCCACTGGTTCATCCCGTGGATCTTCAGCTATATCTCAAGTTAACTCTTGTAAGTTTTTGTTATCCTCCTTCTTTTGTATCCTTGGTGAGCTTCCTTTTTTGCTTCCATTTCCTTTGTTCTTCTCCACTTCCTTTTCACTTATACATAGTTTCTTTTGACCATTCGGGGCCTAGTGTTCCAAGTGTTTTTGACCCCATACCGCCCATTGGTCACTAATATCTATCTAGGTTAGCAGTAATTCATGCATGATTCTATTATGTTATTTTGTGCTAATGGTGATGTCTTCAAAAGTTGATGAGTCCTTATAACATTTCTTACATTGTCAATGGATTTGGGTTTTTTCCTACATATTGTTGCTTCCTATTATGTTAATACTTCTCTCTTATATGTGTCATGTTGTTGTTGGTTTTCCCTTGTTTTGGGTGTTATTGTATTGCTTTTTGATTTCTTTTTCCCCTTGATCCTCCTCCTTTCCTTTTGACTTACTTAAAATTGGTATCGTGTTCTCTTTCACTTCCTCTATGATCATTGATTTCACCTGATGCACCTTATTTGCATTTTTTTTTATAGTTCTTCATCATTTCTTTGAGATTCGTGGTTTTATTGATGTGGTTTAGTATTTTTCTATATTCTGCATTGATTATTTCCTTTACTTTCCTTTCATATTATTTGAAAGAAGATTATATATTAATCTATTTGTAATGACTTTCCTTTTTTCAGACTTGACTTATCTCTTTTCTAGGTTTAGAAGGAACTTGTTGTTATTAGATGATCAGTCAATACCAATTAAATCTCCTAGACTACTCCCATTCTTTTTAAAAATTGAATTTGATTTAATTCTATGGGAAGGGTCTTGCAGATTAGCCAAACTGCCATTTTGTGTTTTTCCATCGTTAAGGCATTGAAGTTAGGCTCCCAATGAGTGAGTTTAATGGTAGGTCCTTTATATAAGTAATGAGCTATTCAAAGAAGATTGTTCCTAATGCAAGTATGATAGCAAGGAACATAAATCAATCGAGTTTTATAGATGAATATACTTAACTTGGTTATTGTTTGTGTAAATAGGTATTTACTATTTACAGTTTACTTAAGTTTACCTAGGTCAAGGGATTGTTTTATTATTTTCTTAGGTTGAAACTTAGGAGTTTGTGTACTTTAATGGGTTGTCATGTTGACAACACAGAAGTATGCAACTCTAATTCAACACATGGTGTCTACAACATTGGAGTTTGCACAATTAACTGAGTTCTCATGTAGACAACATAGTTATTTGCACTCCTAATTAATCACATGGTGTCTACAACATTATTTTTCATGCTACACCTTTGTAGGCTTATCCTCTCATCATCACACTTACTCCTATGCTAAATGGAGGATAACCCACACCTGGTGGACATGTGTCTAGCTGTAAGAGTTAACATGTTGCTAACTCTTAGGTATTTTAGATGCATCTTAGAGGCCTTTATATACAGGCACTCTTAGTGTACTTGTACATTGAATTGACTACTATACAATTATTATGATCATACTCTGGTCTATTTTGTGCTTGTGTTTGAGTTCCTTGGTCTTAGGTGAATTTTTTCCTAAGGAAAATTCTTACATGGTATCAAAGCTGAGGGAGATTCTCATCACATAGCCATTGAAGACCTCGTTGCTTCATCTCTCGAAGGGACCTGATTTAGATCCAGAGCATCTACTACAATTGGGAGTGTCTAGAGCTGAAGCGGACCTTGCTATTGTCTCTAGAGTGACGATTTGGTGAAAAATAACTATAAATTTTCCTTCCCTAGGCCAAATTCAATTTTGAGGAAATTTTTTTTTGCAAACCAAAACCCGAAGGCCTGATTTGCAAATCTGTTATGGTCATCATTCGATCTGTTTAAATTCATTTTTAGATCTGCTATTAATTCTACATTTTCAAATTATTATTTTTCAAAATTATTCCTTTAACCTGCAGAGTATATTCCTCATTTAAATATGGCAACAACACTATGCATTCCAGCTCGAACACAAGGTGACATTCCTCAAATCCGAGGAATAGCTTCTCACCGGAGGGCTTCTTTGTTTTCACTACCGGTGAGCTTCATTATAAAAAAGGCCACAACTCTTTAATGCTAAATGTAGGATTTTATCTCGCTCCTAGAAATTAATATTTGGCTGTAACAATCCTTGTCGACACTGAACTTATTACTCCTGATGCTTGTCTCATCATTTATGCAAACACGTGACACCCTGATCCACAACCAAGTGTTCAAAGATACCAAAAACTCTGCCACATGAATGCCTACATTTCCTATAATAGTCAACAATAGATAGCCACTCTACTTCCACCACGTGGACACAATCCCAGTCACTTGTCAACGCACTAGCTACCACATGGATAGACCAAATTGACACGTGTCAATCTAGTGACATGTCACCATTACACATCAGCCAAGCCATACACACGTGGCACCTAGGCATGTTACTTTTCCATAGAGGCCATACAAGTCCAAATAGTTGACATCATCAATTGTATAGGTGACATCATTGCCACATCAGCAAGGGCCTACATTTTCACTAAGATCAACAAACTATTTTCTTAAATTTGATAGTTGTTTGACCATCTTTCTTAGGCAATTTTGAACTGTTGTGGCAGTCATTTAACCATCATATTTAACATTGTATTTTCCTCTCCAGACCCCTCTTTAGAACCAGTTTTGATTTGGCAAACCGACTTTGAGAGGCCATAACTCGGTCATCCAGATTCCAAATCAGGTGCAATTTTTTTGATTTTGGGTAGAATTTCCTAAAATTTTCAATGGTGTAACTCTTTTCGAGTTTTGGTGCATGGATTTGTCAAAAATATAATTCTTTGGCAACTATACCTATCCAATCCTGAATATTGCAACTTGAAATGCTCTGTACAAGCTCATCTAGAATCCTTTTCATGTTCTTTTTTTTCTTGAAAGTGCATATTTTTCATCTACTTTTTAGATCTACAATTAGATTGTAGACTTGTGTGGACAAAAATACCACTTTCAGAAATAGTTCCTATTTTGCATTGTATTGCTTCACAATTGTTGTATTTTTGAGCTACATTGTAAAATTCTAGGTTTCTACTATATATAGAGGTTGTAACCAATAAAATTAGAAGCCCTCTTTGTTCATTTTGAAAAGTGGCCTATTGTAAATGCACTACATATTAAGTGCCAAAATCATTCATTTGCGGGGGGGGGGGCGGGGTGGATTTTTTGATTGAGTGAAAAGTGGGGGGGGGTGTACTCTATATTATGTCTCCTTGATCTTGTGCTCTTGCATTATGGGTTCTTTTTCAAAGTTAACTCCACATAATTATGCTACTTGGAAAGAAAACATTAAAGAACGATTGGTAAAAAAAGGTTTACTACGATATTTAACTAGTGCAATAAAGAAACCTCCTATTGATGCTAATGAAGCTCAAAAAGAAGATTGGGAATCCAAACAAGAGATGGCCCTAGGAACCTTGTTGAAAAATATATCTGATCCCATCAAATTTCACATTAGGAAGCTTACCGATCCAATAGAGGTATGGGCTAAACTTGAAGCTTTGTATGGGACAGTAGATGAAGACATGGCTTACACTATTGAGGACAAACTTCTCAAGCTGGATCCTAAGAATTTTGACACCATCAAAGATTATCTTACCCAAGTAGACATGTATGAGACACAACTTAAGGATTTTGGTGAACCCATCAAGGATGGAAAGATGATCAAACACATCATGACTCATCTTCCACCTAAATATGCTCCTTTTGTTTCTAGTTATAATACTCACAAATGAACAATGGGTAGTGCCTACATTAAGTCTTCATTTGAGAAATTTTCAAAAATGTTGATCTTAGAACATGACAATTTAGTGAGTATGGGAATTCTCATGTCTTCCAAGACCAAAGCCTTGGTAGCTAATGAAGGTAATTCAAGTGGTAAAAACTCCAACAAGAAGCAGAAGTAGTGCAAGGCTAAGCCACAAGATGACACACAACAATCCTCCTCAAAAAAAAAATCTTCCTCGTATCAATCTTCTTCCACTCAACAATCTTCTTCAAAACAAGGAAAGTCTTCTTCCAAAAATAATCATAAAGGGAACAATTCCAACAAAAAGGAGAAGAAAAATTGTTCCTATTGTAAGAAGAATGGTCATGATGAACATGAGTGCAAGGATAAGCAGATTGATGAATTGGTCAACATAATAAGGAAACACAAAATTGATGTACCAAATGCCTATAAGGACAAGGGATCTTCATCCACTTTAAAGGGTAAGGGACAAGCTTTGGTAGCAAGTACAAACAATGCTAAGGAATGGGTTCTTGATTCAAGAGCAACACATCATATGGGTGCTTCAAGGGAGTAGTTTTCCTCTTTGAAACCCATCAAACATACCTTACATCTATGTGGGCAATGTTACTCAAGTGGAATTTGAAGGGAAAGGAAATGTTGAGTTGGAAAATGGCATCTTCAAGGATGTTCTTCATGTTCCTAACCTTAGCACCAAAATTCTCTCCATCTATCAAATAACTCACTATGGATGTGCCAACAAAGTGGAGTTCCTCCCCGATATAGTTGTGGTGAAAAATCTCCAAGATGATTCTATGGTGGAAGTTGGAAAGGCTAATCATGAGACAAGATTTTATTCTTTCTCACATTTTGTGCCTAAGTCCACTTCCCTTGCCTTGTTGACTCATTCAAATACTCAAAGTAAACTATGGCATGAGAGATTTGGACATCTTAATTATTGCTACCTTCAACAACTCAACAACAAAGATATGGTCATTGGTCTACCTCAAGTCAAGTATTCAGAGGGTGTATGTCCAAGTTGTGAAGTAGGCACACATCCCAAAGAGAAATATGACAAGAGGAAGTCTTGGAAGGAAATTGTTGTTCTTGAATTGGTTCATAGTGATGTAGCTAGCCCATTTCTAGTACCATCCTTTGGTAAGGCCTATTATGTTATAACCTTTATTGATGAATTTTCACGGTAGACTTGGGTCTTTTTTCTTGCTCACAAGAGTGAAGTATTTGATAACTTCATCACCTTCAAAACTCAAGTTGAGAAAAAATTAGGGAAAGCCATCAAGATTCTACAAATAGATAATGGCAAGGAATATGTCAACTCCAGACACAAACTTTTGCACTCATGAGGGTATTGATCTTCAACATTCAGTTGCATACATGCTAGAGCAAAATGGTGTCACTGAAAGGAAGAATAGAATCCTTAAGGAAATGACTACTTCTATGCCAATTACATCCAAAACAGAAGTCCCCATAAGGCCTTAGATGGAATTACACCTTTTGAGGCATGGTGTAGTAGAAAACCAAGTGTACCACTCCACTTGTTGATGCTACATTATATATATAGTTAGTTGGGAGTCTCATTTACTTGACACATACAAGCTCTGATATAGCCTTTGCAGTTGGCATGGTTTATTGATTCATGCTAGAACCACATGAGCTTCATTGGAAGGCTACTAAGCACATCTTGCACTACATAAAGGGTACACATACACATGGGATACATTATGCAGTAGGTACAAAACTTCAACTGGTTGGATACACAGACTCAGACTATGCAAGGGAACTTGATTCTTGTAAATCTACTTCAGGATATATCTTTCACCTTGATTTTGGCCTTATTTTTTGGCAGAGTAAGAAGTAAAATAATTTTTCTCTTTCTTCCACTAAGGCTGAGTATTGAGGAGCTATCAATGTAGCTACAGAGGCTCTTTGGTTACAACACATCCTGAAGGTGTTCAGATTTGATCTACCTAAACCTACAATTATACATTGTGATAATCAAAGTGCTATTGAGATCTGTAAGCATCCAGTTCAGCATCAACAGACCAAGCACATTGAGGTTCATATGCACTACATCAGAGAGCTTATACATGAGCAAATAATTGCACTACAATATTGTCTTACAGTAGAGTAGGTTGTTGATATCTTCACCAAACCCTTCACTGAGGTCAAGTATACTCATTTGCGAGATCTCTTGGGGGTGCAAGATGTTGCAGAAAGGGGAGTCCCTTAACTTCTCTCTTCTTTCTTCTAGGAGGGATCTTTTCCTCATCTGAGGTCTTCTTCTCTCATCTTCTTTATTGTACTTATCTCTCTTTTTGGAGGAGGGTTTTTCCCATGAGGTTTTCCCTCTTTCTCCACTTTATGAGAGATTGCATTACATCATTATATGTAGAAAATTTCTTTTATACATGGGTACCTAACATGGCCTCGTAGCTGAAACCCATTATGCATTTGTAATCTTAAGTGCATTTTCCCCAAGTTGTACTTAAGGGGGGGTGTTGGTGTAAATAGGTATTTACTATTTACACTTTACTTAAGTTTACCTAGGTTAATGCATTATTTTATTATTTTCTTAGGTTGACACTTAAGATTTTTGTACTTTTATAAGTTGTCATGTTGACAACATAGAAGTATGCAACTCTAATTCAGCACATGGTATCTACAACACTAGAGTTTGTACAATTAACTAAGTTGTCATGTAGACAAAAGAGTTATTTGCACTGCTAATTAAGCACATGGTGTCTACAACATTATTTATTGTGCTACACCTTTGTAGGCTTATCCTCTCATCATCGCACTTACTCCTATGCTAAATGGAGGATACCCCACACCTGGTGGACATGTGCCTAGTTGTAAGACTTATCATGTTGCTAACTCCTAGGCATTCTAGATGCATCTTAAAGGGCTTTATATACAGGCACTCGTAGTGTACTTGTATATTGAATTGAATAATATACAGCTATTTTGATCATACTCTGGTCTATTTTGTGCTTGTGTTTGAATTCCTTGGTCTTAGGAGAACTTTGCCCCAAGGAAAATTCTTACAGTTATCACAACCTTCCTATAGCCACTTGACAATATTTGGAATTAAAGTTGTTGGGTCATGCCAATAGGAAAATACTCCTAATTTGTTTTATTCCATCCATTTCTTTTCACTTTGTTCATTACTGATGATTAGAGTATTTTTCCATTCTGAGATATGTGCTCTCTAGGGTTTGGATTTACTCCTTGGAATGCTACTTGCCTAGTTTTGACCTTTAGGATTTTTGAGTTTATTCTTTAGAATTTCTACTAACTTATTCATGAAACTACCTCTATTTTTAAACATATTTCAAATTACATACATACTGAGCCATCACCAACTACAATAGAATCCCTTATATGTTTGAGATGTAAAATATTTCCCATATTCTAGTAAAAAACACAAAGATGGAATTACTCTCATGTTTTTTATACCTTCACTATGTTTGCATAGATGAAATCTATAACACTCTTCTCTTGTGTGAGTTGAGTAAAAGGTTCAACAATTTCATAGTTTCTCTTGTATGCATGGAAAACCTTTGTAACACTTCCCAATAAACAAAATTGAATTAAGACACCAAGACTCATGCTAGAAGTTTTTTGAAACTCAGAGGAGTCATATATGACATCCATACTACTATAGCTAATTATTAATGAAACTGGATTAAAAAATGATACACAACATTCCAAATGTACAAATTTGGGGTTTTATTTCTTTCATCCTTGACATTACCACTTATGTGATTCTATTAAGTTATGGTTATTCACATAATCTATGAAATCATCACTATATGCAAGAATCCACAATTATAAATGATCTATGGTCATTTGAATAGTCAACATCAACCAAAGTCCCAGGCATAGAATTTCTTGTTGGCATAATTGATCTAGTTGGTTGATGATGTTGATGATGGTGTTTATGCTGATACAATAAGGATTAGACAATGATTACTAACATGATAATCAATTATACTATTTTCATTAATGTCAAACTATTTAATATATTGTTTTAACTTGTTATCATCTATTATGAGGGGAAATATTGAGTATTGCACATAGATGTTAAGTAACGTAAAGGTTTAAGTAAGTTAGGTTCACAAGAATCTTATTGGGTACAATTGAGACAAATACTAATGGACAGTTAGTGGTTTGATTGTTTATTAGTAGATGTGATTTTACTGATGGTTATTATTCATGACGATGTTGCAAAGAACTAATTAGGATATGAGTACAAAATAAGGTAATTGATTGGAAAGAATTTAGTAAAGAACAAAAAAGTATCTTATCAGTAAATTGGAACAAAAATCTTATTAGTACAAAGAATGACTTATTGGGGATAGTGAAGGATTATCAGTGAATGAAGGAAAAATGATGAATATTAGAGATATAATTGTAGAGTTTGGATTATTTTTGGGATGAATAAAGTTTGATTTAAGGAAAAAGACGATGATAGAAGGATTGAGGCAATACATTCATGGATGGATTCATGGAGAAGTTTCTGCAAGGATAAAATGGCTTATAAAGAAATGGTCAAGTGAATGGTTAGATCTGGATTGTTGGATTTAGGTTTAGGTTTTGTGATGAATATTTTTTACTTAAGAAAGAATAAGGAAGAAGTTTGATATCACATCACAAAATAAAAAGATTGTGGCAAAGTTTATTGAGACTAAATATTGATGAAGGAGAAGTTACTTAAAGAAGATTGTTGCAATTATACATGACATTACATATTTAAACAAAGGATTAGTAATGGTATGTCGATGTATTAAGGAACTTTATTGGACCTAATTTAGCAAGTGTAAGTGCAAACTACAGATCATTTTGTAGTTTTTTTTCTCTAACCATTGTGATAGTAAAATCCCTTAATTAAGTGACCCTAATAGATATTTTATAGATCCTTTTATATGGTGGCATTCTCAAAAGAGTGTCTAAAATCCTCTATCTAGGTTACTCCTAAAAGGGTACAAGACCTTAAAATGTCTATAGGGAAAACCCTTTACCAAGTAGCATTTAGCATTGCTTTTGTAACCCTTAACTAGTCAAACTATTAACTGGGCATATTCCAAAAGAGTACAAATGTGGTTTCACCCTAATTGGGTGTCCATGAGATAAATTTAGTGTTATTGTTATGTAGATGCTTTTATGTGTTGCATGATGATTTTATGTTTACTTACTAATAATTCTATTATAGGTTAAAGAAATTTTGATCGGTGAATCAATTTGATAAAGTGTGTGAGACTATAAGCTTGTTAAGGTTTATGATTACTTATTAACCCAACTACCCCTCCTAGTAATCATTCCTATACCTACATTTCTAACATCCCACACTTAGTCTTCTACATACAAATGAATTTCTAAATTTTGGATGACAATATTAGATAATTTTGATAAGGCTCTTCCACATGTATTCCAAGGAAGATGTAGGGTCCTGAGGATTCATATAACTCATAAAAATATTATATTGAATACCTAGGCTAATTATATACCTTGTGCTCAATGATAATTAAAATATATCTCATACTTAATAAATGTGGCTTCAATAATATTTGAAGCACCTATTGTTAGAAACTACAGTCAACCAAGATAAATGAGAGGGGGGGTGAATCAATTATCAGATCTATGCAAATCTTATAAACCTTATTAAACCTTAAAAATGTGATCAATATAATAAAAAACTATAAGAAGATATACATAATAACACTAGATATGTTAACTAGGGAAACCCTTGATTAGAGGGAAAACCCTGGTGGAGATAGTACCCACAAGATGATGTACTAATATAAAACTTCCTTGCAAGAGGATGGATTCTATTAGGAACCAATGACATACATTTAGTACATGTTAGTCCCTATTAGGAGACTTTGAATCCTTGTTAGTAGTTGTAGAATGAAGATGGACCCACTCTCCAAATAGCTAATTTAGGCGCAAGACCACCAAACTCGCTGTCCAATTGGACTTTGTATTATTCCTTTTAGAATAATAGAATTGCAACTGATCTCAGAAACTCAAACTCTTGATATGTCCTCTTAGTATGCCAATACCATACCAAATACCTTTTAGACTTGGACCCATAAAATGTATAAATTGAAATAGTGTATAAACCATATACATCTAAAAAATGTACTCAAGTAAACATTCACACGTACATAACACCATATATGATTACCCAGAAACCCTCCAAGTGAGAAGGTAAAACTGGGGTGGGGATGACACCCACAAATCTTCACTATTACAGTAATAAAGTGTATCCAATGAAGGTTACAATGTTTTGAGCATGAGACATGATCTACCCTATGAAAGGTCTACCTTGTTCAAGGCTTACAAAGACTGTTAGGTCTCACCTTGTTAGAGGATTTCAACACCCTATTAGAAGTGTGCCTTGCTAAAGGACTTTAACTTACAACTAAGTAAGCACCCTGTTAATGGATTTCAATATAGCCTATAAGGACTACTATGTTAAGATATTTTGACTCAAATCACCTGTTAAAATGTCTTAGCTTTGATCCTATGGTTAACACTTGATTTCTTAATAATAGATCACCTCTAAACAATTGTCTTCTTGATCCTTCTTGATCAGATGTCTCTTTTGTTGTATCCTTTTCCTTTCCTTTGTTTTTCTCTAACTAATTCTACAATGTTGTCTCACTTCATAAATCCTTAGCCACCATGAATTCTCTATTTGCACATGCAAACTTCTCTCTTCACTCCTTCAACATTCATAGAAAATTAAGGGTTTATCCTCCTCAAGAAGACTTTGGTGACTTAGGTTTAGGTATGAATCTATGGCTGAGATTCATCCATTTTTTCACTTAATCCTTCTCATTTTATGATTTGTTGCATGTAATTGCATAGGGAATCCAACTTAAGATTCATCCTTATCTCCAAAATATCATAATTCATCCTTAAATCAGCTCAAAAATAGTTTACATAGTGGTTTGTGCCATTACAAACAAATATATTAAAACTATCTCACTTAGCATTTGAAGTCTTTGATGCTTGACATACACTAATCTTTCTATTGTGACTCAACATCCACTATTTACTCAGCTCCTAAATCACTTGACATACACTATCTTCTTGGCACTTGAGTGACTCAGCACATAAATGGCCTAGCACTCACTATGAACTCAACATGGTCTAATATATACTTATTGTGCTTGGCATGTACTACTTGTTCAACATGAACTAAGTAAATAGCTTAAGTGTGTTGACACTCACTTGTCAGAACTAATCTGAGATAAACAATCTCCCCCTTTGACATGAGTGTCAAAAAAACTTGATTATGCATTAATACCCTTAATCTCATGAGCATAACATATCTCTAACTCGGCTTATATGCAAAACTTCAAAATTTCAAAATTTTGCAATAACTTTTATACCTCAAAATCTGATAACTCTCCCTAAGTTGATATGTCTATTATGTATCTAAAATTATGTACTCCTACTAAGTAAATATGCCTCAACTGATACTCTTTTTACTTCATGCTTTATTTTGTGCTTGCTGCCTCTTAGGTTGATCTGACTTTTCTCTATCCTTTTTGTTACTCTCCATCTTTAGTTCTCACTCTCCTTATATCTCCCCAAAATTCTTATTCTCCCCCAAAATATGTCTCCCCCTTTTTGATGCTTATGTTAATGGGCTATACACTTTAGTGTATTTGTCCAAAAAAGACTTATGGACATCTAGGATTATCTTGAGAGTTGCATCCCAGTTCTCACATGCTACATCTAATGACTTGATTTGGATTGCTAGCTCAGTAGCAAGGTGGACTAGACCATCTAGTGTAGAAAGATATGGGTCTTTCTTCATTAGGCTTTCAACATAACCTAGTTCCTTGTGCAAAATTTCCATATGGGGGGTTAGGGTGGTATGGATGCTAATCAGTTTGGCCCTTATGTTGGCCTCATTTGTTGGCAATGTAGCTGACTGACTCTAGGTTTGAAGCAATGTCCTAAAATGCTTCTCACTCTCAGTTGGTGTCAATGGTAGTTTTATACCTAATGTGCTAATCTGACTTTCCAAGCTCAAGGTGTGACTTCTAGTTTCTTGGGTGAAGAGTGACAGATTGCACAATTTAATGTACAATGAGAATATGTTCTTAAGTAGATTCTTCACATCCTCAACCTTAGTTGCCAATGCAGCTTGTGTTAGTGCTATATCACCTGATATCTTTTCATTTACTTTGCTTTGGAACTTCTTTTTTGACCATTCTAATAATTTTGTATTTGTATCTAGCTCTTCATTAATGAACTTCTCCACTATGTCTATTAGTTGTTCCATTAGTGGCTTGGTCTTATCTAGATTTAGTAGATTGAATGCATCCAAAAAGATGTCTTTAATATCTTGTAGTGCCTGCTTCTGCCTATGATCCCTTCTAAGAATTTCTTGATGTTTTTTCCTTCTTAGGGCTTGTTGGAGTATTTCCATTTGTTCTATGGTCATTGTATCATAGTCATACTTGGGTATAATGATCTCCTCATCAAGGATGACATCTCCATATTGTATGACTTCCTCTTCCTTTGATAAACTTGGGCTTGACACTAAGATCTATGATGGAGTTTCATCCATGCTCGACTTTTGAAGAGTTTGGGTGGAAGGAGTGCCAAATGTTGGCAAGGTTACTAGGGCTTGGATGGCAACTTGCTCCTTCACCATAGGTGTTAGTTCTGCCTCTTCAGGCTTGCCTTGTTCTGCCACAATGGCTTGACTTGTACCTTGATCTTGTGATGTAGTTGAGGTAAGTCTATCTGACCTGTTTCTTGTTGTTCTATAGTAGCAATTTATGTTTCCACTCTACTCTTCTCTGTTGTATCAATCTTGGAAATTGTATCAACAAAGTTAGATGTATCTTTTGGTATTTGGACCAAAGGTTATACATTAGTGATTGGAGGGATGATAGAAGGTGTTTCTTATGGATTCACCTTTTTCCTTGTAGTATTAGTCATGATCTTTTGTAGTTCATTCACACTGACCAGTATAGCATTATTATAAAGTTTTGTCTCTAATGTGGACTAGTCTAGGATCTTCTTTAGATCTTCCTCGATAAGGGGATTTATTTTTTGCGCTATGATATTAGAAACATCCTTAATAGTTAATATTTCAATATCCATACTTGTGACATGTGGGGGACTGACACTTGACATTTGTGTGTCTTGCACACTTTGTTCTTCATGCTACTCTTCCTTAGTTGTTTCCTTGTTGTCTATTTGCATTTCTATTCCTCTCTCAACTATATCATTATTTTTATCATCTTCTACATCATCCTTCACTTCAATGGGTTCTTCCTCACCTTGCTTTGTTGAACTCAACCCATAAGCAAGTTTCCACATCTAAGTGGTCTTCTTAAATACATCTTCAATATTATTTTGTAAACTATTGAAGGCTCTATATTTAGGTACAAACCTAACTACATGCTTCTTTATAGCCTTAGCAATCTATTTCTTAGCTAGTTTAGGCATCACTTGTGTTAGTGAGGTTTCTCTAATTTGTCTTTCCAAGTTTAGACAATAGTGCCATTTATGCTCAACTCTATCATAGAGTTGGCAAGTTCTAGTCGAGTACTTTTGAATTTTACCATCATGGAATATATGGCTTCCTTCACTTGATTTTTCTCCACTTTACCCAAATTATCAAAATCTATATGTGTAAATCCTGATAGATCTGCACTATTCTTAATATTTTTACATAAATTTTCTAAGATCTAAAAGAGGATTGTGACACACCACCTTAAATTGGTTGTTGTCATCTAACTCTTTTTTCACTTCATCAAACTTGGCTTGTGCCACATATTTCCTTCTTGGCCTTTTCTACTCTTGACCTCCTTGCTCTATTGGTTTGGTCTTTTCTTTAGCCTTTTGAGTTGTTGCACGTGTACTAGCCCTTGTAGTAGGTGCAGTAGGCTTGGGTTGACTCAGCTTAGCTACCTTCTTAGCTTTTATTGCTAGTTGGGCCTTAGCCTTCCTCTTCTTTGTATCAGTGGGTATAGGTGCTTCCTCGTCTTCTTCTTCCTTGGCACTTTAGCTACTTTAGTCTCCTCCTCTTCTAGTTGATCTTCACCCATATCTCTAGTTAATGAAAGAGGTGCTTGTGTTTGAGAATCTTCTTCCCCTTCATCCTCTTCTTCTTCTTCATCCTCTTCTTGCTCGACGCCCTCTTCAAATTTAGCTTTTAGTTTCTTCACCAACCTGTCCTTCTTCATGATAACTAAGGTAGTCTTTAGTTCCATGGTAATTTTGGACTTTACCATTTCATAGTTTCCAAATACCTTTGCAATTTTATCCACCTCTTCTACCAGTAATGGAGTTATTGTTGCAGAGGCTTCATCCACATTTATTTCATAACCTAATACAAAAGTATAGTCGGCATCCAATAGGAAAAACATTTCATCATAGTGTTTCTCTACTAATTACATTGGTATTCTCAACCTCTTCATCATTGACTACTTGAAGTCTTCAAAATAACTTGTCATTAAAGATTCAAAATTCTCACCTAATTGCTCAATAAATTCACCAATTTGCACTACCATTGATCTGTTTGTTTTCCATCCCACAGTGCCAAATGAAGGGAATGTGTTTTGAACATAAAAAATATGCATATCAATATAGAACCAAATCTACATTGTGCACTCTTTGTCTTTCTCATTGCTCCAAGGTTCTCCATCAATTGTTGCGATTATAGCTCTATTAGATCATATGTGTGATCTTTCTTAACAATTTTGTATCCCACATCCACAACTATACAGGGCACACTATTTAATCTACTATATTGATAGAACTTGTGTGATATAACCCTTACAAAAAATTATATTAGAGGATCAATGATTGTGTCAATTGTCATGCCTCTCTTGTTCCATACAGCTCTAATATTTTTCTCAATTGCCTCCTTCAAGTCACTTCTCAATGTCTTAGGCCGATCTAGGGTTGGGTTTCTAATCACCTTATGAATTATCCTCTTAGTAATTTTTGATAGGTCCATTGTCCATTCATAATGAACCATCATGAATTTTGGCTAAGTCTTATCCTAATTCACTCTGCCTTAAACATATTTGGAAAATCTAGGGCTCCTGTCAACCCTTTCCTCTCAACAATTTTGAATTCTTCTTTCAACATGTCATTATCATAGATTCTTCCATATGCTTCCCTAATCTTCATATCCCCAATGCTACTAATTTTATAGTTATAGCATTTTCTTACATCTTGCACCATTAAAAAGTTTGATGGTATCATAGATAACACACCATAAGGGTCTTGCTTATAAGCAATATCGAGAATAGCGTTGAAAATGTTTTGCTTGACCTCATTACTTACTAATTGAACATTCAAAACTTTCTTTCCCTCTACATTCTTTGAAATCCATGCCATAATGTGAAACTGGGGTTTGCAAAAATGTTAACTGTGTAGCTCAACTCTTGATAAATACCTTATGAAATCTGATGAACTGGTGATGAATCATTGCTCAAACCTTCTGCAATCACTTTGAATGTGTTTCTAGATCAAACATCTATATTCTTTAATTTCAAATGAATATCCAAGAAACATACATTCATCACTCCTTGAATCAAAATTTCCAATGTCATTATCTCTCTTAATGTAACACTTACTTCCACAAAGATTCTAAAATACATAACTGAAGGTACATGTTCAAACCAAAGTTCATAAGGTGTCTTACCAGCACCTTGTATGATTTGTACTATATTTGTAGTGTATACTACTATATTTATTGCCTCTCTCCAAAAGAAATTCACCACATTATTCTCAAACATCATAGCTCTTATTTCCTTTGTTGTATAACTATTTCTAGTTTCTGCTATTCCATTTTGTCTAGTGTCTTAGGGGTTGAAAGTTGTCTTTTAATGTCATTTTCTTCACAAAAAATTTTAAACTCATTTGAAGTAAACTCTCCACCTCTATAAGATCTCAAACATTTAATCTTTAAGGTAGATTCATTTTTAACTCTATTCTTAAATATCTTGAATTTCACAAAAGCTTTAGATTTCTCTCTAAGAAATTTTACCCATATCATTCTAGTAAAATCATCAACAAGAATCATAAAATACCTTTCACCATAGAATGCATTTTTCTTAGGAGGACCACTCAAATTTGTGTGCACAATCTCCAACTTCGTTGATGTAGTAAACTTCTTGCTTGAAAATGAGCTTTTCTTCTATTTTTCTATCACACATTCCTTACACACCATGTTAGCAAGTTTTACAATTTTAGGCAAATCTCTAACTACAAACATGTACTGACTTTCATAATATTATCAAAGTTGATGTGAGGCCTCGCCCTAACCCATCATAGCATATCATAGTAGTTTATTTGCATTTTAGATACTTTATATTTTGCATAGTAGATACTTTATGTTTTGAGACCTTGTTATATGTTGGACTATTTTGGACTGTTACTCAGACTATTTGATACTATGGGACACTTTATTTTATGGTAATCAGTTATGATGTTAGAACTTATTTATGATGCTTGATGATTAGTTACATTCATGTACTTGGTTGGTTATTTTATTAATGAGTAGGAGGTTATATTTGAATATAAATGTTGGATTATATGCATGTATGAAAATCATGAAATGTGCAAAAGAGTCATGTCATGTTTAGTTCGATAATGGTAGTATTATATATGCACAATGGTTAGAAATGGAAAAATGTTATTCAATTGAGAAATGCCTTATGTTTTGATTCAATTATGAATATAGAATTGATTGAGGTTTTATATATGCAAATGTTTTATTTATCTTGGACTACTGATATGTGGTTTGAGTGTGCAGGAAATATCCATAGTAAAATGGAGAACCAAGACTATACCTTTGTATTAATTGAGATTGCCAAGGTTAGATCTAATGAAGAGATCTTAACCTTGTTGTTAAGTATTTTACTTTGTGAACGTAATGTCAATGGATGTTTTAGATTAGATTCCTTTTTGTGAAAATTGATTTTCCACTCGTAATGTTAAATTTATATTTATAGTGTCACTTGACACTTGTGTTGTTATGTGTTTAGTGGCAAGTGAAGTTGATTCATTGGAAAAAGACACCCAACCTTATTTCTAACTAGTTAGAAATGTTTAAGTTTCCACCCCCTTGCATAAAATATCTTATGAAGGTTTTAATTAAATTAAATTTCAAATTTCAAGTGTAGGGTGACTTTAAAGGGCTTTGTTGAGTCTTAGAGTGTTCTTTTAGTGAAATTAAGTTACCTACATGTTAGTACTATATGTTAGGGCTTTAATTTTGGCTTTATTGGAGTTAAAATCTCTTTTCTAACACTTGTCAAATCTCATTTCTTAAGTATTGCGAAAATGGAAGAAGACTTACCCTAATTCCCACCTTATCTTCAGTGAGTTGATAATTCTAACCAAATAGGGAAACTTAGGTGGAGTTAAAGTGTTTGTTCTCTTTCATGATGGAGAAAAATTAGGAATTTTTATCTTTTAGAGGGAAATTGGAAAATAGAGTTGGCATTCACCCACTCTCTAGTTTTAGAGATTTTTTGGTTTTGGAGATTGGAGAAAGGTTGGAGCTTTTGCCATGTTTTGGAAATTATGTGTTGTAGTGTTTTTTATTTTGTTTTCCTAAATAAAAGATGTGTAAATTTGCTACATATGCATATGCGTGTTGTTCATTGTCCCTGTGGTATTGCTAGGTGTGGATGAATTTGTATTGCCTTATTCTCATTTGATTTTGAGAGTGTGATGTTATGGGTGTGGAAAGACATCACTCACCCTTGGGAGGGAAGAAGTGGCCTTTGGGTGAAGGGGTTAGTTGGGCCTATCCCCTGAGTGTACAGTCTATTCCTTGGAAGGAAGAGGGATAAACATGTATTATGGGTTGCATGTGCTAGTACTTTGTTATGCACTTTGGGGGTGATAAGAGGAGCAATTTTGTGAGAGATGGTATTTATTTTGTATGCCTTGTGAAGGAAAATTTGGTTTTTCTGTATTTGGCTCCTCCTTGTGGTTTTAGGCACACCTTCACCCATTCTATCGGTTCCTCTAGTAACCTATCATGTAAGCTCAAAAAGGGTGTTAAATTTTGTATCATGTATTGTTGATGTATATGTGTGTGCTTGATTGTTACCCAGTTGGCCTTGGTTCTCCAAGCTTGGTGGGTGGTCTCTTAGAGACCTAAGCTGGGAGGTGAGCTCCCCATGCTTTACAGGGTTGTCTTGTATAGGTTTTCTAAATGGATATGTGCTGGAGAAAATCTTGGAAGATTTTCACTTTCTTTTGGAGATTTGAAGATGTTTTATTATGAACATTTGTAAAAGTTATGTTTTGTAAAAGATCAGAAGTAGATCTTCTTGTAATTTGTAAATTGATGTAGGGATCCAATAATGATTGTAACATTTGAAAGGACTTTCAATACGATGAATATATTTTAGCTTAATCATTTCTTAAATTGTTTCCAAGAAATAAAAATTGAATTTTGTTATTATTGTTTGCGTGTATGTGTGTATGTGTGTGTCTTGTTCAAGAAAATTTGGGCATGACAGTTGATATGACAAAATATTTAATGCCACAACCATCATCCACCTTAGAAACTAAGCATGTCATCTCAGGATTCAATTGAAATACATTACCTCTTGTCCTTGTACTAGTACCAATCAATGGACCATCTTTATCTTTGATAATGCAAGTCTTTTCTAGTAGACTATAGCTAATAACCCTTGTCCACTAGTTGTCCAACCTCAAAATATTATGTTTCAAACCATCAACAAAACAAATATCATGAGTGTTAGTCTTTCCATAAAGTGTAATAGATATTTTTCCTTTTATATGACATGATGCATTATTTCCAACTCTAACTATTCCACCATCATAGATATTGCATTCAACAAACGTATTTATATCTCCATTCATGTGATGGGAACAACCATTGTCAATGATCCAATCAATTTTTTTCTTTTTGACCCATGACACTAATGTTTTTTTCCTTCTCTAACTTCTTCTTTTTTTAGGACTTTCTTCATTATCAAAAAAAAATCCTATTTCATCATTCTCATCATCACTTTCACTTAAAAATCTTTCCACACAAGCATCTAATTCCTCATCGTTAGCAAATAGACAATCCTTAGGCATCCTTAATTTATAAGGCTTCTTCTTGTACTTCTTTACTCTCTTAGGATATTTAGAAAAATAATGACTATATTCATTACATGTCCAACATTTAAAGATTTTTATACCTTAGGTTCTCTTTTGACAAGAAGGGAAAGTCCTTCATCAATCTTTTTTTCTTCCTCTACTCTTGTTTGACTGCTACTAGCATAATCTCCATTGGTACTTGCACTCCTTGTTAACATAGGCTGAACATTTAATGCACTAAAAGCAATTTCAACATTAGGCAATTGTCCACTCTGTCTCATCCATATCTCTACTAACTATAATCTCCCAAGAAGAGTCTCTCTTGTAAATTTCATTATCAAGAGAATAACTTGTTCAATCATTTGTGTTTTTTATCTAAATGTAGCTGTCAGAGTCTTTAATATCTTCCATATAATCTCATCTTTAGGTTTTTCTCCCCCACATTTCTTAATTGCTGCAATAGTTTATGTTATTCTTCCAAAATAACTTCTAATATATTCATCTTCCTTCATTTTAGCATCTTGATATAAGCATATTCAATTTTGTAGTTTAACCTTCTGAGCATGATTATCACATTCAAAAGTACTTTGTAAAATAGTCCAAATTTCATGAGCAAGTCTCAAATATTTTACCTGAGTGAATTAAGTTTGAAGAAGAGTTGAAAGTAGTGCTTCTCTTGCAAGCATATTTAACATGAATACATCCTCTTGAGCTTCATCACAAGTTTCAATATGCTTTTCTTCAATCATGACCTTCTTACTCTTAGTAATCAACCAATAACCTAGACCCATGCATAGAAAATGTGTATTCATCTTTTCCTTCCAACTATCATAGTTAACTTGATCAAACTTTGGACTTTTTTTCCTAAACTGTGATATAGATCTCCTTAAGTTATTAAGATTTTCCCTCAAGGATGTGATGCTTTGATATCAATTGTTAGAAAATAATGTAAAGTTCACCAAGACAACTGAGAGGGGGGTGAATCAGTTATGCAATTAAAAAAATTCTCAATATCCTTATTAATTCTAAAGCATGTAAATAGAATATGCAATAGCCATAGAAAGATCACCATACACAATAACAGAAGATTTTTTAACTAGGGAAACCTCTGATCATAGGGGAAACCCCAGTGGGCATCGAAACCACAAAATGATGTACTAATATATAAGTTCCTCATAAGAGTATGGAGATTGTTAGGAGTAGATAAAATAAATTCAATACATATTATTCCCTATTAGGAGACTTTGAACTTCTAGTAGGAGATTCCAACTCTGTTAGGAGTTAAGAAGGCAAAAGGACTCACTGCCCATATAGCTTCAGGGCAAGACCACTAAAATCACTATCTAATTGACCTTAGTACTATCTATTTGGTGGTGAAATAGAAGCACTTTAATAAGATGTAGGCATCCACTTTATAGGGCACTAAACCATTCAACTATGTGTATGTGAGGAAAAGAGGGGGATTTCCAAGTATGATTCCACTTATGATCCGAATTAAATTAGTTAGGACCCAAAGGAAGAATGGTGCTTATACTGAATCTAAGTTGCAAAGAGGAATAGAATTCAAATCAATACACTCTCTTATCCCCTTAATAGGATAATGTGAATGTGAAATTAAACTAATTTCTTAGATGTTATGTGAATACAATCAACCCAATCAAGATGTAAATCTAGGATAATGATATGAAATTAAATTAAATGTAAAAGACTCACCTTGAAATACAGAGGAAGATGTATTTATGCTCAATAACTTTAGTAAATGAAACTTTTCTAAACTTCCATCCACGTATCTTGGAATGAAATGATGAAAGGAAGAAAATCCATAAATTTCCCTAGAATTCGAGACTAGAGGACTAGGTCAACATGGAAGGACATCCTACAACCAGGTTGATATAGTTTGTGGCTCTAAAACTAACTCCATAAAGCTTGTGAATTATAGTTCCAGATCTTACAAGTAAGTTGACATAGTCTATGGCTTATTTTCTCTTTAGGTTTTTTTTCACAACTCGATTTTTTGAAAAAAGAAATAAATATTGTTTAAAATTTGAGATATAAGCCCGTGTCACAAAAAATGGGAAATGAAATAGGTATTATATTGCATATTATTACAACCTATTTCCTTGTGTGGGGTTTTCCTCATCGAAAGAGTGGAGTCAATCACAATGGCCACATGCATAATACAAGTTGAAATGTGAATTCTTGGATCTGGGACCTTGCAAAAACTACAATAAAGATTGGCCAAGATAAGAGAAGGAAATAATACATGAAAAATGTAGAAGTGCAAACAACCCACATGAAGTGTTGACGTAAGGAGGATTGAAAAATAGGGCTAAAGGCACATGTAGTGCCTACCCCTAGTTTAATTTTCATGTTATCTTGTTGAATTCTTGTAGGCCAACTTTATGATTAGTGGTACTTGGTTACTCAATTTGATTGGATTTTATTTCATACTCAATTGATATATGTGATGAGTTACTAGATACTCAATTATTTCATGTGTTTGTGATTATTTTTTGATGATGATGCATATAGTGATTTTAATTATTTCATGATGATAGTTAGATGAATGATTTATATATGTAGTTTATATGGATACTTACCCCATACTTGCATGTGTATGGTGTACATGTATGTTTTATTTTATGTTTGAAGTTTCTGATGTGGTTGAGGGAGGGAGTCGTAGTCACCTACTAGTCAGGATCTACACAATGCACTGTTCCCCACTATTTCCTGTTTAGTTTATATTTATATCTATATGTACATGCTTGGATTTTATGCAAATTGTAGGTATTGGGCATCAATTTTCCTAAATTGCCAGGATAAGTGTGCCCTATTGCATTATCTTAATGGTAAAGAGGAGAGATAGTTCTTCAGTCCAAATCCTAACCCTAAACCAATTGTCCTAGAACATAGGACAAGTATCTAAGTTATTTACCCTTCTAAATTCATCAAGTGACAAGAATTCAATATTTTGACCCTTGAGTTTGATTTAGTATTCTATCTTTAAAATGGGTTTTCTTATTTAGTTTTGTGGGTCTATTGTGATTTTCATTTATAATTAAATCAAATTAAAGGAGTATTAAATGATTTAAATCTAACGAAGATTTAATAAAGAAAAATCAATTTTAAATTATATTTAGTTAATTAAGAATTAATTAAATAGAAGAATTAAATTTAAAAGATTTAATTAAAGTTCCAAATTTGGCGTAATTATATTATTGAATTTAATAATAATTTATTTAGGAGTTTCATTTTAATAATAAAATCTAAATATTATTATTAGTTAAATTAATAAATATATCATTAAAAATGTCTTATGATTTAATAAGAGAGAAAGAGAGAGAGAGAGAGAGAGAGAGAGAGAGAGAGAGAGAGAGAGAGAGAGAGAGAGAGAGAATAAGTTTAATAAAGTTTATTTTAATTAAATAAAAAAATTGCACATAAAATTAAAATAAAATAACATAACAAAGAAAAGGGTCTGCGTGATTGTAAAATCAAAACCCTAAAGGGAGAAAGCTCTTTATTAAAAAATTAGAGCTAATTTCTCCAAACACACGTTTGGAGGAGCAAATTTCACGAAAGAGGGTTTTTGAGAAGATGTGAATTCTTGCGAGCTTTGAGCATTCATCTGGTTAGCATCGGATCAAGGTAGGATCTTGTTGAGATTTGCATAGTAATTTCTCTTCGAAATTTCTTTGTCTTCTTTGTGTTTATTATGGGTCTGTTTTCAAAAATAATTCTAGTTGAAACACTTGTTAACATTTACTATTCTTTGTTTTTGAAAATATCTGTGAATGAATCAAATTGGAAATCCTTGTTTGAAAATCTTGTTATTCGTAATTAGATTATTTTAAAAAAATTATGAATTTGGGATGGGGTTTGGAAAAGAATACCAGAAATTAAATTAACAAATTTGATAAGTTTACAATTGTTTCCATATCAGATTTATACTAAAGTTTGTTTTAAAAATATATATTTTATATAAAATTACCACAGTAAAAAAATTATTGTGGTAATATTTATATTAAAATGGGATTTTTGCTGTAAGAATTTTCCTTAGGGCAAAATAACACCAAGATCAAGAAGCTCAAACACTAGCACAATATGGACCAATAATGGATGATCAAAATAATAATGAGAATATCATATGTGTACATACACACTGGAAGTGCCTATATATAAAGGCCTCTAGACTAACTAGGAGTTAGCAAAGTGATAAGCCTCATGACTAAGCACATGTCCACCAAGAGTGGATTATCCTCCATTGAGTATAGAAGTTAGTGCAATGATGAGAGGATAAGAATGCTGAGGTGTATCTCATAAAGATATGTAGTAGACATCGTGTGCTTAATTAGACTGCAAAAAATTGTGTTGTCTACATGACAACTCGGATGATTATGCAAACTCCTGTGTTGTCAACAAGACAACTCATCTAACTATGCATACTTCTAAGTGTCTATATGATAAATAATATAGTAATGCATTTAACCTAAGTAAACTTAAATAAAGTGTAATAATAACTAATTTACACTAACACCCCCCCTTAAGTGCAACTTAGGGGAATGCACTTAAGCTCACAAAAGGAACTCCACTTTGTTGCCACATCCATAGTGAGTTATTTGGTAGATTGAAAGAAGGTTGGTGCTAAGGTTGGGAACATGAAGAACATCCTTGAAGACTCCATTGTCCAACTCAACATTCCCTTTTCCTTCAACTTCCACTTGAGTGTCATTTCCCATATAGATGTAAGGTACATGTGATGATTTCAAAGAGAAAAAATGCTCCATTGAATCACCCATATGATGTGAAGCTCCTGAATCAAGGACCCATTCCTCAGAATTGTTTGTACTTGCTACCAAAGCTCGTCCCTTACCTTTTGAAGTTATTGAAGATCCCTTATCCTTATATGCATTTGGCACATCAATTTTATGTTTCCTCATTATGTTTAGCAACTCATCAATTTTTTTATCCTTACACTCATGTTCATCATGACCATTCTTCTTAAAATAGGTACAAGTTTTCTTCTCCCTTTTGTTGAAGTTGTTTCCCTTCTTATTATTTTTGGAAAAAGACTTGCCTTGTTGTGTGTAGGATGATTGTTGCATAGAGGAATATTGTTGTGTGTCATCTTGTGGCTTAGCCTTCCACTAATTTTGCTTCTTGTTGGAATTTTTACCACTTGGATTCCCTTGATTAGCTACCAAGGCTTTGGTCTTAGAAGATTGGAGAATTCCCATACTCGCTAACTTTTCATGTTCTAAGATCAGCATTCGTAAAAATGACTCAAATGAAGGCTTAGTGAAGGCACTACCCATTGCTAAATTGTCAGTATTATAACTAGAAACAAAAGTTACTTATTTAGGAGGAAGATGAGTCATCATATGTTTGATCAACTTTACATCATTGATGGGTTCACCATAATCCTTAAGTTGTGCCCTATACATGTCTACTTGGGTAAGATAATCTTTGATGGTGTTGAGATTCCTAGGATCCAATTTGAGAAGACTGTCCTCAATGGTGTAGGCCATATCTTCATCTACTATCCCATACAATGCTTCAAGTTTATCCCAGACTTCTATTGGATTGTTAAGGTTCTTGATGTGATATTTGATAGGATCTGAGATATTCTTTAATAAGGTTCCTAGGGCCATTTCTTATTTTGATGCCTAGACTTCTTTATGAGACTCATCAACATCATCATCAAGTTTCTTTGTTGCACCAGTTACATAATGTAGTAAACCTTTTTCAACTAATGGTTCCTTTATCTTTTCTTTCCAAGTAGCATAATTATGTGGTGTTAACTTAGAAAAAAAACCCATAATGCAAAAGAAAGAGCACAATATCAAGGAGACACAAGAACACAAGACACAACCCCCTTTTCACTCAATCAAAGAACCCTTCCCACCCCCCCCCCCCCCAAAAAAAAAAAAAAAGAATGCTTTAGGCACTTTATATTAGTGCATTTACAATAGGCCACTTGTTAAAATGGATAAAAGTGGACTTCTGATTCTGCTATTTACAACCTCCTCTTGGAGTTCAAATCTGGTACTAGCAATGTAGCTCAAATATACAAAAAAATTGAAGTTTAATCAAAGCAATATAATGCAAAAAAGGACCTATTTCTGAAAGTGGTATTTTTGTCCACACAAGCCTATGATCTAATTGCAGATCTGGAAAGTAGATAAAAAATTATGCACTTAAAAAAAAAAATAGAACTTGAATATGTGTCCAGATGAGTTTGAACTAAGCCTTTGAAGTTGCAAAAATTGGGATTTGTGATTTATAGAAAAATTTAGGAATAGAGATCTCAAACATCCTACACTAATGTGTAGATCACAAAAGTCTACCTCAAAACAAAAAAATTGCTTGGAAAAAGGAGTCTGTATGAGGGAGATATTGTTGTTTGAAAATCACCTCTGCAATTATTTTTCTTGAATCGTTGTCATCGCACCTCCAAAAATTAATTGACTCTAGATTTCACCTCAAATGTCATATTTTTATGAAACAAAAGTTTATTTGTGAGTTTTTTGACCTTCTGAATATGATGCCAATATATGATTTGCACCAACAAGCTCTAATCTTGTGTTGCAAAAGAATCTCTCCTACTAGCCTAAAAGGCCAATTTTTTCATAGAATTTTGGAAATAAAATGCAAGTCTAAAAAGAAAAAATGTAGAGATGCAAAAATATTTAGAACTAAAAAATCAATTGCATAGATCTAAAGAGATCATAACAATTTCATAAATTGGACCTTCAAGTTACGGTTTGCAAAAAAAATTTGCCTCTGATTTGACTATGGCCTAGGGTAGGAAAATTTATAGTCAAAATTCACCAAATGGATCCTCTAGAAGAAATGGTGAGGTCCACTTTGGCTCTAGATGCTCCCAATAACTACAAATACTCTAGATTTGAATCATGGTCCTCCGAGAGGTGAAATAAAAATGGTCTCCAATGGCTATATGAAGAGAAGCTCCCTCAACTCTGATACCATGTAAGAATTTTTCTTAGAGAAAAATAACACCAAGATCAAGAAACTCAAGCACTAGCACAATATAGACCAATAATGGGTGATCAGAATAACAATAATGAGAATATCATATGTGTACATACACACTAAAAGTGTTTGTATATAAAGGCCTCTAGACTGACTAGGAGTTAGCAAAGTGATAAGCCTCACAACTAAGCACATGTCCACCAAGAGTATTATCCTCCATTAAGCATAGAAGTTAGTGTGATGTTGAGAGGATAAGAATACCAAGGTGTATCTCATAAAGAGATGTTGTAGAGACCGTGTTCTTAATTAGAGTGCAAACAATTGTGTTGTCTACATGACAACTCAAATGATTATGCAAACTTCAGTGTTGTCAACAAGACAACTCATCTAACTATGCATACTTCTAGGTGTATATATGATAAATAATTTAATAATGCATTTAACCTAAGTAAACTTAAGTAAAGTGTAATAATAATTAATTTATACGGACAGTTACAATATCAGAAAAATAATTTTTTATGCGTTTGTTGGGGGGGGGTGTGTGATTTTTGTTTCACATTTTATTTTATAAAAAGATTTTTTTTTTAATAATTGAAAGCGGAATAGAGGGCCATTACCTCCCTCATCCCCAAGCTACATCACAACTTTACTGTAAAGGTTGTCAATAGCAGTCATAGCTGCTACAGTAGCTGAGGTTGCCTAAGCAGCCAAGGTTGTAGTATGTTGTAGGCTACGGGCCTTAACATATGCAATTTCCTTTTTTAAGATAATTTTATTAAATAAATTTTAAATATAGTTTTTAATTAATTAGTTTAATTAATAATTAATATTATTATTAATGTTGATAATTATTATTATATTGTTAGTTTTAGTAATTACTAATTATTAATATTATTTTTTTAATGATTCAATAGTTATTATTATTAAACTTTAATAATATTTTTTAAGAGAATTGATTATATAGTTATTGTAAATTTTTAATATAACTCAATTTGTAATTTGGGAAATTTTTTAAGAAGTTTGGTTTTATTAAATGATACTTCTTTTTTATAAAAATATGGGTTTTTATACTTAGATGACTTTTTATGAATTGTTGAGTCTTTTGAGATTCTTGTGGACTTGAAGACGTTAGCAACTATGACACGTGAAGAATGAAAACTTGACCTTTTGTAAATCGAAATCTTATGTTTTCAAAACCAAACTAATTATGAAACTACTCTTGTTGTGATGTATGTTTTACTTTGTGTTGGGATTGGGGTTGACTTAGTATGTTGACCAATTTTGGATGTTTACTAGAGGCCTAGGAGTTAATGTTTTACGATGTTATATGAGATGTCATGCTTATGTTTTTTGATTTCTAACTTATGGATCAGTGGTTATATTATGATTTTTTGGGTGATTTCTATGACTTTCGATCATTTATCTTTTTGGTGCTTTCCAATTACTTGTATAGAACTAATGTGGTCATTGTGACCTTATGAGAAATTCTACTATTTTGAGCTTAGGGTAGGTTGTCTTTATGTATGTTGGGAAGTGGCTTGCAATGGAGGTTGAAGCCCTAAAGAGGTTTCTTGGGTAACCCATTATAGGTTGTTTTAATAAGTGATAACATTTCATTAAATGGGTTTAAAATGAATTAAAAAGAGTTAGTGTTTTTTCCTCGCCCATGCCTTGAGTGCTAGTACAGGCTAGGATGGAAGTAGAGAGGGTGCTTAGTTGCAACCTTATCTGTATGAAAGGATACAGATGCCACATAAGTATGCCTTATCTGTATGAAAGGATACAGATGCCACATAGAGTCACTAGGGGGTTGGAGTTTCCAAAGAGATTGCTAGGGTAACCTTAGAGTTGACTCATGCGATGAAACTTGCCCACTTACATAGTAGATTTCCTACGTGTCTTTGTTGACTCTAGGTTTAGATGTTATTGTGTCTCAGTACCTTTGAGATAGATTGCTATCATGTTTTCCTTGACCTAGATGTTGGTTATGACTTTTGGGATTGATATTCGTATGGGACTTGAAATTATCTCCTCAGCACAATGGGAGTGGGTCATTTAGGTTCCACAAGGTTAGGTGGTAGTGTTTATTGTACCATTGAGATCTGATAGTTGGATGTTGTTGCTGGATGTACTTGTGCAGTTGTTCCTTTCATTCTGATCTTGTGTTTTTATTGGATGGTTATATTATGTTGTACAATACTTGATTATTTTGAGATCTTATGAGATGATGTATATTCTTTGAGCTTTTCATACCCTATGACTTGTACATTGAATTATTATGCATTATGGTTATGCCATGTGTCATCTTATCTAATTGTATATTATTGAATTAAATGTTTACTTGTGGTTATTCTATGATGTAGATTTTTTATGTATCAAATTTAGTATTAATAAAACCTATATATGTGATTCAACATCATGGAACCCTTAAGAGATGTAATCTATTTATGCATTGTTTGTATGTATGTGACTAATTACTTCCACTATATTATCTCTTATTTTTGTTAATCCAAAAGAAAAAATTGTTTTGCAAACTTGGTGAGACTTTAGGTTAATTTCTTTTGGGTTCCCTAGTGGGGTGTTGCATCTAGTATCAAAGCCCGAGTTTCTACATTGGGAGCTCTAGGTATATTGGAACACCACTAGATGACAACTAGTCAAACAAAAATGAAACTTAAACAACTACATGTACTTTATGAACTTGAACACTTGAACTTCAGACTGAAATATACTTAAACCTAGAAATATGCAAAACTAGAATAGATCTTGTATTGTATTCAAAACATGTTTCTTATGTTTCTTCTTTACTATAGTATGCCCTTGATATTATTGGCATCTTGTTGTTCTTTCTTGGATATTATTGTAGGATGTTATCTAGGACTAGATCGATAGTGAGAGGTTGTAGCTCAGACTGTAGTAGAGGTCATGGGTGAGGCAGGGATATCAGTATGCATGAGTCTGGCCATGAGAGTCCTATTTAGGAAGAGAATAGGGAGGAACACCATGGAGAGCATCAGGATGATTCAAAGGAGGTTGATTTGAGATAGATGATGAGGACTATTATGGAGTGCCTACCTCCTCCTCGGGGTGTTGACCATGAGGAATCACATCATGTTGGGAATGAAGAGAGGTAGAGGTCCAAGATTCCTTAGGGATATCTGCATGGTGATAGACAAAGGTCAGTTAAGGCCACTCAGATGAGGGACCTACAGAGATCCAAGATCAAACCTTTCACTGGGGTTGGTAGAGGATATGTGGTAGATCAATGGTTAATTTATTTAGACAAATGTTTTGTTATGCAGGACTTTGACTCTAATGTCAAAGAAAGGTATATTATCACCCACCTGGAACTCTTTGGGGTTCCATGGTGGAACATTTAAGAAAATAAACTAGGTGTGAATATGAACATTGTTACATGGGAGTTATTCCTTAAGAACTTTCATGATCACTTCCTACTACGAGAATGGCATCAATAGAGAGTAGATGAATTTCACAATTTGAGGTAGTATAATATGACAGTGGTAGAGTATGAGTGGAAATTCTATGAGCTCATACCTTGTGCAGGGATCAATGATATCTCGCCACTAATGGTACATCATTTCATTTGAGGTCTCAATAACCATTTCATTAGGGGTGTTAAGGTATTCTAGCCTAAAACTCTCAAGGATGCAGTACATCAAGCTATTCTTGTAAAGTAGAATGTTACTTTAGGACATGGTGGTTTTGTGGGAGCAACTCTAGCATCAAGGTCCAAAGGTAACCAAAGCATAGGTGGAAACAGAAAGCCTCCTTATCCCAACAACAACTAGGTCCAACAATAGCAACAACACCAATAGCAGAAGTGATCCTATCCTCTGGCATAGAGTGGTGGTGGCAGTTCCAACTCTCAAAACTATCGTAACTCATAGCACAATAGGAAAAATTAGAATACTCAGCCTATGCAGATTAATCACTCTTTTTCTAATAGAGATAGCCACCACCAATCTAGTGCACCTCTAGCAAGGAGAGGTTCTAGAAGAGACATGCAGTGTTTCTCTTGTGGATAGTTTGGGAATTTTGTAGCTAACTACCCATAATGTACATCATACTATTTAGGACCTAGGCCAACAACATCTAAGCCTATAGTTGGTGATGTGTGTAGATCACACAAAGCCTTTGTAGCAGTAGATCACCACCAATTAGATCACCAGGGAACCATAGTTGAGACTACAAGAGTGATTAGAGGTACACCCCTTTCCATCTTGTTCGATTCAGGTGCTATGGATTCTTTCATATCACCTTCCATATTTTCTAAATGTAATCTTGAGGTAGTTAAGCAAGGCTTAGGTTGGCAAGTGGAACTAGCTTTAGGAGCTAAGATTCCTATAGATTCGTTAGTGCAATAGTGTGAGCTAAACCTAGGAGGTTTTGTTACTTCAATATACCTTCAAGTTATTCCCCTTGGTAATTATGACGTAGTGTTGGGTATGGACTAGGTTGGCTCTCATAGAGTTAGCATTGATTGTAGAAAGAAGACCATCAGTGTAAGGATGATCTAGGTAGGGACTCTGAGATTGTAGGCATCTAGAGACCTATATCCCTTTGGATGATATTTGCTATATAGTTGAAGTAGATCTTTCATAAGGCTTGTCAGGTGCTCATCATAACTTTGAGTGAACTTGAAGAGGAATACCCTATAGGGAAAACCCTAGATCACCCTATTTTAAAGGATCATGTTGATGTTTTTCCCAACAAAATTCTAGGTATACCACCAAAGAGGGACATTAACTTCGACATTGACCTCATCCTAGGAGTAGAGCCCATATCTAGAGCTCCTTATCAAATGACCACTCAAGAATTGAGTGATTTGCACCTATAGCTTGAGGACCTTTTTACCAAAGGTTGTATTAGACTGAGTTTTTCTCCATGGGGAGCACTAGTGCTCTTTGTGAAGAAGAATGATGGATTGTTATGCTTATGCATTGACTATAGATAGCTGAACAAGGTAATGATTAAGAATAGGTATCCTTTACCAAGGATCAATGATTTGTTTGACCAGATCAAGGGAGCCAAAGTGTTCTCTAAGATACATCTAAAGTTAGGATACCATCATCTTCACATTCAAGATGCTAACATACATAACACAACCTTCCACACTCACTATGGACACTACGAGTTTACAGTGGTTCCATTTGGTTTGACAAATGCTCCATTATTTTTCATGTGCTTGATGAATGGAGTATTTCATTCTTACCTAGACCAATTTTTACTTGTGCTCTTGGATGATATCTTGATATATTTTAGATCTGAGGAAGATCATGAGGAACATCTAGGGTTAGTTCTTCAGTGCCTAAGAGACAATCAACTTTATTCCAATTTGGCAAAGTGTGATTTCTTTCAGTCTACGATCTAGCACTTAGGGCATATCATTTTAGAACATGGTATCTAAGTGAAAACTATGAATATCCAAGCAATGGTAGACTGGCCTACACCCACTACTATGTCCGAGATTCATAGCTTTATGGGTCTGGTCAATTATTACCATAGATTTTTCCTTAACTTCTCAAAGTTTCACATCCCATCACTTCCCTTTGAGAAAGGGGAAGAAGTTCATTTGGATGGAGAAATATGAGGAAGCATTCTAGAAGCTCAAGGAGCTTTTGACTAGTGCACCAATTGTAGCAGTACCTAATCCAACATGTGACTTTATGGTGTATATTGATGCTTCACTAGAAGGGATTAGAGCAGTCCTGATGTAGGATGGATGGGTGATCCAGGATCATCCTAGGCTTTCTTTTGATCCTACATGTTGGGGGTATTTGGTTTTGGAGTTGTGGACTCAATCACCAAAGGAGTGGTGCCCGATCATTGTTAAAATTAGTGTTAGCCAAGGTACTCAGTCATTAAAGGGGATTAGTTGCTGAAGAGTTGGGAAAAAATTGTTGCTCGACACTCATTGTTGTGCTCAACATGTATTGGTTGCTTGGCATGTATTGGCTACTTGGCATCTGTTGGTTACTCAGCAATGCTTGGGAGTTTGTTGACACTCGGTAGTGTGTTGGTGCCAACTAGAGTTCTTGGTGCATTTGTTGTATGATTGTGATGTGGATCAATCTGAGAGTTTGTGTGGACCTATGAGTGGTCTTGGTTATCTCTTTTATGTGTATTTAATATGTGTTGTAAACTTGGGGCTTGTCCTAAGTATTTTTGTGTGGTTATCATGTGTTAACTTTGGGTTAACATGAGGGTTAATATTTTGTATTTAATGTTTGTTGTGAGATGACTTGTGGCTTAAATATGCATTTAATGCAAGGGGTTTTATTTAATTTTTACTGTCTAGGCCAACTTGTGGCTTAGTTGGGTATAAGTAAAGAGTCTTATGGAATCTATAGATATTATCATCTAACTTGGAGAAGGAGATGAAGTGGAGGAGCGAACTTTGAAGAGCTAGTAGTTGTGGCTTGGAAAATAAGGAGATTGCTTGGTGGGCTTGTGAGTACAAGTTGAGATCTTCCTTGGAGGTTTCTACTAGAGTGCAAATCTAGACTAGCTCATATTAGTGTTGTGAGTTGGATCTTGTGGGATCTTACAGAGTTGTTATTGTATTTGGCCCTAACCTGGAAGGCCTTACAACCAAGCATATTGCATGTAAACAGTTATTTTATAAATAAATATTTGTGATTTGGTATCAGATCTTGCATTATTGTTATCTTGTGTTGTGTTTCCATTCTGTGGTTATTATTGGGGGCTAGGACATATTCTTTTGGGATTCTCCTGCCTTGCACTAAATCAAGTGGTATTAGAGTGAACATTGTTCCTGAGCATGTAGACAAATCACTTAAGTTGAGGTAGTTTGCACTAGGATCATGAGTTGGAGAAGGTTGATTTGGTGGAGTCGATTGATCTTCTAGATTTGTGGATCTATTGCTTAGGGTTTGCAAAAATCTTTGAAGATGCCTCCAAGAATATTGGACCCTAGGGAGATTGATGATCTTATTGATGTTGTGGAAGAATGGATCTTAGAGAAGATGAGAGTAGAGTTTAGATTTTAGATTACATTGATGAAGAGTGACATGATCATTGAAATCATGAGTTTTTTTAGTGGCATACCTAGGCATGTGGGTACTGAGGGTAGTTATGAGGAAGTTGTCAAAAACTTTAAAGTTTCTAGATCGAATGGTGAGGATAGAATTGATCATATGGAGAGGCCTATTAGAATTAGGGCTAGTCAGTTTGCTTGACCTGGATCTGAATTGAAGCTAAAGCATAAGATGGAGGTTTTGAATTTCTCAGGTACTTTGAATCTTGAAGACCTGATTGATTGGATTGGTGAATTGGAAGACTACTTTGAGCTTGAGGATATTGAGGATACACTCAAAGTGATATTGGCACAAGCTAAGTTGAAGGGACATGCTTCTCTTTGGTGGAAGGATCTACAAAGAGATAGAGATGAGGAAGGTAAAATAAAGATCTCTAGACGGAGATTGATGGTGGCTAAACTGAAGGCTAAGTTCATTCTTGTTGATTATAAACTTAAGTTGTTTAAGAGGTTGCAAAATCTAAAATAGAAGGGTATGACTGTGAAGGATTATACTAAGGAGTTTTACGAGTTGACTATTCGATCTAGGCACAGAGAATTGTCAAAGGAGAAGGTAGCTTGGTACATTAATGGTTTAAGATTTGATATCCAATATGACGTTGGTATGTTGAATATTTCTTTGGTGGAGGATGCTTATCAGTATTCTTTGAGAGAAGAAGAGAACCTAAAGAGGAAAGATCAAGGTAATCCTCAAGGAAAGGAGAAGAAAGATAGCTTGGCACAAGCTAAACCAAGTGTAGAAGGTGAACCAAAACCTATTGATCAGAAAAGGAGGATAGGTGGAGGTGTGTTTAGAGGTAATTATTTAAAATGTGGAAAAGAAGGGAATAGATCTTTTGAATGTCCGATTGGTAAAACAACTATTGTTGTGAATGAGGTTGAGTCTAGGACAATTAGCCTAAGCAAGGAGAGAATTTGTTGGCTCAATGAGTACTGGTGGGTCAGAGAACATTGTGTTGCCCCACTTTTCATCCTCTAACCAATTAGCAAAAGTGAATGCTTGTGTTATAGTGAGAAGAATGATTAGTTAGTTGTGATTGAGTCTAGGTCTAATCCCTCTTAGGTGTGACAAATCTCTATTAGAGTTCTCCTTTATTCCTTCTCCCCATTTCATAGTTGGGTGGTTTTTCTTTTTGTTGAAATGATCTTATGGGTAGGTTAGTGCATGGTCCAATGGAGATTCATGTTACTCATGCAATGATCATTTACAAGTTATATCAACTTTTGGCCTATCACTTTTTCAATAGAAATAGAATCTTGTGAAAATCTAGAAATTAACTTCTCCTCGACAAGTTTCTAACCCATGAAGATGATTTCTTGCAAAGGAAACCAAATGATACATATGGATCAAAAACATGAAAATAGCAAGGTACCCTATGGAAAATCCATGTTCCCTTTATGATTATTACCTTATGAAATGTTTAAGATTCATCACATCTCTCATAATCATTCCTGACATAAAAGTTAGAACGAACTTCTCCTTGGTGGGTTTTCAACCCATGAAGTTGGTTTTTCGAAAAGGTAGTTCAAAGTGAAAAGAAGTGATAAGTGGGCTCCTACAAAATCTTTAGACCTCACTTAGACATTCTCAATCTCAAAAAGGATAATGGTCTAAATTTCAAGTAAGAAAGGAAGCATTGGCAAAGGAACAAAAATTGTCTTCTCCTTGGCAGGTTTTCAACCCATGAAGACAATTCCCCAAATTTCAGAGAAAATCAAGTCGGCGATCAAATTAGATCTACAGTTTGTGCATAAAATGTCTTAGAATGATAATAGAAAGAATCTAACCATTATGAAAAAGAGTTAATGATCTGAATTCAACTTAGTAGACATTCTCCCACAGAATAATCCATTAGTAACTTTTCAAAACTTAAAGGAAAACGGAAAAGTAAGTTATGGGGAGATAGAAAGTTACCGTTGAACCAACCAAATAGTGAAAACAAATGAATTGAGGCTCCCATAAATATGGAAACATGAACAATTGAAGAAACTATTGCTCTTTCTTTGAACTGTTATTCTGCTAATGTGCATAACTTTTTCAAAAAGCCAGTATGTATTGCATTAGCTATTATTTTCACTTTCTTAATTCAAAACTTGTTCTCAAAACAATGGCAACCAAATTTGTGGATTTTGATGGGTTAAATGGAATCAAATCTCAATTGCAGAATTTTATAGATACCTCTCTTTGTTTCTATGACATGGGGGATTTTCAAAAAAGAGTGAATTCAAAGTGGATTCATCCCATCACTAAGAAGCTGAGGATGTGGGTTGGTCAAGGCAGCTAGTTTTCCGATTGCAGTTCAAGCCCCAGAGTTGATCTACAAATGTATACACTGTTACAACCCAGAGACAAGGTAGATTGTACTACGAGATAACACAATGTTGATTTCAATTGACAAGAAAACTATGGTGAATTTCCTACAAGTACCAGAATGAGAGGAATTCTCAGACTTGACCTTTGAAGGAGTCATTTTTGAGTTCTCCACAAAAAAGATGATCTAGAGGAAAGAAATCATGTAGACATGGTTCTAGAAACCACGGAGTGCCAAGAGTAAGGTTCCTAAGACCTTGTTTGGAACCAACCTCAAACTAGAGATTATTGATATATTGGTCCTTCTACATAGATTTAAAGGTGAGGTAGAAGCTTTAAATCTCATTGAGCAATACTTCTTTTTCGTGCAAGTCATCTGCTCTGCCACCCAATATATTGATTGGGCTCATGAGGTAAGTGAAATTTTGTCCAATGCTCTCTGTGCGGAAAATTTTTACAATACATTCTATATGTCCTCGTTCCTCATCTATATGTTGGCCACATCACAACTATGGCGAGGCCTCCCAAGAGTGGAATATTTTCTTGATGATGTGAAATCTTATGAGTTTTATCCATGCTTACAATTGGAAAATAGCTATGCAGTATGAGAATGTTAATGATGCATTCACCATGAGGATTTGCAGGGAGCTGGAAGGATATCCCAAAAGGAGATTCAACCTTGAAGCCATGGGAGCCATCAACCAATTTGGGAGTTATTTCATCCAATTCTCATCCTTTTCTTATTTGGATCTTGTAGCTTTTGATGGTTTCCCCTTGAAGCTACCAAGATATCCCAGTGACATGATAGTGTTGATCAAGATCATGCGGTAGGCCATCCAAGTGAATGTGTTGAGCGAGAGCCTGAAGAATAAATTGTAAAAATTCACCATGAAGGTGGGGGCTTTCAATTGTGACACCCATTTGGATGTCAAGAATATGTTGAAGGTGTTTGAAATGAAGTATAAATTGGAAATGTATGAAGACTTGAGGCCCATGTTTGATCAGAATGGGTACACAAGGGATGTTTTACAAATCAAAAGTGTAATCAAGCACATTACCACCATTGAGGACTACTAGGCTAATTGCAAGAATGAGTTTGAGAGTCATGATTGTGCTTTCACTAGACTAACAGTTGATCAAGTGAAAATGTACAAAGTCAATATTGATGTGGAAGGAGTGGAGGATGATGGTCAAAATATGTATAGCAATACTTACCTAACTAAGCTAAGAGGCACTCCAATAAGTTCAAATCCTTATGAAGATTCTAAGGAAGAGCTAGATATAATGATGGCTTGAATCTATAAAAGGACTAGGAAATGGGACAAATGGACCTTAGCTAAAAGGAGTTAGAGCAAAACCACAACTGCTCAAGCTTTCCCAACATTTACAGAAACTTCCTTCTCCCAGGGTGGTACATCAGGTGCAACCTTGGCCATTACCCAAGGGCAAGCACAACCATGAGATGGAGGTGATCAACCTCCTGAAAAAAAGAATTCCCTTAACTAAGACTTGTCAGGATGGCTCCCTTTTGGTGATCAAAACTCCATCAGAGGCTAAGAAGAAGAAGGTAGAGGAATTAAAAGATGGTGCAATGAAGAAGAAGGCAGAGGAATTAAAAGATGGTGCAGTCACTCTTGCTCTCTCACCTCATAGCAGTCGAATCCCATTTATAAGTGTTGCACTACTCCTTCTGAGTAGTCCCCAAGTGCAAGTAGTAGATCTCAAAGATGGTGGGAGTAGTGAGAGTGAGTTGACTAAATCTGATGAGGCAATGAAGAAGACTTTAGAGGTAGAGAAGGGCCTGGATTCTTCAAAGCTCATTTCATAGGCCCCGAAGAATCCTTTCTCTTCAGCCATGAAAACACTCACCTTGGTCAAGAGAAAGATGTTTAACATAGATGCTCTTGGGAATGCTTCCAAGGTGATTGTAACATATTCATGGCTTGAGGACACTTTGGATAGAAAAAGAAAGAGGAGAGATGAGGGAGCTCCTAAAAAGGAGACTTTATCTCTAGTTATTCACTTTGGATCAACACTAAGAAAATTCAAAAAGCAGAAGACCTTATTCATTCTTAGACAAGATCCTGAAACAAGGCATCTAATGATGGAGATTGCAAAGCCCACTAAAAAAGGAAGAATCAAAGATATGTCTGTAGATGATTTTGCCCTACATTATGTAGATCTTGGGGAGGTCAGACATGACACCAAGGTTGGCTTATGGAAGTCAAAAAATGAGGTAATAGAGGGACATCTTGAAAAATTATCAAAGGTCAGAATGAAGGCAGAAATCCATAAACTTAATGGCTTCATTAGGAAGTTGGTTACCCCATTAGTATGCATCTTTGGAATGTCAATCACTAGTGATCCTACTGCTACCGATGTCCAAGCACTCATCTCTCACCTCCAAGAAGATAAACACTTTGGGAAAATAGGTAGAGAGTGGAGCAAGAAAATCAAGTTAAAGGGACTCGTCATTATAGAGAAAATAGGAAATGTGATACTAAGGCTCGAAACAGAGAAGGACAACATTTCAGCAAATAGAGCCACCCTGGCAATAGAGAAAGTTAAGAGTGGAGATTGGGTCTCTTTATTGAAGATGATTATCCATATGAAGGCTAAGGAGGTTGTGGAAGAAAATATATTGCCTAAAGGAGATAAGGCTTTATTTGAGTGGCTCCAGAGCATGTAATTCAAGTTTGAGATGATCATGGCAGCAGAGGAAGGACTTAAGGAAACAAAAGCTAAAGTGAAAAAGGATCAAGATAGAGACTATGAACTCCAAAGAGGCCTACATATGGACTCATAGACTAGTATACAAGGGAAGGGATTCATTGGAGTAGTTGTCATGCAAATGAACTTCTCCAATTACATAGATAGTTTGACAAGGATATCTTTCAGTCACCAAAACAGAGTTTATGAGCTTCAAAAACTTGGCAGGTGTGTACACATGGCCATGGAGGAAATACAAGATCACTTAAATGTTGTTAAAGATTTAGCCAAAGAGCATTCTAAATGGCTCTTAAGATACACTAATATACATGTTCATAGGCATGAGGAATTAGTTCCAATCATTGTCGCTGCCAAGGCCTATAGGGAAAAATTAGAAAAGGGAAAGAAGGCGAAGTGATTCATATTCCACCCCTTTCATATTTTGATGTAATGATTGTAATGGAAAAATTGGCTCCTTTCCATTTTTCATTTTGGAGGAGATGAATAGATTTAAGTTCCTTTTGTAACGGTCATCTCGAAATTCTATATGTACTAAATTGAAAGATTAATAAAAGGTTGGCTAATTTTTGGTGTGAAATATTTGATGTTGCAGAGACAATTCAATGGTATTTTGTGTCAATTATTTTATGTTCCATTATATTTTATATTAGTTTTACGTTTTCTCTTTCATTTGAATTTAATCAAGGAATGAACGGAGTTTCACTCTCGTGTTTCTCAGCAGCAAACCAAAGATAATAGTATTGTTATCATAGGTTCAAGAGAAATCTCTTTTGTGTTTTCTTTCAAGTTAATCTTTCTATTTCTATAGTTAGTTTCCTGCTGATATCAGTTTAGTTTCAATGAGCATACATAATTGAATCATTAAGCCTCGCAGATTCATAAGGTATGTGAATTCGTAGATTTAACTAATCTTAAAGTACCAACTCTTGCCTAATTTAGTTCCTATTTAGGCCTAGCTTGGTTTACCTCTCCTGTTCTCTAGTTAAGAACACACCCCATTTTAGATTTAGAAGCAAACATAATTCATTGCAAATCACAATGCAATAGGGAGCTATACCTAAGAATTCAAAGGGAATTTAATCTTTTCAAAACAACTTTCCAACTGTTGTAACCAGATGTTGCTCATAAATTTGGGTGTTTAAGAGTTAAGTCAAAAGGACAAATCTATTTACCAACACATTGGATTCTTGTCAGAGAACTAGTTTGTTTAGGATTTGTTGTAAGTCTAGCGAAAAAGTCTACAAGGTGATTATGGATGGTGGTAGTATTGCTAACCTTGTTGCTAAGGAGATGGTTCTAAAAAACTTGGTTTGAAGAGAGTGAGACATTCTTATCCTTATAGAATTGGTTGGTTGCAAGGTGAGCATGCTTTGGAAGTGACGAAGCAATGCCTTGTTGATTTCTAGATTGGGAAATATAAGGATCAAGTGTTGTGTGATATTGTGGATATGAAAAAATTTCATGTGTTACTTGGTAGACCTTGGTAGTATGATTGTGCATGATTGTATTAGGAATATGTTTATTGTTGATAAAGGTGGCAAGAAGTTTTCCCTAATTCCTTTGCAAAATGAAGAGCTCAGTAGGAGGAACTTGAATATTGGAAGCCAAGTTGAGTTGGTAGATTCTTAGAAGGTTGGAGATCAGCATGGAAAGAAGACCTATGAAACACCAGTGATGGATGTGGAGAAGAAGAAGAAGAAGAAGAAGAAGAAGAAGAAGAACAAGAACAAGAACAAGGGAAACAGTGTGCAAGTTGAAGACTTGGAGGACATGTATGTAAAGAACTAGTTTGGGATTTATGTGTTGAATCCTAGAAGATGTTCTTCCAGCTTCTAGAACATCTTTTCAAAGCTAGGGTATTTGATGCAAAAGCATCCTATGCTTTCTTGGGATCCTGCATGTTGGGGGTATTTGGCTTTGGAGTTGTGGACTAGGTCACCAAAGGAGTGGTGCTTGATCATTGTTAAAAGTAGTGTTAGTCAAGGTACTCGATCATTGAAGGGGCTCAGTCACTAAAGAGCTTATCAGATACTATTTCTCGACACTCACCATTGTGCTCAACATTTATTGGTTGCTCAGCATGTGTTGGTTACTCGACATGTGTTGGCTATTCAGCATGTGTTGGTTACTCGGCAATGCTTGGGAGTTTTCTGACACTCAGCAGTGTGTTGGTGCCGACTAGAATTCTTAGTATGTTTGGCCTGTGAGTGTGATGTGGATTGATTTGAGAGTTTGTGTGGACCTATGAGTGGTCTTGGTTATCTCTTATATGTGCATTTAATATGTGTTGTAAACTTGGGGCTTGTCCTAAGTATTTTTGTGTGGTTATCGCATGTTAACTTTGGGTTAATGTGAGGGTTAACATTTTTGTATTTAATGTTTGTTGTGAGCTGACTTGTGGCTTGAATATGCATTTAATGCAAGGGGTTTTATTTAATTTGTAATTTCTAGGCTGACTTATGGCTTAGTTGGGTATAAGTAAGGAGTCTTGTAGAGTCTTTAGATATGATCATCTAGCTTGGAGAAGGAGATGAAATGGAGGAGAAAACTTTCAAGAGCTAGCAGTTGTGGCTTGGAAAAAAAGGAGATTTATTGGTGGGCTTGCAAGCACAAGTTGAGATCTTCCTTGGAGGTTTCTACCAGCCTGCAGATCTAGAATAGCTAGGACTAGTATTGTGAGTTGGAACTTGTGGGATCTTGCAGAATTGTTATTGTATTTGGCCCTAACCCGGAAGGCCTTACAGCTGAGCATATTGCATGTAAATAGTTATTAGTCCCTACCTTATAGGCAAGAGACTGTAGTTTTTGCCCAGTTTATCCTATTACTATTTTTCTTGGGAAGATCTGAAAACATTAATCAATGTGAAATGTTTAGTCTCAAAATAGAAATTTTTATATTTTATTATATTTTAATGCTATTTTGTAATTGGTTACAAAAAATTTTGCTAGTGGTTTTAATGAATTTAAAAATAAAAATCCATTAATATAATATTTAGCTATCTATTGAAAGTAACATGATTTAAATGAAAGATGCATTAAATTTTTATGCTTAGTGGTGCATCATGCAATGGTGGAATTGGCATTACCAAAATTATAGCATTTAAAATTGAATAATATTAATGTTGAGCTATTAAGGTGATTTAAATGAAAGAGGCCACATTCAATCAATTAAAATCTAGTGTTATATGCATCTTATTGAGGTGTACCATCATGTTTCTACATTCACATTTGCCATTCCCAAAAATTTGGGATTCATCATTAATATGTTGCAATATGTGAGCCAAATACCTATCTCCACTATGCATGTTTAGTTGAGAAATTATGTATTTTGTCAACTTTTACTTATATTGGCACATAGACTTTGGTTATTGTTATGCCTATTTCTGCACCTACGATAGCCAACAAGAACAAGCATTCTAAATTTTGACAGATTCAACTCTCCCTAGTAGCCTATGCCTAAATTGGAGTGTCTTTGACAATTGGTGTATGTTCCGTCTTATTGTGCTTTACATTGGAGGTAATATATTGGGGTGTATTGATTCATTGTTGGCTCAAGTTAATCTGTTTTTATATCCAAAGACAATTGTTAATGGTTTGGATTTACATTTAGAACCACAAGATTGTTTCTATTTGATAGATTGTTGGTATGAATTCTATTGTGCTATCGATTACTTGTTTTTGGTTTTGCAGGTAACTATATTGTGAGAGATTATTGGTATGTATCATTTCAGTTTCTATTATGTTGTGGCAAACATATTGTGGTTTTCAAATGAATGCTCTATTTTTGCTCTATACATTTCTCATTTCTTGTGCAGTTGTTTTACTAGCAATACGTTGCTATCTTGCTAAGGAGGAGAGAAATTTACATGTGAGGCTTTGGTCACCCATCTCCTCTTCCTTGTAACGTCGAAATGGCTAGGACAAAATGTTTTTTGCTGCTATTTTACCCAAATCTTTGAAATTTACATTTTATTTAGAATATCTTTGTGGGTTCTTGGAATCAAAGGGAAAATTGTCCTTGTGCTACGAGTACTATTTGTTTGTTTGCTATTGTTCAAGTCCTTTATATTGTTGACATAGTTTAATAATTTTATTGGATTATACCAAGTTTGGAGGGATGATTTTACACGATAATACTAAGGATAGTTTATTGATTTTGAGAACTATTGGCTGTCATTTTATTTATGATGTCTTTTGAATGATAGGAATGAATATTTGAAGCGGTATAATATGATATTCTCTTATTGTGTTAAATAGTATGGTTCTTGGAGATTGAAACCCTAGTTTGGTGTTTGGGAAGATAGCAGCTGATGGGTAAATATATTCAGTGCTTTATTTTCTATCAACCTACAATTTTATATAGTAATGTCGCCAGTGACACTATATATATATCTACACACCCATGAGATTTTTTTTCTCTTACTATTCTCTTCATTTGGGAATACAATAAATGCATTCCTCTCCTCTTTTCCTATTGTTTATTTGTTAATCAGTCTTCAGCAATGGCGGATTCACGCAGAGCTCCATTTTTGAAGGGTTCTTTGAAGGAGGTGGGAAAATCGTGTATTGTGATTTGAGTCATTCCCCTTCCAACTACATCCATCTTGAATTGCTAGCCTTCCTTTATGCCCACTCGGGTCCATTGGACCTGTCCCATTGATTGATGTTATTTCAATTCTTTAAAAAGGGAATTTAGAATAGTAGGCTGACTGAAAGGAGAGGAACAGAGTAGAGCAGAAAGTTGCATTTCATTGTGCCTTTAGAGATTCTGAAGGGTTCTTTGAAGGAGGTGGGCAAATTGTGTATTGTAAGCTTTTAGGAGAAAAGTGAAGAGGGTTTTTCAAATTCTAGAGATTTTTACAGAAGGTATTTAATAGAGTCCAAAAAGTTATGGGAGATTGTAGGCCCATTCTCAACTTTGGTGGTGAGGATGAAAGGGGGTTAAATTATTGGATTGAGATTTTATAGAGAAATGGGTTGGTTTCCATGTTATAGATCTTTTAAGGTACATAAGAAATTGTAACCTCTAAACAGGGAGATCAAGGAAGGGGTCTTGTCTGTATATCAACAAGTGATGCAAGGTAATCTAATTTTAGTTGATTCACCTATTTTTCAATGATATCATCGACACTGAAATAACTTTAGTTCCCCACACTCGCAAGGGTAAAAATGTGGCATCCTCGTATTGAGACTAGATTACCCTTCTCTTGTTCCAAACATGCACAAATGAAAACTAAAGATCCAAAAAGAAAAAGAAAAATCTGCAATATATGACTAGTTGTTTTCATTGGCAGTAATGTCAGTTTTGGGTAAGGTGGTGTTGTGGAAGAGGCAACAAGCCAGGAATCAAAGACTGTTGCCAAACTATAGAGGGGCTCTAAGATTGCGGAGTTTCATTTTTACCGACAAAAGTTGAAAGGCTCTTTGTTTGACTTGGTGGAATGGAATTAAAATTTGATAGATTTTTTAGTTGAAAGGATTATTCGCATGTAACCCAAAATTCTCTCGAATAATAGTTATTGTTGGTTTCAAATATGGCTTGTTGGTTAGTACAAAATGCTTTTTTAAAATAAATGTTTGTTGAATGCTAATTACTAGGCTACTTGATTTGAAAACTATTATATTGAAAAGGTTTATTGTTTTTGTTCAATTTTTTAATATGGGTTTGTTGTTTATTTGACATTTAGATTGAAATAATATATGTGTTTAATGATCCGATAGGTGAAAATAGTATATAGGTTCTGTCATATCATATGTATGTTTAGGATATAGTTTTAATGATCATTTGGTTCTTCTCTATATATATTGTTTGTAAGATTGTGTTGAGTTGATAATGTTTTCATTTAAATTCTTGATTTGAAACCTATTAATGAATGAAAGAAACAAAATCCATTAGTGAAAGTATTGCAGCTTATAAACGAAATGAAGTATAATTTTTGTAATATTGAGATTAGTCGCAAGCCTGGCGGAATATCATATTTGTCAGCTACTATAAATAATGCATGTCCATGTTGTTATATCATCTCCTCAGATAGGCTTCCACTATATAGAAACTCCACTAGGCTTTTCACCTGGCCATGTTCCATATCAAGAAAAGAAACTGAACCAGTATGTGACACCTTACACTCATCTACTTCAAACATATTTCTAAAGACTAGGGAGTTTGTTGCCTACATCAAGAAACAGAGTATGTAAGTAGAAAGATCTATATTTTGGGCTTTAATGAATTAACTTTTAACAGTAAAATTGGTTCATTTTTTAAAACAAAAGAACATTATTGTTGCCATTTCAGAATAGGAAAATAGGTTCCAGTGCCTAAAGTAAAAAACACCTAATAAAATGAATTCTAAGGAGAAAGAAACAAGAAAATCTATTCCAGTGCCTAAAGTAAATTTTCAGGCTTAAGCCTACTCTTTGTATTTCCATGTTATTTGAATCACAACTGTTGTAATATTTTTTGTATTAGTAACCTATACAAGTTATAACCTCACCAAATTTTTATATCTTTACACAATTATATAAGTCTAGTCCATGAGGATCAATGATATATATTTTTGCAGTCATGAGTCAGTGTAATTTATCAAACATTAATTAGAATTTTTATTTGAAAAACTTTTATCTTGAAACTTGCAAGCATTATTCTGAAACTACCATTAGAAGAAATCATTAAACATGTAAAATGCTTCAATAGGTTGTACAACTACATATTATTTGTTTCCCTATGGTTTTTAAGACATCTCATCTCAAATAACTATTCAAATCGGTACCTTTCTTGAGTTAAAACTCTATAGGTTGGCCTTAAGGAAGGGTTCTAATATACAAGAGCAAGGTTATTTTCCTTCTGTTCTATATTTTGGCTATAATATTCTTATAGACTCAGCTGGTTTTGTCTACCCTCCATATCTCTATATTCTAATGCCAACTCAAACAACAAATATGTTGATGCTATTATTCAGTTATAAGTATCTTATTATATAATACTTACAATAAATTTTCACTAGAGAAACTACTAATTTGAGAAATATTTGAAGAGTATTTTTGGCCCATGACCTAATCCTATATTGTGACTCTAAATATGTTTGTGAAGAATATCTTCAACTCATAACCTAGCCCTATTTTGCTATAGTAAAATTCAATAGGCCATTATCTTAGGAAGGCAGAAACTCTCAAAAAAAAGAAAATGCATACTAAGAATAATTGTAAATCGAGGAGATAAAACATACCATAACAATACGGTGAGCATAGACTGAGGATCTTTCATTAGGAATGAGCTCCACGTCTATATGTAATCCCTAACGAAAAGCAATCCCTAATGCATCTACAAACTTATATTTCTCAACAAGGGCATCGTCAACCTATTTTAACTGTTCTAGCTTATTGAAAGCTTGTGAAAGGCCCTGCACAAATAATATAAACAAAACAAACATCAAAATCTGTCTCAAATAGAATCATGGTACTAAAGGTGGTATATGTAAACTACAAGTCTCCTTCAATTAAAATTCTATCTTAATTAAACCTGATTCAAACTTATTGTATCATGTTATATAAAAATAGGAGCTCCCACATCTATATATGTTAACATATTTTCATATTTTTTTGTGCAAGACAACCTATAATGTTTTGAGTGCCTCTTCAATACATAGTGGTACAATACCCAAATACATTTTTCCTTATAGTTCTTCATAATTCAGAAGAATTGCAATTCAAAAAATCAAAGGAATACACTTATATATACCACAAATTCAAGAGAGTTCATTATTGACCTTTTGAGCATGTTCCTTGGTTTTCTCTACTTCTTGAATTGGGCTTTCCATTTGTTGTGTGAGAGCCAAGATGCACCAAGAACCCTCATAGAATCTCCCACAAATAGTGTTCATGGGAGGCCTAAAAATACTCACTATAGGACTGCAAAGACAAAAATCCATTTACTTTGGAACTGGACAATCATGGATTGAAAGTAGCATATAAGGAAACTGATTTCTATTTCTTGAAGGAAGGAATACCAAAAATGGATCTTCCTTTAATCGAAAGGCAGAGGAAGTCTAGGAAATATAATTTGAATAGTATGTGGATGTTTGGTATTTTGTAATGAGACAATACTAAGCCCCTATTAAAAAAGAGATTATTAAAATAATCAAGTTGACTTGGATCTAGCTAGACCTGAATGATTCTTTTTCTTGTTTATTTTTCCTTTGGGCAAGGCAAATATGGTTGGGACATGTAAAATCCCATACATTATGAATAACAATGAATTACGAGTATTCCAACCATAAGTATTGTTTTTTCTATAATTAGATGTGGTCGTTAGATTCTTGCTTATGGAAGATTTAGATTGACCAGAAGTATGTCATCAAAATTATTGACAAGAATGGTTCACAGAAGAAAGTGCAAGAAAAATCAAACCTTACAAAAGCCCTCCTAGTGTTTGTTGGAATAGTCTGGAACTGTCTCCCCTATAGAACTATGAACATGGCATCAATTCATTTTTTCCCTTTCTTGAAATGATCCATGGAAAAGGGTATAAATCCTACAAGGCCATTATTACTAAGTTTCTAATCAAACTTGTGAGTCAATTCCATCATCATTACTACCAATCCTACAAAAAAAAGCCCCAAGGTTGTCAATTTTAAATTCAAGATACCCCAAATGTGCAGCAAAGCTTCGTCAAGAAAATTGTTGGTGAGATGAAGAATCACTAAATTTGATGAGGGCACACTGCTTAAATCTTCAAAAAGGGCTTTCAGTTGTATGAAATTAGGACAAACATTGTCATTCAAAAAATTGAAGCTTACCAGATAAGCCCATTTTCCAATGAAGGAGGAAGAAATGGTATTTTTCAATCAGTCATCCAATTGAGCTAGTAAATAATGGGAGTCTCTTGGGAAGACTGTGCGACTATTGATCTTGTCAACCAAACTTGGTAGTCTTTGATTATATTATTTATGTGTAGCCAATTATTTGTGACATAGCAGTAGAGTGTCAAAGATATTTATAGTTTACCCACTTTGTAATTTTTATGCTTTACGCCACTTTGTGGATGAAGCTCTTGTTGGCTTCAAATCATTGAAAGCAGACATGTCCACTAACAATGAAATCTCGTACAGTTAGCTCTATTATTTCATAACATGGTTCTATATAATGTACATTGTTGCCATTATCTAGAACAAAGGCTTGTTGTAATGGAAACTTGATGTATCATATTTTCTATTTTCTTGATACATAAATATAGTTTGTTCCAAAATATGTTATATTGAAACAGTTATTGATCTTTTTTAGTTTTTTTGCTATTGCGTATTATGTTGTAGGTTGTAAGGTTAATTATTTTTCCTTGAATGTTTCCAGAATAGAATGCATTCTCATATTGAATGTTCATATTCTTAGTGAACTAACTTTTAATTGTTCTTGTATTCAACTTTTATAATATGTTGAACAAATTTGAATATTTTTGCTTTACTTATTATTTTACACTTTTATAGTAGGAAAGGTACGAGCATCAAATACTAGTAGAATAGTTCAATAACAAGCGGAAGTGTCATATAGTGAACACCTTGGTATGCTATCTTCTCCAAGTTGGTTGTAATGATAAAAAATGTTTTAATTGTTTCCCTGCATGAGTTGGAACATGTAAGATGATTAGCACAACTTACAATGTTGTAGTAGGTTGTTATATAATAAAAATAGAGATTTGAGGTATTGTTTGATTTTTACTATTTTCTAAGGTTCTGTTATTTGCTGTGATGTCTTAATAAAATTGCCCATAGCATAAAGTTTAAACAACTTCTATACCAATTATTTACCAAGTGTTAGTTTATAAATTGCTTCATTTGATATTGCATTCTTTATTTTTCATTGTGTTCCAGGAACTTGAGAATGTGTACTACATTAAAGGAATCCTTCTTCTGAACCATTGAAGGTTAGTTACAATTTGTACTATTTATTATTACAAAAACCAAAGTATTGCACAAAATTTATCTATTACAAATATCAAAGTATTGTTGGCTATTTATGTTACATATCCATATTGTAGTACTCTGAAAATACTTAAACAGATCTCATCAAACAACTTCTATTACTAATACATTTTTTCCTTCATATATGAAATGAGTAATACACTTCATACTGATTTAAGTAAATTAGGAGACGAATCACAAATTATGATTACAGTAGAAGCATATAAATCTAATGACAAATTACAAAACATATCAATCAACAATGCTCTTGACAATGTTCATTGCTTTCGAATCAATTCATTTAACTTCAATGTTGGCGACTGTTTGTTTGATATATTAAAAGTCTTGCTCCATTGTCTCTATACATCTGTTTAGCTTTGCAACGGTCTTGTTAACTATTTCTTGTGTTTCCTTGACAATGGTTGTGTTATGGCTTTAAACTCATCTCAAAACAAGTTGCAGCCTTCAATCCTCTAGGATTTGCATAGAGTGAATGATAAGGAAACATACTTTTGAAGAATGAGGCTATCAATAATTAAAGTCAACATTCCTGGTGAATCTAGCCTTTGGGGAGACACCTTTTGTCTTCATTGGCTATCTCTTTGGTTAAACATACCCATATGAATTTGGTCATTGACACGAAAGAAATCATACTTGCACTTCAATAAAAACGAACCTCATTCTACAATATTAATTCTTCTCCATGATGGTAATCCATTGGTTGAGCATTATGAACCTATATTTTCAAAGGTGATGACATATAATACAATGCAAACTATGCAACAACTTCCAATTTTACCTTGTAATATAAAAAATATGTGGAATATAACTTCACAAAATTTGTCAAATTTGGTCTCCAATGATTCCATGCATTTTCTTCTAATTGTGGTGAAAGCATCTTTGTTGTTGTAGCATTCTTAGTTGATAATATTTTTGATGCAATTTCTTTGCGACTATTCATAGCACAATCATTAGACAATGCATTGATAATGAAAAACACATTTGCAATGCATTGCTTCAATATGCATCACCAATCTACAACCTCGGAAAATGAATTTATGTCACAAATACGAATATTAGTTTCAAAAATTGGAAAGCCATATATTGAGAGCAATGTAGAAGGATCCAAATTCTATTTGCTTTGGCTTTCATATATATTTCATATTCATATATATGTATAGCAACCAACTCCTTTGCTTGAATTTGAAGTCTATTTCAATTGTATAGAGCCTACTAAAAATATTAACTTAATATGTTTCAAAAATAGTTCAAGCCATTTTCAGTATGAACCACTCCAACAAAGTGAACAATTTATTATCCAAATGGAAAGAAACAAACAAAATTCAATGAAAAATGAGACTTCATTTGGAATGAACATGACAATACCTTGCTTTCAGCAAAACTCAACATCTAAAAAAATACAACTATGATTCTGAAAATTTTAAGTCCTCATCATTCATTAAGAAATCTAAAAGCAATGATACGTAATAAAGAAAAGTCCACAACAAACATGGCCAATGATGAACACATTCATAGTAACAATATGCAAAATAGGCCAAAATCATATTCAAAATCAACAACAAGATTTGTATTTTGCAAAGTAAGAACAAGACATGAGTCAACAACTCATGGACATGGAAGTGAAGTAAATAATTTAAATAACAAGTCAGTTACGCAATATCTACAAGAAATCACTGATACACCTACTGAAGCATGCACAATATGTGAAATGTTATGCTTCCAAAAAGATATCTACAAAATAAAAAATACATCTATTTATGCCTTCTCTTTGCTCTCTATTGAAACAAATAAAAAAAATTACGATGGGCCAATTGATTTGCAAGAAATGTATACATGCCATTATGCTTGGAAAATCCTTGTGTTTTCTGCACCGTGGAACATAAGATGCAATAAAAGAATAAATATTGTTCATGGATTGACTAGCCTTGAAGAAAGGCTTGTGTCATTGCATATTGCTTTTGCACAAATTAGGCAATTGGGAAACAAAAGAGCACAATATGGATTGAATGGTACAATAATCAATGTGCTTATTTACTTTGATAAAGTGCAACAAGCATTGCCTAGACACATAGATGAGACACAAACAATAGCAGTTAAAATAAAATGTAAGCTACAGTATGAAAATGCATATGCTCAAAGAAATGTAAGACCTATCCATGTAATGAATTCATTAACAATATTATCAAAAACATCATTGAATATGAAAGACAAAATTTCAATAAATAAGGATTGGGAATCTCTTTTTACAATGAAACAACAATAAATTTGCAGAAATAGTGACATAGATACTAACACAGATATGTATGATGTTATTCCTAAGCACGAGCAAGAGCCTATAACCGAATTGCTTATACATTGGTTCAATGAATCACATTCAATCAAAGATCTTGATACAACGATAATTAAAATTGCATCTTCAAAAGGTTTTAAAGCACTAGGCATCTTTCAAGACACTTATTGTGAAGAAATGAATTTTCTAACACTTTTTTATGGATTCGCATGACGAAAAAAATAACAAAATGTTTTACCTATCCAAAAATAGTGAAATGGGAGCTCATGCATAGAGACAACAACTTTTCAACACATATAACAAATATTTTTTCAAAGTTATAAAAATAATTATCTATCAAATATCGTCAATAGCATGGGTTTGTATAAGAAATGTTGAATTAAAAGGTGATAAATTATGTGTAAAGGACATTCGCAACACTACCAACCTAGAAAAAATACTAAAATCCCTAATAGGATACAGATCACTAAAAAGTATACGAACATCTCCAGATTACTTAGAAAGTACAAGAAAATATATTTTTGCAATGATACGACAACTAGGTCCTCCTACTTTTTTCGTAACATTAACAAGTGTTGAGCATTTGTGGAAGCCACTATGTAAAGAATTGCAAAAAATATCAAACACAACAAAATAGAGAAAATGAATCTTTAGAAGATAAAGGTTTGGACTTTGAAATTAGGAAAAATCCAATACTTTGTAGTCGTTATTTCAATCATAGGACCAATGCATTTAGAAAAATGATGTTAAAAAATGTAGAACTTTTTGGCAAAGTCTACAACTATTTCTTTATTACAGAATTTCAAAACTAAGGAAATGAACATGTACACTTCATACTGTGGATAAAAGATGCACATTTATTTTGATAGTGCAAAAACATTGACATTGAAAACTTTATTGATGCATACATCTCATATGAATCTACATTATTAGATGAAAATCTTGTCAAAATACAAACACGCCATCATAAAAAGACATGCAAAAAATACAAAACATCTAGTTGTCGATTTAGCTTTCCTTTGCCTCCCATGAGAAAAAAAAAATATTAGAACCTTCATTAAATGTTGATCCTACAATGAAGGATAAAGCTATTTTTGTTTTCAAAAAATTAGAAAATAAACACTATACAACGGATGTTACATTTGATGAATTCCTACATGAATTCAATCTTGACGAGACAAACTACATTGACATGTTGCAAGCAACATTGACACGAAGAGTTGTATTGCTAAAGCGTAAGCCAGTTGATATATGGATAAATGCATTTTCTAGAAAAGTGCCAGCATTATGGTATGCAAATATAGACACATAATTTATATTAGACACATATGCTGCTACATCATACTATAGTTCATACATGACAATGCAAGATCGAACATTGAGACTTGCATTCTATGAAATATGAAAATAATGTACTTATGCTTACAATAAAAAGATTCACTTCATACGCAAACTAGAAAATGCATTGCTTAACCATCAACAAATGTCTAATTATTAAGCAGTTCATATTGCATTGTCATTGTCCTTATGCAAAAGCTCAAGAAAAACAATTTTCATCAACACTTCACCACCTGAAAATAGAATTTTTATGTTGAAAAGTCCAAAGCTTTTGGCAAAAGAAAAAGATGATTCTGAGAACATCATGTATTCCTCTATAGCAGATAAGTACATACAATGGTCAAAAGATTTAGATAGACTATCATTGGCTAAATATACAACTTTCTACATAGGCAACCCATCGAAAAGTAAGAAAAAAGAAAAGCCATATATCATACGATACGTAAGATACAATCAACACATTGATTATGAGAATTATTGTAGAGAAAAATTTATGCTTTATGTACCTTTCTTAAACAACGAAAAATCATTGTCAGAAGGCCATCAAACATGGAGTGTGGCATTTACTGAAAATAAAAAACATATAGAAAATATAGAAAAAATGTTTACCTCAAAAGTACATAACAGTTGGGGTGACATTGACCTTGCTACAAAAGAAACCATCAACAATAACAACCCATCAATAGACCTTCAAAATGAACATGTAGAAACCACTAAAAAATATGACATCATAATTGACATTAAATATGAAAATAACAAAAAAAAAAGTATACTACTACCTTATCATTATTCAATGAAAAAACACATCCATTCTTGCTTATAAATGACAAATATTTTAGTTTACGAAGAAAATTGAATGAAGAGCAAAAATCAATAGTAAAAGATGTTTTGATGACAAAAAGGCTTTCATTAGACAAACCACTATATTTTTTATTGACAGGAGGTGCTAGCATAGGCAAAATATTCACAGCAAAGGTTCTCTTTCAAGCAATGATTTGAATCTATGATAAACTACTAGATAGTGACTCATTCAAGCCTAAAGGTATTATTGTTGCCTCCAAAAGGAAAGCTACTTATAATGCAGGTGGCATCGCTACACATTCAATTTTTCACCTCCCATGTACATCTTCAAAGATGTTACCTTTGGACTCTAACACACTTGACAATCTAAGTAAAAAATGAGATCAGCTCCAAGTATTGCTCATTGATGAAGTCTCCCTAATTGGTTCTAGAATGTTATATAATATTGATAGAAGGCTTTTCCAAATCAAACATATACCAACATGACCATTTGAAAATGTTGACATCATATTTTGTGGTGACTTCTACCAAGCACAACCTGTGTGTGATAACTGGATATTTGAAGAGCCAACAATTACTGGTGACAAAATACCATACACATTTTGGTCTGAAAATGTACTATCTTTTGAATTACATACTGTTTTAGATAACGGTAAAAGCAGGTTTTGAAGGGGCCCCGAAACCCTTATAACAAAAACAAGAAAGATATGCAATTAAGACCACCAGGAATAGTCCTAAAACCTACTGAAAAGTAGAATGAAAATTAGGTTTAACAAGGACCTAAAACCACTAGCAAAGTTCTATAAAAGTATCTAGGTTTTAAAAGGACCTGAAACCACTAGCAAATTTCTATAAAAGTATCCAGGTTTTACAAGGACCTAGAACCTGAAAAAAAGTTTTACCAAAAAATAGAACCAGAACCAGATACCAGAACCAAAAACATAGACCAAAAAAAGGACCTATACATAAACAAAAACAACACAGAAGACCCAAAGCTTCTATTGCAGTTCCGTAATCATCTTGATAGCCTCCTTCCTGATCATGACAGTGTTCTAAATGGAGTTGGCAGCCGAAGTTGCAGCAACTTGCAAGGCTTTCTTCCTCAAACTCTGCCTTGTCCTCTTACTCAGGCCCTCCAAATAAATAGTATCTTCATTAACTCTTTTTCCAAGGCTAGTTACAGTACCACAAATGTTTGATGTTATCTGCTCCATTTTTGTACCACTTTCCTTGATGAGCATTCTAAGATTTAACTCATAATCTTTAAGTTTTTTAGGGATATCTCCCATTTGCACCTCCAAGTGATTAATTATGGCCTGATCAGCATCTTCGTTGTATTGCATTATTTCCACTTTCTTGTTCAGCCCCATAATTTCATTATAGATCCAAGAATCAACTTGGAAAATAGAGTCTGCTTTGAGCTTGGCAGAATGTAAGAAGGAAAGCTTGTTGTCCCTCTGTGAAGAGTTGCAAATGTCATCAATACTCTCATGTAGAGGGGAACCAACCTTTTCCATTTGTTCCTCCCTATCCATCTAGACCTCCTGTCTGTTCTCAACAGGGGCATCTTGCTGGACTGGATCCTCCATTTGTTGTTCCCTAGTCTCCGTAGCAAGAGTCAAAGCTTGAACCATATGATCCACATCCTTCATAGTAACTGGGTCATCAATTAAGTTATCTTTGTCGTTAACATCCCCCCCCCCCCCCCCCCAACACATTCTAATTACCTGCATTGTCAGAGATGCTTTGTTATGAGTTATCCTCTGATGTATCGTCCTCTTTTTCTTTATCAAATTTTCCTTTTGTTTCCAGATATCCCTCCAAATTTGAGTTGAATTCCCTAATATCTATCCCTTCCTCTTCCTCTGAGATATCCTTCTCAGAACTCTTTGACTCTGACTCAGTTTCAGCAATATGTTTTTGAGAACTAGAGGATTTTGGTTTTACCTTTTCTTTCCCTTTAACATTCTCATCCTTCTTGCACTTCTTGGACTGGGAACCTTTTTGATTTTCAGAAGGAGTCGAAGCAATGGACTTATTTTTACAAAAGTCCTCAATAAGAAGTATCAAACCTTCATGTAGGTCAAGACTCCTTCTTCCTTTGGGAAAATAAACTTTGAAGCAACGAAAAATGCAGATAGAAAGGGAAAGAAATTATATCCTTGTATCTAAAGTGGTTGAGAAAACCAAAATGAAATTTATGAACTCTTTGTTCCTACCATCCAGGATAAAGTACTCATGAATGTAGCAAAGCACATCATGCCAGATACTTTTAATCTGCTCCACATCAAAGAAGTCTCCACTCTTTTCCAATTGCTTCTCCTCATCATCCATCTTTGGAAACTTTTTATAGGCCGCATTGGAGATTCTAGTCTATTTTGAAAACTTTATGCCACCCATGGGGAGTCCTGTGAGCTTGGCAATGAAATCCTCAGTAAGCTTCACAGTGACTCCATGGAGAGCGACTCTGTCATCAGCCCATTTTTTAAAGAAAGTAGTAGTGATATGGGGTTTGAAGCCATGCAAATGCTCCAGATAACTAACCACATTCCCTTTCTAAAGAATCTTCCAAACATCCTAACGAGCCTTCTAGTCATCACATTTTTGGGGTTCTTGTTTCCGCGGCTCACCCCCCAGTTTTCCAAGCAAACACAAAACCAAAAACACCCAGATACAGTACGCAAAGAGGTTGAAAGGAAACCAATTTTTAGTTCTGTGATTTGGAGGATTCCTTTTAGAAGATATGTGTTGAGACCACATTACATTCACATGAATGTACCTCCTCAGGGAAGGTAATCTGACTGCCATAAGGCCACTCCACCAAATCATTAAATTGCTAATCCAAAAAAATCTTTCCCACTTCAGAGTGAAAGGATTCATAATTAATAATCGTTTTAAGATTAGCATGCTTTTTTAATTCCTCATGCCATCTCACCTTATGCCCCGTTTGAACAGCATAGTTGGCTATCCAGTCAGCAACACCATTGGCCTCGCGGTAAATATGGGAAATGACCACCTTTTCAAATTTTTGAATTAAGGTTTTGATTTCCATAATTTTAGCTTCAATAGACCATGAGATTGCATTTTTATTATTTAGGGTATTTATAATGTTCAAAGAATCACCTTCCAATCATAATTTGGAATACCCCAAATTGACAACTAGCTTAATAGTATAGAGGGCAACAGTAGCTTCAGCAATGTGGCTATTAGATTTACCAATAGGGATAGCAATAGCATCTATAACATTACCCACCTCATCTCTGATGACCCCTCCACATCCTGCTCTTCCTAGGTTTCCCTTAGCAGCCCCATCAAAATTCCCTTTGATCCATCCAAAAGGAGGTGCCTTCCATTTTATTGAATAACATATTGTTGTCAGACAAACAAATCAACATTTCATATCTGTTCTAAACTATATAAGAATTGGAAAGCAAAATGATGAAGACTTTTCCTATTTGAACATGACATGCTACAAGACTCCTCCTAACAATCCAAAATTTTCATACTTGTTTCACAAAAATTTAGTTGTTGATGAACACAACAAAAGAATGTTAAACTTCTTACCTACTAAGATTTGTGTCTTTGAAGCTATAGATCAAACAGACTTTCAAATTGATAATGACCACTACCAAGTTGATAAATTATCACTACCTCCTATACTTTACTTAAAGCCAGGAATTTTAGTTAAGCTAATTGCTGGCAACCTAGATACACATGATGGACTTGTCAATGGTGGTGATGGAATCTTTCAAATGCATACAACTGAACATAAAGATATTATTTGGATTCAATTTAACGACTCCCAAATTGGTACCTCATGTTGCAAAACAATGCAAAGATTATATACAAGTTCAATTCTTCATTCTTGGACACCAATAGTGAAAATAGCTAAAGAGTAAAAACTTCTACAAAAATTGTTACTCGAAAATAATTCCCTATTCAACTAGCATCTGCATGCACTATACATAGAGCACAAGGATTAACAATGAATACCATTGCTTTTGATCCTACCAAAATTTATCAACATGGTCTAACCTACACTACTTTGCCTTGTGTAACAAATATTGAAATGTTGTATTTGTTAAACAAACTACAACATCAAAACTTCAAAGTATCACACAAAGTGGAAAATGAAATGCATCGTCTACGAAATCTTGCACAATGGAAACTTCAATATACTCTTTCCCTTATACCAATTGATCATATTATCATATGCTCTCTGAATACTCACAACTTTACATTGCATGCACAAGAAATTATCCATGACCATGACTTGCTAAAAGAAACTATTATATGCTTTCAAGAAATAAGAAACAAGACACATGACCACCTCCACTTGCTTGATGGAATCTATAATTGCTATTCTTCACTAGCTATCCATGGCCTATTGACTTGTTCTTCTAAAACCACTATTGTCTTAAATACCAACACTTTCTCAACAAAATTTATAGAATCCTTAACAATTGATATTTTGCATATGACCAATAATATACGAATCACAAATATTTACATTGCACCAAGTGCACCCCTCAGTGACGTATTCAGTCTTATAGAAAACATCTTTATGAATTTACCACTAAAGTAAAAAGTCATAATCACTGGAGACTTCAACATTGACATGTTACAATTTACAAAAAGATAAGAAATGTTTGTTGCAGTTAAGCAACAATACAACTTGTCTTTACTTATTGACAAGCCAACAACATATACAGGTAGTTTAATTGATCAATTTCGGATTTACAATCTTAATCCACAATCTGCAAAATCTACTGTCCTAGATACATAATGGTCAGACCATTTTACAATATATTTATGCCTCCACTTGTAACTTGCATAACATCCATCTCTTTTACTCATAACGACCCAACATACTTAATCATTTCATAATATTCTACAAAATTATTATCTATAAACAATTTATTGAAAACGTTTTAGATGCATAAATATTTTTATCTACATTCCTCGGGTACTTTGACATGCATAATTCATTTTAGTTTGATAAAATAACTAAAATCATTAAGTCATGTACTAACAACTATTTCAGCACAACAATATAGGAATTATATTGTTCATAATGGAGGCTTCAAAAAAGAAAATGTTGGATGCAAACACCTCAGCCAACAAAATAACAACTACAACAAAAAGTTATTGACATAATTCTTTTCAAAATACATATTTTACTGCACTTACATATTTTTTTTATAATATTCACTTCCTTTGCATACTTTTTTTCAATAAACGACATAGATCTCTATTCACATCGTCAAATGATCAAGAAAACCCTCTACAAGATGACAACTGTGCTAGTAGACAATTAGAAAGAAGGCAATGATTATTGTAGAATTTAATAATTGTTGACACAAGTTTATATATTAATGCATTATATAAAATTTATAATCCTATCTTTTCACAGGCTGAAAATGGAAGAAAAAATGATATCCACCATTATGGACATCTGTATAGAACAATCTGCAACTTGCTTTGAAGGTGATGTCCTTATAACTTACGGTCCTACCTATGCAAAAAATCCAATAAGCCCAACAAAAACACAAATAGTACATATTGACCTCATGGACAATGAAGGCCAAATTACAATAACAACAAACATTACTAATCAACTGATTGATAAGTTTATCACCCACCTTTTACTTAGAGCAAGTGTTTGTATAAATGATTTTGCATTCAAACAAAAAACACAATATGAAAGAGGTGATGCTGATTATTGCCTTCAATTCACTGCACAAACATCAATTGAAATAATAGACCAAGTCTGCAAAGAACAAAAACTTATGCTTGACACAATAGTAAGTAAACTTATAGACTTGCAAGCTAACTACTCAATTGGTACATTGGGCATTTTAGTTGCAGCACATAAGCATACTCCAAAAGAGTATCAACTAAATGTAAAAGATGGAAACTCTATATCAGACACGACAATTGTAAGCTATGCAACTCATTAATCAAATAATGAATTTTGTTTTCTTTTATATTACAATTCCTTTCTACACTAACAAACAAAATTCTTACATTTGCAATTTATAGTTCTTGAATTCCATACTCAAGCTTATGCAAAAGTACAAGAAATTGTTACATTCACACAAACACCATTCCTTCTGTTGAAGAATGTTGTACGAAGTGGAACAAAAGGAACAAATAACATTAAAAGAACACCATCCAATTTCATTGACACTCTAAATGATGCATCTACAAGAATTACTTTATAGAAAATTGTTTCCTCAAATACGCAGGTAAGAAACAAAACCATATCATCTTTTAATGAAAATTATAATTATATTTAAAGTAAACATTGAAATTCGTACTTAAATTTTGATTCAAATTTTAGGTTATTGGCAACTTAAAACCAACAAATTCATACTTACCACCATACCAATTGGTCTGCACCCAATGCCAATAGGCATCATCATTTCCAACATCCTCAACAACTAAAAATGTCCACTGCATTGCATGTAAAAAAGTTACAACCTTTGCTTACAACCATTCTCTACAATGCGTGATACACAATGAAGATGACATTGTGTACTGCACCATGTATGGAGAAATCCTTCATCGCCACTTAAAAAAACTAACAAAAATACCATTTCAAAACTACAAAAAAAATATGTCAGTATTTGTATACATGCTACAAACATTTCAAATTAAAGGAAGTTTTACAATTGCAATGAACAACAATATCACTTCCATTCTACCAGAGGCAAACTACATAAGATGAACATATCTTCTCATTTTTATCTTCTCTTCCTTTGTTACTTACAATTTTACATAATTTTGACTTTTAAAAATTGTGCTATAGCTAATTTTATTAACACAATCATTTTTTGCAAACTACGGATTAATTGAGTATTGCAAATCTCAATGCAATCAACTTTTCTCATTTTTGTACATAATAATTTGTTTTATTTCAAAAAATACACTACACACTTTTACAGTCAAGTGTAAACTGTTTCAATCAAGTTTGTAATTATTAATATGTTCAAGACAATACAACTTTATTGCATAGAACAACATTATGTCAATCTGTAATGGCATAAATTATATAGATTTTGTATTTTGCAAACAATTCCACTTCCAATATCCTCATACATAATCTTGTTTGTGCAGAATCATTATATTTTTAACTGCCATGTTCAGATTATTTTTTACAATGCTTGCAACTGCCAACATATAGGTTTATCAGGGTATATATTTTCTACAGTAAATATTCTGTTGATATTTTACTACATATTATACTTACAATTATTGTTGTCAAAGTTGTCATGTACAGAGATATGGGATACAGGAAAACAAGTAGTGTCATACATTTTATGTATAGTAAAAGACCATTTCCTTCAATCTAATTTGTCTTATTCTGGGATGTCTTCTTCTAATCTTTGTTATTCAATTTCAATTTTTTGTTTTCTTTTATTGTCGAGAGATCAAATTCAAACCTGTACAAGACAAAAAGTTCTTCAATATAAACAACTTCATGAAGGAGCATGAGCAGAGTCCTCCAATGGGAGAGTTCTATTCTTATGTTGTAAGTTCTAACTCTGGGTTCATTTCATATATTCTTGTCATTCACCCTATAACGCCTTATCTAACATATTGATTCTATAAACTTGTATATCATTCTTCTAACAGATTTCATAATTATAATGTCTACTACCGTAATTGCCATATCAATGTGTATGGGTCGCTAATATGGAAAAAAAAAACTCGTTCTCACCATCTTAAATCTATGATTTTCTATAGCCTTTGCGAACTAAATTCTTAAATATTCAGATAAGAGCATTTGAAGTTTTTATATTTTCAAGTGCAATGCATGTTACAAACATTATTTCATATTGGGGAATTAAATATATGAAGATTTGAGATTTTTTTAACAAGATTCAATTTCATTTTTCCTTTATGAATAGTTTCTATTTTGAATTTGGGATTTTCTCTTCTCTACCATAGAAAGGCCTAAAAATCAACCTTCTTTTCATGTTGTTAATGATGTGTTGGTCGTTGAAAGAGTAGAAACTTTAAAGGGGTTTGACAAGTAAGAATTTCAATAAATCATTCGATAGGCTATGAAGTTTGGCCATGTTTACACAATTCATGCACTTTCCCAAATTTCTTCTCTTTAATATTGACATTCTTTGCATTTTCTTATGACTACCAAAGTTTTCTTTCTATTTGTGCATGACATTTGCCTATACAATTTGTTTAATACAGTAAAAATCTTATTTTCTATTCTGGCTCTCCATTACAGGTTCTATTTTGTTATATTTAGAAGATACTTGAGCGGGTTATTTCTTTACATGAAATTGGAGGCTAGAGATGATCACGTGAAGGACACCAAGATTAGCAATGTATCTCAAGTTTGGCAACTTCCTCTTGACCAAACATAGTAACATGGTTTGCCAAACTATTTAATTACATATCTATTCTATTTAATTACATATTTATCCCATTAGCTTATGTTATTTGCCTTCTTCAAAGATATTATAGAAAGGGGATTGCAACTTTCCAAATGCTCTCCAATTTTTATTGCTATACAAACTATTATAATATACATCTTCTAGACAAGTTATTGTATGTATCTGGATTCTACTACATACTTATTAGTTTTTTTCGTTTCATTTGCATTGACCATGGAAAGGCACACATATAAACGTATAATAAGCTATTTTAACCTGTTCTACTTATACTATCAATCAATTATTTTCAACTTAGATATCAATTATTTTGAGCTTATATTTTAATTCATTTTTAGTACACTTCCACTTTGCATGTGCCATCGAGTGCCATCCACGAATATAGCTTCCACCTACATAAATACCTTAGTTCATACCATGTCTTACAAATATGTTTCATAATTTAAAAAACTGAGATTGCATGGTTTGGATCTAATTGTGATTATAGATTTAGCAGCTTTGATGAAGCTAGTTAATGTTATTACTTCTCAGTTTCCTCTCTGTTTGTCTTGTTGTTTGAATATCATGGGCAACACAAAATCATATAACTTCTCTTCTTCTTCTTCTTCTTCTGTTGGACTATTTATTTATAACTGAAATATAGAAACTTGTGTTGAACTAATATTTTGGTCTAGATAAAAAAAGCAATTACTAATGGATTAGTTAATCAAATAGTTGCAAACATATATTGATTGAAAATATTTATGGCATAATTTCCAAATGGACTGAAGGGTTTTCATGATACTTTTCCATAATTCTTATTTTACTTATGGAGTTAGCTATAAAAAATATCTTCTATATTCATAATCTTAGGTCTTACATTATCTTATATTCATCACTCAATGCTTTTACTTCTATTATTCATCTTACAAATGTATCTTTTACAAATTACGCAAATGGCATATTCCTTCCAACACTCACTGATAAATACCATAGTGCTCACATGTGCTTAATAAGATAAACAATCTTCTACAATATTATTAGACCACAAAGATTAAATTGGGAAATGCCCTATTCTTTTTATATTTCATATAGATCTAACAAATAATTTTCTCTGTTTTCTTTTAATGTAGTTCTATTGTCCTTTGCTGCTCTTGTGTGTTGAAAGAATGTTGCTTTTTAGTTGGAACAAAAATTACACAAGATAGAAATATTATTAATGTTTAAACAAGGATCATCAGCCCAAATTCATTCTTTTTGCACATTTGCTTACGGCTATTTTGTAACAATATTCATTTTATTCTATTAAATTTGATTCAGTCAATCTCTCACTCTTGACTAGACTATGAATGTAATATATATTTTAATAAATGAAAATCAAATAAAAGAAATTATCTATCAGTACTAAATTTAGATTTAGATGTCATACCTACTTTGCACATTTTGCATTGATTGTAGATCTCAATTCAATTTTATGATAAAGATTTTTATGAAAACAAATTCTAAACATCTCTAACAATGATCTAAACATTTATACCAACTATTATATAGAGATCAATTTTAAGATCATTCTGATCCAACTTTCCCTCTTTCTTGCATGCGGTATGAAACTTCATAACATTATTTCTCTGTATACTGCAACAAAACATAACATTTGGCTTACAAATAAAATAAATTGAAATAAATATGAACAACAATCAATTGTTGATTACACAAACCCCCTCATATGGCTAAAATAATTGCAATAGTTGACATTAAATTTGTAGTTTCCACTCTTTTTATTCAACTCCCAAAACTATACTACACATCAAATTAACCACACATGTTTCCACTTCTCTTGCAATACAATGAGCTTAAAAAGCTTTTACGTAAAAAAATATATACTATTACTCAATACAATAAACATCTTTAAAACAAACCAAGAGGCAGGTACTCGAGCTCCAACAAAGCACTTGTTTTATAAATAAAGAGTTGTGATTTGGTATTAGATCTTGTATTGTTGTTATCTTGTATTGTGTTTCCACTATGTGGTTATTGCTAGGGGCTAGGACATCTCCTTTGGGGATTCTCCTGCCTTGCATTGCATCAACAAGTGATTGCCTATGAGTCTCGCAAGCTCAAGGATCATGAGTTGAACTATCCCACACATGATTTTGAGCTAGTTGCAATTGTTTATGCTCTAGTAAAATGGAGACACTTCTTGTTAAGGCATTGTTTTGAGCTTCATAGAAATCATCACAATTTACAGTATATATTTATGTAAACTAATATGAATGCTAGGAAGAGGTGTTGGATGGAGTTTCTTTGTGAAATGACTTCGAGGTGAAGTATATTTAGGGAAAGGAGAATGTGGTAGTTGATGCTTTGAGTTGTAGGAGACATGTGGCACTATCTTTGACTCTCAATGTGGATTTGAGGATCCATATACTTTAGGCACTTCCTACAGATACTTAGTATTAGGAGATGAGCATGGAGATAGATTTAGGGAGACCTTTAGAAGGTAGATTTTTAGGTTATGTCCTAGAGTCAGATGGCCTTTTGTGCTATACAGGGAGGATTTATGTACCACTATTGGATGAGCTTAGACATTGATCCTATTAGAGGCTTTTCGTGCACCTTACTCGGCACATCCAGGTGTCAAGAAGATGCATGCAGATTTGTGACATTTATAATTTTTGACAAGGATGAATTGTGATATCATTAATTTTGTGGCTAGGTTTCTTGAGTGCTAGAGGGTTAAGGCAGAGCACCAACATCCAGTGTGACTTTTACAACCTAATCTCATTCCTTCCTGGAAGTGGGTTATTATTTCTATTGATTTCATTGTTGGATTACCTATGACTTCTTGTCGACATGATGCTATCATGGTCACTGTTGATTGGTGGACTAAGGTGGCACACTTTTTACCGATTAAGTAATCCTACACAATAGCTTCAGTAGCTAATGTCTTCATGTGTAATATGAGAGATTGCATAGTATTCCCTAGAAGATCATTTTGAATAGGGATCTTTTATTCACATCCATATTTTGGACATCCTTGTAGCATGATCTTGGAGCACAGTTGAACTTCAGCTCAGCGTATCACCCAAAGACAGATGGTTAGACTAAGAGAGTGAATCAGGTTCTAGAGGATATGTTGAGGATGTATGTTATGGACAAACAGGCTCTTTGTAAGGATTATCTATACCTAGTAGAGTTTACATATGATAATGGGTATCACAGTTCCATTGGGATGGCACCTTTCCAGGCTTTATATGGTCATCCTTTTCGTACACCATTGAGTTGGGACATTTTAAAGGATTGCATCTTGTTGGCTACTAAGATGCTTCAAGATATGGAGCAACGCATAGTGTGCATCTGTGAGCACGTGTCTACAACATAGTATAGACAGAAGAAGTATGTCGATCCTTACAGGACAGATAAGCAGTTTACAGTGGATGGGAATTTTTCCTTGAGAGTGTGTCTATGGAAGAGTCTGATCCATTATGGAAATGGTTCAAAGCTAGCACCTCGTTTTGTGGGGTCATTTGAGATTCTTGAGAGGATATGTCCAGTTGTCTACCATCTTGCATTGTCGCCCAGCTTAGCTCGTGTTCATGATGTTTTCCATATTTTTGTTCTTAAACAGTATATTCCTGATGTGATATGTTTTCTTGATTGGAATGTGTTATAGGTGGAGAATGGGCAGTTGATTTTGGAGCTAGCTTGCATTCTACAGCAGTTGGATTAGACCCTCAGGGGTCGAACCATAGAGCAAGTAAGGGTCCAACTGGATCCTACTAATGAGTCATCAGCTACTTGGGAGGATGCATCTAGTTTACGGGAATTATATCCCTACTTGTTTATAGGCTTCTAGGAGTAAGCCTAAGTTTGGGAGGGTGGATGTAGTGCCTACCCCTAGTTTACTTTTCATGTTATCTTGTTGAATTCTTTTAAGTCAGCTTTATGGTTATTTTTCATGATTAGTGGTACTTGGTTACCCGATTTGATTGGATGTTATTTCATACTCAGTTGATATATGTGATGAGCTACTTGATACTTGGTTATTTCATGTGTTCATGATTATTCTTTAATGATGATGCATATAGTGATTTTAGTTATCTCATGATGATAGTTAGATGGATGATTTATATATGTAGTTTCTATGGATACTTACCCATACTTGCATGTGTATGGTGTACATTTATATTTTATTTATATTTGACATTTCTGATGTGGTTGAGGGAGGGAATTGTAGTCATCTGCTAGTCGAGATCTACACAATGCACCACTCCTCGCCATTGTCTGTTTAATTTAGATTAATATGTATATGTACATGCTTGACTTTTATGCAGATTGCAGCTACTAGGCATCGACTTCCCTGAATTACTAGGATGAGTGCGCCTTATTGCAGTATCTCAATGGTAAAGAGGGGAGATAGTTCTTGAGTCCAAGTCCTAACTCTAAAGCAATTATCCTAGAAAATAGGATAAGTATCTGAGTTATTTACCCTTCCAAATTCGTCAAACGACGAGAATTTGAGATTTTGACCCTTGAGTTTGTTTTAGTACTCTGTCTTTAAAATGAGTTTTTTTATTTAGTTTTGTAGGTCTGTTGTGACTTTTGGTTATAATTAAATCAAATTAAAAGGGTATTAAATGATTTAATTTAACGAAGATTTTATAAAGAAAAATTAACTTTTAATTATATTTAATTAATTGAGAATTAATTAAATAGAAGAATAAATTTAAAAGATTTAATTAAAGTTCCAAATTTGGCGTAATTATATTTATTTAATTTAATAATAACTTATTTAGGAGTTTCATTTTAAAAATAAATCCTAAAAATTATTATTAGTTAAATTAATAAATATATTATTAAAAATATCTTATGATTTAATAAAAGAGAGAGAGAGAGAGAGAATAAATTTAATAAAGTTTATTTTAATTAAATGCAAGAAGTTTGCACGTGAAATTAAAATAAAATAAAATAATAAAGAAAAGGGTTTGCGTGATTGTAAAACCAAAACCCTAAAAGTAGAAAGCTCTTTATTAAGAAATTAGAGCTCATTTCTCCACACAGAGGTTTGGAAGAGAAAATTTTGAGAAAGAGGGTTTTCGAGAGGGTTTTTGATCAAGGTAGGATCTTGTTGAGATTTGCACAGTAATTTCCCTTCGAAATTTCTCTGTCTTCTCATTGTTTGTTATGGATCTGTTTTCAAAAAAAATCCGGTTGAAACCCCTTTTGTTAACATTTACGGTTCTTCATTTTTTAAAACGTCTATGAATGAAATCAAATTGGAAACCCTTATTTGAAAATCTTGTTACTCGTAATTAAATTGGTTTTAAAAAATTATGAATTCGGGATGGGGTTTGGAAAAGAATACCAAAAGTTAAATTAACAAATTTGATAAGTTTACAATTGTTTCCCTATCAGATTTATACTAAATTTTGTTTTAAAAAAATGTATACTTTATATAAAATTACCACAGTGAATAAATTATTGTGGTAATATTTATATTAAAATGAGAATTTTACAATATTAGAAAAATCATATTTTTATGCGTTTGGGGGGCTATGATTTTTGTTTCACATTTTTTTATATTTAAAAAAAAATTAAAATAATTGAAAGGGGAATCGAGGGCCATTACCTCCCTCATCCCTGAGCTGCATCGCAGCTTGGCTGTCAATAGTAGTCGTATCTGCTACGGCAGCCGAGGCTGCGGTATGTAGTGACCTACGAGCCTTAAACATATGTAATTTCCTTTTTTTCAATTATTTTATTAAATAATTTTTAAATATAGTTTTTTATTAATTAGTTTAATTAATAATTAATATTTTTATTAATGTTAATAATTATTATTATATTATTAGTTTTAGTAATTATTGATTATTAATAAATTAATTAATATTATTTTGTTAATGATTTAATAGTTATTATTATTTATTTTTAATAATATTTATTAAGAGAATTCATTATATAGTTATCATAAATTTGTAATATAACTCAATTTGTAATTTGGAGAATTTTTTAATGAAATTTGGGTTTTATTAAATAATAGTTCATTTTATATAAATAAATATGGGTTTTTATATTTAGATGACTTTTTATGAATTGTTGAGTCTTTTGAGATTCTTGTAAACTTGAAGACCTTAGAAACTATGACACGTAAAGAATGAAAACTTGACCTTTTTGTAAATCAAAATCTTATGTTTTCAAAACCAAACAAATTATGAAACTACTCTTGTTGTGATGTATGTTTTACTTTGTGTTGGGTTTGGGGTTGACTTAGTATGTTGACCAAATTTGGATGTTTACCAAAGGCTTGGGAGTTAATGTTTTATGATGTTGTATGAGATGTCATGGTTATATGTTTTGATTTATGAGTTATGGATCAGTGGTTATATTGTAATTTTCTAGGTGAAATCTCTGAGTTTCGATCAATTATCTTTTTGGTGCTTTCCAGTTACTCTTATAAAATTGATGTGGTCATTGTGACCTTATGAGGCTTTTTGCTATTTTGAGCTTAGGGTAGGTTGTCTTTATGTATGTTGGGAAGCGGCTTGCAATAGAGGTCAGAGCGCTAAAGAGGTTGCCTATGTAACCAATTGTAGGTCATTTTAATAAGTGATAATATTTCATTAAATGGGTTTAAAATGAATTAAAAAGAGTTAGTGGTTTTTCCTTTCCCATGCCTCGAGTGCTAGTACAGGATAGGATGGGAGTAGAGAGGATGTTTGGTTTCAACCTTGCCTTGTTAGTATGCCTTGTCTAAACAAAAAGAAATTGATGTCACATAGAGTCACTAGGGGGCCAGAGTCTAGAGAGGCTGCCAAGGTAACCTTAGAGTTGACTCATGCGATGACACTTGCCCACTTACATAGTAGATTTCCTACGTGTCTTTGTTGCCTCTGGATTTAGATGTTATTGTGTCTTGGTACCTTTAAGATAGATTGCTATTAGGTTTTCCTTGACCCAAGTGTTGGTTATGACTTTTGGGATTGATATACATATGGGACTTGAAATTATCTCCTCGGCACAGTGGGAGTGGGTCATTTAGGTTCCACGAGGTCGGGTGGTAGTGTTTCTTATACCATTGAAATCTGATAGTTGGATGTCGTTGTTGGATGTACTTGTGCAGTTGTTTCTTTCATTTTGATCTTGTGTCTCTGTTGGATGGTTATATTATGTTGTACTATATTTGATTATCTGAAAATCTTATGAGATGATGTATTTATTCATGATGTATATTATCTGAGCTTTTCATACCCTGTGACTTGTACAATGAATGATTATGCATTTTGGTTATGTCATGTGGCATCTTATGTAATTGTATATTATTTAATTGGATTCCTACTTGTGGTTATTCTATGATGTGGATTTGTTATGTATCATTTAGTATTAATCAAACTTATGCATGTGATTCAACGTCATGGAACCCTTAAGATATGTAATCTGTTTATGGATTGTTTGTATGTATGTGAGTTATTGCTTTATCTCTTCTTGTTGTTAACCTTTTTTTTTAAATTGTTTGGCAAACTTAGTGAAACTTTTAAGTTAATTTCTTTTGGGTTCCTTGACGAGACGTTACAGCACACCCAACTATCCAATCACGTTGCAACTTTCTCAACCTCATCATACACATGTCCAAATCTAATGTCCAATCTATAGAATTTCTCAATATACTCTTTCACAATCATGTCCTTTTGTCTTAGATTTTACATTTTCCTCAACAAGCTAATTGTTGAAGCCAAGTGCCAGTGGTTTCTATGTTGTTGTTGATGTCGAGTTGTTTAGTGATGGTCGAGTTATTGTAGCTAGTGATGGCCAAGTTACTGTAGCTAATGATGGCCGAGTTACTATAGCTTTCTAGTATTAGTCGAGCTATCCAATGTTGGCCAAGGGTTCCTTCATGTGCCAAGTGAGTATGATATTTATTAATGTTCGGTTCCTTCTTTGACCAAGTTTGTCTATGATTGGTTCTTAGTTTGAGCTAACTTGTGTAATTAATTTGGATCACAAATTTAATGTTTGGATCTTGTCTTGGGATGTGTGCAAAAAAAATTCAAGGTCGGCATTTCTACTATGTAATGATCTAGAATCTTCTGTAACCTGGTTTGGCAAGTAAAGATAAGGGTGTTTAGGTTTAGGTTAGGGAGAACTTAGAGAGTTCCAAGTAGATGTTTCTGGAGTTGCGAATTTGAAGCTGGATCGTGGATCGTGGATCTCGAAGTTGTATTTTGTATCTAGTCAACCCAAAAGGCCTTACAGTTGGGCATGTATGTTGGTAATTGGATGAATCAATAAAGTGTTATTGTTTCTTCTCTCCTTAATGTTGTTCTTTGTGTTGTTTGATTTCGTTGTATTACTCGGCAAGGTGATTGGATAATTGGGTGTGCCTCTGGCCCTAGCTTTTCAATCCATCCTTGCGTCAAGTGTTTACATAATGATAATTTGAAGGCATACCATGTTGCTAACATCAAAACTATTTTGATCTTAATTTTTCAAGGGGAAAAAGGAAAAGACTACCAGAAAAATAGAGAAGAACCAAAAGAAAGAAAAGAAATTAAAGTTCAAAACTTCAGTTTAACATTGTTAATTGCCAAAACCGTAGAATAAAAAAATTGTTGAAGTTAATAAAAAATTTGTTGAAGTTCACTCAATTTTTGAAACATTAGGTCTCCTTTTTTCTAATCCGTAATAGGCCGAAACCAAGATTAATTATTATTATGGATTGTGGTTAATTTTTATTATTATTATTTACTTATGTCGAATAGATTCGAACAAGAACAAGACCTACCAGACAAGAGACTCCAATTTACCATTGCATTATAGACTGTTGCCTCAAACATTAAATCTCATTTAAAGGGCGGAACTAAAAATAATACCGGACCATGCTACGGTATTTTAGAATTTGATATTTTTCCCCGTTCTCCCATCTTCGGAGTTTTGGGAACATTTATGCATTCTTCGCTTGACATCACATGTACTGAGCCTTACCAATCCCAACTTGGATCTCTGCTACGAGCAAAACCACCATTAGAGAAAAGGTAAGGATATGAAGAAATCGAACACGAGACACAATGCTGGTACATAAATTATCCAAACCCAAAAAGATTCAATATATTTGTACCGTTGCCTTAACCAGCTGCTTAATTTCGAAAACAACGACAACACCAAATAAGTATTTTGGTATAAAGGATGACATTGATACTCTCTGCAAACAGGGAAGATTGAGTGAAGCTGTCGATATTCTCAATTTTATGGACCAACGAGGCATTCAAGCAGATTCAAAGATTTATACTTCTCTTCTGAGGGGATGCATTGAGACGAAATCCCTAAAAGAAGGTAAGAATGTACATGATCATATGATGAGACATAAGTTTGATAATGAAACATTTCTGTTGAATAATCTGATAATACTGTATGCAAAATGCAAGAGTTTGGAACACGCGCGTCAAGTGTTTGACAAAATACCTCAGCGAAATGTGGTGTCTTGGACTGTGATGATCTCCGGGTACATCCAGAATGGGAATTGTTTAGAAGGGTTGAGATTGTTTTGGCAGAGAGTAGGGGTTAATGTGGACCAGTACTGCTTGGCTAGCGCACTCCGAGCTTGCGTGAGGATGGGATCGATTCAAGAGGGGAGGAGAGTTCACGCGGATGTTATTAAGAATGGTTATGAGTTTGATATGTTTGTACAGAATGTGCTTGTTCACATGTATGTCAAATGTGGAGTCGTTGAGGATGCATGCCAAGTGTTTGAGAGGATGTCTGAGCCAAATGTGGTGTCATGGACCGCAGTGATTGGTGGATACGCACAGAACAGGAACTGGAGTAAGGCGCTTACGCTGTTTAGTGAAATGCACCATGAGGGCGTCAGTTTGGATCAATCAGCGTATGCTAGTGTTTTGAGGATATGTTGCAGTGCAATGGCTCTGGAACAGGGGAAGCAGGTTCATGCGCTTGCTGTTCACAGTGGATTTGATTTGGATGTGATTGTGGGGAGCGCCTTGGTTGATACTTATGTCAAATGTGGAAGTGTAGAGAATGGGCGGCGTTTGTTTGACAGAATGCCGTGTCGAAATGTGGTATCATGGACTGCTATGATTGTTGGTTATGCACAACGTGGACATGGTATTGAGGCGCTGAAGCTTTATCTTCAAATGAAACGAGATGGCATTAACGTGGATGAATACACGGTGGCAGGTGTTCTTGGGGTTTGTTCTAGTTTGGCAGCTCTAGAACAGGGTAAACAGGTTCACGGAAGTGTTGTAAGAATCGGATTTGAATTGGATGTGTCTGTCTGTAATGGTCTTATCGATATGTATGGGAAATGCGGAAAAATAGAGGATGCGCGGAAAATATTTGACATTATACCCGAATCTAATGTGGCCTCATGGAATGCAATGATCGCAGGCTTCGCCCAGCATGGATATGGCAAGGAGGCCGTTGTTTTGTATGAACAAATGCTCCAGACAGGAGTAAAACCAGACGTGATCACCTTTGTAGTCGTTCTTTCAGGGTGTAGTCATGCGGGCCTTTTGGATGAGGGCCACCATTACTTTGCTTCCATGACTCGTGATCATGGCATTACACCAAAGGCAGAGCACTATGGTTGTATGGTTGACCTTCTTGGCCGTGCTGGCCGTCTAGATGAAGCATTTAACTTCATTAACCAAATGCCAATTGAACCCAATGTTTCAGTGTGGGGATCTTTGCTTGGTGCTTGCAGAGTTCATGGCAATATAGAGTTGGGAGAAAAAGCAGTAGAACATCTTCTTGAATTAATCCCCGAAAATCCAGCACCTTATGTTTTGCTGTCAAATATTTATGCTGCTGCAGGTAGGTGGAAAGATGCTACCAAAGTGCGAAGTTTGATGAAAGACAGGGGAGTTAAAAAGCAGCCGGGCTGCAGTTGGATTGAGGTCCAAAAAAGGGTCCATGAATTTATTGTAGGGGACAAAACACACCCACAAATAGAGAAGATTCATGAAACATTAGAAATGTTGGCATTACAAATGAGGGCAGCAGGGTATGTACCAGATACAAACTTTGTGTTGCATGACATTGAGGAAGAGCAGAAGCAACGCCTTCTTGGTCACCACAGTGAGAAGTTGGCCATTGCTTTCGGTATTATTAGCTTGCCTACGGGGACAACTATCCATGTTGTAAAGAACCTCCGAGTATGTGGTGATTGCCACACTGCCACCAAGTTCATTTCCAAGATTGTTAATCGAGAAATTGTTTTGAGAGATACCCACCGCTTCCATCATTTCAAGGATGGGAAGTGTTCTTGTGGAGATTACTGGTGATACTACAAGGAAACAGAGGAGCAATTCAATGTCTTCTACTCTTGGTTCTTGACATGGGAACCAATCATCTGCAGCTTTATACGATACTTGGTTCTTGACATGGGAACCAATCATCTGCAGCTTTATACGATAACTTTTCACCATCACTGATTTTTTCAGCAGGTGATATATTTTTAGTATTAGGGATCTCAATGATTCTTTGATTTATTGCTTAGATTGTTGGAGAACTAATATCTCATAAAAATCCTAGGAGAAACGACTGGTTTTGCCTTGGAGACTTCAAGAATAGCTTGGAAGGAACTCCATAAGTTGCCAGACAACATCAAATCAAGTGGGAACTTTTGCAGCCTCCAACTATTGGTTTTGCTTGGATCCATAGTTTATTATATGCGAAAGCATGCAAGGAGACTAAACGCATTCTGGTGTCCAACACATTATATGTATTGATATAAATGACAATCTAGTCTGCCATATTCTTCCTTGCTTGGCCTCTATGCTTAACCGAGGGTTAATGACACGTCAAATCAAAATTAAAGCAATGGTCTGCAGGGTGAGTCCCATATGAGCTTTAAAAATTGTCAAGGCCTTGTTATAATCAACTTGATCGACACGTGCAGAGGGATTGATCCTCTAGGAGAGTATTACGCTCTACAGGATCTGGCTATTGCATATCCATGATAAAAGAGTTTATCATTCATTCTTCCGGCTAATTACGTTGAATTGCATATGCTTCATTTTAAAAGAAGAATTTGAGTTAGCGGAATTCGTCCATCGATCCAAAGTTTTTGAAAAGAGGTGCTCATTCTGGCATCTAAGTTTTCTGACCGTGTTATTTCTCCAAACACTGGTAAAGCTGCGTCCACTACTTGTATGGATTATTGATGATTGAATTCTCAGGCATCATCAGAAGTAGACAAAGGATTTTGATGGATCATTGATACCATTTTACAGGTGAGTGTTGCAATGAATTTGGAAACCAAAGGGTTCAGGAATTATCATGGAGACCACTTTCTATATATTCTAGAAGATATGAATCGACTCTTATACATTAACCCATTTAGAAACAAGCTGTTTGAAAATTCTAAAAGCCTGGATGTGGTGAAGCTTTCTGACAACACTGCTTCTAACAAGATTTCTCCTGACAACAACATTTTGATATATCTTATTTAATGAGTATTAATTTTGAAAGAGCCAAAATATAAAATGCTGAATTCATTGATTCAGATTTTCTGAATACATTGGATACATACAGAATTGATACTGAATTATTCACATTGATATGTGAACAACTTTATAAAACCTCATTTTCTCTTACAAAAACTGCTTACGGGAATAACTTCTAAGCAGCTATTTATCTAACTAATCTGATTAATATAATAAATCTAACATTCCCCCTTATTACATTAATTCAACAGAGCTAACATTCCTGATTATTAGAAATTAACCTAATTAATGTAATAAGTCCAGCATTCCCCCCTTATTACATTAATCCAATAAAAGTGAAAGCTTTCACCAATATTATTCCTCTGGAAACTTTGATGAAGCTCCACCAATCTTTGAAAGTAGATTTTCTCTCCGCAACTTCAAATTGCAAATCCTAATCTTGAAGTTGCCCTCATATCCCAACTTTAGGCTACAAATCTTGAAGTTGTCCTCATAATAAGATTGTTTCCACTTCCCTTGCACAATGGGACATAGTTCCTCCAAAATTTCACATCTCCATGAAGTGTGTCTGATGCCTTCTCTGGAGATGCACATGAGATGCCTTTCCTCTGAAAGTCCACATCTCCTCCGAGTGTGTCTAACGTCTCCTCAACTGTTGTAGAAACAATCACCACTAATATGTCTGCACATGGATGCCTTTCCTTTGAAAGTCGACATCTCCTCTGAGTGTCTCTAACGCCATTCTTCAAATCCTGGCCCCCCACTCCATAAAGGGACAATCACACAGCCAAGCCCCCTCTTTTTTTCAGGGACACAAATCTATCAAGCCCCGGCTTTACAAGGACACAAATATTTGCTTCCCATGCAATAATCATCTCTAAGCAAGAAGCTAGCTCGAAATGATAAAAATCCTCCAACCTCCATTGCCTCCATCTCCTATTTTATTCACAAAAAATAGTGTCTAGTCATCCAAAATCTATTAAAAGCACTCTTCTCCACATTGATCAACTTGCTTTGATACGAAATGAAAGAGCAAAAATATAAAATGTTGATTTTATTGATTCAGATTTTCTGGATACATTGGATACATACTGAATTGATACTGAATTATTCACATTGATATGTGAACAACTTTATATAACCTCATTTTCCCTTAGAAAAATTGCTTATGGTATTAACTTCTAAGTAGCTATATATCTAACTAACCTGATTAATGTAATAAATCTAACATTCCCCCTTATCACATTAATTCAACAGATCTAACATTCCCCCTTATTAGAAACTAATCTAATTAATGTAATAAGTCCAACAAATTTTGAGGAAATTTTGACCTCCCCTAAGAAGCTATTTTTAGTCTCTGCCTAGTTCATCTCCTCGATCTGTTACTAGTGATATAGTTCATTTTTCACTGCTTGTATAGAAGATGGAATTGGTGAGGAGAGTTTTCAAGTGATGAATGGAGCTTTTTTCTTTTCTCCAAATTTATGCAAGCTCATTCCAATATAAAATTTCAACAATATAGTAGATCATTCATCGATATAAAGAAATTAATTTTAATAGTTTCTACCGAGAGCTCAAAATTCTTTTTCAGTAAGACTTGAAGAAGTTTTGATGGATGGGTATTGCAAATAATGTCTAAATTTTAAGTGGTAATCACGGTTTAAAAATAAAGCAAGTTTTATTATTATTCTTATTATATAATCAATTTTAGTTGTAATTGTATTATTATTATTCTTATTATACAATTAATTTTATTTGTCATTATATTATTATAATTTATTTATTAGAGCTAATTTCTATGACTTTTTGAAGTCAAATTTATTAACCTATATTACATGAGTAGCATTTCAAAGTTATTTTCATGATTATATTGTCTATTTAGCACTAATCGCCTCTAGGTGTTGTTTAAGCAAAACATTGAGATCTTTGGACAATTACTTGTCTTAATATTATTCCAACACAAAGTATATTTTATCATGGCATTTTTTCTAAATCAAGCAAATGTGATCACCATTTGACAATGACATCACCATCTATTCAGTTACAGTCATCTTGCATATGTCATCCACCATTGGTACTAGTGGCAATCCTATTGAGTCTAGAGAGAAGAGAAAGATGACTATTGGTGAGAAGGACTCAGTTGATAGAAAGTTTATTTTAATGCACAAGCGAAGGAAAAATGTGAGGCATCCATTGGTAGATTATTTGTTGCTAATGGAATATCATGCAGGCCATTCGACTTATTTTAAACAAATGGTGAACGATATATTGTGTATGAATCCATCATTTGTACCCTTTGGTGAGCATAAGCTACAAACCACCATCCTAGATGATGATTACTCTAAGGTTGCTTTTTTCTTTGAGGATATGAAACATACTTGAGTTAGGACGAGTTGCTCTATTGTGATGGATGGGTGGACCGATGCTAGACATCAATCACTCATCAATATCATTGTCACATCCCCTGTTGGTTCTCATTTTTTGAAAGCCATAGATTGCTCAGGAAAAAAGAAGGATGTAGATTTTCAAATCACCATTTTGAGAGATGTCATAGAGGAGGTTGGGTCGGCTAGTGAAGTACAGGTTATTACAAATTCTATATGTCTGTGCAAATTAGTTGGTTTGATGGTAGAGGGTGCTTATAGGCACATCTTTTGGACCCCTTGTTGTGTTCATGCATTGAAGACATAGGGAAGATTTAATGGGTGAAATAGACATTATTAGTAGTTAGAGAAATGCAAATATTTATATGCAACCACCACACTTCACTTGCTCTATTCAAGTGCTTTTCTAAGAAGTTCCTCAAACCAGTTGAGACACTGTATGCCAATTTTAATAATAGTTTAGTTTGCTTTAAGTTTTTTTTTACTTATAATTGGTACAAACTTACATGTGATGTGTTGAATCATTAATGTTTAACTTTATGTTTTATTTATAATTGTCCCTATAGGTATTGTGCATACTTCATCTTGAAAGAGATGATGATTGAGGTGTATGATGCCCTCCAATTGACAGTGGTGAATCCAGAGTGGGGATGATGGTCCAATTCTAAGTCCTCTGAAGGAAAAGCGATGAAGCAAAGGATCCTTGATGAGAGCTGGTAGTCCACAATGAGGTAAGTTGTTGATTTTCAATTAAGTGTTAGTGTTTTGCTCGCTGAATTTTATACTAACCTAAAAAAATTTAAATTTCTAATTCTGATTTTAATTTTTGTTTGCATTTTGCTGATATAATTGCTTTGTCATAACACCCATTATAGATGTCATTAGATATGTTGATACTGACTCTCCTAGTCTGAGAGAGATATATGAGACTTCTAACAACATGTTGAGGAAGATGAAAAAAATTGTTGCAGCAAATGATCCTCTACATTGGGGTTTTATGAGGAGCATATTAGGCCTATTGTGACACGAGGGTGGAACATTGCTTCATATGGTATGCAAAGTTGGGTGGAAGGGGCCTTCTATGTGATGATCCCGAGGTATTGGATGACTTCACAAGAGCTATTGATGAGATGTATTTAGCTCAAGAGGCCTCTACTCTTTGCACACAGTTCCCTGACTTCACCTACCTCTGTGGCCCAAACTTTGTTAAGCCACATGTGAGATTGGATAGAGTAGTTTTGGCATAAAGAGATCCTATTGGATGGTGGAACTAGCATGAGAGAGATACAACAGAATTAAAAGAACTTGTCACTTGCCTCCTTGCATAGATTACTAGTTCCTCAGTTGCAAAGAGGTATTGGTCCACATATTCATTTATTCACTCTGCCAAGAGGAACAAACTTACCTCTAAACAAGCGGAGAAACCAAGGGTAGTGCATCATGCTTTTTGTCTTGTAGATTATCAGACTCTAGAGTATAGGTAGGCTCTAGCTTTGTGGTGGGATGTTGAACTTGAGGATGTGGCCTAGATATATAGGATGAGACAACACCGGAATTGGATGGAATTCCATTAGATGAGACTATGCTTCTTGCAGAACATGATAGTGAGGAGGACTTTGATTTTGATGCCATGGTGGCAGAGGCATAATAGGAGCAGCAATCTACTTCATTTTTTTATATTTTGTTTTTTATGTTGAACATGAACATGATGATGAAACTTTATGGTAGCCCTCTAGCCTTTGGGCATATTTAGATTTTTATGGTATCGTTCACTGCTAAACTTATATTTAAATATTTTTGTTCACATATTGATATACATATTGACAATTGAGTACTGAAACCAGTTATTATTTCCTAGATGACATTCAAATGGTGTATGGTAAGGTTCTATAATGTTTAAATTACATGCTTTGTGCTTAGTTTCATATGAGTGACATGTATATTTGCAAATTTTAGTGTATATCTTAAAATTTTCCGATATATATAATCGTCCTCATTTGTCGTCCCCCCCTTGGTCCCCAAAACCGCCAAAACATTTTACCATCCTGGAAACCCATCCTGTTGTCCCCTGTCATCCCCATCCTGGAAACTCAGTGGAGCACGTGTTTATACCCTTTTTTAAGCCATCTAAATTCCTAAGAGGTTATTTGATTGTTTTATCTTTATTTTATGAGAATGAATTAGTATTTAGTCCATTTTAATCTCTCTATTTTTTTGCTTATTGAAGATTGTTTAAACTTTGTTGATGTATTTAAGATATTTTACCTTGGCTATTTCACACTTTTCACTAATTACGCTTTATTTAAGTTTATTTAGGGGCCCAGTAGGAGATTTATGAGCACTTCCATTTTATGTGGTGTTATCATGTTATCACATTTCGCTTGATGTGTTGCTTGACTTTTAGTGCACTTATCATTGTAGCACTCTCCACCTTTGTTGTACACACTTTATTGCAATTAGAGGGTGATCTACCTCTTGTGGACATGATTCTACCTTGGGTAAGTGATGAGTTGTCTCTTGATTATCATGTAATGTGATGACGTTGCTTACCATTACCTTATTCATTCCTTGTACATATCATGGTCATATTAAGAAGGGGTCTCTGGTGTAATGAACTAGAATTCAAGTTGATTCCTGTTCAATTCAACTATTTGAATTCTTAACAAGAATACAATTTATTCTTTTATATTGTTTTTCTCTTGTTATTGTGATTTCCATTGCCTCTAGGTCTTGGGTGGGTAACTTCATAGCCAAATTTTACGTTGTATCAGAGCCCATAGAGTGTCACTAGTTTGCGAGAGATCTTACTATAATTTTGGTGGAATTGTAGGAGGTTCTTTGTCCTTTCTAGTGCAACAAAAAATTGGAGCTCTCTAGTACAAATCATCTCATTGAGAAGGTTTAAAAACCCCAAGATCAACTTTGGTTTATCTGAATTCGACATTAAAGGCCAAATCTATAATTGTTTGAAGATTGGAGGTGTGTTGGTTCAAGGGTCATATGTAGGCAATTTTCAAATAGTGACATTTCATGTAAACTTTGTAGTGACTCTCCCATTGGATTTCTATTAAGTCATCCTAATGGATACAACCATGATCATCTTACTTTGAGAGTCATCATGATTGAGACCTGTAAGTGGTCTACACCCTTAAAATGATTTGTTTATGTTCTTGTTTCAATAGGATTATTTTGCTCATGCCTAGTTTATGAGATTATGATGTATCTTATTGTTTCACTGAGGTTTGTGTTAGTGGTTACGTAGATTCATATTTTATCACGATGTTGTTCCATGATTTCCTGAAGATGTGAACAATAGTTGCACTAGGTGTTTTTTGTCCTGTTGCACTTGACTAGAATCCTACAATAGTGTTGATTCATGTGTTTGACCATGTTGACTTATATGTTTATGGTGTTATTTATGCTATTGGGCAATTGTTATTAATTATATTAGTAAATACTTAAAATAATTAGAAAATGATTTATGCACGTTAAATTTATGGATCATGGTGCTATGAATATTTATCTAGTAATTAGATGCCTTATTACATGATTACTCATAATTCTTGCTCTGGCTATTATATATTGTGCATCTACACTTGATTGTGTTTGTTTATTATGCATGAATTATATCCCTGATAGTGGCACATGGAGTTAGTGATCAAACCTTTCATGTTGAGCCAATATCATCTTATGTATGGACGATGTATCTTTATATTGTTATGTTAATCCTTTAGCAATTGGTAAACCCGGATTCATTATGCATGTGCTTAGACTCGTGAGCATGTCTGGACATTTAGGAATCTGCAGTTATCGCGGAAAATATTAACTAAATGCTAATTTAATGGGTTAGAAGGATTTTATTAAATTGTTTAATTTATCTTATTTGTCGACTAATTTGTCATAGTTGAATTCCAATTTAATTGGATGCCTGATTTTATTTGGGTTAAGGGTGCTAATTAGATTATTTTATTTTAATAATTCAATTTATATGTCACTTTGTAAAAGTGCATATATTGACTAAAAGTGATTTTATTCTCACTTCTTATATTTTAATTTAGGATTTTGGAGCAAATCCTCCAAAAACAATCCTTATGAGTTTTTCTTGTTTTGTTTGTTGCAAGAGATTGACTCGACGAGTTGATGTGAGAGTGGTCTAGTTGGATCCGTAGTAGGAAGATCTTCATTTGCCAAATGTTTTGTTAGATTCAACATATTGTTTATTTTACTATGACATTTTCCATTTCGCCCACTTGGCTACGAGGTAGAGCTCTCTCATTTTATTGTTTTGGCTTCGTTTTAGTTCTTGTTTTCAATAGTAAATTGATTGGAGGTTGAGAACTAATGTTGCCTCCATTTTGGTATATGCTAGTTCTACCTAGTTGGGTGAATATGAACATTTGAGTGTTTTTGGGGTTTTAATTTAAAGTTTTGTGCTGTTATGGTGGTCAATTTCACATACGAGCTTGAAACTCGATTTCTATTTTATTTTTGGGAGTTTGTTAACCATTTGGATAATGAGTTTTAATTTCATGGATTTGTAACAAAGTTGATTTTTGAGCAATTTTTACATTGCCTCATTTTGTGTACCACCTAGTTTTCTTGGGTATTTCTTGGCACTTGATTTGGTCGTGGATTTGTAATGTATGTTAGGTTTTCAATCCAACCATAGTTTTACTTTATCATAATTGGGATTTGTGTAGAACCCATACTCTTGGATTTAGCTTGGTTAAGTGAGTTCATGATGCTTATTGATTTGTTGCCTTATTGGGATTCATGTCGAATCTCTACTGCCAAATATAGGTCGATTGAGTGATATTTTATACTTGTATCATTGTTGCATTTCTCATATCCAACTCTTGCATTGGTATTACTTGATTTTATTCATGAAGTTGGTTGTACCGACGCACAAGCATGCACACATGTGTATGATAAGATCTTGCAAGATCCAAACTCCCAGATATAGATCGGTTGAGGTATTGTTCATTTGGGGGTTGGGTTCAGAACTTGCATTGCCTTTGGACACTCATCATGTGATGAGCATGGGTATGTAAGGTAGACATGTAGAGTGGCTTCTCTCAGTACCCTGCCTAGGGCTAATAAGGTATCGTGAAGAGATTTTAATAAGTGATAGCTAAATTAATGAATGGGTAATAAAACCTAATGTTAAGATAAGAGAGCACATGTACAAAAGGCTTGTATCAGGTCTAAGGGTGTTTGCATGTACGGTAGGCTTGTATCAGGTCTAAGGGCATGGTGTGTGGCCTCCTATTGGAGTTTACTTATCACACCAGGTATGTGGCCTCCCAAGGGAGTTGATTTACCATACCAATTTAGCTTGGGCTTTCTGATGCCAAGTGACCTACACTCAACTAGAGTCCCTGCATAGTTATCCTATAGTGGGTCTGAGTAGTGACCTAATGTACTGCTTTATCTTCATGAGCATATAAACGTTAGTATCAGATTCTTGATTGGCATGTGTGTTAGCCATGGATGATTATCCTTTGTGATTGTGGTCAGGTCATTATCTAATCTAGGTGGATCTTGAAGACCTCAAAATTTCAACCCACTCAGAATCTCTCAAGATTGGCATCAGTGCATAGAGCACGGCAAAACATTCTTGACACAATTTGAAGCACATCAAAAGGAATCAATTTGCTCAAGATATGCTTGGTCAAATTTTTGGTCAAATAGGTTGACTAAAAAGGTGAAATTTGACCATCTCAAAAGTGGTCAACGATGGGTCTTAAATTGAAGACCTCATCAAAAGCTTTCCAATGATGTTCATTTCATCAAAAATGGATATCGTATGTGGAATTTATGCTCGTTTGAAGTTGCCCAGGGAAAGGGTTGACCAAATGGACTAGTGATGACATCAACATCCTAGTCAACATCTTCATCCAATCCTATAGTGACATGTGGCATTTAATGGTGACATGTCAATGCAATATGGTCTAATTAAAGTGGGGCACGTGTCAATGCTAGACAAATAATTTTTTGCCACATGGCACCTTGTATTATTGTTGGTTGGAGGAAAATTGTCAGTGAGGTTTGAACCGCAAACCTCTAATTCCTTAAAGCCCTTCTCTACCATTTCACCACTCACAATTCCTTCTTTGTTATTGGCAGTGGCTATGTTTTGTAATGATTTATTGCAGATAAGACAAAAGCGATCTTAGTGGGAGTTGAACCCACAACAACCAACATCCTATTTTTTGTCCTCAACCAACTATGTTGACGAAATTTTCAGGATGCAGTTGTTGGATGTTCTATTTACCATGAGCTGACGGGTCATATAAGAGCCTAATCCCCTATCTTCATTAACCATAAATGTGCTCAAATTAATATGAGTCATTTAAACATTAGTAAATCCGAAAGTAGAATGGATTTAATTTGGAAAAGAGGTTAATATAGGAGATATGAGGATATTATATAAAATCAATTGGTTACTCGCTAAATTGGGTAAAAATGTAATATAAAAGGAGGCATTTACACTATCAAAGGGGACTTTTGGAAATGAATCCTGGAAGAGGATTTTGATAAGTCTTTGTAATTCTCGAAAGGAGAATTTGGGAGAGAATGCTCTAGAGAATTAAGTGGTCCCATAATATGAGATAAAAACTTAGAATTTTCTTGAGAGTATTTTTTATGACATTATGTTATTTTTGTAAAGGCTTAATGCCCATTGAGAGAGAGTTGCATTTTTATTGCTTAGCATTATAAAAAGTGGCGAAGGAGCTAGGCACAAACGTGTTGCTAGCAAGTTCCTGTCATCATACTGTGGAAGTGGGAAGCAGATTGTAACTGATGTATAAGTTTTGCATCATAGTAATGGCATTGATCTTGCATGTTTGCAGACTCGGAGACATAGCCAAAGTCTGGTGAACTCTGAAATCAAATCCTTTGTCTCTTGTTTTCTTGATGCATGGCTTGCCTACTTAGTTTTTTTCTGCATTTCTAAGTATTATTTTCTCAATTCACAAGAAACATCAGTAACAATCTTTATTAAATATGTATACTAGTGAATCTTAAAATTGTAAGTGATTCATAAAAAGGAGTTTACAGATCATTATCTCCATCAACACGATAGAAGTGGGCCTATAGGTACCATGTGGTCGGGAGTCGTAACTACCTATACTACTTATGGGGACCAGTGTACAAAGACGACTTACTTCCTGTTTGAGGCTAGTGCTTGATGTTCACTTAGTACTTCAATGTATCTAGAGTATGTTTCCTTGTGATATATATTTTATCTTGGATTCATTGGCATCATGTTAAGGATGATGCTTAGGGTGTTACTTGATGCATTTCATTATCATGATGGTGTATCTTATTGCTTAATTGATGTTTCTTACCACTGCTATGGATTAGTGATGCTTTTGGTAGATTAGCATGTTAGATATACATGCTTCTTGTGATGTTAATCAATGAACTATTGGAAAAAATGATCCCATAAGACAACACCAATGATCTTGTTGGCAAGATGAGATTTCATGCTCGGGGGTATAGTTAGGCTCCTTATGGTCTCATGATGCCATTATGGTAGGGAGGATGAGCACAACTATTTTAGTTCGGTTGCATCTTATGTTTGTTCTTTCCTTTCATTGTGATGTTGCTTATGTACATGCTTTACTTGGAGGATGTTGATTATCATAGATTATATTAGTATGATGTTATGTGAGGTATGTTGATCCTCCTTAGGCTTATTGATGCTATTGAGTGTTTGCTCCTTAAGTTTGGTGGTTATGGTACTCTATGTTGTGGAGGTTTTATCTTTCCATATTTTCTTTTATACATTTTAGGGTGGTTGTCCTTTTGATGTCGTATGTAAGAGCAATGTTTCGTGCGATAGTGCAATGTCTTGCGTGATAAAAGTAATTTTTCACCTAGCAAAACAAAGTCTTACGCAAACTTTTGTTGTCTCATGCGAGCATGGAAAGGCATCTCGCTTTGCTCGTGGGGAATGCTCGCATGGGAGCTAATCTTGACTCACACGAGTTTTCAGGTTGTTTTGTCTCATGGCAACCCAAGAGTGTCTTCACACACTTTGAGATGATTCTATTTATACTTTTGGATACCCTTTTGGGAGTTTTCACTCCTTGGACCTTGACAATTGTCTTATTGGATGTTTGGGTTGTAAATGTGATGACATTTCTTCATTACGGTGTTTTAGCTTGGTAAATGAAAATCACGTAGGAACTTTGGATTTGGGATTTAAAATAAACCCTAGTTGTAATGTTAGATTATATCTTGAGATGAACCTCGTATGATTAATTCATATAGATGGAATGAATGTGTTAGTAAGTGATGAACACTAGGGGATCCTTGGTTGGCAGGTTAGTTAAGTCTTTTGTTGCAATCTCTTTTAGGTTTGTTGTTGCGTGTATCTATGCTTTATCTTTCTAAAAAAATGTTCATCTTTGTTTATCCTTGTTTTTTCCAAGGATCTCAGGGCGAGGCATTACAAACTCCTTTTTTAAGCAATTTTTTTATTTGGGGTAGAATTTTGTACTCTACACTTTGTTGCAATTAGTTTCTTATTTCATAATTTCAATTTCTTAAAAAAACACATAGTCTCATTTTTGCAAATTCCAAGGCCTCATTGGAGTTCATAAAGCCTCATTTTAAGGTGATTTTTTAAAAATGTGGGGCTTTTGTTTTGTTTTTTTATAGTGGTAATATCAATTTATACTAATTGTGATAAAACATTGTACTTTTAAAATTTGGCTTAATTTTACAATTGTAATGCATAGACCTTAGTGTGGTATTTTGTAATAGTGACCTAAGCCTATTCTAGCCTAATTGTTGCAATTGTAAAGTCCAACAAAGAAGAAACGAAAAATTAATGAAAGAGTTTAGTAACAAAATATTTTAAAATGTTTCTTATAATTTTTTTAAAATTAAACATGCAAATTGGGAATAATTTTTTTTGTCCACCTAATGCTTGGATATCAATTGCCCTCTATATTTTCTTAGCACATCAATCCAATCACAAGTCATCATCACCGACCATTTGTAGTCCACCCTTTGGTGCAGTCATTATTAGTTTTTAGTTTTGCATTTTAGTCATGTGATGCATTCTCTTGCATGAGCTATGTTGTATATGCACCTATAGAAAGTGTCATCATTCTTTGTACCTTGTCATTAATGACAAATTAGACGTAATCCTTCAATTCTCGATAAATTAAGAAGTATTTTGTGATACTTGGTGCATGACTCTAGTTGAGGCTTAGAATGTACCAATATACTCTTGGTGAGTATTTAGTTGATGCTCAAGTAGGCGTCGCTTTGTCTAATCTTCATCATATTACTATTAGTGATTCACCAATCATTCTTCATTGACATTAGTATCTAGCTTTGTCACAATTTGAAATTCTTAGTGTAGCATAGACTTATTTTCTTCATATGGAGGATGACTAGTTATCATCTTGAACCATCTTTGTAGGAGATTTAACATAGTGAGGGGATTCATGTCCTTTCCTCCTCTCTTATGGGTGGAATTTGTCTTGATATGATATTATATTTGCATCATTGAGAGCATTGTGTTTTCATTTGTCTTTTTGAAGGGGATTTTCTTGCATGTAGTTTCCCACCTCTCCACTTGTGAGATATTGCATTTGCATTTTGCATTTCCATATGGGTACCTTACATGACCCATTAGACAATATCTATCTTACATTGTTGGCTTTTGTACATTCTACCTAACTTGGACTTAAGGGGAGGATTGATGTAATTAAGGCATTACCTTGATTGTTTCTCCCTAGGCGTTAAATACACTTAACTTATTTGGGGAATGCATATAAGCTTTCAATAGCATTTTCAATTTAGCCAATATTTATTATGTTATCACATTTTACTTTGTATTGACTATACCTTTAGTACACTAATCACTTTTAAAAAGGTACTACTTTTATAAATGGTCATTGTATAGTACCTATATCTTACACACTGGAAATGATAGCATCAACCCGAAAGGAAACTATATCCACATACTCAAAGAATTATTTAGGATTAAATTTTTTTTAAAGATTAGAATCTACTTTGAATTAATGAACCACTTGAATGTCATGTAGAGTTGGTAAGATCTAACTGCAAGAATAATTGCCAGCATAATTATAAACCTAGGACAAAGTTGTGTAATGCAAAATGTGATTGTTAATTCACATGAATCAGCTCCCTCATTATGGACACATTAAAACTAGTGATTGCACCTAAGGTTGCAATAAAGAAGCTGAAGAATAATATGTTAAGTTATAATTTATGGTAATAAATAACTTCTTTTTTTTTAAATCATTGCTTATATTTGAACAAATAGAAGTAGAAAAGTTTGTCTTATTTCTCGAAAAAGAGGCTCATAACAGATGCAAGAATCTAAACATATGTCTAAATCATTGCAAGGAAACAAATTCTGAAGTGTACTGAAACAGATATATTTTATCTTACATATATTTTATGCTTTCGTGTTTGTAAAATTGTTTTAGCAATGAAAGAGAAACATATAAAAACCTTCAATTGATTTTATGGCATGACTAGGAAATAATTAGTTCCAAAATAAAATATAAATAGAGTTTTCGATAAACCTACCATTGAGGGCAAACTAAAGCATTATGTGAATGGCATAAACAGTGGGAGGGTAGAGCATGATGTGGGACTTGGGAAATGGAATATATATTGAAACCTTCTTGAGCATCTATAACGCATAAGCAGTAAAAGGGCCAAAAATGAAAAAGAGCATACATTAAGTACATTACTAAAATATAAACAATGAGTTTGCATTCCACGGTGAAGGAAATACATTTAAAGAAGCAATATTAATATCCTTTATTGAGCATAATAGTTGATCGTAGAATACATTACATGGCAATTAATTGCGATGACAAGTAAAGAGAGAAACTTTATTGAAAAGTAAAGATGTGATTGAATGCAAAAGGGTGATTTGAACAAACCATTTTCAAAGTAGTAGCCAGTGGCAAGTTTGTGCAATGAACAATAATAGAGAAAGTTAAAAAGCTGTTAGCACATGACAAACAACATTAAACAGTGACAGAGGCAAGTCACTGTTAAGTTTCCAAGTCAGCGTTGATGCCTATAAATTCAGCTTTGGGGGATAGAGAATGAAAAACAGGTTGAATAACAAAGACTGAGAATTCCGATTATATTGTAAGAAGCATTCAAGATATATGACAACGAAGGAAACATTTATTCAAAGTAATCAGTAAATCTGTGAGCATCAACACTTCAATATATGAGAGAGTTGTGAATTTATGAAATGTATTTATAGGTGTTATACATCATAAATTAGTTTTATCATTTAAGACCAATGAAGATTTACCGCAATCAAAAATGAAGAATATCAAATGACGGATGATATATTATACACAGATTAATTCCAGTGTTCGAGATTTATGGCACAAATCAAAATAAGGGTTTGATGTCATTGAAGAAGAGTATTTGACCCGGCAACATGTATAATGAGTAGATCGAATACTATAATGACTTGCCAAGTTGAATAAACAATTTGAAGTATAGTCAACAATATTGTTTTGATCAGAGTTGCGTCAATGAAGCCCAAAGATTAAAACAATATATCACTATCGTTAATAAAACAGTAAAACTATTAAACGTGGCACATCATTGTATATACAACAACGAATATGGAGTCTATACCATCGAGTCGGATATGTTCGAAGGTCAAGTACTTTATGGCAATGAAGACTTCAGCAATATTATAGCACTTCTCAATAGTCGTAAATCTAAGCAGCGATAATAATATACAATCAATGAAATAAAACGATATATATTGCAGGAGTTTCAAAAAGTCTACGAGGATATTCGAACCATTGTGTGAACGTTGGAGTAAACAGATAGCATAAGCAGTGTCAACGATAAAAATAAACCAAAGCAGAAACAATGAGCGGAAAACAAAATTCATTAAAACCATAACGAATGAAATTTGTTGAATCGAAGAAAAGCAATGAAATTTTTGTAATTGCAAACGTACAAAAGAAAGCAATTTAACAAACGAAGCGCAACCGCAAATTGGGATATGGTGGAAAGAAGTCCCATATGCAGGAAAATGCGAACCAATTCTAGTGGAATTCATCCAAACACAATGTAGAGAGACTGAAAAATTAAAATAACTCACGAAACTTGTTGCAGATGCAGAAGAATGCAGGTCGTTTAATGGAGAAACCTGACACTTGTCATGGACGATGATGGTTATGAGACATTGTGTGATACATAAATACACGTCTCCTTCATTCCTCAACACGTAACACTCGTCATGTCGTGGCAGAACACTTGCCAATTGTATAACGGGACAAATTAAACAGTTAATATGATTTTAATCGTCTTGTACACCATATTATTAAAGGTAGATAGATAAAATTTTAACGTCCACAAGGCTAAAAATAGCCTATGGGACAGAACGTTGATTTTCAAATGACGTTTTCAGAATTCAAAAAAGGGACACCTTCGGCATAAAGAGAAAGCACTTGAATTCAGTTATTTAGATTAAATTATAGCACACGTGTTAATTGGTTTATATACATGCTAAGTGAATGCAGTGTATTTTTTAAGATGCTTATTATTTTTATTCTCTTGAAGGTAGCTAAATTTTTTATGGAATAGTTAGTTGGGGTCATGTGAAAAAAGAAAATATTCTTATTTTAGTTATAAAGGAAATAAAGTTGAAATTAACTTATTAGTTTTTTATTGGAAATATTTAGCTTGTTCCACTTCAGAACAGCTCTACAATTCTTCCCCCTCCCCTCCTTGACTTCTATGACAATGAGCTTGCCAAGAATGCTAAAACCACCTATGCTAGGAAATGCAGATGTGCCAAGCTGCTGTTGCCTACATTGCAGAGGCCATGGAAAGCAACCCTAAAGAGAGCTCAACCTTAAATGAAAGTAACCCTAAAAGCAGTAATGAGACTCAAGACTCTCCCCATCTAATCCGAAGACTCACCCTCCCACCCCCACCTTGCTATGACTCATTTCAATGTGGTGTCGGAAGGCTGAAAAGATTATCAGAAAGAAGATGAGCAGAACAAAGATGACTGAGCGAGGAAGGACCAAGGGAAAAAGCAAGTGTGACCTTCCCAAGGAGGAGCTGAAAATTTTGGCCAATGGATGAGGCTATATAACTTGATGACCCTACTCGTTCTTTTTGTTGTCTTTGTTCTCTGTTGTTTCTCACGTTTCCTCTCCGGACTGATAAGTTTTGTAATTATGTTACTGTGAACTCCTTTTTAACTCTTCATAGTTGGTGGGCTTATTCTCTAAGATTTTTCGCTGGTTGACTTTTTAATAATTTATATGGATGCATGATGGATTGGGGCCCTTCCCAACTTAATCAAAAACAATGTTCAAAGAGATGAGAAGAAATTTGTAAATTGTTCAATAATACAACCAAACTTGGGCTTGTACACCTGTATGCCCTTTTTACAATAGCCTCCCCATTTGAATGCAATTCAATACTATAATTTTACATGAGACCAATTAAAGGTCTAGAGGACATAAGTCAAAATTGAATATTTGAAAATAGTTCCAGACCTTTTTTTTTTCACCGTGGCACTTGTTTGTTGTCATTCCTGTTCCATTTGAAAATGAACAAGGCCAATAACAGAACTATGGTCTACCAACGAACGGTAAGCATTACTAACACCAACATCAACTTTCTTTTTCTTCTTGCATTGTTCTTGCTATGCTAGGATCTTCACAAAAATCTTCATAAGTACTATATATCAAACCTTTCCCTTTCCAACCAAGACTACTCAAAATATATTCTTCCTCATTTTCCATTTCTTTTTCGGCCTCCTCACTCAATTCATGATCATATCCCAAGAGATGCAGTAACCCATGTACCTGGAGATCAAACTCCTTGATAAATAATTTAAGCACAAGGTACTAACCAAAGGAATACACACTCAATTGAATACAATAAAATACTAGTTGAAATAGACTAACCATGAGGATCCGTATCTCGTCAATGAGAGTCTGTCCTCTTTCCTCAGCTTGTCTAGCAGCTGTCTCCACAGATATAACAATGTCCCCAAGCATAAGCTGTCATGCCATGACTCCCATCAGCATATTGTGGTTTTAATAAAAAGACAATGAGTAGTATGCACTGAATAAATCTGAGGATTGAAACCTTACAGTTGGATCTTGCAATCCAGGAATATGTTGGGACATTGAAAGAACGTCTGTTACTTCATCTTTATCACGCCACTCTTTATTTAGTTTCCGAATAAAATTATCATTACATAGCAATATCGATAGCTCTGCTACATCAAAAGCACTGAGATTATCTAATGATGTGTCTCTTGTCATGGAAGTTGAAACTTTCAACCGGTCCAATGCCACCTTCATTGCATTAGGAACATCAAGCTGAAGAATTTCAGCTATACCCTGTAAGAAATGGAAAGAAAACACGGGTAACGTATCACTTCAAAAACATAATTTAATATAAACTCTGCAGGTTTTAGAGTGAAAACAAAGAATTGAGCCTTTTACTGCTATGTTAGCTATGCCTGCAACATCAACATCCACCTAATGAAAGCAAAGATAAACGAAATAAATCTGGATTGTTCCTAATACAAACCATCTCCACTAACCTTGATGGCATATAAAAAATAAATGTCTGGAACAAGATATCTGAAATCTATTTAGTCTGTACAGAGTTAAAAGTAATGTTAACTTGAACTTAATTGTTTAATTTGACATGACATCAGAGAATTTGAACCATTAAGTTATAACAGAAAAAACAAGCACAACATCAAAGCTGCAAAACCACTTCATGTGACTAACATTAAACCACACAAAAGAATCCTCATATTTTAGTTTTTCTGAGCAATTAGCAATAGCCAAAGAGAATCAATAGACTTTAATAAGATGCATGTGGAAATAAGAACTTAAGTTTCCAAAGATCGGACATGTAGGGGTTAACAAGAAAATCATCACCGACATATCTTACCCCCTCCCCCTCACTTCCCCCTATTTATCCAGCCTAATGCAAAGTTGACACTGACTGAGCCTTCGTTGATAACATACCAATCCTTTTGTTTGCCCAAGGTTCAGGAACCCAGACTGATAAAATTGCAGAAGCCATGGAGGTCATAGAGAGAATGTGAAAGGCAGGTTTCACTAGTCTTGATAAAAATAGGTAGTTAAGACTGCTTATCAGATTTTAGCTAATATCCTTTCTGAAACGATTTGAAACCCCTGCCAAAAGAATCACTGTTCGACTATTATGGTTTATGATATTAAGATGACGAGCAACTTCAATGAAAGTCAGGTACTCAATAAATTGGGAGCAATTAATAACTACTTTTTCCAGAGGTAAAATAAGCTATATTCATTTTCCTCCATGAGTACATATTACTCTAAGAACAGATTAACAGAAGCTGGTATCAAGATGGACTATCACTTCTAATCAATGACAATAAAGCTACCACAAACACCTAATTGTTTTGATGCCATCTTGTATGACCACACTACATAGAAATATGGATTTAAGTTACAAATAATAATATGCTTTTATATTTTAAGATGGTATGCAAATAGGGCTCATTCTTTGGATGTAGAACCTATAAAAATATGACAATAAAGCTACCACAAACACCTAATTGTTTTGATGCCATCTTGTATGACGACACTACATAGAAATATGGATTTAAGTTACAAATAATAATATGCTTTTATATTTTAAGATGGTATGCAAATAGGGCTCATTCTTTGGATGTAGTACCTATAAAAATATCAATTAGCGACAATTGTTAAATTTCAAAAACATTGCAGTGACGGTCATTAGTGAAAACCATTCCAATGCACCTAAAGATTGAGGTCCATTTTTTGTCTCATTGGAAGATGGAATGAGCAGAAGCTGCTATCTCCACAGAATTCACTCTCCATGATCCTAGGGTCAAGAGAACACTTGATGCATAAATATCATCCTTTGTGAGCTTTTCAACAAAGTCTAATTTTGTATTCAACTAAAAACAGTCCTTGCTGAAGTGGAAGATTGCACAAATGGTATCTCAAATACATATTTTAATATAATGCAAAACTCCTCTCAAATATAAGGAAATTAATACAAAGAATATTCTTTTTTCTAATTTTCTATTGTTTATTATTATTACTGTTAGAATGATTTTAGAATAATTGGGAGAGGGAGGGGTGAATTAGTTATCCTCAAGTCCAGATGTACCAATTAAATTTTTGAATACTTCAAACAAATTAAATCTATTCTTTATACAGCTCGGTCTCTATAGTTACTTAACATTCAGTAGCATGCAGCTCGCTGTCCCAATAGTAACCAACTCATAGAATGTAAAACATTAAATACTAAAACATCTCAAACAACATTCCCACAAGTATGACACCAAGATTTAACGTGGAAACCCAACTTGGGAAAAGCCACCAATAACATGCTACCAAATTTTTACTCTGCTGAAGTGAGCTCTATTAGGAGCCAACCCTATTAAAGGTTATACAACACACTATTAAGTGTGACCCTGTTAAAGGATTTAATCACTAATACAATGGTTAGAAAGTAACAAGAAGTTGATCTAACAACTCACTTTGCTAATACAATGGTTAGAAAGTAACAAGAAGTTGATCTAACAACTCACTTTGCAAATACAGATCACAATATAGCTCATTTGCCAATTCATTGACTGGACTCCATTCATGTCTCCATCATTGTCTCTAATCTGCTTGGAAAATCCTTCAAGCAATCACTCTTCATTTCTACTCTACTCTACACTTCACAGCCTTTTGCTCAAGTTCACCAATCAACAAAATTAACAACTCCTAACCCTTTTTAGGTTATCCTTATGCCTCCTTAAATAGGTAGCTTTAATCTTTTGCCACTTAAAACATCATCGTTGATCTTAGGATTAGGTCAAATTCATCGAATCCTTCCATCATTTTGTTTCTTCCTTCTCCTTCTAGATACTTCTCAAAACTTCTCTTTGAATTCATGCCTAAGAATGCTCAAACACAGTTTATCTTACATTAAATGCTCCAGCTTATCAATATGTATCCTTCACGCGCTTGACTACTCCAAAAATTCAACTATGTCGGCTAGGAATCTCAATTCCTTCACAAATTGTCAAATGTTGACACTCAGTCAATACTGTGTTCCTCGGCATTGGTCATCACTAAACTCTTTTGCTCGACTTATATTGTCTTTGCTCGGACTTTTACTGATGCTCGTCCATAACTGTCACTCCGTCCACACAAGCATAACTCAGCTTCTACTATAAGTTCCTTAATCTTCTACTCTGTTGCTCGGTTTGGCCTATGCATTTGGTCCATTGATTATCTCTTCTAGGGTTCAACTCAACTATCTTCTCCACTTAGTGTTATGATTAATCAACACATTATCTTGTCAAGGTCCACCTAATCGAGTGCCCATTGTAATTCTACATAACTCAACCTTTCCATAAAGTCCTCTTGTTATCTCTTCTTCTCAAATTCTTTTCATCAATCAACTTGATATGGCACTCTACTTAGGTAGAAACTCTCTCACCAATAAGGTTTGACATCAATGACAATATAACAATTGTTCCAATTGTAGTTTCCAACAATTATTTTTTCACAATATAAAATGTAAGGGTTTAATAAAAAATTATTTTTTCACAATATAAAATGTAAGGGTTTAATAAAAATAGGCTGATTAGAAAGTAGAAAATAATGTAATAAAGTATTTCAAATTTATATTTGTCTCAAAACTTCTTACAAATGCTACTTCTATAATAAAATTAATATAATAAATTTATATTCTTCTCAAAACTTATTACAAATACTACTGAATGTTATTATTATTTCACTTAATCAGAAACATATGACCTGAACCAATAATTTATATTAATAAAAAAAACTTATCCATAACAGTAATAATAAATATAATTTATTTTTGTTTATATCCTAGCTACTATTATATTTATAATATCTTTATACTCGTATCTTAAACAAAAGTACATAAACTTTCAAAATATCATTCACAACAACATTAATTTATTTTTCTTTATATTCCAATTACTATTATATTTAGATTATCAACCAACATATGAAACTCAATTTTATTGTCTACTCGTATCTTGCACAAAATTACATGAAATTCAAAACATATTTCATCAATCACCTTATTATAAAATTCAAATTACAGAACTAGATTTGTTGCTTTTGCTGCCAGTCTTACAAGGTCACCCACCTTAGAGCTCAACTAGGCCACCACTGCTTTGGCAGCTTAGCCTTGCAACTCAAAAGCTCAACTTCAAGTGGCTGTGCTACATCACCAATAACAATTTGCAAAATGCCTACTTTGCTTGTGGTGCACAAATCAAAGCTCAACTTCACAAGTTTGAGATTTGGAGACAATGTCTCTAAAAAAAAATCTCCAATCTCTGCAAGCTTGTGATACATCTCAAATCATTGAGAAAATAAAGGAAGGCAGCACTCTTTGCTAATCTTCCAAACATTCTTCAAGACTTTCTCCGACATTGTGAGCAAGTGTTTTATACTCATGAGTATAGTCTACTCATATCTTACAAAAAATTACATGAAAATTCAAAATATATTTCATCAATCACCTTATTACAAAAGTCAAATTACAGAACTAGATTGTCTAATTCTGCTGCCAATCTTACAAGGTCACCCACCTTAGAGCTCAACTAGGCCACCACTGCTTTGGCAGCTTAGCCTTGTGACTCAAAAGCTCAACTTCAGGTGGTTGTGCTCCATCACCAATAACAATTTGCAAAATGCATACTTTGCTTGTGGTGCACAAATCAAAGCTCAACTTCATAAGTTTGAGATTTTGTAATGCCCACCCGAAGATCCTTGGGACAAGGATTTGATTCAAGCGAAGATTTTTTTTTTTTACGAGTATGAATACACATGACAACATCATATAGGGATCACAAAGATCGCAATGAAAGAGTTCACCAACAATCCGAGCAACCAACGAATCTCCAAACACTACTACCCAAACTGACACACTCAAAATAGGAAACAGGAATCCAAAACGACAACAACACAAAGAATCTAAGATCTATCAAGGCATGAAAAATTAAGTAAACCCAAAGGGTACTAGAATCACCAAAAATCGATCCCTGAAAACCAACGGAGATGCCCCCTGTTTTTCACACGAGGACCAATAGCAGATAGATTTTCGCGCAAAGATGTGCAGCATGCCATGCAAGGAAATACCTTTTGCGCGAGGATGTGCACCAAAATGCGTGAGAAAGTGTTTGGCCGAACAGCCAAGACACCCAAAATTGGTGTTGGGTTTCGCGCGCAGAAGTGCCAAAAGCCACATGAAGAAACCCAACACACCACGCAAGATCTTGCATTCTTGCGCGAGAAAGCACGATTTCACGCGAGATCCCAAGACAGCAAGCTAGAGAACAAACAGGTAAAAAGCTAAGGAATGAAGTTCCTCCACATCGGCGAGTACCGGATCCACATCTCGAGACAAGGACACTCGAACAATAACTGAAAGATGGAAAGTCAAAATCTGAATCTAAACATCCAATCAAGCAGTGAAGGGAAAGTACAAAAGGAAACATCGCAGTGTACTGAAACAACATCACAACAACTGAACAGAAATAACATCGCAATGAAGAGTACAACCAAACTAAGTACGTTGTTCCTCCCAACTATAATAGCATCATAAGACCATCGTGGGCCCTAGCCATCCCCATGCGTAACATCCCAAGCTACCAATCAAATAGTCGGTACTATCATATAAGGACGTCAATACTAAAACGAGCTACAACATAAACATAAGGAAATCTAACATGCTAGAACTAAAGCATAAGATAATCCTACAAATATGGATAACATCATCTATCACATGCTAATCAACGTAATAAGGAAATGCGTCAATGACTAACATCATCTAACATGATATATAAACATCCCAATGAAAGCATAAATCACAAGAAAACATACTCCGGAACTTGAAGCACCAAGTGAAAACATCCAACAACGGTCGCACTAGGGTAGAACCGTCTATGTACATTGGTCCCCATTAGTGGTATAGGTAGCTATGCCTCCCATCCATGTGGAACTCGTAGGCCCACTCCCATCCTGTTGATGGAGATAATAATCCAACCAAAAACACACAAAAAGCAAATGCCCATGGCTAATACTCAAGCCGGACAATAATGATGACTGAAAGTTTGAAACCAAAAACATAGATAATGCATAAACTACAAGTCCTGGTCAGACACTCAATGGGCTACTAAGTAGGTGATGACATCACGGATTGTTGCTTGGCATCGACAAGCCCAAGCTCGGATCTGTGCGGACTCAACTTCCCAACGGAAGGCTCACACACTAAAGCACTATTTTATTATCTTAAATTTTATTACCACTCACACATTATAATTAGTTATCACTTACTTAAAACTTCCTCTACCAACCCTATGGCATCACAACACCAAGCTACGAGATAGAAGCCCCCTCCATATGCTACTCTACCCTACTGATGCTCATCCAACGATGAGTGCCCGTAGGCATGCATACTCCCAACCCAACCCCAAATGATCATAACTTCCGGCAAGTCCACAGAAGATTGGGCCTCGCAAGTCACCCGACAAATATACGCGCATGCACTTGTGTGTGGCACACCAGCATCACGAAGATCATAACACAAGGACTGGATGAGAACACAATGCAAAAATACACTCAACCGAAAATAGACTCGAAGACGGATTCTACACGAATCCCAATGATGCAACAAGACCAAACATCATGAACTCGCTCAACCGGCCTCAATCTGGGAGCATGGATTCTACGCGAATCCTAATGTCCAAAAGAACCCATAACACCACGTATAAAATCACTCAACCGAACACAAAGTCAAGAGTACAGATGTGGCACGCATCCCAATGAAAAAATGAAAGTGCAACAATGGTCTGACTGACATCCAAACACTTGATCCAAGTTTACAACAAAACTCATGCCAAGAAAGCTCGAGCAAACAGGGCAACACGCAAAACAAGGTAAAAACCCCAAAAATAGAAAACTTCTAAATTAAAACTCATTTGGTCTTTGGGCACAGAACCCCAAAAATCCAATAAAATTTGGGTTCAAACACCGTATGCAAAAACGGCCAACATAATGGCACAAAACCCCAAACCCCCATCCTGAAAATAGGGAAAATCTTCATACCCGACCAACCGGGCAAAACCAGCAAACAGAAACGGAGGGGAACATTAGTTCTCAACCCCCTAACAAACAGCTACCAAAAACAAAAGCTGAAACAAAGCAAAAACAATGAAACAGGAGAGCCCTACCTCAGTCAAAAGGGCAAAATGGGAATATAAAGCATAAATTAAAAATCCCGCAGAAGTAGCCGAAAACTACGGCAATCCAAGGTCTCCTCGAGCTAGATCCAACGAAACCAACCTTGAAATGATCCTACGCCTGTAGCTCCCACAACGAACAAAACAGCAATTCCTCAAGAAGAGGATTTTGGGTTTTACTCTCAAACTTTCTAATTCAAAAGTGCAAAGTGAGGAATTAAATTCCTTTTTCAATACTTATTCACTTTTCGAGTGAAATAATCAATTAGGGCAAATAACCAGCCAACCTAGTTAAACCCCGAATCGACCTAAATGAAAACAGGTTATTCCTAGAGATAGGAATTCATCTATGGCAAAGCTACCAGAAATTAAAATTAAATAAAATTAAAAGCCCGAAAACCCAAAAACACAGAAATTTCCTTAAAAACTTTCGCAACGATGCGAACCTCTAAATGCACAGACACGCTCACTAGTCTAATCACATAATGCAAATGAGTTTGGAATTTTTTTTTCTTTTCTTTTTTTATCGATAAACGACCGAAGCCTTGAATGATTTTATTAACTTAAAAATAAAATTACAATAAAATTACATCAGCTTGATTCCGTTCAAACGGGCATTGGTAAGAAAGAATGGAGAAGAAAACCTCCAATCTTGCCCGAGACATAAAGTCCTATACAATTACATCTTAAAAGGGGCATACCCCAATGAGAACATAACCTATCAGATAAAGTTTCAAATTACATAACCTGTCAAATAAAGTTTCAAATTACATGGCGAGGGGCATACCCCTGCCAACATAGTATCTGTTATGGATATTAACTGTCAATAGAGATATCTGAATTCGTATAATCTGATGTCCATAACCACCTCTAAGCGCATAGATCTCTTGGCTAGAGCAACACTCCTTACATAAAACTTGATTGATCATCAAAGTTAGCATATAAATAACAATCATTAGAAAACCACCTATATGAATCCGAGCTATGGATAATCCTGTACTCAAAAAATGATGGTTAGTAAAGAAAAAACAGAGTGCTCAATTTTCAGAATTTCTCCAAGCCTATGCATTACACAAACAGAGTACTGAAAATCTCATGGAGAAAAACAATCGAGCTTAATCCAACCGATGCCGCAAACCCTAACCTCTAGTAGAGATCTCCGTAAGAATGCAAGACGAGTTCAAATTGGATTCGGATTACCCTTAACACCAGTTTCCAATTCATAATCCAACTACCAACCATAGGTAAATTACCATACCAATACCACTAAATAAGGATAAGAAACAAGCAGTCCAGACAAACTCCTTTCATCCATTCTCGAAACTTATCGCCAAGGGAGCCCAATAGAGATTTTGTTCTAATCATTGATCTATAGAGACACTCTGACCCAGTACCAAACCCTAGTCTTATGGAGACAAACCCTAATCTGAGACTTTAAACAAATAATATTGAATCTATCATCAATCTGGGAATATGGGACTGAATATTGAAGTTGTATCACCTCCTCTAATCGAGTACAAATCCAAAAAACCCTTAACTCGAACAGTTATATTATAATCAAGACTTAAATTTTCTCAGAACTTGCCCTAACTACAGAGCATCACTAAATCGAGACAAAGTCCTAAAGAGTTCTAAAACCTAATTCCAGCAGAAGGAACTAATCGAAGGAATGCTTGCAAAACATAATGCTAGCTAGGAATTATGAATAGCTAAATTAAACTTGAATTTAAAATATAAACCATTCAGATGTAAAAGGAATAATGCAATAATAATTAAAATTTAAAACAAAAAACCAAACCACTTTAAATCCTAAAACGTTCAAAATAAAGATAAACAGAGAAACGCTAGTAATAAACATACATCTTATATTTAGCCAAGTTTTAGTACATAATAGAAGAGAGTATAACTGCTATCATTACAATCCAAAGCTACATACATAGATTGCGCTTACATTATAGAAGGTATATACAAGCCATTGTTGATCATCTTAATAGCTTTGTATCAAACTATAACCCACCCAGACTATACATGGTACCTTATTTATCCACTTATTAACAAAACCCTAACTATACTTAGTCAAAACCCACAAAAAAACTTCAGAGACCACACCTCATTTTTAGACCACCATGATGACTTCAGAAATGTCACTGGGGTTCTCAACATGAAAGTTAGGAGGGAATTCGAAACCGGTCTTGGCCCTACTGGATTTTTCCGAATTCGGTGTGCAAAATTCAAGGGCATCCAAGTTGTCAAAGTTCACTCCCGGTTGTATGTAGGCCTTAGACAGAGTAAGGTAATTCATTAACCATTCACTGTTATCTTCAGCTATGATTCCTCGCCAACGGAGCAAAAAATGGATGTTGGCCTCCATTTTAGGCCATTCACAATAGAAAGCCAAACTCTCCCGAATTACCAGAGACCGACGTCGAAAAGCAGTTTCCAATTCAGGGGCACCCAGCGGCAATTTCATATACTTCTCTAGCAATGGGATGCGAAATTTATCATCAATACTTCTAACAACTTTCTCCAATCCCTTCCTCCAAGTTGGGACAAATATATCAGAGCAAAGTCTTATAATGGCCTCAGCTTCCACCTTTGCCCTTACCATGCAACCGATGAAGGAGCCAATGATGTCACTGTTGGTCCTCCAAGTGAATTGGTAATCAAAGACCCCTTCTCCGATGGCTCTACTAATGGCCATTCGTGACATGTCATCCACCGGGTAGAGGATCTTGTTCCATCGCTCCATCGCTCCAATTTTACATTTCTACGAAAGGCCATAGCTCAATTTTCGAATGCATGAAAGAGACAGATATTTGTTTCCATGTTTTAAGAAATGAGGTCGGCAGATGACAGTGTGAACAAGAGATCCCAAATAAAGACAAAAGAAGCCTCTAGAAGGTGTTAGCAGTGATGTCATCCGGTGATGCAACCTACTCTAGCTCAGCATTATCTTGCCTTGGTTTCAATATGATGAGAACATCATTGAATAGACCGAAGCCAACAAGGCACATAAAGGCTAATGAAGGACCATCCTAATTCATGATGGGGATAAAACTCTACACTTGTATGAAATGAGATCCCGTAAAAACTATAAGAAAATCAAGACCTTCCACATGGAAGTGAATTAGAAAGATTGATATAACTAATAAAGACCTAACCCGAGGGGATGAGATAAGTCATATGTATATAAGAATATATATATATAGGAATGTTCATAGATGAGAACAATAAAAGAGAACTAATGAATATATATATGCATACATATATGTGTGTGTGTGTGTGTGTGTAAATATATCTATATATGTGTGTGTGTGTGTGTGTGTGTGTGTGTGTGTGTGTGTGCGTGTGTGTGTGTGTGTGTGTGTGTGTGTGTGTGTGTGTGTTTGTAAACATATATATGTGGGGGTATCCAAAAGGAGTATTAATGTGAAAAGATGAAGAAAACCGAAACTGAGAAAATAATTGGAGAAGAAGAAAGTCAGATGAGAGGATAGGGCACAAACCAAAATAAGAAAAACCATCATTATTCTGGCAGAGGCGAATGATCCTTAATGATAACTGAATTGGCCCCATCTGCCCCCAAATATGCTAAACTATCCACTATCTGATTGCCTTCCCTATAAATGTGACAGTTCCTGCAATCTGCAAACTCGTCTAGACGAGCAAGGACCTCTTCTAGATTGGAATTGAGTACCCAATTGGGGGTTGTTCGTTTTCTAATCGCATTTAAAATGATTTGTGAATCTCCCTCTATAATAACTTTGGTTAATTTCAATTTGTGGCACAATTGAAGTCCTTGTTTCAATGCTTCTAATTCCGCAAGATTATTTGAAGTAGGTTGAATAGACAGCTTTTTTGGCTATCCAGTGACCATCCTCATCATTAATGATGCATCCAATGCCGGCCTTGCCAGGATTACCTCGGGCAGCACCGTTAAAGTTCAATTTAGCCCAACCATTTAAGGGGGTGACCCATCTACAGTTAGCTCTAGCCTCCTTGCTATTCTTTAGATAAAAAAACGGGGGGTTGATCAATTTAGCCCAATTCTTCTTCATTTGCTCATCCCATATGGAAAAGGAGCCTTCCTCTTTCTAGGTATTTCTGAGATGCGAGTTAGTAGTTTCCACAATACTAGCTTTGATTTTTGTAATTAATTCTCCAAGTTCCAATTCTTGGTTGTGAAAGATATGCTGATTTCTTTCCTTCCAAATTTCCCATATCAAAATGGAAGGACAGATATTCCATAGTTTATTGTAAACACCCTTGACCTGGCTAGTGGGCCATCCCTTGAGCACGTTAGGCAAAGAATTCGGGAACGGTGTCAACCATCCCAACATACTCCTAAGCCATTCCGAACATTTTTGGGAAAAGGGACACCTGAATAGAATGTGATCAAAGTCTTCACTGTTTTGCTTACATAAAACATATCTAGATGGACCTTGCAAACCAAACTTCCTCATCCTATCCATGGTCAGAATTCTGTTTTGGAATGCTAACCATAAGAAAAAAGCTACTTTACGGAGACATGAAAAGTCCCAACACAGCTTGAGCAGAATATCCACATTGTCCCATCTTTGAGAGTCTAAAATAGCCCTATATCCATTTTTCATGCTATAATTACCATTGTTAGAGGCTGCCCATATAAGTTCATCTTTCTTCTCAGATTGCCTAATCCTTCTATCTTCTAACAGCTTTTGATAGACTTTAATTGTTTCGACATCCACGTCCAAGTCCTCCAAAGATTTCCACACCCATTTTGGTTTACCATCTTCATAAACCACTGTCCTACAGTCGCGAACTCTGATTCCCCATAGAGAAATTAATTTGTCTTTGAGATCCTTAATTGAGCAACTAAGATGCAAAGGGGGGTGACCATCCCACAAGTCTTCCCAAAACAAAGCCTCATCGCCCTTACCTACAGCCCAAGTCAAGTACTTTGAGATCAAATGTCGACATTTTAGCATAAAGTTCCAACATTCCAACCCTTTCGGAGGGTGTTTCATCCTGAAGATTGATAGAGGATCCTACTCATTTAAGTATTTATTGTATATTATCTTGGCCCATTTTATCATGTCTATCCTTATAAAGGCACCAAATGAGTTTTGCCCCTAGTGCTTCATTTTGCCATTGTAGATTCTTGATCCCTAAACCACCCAAGTCCTTAGGTTTGCAGATTTTCTCCCATTTAATGAGCGCCAATTTTTTGTCCTCTTCACAATCTTTCCAAAGAAAATTCCGCATTTTGGATTCAAATTTAAGGAGGTTCCATTTAGACAATGGCAAGCAAGATAATAAGAAGGTTGGGATGGCTGATAATACTAATTTGATCTTAGTACATTTTCTGGCCTTTGTTAGCCATCTATCCTTCCAACAGCCGAGTTTGGCATCCATTTTTTCAAAGGTATTACACCACACCTTGCTGGATTTCAGCCCTTTTTCTAGGGCAATTCCTAGATACTTGCAGGGGAATTGACCTTTTTTGTATCCCATGATTTTGCAGATCTGTTGTTCCAATGTTGGTTTCGTATTCATAAAGTAAATCTCAGATTTGAGCTCATTAACTTTTTGACCAGAAGCTTTTGTATATGCTTTAATAATGGATTTTAGACCCAGAGCCTCATCTATCCTACTTTTGCCCAGCAATATAGTGTCATCAACATATTGTTCGTGTGTGATATTGGGCATATTTTTAGTGACCGAAATACCTAATATTTTTTGCCTATTATATGCATCGGTCACTGCTCTCCCAAATGCTTCAGCCATGATGATATAAAGGGAGAGGGATAATGGGTCTACCTGTCTAATGCCTCTAGATATATTAAAGTAGCCTTCCGGTGTTCTGTTAATGAGAATCGAGATTTTGGCAATAGATATGAATTTGTAAATAAGGTTGATCCATTGATGAGAGGAGCCAAAAGCTTCCAAAACCTTACAGAGAAATCTCCAATCAACCATGTCGTATCCTTTTTGAATATCCAATTTCATGAACATACATGGCTCTTTGTTACTACGAGCTGAATGGATTGTCTCTTGAATGGTAATAATACCATCTAGAATAGATCTGCCTGGCACAAAACCCGTTTGTTCTTCTGATATAATTTTAGGAAGTATATCCTTTAACCTTTTAGCTAAAATTTTAGAGAAAATTTTATACACCGGATTGCATAACGCAGTGGGTCTGAAGTCTCCTGGGGTTTCAGGTTCGAACTTTTTGGGAATCAAGGTGAGGAATGAATGATTGATCTCCGATAAAAGAGCACCCCCATTTCTAGATGCTTTAATTGCTTTCCAGAGGTCTACGCCTATAATATCCCAACATTTTTGATAAAAGAAGGCTTGGAAGCCATCTGGGCCTAGAGATTTATCCGGATTCATTTCAAACACCACCTTTTTGACTTCTTCCAAAGAGATAGGTTTGTTTAGAACCTTATTATCTTCCGTAGTGACAATTTTAGGAATCACTTTAACTAGATTAGCTTGTGCTGATCTATTAGACCCTTCATAATTGTTTAAAGTATTCTGAAAATATTTAATGAAGGTGTCTGCAATTTCACTCGGTTTATCTATCATAATGCCCAAATGATCCGTAATAGCAGTTATTTTGCTCTTTGATCTGTTATATAAAGTAGAATTATGGATGTATTTCATGTTCCAGTCTCCTTCATCTAACCATTTTTCTCGAGATTTTTGCCTCCAAAAGATTTCCTCTTTGGTTAGAATATCCTCTTGCCTTGCTAATAGGTCTTTTTTTCGCATATAGTTGGCATTGTCCATCCCTTTCTTAATCACTTCTGAATTTAAGTCCTTTAATTGTTTTTCTATATCTAATTTTTCTTTTAAAATATTGTTGAAGTGCTCCTTATTCCATCTAAGGATTTGTTCCTTGAGCATCCTCATTTTGGCAACAAATACGAACATCTTAGATCCTTCAAAATTGTCCTAAGCCCACCATTCTTTGATGTTATTAATAAAGCCGGAATCTAAGAACCACATTTTCTCACATTTAAATGAATTCCTAGCAGGTTTGTGTGGTTCTGAAAATTCGAATCTGATCGGAAAGTGATCCCCAACAACAGGTAGCATGGAAGAGTGAAAATTCAAGTTATTAGCATCAAGGTCCCCTTTTATCATGAACCTGTCTAGTTTTTCCGCTATGTATGCAAAATCTTGTCTCCTATTGTTCCATGTATAAATACCATTACTAATTGGTATATCTATCAAGCTATGCGAATTGTACATACCTTGAAGTCCTTAGAAGCTTGCGATAATTGCTGATTACCACCTATTTTTTCATTAATATCTAAAATTGTGTTAAAGTCTCCTCCTAATAAGAACAAATTATCTTTAAAATTATTTATAAAAGAGCAAATTTCTTCCCAAACTAATTTTTTACCGAGGCCGGTAATAGGCCCATAGATATTAATGAGGATGAATTTGAGATCAGATTTTAGGCTCAGAACCCAGCCACTCATCCAATTGTTACTTAAATTAATGATATTTATATCTACCTTCCTAAGGTTCCAAAGGATCCCTAAACCCCCTGAAGCTCCTATTGATTCTTGAGATATTGAATTCCATAAACAGAACATTTTATCTAATTTAGGAATTTCCAACTTATTTAGTTTAGTTTCCTGAATGAGAACAATGTCAGAATCAAAGGATTTGAGGTTACGTTTTAATAACCTCTTTCTACTGGGGGCATTAAGGCCCCTAGCATTCCATGTTGTGATCTTCATGCCTCCTTGGGAAGGCACTTCCCCTTCCCCACATTAAAAATCTGATCAATCTTTTGTTGTTCTCTATTGTGCCCGTCTACTTCTTTGAGTTCTTTTAGTGATCTTCTACCTCTTTTGCCTTTCGTTTTACCACAGATAGGAGATTTAAGCCCTTCTTGGTTCATGTGAATTCCCAGCTGATCTAGTTTAGCTTCTGCCATCTTAGCTGCACCAATTTTTCCTTCGGGGCTCCTTTCCTTTTCTTCTTGTACTAATTCTTTAAGTAGCTGATACACAAGGCCAGAATGATTCTGTAAGTCTGCATCTGATCCCACTATGTTGTTTTTGATGATATCTTTGTCCTTTTCCTCCTGCACAGAACCTTGCTCTTTCATCAGAGATTGGCTCAGATTATTATCCTCCTTTTCAATATTTAGTAAGTCTTTCCTTAGGTCTTCATATGTGTAGTTACTCCCTCCTAATTTGTGGATTTCCTGAATTAATTCCTCTTTTTGTGCATCTATACTTTCATCAATATTTTCAACACAAAAAACCTGAACCAGCTGGTCGGTAAGATGGTTCAAACTGTCTTCTTCTGATTTAAATATGCTCAATTCCCCCATTGTTGAATCCAAGCTACTGTCCTTATTCAAAAAATCCTGAAGTTCTTTTAATGGTACCTTATCTACTGTTCTTATGTTCATATCCCTGCTCTGATGGCTGCTGCTAGGAGTGAATGGAGAGCTCTTTGAAGTTGTTGGTGTTTGCCAAAACTTGCATAGCTTTCTGGATGCCGGTGATGGAGTTTTGTCTGCCATGTCTTGAACCTGAATATGCTCCAATTCACTTGTTTCCTTCTGTATTATAGAATCCTCTACTATTTTCTCTTCAAAGTTGAATAGTAAATGATTCTCAATATCCTCTATAATACTCCCTTTATTATCCCTTTTGGTTTCTGCTTGTTTGCTGCTTGAGATCTTTTCCTACTCAACACCTTTATTTGCAAGATTTAAGATAGGTATAGGATGCTTTTCCTTAGGTGCATTCTCTGTCTTTTTCAACTTTGCTCTCTCCGAGGTTCCGTTTTCTCTTTATTCATTTATTTGCTGCTGCTGAGAAGGCAGAGGCTCTCTATTTCCACTCTTACTTGAGTCCTTGTTGCTTTTAGATGTTTTCCTTTCCCTTTTTGCCTTTTGTTTTTTGCAGGACAGGCCATCAATTACCAGATCTGCTTTTTCTTTGTAATCAGTCACTATTATTGATTTAAGCCTTCCTTTGTCTACTGGAGGATCCTCTATCCTTCTGATGCTTGTCTCTTTTGTGTGAAGCGGCTCTGCCTGGAATACATACTCTTCCTGAGATTTTCTGGAAGATTCTGCTCTATGTATTTCTGGTTCCTTTTTCTCTTCATTATTCTCATCCAAGGAAACTTACTTCTGAAATCCGAAGTGAAGTGAGTGCGAGAGTTTTGAGTCTGATTTTACTGATATCCTCTAATTTTAAAATTTCAGATATTTTGCCTTCATAGATGTGAAAGTTAAGATCATATGAAGCTTTGTTAGCAATTACTTTCTTTTGAAACTTTGTTAGCAATTACTTTTGAAACGAAGTATTATTTGGTGTGTAATATTTGCAATTGTGCAAAGGTTTTCGTTATGTTATCAAAAAATTGAAGGGAATGATATTGGCTAGTGAGATTATCCTCCCACCTCGCTATTGTTGAAATTCTCTGTAAGCTTACACATGTGAGCATGTTAACATATTTTCCTAGTTCTTTGTTTTCTTTTTGTATTTTAGAGAAAGCATGGAAAGAGTGATCTTGAGGCAGCTTGCAAGTTGTCATGCACACTGCAGATGGATTGGTTCCCTACCTCAAAAGGGAAGCTTGCTTGTGCTGACAAAATTCTACTCTTTTTAAGTTGAAGCTATCAATGATGGTGATGCAAGGGATGTATCCTTACAAGTGCGACCAAGCATTGTTAGGGATCTTTTTCAAAGAGTTTATAATCATTTTTCAAAACTTTAGGATGTTTTTGTTGGAAATTGGTGTAAAATATTGGATTTCTTGGAATGATGAGGACACTAAATTTAGAGTGCAATATGTACAGAGGAAAGCATCCTAAAGTGGGCATGGTCATGACAATTTAAGAGCAAAACATTGTAGACATGTGTGCATACATCTCTCTTCCCAAGTACAGCAACAATAAGGGCTTCTCTAAGCTCTCTTGTCGCATTGTATGCAACATCAGCAATCTTATAAAGGTGCAGCAATAGGAGCATATGATGGTTCTTATAGTTACAAGGAAAACAGTTATCTTGATCTCAGCAAGCACAAAGTTAACAAAGAGGATACACAAGCCTATAAGGAGAAGATGGTAAGAGAAAACTTGTGCATTCTATTATGTGCCACATTCCCAAGACCATGGGGCATGATCTCAAGGGTCCATACATTTATGTCAATTGGCCTTTTTATAGAAAATATGGGCATGCATTTGCGTTAAGCCACTAGCGACAAATCCAAATTCAGTCCTGACTTCCTTTACCAAAGAAGTCAGAGATAGGATTTGGTGGACAATAGCTCACAAAAGTGGTACCTTATATGTCAAATGAAGTAAAATCAGCCTTGACGGAAAAACATTAGATAGTGAATGACACCACAACAACTAAAAATTTGAGTAAACATTGAGGTGAAGTGTTTCCAATTTAATGGTGTGCTTCACATCAAGGATTCAATTAGAAATAAAGTCATGACAGATCCATGTACACCAAAATGATCCTAATCTATTTTTTAGCTGATAGCCTTTATACTGGGATAACCCACACCAAGCTCGTCATACGTCTTATGCTCAGAAATGGTCAGGCCAAAATCTCATACTAGAAAACTTATTAATTGTGAGCACATAGTGTGAGCCCATTCAGACAAGCATTGTAGTCCGCATCATTACAAAATGCACCGTATCCATAGCAACAATCTTGGCTGCTTGGTGTGACAGTTGTTTCATGCGGAGACATACTAGCACAACATCGCACCCTAATAACACCAATGGTTTATAACTTCAACTTTGGTTGCTTGACATTTTGTCAAACACTTGAATGCAATTCTGATACCACAGTAATATCCTGTGTAAATTTTATCACAATTTGCTGTTATGAAGTTCAAGGAATATTAGCAAACATTTAGCATACAATGTCTGAAACCACCATTATGAATTTTCTCATTGTCTTCTTTAGGTTGAAAGGTTGCACATGAAGTTATTTCTCTTCATTCATGATATTTATCTTTCCACGAGTCCATTTGATCAAAGGCTTCAAGCTCATGCCTCACATAACTTGAAGTATAACTTAGCTTTTGTAATTTAAAAATTAAAAACAATTATTTCCCTCCACAACTTAGGCATATTAAATGCACTTTTTAAAATAAGAATTAATTCACTTAGTACTTTATAATAGTTCATTTAGTTATGAATTAAATAAATTCAACTGATAACATCATTTGAACTAATAGCTTAATAATTCTTTCAAAAGTACCACACCAAAAGGAAAATGCAATAAGTTTACTAATAGAGATTATCACCCAAGTGTCATGCTAAAAGTAGCAACTGAACAATACCAACTTACCATATTTAGTATGTCCCTCAAACAAAGCCAACTGACAAATGAGTCAATCACTATGTATAACATGAGTCTAAGTGCCCTTGTCAGATATAGCACTGACCCTATATTAACTTACTATATATGGTAAGTCCCAAACTAGAAGCTTTGTCAATGTTCCCACAACTCCATGCTACTACGAACTGTTCAAATGCCCTGCTCAAAATAGTAACCCTAACTTTCCCGAAACAATAATTTAGTATAAATAGAAAGTGTGCCAATCTAACACAAATGAAGAGCAATCTTAGACATCCCTGACTACTAGAGTGGGAATTGGCCTCTAGCTCTACACCTGTACCCTCTGAACAACTCCATTAGCCTATGAGGGTCGGGAAATATGTTAATCCATTGAAAGATGACACTCACGAAAAAGGGGACATTATGCACATCAAGAGCAAAACGAATTTCTAAAACCACTTTGTAAGAAGTTTATTAATGCCATCAATGCACAAAAGCTTCTTTCATTGAAATCTTAGGTTATGCAATTTTTTGGTCATATTCTAGAGCTCTTTTGTGGTTTTCCTATTGGGGTTAGCTTTTGTTATGTCTAAAGCCTAGAATGTTCTTTACTATGATTATTCTAGAGCTCTTCTTGTGCTTTTTCTATTAGGGTTGGTGTGGGTGAAGCCTATATAGGGTTTTGTTGGGTTTATAGCCTTGAAAGTTGTTCACAAATGATTTTGGAGCTAGGGCTTTTGGTGTTGAAAGTCGGGAAATATTGTTCGCAAATTAGTTTGGCGATAGGTTTTTCTTGTTTTTAAGCCTAGAAGAGGATTATGCCTATATCACCAATAACGAAACATGTGAAAAACTGAGGCGAGGTAGGGCTCTATTATGCACAACCAGGTAATGAGAATCAAGAAAGAGGAGAGTCTTAGGAGCAATATTTTAAAGTGAAAAATAACTCCTTTAGATTGTGCAGCTAATTTGCATCTAACGGCTCAAAACAAGGATCTTCTTGTAAAAAATTACAAATGGCCTTTTCCTTCGCCCCTCAATATAAAGGACAGTTCAAGACCTTTGTTTGTGATTTGGTGGATAATGATTTCATTGTAGGACTTCTATATAAGCTCAGGCATGCATCAAAAAATGCTAACTAAAATATGTCCTTAAAAATGGTTAGCATTGCCTCTGAGTTGGCTGCCTCATAGTTGTTTTTTATGTGTTGGCTCTGAAGGCCTATAACAATTTTTATGGGCTTGTTTGGTGGCATTGAATTTGTATAGGTGATTTCAATGAATTTTACAGACATTGTTTGTTTGAGAATGTTGTATTTTTCTTTCCAAATGTGTTGAGAAAAGCTAAGATATTTTTGCTTCAAAAACCTCGCTTCATTTCTTAAAATAGAACAATAGAGTGTGTTTGTATAATTGAAACATGTGGTGGTCCAGGTTCTTGATAGAATCAACTTCATGGGCATGCTAAAAACCAACTATAGGCGAAAAACAAAATGAGATGAGGAATTGAGTTCTACAAAACAATGAAAGCCCGACTTTGGGCAAAAGCCAATGCAAAATAATGATGTATGCAAAAAGACCGAATTCCACGCATACATAAGGAGGAAGAGAAGGGGGGGGGGGGAGGAGGAGGAGGACAATGTACTCATTTTGCATACATGGAAAAGTAAAGATATAATTATTTCACAAGATGTCTCCTTAAACAAGACAATTATCACTACAAATCTTTTCATGTTAGTGCCAAAATGTCATTACTACATACATATTTTACTATCAATGTAACCATTGCACCTCATTAAGGCACACGTACTAGCAATATTTTATCATGAGCATACACCAATAAGTGAATACTATTTTGCAATGGAAAATGGCATGGTGAGTGTTTTTGCGAATGAAGTTATAAAGGAAGAACTTTTCCTAGTCATAGATTCAACCATATTCTTCGCTGATGTACATAGGATCCTCAGAATCAAACACCCGAGGAATGTTAGAATAACAATAATTATCAAATGCACTATCACTTGTATGACGTCCAGTTTGTGTGGGAGCTTTTGTAAAACTAGGACTCGTGGAAAAACATGCTAAGCAACAAACCTATTTGAAGATGGAGGCACTAGCGGTTGGAGGAGATTCAACAAACTCTTGTCAATCACTAGAAACAGGACCAAAAAAGATGTTTAGAGACATACCTAGCTATGCCAAAAATAACTAAAGCCAAAGTTAACTTTCAAGTAGTAATGGTACCATCTTGTATCATTTGAAATCAAGGTGGCACTCATCTATAATGATGGCTCATACACAAAAAAGGACTTAAATCTCAAATTAGTTATGTTATCATTGGATGTGTCCTAATCGCATTTGCTATGTGAGTGATTCGATGCGTTTGTCCTCAATCACATTTGTTGAGTGATAATGATTAAATGTAATTGTCTCTGATCAAAGTTGGTGATTATGATTGGATGTGTTTGTCTCCAATAATAATTGTTGTAAGCAAGCGTGTGTGTCCTTGTTCATAACTTTGATGTTGGATAGATGTGATTGTCAATGTCCTTATATAAACATATTGTAGTACATTAGATAGATCTGTTAGTCCCTTTCATTGGTTCTATGGGAAGATGAGTCCTTCCCGAGGTAACACCAAGTTTTCCAAATGGGTATGACAGGGAACAATAGAATAAGTTTTCGAGACAGCAAATATTTTGCCAATTGTGGGGGCATCTAGAGGATGGCAAAGGGGATAACATAGGGGACAGCTATATAAACTTAGATAAAAGTATAATATATAGGACAATTTAAAATATTCATATGAAAACATGGACAAAGCATGAACTTGTATGTTATAGAACCTTAAAGTTAAAATATAAGAATTAGAAGAATTCTTATGCCAACTTTGTGTTATTTTAAGAATCAAAGTCAGACTTCCTCAAGAATCAAAAATAAAAGTCCCCTAGGCATCTCAAATTTGGGACATAAACCAAGGATGCATCCCACACAATGTAGATTCTCTCATATCCTTGCATGGGGTTTGAAAGCATGGTTAGAGAAGTCCACTACCATTTATCATAAGTAGATATGCATGTCCTCACTCACACCTTGTGTTGTTAATGAACTACTGACATGGTCATCAAGTATTGTTGATCCACCTATTCAAATTTGGAGATTGATGTACTACGAGGGTTCTTGGGAATATTGCATCATTCTTGTAAGCTATTAGTGTGTCATATAGAAATTATTTGTTAATTGGTTGTAGTTTATTTGTTTGTATTTTGAGTTGTAAACAACTCATGTATGTTAAGGAGTTGTTATTAATACGCTCATATAATAAATGGAGCTCCTATAAAGATGAATGAATAATATAGGAAGAGGGGATACTATAATGTGTGTACTATTTGCAGCTATGAGAAAATATTTTAATAAAAATATGTCAATGTGGGATCTCCATACCCAATATTAGAGATGTGCCTCATCATAATACTAATTAGAATTCCACAAATATAATTATCTTGGTGAAGATGTTTGAATTTCAAAGATATAAGTTGAAAAATTATTGTGGACATCTTCTTGGTGAAGATGTTTGAATTTCAAAGATATAAGTTGAAAAATTATTGTGGACATCTTCCTCGAGTTTTATTCTTCAGTGAATCCAATTTGAGGACATGTTGAAGCTCGCTAAAACGAATAGAAATTTGGCTGGCAATTGCATATTTATTTGTAATTATTTCATGGAAAAGCTAGAATCTGGTGCCTTTTTTCAAATAATTAATGGTAACATGTTTCATTAGTTTTCGATAAAAGAAACTACAGAAACAATACCAGATTTGTTCAGATTGTTCACGGAATGGCCAACATTCCACAATACAAAAGATGATCCTATAAAATCTTACAGTGGAATCTAGGTCAATTGTGAAATTCAACTCAAAATAGGGGCGAGTATAAATCTATGTACATTTATTTTAATATATTATTTCATTAGCTGTAAACATTCCCAAATTCTGGGAAAAACAAAATGATATCCCCAGAATACATCCCCTATCCTACAGACTACTCGCTATCCTCGAAGTTTACAATTCTTTAACGAATATAAAATTTTAATAGCATCCCCTGGGTTTAAGAACAGAAAAATAATATCGTGCTAAAGCAACTAAAGATAGGACTGCACATTATGAAACCTCACAAATTTCCCATATCCTTTTTTCATACGGATCTTCAACTATACATATTGATTAAAAACCATGGCAAAAATTTATATCAAAACCTTAAAACATAAGAGACTGCGTTTCGAATGTTTTTATTAACAACACCTAGAGGTTATAAAATTAACAAAATTTTTGAAAAAAAAAAAAAAGGAAAAGTCAGCTTTTCCTAATCCGCGGACGACGGACTTAATAACAAAAACAAAGGGAAAAAATGCGATTTAATATACCAATCCTAAAAAAAAATTGATGGATTTTTTTATTCCAAAACTACAGAGCGCGATTTTAAACAACTATTCTCATTTTTGTTTGCAATTTACTCGTAAACCTTGTGTGAAAAAAATAGAACGCCATACCAAAACTTCCTGGTCATCCTCCGGTATCTCTTCTTCGATCCCAATCTGCGCCTCCAACTCCAGCTCCTTCTCTATTTTTTCCGGCAAAGGTTTCGTCACAGTCGGCAACTGCCACCTCCTCCTTCGGGCTCTCACCGGTAAATATGCCCCTCTCTTTTGCCCTATTTCTGACAAATTCTCGACCTTTGCCATCCATGGCTCGTTTAACGGCCTGGAGAGCACCGTCCTAGCAAATAATTTCCGATAAGGTCCAAGAGATTTGAACCCGCAACCTCGTTGTACATGCAGAGAGCGAGAGGTGAGAAATGGAGTTAGATTTACGGTTGGTATTTTGTTTAAAATAAAACAGCGCACTGCCATTTGTTTATTTTTCAGTTCAGTATCCTGCCTCTCCCTCTGCGCCAAAATGCTAGAAATGACCGCATTGGTTTTGATGCGAAGAACATGCGAGATCCTCGGAAACTTGTCGTTATTGGCATAGAAAAGGAAGCCTCCTTTTGAAGGTCTTAAGTTCAAAATTCGCATTGTTATCATATGAAAAAAAAGGTTCTAATAGATTGTTTGTTTTGGGGATGAAAAAAAAAGTTTTTAATAGATTGTTTGTTTTGGGGATAGGCTAATCTCTATCTAAAATGTCCTAAAGACAAAACTCTTTTTTTTTTCCTAATTTTTTTTTTTGTTTTGTACTACAAACTATGTAGATCATGAAGATCAAATAGTTTAGATGGAGGATAGTTGGATCCTTTGTTTGGGGTATTTGTTTTGAACGCTCCATTTTGGGTTTGAAGAGCGAGAAAAAGGTTGGAAACTAGCATTTCCATTCTAAAGAGGTGCAATGTTTTGGTTGATATCAAACTATATTTACTATTATATTATTTTAATAAAAAAGTTTGACGATATATAAGATTGTGTATTTTTCTCTTTTTTCCCTTTATCTAAATAAAAGATTATAGATAGCATCATTTGAAAAAGGTGAACTACATGTTTTTGAAAAATTATCATTTTGTGCACATTTCAATTTCACAAATTTGTACATTTTGAATACAATAGTTTGCTCAACTTACATCCTATATTATCTCTCAATTATTTGTGGTGATGTCTTTGGAGAGTCTTCCAATATTATTTTGATAAAATCTTAGCTAATTTAATACTAAGGTATAATCAAATATCGATTTATTTTCTTCATCTTCTTTGACTTCGTCTTCTCCTCTTCCTCTTCCTCAAAAAAGTTCTAATAGATTGTTTGTTTTGGGGATGAAAAAAAAAAGTGTTTAATAGATTGTTTGTTTTGGGGATAGGCTAATCTCTATCTAAAATGTCCTAAAGACGGAACAAAGTCAAACTCTTTTTTTTTTCTCTAAATTTTTTGTTGTTTTGGACTACAAACTATGCAGATCATGAAGATCAAACAATTTAGATGGAGGATAGTTGGATCCTTTGTTTGGGGTATTTGTTTTGAACACTCTATTTTGGGTTTGAAGAGCGAGAGAAAGGTTGGAAACTAGCATTTCCATTCTAAAGGGGTGCAATGTTTTGGCTGATATCAAAATATATTTACTATTATATTATTTTAATAAAAAAGTTTGATGATATATAAGAATGTGTATTTTTCTCTTTTTTCCCTTTATCTAAATAAAAGATTATAGATAGCATCATTTGAAAAAGGTGAACTACATGTTTTCCAAAAATTATCATTTTGTGCACATTCAATTTCACAAATTTGTACATTTTGAATACAATAGTTTGCTCAACTTACATCCTATATTATCTCTCAATTATTTGTGGTGATGTCTTTGGAGAGTCTTCCAATATTATTTTGATAAAATCTTAGCTAATTTAATACTAAGGTATAATCAAATATCGATTTATTTTTCTTCATCTTCTTTGACTTCGTCTTCTCCTCTTCCTCTTCCTCTTCCTCATACTCTCTTCCTCTTCCACCAGCTCCACAATCTTCTCCTCCTCCTCCTCCACCTCCACATTCTTGTTCTCCTCCTATTTCTACATCTTATGCTTCTTATTTTCCCTCTCCTCCTCCTCCTCTTTCTCTTCCTCCTATCATTCTTCTCCTCATGTTTCTCCTCCTCTTCTTCCTCCTTTTCCTCTTCTTTCTCTTGCCTTCCCCCTTCCCCTCCTCCTTCAACTTCCTCCTCTCAATGTCCTCCTCTTCCTCCTTCCAATATAAAAAATTAGTTTGGTTTAACTAATTATTAATCAAATTGATTTTAACCAATTAGAATGAAGCATTTTTAATTTTTTAGTGTTCTTATATTTTTTTATTTATTTTTTTGATCGGTAAATGACCAGCGCCATGATAGTTTTATTAATAAAAAATTTAATTACAATAGCATACGACCGTTCAAACGGGCATTGGTAAGAAAGAACGGGGAAGAAAACCTTTAGTCTAGCCTAAGACCATGGTCCTTTATTATTACATCATAAAAGGGACATAACACAATCAGATTATCATTTTTGTTATTATTACAATAGTCAAATCATATTACAAATGAATACATATGCTTAAATAATTTGAAAAATAGCAAAAACCTATAGAGGACCATTCACCCACTTCTGTTGGCTCCCTTTTGTTGCTAACAAATACGCTCATTCCTGCCTAGCTATCTTAACATTTCGAATGGTTATCAATACTACTGAATAAACTTTAAACCATAAAAGCTACCTTAACCAAAAAACTTGTTACTTATACCTCTGGATATTACATTTACCAATTCATCAGTATAATATAATCCCTATTTTAATAATTAAGGACTTATCACCAAAACTGTTAGAATTTGACCCAATCAAAGTTAAGTGAGTAATTGCAATTAGAAAATCACTATCCAAATAGTTGCCTAGTATAATAGACACTAGAGAATACTAAAAGCAAATACAATTCCTAAAAAGACAAAGGGTAGAGACTAAATCCCAAGTACCCCTAAGAGGCTCAAAATTAGTATAGAATCCTTGCATCACTTAGAAATAATATGGGACTATTTAATACTTTTAAAACTCATAAAAGCAACTAGTTAATCCTCAAATAGTAGCGATCTCTACAACCAGCCAAGGATAGAATTGAGCTTAACTAATATGTCAAATACTCAAAACCATCCAAGTTGTCAAACGAGTGGCAAAATCTTCAAATGAATCAACATACAACAGAATCCAACTACCAACCCAAGCATACCATGATAGATATAACAGCAGGGAAACAAGTAAAATTGTCCAAGAAATCTTAACACTCAACATTCTCTGAGATTAATTGAGAGTTGTCCCAATCATATTATGGAGATGATCATCCTTTATATACTGAATATACAAATCAATTGACTTGCATAATCTCAAAGTGAATCACATGTCATTCAGAACGAGAACAATTAACCCAGCAGCTACCAATCATGAAAATAAAGAGAGTTGAACCACAAATATAAAGAAATTTAACATAATAAACTCTCTTACTAAGAAACCGAGAGATGCTCTTAGGATCTAATAGCAAATGTTCACACATGATTAAACCTATATTAAGACCAAAAAATTAAGAACAAAATAAGGACCATGCAACATAACAGATAACTTAGAGATGCCATAAAACTATAAACATCATTGTATATTTATAATTGTGGTAAATACATGTTGTGATTTGCTAATATCAGCAAACCATTACTCAAATCCTCCTTTATAGAATGCCTAATAGTAGTCATCCTATCATCTAATCCCTCAAGGACTTAAGATCTAGCTGGTCCAAGCTATAATACTAAAAGCAAAAGACCAAAAAAGCATACAAATAGGATTTCCTACCAAAAGACATCAAAACACAAATATATTGAGCACCATAAACCAAAATATACAATTGTATAATGCAAAATCGAGATGTCAAACTTAAACCAAGACCACCTCATTTCTTCCAAAAGACCATGATAACTTCAGCTATATCATTAGGGTTTTCAGACTTGAAAAGGGGAGGGAATTCGAAGGAAGACGTCCCCCTACTTGACTTCTCAAAATTAGATGTGCAGAAGTCAAGTGCCTCCAGATTGCCAAATCCAACCCCCGAATGAATATATGCATTGAACAAACTTAGATAATTATATAACCAACCTGTACCGTATGCCTACTTAATTTTACACCATCTAAGAAGAAAATGGAAGCATGAATCCATCTTCGACCATTCCTTATTGATCTCTAATCACCAATGCGAGCTGCCTCAAAATGTTTGCAACAATAAGATTCCCTGGAGGATGCTCTATATACATCTCCAGAAGGGGCACTCTAAGGTCCGCATCCAAGCTCATGATCGCTTCAACCAATCCTTGACACTAGGTAGAATCAAAGATATTTAAACACAATCTTATCATGTCTCATTTGCTAATCTTGGCTCTCGCCATGCAACTGATGAAGATACCTATAATGTCATTATTCGTCCTCCAAGTAAAGTCATATTTGAAGACACCTTCTCCTATTCCTCCACTATCAAAGGTATGACATCACATAATAAACTATAATGCACCAGACATACCTTTAAAGAGCCTATCATTAGGTGTGATGAGTCGTCCAAACCACACTTGTTAATGATGTGGCAGGTCATATTAAAACCTATCAAACATGCATAAAAGGTCGAAATCTAATTAAGATAACCAAGGATACATATCAAATAAAATGACCTATACCTATCTCCGCTAGTCTAGATTAAAATTGTCAATAGGGGACTAATAATATATAGTCCATTGAGCATGCATTATTTCTCTTTTTTATGTGTAGAATACCCCAAATTATAATAAATAATTATATTTAATATTATTTATAGAACCAGACCTATAAAGATAAATTAAGAATTAAATACTAACTATGATGGAGACATTAATGATACATCTTTGATATCCAAGGAGTTAACACCGTCAGCTCCCTTGTTTGCTAAATAATCCACCTTCTGGTTACCTTCTCAAAAGATATGACAAATCTAAGTTTCTGTAAACTGATCAAGAAGTCCAAGAACTTCTTCTAGCTTAGAGTTAAGGACCTGGTTGGGGGTTGCACGTTTCCTAATAGCATTTAAAATAACCTGTGAATCACCCTCAATCATGATTCTTGATAAACCTAACTTATGATAAAGTTGAAGGCCTTTATCCAATGATTCTAATTCTGCCTGATTGTTGGAAGTTGGTTGAATAAACATGGCTTTTTTGGCAATCTAGTTGCCTATATCATCATTAATGATACAACCAATACCTGTTGTTCTTCGGTTGCCTCTAGCTGTGTCGTCAAAATTAAGTTTAAACCATCCTTTCGAAGGGGGAGACCATTTACATCTTTTCCTAGCCTCCTTGCTTTCCTTGAAATAGACAAGTGGAGGATTAATCAAATTTATCCAATTCTTTTCCATCTCACCATCCCAAATAGAGAAGGATCCTTCTTCTTTCCTGGAGTTTCTAAGATGGGAATTGGTTGTTTCAACAATGCTAGCTTCAATCTTTAATATTAACTCTTCTGGCTTCAATTTTGTGTCACAAAAAATATGTTTATTCCTTTCCTTCCAAATTTCCCACACCAAGATGGAACGATAGATGTTCCATAGTTTATCATAAATGCCCTTGACTAAGTTGGTAGGCCATCCTTTGAGGAGGTCAATAAATGATATTGGCAAAGGTGTAGACCACCCTAACATATGTCTAAGCCATTCCCAACATACTTGGGAGAATGGACATCTATATAATAGATGATCTGAATGCTCACTATTCTGTTTACATAACACATGTCTAGATGGACCTTCAAAGCCTAGTCTATGAAATCTATCTATCATCATTATCCTACTTTGGAATGCCAGCCATAAAAAAAATCTTGTCTTTGATAGACAAGCAAAGTCCCAATAGAGTTTAAGTGGAATTTCCACTTTATGCCATTTTCATATTGTATCAAAGCTTTATAACAATTTTTCACGCTATACTTCCCGTAATTTGATACTGCCTAGATGAGTTTGTCATTTCTATCGAGTTGCTTAACTTTCTTATCTAACAAAATCTATTCATAAGACTCTATATTAGCTGGATCCACTTCTATACCCTCGAGAGGTTTCCAAATCCAACTAGATGTACCTTCTGAATTAATATTTTTCTTGTAGTTACTAACTTTAGTTCCCCAAAGATTGACTAGTTCTTCTTTGAGATCCACAGGGATAGGCCTAGAAACTATCCCAAGAATCCTCCCATAATAGTGCCTCGTCCCTTTATCGACATCCCAAGTTAAATACTTGCTAACGAGGTGATGACACTTAATCATGAAATTCCAACTTTCTGACCCTCTATGAAGAATCTTCATTCTAAAAATTGATAGAGGATCATCCACATTAAGATACTTAGTATACAAAATCTTTGCCCACTTATGATCTCTTTCCTTAAAGAGACGCCATACTAATTTAACACCTAAAGCTTCAATTTGCCATTGTAAATTATTAATTCCTAATCCACCCATATCCTTAGGTTTACAAATGTTCTCCCATTTTATGAGATCCGATTGTTTATCTTCCTTGCAATCATTCCAAAGAAAATTCCTAAGTTTGGCCTCAAATGTGAGGAGAAGATGCTTGGGCAGAGGAAGACAGGAAAGAGGGAAGGTAGGAATGGCAGACAAAATAGATCTAATCTTGATACTCTTTCCCACCTTTATAAGCCATTTATCTTTCCAACTACCTAACCTAGCATCCAATTTCTCCATAGTGTTGTTCCAAACCTTACTGGACTCCAAGCATTTCTCTAAAGCAATGCCCAAGTATTTGCAGGGAAACATGCCTTTTTTGTATCCCATGATATTAAAAATCTGATTTTCCACTTTAGGTTTCGTATTCATAAAATAAATATTTGATTTAAGATCATTTACTTTCTATTTAGAAGCTTCCATATATGAGTCTAGATGGATTTAAGGCCAAGCACCATTTTTAACTACTCTTTTGCTAGGCAAAATAGTATCATCTGCATATTGTTGATGCGTGATGTTGGGCATATTCCTTGTGACAGAAATGCTTGAAATCTTCTAATTATTATAAGCATTAGTTACAACTCTCCCAGAGGCCTTAGACATAATAATATAGAGGGAAGGAGATAGCAGATCTCCTTGTCTAATACCTCCAAATGATTCAAAGAAACCTTCTGGAGTCCCATTAATAAGTACTAAAATTTTGGAAGAAGATATGAATTTAAAAATAAGATTAATCCATTGATGGGAGAAACTAAATGCTTCAAGTACCTTGCAAATGAACCGCCAGTCAACAATGTCATGGGCTTTTTGAATGTCTAGTTTCATGAACATGCATGCCTCTTTGTTCTTGCATGCAAAATGAATTGTTTCTTGGATGGTAAGAATGACATCAAGAATGGATCTACCGAGAAAAAATCCTATTTGTTCCTCAGCTATAATTTTTGGAAGCATACCCTTTAATCAATTTAAATAATAAAATGAAAATAATGATTTTTCTTCACGTTAATTGGTTAATCAATTTCACATCTTACGGACTGATTTTTTTTTAAGCCAACTTGTTTGCATCAACTACCTTATTCAAATCTTCGTAATGTTATGGAAAAATATAAGTGTTGTTTTATTTTCTACAGTATTTCAATTTTAATGAGAGCTCTGGATGAGTAGGAGTCATTGCCTTTTCCTAAGGTTTTGGAAAATGTGTTGAAGCATAATTGTAATGTACTTAATTTTGATCATAGTTTGTTAAGTGGTGCTTTATCCCAACCCAATATTATATAATAATCTATTTTGTTACCATTAGATTTGAAGCCTTAAAATATATAATCATTTACTTATGTTCACTTTTTTTAAGTATGTGAAAGCACACAGTGAAAGGCAAAGAATTTAGGTATATACCGACTAAGAAATGTCTTGTATTCAATTTCATGTTGAAATCAACATTAAAAAAAATTAATTATTGTTGACTATAATATAACTCAAGCCAAATCAATCCAATGTAGAGATCAAAATGCAGTTCAACACTCATTGTGCATTTCATTTTTTTCAATTTTACATAGAAACTACCCACATAACTTTCACATTACTTATGTACTTTATTTTCTGATTTGTTAAAAACTAAGCACATAAAATGTGAAAGAAACTAAAAGCAAGAGGATATTCACATTTTCCTTTACCCTGCAACTATACAAGGATACAAGACAAAGATACTTGTAAATTACGTCCATAGCTAAAAGAAAACATAAATGATATAATTCTAGAATATGCTTGCACATTTATTTCTTGAAAAATAGCTATTAAAACAATCTTCTAAGTTGGTAACATTTATTTGTTACAAAATAGCTATTAAAATAATCTTCTGATTAAGTGCATGAATGGCGATGAGCCAAAATGGTATGTTATCATTCATTATTAATTTGTCTTTAATACACTTCCCAAGCAAAGACAATAATTTCAGAAGAGAATGGTAGAGTGAGGAATTGTCCAACCTTGTAAACAAATTGCAGTTCATAGACCCAAGGAATTTGTCACCAATATCAGGCACAATCTTGTCATGTGGATAAAATATTCTAAAACAAATTCTAGCAAAGAAATTAATGATAGTGTGGTCCTCAGGCAATGTTTGAATTCAGGTCTGAAACAACTAAATGAACCAATGCGATGCTATATTCAACCCATATGATGGTCTTAATCAAAGAAGTGAACAAGTGAATACATGACAATGGTGCAACTAAATCAAAATCAATAACCATCGAGCTACATATTAGCAAAAGAAAATATGTCTCACATCATATTTATAAATTGCTAAAGTGAAAATACTCATATCTGAAAATGTCATTTTAGAGTGACAAGTCAAAATATAGTTGCATTGTCATTCATATACAATTGTTTATGTTAAAGCATATAGCTTCAATCGGACAAATGCTACACACACACACACACACACACAACTATGCATACATATGTTTGATGATATTTTGAAATTCTATTCTAAATATATCTGATAAATTCATATATATATGTATATATATGTATATATACATATACATACATATATACATACATATATACATATATACATATACATACATACATATATGTATGTATGTATGTATGTATGGATGTATGTATGCATGTATGTATGTATGTGTGTGTGTGTGTATATGTATATATATATATATATATATATATATATGTATATATATCTATATATGTATGTATATGTATATGTATATATATACATATATATGTTTATGTATGTATATGTATGTATATATATACATATACATATATACATATATATATATATGTATATATGTATATATATACATACATATATATATACATATATATGTATATGTATGTATATATACATATACATTTATGTATATGTATGTATATGTATACATATACATATATGTATATTTAATGGAGCGAGAGCGAGAGCGATTGAGGTTTGAACGATGGGGGCAACGGTTATCTGCAACAGGCGGGAGAGTATACGAGGGGTTTACAGAGTGGAATCCAAGATTCAAACGCCATGAGGGACGGGCCTATGGAGAACAGATCAATAAAAGATGGCCAATGAATCGGTATAGGTGGAATGGGGGGTAGAAAGAAAAACCCTACTACCAAAATCGTCGACAGTTTTATCCACCGCAGAGAAGACATGATGAAGCAAATAAATGGGACTGGAGTAAGAAAGGGAACAGAAATGACTGGTTTTATAAAAGGTTTGATAAGTTTGACTACTCCAGAATTGCCCACAAATTTTGTAGGCCGAAGCAGTAAGAGAAAGCGGCCATGGGGGAGAAAGAAGCGGTGGAGGAGCACTCTCAAAGCAAAGAGGACAATGCCACCTATGAGGTAATGTCTATTATACGCATCAGTAATGAAAATTGGCTAGAATCGGTTGATGAAATGAAAGAGAAAGCTTTTTTCTTTAAGTGGTTAGGGCCATGGCCGTCAATTTCTATTATAAGGCAGGGGAGCCGATCTCTATGGGGGGTAGAATGTAGATTTAAAACCCTAGTGAATGGATTCTATCTGGGAATAGCACCAAGTCGATCTGATAAAGATGACATCCTGAGAAACAACCCCTATCTTCTAGAAGGAAAAGGAATCATTGTAAAGGAATGGACACCAAACTTTGATCTGAACAAAGAAAAGTTACAGTCATTCCCCATTTGGATCAATCTTCACAATTTACTAGTAGAATATTGGGGAGAAAAGGTGTTGGAGCAGATTGGAAACACAATAGGAGAGTATGTAAGGTCAGATATGGTCCTTAATAAAGCTAACTCATCCTCTCATACAAGGCTATTGATCTTGTTAAAGGAAGGGAATCCATGCTCGGATTATATAAACCTAAGCACAGAATACGAGGTTTGAAAACAGCAGGTAGAGAAATGGGAAGGTGAGGATAAAAATAATCTAGAAGAGGTATCCTGAAATATCAGCAGTAGGAAAGGGAAAGGTTTGGAGGTAGATAAACTCTTAGATTTTTTAGAGATGGGTGAAGGACAGAAGCTTCAGGCACAAAACTTCAATGACCAAATACCCACAAACATTGATAAAGAAATTCAGGATCCTCCATTGCAGTCAGAGGAAAGAGATATGCCAAATAGAGTAGAGGAGGAAGGGGTTAAAAGGGTCACAGAGAACTCCACCCAAAGAGTACTAGAAACCCCATGGGAAGAAGAATGTGAACAAAGGGAAATGGAGGGGCAAAGAAACTTTTAGGATATAGATGGTGACTAGCAAGGCTTGAACGACTACCCTACAAACCTAAGAGGGAGTAGTGCAAGTATTGAAGAATCCAGTAAACATAAGATGCAATCCCCAATAGAAGGAGAGAGTGGAGGGTGTGGAACTCTGAGAAATAAGGATCAAGAAGGTAATGATGAAATAGTTTTTAAAGACATTGAAGTCTCCCCAGAAAGAAATCTAAGTGATTCTTTTGAGGAAACTCTGGATAGCTACAATTCAATGGAGGAAAGGGGTTTACCCTTAGAAGAGGACCTATTAAATGACCTTGGACTATCAGATTTGCCCGAAATACAGGCAGAGAGATCATTAGAACAAACCAACTCCAAAAAGCAGAAGCCGAATGTTGGAAGCCAAAAAAAAGAGGACCAAAACCAGTCAAAGTAAAGCTGGCAATGGTGGGCAAAGAAGCAAGCCAAACAAAAATTTTGAGAAGCCTTTTCCCGGGAGCCATGAAAACCCTATCGTGGAATGTCAGGGGCTGCAATGCCCCTGACAAAATTTGATTGATCAAAAGATGTCTTGATCAATCGAAGCCAGATTTAGTTTTTCTTTAGGAAACCAAGATAAAAGAAGAAGATTTTTCCAGCTTTAAAAATAAATTTAGAAGATGGGATTGTTTGTTGACAGGGGCACAGGGTGCTTCAGGTGGATTGGCGATACTTTGGAAACCTGAAACTATCACAATTTTAGAGTCTAATTTAAATGCAAATTGGCAATGGGCAAAGATCTTTGTTAAAAATCTACATTGGTCATTTATGGTGATAAATGTGTATGGACCAATTAAAAATTCTAAGAAGAGAGAGTTATGGGAAATAATAGCTGAAAAAGTACAGGAGTTTCCAAATGAGGTAACAATTTTAGGTGGGGATTTTAATGCCATTCTAAATCCGGAAGACAAAAAGGGAGGTAAAGGATGGCTTTTTGAGAGTCAAAAAGATTTCAACAACTTTGTAAATGACAATGCATTAGTAAATATAAATTTCAAAAAAGGTGACTTCACATGGACAAACCGAAGGGAAGGTTTTGTGCATATAGCAGAAAAGTTGGATAGGTTTCTAGTGGCAGGGAATTGGGTTGAAGCGAATTGGTCATGTGATGCGAAAATTCTACCTTACCAGGGTTCAGATCACTTCCCCATTTTTTTTCAAATTCAAGATGAAAAATCTCCAGATAGATGCCCCTTTAAATTTGAAGCAATGTGTCTAAAAGCAGAAGGTTTCTCAGACTTAATTGCGGAATGGTGGAAAAATGCCCCGCTAAGGAAAGGTAACAAAGCTTTTATTTTCTTTAAAAAGTTGCAATTTCTAAAAGAGCAATTAAAAATTTGGAATAGGGAACACTTTGGTAATATCTTTGATAAAAAAAAGGATATTGAAGAGAAGTTAAAAACTTTAAGTCTCAAAGTCATAGAAAGTGGAATGTTTGAGGATGATTTGAAATTGGAGAAAGGGCTTAGAAAGGAGTTGGAGGACTGCTTAAACAAAGAAGAAATTTATTGGCGTCAGAAATTTAGAGAAACATGGCTAAAAGATGGAGATAGGAACACTACCTTTTTCCATAACTCGGTAAAAGTAAGGAGGGCAACAAATAAAATCTTTGAAATTAAAGATATGAATGGAGTTTTAAAGACTAATAGTGAAGAAATAAAACAAGAGGCTATAAATTTCTTCTCACATAAAGGATAGATGACAGAAAGGGACAGTGCTGAGGTTGAAGAAGTGTTGGGTGTTATTCCGACAGTAATAACTGGTGAACAAAACAAGGCTCTAATGGATCCAATTATAGAATGTGAAGTCTCTCAAGCATTAAAGGGTTTAGGAGGGGACAAAGCCCCAAGACCGGATGGTTTTCCAGCTTTGTTTTTTCAGAATTTAAGCTCCATATTCTTGAAAGACTTATGGGAAGTAGTGGAGAAGTCAAGACAAGGAGGTTTTATTCTCAAAGACTTAATTAACACTTTTATAGCACTGGTGCCAAAGAAGGATACACAACAAACTTTTGAGGATTTTAGACCCATTTCATTATGCAATACAGTGTATAAGATCATATCAAAGGTGATGGCAAATAGGCTCAAGCAAGTACTGAACTCCATTGTTTCAATAGAGCAGAGTGGGTTTCTTCCAAGGAGATCGATTTTTGAGGGGGTAGTTGTGGCACATGAAGCAGTGCATACCATTCGGGCTTGAAAAACTCAAAACATGATGGTAAAATTAGACATTAGGAAAGCATATGATGAGGTAAATAGAAGTTTCATGCTAGAAGTGTTAAGACGATTTGGGTTTAGTAAGGAATGGATTCAATGGGTGAAAAGTTGTATTCAAACACCCAAGTTTTCTATATTGATAAATGGAAGCCCTCAAGGTTTTTTTGAACAGGAAAAAGGAATAAGACAAGGTGATCCTTTGTCTCCGTTCCTTTTCATAATAATGGCAGAGGTGCTAGGAAGGCTGATCCAAAAGCAAAGGGAGCAAGATGCATGGAAAGGAATTAAAAATAACAGAAACAGTTGAATCCCTTACACATCTACAATTTGTAGATGACACTTTTTTAGGAGGAGAACCCAGTTTAGGAGAAGCAAGAGTGATGAAGAACACTTTAGAGCTTTATGGAAAAGTCTTGGGGCAGTTTATTAATTGGAAAAAGTCAGAAATTTTTTTCTTCAATACTCCTTATAATGTGAGATTTAGGATATGTCGAATATTGGATATCAAATTGGGGTTAATGCCAAACAAATATCTAGGCATCCCTTTTTTTGCAGGAAGAAATAAGGCAGACTTTTGGGATAACCTTATTGAAAATTGCCAAAAGAAAATGGAAGGATGGCAGGGCAAATGGTTGACTTTGGCAGGCAGAATACTTATGCGTCAAATAGGGATAACAGCAATGCCGGTTTTTACAATGATGTGTCTAGAGGTTCCAAAGAAAGTTATTTGAATTTTGGAAAGGAAAATGAGGAAGTTTTTCTGGAATGGTGCCAATGAAGAGAATAATATTCCACTGTTAGCTTGGGAGGAAATATGTAGACCCAAAGAGGAAGGAGGTGCTGGTCTGAGGGATTGGAGTTTTATGAATAGAGCACTAGGAGCTAAATTAATCTGGGCAGTTTATGAAAACCCACACCTCTACTGGGTAAGAATTCTAAAAGGCAAATATTTAGACACTATGGATAACCACAGAATTCTAACAATCCGAAATCCTCCAAAAGGATCAGCCATATGGAACTTCATGTTATCCTGTAGAGAGGTGATAATGAAGCATATTACATGGCAGATAGGGGATGGGGTTACTGCAAAATTTTGGGAAGATTCGTGGAATGGGATGGAAGTGCTAGGGGAATCTGTAGGGAACGATGAACTGAAATCCTATTTTAAAGAAAGATGGGGTAATGTAGTAAAAGATTATATGGCTGAGAAGGATGGTCCAGTAGGAAAGGAGTGGTGTTGGAAGGAAGTGTCTCGGGAGGAACTGACAGAAGTACAAAAAGAGCAAATGAAACAAATTTTTAAGGACAGGAATGTGATGCTAACAAAGAAGAAGGATAAAGTAATTTGGTGTGGCTCATTATCAGGCAAATACTCAGTAAAACTAGGCTACAATTTATTAGCTAAGATAGGAAGGGAAAGTTTCTTCTCAAAAGACTTATGTTGGAACAAAGATATACTACCTAAAGCCGGGGCCTTTACATGGTTAGCTTATAAAGGGAGAATTTTAACAGCTAAAAGACTAAGGAAGAAGGGAATAATGGACCATCCAGATGTCCATTATGTGAGAAACAAGAGGAAACCATTGACCATCTTTTAATTCAATGCCAATATGCTAAAAAATGTTGGGATATAGTTCAATTTAAACTAAGTTGGCAAGGACCAAGAGCTCAAATGATAAGGGAAACCTTGGATGGATGGCCAAGGATAGCTGGGAAATCAACCCTATCAAGTATATGGATAGCAGCACCATCTCTGATAATTTGGGAGTTGTGGAAGGAGAGAACTAGGAGAATCTTTAGAGGAGAAAAAGAAAGTCTGAGGAGGTGCATAAGCAGAATCATTAATGCAATAGAAGAAACAGTTAGTGTGTCGGCTACAAGTAAACAAGCTAAGAAAATTCCATTTGCACGAGATGATAGACTCTTACAGATTGCTTGGTCGGGGATTAGATTCAAATCACCCTCAGGAGCTTTGGTAACAAGCAAAAGAAAAACAAAGAAGAAGCCAGTTGAATGGGTTACTCCACAGGAAGGCTAGGTCAAAGCGAATTTTGATGGAGCGGAAAAAGGTAATCCAGGGGATTCAGGAATTGGGATTGTTTTTAAAGATGACAGAGGGCACCTTTTATTAGCAAGAGCGAAAAAACTCCCATATGGAACGAATAACATAGCAGAATGTCAAGCAACATTATTAGCAGTTCAAATAGCTAGTAAGGAAGGGATTAAAAAAATACATTTGGAAGGGGATTCTTTGATCACAGTGCAAGCAATGTCTAAATTGAGTGCAAAGGCATGGCATCTACAATCAATTATTAATAACATGGAGCAAGAATTGAATAAATTTGAAGATTTTAAAATTATGCATATAAAAAGAGAAGGAAATCAGGAGGCCAACATGCTTTCAAAATGGGCTTTAACAATGAATGAGGAGACAATAAGGATTGAAAAGGTAAATTCAAAAGGTACACTTTTTAACATCCTAAATTCACAAGGAAAAAAGGAGGACACTATCAGTAAATGAAGTAAAAGATAGCTCAACCCATCCGAAGTATCCTGCAAAGTGTGCAAAATCTTTCAAGTGGGATGCCTGCAGGTAGCATTAATGATTTGAAAGAAAAATAATTGCCTTTAAAATGACACTGCCTATATCATTTTTTAAGCGAGAATTTGCAAGGGGATAGAAATTGCAGAAGGCAAGGGAGAAACAGCAGAGATGGAACCATCCTTCACTTTCAAAACACGGTGACAGCAAAAAGCTCTTTTCGAGAGAGTCGCGGATCAAAGGCTGAAGAAGATGATAAAATGCCTGTCGCAGGCGGTGGTGGACGCGTTGCAAGATACATTGGGACCCCTTTTTCAGGATTCGGAGCACCGATGGAAAGCGCAAGTTGATATAGCCATGATGACAATGGCCTGGGGCTTAGAAATTGGAGAGCATGAAAGAGTAGTTGAATGGATTATGAAGGAATTGTTTGAAGAGGAATTAATCCCAAACATGGAAGCATGGTTAGAATGGGCCCATCCGGGCTGGGCTTTCAATTTCTCTGAGGGTTATGCAGATGAGGAGGAAGGCAAGGAGAAAGGAATCTTGTCGTTTGTGAATTGCCCGCGGGAATATAAGGAGCGAGAGGCCTATGTCAATGAGCGTCGAGCAGTGTGGAACGCCCTGAAAAATGCAATCATGGAGTTCAATGTGCAG